>OX438648.1:2050370-3300370 GCA_949316285.1 Eupithecia subumbrata
TTTTAAGGACGACATAATATGGCTTTATGTATGTTCTTTTTATGTTAGAACGTTACGTATGTTCACCAATTTCTCAGTCAATTGTGGGCCAATTTAGTTGATTCTTTTGGTTTTTTATAGAGAATAATTCCAGGGTGGTCCAACGAAAAATATTTCCGAGGGATCAGGTACTATTTATCCCATAAACTTAAATAGTATTAAATAGAATTTTCAAAACAATCACTTTTAAGTAGAAACAAAGTTGGTACAATTAAATTCGGTATGTATGTACAGATAGATAGGGATCTATCTAGAAAGGTAACCTATACAGGGTTACTAGTAATTCACTGACACAGCGTGAACTGCAGGTTTTTGACCATCATTACAAACACGTTGGTGAAAACGCCAGGATTCCTTAAATTTTGTAATAATAATCTCCCATACAAAATGTTAAACGTCACGTTTGTCCAGAACCCAATTGATTACTAAAGACCGATCTCCCACTGCCACACCAACTGTTATTTCAGGGTAGAACCGTTTTTAAGTTTAGTCTATACTAATATTATAAAGAGGAAAGATTTGATTTTTTGTTTGCTTCTATTGAATAGGCTCCGAAACTACTGGACCGATTTGAAAAAATCTTTTACCAGTAGAAGCCCACATTATTCCTTATGAACCGTGAATCCTTTTATCGCGGGAAAATGGTTCATTCCTACGGGGAAACGGGTAATAGGACAACGGCTTGTAAGCATGCAGCTAGTTTCAAATAAAGCCCTTCTAATGAATGATTATTATTGAATGAAGAGGAGTACCTATTACCAAAATTAAGAATTAAAATCTGCCGTCTTCACAAACGTGTTCGTCATGATTATCAGAACCTGCTGTTCACGCAGTGTCAGTGAATTACCCTGTATATTCTGTGATAAAGTAAAACTACAGTAGTTTAGAGTAGGTACTAAATATTTTATTATAAAAGTAAAAAATACTTAGTTACTAGTGTTACGGCCCTATCTTCACGGTAAATATAGCTGCCAATCGTTTTGTGATAAGGGTTGATTTTAGCTCTCCTTCCGAACAGCCGAGTAACTTTCGATAAAATACTGCGCCTTTCCATTCAATCCTGTATTTCGCTCAGAAAATACGATTTTATTTTTCCTCTTCAGATAAATCGCCACTAGAGGAGCTGCCTACATCGACTTTGGCGAAAACTAGATTATCGCTTTAGATAATCTGATATATATTTTACTTAAAGTTACCTGCTGAAAAGCTTGGAGGAAGCCTCGCCCAAAAGAGGTCTGTACCGGACAATGGCTGCTGCGAAGGTTTAACACCTGCAGAGAATTTAATACCACCCGTAGGTAAACGCAGGTAAGGAAAAACAAATCATTTTTATTTTATGAAGTACTAGTTAATGCCTACGGCTTCGCACGCGTTGTTTCTATATACGTTTAAAGGTGATTTCTATCCCATGGGAACTTATTTATGGAATAAAAAGTAGCCTATGTTTGATTCCAGGATTATAATTACCTGTATGCAAAATTTCAGCTCGATCCGTTCAGTAGTTTTGGCGTGAAGAGGTAACAAACATCCTTGTATCCATCTATACATCCATCCAAACTTTCGCATTTATAATATTAGTGTGACGTACCAGCTTCTGCCCGTAGCTTCGCACAAGTATTTTCGATATAATAAGTAGCCTATTATCTAAATTTTGCTTTGTTCTAAACGTACGCCAAATTTCATCTTCATCTGTTCAGTAATTTTGGATATCCTAGGTAACAAAAATTCAGATTTCACAAACTTTCGGCTTTATAATATTAGTAGGAAGTATTTACTTAATTTATGTAAGTATTTACTTAAGTTTACGATGATCTTTTCTTTACCACTCTTAGGTCTTAAATACTCTACCAACCTAACTACCGCAATGGTGTGAGTAACACGCAGATCTTTTCAATAGTTTAATCTAAAACGGGGCAGTTTTAAGGGTTGCTACCAGCCAGCTACTAAAGTTCACAGTAAAAGCCCGAAGTCAGAACTTTAGCGGTGTAACACTTCCCCGTGCCACGGTCCTGCGCCTGACCTCTCCCAGGACGTGTCTGTCTGTCGTTTCATCGGATTATGAGAGGGAGGGAGAGAGTGCACCGGTGTTTGCGAACACACTTGGGCGCTATAATATGTCCTGTGCACCTATCTAGTCTCTGTTGAGACTGGCTACCGCGCGCCATGACCAAAGATTCACCTAGGAGGACATCATACTACCAGCCAGGCTACGACTGGTATAGATCAGTTAATTTAGCTGCGTCTAGCTATATGATGATTATGACCTCCTTGCCATATTTCGGGCATAGTGGCCAGTATCTAGCTATGTTATGTTGTGATATTTATTCGCAAACAAATACATTTGTGTCGGAATATTTACAGTTTAAAAATAATGTAAAAATACTTAAGAAAAGTTAAAATAAATGCAATGTCACCACAGTAATAAATTGGTACATTAATATAGATAAATTAAATTGGACACACTCAGGTAAAAATAGAAATACTAATTCAACATACCTACCTATCATTGATTTAGATTAAGTAAAGGTTTCTTTTATTCTTTGGGCTAGATGTGTTTGATTTTTGGCGCTATAATAATCGTCAATTGAGTAGTAACACTTTTACAGTAAGAATGTTTTCAAAACTTAACTAGTCTAAGTCTATTATAACAGAATATAATAACAATACTAAAGTTTTCTTCCAGTCGCTAAGCTGTGCCCAAAACTCATCGGCCTTTCTCGTTCCAATAAGTACCTACTTACTTAGATTATTAAAAGCTTCTGAAACAAATCTAAGTCTATGATAGACTTACTTAATATTCTAAGTTCTTACTTTAGCATAGGAAAATATTTCCAATTCTGCTAAAGCATTGTTTGTATTGGATTTAAACACGATCAAAGGCAGGCTCAATTCAACAGACATCTTGTTTTCCCTCCAGCTGCGGCATTACCATCCTCATCTGTATGCAAATCGACATTACATGGAGAGGAGTAATCCCCGCCTTAGTCCAAATGTATTCAAAATACGGTCTGCCCCTAATTAGTAAGTAAGCATGCTAAATAAGTTATTAAAATTGGAATGGAATTGTACTTGAAAGGACCTTTGAATTAGGGTGCCTGAAAGGACATTTCAAGAGTTTTATCAACCTTTTATTTTCGTTGGTGCTTTTATTTAGATACTAAACACGAATAAAGTTAATTGTTTACGTGTTAAGGGTCCGGCGACGGATGAATTTCCCATACAAACGTAGTACCAAAATGATTTGTAATTTGAGAATGTTTTCATCATGGTTTGCTATTATTTGTGTTAGAATAGTATTTATACAGGTTCCTGCCATAAGATTTTTTCAAAATACTTATCTACACAATTACTAAAACAACATTCATTCTTTGATGTAAAAATGCGATTAGGTTTAATTTCATTTCAGAAAGGTATTTTGAAAAAAAAATGTGGCAGGAACCTAGATAAATACTATTTTAATACAAATAATAGCAGACCATAGTGAAAATATGCTCAAATTAAAAATCATTTTGGTATTACGTTTGTATGGGAAATTCATCCGTCGCCGGACCCTTAATAAACCTACTTGAAGAAGGTTTTTTTTTACACATGAACAATGTACCATGATAATTATTAACAATTAGCGTGACCACTTACCGTCACAGAATAACTGTACCTATGTATATTTACCGTCTACAAGTCCTTGTACATAAGAAACTTATTCACGTGTTAAAAAAATTGAACCTACTTCAAATAGGTTCAAATATGTTAACACGTGAACAATTAACCTTCGTATTTACAGGTAGGCTATTTATAGACGGTAGAGTACCTACCTATACATATTATAGTTATTCTGTGACGGTACTTATGTTAAGGAAACAAAAAACATTACCTATCTTATTTCAAGACTTGACCCAAACTTTGTATAAACTTTTACTTCCGTAAGGTAATTTTTCACCAAAATCTCAATTTTTCTTACAGGCAATTCTTCAGAAACGTAGACTGAAATGAATATTAATCGTGTCCCCAAGGAGCCAGGCTTTAGGTAATATATCGCGTCCGAGGACCCTGATAAGACACTGTTGACTCTATCGGAGTATCCGTGGGGTGTTAGGGACGAAAGTCTTTCATATTCATGAGGGTGAAATACCCTAAAGCGCTCAGCTGGCAAGAAAGATCATTATTACGAAATTATATTGTTTTATGAGAAACCTCTTTTAAACCGTTAGGTTAGGTTATACTTAGGCTAAATATGTAGCAAAATTAAACTTTAGAATATTACGAACATAATACATAGTAGGTACATAGGTACCTGTACCTACGAGTACCGTATATGAGTACGATGGTAAAATTCATACGAGTAGAGTATAAATTTAACCATCTCACTGCTTTATAAGCATAGGAACCTATGTATTTACAAATGCACCTTTAAATTTAATTTAACGTTGGAACTAATGAAACGAATACTTTAAATAAACCATACACAACTAGTTTTAGCTTATTTCACAGGTCTTGTACTGTATTTGATTAAACTTATGCAAAGTTAAAGTTGACTTATCTACATACAAGCACAGTCGGTCAGCATTCAATATCAATATTGGTCTGTAAGAAAGAGATGTCATGTAAGCTTCTGGACTCGAGTGTACCTTACCTACTAGGTACCTACAGCAAAGTCAACTCACAAACCAAACTCGGCTGTACGTTGACATCCACGCAGAACTAGACATGCTCTGAATAAAAATGCTCTACTTGAGCTTTGAGCCAACGTTCCATGTTGACTCTATAGTTTACTGAAAGCTCCTTTCCAGACCCTCTGCGACGAAAGCTTCGCAAATAGAAAATATTGACTCGAAAGGTTACCGACGTTACTGTGGAATTTAGAAAATACGTTTTCTGGGTAAGACTTTCAATAAAAGATATAAACCTAGTTCCTCCCTATCTACTCAAATAACACGCGTGTAAGCGTAGGTATATCCAGCTGCAGGTAATCGTATTTCGGATTTAAATTATTGCGGTGAAACGGATCTAGTATAGATAATTATCGTTATTATAATATAACGTACCGATAAAAAAGAGAATGAAAAAAAAGCCTACGATTCTCGTAGAACTTCTGTATACCTACACTACAGCTACGGCGTAGGAGCTACACGCCGCGTAGCAAAGTGCGTCACATGTGTTCCGCAGTTGCTATTGTAGGAGTACCTACCTACTTAGCTTCCTAAGACGTAGTAGATAAAAATTATTAAAATATGCAATTATGTACTTACATATCTCAAGTATCCTTTCTCTGACTTATGAGGAAACCGAGGAACTCCTTGTTACCCTAAAATAGTTCATTTGATTCGCCTTTTCTTCAGTTGCAACATATCTCCTGTTGACCAGACTCTCACGAGACTGGTGCCTTTTTGAGGTGTCGTGGTCGGATAACCTCCTCGTGAGCCCGTACTGTTACCTGTCCTTAGGGATTCGTCCCAGGGAACGGTAGCAGGTGGCGGGCCGGTGCACCTCGGTTCCCACCGTTAATGATTTCTCTCTCCGGGGATATTGTTAGCGGCGGCCAATAATCCGACAAACCCAATCTAAGGTGTCATACGTACCGTGCCGAGGGATGAATGGCTGTAGGTTGCTCAGTTGCTAACGGTGTCTCTCCGAAAACAGGGCGAATCGGAGTAGTATCTCAGCCCACCCGTGGGCATGCGGGGCTCTGCTGGCGGGTAGCTTTATTTCCCTAGCTTCTCGTGGGATTTGTATGGATTTTTCAATAGAACCTATCAAATCTTCCTCTCCTTCTGGAGAACCATCTTCTCCCCTTTCGGGAGAAACCAACAATAGGATGGAGGAGGCCCTACTGGCCTCTCCAGAGCCTATGCAAACAGTGCCTTGCTTGGCAGATGACCCTACGGAGGTCGGCGGCTCTGAAGCTGCGGCCCCTGCCACGGTAACGTCTCCAAGCAAAAGCACTGGTAGACTGAGCGGCGCTGCCCGGAAGCGGCTCCGAAGGCTGATGGCTGCCAATGTAAGCTTCGCAGAGGCACGAGCACTGGCGGTAAAGCCTTGGAGCCAGATCCCGCAGCTGAACGCTCCCCCCGATCCCAAGAAAAGACAAAGATCGGAGGAAGAATCACCCAAGGAGCAGCCTAGAAAGGCCCCCAAGCTGACCCAGGAGTCAGAAGTCAGACCGAGCTTCAAGCAGGTCGCGGAGGCGAAGCGAGTGGGAATTCGCAACACCGCCTCCATGAGCGACGACCAAATGAGGCAGGTCCACCGTTCCCTGACCCTGGCGATACTGCGTATACCATGTAACAGCGGAAAGGGGCCTAGGTTTGCCAATTTCACACACAAACCTGGGTGGATCCTGGTCACATGCGAAAACCAGGAGAGCCAAGCCTGGCTCGAAAGCGAGGTCCCCAAGATCAAGCCATGGGCTGGGGCAGAACTCTCGGTCATCCCCGAGAGCGAGTTGCCCAAGCCGGTGGTTGCGGTCACGTTTGTTCCCAGCATCGAGGCTGCGTCAGTCGACGAGGCCGTCCAACTACTGAGGACACAAAACGTGGGACTTCGCACCGACCTATGGAAGGTCCTGCACAGCAGATCTGAGGGGAATGGGTTCGTGGTAACCTTTTCCCTGGATGACCTGTCTGTGGAGGCCCTCAGAGCCACTAACTTTCAGGCTGCCTTAGGCTTCAAAAAGATAGCCTTTAAGATCAAAGGCGGCTCCGACACGAAGTCGGTGGCGGACACAGGCCCGCAGCAGCCCAGATCCGGTGGAACGGTCTCCTCGGGGCGAAGCACAGGAGAACCAAAGCCGCGACCTGTCGTGGCAAGGGCCTCCAATGTACCGCCCCTGGGTAGGGCTGGACCTTCGGGTCAGGGCGAAAGAGGGCCCCTGCCGTCCACGTCCGGCGGACCGAGCGCCTCGGGGCGAAGCATGGGCGGTCCGGGGCCGCGATCCGTCGCGGCAAGACCCTCCGGTTCAGTGCCCCAGGGCAGGTCCGGTCTGCCGGGCCGGGGCGGCAGGGGTCAAAGGGGAGGAGGAGCGGGTGACAGGCTGACCGAAACTAGTCGGGGACGCGGAGCGCGCCCGAAGCTAGCTAGGTCCAAGCCTCGTTACCAGCGGGGAAACCTGTAGTGGCTACCCAGGCAGGGACGGCGAGGATCCTCCAGGCCAACCTCCACCATGCCGCGGCAGCCTCCGCGGTAATGGAGTGTTGCCTGTCCGAAGGACAAGTCAGCCTTGCCTTGATCCAGGAGCCTTGGGTAGCCAACACTCAGGTTCTGGGACTCGACGCTGCCGGTAAGTTATTAGTTAATAATAATGGCACAAGGCCCAGAGCGTGCATAATCTTCAATAACTATGTTAATTTTTTGCCTGTCACAGAGGTATGTAATGACGACCTGGTAGCCGCGTTCGTCGATCTCAAAGGATGGAGTGGTGCGAGGGTAATTGTGTGCTCTGCCTACTTACCCGGAGAGAGAGATAGAGAACTTAGAAAAAATAATCAAGATCTAGCTAAGAAAAACGTACTCTATAAAAAAATCGGGAGCAGTCCGACGCATACAAAATCCCCAAAAACTTCAAGTAGGAAAACCTTAACAACACAAACGGAAAACATGAGCCCGATAAATAAAGGATTGAAAAAAATTACCGAAAACAAACAAATACAAACGGAAAATCAGGAAAATAGAACTTCAAATCGACATAATACCGATATAAACCATAAACAAACTCAGACAGAAGCCATGGAGCCTTCTTCAAAACGACAAAATACCAATCCAAACCATAAACAAACTCAGACAGAAGCCTTGGAGCTAGTAAAACAGCAAAATGCACAGACACAAACTAATAAACACACAGAAAAGACACAACCAGAGATCATATATCCAATACGTAACATTGTAAAGACGCACACAAAAGAGGAAACGTTTTCTAATTATAAACCAAATATATGCATAATTAGCAATAACAAACATAACAATGTGATAACGACGGCACAAGATGTTTTGAATAAAAACTCAAAGGTAATCCACTATGTAACTCCGCGCGCTTGCACTCAACAACTTCTAGACGGGATTCACACGAAATTGGAAGACTTCACGATGAAAGATTATTGTATATTGCTACTTGGTGACGAAGATTTTATAGTAGAAAAGACATCAAGAAACTTAGTAGAGTACATTAGAGAAACCTTACAAAAAATAACGCACACAAATGTCATCATATGCGCACCAAATTATCAGTATGGTTTTGACAAAGATAATATAAACCAGAAAGTTCACCACTTTAATAACATTCTCTATAATGACGTAAAACTGAGGAAATATGCATACTTAATCGACACGAACAGACATCTAACTTATAACTATACAATGTTCCATAAGCCGTCTGGAAAATTAAACAACAATGGACTTCGTACGGTTTTTCATATTATAGCAACCGCTATCGAAACAATTGATAAAATGAAAACACATAGAAACTCAAAATTTACAAATACACATGAAAATGATGATATTGAACTGAGGAACCAGTTTTTTCTTCAATAAAAAACTACTTGTATTCCATCAAAATATCGCAGGTTTACTGAACAAAAGTGACTTACTAACCGTATGCTTGGATGACTTGAAAGAACGAAAACAAGAAAAAAGAGTAGATGTCTTATGTATCACGGAGCATTTTATGATGGAGGGGCAGGAAGAGTTTCTAGTTATACCTAACTATAGCCTGGCAGCGTGTTTCAGTCGCAGGGAGAGCAAGAGAGGAGGAGCCTGCATTTTAATTCACAATGAACATACTAAGTGGATAGAACTAAAAAAGATATCGGACTTTTCAATTACGGGCTTATTTGAATGTTGCGCTGTGGAACTATCTGACTATAATACTGCAATTGTGTGTATGTATAGAGTACCAAAATCAAATAACGTTAGCATTTTTATGGATTGTGTACACAAAGTTTTACTTGAATTGACACAGAGACGATATGAAAATATATTAATAGCTGGAGATTTTAATATTGATATTATGAAAAGTAACAATATAACACTTGACTTTGAATGTTTACTCTTAAATTTTAATTTGAGATTAGCTCTGAAACAACCAACAAGGCTAGCAAATAAAACCTGTATAGACAACTTTGCTCATAATTTTAAGAAAGGGTGCTCTGCCGAAGTACTGGAACTAGCTTTATCGGACCATACTGCACAGCTCATCAAATGTCCTTTAAAAGATTTAGATCTCCTTAAGTATTGGCACATAAAAAGACGCGATTATTCAGCAGAAAATATTAGTAAGTTTATAAATTCAATTAAAAACATATCCTTTTCAGAAATATATAGCGCGGATGACCCTAATATTGCTTACAACCTTTTTATTGACACTTTTAAACTGTTTTATGATCTTTGTTTTCCCTATAGAATAATGACTAAAAAAACAACTAGAAATACTCCATGGGTCTCTCGTGGTATAAAATTAGGCTGTAAAAATAAAAGAAAGCTTCTATGGCAATTTCGTAAAAATCCCTCTGATTCTAATAAAATTAAATATAAAAACTATTCTAGAACTCTTAAAAGAATAATAAAACTAACACAAAAATCACAAAATAGCTATAAAATTAATACATCTAATAATAAGTCAAAAGCTACTTGGCAAATCATAAATAGTACTAAAAGGAATCTGCCTAGAAGTCAAATAATAAAACTTGACATAAATAATAAAACAATTACAAATCCTAATGACATAGCGAATGCTTTTAATGATTTTTTTATTGACAAAATTATACCTATTAAAAACTCAGGCCTACATAGTACCTCACTTATTACTAGTCAGAGAAACTCTATGTTTTTTAGACCATGTATTCCAGATGATATTCTTAGGATCATAGCTTCTTTAAATAATACAAATAGTGTTGGCTATGATGAGATTTCTACAAAAATATTGAAAATGTCAGCTGGATACATATCTAAACCTTTAAGTTACATTATGAACTTATGTATTAGTGCCGGTAAATTTCCTGATGCACTAAAGCTCTCCGTCATAAAGCCCCTCTATAAAAAACAAAATAAGGAGAGCATGGAAAACTATAGACCGATATCCCTTATACCTATTATGTCAAAAATTCTTGAAAGATACATTTATATGGCAATTAATAGTTACTTTGAAGCAAACAACATTTTTTGTACAGAACAGAAGGGTTTTAGAAAAAACAAATCATTAAATATGGCCTTATATGATTTTCTAGATAGAGTTACTTGCAACGTTGATAAAAGGCAACCAATATGCTCTATATTTTGTGACATGACGCAAGCATTCGATTATGTGCGTCATGACATACTTTTAAATAAACTAGATGCTTACGGAGTCAGAGGAAATGCATTGGAACTTGTTAAATCATATCTTGATAATAGGAAACAAGTGACTGAAATAAGTAGACTTAATTTCAAAACTAAACATGAAGAAGTCCACAGGTCAAAAGAACGTACTGTAATATATGGTGTACCACAAGGCAGTGTACTGGGACCTCTACTCTTCATTATATACATTAACGATCTGCCAAACTCAACAAACCAACCTATGTCGCTCTTTGCAGACGACAGTGCCGTAACTATTCAATGTATTAATAAAATGACATATGAAAATGATATCAATTCTGCCTTGACTTCAATAATTGCTTGGTTAAACAATAATAACTTAAAAATAAATCTATCTAAGACTAAAATGATAAACTTTAGACAACGCGATACAGCTGCTCTACATTCACTTGACATTAAATATGGTAATTGCATTATTAATGAAGTTGACATGACAAAATTTTTAGGACTTACTATTGACAAAAAACTTAACTGGAAATCTCATTTGGAAAATTTGTGTAAAAAAATTAATAGCTTAGCTTATGTCCTGTTTAAAATATCTAGAATTGTTAATTTAGATACCCTGTTAACAGCGTACCATGGATTAATTGCGTCTAACATTCGTTATGGTATACTTTTTTGGGGAAACTCTACTGATATTGAAAAAATTTTCAAATATCAAAAGCGATGCATAAGGGCCATGTTTAGCCTGAAAGTAACCGACTCGTGTAAACCATTTTTCTTTCAGCATAATATTTTGACGATTCCTGCGCTGTATATATTTGAAACGGTGATGTTTGTCAAAAATAACCCAGATTTGTTTCAACAGCTCTCTGATGCCGTGGTTCGCAATAGGCGAGACAAACATAGAGTTGTTACTCGCAACTCCAAAACGACCTTAATGCGTAAAAGTATATTCTGCTCAGCACCATTCGCCTATAATAAACTGCCGGAGTCTATAAGAGAATTACCTTGTGCGTTGTTTCGGAGGAAGGTGAAAGAACTCTTGACAAATAAATGCTATTACTCCTTTCATGAATTTATGACGGATAAATTGTAGGTAGATAACGTTGACACTGTATTATTATTATTTCTTATATGTCTGTGAATTTTATGTATTATTTTCTTTAGAATTGTATAAGCATTTATTTTATATTTTAAATTTTAAGACATTGCACGCCCAATAGGGCAGAATACATTGTGACATGCTATTACATTATAATTACAACTTTTATAACATGTATTTCATGCAATAAATAAATTTGATTTGATTTGATTTGAGACAACCCAACGGGTGACCTGGCGAGGGTGGTCGACTACGCCGCCCAGAACAACGCCGAACTTCTCGTTGGATGCGACGCCAACGCACACCACACAGCATGGGGGAGCACGGACGTCAACGCCAGAGGTGAGTTACTCTATGACTTTCTTCTAACTAACAATCTAACCACTCTTAACATAGGACGCGAACCGACCTTTGTAACCCGGGTTAGACAAGAGGTTCTGGACATAACCTTCGCTACTAACAACCTTGCCAGGCATATTAAAGACTGGCACGTCAGTAGCGAAAACTCCATGTCCGACCACAAACACATAAATTTTGAGATAAAGGCCTCCCTTGACACTCAAATCATAACTTATAGGGATCCAAGAGCAACGGCCTGGGATGTCTTTAACGACAAACTAAGGCAAACACTCGAAGATTGCCCAAAAAGTATAAAGACCCGCGACAGTCTTGAGATAGCGGTTGCCGTCCTTTCAAAAGGCATTTGCATGGCCTATGAGGAGAGCTGCCCGCTAAAGTCCAAGACCACGAAGCGACAAGTCACATGGTGGAACTCTACGCTAAGTAAGCTTAGAAGCAAAACCAGGAAACTTTTCAACAAGGCTAAAAGGACTCGCGTATGGGAGGCCTACCATAAAGCCTTAACGGATTACAACATAGAGATTAGGAAGGCTAAGAGGGCATCTTGGAGGAAGCTCTGCGAGGAAATCAAAAGCCTACCGCAAAGTGCTAGACTCCACAAACTGCTCTCTAAAGCCAAAACTAATCAAATAGGTCTCCTCAAGAAAGGGGACGGCTCTTTCACTACAAACGAAAAGGAAACCCTAGAGTTGCTGGCTTCGACCCATTTTCCTGGTTCGCAGGGCAAAAGCTCGCATCGACCGAAATCTGCAAACCCCTTTAAGCCTCGGAACGAGGACTGGAACAGGGCGACCAGGATTATTAGACCGAACCAGGTAAGGTGGGCCGTTAACTCTCTCAAGACAAACAAAGCGTGTGGTGAGGATGGAATACTCCCTGTTTTCCTACAGCGGGGAATCGACGTTCTCACCCCATATCTGGTAAAAATCTTTAGGGCAAGCCTTGCCTGGGGATGCGTGCCAGAACTATGGACTAATGCCAAAGTTGTCTTCATACCCAAGGCTGGAAAGAAGGATTACAGCCAGCCAAAGTCCTTCAGACCAATAAGCCTTTCCTCATTCCTTCTCAAGACTATGGAGAAGGTGGTTGATAGACACATCAGAGATGTGGCGCTAGCCGCATCTCCCATCCACCATAGCCAACACGCCTATCGCAAGGGCAAATCCACAGAGACGGCGCTGAGTAGCCTCATTGACAGAGTGGAGAAGGCCATGGAGGACAAGGAAATCGCACTTTGTGCTTTCCTTGACATTGAAGGGGCTTTTGATAACTCACCTACCTCTTTGCTGGTGAACGGGCTAATAAATAAAAATGTCGACCCGACCACCACCAGATCGGTAGAGGATATGCTCACAAACAGGGGAGCAAAACTAGCCCTTCACCAAACAACCATTGAGATATCCACGGCCAGGGGCTGCCCCCAAGGCGGAGTCCTATCGCCTGTCTTATGGACCCTAGCTGTGGACCAGCTCCTGTGCAGACTGGCGAACCTCAATATCGATGCGCAAGGTTACGCAGATGACCTTGTGATTGTCGTGCGAGGATTCTGCCAGTCCACTATTTCAAGCATCATGCAGCGAGCTCTCAACACTGTCAGCGACTGGTGCAGCGAAAGTGAACTCTCAGTCAACGCTGACAAAACTGTGATTATACCCTTTACCAATAAGAGAAGGCTAGACAAGCTCGTGAAGCCTAAACTTAACGGTAAAATCATAACCTTTTCTTCGGAAGTAAAATATTTGGGCGTTACCATCGACCAAAAACTGACGTGGAATACACACCTAGCCAACGTCTTGCAAAAAGCTAAGATGGCACTAGGAGCAAGCGGCAGACTAATGGGCAACAACTGGGGCGTCAACCCCAGGATTGCCCTGTGGCTGTACACTGCCATTGTGAGGCCGATCATCACTTACGCCTCCTTGGTATGGTACGACAAGGCCCTTCAGTCGACCGCAATCAACAAACTTAACAGCCTACAAAGGACTGCCTGCCTTATGGCCACGGGAGCCATGTCCACCTCCCCCGGACTGGCACTAAATGCATTGCTGGGACTCCCTCCGCTCGACATGTACATACATAAGGAGGCAAAGACCAGCATGTATAGGGCCAGCACACTGGGCAGAAGGAACTGGCTCTCCCAGAAAATGAGATCTCTGCAAGACTCAACTCTGGAATCGCCCATTTTGAGCATGACAACGGATGTCAGGCTCCCACTACATGTGTTTGTAAAACACTACACAGTGGAACTTCCTTCCAGAGAAGACTGGCTAAACAGCCAGCCACTCTGCAAGGACGGGTGCCTAAACTGGTACACGGATGGTTCCAAAATGGGACTGGATGTAGGCTGTGGAGTGTATGGAGAGCGACCCAGGTTTGGCAAAAGCATAAACCTAGGTAATCACGCCTCTATCTTCCAGGCAGAGGTATTCGCCATTCTAGAGACTGGTGCCTCAGGAGAATCAAAGTCCAATTTTGCCACACACACCAGCATTGACACAACCACTCATACAGACACACAAGCACATACACAATCACACACTGGGTCTCCTGTTGCCCAGACTCTCAAGAGACTGGTGCCTCGGGAAAACCAATCTACACACACACACACACACACACACATACATATACACACTAACTCATACTTACACAACTAAACCCTGGGTCTCCTGTTGCCCAGACTCTTAAGAGACTGGTGCCTCTGGAGACCACACACACACACACACACACACATACACCAACACTCACAAACCATACAATGTTTTTATGTGAATTTGTAATAGCCAGTAGTAAACAAGATCCGTCAAGTGCGAGTGTAACTCGCGCGCCGAGGGTTTTGAACGTTTGTCAACAAATATGTACCAAAAGTACCGGTTAGAGACTTCGCAATTTAACGAATACCTAAGAATAGTAGGTTACATTTCAGATGGATCTCTCTGCATGCTTCGGTTAAATGGGTGGTTCGGTTAAGGCGGGTATTGGTAAATTTTTCGACTTTTTTCGAAATATTTCAAAAAGTATGAAAGTTACAGAAATTTGAAAAACTGGTTTGAAATGTCCAAACCGATACCTTTCATTTGATACCCCACTCGGTGGGGTAGCCCCCCTTTTGAAAATTATTCCTTTTTGACCATTTTTCAAAAAGTGTTCTTTTTACAGACTTCTCTATATTTTTCCTGTAAAATATAGATCCATATCTACAAACGCTCCATACATTTTAAACGGATCGCTCTGCAAACATCGGAGATAGGGGGGGGGGGAATGGGTATTTTTTCGACTTTTTTCAAAATATTTCAAAAAGTATGAAACCTACAGAAATTTGAAAAACTGTTTTGAAACGTACAAACAAATACCTTTCATTTGATACCCCACTCGGTAAGGTAGCCCCCCCTTTTGAAAATTATTCCCCCCCATTTTGACCATTTTTCAAAAAGTCTTCTTTTTTCAAACTTCTCTATATTTTTCCTGTAAAATATAGATCCATGTCTATAAACGCTCCATACATTTTACATGGATCGCTCTGCAATCTTCGGAGATAGGGGGGGGGGAATGGGTATTTTTTCGACTTTTTTCGAAATATTTTAAAAAGTATGAAACCTACAAAAATTTCAAAATATATTTTGAAATGTACAAAATGGTACCTTTCATTTGATACCCCATATTACTCTGTAGGTATCTTTTAAAATTTCGGCATCACAATTTGTATGGAAAATATTCATTTTCATTTTTCATTTATTTTCATTTATTTTTCTCAAAATCTGTACAGGCGCACGAAATGTATTATTGTTTTAAATTTCAAGTTGATAGCTGCAGTAGTTTTTGAGTTATTAAGGAGGGAAAAAAGGACAGACAAAGCGAGACCATAAGGGTTTTGAAACCGATCTTCGATCATCAAAACCCTAAAAACCATAAAAAGATTAATCAATAAATAAGTAGCTTGTAATTTTGTTTAGTAATTAAGGTTTTAAATTTAATTATTCATAAATCTAGGAGACGGGCGTTAACACTACCACACAGTTTGTAAAGCTTCGGTAGTGTTAACGTTTCAATATGTATTTAAGATCCTGTAAAATGTTCTTAATAAAGATTTTTATTATTATTTTGATTTATTATATTAGTTTTCGTTCCTTGGCAACCGAATCAAACAATTTAGTATTAGAGAAAATAGCGGTGAAAACACGTTTATTCAAAACACATTTAGGATCCTATTTAGTTTATTCTTAGCACATTTAGTAGGTATCACCTTTATTACAAAATTGACTTCATGTTGCTGAACGCAATAAGGGTTGACATGAAAGGCTTTGGCATAATTGCTGTTTGTGTGTAAACTCTATTATAATGGCTCTCGCGAGTAACAAAAGCCATTACACAGGGTTGGAGTATCCTCGCAAATTAATCTAATATATCCAAACATTGACTTGATACATTAACATTGCCTATGGGTTTCTACCGCCACGACGTTTCGTTACGACCTTTTGTGTTTGCGATTCAGGTAAGGCAGCATTAGTCAAGTGTTCCATCCTATTAATCAATATCGGAATACCTACATAGGGTGGGTACTTAAACTGATTGGATGAATAGGCAAATATTTATCAAGGTAGGTACGTCGATTGAGACAGCTCTACGCGTGTCTACGCCTTCGCAAGCATATATGATAAAATAAACACTTGAGTAAATTACGTATAATAATTTATTTTAAAATGTCTGTGGTGTCGAATTTAAAAAATATTGTGCAAGGCAGTACAGCATTGTTTAAAGCTACCTACCTATTCTATCTAATTGAGAGTATTTTTTACATTTGTAGGTAGTTTAACTTCAGACAATGCTGCACAGAATCAACACCATCATATGTAAAGTGAAAAAAACAACTTGGCATTATAGTATAAAGAAGAAAAATGTTGCCTTACTAAAACTAAGATTGGTGCTTTCGAATACATGGTAGGTACATAAAAACGTTATACTGGGATAGTGTGGATAACCTATAAGAACCTACTTTAAAGAAAATAGTATTTTATAATTTGACCTTTTCTTAGTGTAATTTATTTATGGAAATAAAGAGTTTCCGATTTGATTTGAGTAGAGTTTGAACATCGTCAGTAAAAATAAATTATATTTCCACGTTTATGATAGGAATGCAACACCATTAAAAAGTAGGAGCCTACATAATCCTGAGTAATAATATATTACCTTTACATTTTCGCTTCCTAAACTCGTAAGATCGAGGCCAAGGCGAAATATTAAGTTAAATTAACTTTATACAAACTTGAATAACGTAACTTATATCATAGATTAACCCTGAAATACTTTTCAGATAGATTTATAAAACTTTCGTTATCTTATCGAACATTCAATAAAATCGTTAGAACATCTATGAAGGCACCTTCTAATTTGACTCTTCATTTTTAACAGACTCAAACATATTAGGAACAGGTTTGTGGTTACTAAAATTTAAACAGTAGGTATTAAAATCTTAAACCAATTGTACAAAGTAGGTAGATAATTAAAATGTTTTAAAGCTCTGTGAATATTATATATCCCTTCGTCTGTGGCGGCCATCTTTTTTTGCCCATCATCATTTTTTTTTTTTTTTGCCCCACAACGAAACATTAAAATTATACTTTATGAACTTTTGGAAGTATGGAGATTTCGTATTTTACCGACTATAGGTAGACCACACAACTCTGGAGATCTCTGTAGAGACATGTCACAGTAACAAACGCCGCGAAAGTGGCGTTTGTTTTCTTCTTTTATTGTGACAAGGTTCTACAGAGATCCACCAGCTGTGTGGTCTACATATTATAGCTTTGAAATTTATGCGTATATACAATTTATAATTTCAAACTTATCTACTACGTAGGTATAGCTTTCATCCTGAGAGTTTTTCACACATTTGGGGCAATTTTTTCACATACCTACTCGTTTTAAAACTAAAAGATCAAAATCACAAAGCAAGCCTTTTAAAAACGGCTTTAAAGCTATTTAAAAGAAGGGACATAACAAAAAGCGACATTTCCTGTGCAATTAATTATTAAAAATCTCATTCAAGTCCATGTCAACCAACATCTATCTTAAACTGATGCAGTACCTACTGGCCATTTATCTTTACTGCATCAGTGTATAATTCTATAGCTACATAACATCAGTACTTGTAAATCTTATGACAATAATGTACATTACCTATCCATTGTACTGTGTCACTTGACTCACAATGACACTCCTAACTCAAGCCCGTACCCCACCACACCTCAAAGGATAATTGCATCCTACCATCGTACAATATGACTCAGAGCAAATGTACTTCGTCTCATTCAATCATGATGAATAAATGGGTTTCCTGGTCCATGGATTATGTGGATGACAGTCAAAGTATCATGATTCATCTTTCTTCGTCCGGCAGCTCCTTCTAGAAAGAAACAGATATACTTGTTAATTAAACAAAATATTGATAAAGCATTAACACTGTCTGATTGCCTCTATTTGATTTAGACATAAAAACCACTTATTAAGTATGCTTGTTAATAAAGTGTCAGTGTTGGTAAATTACACTGAGCTTTACTTTAATGAATAAAATACACACCTGTATAATTGGAGTAGAATAAGGTCATGCCACAATGACCTTAATTGTTCTGTCTATATTACCCCTGCACATGGGGCAGCAATCCATTTCTTTGATGGAACAGGACTGGCAGCAACACATGTGGCCGCACGGCACAAAAACCACCTCACATCTGGCATCCATACAGATCACACATTCTGATTCCATTATAGTTACTTCAGTCTCATTATTGCTTACTACACCAGTACAATTTTGTTCTAGAACAGTTTCTAATTCCTTGATGGGGGCACTGGGTTCTGTGCATGTTGCTACTTCATAATTTTGGTTTGGACTCTTAGCTCCCACATAATATTTTATAGCTCTCATAATTCCTTCTCTATCTGATGTCAGAGAAACACCATTCACTTTTAATTTCTCAGGGGTAATAGCCATCAGGGAGTCTTCAGAAAATATAAACTTGACCAAAAACGGCAGGCAGTGGATGACTCCTTCTTGTAGGAGATAATTTGCAAGCACTGGGTCTAAGCTCTTGCCAACATCCAGCAAAGTTTTAGGTGCAGTGTCTATTAACCTTTGGTAACTTTTCAACCAAAAGTCATTGGATCTACTTGATTCAGTCTCCATTTCTTTGAGGGTATCAACAAGTTGATTCCTTCTCTTATTCTGTTGACTAAACAAATCATCTAATAGATTAACTAAGTGCACTCTTTGCTGCAGTAGCTCATTGTAATTATATGAAATGTGCAGTTTTTTCTTTTCTTGTTCAATAATACTAAGCTTAGCTAAATGTGAGGATATCAAAGATATTTCCTGATTCAAACTCCAACTTCTAGCATCAGTTCTCTCTAGTAATGAAGCTACTAGAGCTTTTTGCACATCCTGATCGTCTAAAAGCTGCTCTACTAACAATGTGCGTGATTGGTCCTTAGCTTTGAGCAACTCTTCTAACTTCTCCGACCCTTCCAAGTCCTGAGTAAGCAAACTCTGTTTCATATTATTGAGATGGTCTCTGTAACGGCTTGTGGAGTCATTTAATGTATAGTCTTCCTCAATAAGTGCCTCAATACTTTTCATAACATCAGCTTTTCTAAGATTATCATAATTTTGTCGCACAATTTCAAGCAGTCTATCATGTTCTGCTTGTTCATATGCTAATTGCTGTTGGACCACTTCTGGTCTCAAATTATCAGACTGGATGAAATTTTTAACAAGACATTCAATTTCCTTTTCATCATCTTGAATAGCTAAGATCAACTTCTGCCTTTCTACTTCTTTTGCTTCTTGTACTTTGAATATTTCATTGTCCAAAACTAACTGATCCGTCATAATCTTGGTTAGGAACTTTTCTCTCTGTTCTTTTGCCACTTGGTGTAGTTTGTTCTCTTGCTCCAACATAGCAGCTTCTTGTTCTTCCCACGTCATTGTATTGCTTCTTAAGAAAGGGTTCTGGATTGAGCTTGGGGTTTGTACAGCGACCGGGCTGAAGTCTGCAGTAACAGGAGCTGTATAATCTGTGTTCATGGATTCACACAAATATCTCATAATCGATTCAGTCCCATTGGTACAAATTTCTGGAGGAGGAAACTTAAATAGGTTTCCATCCAAGTGAATTTGAAGAATATTGGTGGCTAGACATAATTCTGGGCAAAGTTCATCTAATTCTGTGTTGTCTGTTAAATTTAGTTTTCTTAGATTTTTCAACTTACCCAGTGAGGGTGTAAGATTTTGGAGTTTATTTGAAGACACATCCAAAACTTGCAAACATTGCATGTATTCAATAGCATCAGGAATAATTCTAATCAGATTTTTATCGATATGAAGCTCTGTCAGATTCACTAAATACTTTATTCCGTGAGGTAGTCGTGATATCTTATTGGAATTCAAGTTGAGAACTTTGATGAGATATAAATCTGAAAGTTGACCACCTCCCTCCAGTGATGTAAGTTTATTGTCTTGCAGATGAATAAATTCTTTTCGGTAAACCTTACATATTGAGAATGTTCCGGACGGGATTTGTTTCAGCTGACAATCCGACAAATCGAAATCTGGTTCTGGTGACTCTTTGGCGATGTACAGTTTCCTTTCTAGTTTAGCTCGTGAGTCTGTTTCGTCAGCCGAATGTCTTCCGAACAAAGACATCTTTACGTTTTGAACACAAGATACTCCACAACCCATGAAAACAGTTTCAAATGCGTTTTAGAACCAATAGTCACCGACACGGAAATATCATCTCAGATCTTCTATTTGTTTTCACCTCAAATTATAAGCATTGACAGACCATTGCGGGCACTTTATTACGTTGCTTAAATTGGTTTTTATTTCTTTTTCTGATATCTTTTCCAATTTTCCATTCTTCAAAACACTTCGTTTGACTCGTTTGACTTCTTTGTTTGTGATAATTTTAGTGGTTTTGCCAATGACGTTGACATTTAAAGTCTTTGACAACTGATTAACAGCTTTGTGTGACTGCTAATAATTCGGACATGACTATGACATATGTGATATTATGTGGGTCAGGGCAGGGGTCAGACCGCCAATTTTGCCACATTTTTTACCTTCCGAGGCGGGAGTCGAACCCGCAACCTCCTGCGTCGCTGGCGGACCTTCGCCCGCCGCGCCACAGAGGTCAAGATTCAAGATTCAAGATTCAAGATATTTTATTGCGGAACATGCTGTACAAAGGTCATAATAGTAGTTTATGCAACTGTCATATAATGAAGGGTATTAAAACACGAGTGTGAGTTTATGAAACTCGCTGCGCTCGTTTCATAATAGTAACGAGTGTTTTAATACCCGTGTTATATGCAGTTGCATACACTACTTTATCTTCACTAATGCAATTAATCAAACAACAAGAGTAAAAGCTGACAATAGTTTATTTATAACTAGCTGTACCCGCGACTTCGTTCGCGATTGCCTTACCTGCCGACTAATTAAGTTCACATTTAACCATATTCTCTCATATAATGAAACGCCGCCGTCCAAAAAATCGTGTAGGGTCTACGGGGGATAGCATATTGTCATCTTCAATCCCATTCTTTATCCACACGACTTTTAGCTACGACTCGGCCAGCGTCAGTGTTAAGAAGTGTCCTACTCGTTTGACTTACTCACAGCTGGGGCCCTATTCTGCTATTCTAATCGCTTCACTATGACAGGGCTATCGTCACAGAATGACACTTTTTGGTATTCCACCTTGGATGAAAGAAATTATGATGAATGCAGATGGAGAGACGCGCGTCAAGTTTGAAACTACATATTAATTTATCTCGCGCACACTATCTGGAATTTTATTAATCTAAGGATTCTACGTGATGATTCTGCGACGATTCCATTGTCATACTGAAGCAATTGTTTTGCAGAATTGGGCTCCTGATCCATTTGACTGGACCACCGTAATTTTTTTTCGTTAGTAGGTAGGTACAGTTGGCTGTGTACCACAATAAAAAATATTTTTCTGCGGTCCAGTTAGTTTAAGTGGACCACAATAATTAATTAATTTA
This sequence comes from Eupithecia subumbrata, assembly GCA_949316285.1. Lineage (NCBI taxonomy): Eukaryota > Metazoa > Arthropoda > Insecta > Lepidoptera > Geometridae > Eupithecia > Eupithecia subumbrata. The sequence continues at coordinate 2,072,212 of OX438648.1, forward strand.
ATTGTACACGAAGTTTGGTTGGAGTAAGACTCCAACCAAACTTCGCTGGACCAGCTAAACCACCATATATCATGTAAGGCAGGAACCTAACTTATTTTTCCAAGACCCACCACCTTAGTAGGTAGGAACCTAACTAATGGGTGCGTCTTGGAAAAATAAATAGATAGGAACTTACCTACCCTTTATCTACTAATTTTTTTCTTCAATCTACAGATTATTTCATCAATCTACTGATTTTCTACTCGACTTTCTACTGATTTAGTCATATTTGATCTTGCATCTCTGTTTCTAACAAAAAGAATGCACGAAATCGGACGACGCGTAGACCCGTCGTGATGCGCGGTTAAAGAATTCTACTTTTTCCTCTCTCCGAGGGGAACCTTACTGAATTCCAGGATAAATGTATTCCATGTCCTTTCTTGTAGTATGAACTCAAAACGTGCCAAGTTACATTCCAACTCATTACCTATGTAGTTTCGGCGTGATGAGCGGTGAAGGAATTTAACTTTCATCCCCTCTGCCAGGGCAACCTTACTGAATTCCGGGATAAAATGTATCTTTCCTCATAGTACGAACTAAAATCACGCCGAGTTTCATTCGAATTCATTAAGTAGTTCCGTCGTGATGCGCGGTTAAAGAATTTTACTTTCATCCTCTCTCCCAGGGGAACCTTACTGAATTCCAGGATAAAATGTATCCCATGTCCTTCCTTGAACTCAAATCGTACCAATTCAGTCCAACTCATTCAGTAGTTTCGGCGTGAACGTGATGCGCAGTGAAGGAATTTTACTTTCATCCCTTCTCGCAGGGGAACCTTACTAAATTCTGGGATAAAATGTATCTTTCCTCGTAGTATGAACTCAAATTATGCCGAGTTCCATTCGAATTCATTAAGTTGTTCCGTCGTGATGGGCGGTTAAAGAATTTTACTTACATCCTCTCTCCCAGGGGAAAATTACTGAATTCCGGGATGAAATGTATCCCATGTCCTTCCTTGTAGTATGAAATCTTGCTAGGTTTCATTCCAACTCATTTAGCACTTTCGGTGTCATGCGCGGTGAAGAAATTTTACTTTTATCCCCTCTCCCAGGGGAACCTGACTGAATTCCGGGATAAAAAGTATCCTATGTCCTTCCTCGTGGTATGACCTAAAATCGTACCGAGTTTTATTTCAATACCTTAAGTAGTTCCGTCGTGATGCGCAGTTAAAGAATTTTACTTTCATCCCCTCTCCCAGGGAAACCTGACTGAATTCCGGGATAAAAAGTATCCTATGTCCTTCCTCGTAGTATGACCTAAAATCGTGCCGAGTTTCATTTCAATACCTTCAGTAGTTTCGGCGTGATGCGCGTTTAACAGACAGACAGACAGACAGACAGACAGACAGACAGACAGACATGAATGAAAAAAATTGCAGTTTTGGCTTCAGTATCGATAATAGAGTGCCCTCCAAAAAAAATTTTCAAAATATCTTCAATGTACAGAATTGGACCTGTTACAGTTTTATTATAAGTACTAGCTGTACCCGCGACTTCGTTCGCGATTGCCTTACCTGCCGACTAATTAAGTTCACATTTATCCATAGTCTCTCATATTATGAAACGCCGCCGTCCAAAAAATCGTGTAGGGTCTACGGGGGATAGCATATTGTCATCTTCAATCCCATTCTTTATCCACACGACTTTTAGCTACGACTCGGCCAGCGTCTGTGTTAAGAAGTGTCCTACTCGTTTGACTTACTCACAGCTGAGGCCCTATTCTGCTATACTAATCGCTTCACTATGACAGGGCTATCGTCACAGAATGACACTTTCTGGTATTCCACCTTGGATGAAAGAAATTATGATGAATGCAGATGGAGAGACGCGCGTCAAGTTTGAAACTACATATTTATTTATCTCGCGCGCACTATCTGGAATTTTATTAATCTAAGGATTCTACGTGATGATTCTGCGACGATTCCATTGTCATACTGAAGCAATTGTTTTGCAGAATTGGGCTCCTGATCCATTTGACTGGACCACCGTAATTTTTTTTCGTAGGTACAGTTGGCTGTGTACCACAATAAAAAATATTTTTCTGCGGTCCAGTTAGTTTAAGTGGACCACAATAATTAATTTATTTAATTGTACACGAAGTTTGGTTGGAGTAAGACCCCAACCAAACTTCGCTGGACCAGCTAAACCACCATATATCATGTAAGGCAGGAAGGAACCTAACTTATTTTTCCAAGACCCACCACCTTAGTAGGTAGGAACCTAACAAATGGGTGCGTCTTGGAAAAATAAATAGATAGGAACTTACCTACCCTTTATCTACTAATTTTTTTCTTCAATCTACAGATTATTTCATCAATCTACTGATTTTCTACTCGACTTTCTACTGATTTAGTCATATTCGATCTTGCATCTCTGTTTCTAACAAAAAGAATGCATGAAATCGGACGACGCGTAGACCCGTCGTGATGCGCGGTTAAAGAATTCTACTTTTTCCTCTCTCCCAGGGGAACCTTACTGAATTCCAGGATAAAATGTATTCCATGTCCTTTCTTGTAGTATGAACTCAAAAAGTGCCAAGTTACATTCCAACTCATTACCTATGTAGTTTCGGCGTGATGAGCGGTGAAGGAATTTAACTTTCATCCCCTCTGCCAGGGCAACCTTACTGAATTCCGGGATAAAATGTATCTTTCCTCATAGTACGAACTAAAATCACGCCGAGTTGCATTCGAATTCATTAAGTAGTTCCGTCGTGATGCGCGGTTAAAGAATTTTACTTTCATCCTCTCTCCCAGGGGAACCTTACTGAATCCCAGGATAAAATGTATCCCATGTCCTTCCTTGAACTCAAATCGTACCAATTCAGTCCAACTCATTCAGTAGTTTTGGCGTGAACGTGATGCGCGGTGAAGAAATTTTACTTTTATCCCCTCTCCCAGGGGAACCTGACTGAATTCCGGGATAAAAAGTATCCTTTGTCCTTCCTCGTGGTATGACCTAAAATCGTACCGAGTTTTATTTCAATACCTTAAGTAGTTCCGTCGTGATGCGCAGTTAAATAATTTTACTTTCATCCCCTCTCCCAGGGAAACCTGACTGAATTCCGGGATAAAAAGTATCCTATGTCCTTCCTCGTAGTATGACCTAAAATCGTGCCGAGTTTCATTTCAATATCTTCAGTAGTTTCGGCGTGATGCGCGTTTAACAAACAGACAGACAGACAGACAGACAGACAGACAGACAGACAGACAGACATGAATGAAAAAAATTGCAGTTTTGGCTTCAGTATCGATAATAGAGTGCCCTCCAAAAAAAATTTTCAAAATATCTTCAATGTACAGAATTGGACCTGTTACAGTTTTATAATAAGTATAGATAGATAATTGTTCAAATTTGGTATGGTACAATTTTGAAAGTTAATGTTAATTATTGATCCAGCAGCTGTAGAGGCCGCGGGGCAAGCAGTAGAGCTCGTAGACGGCGTCGGAATATTTATAATTACTTCATTCGTCTTGTTTTCTATACTGTTCAAGATCGTATGTGGATGTTATACCATCATGTGAAATTGCTTAAATTGAGTGTTTTGTTATCTGCGCTGTAACAGTAGTAATTATAAGTCAAGTATTGGAAACATAAGTAGAATGTTATAACATTAGTGTAGATAAAATAAATTATGGTATCAAGCATGCACCCTGCTAGGGCACTGCAACATTATGCTAGGTTCTATCTACTCTTTAACTAAGCTTACACTAATAATATAATATTTGAAAATTTTAAAACACTTAGGTCGTCGTCGTGATGAAGAAACCTTTAGCCTGTTAGTTGTTATTTTTCGAGTTGTAGCAAAACCCGTCCCAAACTTTTTTTATCCTCTAGATAATCTGAAATTTTATAGTACCTACCTAGGTACCTCCTTATGCCTTTTTGCACAGGTAGGTGTTGATAATTTGTTTGAATTTATTTTACTGATAATTTTCGCAATTCACTAGGAGTTTTATTGTAGAAGCGTAGGTACCTATACATTGCCCTTAAATAAACACATAAATTTTGTGTAGGTAGCCTAGTTGTGGGCCATCGATGTAGGAATTTAATATTAGGGTAAAGTCGGGTAATACCGGTCAGTTGGCAATACCGGTCACCTAACTTTCTAACAAAATACTGCGTTTATGGGCACTCACACATGCAAAGAGGGTGACGTGATCGTTCCCTGCCCCGACGCACCCACCCCCGCTTAGTTCCGGCCACACGTCACTGTGTGCAAGACGCATGTGTGTTTCGCACCAATTTGTTATAACTTTCTGGCCGCAGAAAATAAGAGATGAGTATCGTAATTTTCATATTTCCTTTACTATCTATAATATTTTTTGCGTATCAGTTATCTACCTATTCATTAGATTGTAGATTTGAAGCAATTAGCGACGCATTTTTTCTTAAATTTTTATTAACCTCAAAAGTACACAGGCGGGTAATGCCAGTCACCGTGACCGGCATTAGCCGCAAGTCTGGAATACAAGCAGATGATATTTTGCGTCTTAAAAAAAATGTTTATGTTCTATGATCGTAGAGTTTGCGTTTATTATTTTAATTAAACGACGTTTTAAAAAAGGAGGAGGTTCTATTCTTGACTGTTTGTGTTTTATGGTCACCGATTTTTCTGTCAAATGTGGACCAATTTTGACGATTCGTTTAACATTAGTTTTACAATTAGGGTAATGTCGGGTAATACCGGTCACCTAAGCAAAATGAGACATAAATTACAAAAAAAGCAACTTTTTACTGAAAAACTATTTGGAAAACTTAAATTTAACTATTATTCTATCATACCTACTTATGACGTCATATAATATTAGTTTTCTCAAAACTCATGGCACAATAAACTTCTTAAAAAATTTAGCTTTGACCGGTATTGCCCGGCATAGCGGGCAATGCCGGTCAGTAGGTTGACAATACCGGTCAGTTATTTTAAAGGCATAAATCACAAATTTAGTCTTCAAGGGACTCGTATCCCGAGCATTCATTAGATTGTAAACGTCAATCCAAGATGACCTAAATAAATCTTTAAAATTAAATCAACAACTAATCAACGAGCAATCGGAATATGAAAATGAATATTGTCTCATACTGGAACGCAATAAAAACCTTAAAACTGAAATGGTAAAAATGGAGAAAACGATAGAAACGCTAAAATCTGAGTGCGAATTGTGCAATAGCCTACTTAGGAAATACAAACATGACCAACCCTACTTTGAAAAAATATACACAGAAAAAACAGAGCTGGACCAACAAGTCCAAAGACTCACAGATAAAATAGATGAAATGGAAGAGAAGGACCGCATAAATAGCGCCAGAAAAAATGATTTTGACGTACAAATAAATCGTTTAAAATTAGAAAACCAAGAGATGCTATCTATTATAGAAAAAAAAGACGGAATGATCAAAGAGTTAACTCAAAATAACACCGGTAATATGAAAATAAATTACATTGAAAAAGAGCTAGTGGGCATTCGTGCCGAACTGTGATTCAAAAACGCAGAGCTGAAAGTCCTAAGAAAATCAAGAAAAGCAGGTAATAAAATTAACTTAAGTATGTTGTCATGTAAAAACGCTAGCAATGCTGTTGAGCTCCTTGAATTGCACAAAAAATATGAAGATTTGATTAAGGACTCCGAGACTAACCTAGCTACACTAGAAAAAAACTTTTTAAACTTTCGCGATTTGTAAACATAGTTAATGGTAATGCGATAAATACCCGATTAAACCATTAACTACTAGAAAAAAACTCCCAACTATTGAAGACTAAAGTAAAAAATCTTGAAGAAACCTGCAAGTGCATAAGAAAATCCTACGATGACCTTAGTATTAAATACTATGAAAGTGAAAATGAAAAACAAAATCTCACACTCACAATCGCCGAAATGGAGCAGATCCTACAGGAGTCTGAAGAAAATAATACCGACGGCCACGACACGGGGAGCCACCTAGTGAAAGACGTAACACCTACACATGAAACCACAAGGAAAAAGAGCACACTGGTGATAGGGGACGAATGTATACTGGGACTAGGAATAGAACTGTACAACAAGCATGAAAACCTCGACATCTGCTGTCACACATACACAAATGCCCCGATTCATTTCCTCATCAAAACAGCTGAAGAGATGGCAGTTACGCAAAAACCGTCAAGGATTATACTAATGACCAGAGGAATAAATAATAGTAACGCCAATAAATACACAGAAGCTATCACGAACCTCACAAAGATCCTTAATGAAAATAAAGTGAAACTCATATGTCCAAACATTGCATACAGAAAATATACTAACCTAGAAGATGATATAATAAACAAAAATATATACAAATACAATATGAGGCTACACAATAGTTACCAATACGAAAACGACGTAGAAATCCTGAATATAAGCTGTCTAGACACTACAACCTCAGCTAAACAATTTAAACGTATTGTTGCGCACTACATTGGAGGACGTGTCAGCAGTCCCATTGTATGTCCAAAACATTCAGACCAAAGTTTTTTATAATTACACCAGACGTAACTCCTATATTAGTAAATAGCGAAGTTAAAAATCCAATCAAGAAAAATAAAACAATTAGAGATGAAACCGCAAATAAGAAGCAACTTATAATTGGACACCAAAACGTACAAGGTTTAGAGCATAAGTGTTTAGATTTAAGTATTTTCCTAGAACAAAATAAGATTGACATTTTTTGTGCGACTGAAACCTGGCTCACCAAAGCCAATATAGCAGTATGTGAAATTCCAAGCTACAAAATTGTAAGTAGCAGTACTCGTAAAAATCATATACGTGGCAGCACCCTAGTATACATAAAAGACAGTATCAAAGCCAAAAACAGACAAGACATAGTCGACCTTTCGATTGATAAAGAGTTCGAGATTGCATGTGTAGAGCTAAAAGATCTTTTTGTTTTAGCAGTTTATAGGTCACCTTCGGCTTGCATCAAGAATTTTAACGATAAACTTGATGATTGCCTTTGTCGTTTAAGTAAGAAAAATAACAAAAGACTAGTTATTTGTGGAGACTTCAATATCAACTTTCCAATAACAAACAGCAATACATCACATGCTATCAGTGATCTGATGGGTACGTTTATGTTAAAACAAACAATATTCGGCTACACCAGAATTACACCTATATCAAAAACTGCAATTGATAACATACTAACTGATGGTAAGGCTATTCATGCAGAAATTCTGATGGGGATTAAGTCGGATCACAGAGCTCAGATTGTTAACTTAGTTAGTGAAAGTCGAAACAAAAATTTAGAGCCACGAACTGTAAGACGTAGAATAGTCACACAAGATAGGATTAAACAACTTAAATGCTCACTTGACCAGCTACAGGCAACCGACCAAAATCCAAATTTTACTGACTTTTTCAAAAATACTCTTGGTCAAATTAACGCATATCTGCCAGTAGTTGATACTAAATTGAGAACCAACAATGAAAGAAGAAGCGCAGATTGGGTTACAAAAGGTATAGTCATATCTCGCAAAAAGCTTTTCATGATGTATGACCTAGTGCAAAATCACGAGAATGATAGGCTAAGAGAATACGTTAAAACTTATAGTAAAATATTTAAACAAGTTACGTTACTAGCGAAAAAGATATCACTCACAGGAAGAATACTAAACTCCAAAAATAAAATAAAAACGTCTTGGAATATAATCAAAGAAGTTACTGGATTATCGGCCGATAGCGTCCCTGATAAGTTAGGGATACGTCTGGCTGATGGGAACATTAATCAGGACAAAGAGACGATAGCTAACTATTTTAACGACTACTTTATAAATATTCCGGAATATTCAACAAGACATCTTATTAAAAATATAGAATTATCCAAATCATATGTAGAAACTTTTATAAAGGATAATAATTTAGAAATTTTCTCTACTAATATCTTTTATGAAACTACTGAGCTTGAGGTACACAAAATCATCAAAGATATGAAACCGAAAACCTCTACAGACTTCTGGGGCTTGTCATCGAAAATTGTTAAGTCAATAGCTAGTGCAATAATGGTTACGTTTACGGGAGTGACAAACGATTCCTTATCTTCAGGAAATTTTCCAGATTTGTTGAAACTTGCAAAGGTTATTCCGCTGCACAAAAAGGGGGATTGTCATGAGGCACAAAACTATAGACCTATTGCATTACTGCCAATTTTAAGTAAAATTGTTGAAAAGCTCATATTCAATAGATTAGTCAACTACACACACGAGCACAAATTACTAAATAAAAACCAATACGGATTTCGTAAAGGATTATCAACTACCGACGCTATGGCCGAACTAATAAGTGATGTCCATAGATCTCTAGACGCAAAATTAAATACATGGGGAATATTTTGTGATTTGTCAAAAGCTTTTGACTGCGTCAGTCATGATATTCTGTTAGCTAAACTCAAACTTTATGGTGTCAATGATACTGACATGATGCTGTGTCAAACTTATTTCTCTGTAAGGAAGCAAGTAGTTGACATTCACGGCGTAACATCAAATGAGAGAAGTATAAGACATGGTGTACCGCAAGGATCCATTCTTGGACCCTTATTCTTCCTACTATACATCAATGACATTAGCTCGTGCTTTAGTGATAAGGATATTGACATTTATATGTTTGCGGATGACATCTCTCTTATCGTTAAATGTGACACAAAAACTGACATTGTAGCTAAACTAAATGACATAATTGACAAACTAACAAAGTGGTTCGAATGCAATAATCTTATAGTAAATATTGACAAAACTAATCTTATAAACTTCTCACTAGCGACCCTTAAAAAACCCCTACCTGACAACCTACCAATAAAACCAGTTGACGCCATTACCTTTCTCGGACTTCGGATAGACTCTAATTTAAAATGGAACCAACATATTGATAATTTAGCTGGAAGACTAAGCTCCGCCTGTTATGCAATCAAAAAAGTGAAGGAACTTTGTGGTTTCGATGCAGCCAGGTCTGTTTATTTTGCATACTTCCACAGCTTAATGACATACGGACTTCTAATATGGGGGAACGCAGCTGAATCTCAAAGAATATTCGTCTTACAAAAAAGAGCAATTAGATATATCCTTGGACTCAGACCAAGAGACTCGTGCCGAGAAGCTTTTGCTAAATTAAACATAGCTACATTAAAGGGGGCATATATTTTACAATGCTTACAATATGTCAAAAAAAAACAACATGTTTTACCAACCTTAGGAGCTTCTCACAATTATGACACAAGACATGGTGGTAACATTAAGAACCCAAACCGTAGACTGGCTAAAGTGTCAAAAAGTTACCTCTGTATTGGTGTAAAAGTATACAACAAAATTAGTTTTGAACTTAAAAGTTTAAATTGTGATTTATTAATGAAAAATATGAAGGAAATCGTGATAAGAAAAACCTATTACACTTTACAAGAAATCTTTGACGACTCCAGTATTAATTGACATGTGGTAAACAACAATTTTTAATCTTTAATTCTAAATTTTGACATTTTTATTTAATTTGCATAATCAAAAATCCTTTGATATTCCATAATAGGTACCTCCCCAGTTAACTTTGATTTTCCTAGATATGCATCTCGAACCTGAGTCAGTCGACAGGTCAAGCTGTGTCTCTTAACACTCCTTTGTCAGGAACCTGGTACATGGGGTTCTGTGATTCTGTGATAAATGCTATAAATTTTATATAGAATCTTTTTTGACAATGCCCTTTTACAGCAGCTCTAGTAATTAATCTTAGAATTATTTTGTTTAATTTGATTATTGACAATGCCCATTTACAGCAGATACCCATGAATACTACTTTTTTGTTTTGTGTTACTGTATTTATTTTATCTTATTAGTTATTTTTATCAAAATGTAAAATGTTGACATAACCAAGTGTGCCTTGCGCTCCTACGGCGAATAAATATATGAGTATGAGTATTCGGCATTCGGCGTGAGCCTAATGCCCACACCGATCGCACCTGAACCACAGTTCATTGTGCTGACTATAATCATTGCACAACAAACACCATTTTTCTGATCTTCAGTGTTCAGTTCTATTTCAGTGTCATCATAAATAGTATATAAATTTCAGTCCGTTGTTTCGACGTGCTAAAATAAAAAGAAATATACGTACAATTACAGACCAGTGATTGTGTATAGGTACCTAAAAAGCAAGGTAGATGATTGATTAGCTATGTCCGTCCACACTGTGCCTTTTTTTGTTCAATATGGGCATGCGTCATGGCGCAGTTAACAGCGCTCGTGAGGCATTCCCTTAGCGCATGCGCGATGACAGTTGAAAGTGAAGTGCGCGCTGTGATTCACGTGTTTCGGGATTCTGGTGGATTTCTGTGCCTTAAAGCGTTCAACAAGATGGCGGACGCAGAAAAACAAACAATAAGGTTTATTGAAGATTACAGAAGCTTTCCACTACTTTGGGATCCAAATAATAAATTTTACACAAATAAAGTAAAGAGGTATGATTGTTTGCAAGTTCTGGCTAGTAAATATAAAATTGATATCGATGGCGTTAAAAAAAAGATAAAAAGTCTTCGCTCATATTTCTCCAAAGAGCATCAAAAAGTCATCAAGAAAAAGAGCGGCGCTGGATCCGATGAGATATATGTTTCACCGTGGTTTGCATATAAACCACTCTTATTTACTGCTGACACGCTGACGCCAAGGGAACCGAGAAAAACTAGTACTCAGGATGAAAAGGTATTTTAAACGCATATTTATTTAGGCAAATCAATTTAGTACTTAGGGGAAGGGCGGGTAAGATGGATAGGGCGGGCAAGATGGATACCTACTCGAAATATCCCGAAGACGCAGGGAAATTTTAAGATCGCGGCATAACAACAGCGTGCCTAGCCGCCGCCGGCCGCATCCCCCCGCTTAGTGCCCGCCAGTCTCCTGCGCGCGACAGTGGTTAGAGGAGCGTGTTTATGTTTTGTGTTCCAAACTTTCGATGTTTTGAAGGTGATTAAAGTTGAATATTTCTATCATTTTCTTGTAAATTGGTATGTGCTGTTGTTGTTTTACTTTGTTTACCATTGACCATGCTTGCTTGGAATGGATTGTTGTTTATTAGTTTTATTTTATGAGATATTTTCATTTTCGTTCATCATAAGCCGAGTGGGCAAGATGGATCACGTTATTTATGATATACCTATCCATCTTGCCCGCCCATTAGTAAAACCTAATTTAATGTATGTTATTGTCTTTTCGGATGGTTAAGACGTATAAAAGAAAGTCCCAACGTGGATCGTGGTCTTCGGAAACCCTTGCGAAGGCCATGGTGGAAGCAAAATTTTCGTCTATACCTACACAAGCTTCTCCCCAATATGGTATTCCGTATGGCACCTTCGCTCGGTTTCGCGCTAAAACCGCGCGTCGCACGCGTTGCGTAAACGGCCATCTTGAGAAACCTACCTAGCGGATAGACTTAGACATCTTCTATCCAATTGTTCTGAGAAAAAATTGGGTAGATTTCGTCCCGTGTTTACTCCGGACGAAGAAAAGCAATTGACGGAATACATTCGAAAAGTTGATTCTCTGTTTTACGGTCTGATGAGAATAGAGTTTATGCAGCTAGCAGAACAGTTTGCTAAAGCCAAAAATAAGGAAACTAGATTTAATAATATATTGTAAATATATATAATATATTGTATATATTTAATATATTTTCATTCCATTCAAAAGATATGTATTACGAATTTAAAAATGTCAATATAAACAGAATACATAAAGTAAATAAACGCCCGCCGCCGCCGCCCGCCGCGTGGCCAGTGCGCAGTGTGGCCCCGTGCGTGCAACACACAGTGAGGGAGGTAGATACTTAGATATTTCGACTACGGCGGCGGCCAGTCTCATCGGCCACCAAGATGCGCAGGACATATTATAGTGCACAAGTGTGTGCGCAAACATAGGTGCACTCTATATTCCCTCACTCTCATAATCCGAAAGGACGACCGACCGACACGATCGGGGAGAGGTCAAGCGAAAGACCTTAAGCCGTCTAACACCGCCAACTTCCTGACTCCGGGCTGCTACTGTGAATATTTCTTGCTAGAAAAGACCCAATAACACAAATCTTGGCCCGACATCAATTACAGTACTGTCAACTTTTAATTCAATGGGCTGGGCTTACGAAATATTCTGAATACAGATGCGAGCAGCCCAAATGCATTTTCAACTATACGTCTTGCCCTTGTTATGATAACCTATGATTATACACTCTTTTTGGTGACCCCACATTTAAATCGGTTGAATACGGTTTCGGAGTATAGTTACATATTGCAAATGCATCGTCAGCAACTAATACGTAAGGTACTGACATCGTTCTACCACGTAGTGGTTCATTATATTTTGTTAAATTCAATTCATGTTTTTCAATTTTCTTATAAAACGAAGTAGATTTAAAAACACCACCGTCCGAAATACGACCCTGACAACTAGGGTTGCCACCTTTTTTTCGAGCAAATAGAGTATATTTACCTGGTACTACGGGGGATAAAAAAAGTACGCCATGTAAAAATAGAGTAGGTACATACTAATTTATTTTCATGTTTTTTAAAATTAAGAGCAGTTTACCAAAACGGCGAACAAACAAACCTAAAAGATATTACGGCAAGCGAAGCGAGCCGCGATATCTTTTTATTTCGTTTCCATACTGTAGACTTTTTCAAGGTCTCTTTCTTTCAGGAACAAACTCATATGTATGAGCCGGACCAAAACGCCTATCTTTCGATAGGAAAAGATTCGGATAGCGTTACGGTCCGTAAAATATCCGCAGATATAAAAAATATCTGAAACGGAGCAAAAAGATCACCAATCTACTGGTCGCACTCGCACCGAAAATAAATTAAGTTGATTATTGCCATTTGATGTTTTATCTTAAGTTCAAACGCAATGTGTATTTTAGAATAACACGATGCGATCTGTTACACTCACAAACTTCAACTGGGGGTTTCGAACGTTTGTCAACAAATATGTACCAAAAGTACCGGTTAAAGACTTCGCAATTTAACAAATACGTAAGAATAGTAGGTACCTACCAACCTACATTTCAGATGGATCTCTCTGCATGCTTTGGTTAAAGTGGGTAATGGTAAATTTTCAAAATATTTCAAAAAGTATGAAACCTACAGAAATTTTAAAAACTGTTTTGAAATGTCCGAACCGATATCTTTCATTTGATACATGACCCTGTGGGTATTTTTTAAAATTTCGGCATCACAATTTGTATGAAAAATATTCATATTCATTTATTTTCATGTATTTTTCTGTAAATCTATACAGGCGCACGAAAAGTATTATTATTTTAAATTTCAAGTTGATAGCTGTAGTAGTTGCTGAGTTATTAAGGAGGGAAAAAAGGACAGGCAAAGCGATAGACCATAAGGGTTTCGAAACCGATCTTCGATCTTCGAAATCCTAAAAAAGGTTTAAGTACTATTTATATTGTTTCAGGATGCGCCAGCTGAAATATTATATATAGAAAGCTCAGCGACTTCGCAGTCTACGTATATGTCTGAAGATGAGGATGAATTTAACCTTCCACCGATAAGAAAGAACAGAAATATTCTATGTACAAAGATTGAAGATACAGAGGAGGAAACTTACAAATTTATGAAAAAAGCTAGTGAAGAATTAACTCAAAAAGATGAGTTCACTACTTATGGACAATTGATAGCTCATAAAATTCGAAACCTTAATACATTAAATCGGCTATTAGCTCAACAGCGCATAAATAATATACTCTTTGATCTGGAAATACAACAGATAACTGGTGCAGGCGCAACGCAGAATGATACTGAGATGCGGAATGTGACCTAAATACAGAATATCGCACCCTCGGTAGAACAAGTGCGTAATTGCCATGTTTGCGATCTATCAGAAGAGACATTTTTAGGTTTTTTTTTTTTGTTGAGAGTCAATTTATCTTCATAACTACCTTGAGGTAATTTCCTTTGTGTGAAATGTACCTTATTGTTTTGTGATGCATGCTCTTTACACTGCTTAAATATTTATAGTTTTCATTATTTTCATATAAATATAAAAACTTAGGTACCTACACTTAAGCCTTTTTCCGCCAAAATTCTTGAAAAAATGTAATTGTAAAAAAGATTTAAATAAAGATATTTCTTACAAAAATTGTTTGTAACTATTAGTTTTAATTGGAACAAACAGGCACAATGACACTTAGTAGTAAAACTTCAAAAATCTTTAAATTAAACACTGAAGTATAGCAAATAACATTAAATTTTAAGGTCTTTGTTCTTAACTAATTGAACTTACTTAACTTAAATATTTTAAGATAATCAATACTATTAAAGTAATATAAAATATAGAGACGAAAGCAAGACTATGGTATTTTTACACTCAGGTTTAATGGTAATTAGGTATTGAACGTATCTGAGTGGAAAATTCTATATAACAAAAGTTTCTAAAATCAAAACAAGGCACAATAATTTACAGCCGCACTCAGAGACTTCAATGTTTAGTAAAATTACCACTAGGTAAAGTTTTTTTTTATATCTTTACTAGTAATTGTTTAAGCAATCATTGACTTTAAGTGCGGCTGTTAAACAATATACCTACCTACCTATTTATTCGAAAAGTGAGATCGTTCTTTGAATAATCATCTTGATTAAAATAAAAAAATAAAAATTTCTATAGATAATCCTGCAGCATTACCTATTCACACTAATTCACACAGCATGCTGTGTCAATTGTCCAACATGATTGATTATTGATATTATTATCACTTCTTTCCAATGATATTATATACAGGGTGTTTGGTGGAGGGTTAGACAAACTCGGTGGGTGTGTAGGTGGACCTATTTGTGAAAAACAATTTGAAGGTAAAGACCCTAACTGTTTTAAATTTTTTTTAATCCTGTTTTTTGTATTTTTTTAAGATTTTCCGAAATTGTACCTCTACCCCTAGAACTTTTTTTTGGAACGTGTTTTCTAGTGAACTTTTTACTTGCTTTTGGTCTCAGATGTATCCTTCATCTTTTGAAGGCATTATTTATTTGAAAGAACGTGTAAATAATTAGTTATAAGCTCTCAAAGTTATAAAAAGTAAAAAAAATAATCAAGAAGGACAACTTTGCATCGTTTTAAAAAAAAAATTAATAGCGATCGAGAAGTTCAAATGCTTTTAAAAATTTCTCTAAACATCGCTTATTACAACGGTATACCACATGTAGCCGAAAAGTCTATAAACTTGTCAAAAATTAGCACTTATATGGAAAATGGAGTAAAAAACGCTAAGAATAAAACATTGTATTAAAACAATTTTGGTTCAAATATCACTTCCTTAGGAACACTAAATTAATTTAAAAAAACCTTTTTTATCATACCTAGGTATCCGACTAATTCGAAAATTCGAAATTCGAAATCAGAATTTCGAATTTGAATCAATATTTGTAATCATTAAATTTCGTTCTTATTTTGGTTGGTTGTTATGTTTTGATAAACTGTTTGTTGTGTTGTTTTGTTATCGTTGTTTTTGTCACAATGGCGGAATTCAGCATTGAAGAATACGCTGATATTATTTATGCGTACGGTCGATGCGATGGAAATACACGCGCAGCACAGAGACTGTACAGAGAGTTGCATCCCAATAGACATGTGCCACACCATAGCACAATTTCTAATACCTTTCGGCGACTTCGAGAAACGGGAAACTTAACTCTTCGAGAGAATCATTCTTTCAAATAAATAATGCCTTCAAAAGATGAAGGATACATCTGAGACCAAAAGCAAGTAAAAAGTTTACTAGAAAATACGTTCCAAAAAAAAGTTCGAGGGGTAGAGAGGTACAATTTCGGAAAATCTTAAAAAAATACAAAAAACAGGATTAAAAAAATTTAAAACAGTTAGGGTCTTTTCCTTCAAATTGTTTTTCACAAATAGGTCCACCTACACACCCACCGAGTTTGTCTAACCCTCCACCAAACACCCTGTATAATTGGTAAAATCTCATTGCTTCTTTCATTTAGTCTACATACCGAAGCGACAGAAATAAATACTTTATTAAAATAAAAAATAAAAGTTTCTATAGATAATCCTGCAGCATTACCTATTCACACTAATTCACACAGCATGCTGTGTCAATTGAACAACATCATTATTGTTATTATTTTCACTTCTTTCATTTAGTTTAAGTACCTACCTACATACCGAAGCGACAGAAATAATCACTTTATTTCCGTGTTGGTGTGAGTATAATTTGACCTTTTCTAAGTTTAGGTAGGTAGGTACTAGGTAAGTACCTATATTTCTTGTACTTTGGAAATTAATTTCGACAAATCGAAAACCCCATTGTCGTAGTACCTACATACCAATGATATTATATATAAACTGAGGTTAAATTTGGTAAAATCTCATTGCTACATACTACCTGAAACATTAAAATTGTTGGTCGTATCGATTTTTGAATGTTTGTGATAGGTATGTCCAATCAATATTATTACAAATATTAGTTTTCCATGCAAAATAAAAGAAGCGACCAAAACCTATCAGAAAAATCTGTTCTTTTCAGTTGTTGGCATAGGCGAGGATATCACTGCAGCACAGAAAAAAAATCTGTAGGTTTTAGAAAACAGTAAAACGTATAAAGAGAAAAATAAATTAATAAAAGACTTCATCTGCAATGGTTTCGAAAACAATACTATACGTATTTTTATGCTGTTTGAGGAGGAGCATAAACATCTGCCTACCTACAGTAGATTACGATTCACAGAACTTATTTTTATATATCTGAAGGTAATGATAATGTTATCCTATCCATATGAATGAGTGTCTAAGTACCTACTACTGTACAAAGGGTGG
This sequence comes from Eupithecia subumbrata, assembly GCA_949316285.1. Taxonomy (NCBI): domain Eukaryota; kingdom Metazoa; phylum Arthropoda; class Insecta; order Lepidoptera; family Geometridae; genus Eupithecia; species Eupithecia subumbrata. The sequence goes on from OX438648.1 coordinate 2,089,072, forward strand.
CCAAATCACCTGTGTAATTTACTCGCATATGTTTTGTTTTCTTTTTATAAAATCTAAATAGATACGTATTTTATGTTAGCTGGATACCAAATATTATTGTAAAGAGTGTGTCAGCCAGTGACGCGCTCTACGCTAAGGTACCACGGAAGACCAGCGCTGCAGCTGCTCCCCGAGCTTCTGCAGCACATGCTGAGTGGCAGCCTGCCGGTCTCACGATGTTTTATAATAGGGTAGTCGGACCAAAAGATGACCACCCCCCAGTAGATGACCGAAACGCACATTTTCTTGAATTATAAGAATTGAGTGGTACTCCCTGTAGTGGCGTATTTTTTCTTTAGAAGCGGCAATACTGTTCCCTCTTTTAAAAATTAATACATCGTCATTGGACCCTCAGTCACGCTCGACCTCATTTAGTGCAGACTTGTTTCGGCCATCGCCATTTTGTATGGAGAACGAGCTAAGGTGAGTAAACCAGTTTCTTAAGCTTATGAGTGGATGGCCGATTACTTGATATAATTAGGCCCTATTAATGTGTTCCCCTGCATTTATGACTATTATCTCAAGTAGAAAACCAAAGAAAATAAGTAATTTTTAATAAGGTTTTCGAGAAATTTGCTGTTCAATTACTGGTCTAAAAAAGATACATAAAATCCTATTTGTGACCGAGCGGTCAGAATTAGCTCCGACCTGCAAATTTTGTTTTGATATTGTAGATTGTATCTTTGATTTTTTATTGTTTTTTTACGTTTTTCTTAATGGTTTTGGATACATAATTTTATAAACCAAAACATGACCGGAGGTTAATTACAGAAAAATCGTTGTTTTGGGCTGTTAGTTTTTAGCTGGTCATTTATTGTTCCAAACGCTCTATTTGTGACCGAAGAAATTTGTTCGTTCATAATTTGGACCTCAAAACCTAATAGTGACCGGCTGATTTTGACAGTTGCAATAAAACTGTTGTGGAATTCTATTAGGGTTCTTCGTAATGAAAAGTAAACCAATTTCGTTGGCCTTACAAACTGTTGTCATCATTACATTACTTGTTATTATAGTTTTTCTTATTTTCGTTATTATTGTTTTAAATAAAATAAATTACAATAAATTACATTTTAAATTAAATGTCATTTGATTGTTATTTTGTTATTGTTTTAGACTGATTGTTATTTGTTTAGACTGATTATTATATGTGTAGACTAATTGTTATTTGTTTATCAAGTAATTAAAATTATGATAAGTACCTTAGTATTAATTATATGCAGACAGACTTTAAAATAAAGTCTCTTGTTATGAAGAATTTCGCCTTTTTTTGTCGGTCATAAATAGGGCCGATTTCGGTCAGAATTAGTTCCAAACCGGTCACAATTAGGGCCAAAGTAATTTTTTTTTTATTTTTACAATTTTAACTTATTTACAAATAGTTCAGAGTAAAAACAGTTTATCTAGTTGATCCACCAAATATCTACCTACGTATACAAACAAAAACATAGAATATTCCTTGAATAGGAGTTGAGATAATAAATAAAACAACTTGAATTCCGCTTAATCAGTCATCTATTGGTCCAACCACCCTACTATATATTTTCTTTTAATTCTTTCGTTGTATTTTGTGAACCAATAAATTTATCTTATCTTATCTTATCTTATCTTAACTGTATTTTGTGGCCAAGTTCAGCCTCCACCTCACAGCCGCGATTATGAAGCGCGTCTTGTGTCTTGTGATTTTGTAGCGCGATTCCGCTGCTTTTTATATGCGCGATTTCTAGACGCCGCCGCCGCGCGCCAAATGCAGTGAGTAAAATCGCGATCGATTTTGTAGCGCGTCTTGTGTCGCACGATTTGTTGCACTGTTTGTTTGCAGTATATTTTGTACTTAGACGCATATGATCTGTATGTATGATAGGTATGTAGGTAGTGTAAGTATTTGTTTCCTTTTCTTTAAGTAGGTATCTATACCTATATTTATTCAGTGCCACCGTCTATTTTGTTCTTTCATTTCCAGTCTATCCCAAGGTTGCCTGGAAGAGATCGCTTTTAGCGATAAGGCCGCCCTTTATACTTCCTTTTTTTCTAAGCATTTTGTTTGTATTGTTTCCTGTATTTGTGTAATAAAGTGTTTTCTATCTATCTATGATCTTACACACTGCTGGGATTTCGCCTTTGGCAGGCGGCGGCCGTCTAGAAATCACGCTTCAAAATCGCAACAAATCGCGCGACACAAGACGCGCTTCAAAAACGCGGCTGTGGGGAGGAGGCCCATGGTCTTTTTAAATCTACAGATAAATTCTTAATACATTCAAATCCGGTTAGCGCGTAATTCAAAAAGTTGAGAGGTTTTTTGTATTTCAGGGTTTCACAAGGAATAAAACTAGCGGGAAAATAATTTGACGGAAATCGTTAACAATTTTCTATGAAACGTATACTATGTTTCAGTCACCAATTTTATGATACTTTTAAACAATTGACGAAGAGATTATTAAAAATTAGGTACTTAGGTATAATGCTCATCATGAATTTCGACAGAACTTGAATTGAACCACCATAATCATAATATCACTTCACAGAATAGTATCCGTGTTCTTTTTAGAATATCTGTGTGATATTGTAATTATGGTGGTTAAATTCAAGTTAAGATAGATCTTTAAAAGGTTCATAATCATCGTTATCAGTGAGCGTCTTAGACCTTCTAACCTGCTTGTCAGCGTACGTCCGGCTGATCATAGCTTCCCCAGAAAAAACGCCACAAATACTTAAGTAGAGATCCTCCTGCGCCGCGTTAGGCCGCCGCCGTCTTCCGCCTCCATCCGATGACCGCGACCATAAAGCTAGTCCCTCCACTGTACCACCAGTAAACCTCAACTGATAGGTACAGCGGTAATGCTCTCGGTCCATTGAGTGGGTGGTCTTCCAACACTTCAAAGATGGAGGAATTCAACTATGCAACTAGTGCCTAAGCCCGCCCGCGGCAAGCTGGTGTCGGCTATAGGTAGCTATTGAAGATGGTTCAGATAAACTTAGTCCAGTCAATTAATGATTGTGGATTGAAGGGTCGAAAACATAATGTTTGACTTCGGAACTTTGTTTGGACTAGTTAGGAGGCAAACATCCCTCCTGAGAAACCCCTCTGAGATGAGCTCTAGGGCTCACTTGCGACCGTTTTTCGGGGCATATATCTAGGCAACGATTGGGAAAAGGTAAAAATGTTTTTACCATTTCCCAATCGTAGCCTATTCCCTGCAGCACAGACAAAATTCTCTACAATGTATACAACCAAAGTTGTAGAGAATTTTATAAGCTTTTATTATGTAGTAGGTACCTATATCAATTTTCCACGACGCATTGTTTACGAGATGTTGGTAAACGAAAACTGAGAAATATGAGCTTTTTGACCCGGGTTAGGGCTCACCTCGGAGGTGTGGGAAATTTTAGTATGTTTGTCTCCCAACTAGTCCAAAAAAAGTTGCAAAGTCAAACTTTCTGATTTAAACCTTTCCATCCTTTTGAGCACTCATTGACTGGACTATTATGTAGTCTTCCGTAACTTCAGTGTATGCGTAGTTGAAAGGTTTTCCTATCAAATGTTTTTAAAGATTGCCATAACAGTAAATTAACACAACACATTTTTTTAAGTTTTTAATCTATTTATGCCATAATATGTTTGTAAATTACTTATGGAATTAGATACATACCTACACCTACTATGACAAAAAAAAAATCGTAGGTACCTACTACACCTTATTGTAAGCCGTGTAATGGACAACATATTATTATTTTCTTTCTACTTATTCTACAACTTAGCTAAATACATATAAAAATATAATTTTGGGCTTAGGGTTTCACCTTTGTTCTACATGAGATCCTCTATAACTTTTTTGAGTAAGGCCAAGATACTTGTTAATTTCAAATTTACCTACTATATACGGGTTTGTACCAGCTATCTTGAGATGGATGATCAAATACCGAATATACCCGACGCCTCCGTGGTGATTCTGCACTTTCATCAAATTCAAACGTTTCATGGCTATTATCCGAAAATTTTCTAACAGGAGCAGAGCGTAGAGAATCTCCGAAATATGGCAACAATGAGAAATCATTGTTATTTTTATTGGAAGAATATGCCTTGCGTTTCTTGGCCTCTGGGTCATCATTTTCACTTGTAGGTAAATACCCAGTGCTTTTATGTTCCATATAAGTTCCTGCCAACGGGCTGTAGTCTCCAAAATTGTGGTTTTGAGCCTCTTCGGACCATGCACCTCCCACGGCAGGTGAAAATACAGAACGATGATTCTTTTCCTTTATTCTCTGTTTACCTTTGACATGTCGCATTAGGACTGGCTTCGAATAAATATTTCTAAAGGGCAGCCTGGTTCTGTACGTAGAGTCTGTGTCTTCAAACTCGTCTGATGCTTCAGCTGATTTGTGTTCCTCGTTTTGATCGAGTGATACTTTAATAGGTTTCTCGGGACCGTAAAATTTCGTTTCATCCTTTTCGTGAGATTCTTCGCTTTCAAATGAGGGTAAATTATGTTTTCTATCGTCAGTATTAAAGGTAGGATAGACGTCAGCGCCGTAGACTTTTTGAGATAACTTTTCATATGCCTCGGCGAAAGTTTCGTCATTTTTTATATTATCTGGGTCTGCGTTATGAGATTCCCAATGAATGTCTTTGTTTCTTTCATTATCATCATCATCTTCATTATTCTTCTCTATTTCATGTTGTTTATTAGTTTGTTCTGAATTGAAAGGATATTGCAGTCCTCTGTACAAAATAACTTCTTGTGGCATAATCTGCGGCTGCAGTGTCCTAAAATTATCAACTGGTTCAATTGCAGATAAATCTGGTAGCTTACCTTCCTCTGTAATAGGTAACTTTATAACAACGGTTTGACCTTTTTGGTATCCTATTCCATGGCCGTCAAAAGGTGGGTTCTTGGGTTTCTTTTTCTTGTTTGGTTTTAGTACGCCCTCGTCTAATTCGAAGTTGGAGTTGCTGTCGCAGTACATTTTGTTTAGTTTTTGTGTGTCCTTGTCTGAAAGTCCTATTCTTTGGCCGATGGAGACTCCACTCTAGAAATAGAAAAGAACTTATGTTGTTTCGGTGGGTTAGGTTAGGTCCTATACCTACATTACAACAAATCATATAAAGCACCTACCTAGTTGTGTAATACATTAGTTTAGTAGTTGTGTAAGTTAATTGACATGTTTGATCGAATTGCTACTATTAATATTTTCTAAAGAATGAATAATTTTTCTTCGGTTCGCTTTGAGAATAAAAATAATGGGTAGGTTTAAGTGAGGTAGTGAAATCAATCTAATCTTCTTTATTAACTAATAATTAATTTATTTTTATCAACTTCATTCACCTTTCTGTTGTAAATCTTTACTTTTTCTATGTAATCCTATAATTGGCCTTATTTTAGTATAATCTTATACTGTTTTATGTAAAATGTACGCTGTCGGATTACTTAATAAATAAATAAATATTTATTGTGTTAAATATAATTTGACATAAGTTAAGGAGTTCCAGGGTTACCTACACTTAATAACAAAACTCAGTTCGATTATGAGTCAGTAAGAGTTATTTATAATAATATCCAAAAGCATACCTGTTTGGGCACGAGCGTATCCTTCCCATTGGAAGAGAAAGCTTTCCGGCTGTAATGCAGCACGCTGTCATAATCATATCCAACGCCGAAGTCCGACACAGAGAACGAGTTGTATTTGCGAAAGTTATGCCGCGTCGCTGCAAACCAATCAACTTATGAGATAATAATTTAAAAGTTTATCCGCAACCGGTTCCTCAGCTTGTACTTACCTACTTCCGAGGAGGACCGGTTAGCGAAGAAAACTCATCACATGATAACCCTGAGAATGACGAGACCTAGTCACCTTCTATGAGTAGCAGATATGCAACTGACGAAAGGGGGAAGTTATTTATTTATTATTACAACGGGATTGCCAATTACAGTAAATAATTATAATTTATATTTAATAAAACAATTATTTTACAAAACTAACATAAAATTACATTAAAAATTATAATGTTCAAATAAAAATGTTATAGTAAAATTATACGTTATGAATAAATATTTCATAATAAGAAATCGGTCATTCTTCCTTCGGAAAAAAGAAAGAAAGAAGAAGTGAAACAAAATACGGCCTGTTTTCCCAGCTTTAAGCTCTGCACCACTCTGCACATATTATTCCAAAACGCTATAGGTAGTGCGTGAAAATATTTAGGTACTTACTGACTGCGTGGTAGCGACCACTGAGCACAAAAATGTGTATGCAAATATCATTTGAATGCACATTTTTGAGCTACTTGGTATGTCTGCACTTCTGATCTGCGAGAACCTATACTGAATATAAATGCTAGCTTGAAGACGTTAGAACATTTTGTTTTTGTAAGCAGTCAGTAAGTAAATATTTTCCCACCGTTCACTTAGCTACCTTACCTATATCATATGAGATGTCATGCTCTCGCGCAAGCACTATAGGTAAAGTATCCCATGTTTTACAATACAATACAAATACTCTTTATTGCACACAGAATAAAACAGAAACACAGGACAGGAAAATAAATATACATTTTACGTTGCACAATGGGCGGCCTTATCGCTATGAGCGATCTCTTCCAGGCAACCTTTGGATGGACAGGAAGTGGAAGAACAAGTTAACCTTTAGACGGTGGAGTATTTTTAAGCAAAAATACTGATGGCTATAAATATAAAATAGACCTACCTACGTTGTACCTACCTACATAATATATTAGTATGCTCCATTCTAGAATCCAAGATATTTTTGGTAAACAATGACATTTATGCATGAAAACTTTACTCAAACTGATAACATGGGTAACAGAAAACAACAAGGTTATATCAATGTGACAACTAAAAAACAAATCTGCAACAATAAATTAATACTTAGTTGCACACGCGCAGCGAAAAGGGTGCAAATTCAAGTTCAAATACGTCCGTATTTGAGAGACGAATGAAAGCGTTCAAAACTAAAACTTATTTCGACCTGCGATTGACTACGAAGCTACGATCATATTGCAGTAGAGTCAATATTTTCCACTAATATTTCTTTGATTCTGTAACTCCATTATTTACAAAAACTATCTAGAATTCGAGAACCGTGTAGATATAGGTAGTAGGGATTAGTCCCGGGAATTCCCGTTCCCGAAATTCCCGGGAATTCCCGAAATTTTTAGCTGATTTAAGAACCGGGAAATCCAAAATCATTTCCCGGGAAATTTCGGGAATTTCGGGAAAAATATGTTAACTTTTATAGCATTACCGAAATTACGTAACTCAACATATTTCACTTCCTCTTATAGCATTTCACATTATCAGGTACCTAACCTACGCGGTATTAGGCAGGGTTGACATGATTTGTATCACTTGATATAAATCAATTGTTATTTTCCCGGCAATGAAAACAGAGAGCAGTCAAAAATGTATGAGAGTGCCCAAAATTGAACTTCCGTGTACACATGCACAATGTACCTATACCTGCTTTATTGGTTGAGGATTCAGGAAATTCTCCGAAATTAATAATTCCATAAAATTCTAATAATGCGAGTTGTCGAAAAAAAGATGCTTAGCCAACGTATTTGCGGCAAGTCATATCTGTTTTACAATTTGTATAATGAACTAGTACTCCGGTAATGTTCTGCCCGCACCTTCGCACGCGCTATTGAAAACGTTTAAAATTTATTTTTGGAAACGTGCAGAATTTCAGCCCGATCCGTTGAGTAGTTTTGGCGTGAAGAAGGAACGGTACAAACTTTCATATTTATAATATATTTTAATATTATTAGGCTAGCCTAGCTGCGGCCCGCGGCTTCGCCCGCGTCTAAATTTCAGTTATGTATTGCACAACGGGGGTGTGCAATAAATAACTTTAGGGGTCGTTTTGTAAAAATAAGAAATACGTAATTCATTATTTACTTTATAGTTTATTTATACCGAGTTTTGAGTGAATCTAACCAAGGAATAATATTATCCATATAAACTTAACCACCTGAGATTATTTTTTGCAAATTAGATTAACCTTAATTTATTAAATTAGACCTGTCTATTGTCCCCTCGTTCGACAATAAGCCTTAAGGCTTTTCTTGCTATAGAGCCGTGACTGAAGCCAGCTCTACATAGTCAATTGCTGCCATCTTGCTCAGCAAAGTACCTTGCTGAGCAACATGACAGCAATACTCAATGAAGCTGGACTTGAGCTTGGCAAAGAGAAAGTACCAGAGTCAAGTGCATTGCTGCAATTTATTATCCTCTTTGTGCATGTTATTCTGATCGGCTCTGACTTCTGAACCTATAAAGCGCGATGATATCGCCTGCGTGGGTATTGTTAGGTAAAAATACCAGCATCTGGTATCAGGTAGAGAATTCAAATGTATTCGAACAATTATTCGAACACAACGAATCGACCGTTTACGGCAGGCAGAAATAAATACATAGTAGGAATCGCTAATTGATTAGACGAACAGTCACCAATGACGACCGACACGAATGGAAGGACAATCCAATTTAATTTATTTATTGTATACCGTGGGCTAACAAAGAACACTTAGTCCAATTTTATATTTGTCTCCGTTGAACCTGGCCACCGTGGCCTAGTATTTGGATAGAAGAACATTATATTGTTTATTATGTGGGTACGTAGTAAGGTATTTTTAGATTGATATTTTCGCTTAGAGGACTCGAAAAACAACGGGAGCTCCTCGGTGTCACTCTTACAACAACTCTAAACTTCTGTACTTTCACTGGATTAAAATGAAGAAACGAATCAAAGCTAAAACAGTGGCCACGAAGCTAAGCGTCTCATACTCTACGAGATCAGGCGATATTTCACACAAGGATAGCTTAAGTCCGGCCTCATGGAGTATCAGCAAAGCACTTTGCTGCGCAACATGACAGCAAATTAATGTGTTATGCTGGGTTCAGTCACGACTCTATACAACAAAAAGCCTTCAGGCTTGTTGTCGAACGAGGGGAAAAAAGACATGGACCTAAGAATTTGTTATTCATTTTATTAACATTTCAAAAGAAATACAGCTTTAAGTCACTTACCTAATCCCGCATAGGTACCTGATATCAGCGAAATGCCTAAAAAGGACGTGAAGTATATTAAATTATCTTATTTCGGTAGTGGTATAACAGTAAAAATATTTTTTCGAAATTTCCCGGGAATTCCCGGGAATTCCCGGTTCCGACTTTGAAACTTCCCGGGATTCCCGGTTCCTCGAAAACGACCCGATTTTGGAATCCCTAATAGGTAGGTTTTATTTATAAGTAAACTTACGTTGCAAGATATTCTCCCATTTAACAGTGATATAGTCGTCTCTATCAGGACTGCTCTGCATGTGGAAGAAACCGAGGGTATGCAACAACTCATGGACCACAGTTCCGTGGCGGAAGCAACCTCTTCCGGCGGGGTGTCGACCAGAGAGGTTCAACACTTGGAAACCTCCTTGGTAGCCCACTTGTGCAAAACATCCTCGTCTGCTTCCCTATAAAACAACGGGAACACTTGCGACTTAAAAATGAAACGATATCATACAAATTTGAGAAATTTACTGCACCCTAAAGTCATTTATAACGGGATATTTACCATGATTTGAGTTTTGAGCTTTCCAATATTTCGGCACAGTTTCATGCGCCATGATCACGGAATAACTGACGTTATAAATGACTTTAGTGTTAATAACCATGATGGATTTAAAAGTTTTACTGCACCCCCCTAGGGGTAGTTTATAAAAAAAATACGTGATTCATTATTTACATATTATATTATATTATAATTTATTTTATTTTTTATATTATTATTTGGTTTAATTATACCGAGTTTTGAGTGAATCGAACCAAGGAATTATAATTTTGAAAAGAAACTTTACTACCAACCTTTTTAACCCTCTCAGAGATTTTTTTTTTAAATTAGATTAGTCTTTGTGTTATTCTAGAACCTAAACTATGTACACACCAATTTCATCTTAATCTGTTTACTGTAACAAACATTCACACAAACTTTCGCATTTATAATATTAGTAAGATGTTCTTATTTACGTTATTTGTAAAGATTTGACCATCATCATCAGCTCATGACAGTCCAGTGCTGGATATAGGCCTCCCCAGAATCTGCCTGCAGTCTTTCGCAGATCACCATTTTAGTGGGCGGAAAGGCGTCCACACGAGTCGCAATCTCCACTCAAAGTTTTTCTAAGTTGTCCTAGCTAAAACTAGATGTCGCTAGTAAAAAAAACCACAAGCAGCTGGTCGTGACCGAAACGCATCATATAATTATCGAATTATGTGATGAATTATAGATGACAGTACCATGTCAATATATTTATGAAAACTTGTTGTACACTCATAGAAATAAAAATCTGTTCCCTAAAAATTGTGATAAACATAACTTTAATACCAGAAATAAACATAAACTCGCTGTGCCCACAACTAGGCTACACAAAATTAATGTATCTTTTAAAGGGCAATGTATACGCTTCTACAACAAAACTCCTAGTGAGTTGCAAAAATTATCAGTAAATAAATTCAAACAAATTGTCAAAACCTTGCTGTGCAAAAAGGCTTACTATAAAATATCAGATTATCTAGAAGATAAAAAAGCTTGGAACGGGTTTTGCTCCAACTCGAAGAATAACAACTAACAGGCTAAAGGTTTCTTCGTCGCTTCTTTACTTTGGTCTACATACCGAAGCGACAGAAATCAAAAATATCACTTTATTTCCGTGTCAGTGTATAGTTTTATAATTTGACCTTTTCTAAGTGTACATTTATTGTATTTATGGAAATAAAGAGTTTTTGATTTTGATTTTGATTTTGATTTCATGGTCATGTCGTTGGTGATTATAGGTAGAAAATCTATAATACCTATTTAACTGTCGTATAACTATCACAAATACGCAATGTGGTAGCATTGCGTTTCTTTCTGCTTAAGTAATGAAAACACAAGTATTTCCCACCATTTCTACCCGACAATGGATTATAAACCAATAGTAGTACGAGTAGGTAATGAGTAATTCAATAGCTTGTGAAACAAAAATAAAAAATAAATCGTGTCGTGCGTCGCTGCACACTTCTTTTTGTAAAATTAATTGTTGACATTTATTAGATCGCAGGTATCATGAAACATGTTTATATTAGGATCGTTGTTTGAAGAAAAACGTAGTTTTCGGCTGTAAGTTAATATTTAAAGATTTAGTTACGTAAATGAGTAAGTTACTTACCCGACCCAAATCATCGCCACCACCTTATTGTATCATATTATTTTGTTAAACGAAGGAATTTTTCAAAATCTATTTTGCAGTTTGTGATACCTATCATAAGCTTATTTTTAATGCCTCTGTAAAAGTTTTATTTTGTAAAGTGTAAGAGATGCGAAGTTGCTCTTTTTGCTAACCATCGAGGCAAAGTATTTTTTGAAAAACGTCAAAATCATCGATGTCTAACAGAAATCTACGAGCGATTCTGCTCAGTAAAATTTTAACTCTCGTTCAGTCGCACAGTTTTTGTGTTTACGCGGTTAGTCGCATGGCTAAAAAACCCTTATGACTTAATTTTTTCTAATTTTCTAATCAAGTCATTGATTATTAACTTAACAACAATAAAACTACAACAAGTTGCCTAGTCCAAAAACAGGAACATATTTTTTTTTTGATTGATCTTGTCCCAGAAAACCCACATTTCGATTATCCGAACTTTTGATTATCCGAACTAGCCTCGGTCCCAGTCAGTTTGGATAATCGAGGTTCTACTATATCTACACAATGTAGGTAGGTAGGTACCTACTCCGAAAATATTTTACTTAATGCAGATTACGAGATTACCCTAGATTACCTGTATGACAACAGCATCCCGGTCTCCTTTTCTGTACGGCCGGAATTTAACGCAAGAAGCTTGCGCTAGATCTTCTATACCTCTCTCGATTGAGTCTACTTGATCACTATCTGAAAAGTAGGTAAAACAAATTACTATAGTGATGATGTGATGTCATTTCCTCCTGACCGAATTTCGGCCACGGCGGCCAATCTCAAGGGAGACTACCCATCTGCGCAGGAAATAATTATAGTGCAAAAGTGTGTGGGCAAACACAGGTACACTCTCTATTCCCTCTCTCTCTCATAATCCGATGAGATGGCAGACCGATACGACCGAGGAGAGGTCAGGCGTAGGACCACAGATTAGGTAATGTTCCTTAGTGCAAGACCAACGGCTTAATAAATTATACTTGCCTAGTAGGTGCCTAGGCAGACACTAACCCACATGGTATCTACCTAGGTTCCACATTATAAATGTGTAGGCTGTGCGAGATCAAAAAATAGGTTTGTCCAACCTTTTACACGGTTGGCGAAGGTTAACAAATCGTTTGTTGTGAATTGTGTTAAATTTTATAATACTTTACCTGAGAATGTAACTAAACTGAACGAAAGAATGTTCAAAAACATCATGAAAAAGATACTACAAGAAAAAGCATACTACTCTGTAAAAGGCTTCCTTTCAGATAAAGATGCCTGGAAAAATATAAATTAATTTAAGGAGTCTTTATAACATTTATTATTGTTATATGACTAATGACTATTCTAAGTGCAATATATTATGTATGCATATAGAATTGAATAAATTGAAATTGGTACCACAAAGGCTCTTAGATTCTTAGCTAGCAGATCATCAGCATCAATAGCCCTTACATCCACGAAGGATGGTTTATGTTTGTATCTACCTACATAGAGTAGTAAATCATGTGGAGCAATAGGTTAGCGCGCAGTGAGTTGTAAATGTAATACACTACCACAATTGTAATAGTAGTTCAATGTTAGCGTGACATCGGCATGTTATGAGGAAGGAAGAGTGCCACGTTACAAGAAGGTAGGCCTAAGAACAGATGGATGGACTGTGTGAAAAGTGATACGAGTAAGAAGTCAGTGGTGAGGTGACGACTGATAGAAATCAATTGAAGAATAAAATCCTGTTATACCGCCCACACCTGTTTGGGTACAAGAACAAAATTAAAAATTTTAAAAACCCCTAGACAGATTTTCATGAAACATGGCTAAGAACTCTCGGGATAAAATTATCTATGACACAAAAAAACTAAAAGAAAATCGGTTCATCTGTTTGGGAGCTACGATACCACGGACAATACACAGACAAACACGTTAAACTTATAATAAAACACCCCTCTCTTGTTGCGTCGGGGGTTAAAAACATGAGAATGATTATGACGTAGAATATTTGAACAATTTTCAACCCTGGAAAAATTGGACTAATTGGTCCTGGACTGAATTGCTCAAAGCAAAGAACCAAACCAATATAATTGGAACGTCTATTGCTGGCGTATTGTAAGTGCCTGTCTATGGCCTAACACTAACCGGCAGTTGCACATCATTAGAGTGTAGGTATAGTACAGTCTTTCTGAGGGTAAAGTAAAGAATGGTCTTATTACGGAAAAAGAGTTCCCATAACTAACTTTAACCACACCTATTCTTCTTTATTTAAATCAAATGGTGATCATTTCCTCTTAGTCGAATTTTCGGCTACAGCACCCAGTCTCAACGGAGACTAGCGATGTGCACAGGACATATTATAGTGCACAAGTGTGTGCGCAAACACAGTTGCACTCTTTCTCTTCACTCTCATAATCCAATGGGACGCCTGTGAAGATCCCAGGAAGATTCTGCGCTTCTGGACGGAGTTAGGTTGGTTGTACTAGCAAACAAAACACGCACAATGGACCAACCCGAGTCTAAGTGCGGACACAAGAGTACACACACCATAACCATAACCATAACCATCCAATGGGACGGCAGCCCGACACGACCGATGAGATATCAGGCGCAGGAACAACGGCTTAGCGTCCTTTGCGGGGCATGGGGGTGTAACACCGCAAACCTGGGTTCAAATCTGTTTATTTAAAATAATAGGATACTTACTAAAGTGTTCCCTTTGTATAAAATATACGAGTTCATTATTAGGCCACCGCTTCGTGCTATCAGTTAGCCCGTTCCGCGACAATCCCTCTACATTTTCTACAATAAGTCGTCTCTGACGGTCGTTGAGGATCAGATCCCCTTCGAATTTGCCGCTGTCTTCCCACGCGTGATCTGATACCGTCTCGTCTTCGTCGAATGGATCATCGTCAGCATTGCTACCTTCTGGAATAAGATGTTAAGCTAAGGGACTACCAGATTGTTGTCTATTTGTAAAGTAGGTTTGCGGTAAATTGGCTTTGAGCGTTTTCACAAATTTTCGATTTTTTTTAATAGTTTTACAAAATAATTTCACAGTTGTTTGTGGATAATCGATAGATAATAATATTATCTACTATATCTATAACTTGTGTACCATTGAGACTAAATACTTGAAGAGATAGGACGAGTTAAGTACGAACATAAACAATCGTGGAAAACAAAATTTCAAATGACTGCCATTTATGATTTGATTTTGAAGAAGGTTCTGCACAATGTTTTAAACTTATTCGTCGATATTTTTTTATCTGATTTCACCTTTTTTGGGGATTGTATTTATTCGGGGGCACCCTGTTTAAGGTGAATTAAAGGGACGAGCTTATTTAAGATTGTACTCACTTTTGACGTTGAGATCCAACCGAGAAGTCAGGAACAAATAGTCACTGAACTCGTCCAACTCCTGGCGAGTCATCGCCGCACACTTCAGCACAAACACCGTAAGCACCAACCACACCACCCTCATTGTACTCAAACCTAAACTTACTTACTAAAAAAATATCCTCCATAAATGCATGAGTATCTGTTTTCTATTCAACTCGCACGTTTCCTACTAAAGTATGTCATATTAACGGTACGCTATAATATAAACATTGTTTATGGTTTTATGCAAACTGGCTGTGGAGCCGATAACTTTACTCTCGCGTTTGATTTTTTGTGTAGAACAAAATCTGTGAGGGTGGGGCGAAGTTTAATATAGCTTTGGATACGACCATTTCACAAGGTGTTGGGCCGCAACTGCGACTTGCGTCAGGCTGCACCGCTACCGCTCATGCAAGAGCAAGTTGCTAAATTTACCGGACGAGTTATTCTTTTGGTACAAGTCAATAACTCAATTACTGTAAGCAATAGCCGAGAAAGTAAAGTCATTGGTAATGTCGTAATTGAATGTTAGCAACATTCTCAGTTTTCACTTTTCCTGAGACAATGGAAGAAAATTTCTGAAAAAGCGAATGATTTAAATGGCTTTCGTGAGGTTAAACTGATAACTTAGTTCGATACTGAATCAGTTTAATAAGAAAACAGGTTCGCAGGTAGAATCTACCGTCACCACGCACGCCACCAGAAATGGTGCTTTTTGGGATCCAAAAGGAAGCAACTCCTAAGGCCAGGAATAAGCAAAATTTACAAAAACTATGTACTAAGCTTCATAGCACACATAATATAATAATAAATAAATAATGCTGGACAATTCACATAGCATTATCTAGCCCCAAGTTAAGCAGAGCTTGTGTTATGGGTACTAGATAACTGATATACTTAAGGGTCCGGCGACGGATGAAGTTCCCATACAAACCTAGTACCAAAATGATTTGTAATTTGAGAATGTTTTCATCATGGTTTGCTATTATTTGTATTAGAATAGTATTTATTTAGGTTCCTGCCACAAGCTTTTTTCAAAATAATTATCTACACAAAAACTAAGAATACATTCATTCTTTAATGTAAAATTGCGATTCGGTTTAATTTCATTTCAGAAAGGTATTTTGAAAAAAAAATGTGTCAGGAACCTAGATAAATACTATTTTAATACAAATAATAGCAGACCATGGTGAAAATATGATCAAATTACAAATCATTTTGGTATTACGTTTGTATAGGAAATTCATCCGTCGCCGGACCCTTAATACAATACACTACATAGATAGATATTTTTTATTATACATAGAAAACACCCAGACCAACGGAACAAATTTCTGCAGATCGTACACAAATTTGTTCCGAGGCGGGAATCGAACCCGCAGCCTCCTGCGTCGCAGGCGGACTTTCGCCCGCTGCGCCACGGAGGTCGTCTAAAGTCTAATAATTATACTACAACACCTCCCTAATTCCATCAATGAGGTGTACCTACTTGGTGGAATCCATCTAGTGGTTTTGAGTTTCCACCTGATCGAACACCTGAATAAATGTTTCACAGATTGCCCAATCTCATTCAATAGAATTAACGTAGGTAAAGCATTGTGGATGTTGCCAAATGCTCCAATTCCTCAATGCCATTGTCAACCAAAAAAAGTAAACGTTGAGGTAAAACGATTTTGGCACTAAACAGACAGCCTTCGAAACCCAATGGCTCTACCTTATATGTACCAAGTCCTGGATTGCCAGTAGGCGGTTATGGAACTTATTTTTCTGATTATATATCTACAGACTTTACTTTATTTTTTAGCACTAAAACATACAACATTACATTGACTAACATTAACTGTCGTTTTAGGGTAAGGTAGCTTAACCTAACACCGAAAGAGTTCTCCACGAGCAAATTATTGGGAGATAGAGAGAGAAAGACGGAATTTAGGATTTTGAAGAAAAAGTAAATAGGTAAATCATTTTAAACGTAAGCATTAAGATTCTGCATGTTACAGAATTTAATTATTCTTGAGTAAGGATAATATTTTATAGAATAATTTACGCACCACTGCTAGTCATTCTCGGAAAAATAAATTCTGCTCTTCATTATCTTCGCAATACATTTTGAGCAGCTTCAAAACGTCTCGTTCCGACATTCCTATTCTTTGGCCAATTTTGACATCATCCTGTTGAAAACATGCAAAAATCAGTCGCAATATTTTTTTTACTAAGACAGACCTTTAATTTTTTGCATTATGTGGCCACTGAATGTAAATAATCGGATTCTTCGCTAATGCCTTAATGGATGAGCCTGATAGCAAATAGACACTTTTATAAAGTTTTTGTTTTTATAGTGCGTAAGCCTCACACTCTGGCTTAATATCTTAGACACTTTTATGTTTAAAAAAAAATCAGGATCAAATAATGAATTAGCACTTATTAGCAGATTATGGTACCTACCAGATGATATAAATGTAGGTATTCACTTTTATGGTACCTTTAGTGGAATGATGGTCCTGTTCCCATTCTTCGAGAATGCTACCTCTGGATAATGCATAACGCTGTCGTAATCGTACTCCACTCCGAAATCGGTCACGGTATCATTATTGTACTTAGCAAAGTTATGCTCCGTCCCTGAAAACAAGTACGTAGGCATGAACAGTCCTCTACCATCATCCTAATATTGACATGATAGGTGAAGGTGTCGGAAAAAACCCTGAGGAACCATTTTACTTCCCAGTTACCCAACTAAGTCCTCTTATGCAGGTTTACTATGCCGTCAATATGACTTAATAGTCTCTTGAATAACCAAGATGATTGCTTAGGTAATGATGTCAATTAACAATAAAATAGTTTATTAGGGACTTCCTTATTTGACGGATTATGTGTAATTGAACGCGAAAGTATTGACTATTGCATAATTAGGTACCTAATATTTATAAAGGTAGATACCTACTTTAACAAACCACAGGAATATTGTCGCGGCGATAATCTTCACTCGCCACAAGAAACTGCGAGACATTCGGCCGTTGTTATGGACCTTTACTCTACTAACCTGCTATAATATTCTCCCAAACGATCTTCACATACTCATCCCTATCGTACGTGCTCTGCATATGGTAGAATCCTATAGTGTGCAACATTTCGTGCACAATGGTCCCGTGTTTGAAACAACCTTTGGCTAGGTTAAGGACCTGTCTCACTTCGCCATCCTCGTCTTCTGTGCTATGGCCTACGTTTGAGTAGCACCCACTGCCTGTACCCTAAAAAAATTAAGGTGGTAAACCAATAGAGCCATGTTTTAGCTGAGAAAAACATATTTTCCTGACACTGTTAACAGCCCTGAAGAAATTCTCACAGTAACGAGAACAAAATTAAAAATTTTAACCCCCTAAGAACACCCGGGACGAAATTATCTATGACAAAAAAAACTAAATGAAAATCGGTTCATTCATTTGGGAGCTACGATACCACAGACAGTACACAGATAGACCCGTTAATCTTATGAACTTATAACAGCCCTATCTTTTTGTGTCTGGGGTTAAAATGGTGAGGGCCTCAGCGCGCCTCCCCCCCGCAGAACAGATCAACCCCGATTATACTAAGCAATTGTAGATATGCTAACCATTATGGTAACTGCATGTTCATCTTCTTGTTTCTTAGTGAAAGTGATGCAGCTGTTGTTCGCAATGTCTGTCAATGCGTCTTCAATCATTTTCACTTGCTCCTCATCTATGGGAATTTAACATCAGATTATTTAATAGCGAGCTATAGGTAAAAGTAGATTTTTTTGTTCTGACGACGTATACAACTCTTGGCTAGGTAACTTAAGACTTTTTGATCTCAATTAAGTGTTGTTTTAGTAGCTATCTATACAAACCAAAATCATCTTCTTTAATGTGGTAAACAACAGTTCTATTTGGCCAACGTTTGGCGCCGCCTTTCAATCCGTTTCTTCCATTCAGGGCTTCAGAAATCGCGCGTTTTTGTTTCGCATCCAGAATCATATCGCCCTCAAAATACTTTCCAAACTCCCCATTTCCCGTATCTGAAATGATGCAACTAAGATGATGTTGTGTGCACCTAAGAAATAAAACTGATATTGATGTATGGTTTTATTTCTTTGGTGTGTAAAATTTATTTCGGAAAAGTACAATATTACGTTGTAGTTTCGAAAACGCGACATGACATTCTTTTCCGTACAATACCTAACTGCTGAAATGTATATCTCACTGATGATAAGAGGCCCGACGACACGGTATGGCATTTAGTCCTATAGGAATTGGGAAAGCCCACTGTGTGGGACGCTATATGCGTCGACACACTTGCCCCTTCCCATCTGCCGAGGACATCCGCGAGGGTGGGTGCGGCGGCAGATTTGGCCGACGATCTCAAGAGGCGCAAATATGTAGGTCTCGACAGTGCCTACACATTTGTACCCGTGGGGTACCGAGGCTCTTCGGGTTTTAAAAAATATGTCTGAGCGTCTGGTCGAAGCGACCCGAGAGCTGGTGAGTATCTGGCGCAGCGCATCAGCATTGCCATACAGCGGGGAAATGCAGCCAGCAGCGTCTTGGGTGTCCCCAAGACGCTGGCTGCATTTCCCCGCTGGTGTTGATATGGATCAGTAGAGCTACCTGTAGATTGTTTGCAAGAAACAGTCTGCAGTTAGCTCAATTGTAAATATTAGATCTAATTTGCTTGTAATATTTAATTGCGATTTTTTTCGTTTTTTTTGTCAATAAAGTATCGCATATAATTTCGAAATACTTGAAAGACAGTCCGCTCTCGATAAAAATGTAATATTTTGAAACGAAACCAAAGTAAATGTACAATGGAACTGATTTCTAAGGTCATCACGGTGATGAAAGTGGCTTTTACTAATAAATAGAAATCTGTTGAAATGGATCAACATTACGATCAAAACTATCAAAGAACATGCATGATAGAAGTACCTATTTACGCTACCAAGCGTTATGAGTACCTACCTAGGTATTTAAGCCGGTTCCCACAAGCATTCTTTGACGAAATACACTATGTGAATTGAAGCTTTAACAGGAAAAATGTACGTTAACCTTAGATGTGGAGAAAAGTTGTGTAGCAATAATGTAGCGTAGCTTACTACGTGTAATTTTTACTGATAGGCCCACTGGTTTGAAAGTATTGTAACGCACGTGATTATTTTGTTTATAATTCTAAACAGATATAGGCGAACGTAGCGGTACAACTAACTGACATGGAAAATGTATTCAGGTCACAGGGACACGAGGACTTGGCTTGTAATAGTAGATACTCGTAATTTCAGTCAATTCACTTACCACCAATTCCAAGCAATGAAAATAGGTTCTTGCTCTCTTCGTCTTTGTTTATCGGAGCAGCACTCACGACAACTAAGCTAACGTATAAAAAAAAGACAATCATTTTACTCGCTACTTTCTTTAGGACCATTTCGACCACCCACCAAATTACACACCTTACATACTGAAGAGCTGGTCGATGCTTCGTGCATTTATAGGCAAGGAAACAACGGGATACCTCTCTATCACCTAATTAGATAAACTACACCACTTTGTACTCAGAAATTGAGTGGTTTAAGTTATCTATGAAAACCCTTACTGAGCGTGGAGAAGCTAATGATCTTATCAGTGTGTAATGTCGATAGCACCTTTTGAAATAACCACTTTAAGCATGGAGTACACTACTGTTACATTTAAAGAAACGACTAATTTCTGGATATTTAGGTAGGGACAAAAACAACATTTGTTGTAAATATCGTGCTATATTAAATTTACAAAAAAATTACAAAAGAAATAGACACACAAATGTAAACTGTACAAGCATGCGATTCAGATTATAATGTGAAATAATGTAGGTATAATAAAATAAATCAATTTACATTTCAATAAATCAACAAAATCAATAAAGTAAACATAAGAATACTTAGGAGTAGTTAATACATAGGTAAAAACAAACACAGAAAATAAACCTATCCATCCATTTCATACATTATGGCGCTTCTAACATAATACTGAACTTGCTAATACAACACAAATATGTACGCTGTTCACGATTTATAGGTACTAGTTATTTATAATCATAATATACGTAATAAATACCAAACCTACAAAGTGACAAAATATGCCTGGGAGACTATTTCAGCTACGAAGATAAATAAAATAAACATTTTTTTACTAAAAAAGTCAATCAATCACACTGAATAATTAATTTAGGCAGTCTTTAATATATTTTAGTTAATAATCATATCAAACCGTTACACAAATTCATAATCCACTAAATAAATAATAATACCAAACAGTAATGGTAACATACCCTACAACTTATCTAGCAATCAAAATATCTATACATAAAATTACAATATAAGCACATAACTTCAGTAAAGCACTGTAAAATGTTCTAAATATTGGTCTAGTTACTTATTGCGTGGGACAAGCCCCTTTGAACGACACCAAAACTACCAGAGCCCCGAGTCCGGTTGACGATAGTATCGAGACATGATCGTTACGTCTTATTTTTCCAAAGGATGTTGTACAGCGCCTCTATCGTGGCAACTACGCAAAATGTGATTTGCAAAACTACGCAAATCACATACCAAATTGAGAGGTCACGATCACGATTCGATACTATCATTAACCGGACTCAGAGCTCAGAACAATGCTATGATATAATAAGCCTGTATTACACACAGTATTGCTTTTAGTATCGTTTCTATGTAATTATCTATAAAGAACAACTCTTGTGTTTCGACTAAGAACTACGTAAGTTGAGGTAGAACCACATTATTGTAGTGTGGTGTGTTCTGCTGTGACGCGTCAGTAGCATATCGGTTTATTACATTTAGTGGGATTATAGACATTGTTGTAATTTTTAATAGAGTAGGTAGGTTTCTAAATGAGTTTTTGTTATGGCATAAGTTGTTGGCAATAATTTTACAATAAAAATAAGTTCGTTATGTTTGCAAATAATATAGATTACAATATAAGTTATAGTTTATGTTTTATTTATGTAAATTATTTAAACGTTAGACGTTAAAAAAAAAACAGGGAAATATTGCTACAGCGACAAAACACACAGTAATAATGTGGTTTTAATTACACTAAATGTATGAAAACGATATGCTTTTGACGCGCTCCTGACGCGTCATCACCACAATAGTGTGGTTCTACCTATTCATGCCCATTGTAATATCACTAATGAGTAATGAATGACATTGTATTCTTTTACCTTAGCGAGATAATGGGGTTTATTTACGCTTAACTCTATGATTCGCCTAATATAATTCCCTACTAATAGAGGACGTCAAAAGACTCAGTAGTAAGCGGTACTCTACACGAGTATAGTATCACATATTGTGCAGCAAATCTACAAACGTCAATCAAAAATGTATTGCTGTTTCTTTCAAGACTCGGTCAATAAGGCAAATAATTGCTGTTTATTATACTAAGAATTTCACATCTATAATAATAAACAGGGTGCCACGGAAAGGGTGTTCTAAACCTCAACGGATTCTGGAAATCGAGGGGGGCCAACGTTTGTTCTACGATTATCTGAATTTCGCACATTATTTTACTTCTTTTTTTTTAATAGATGCGTGTTTTCTTCAAATTCGTGTTCTTTAACGTGTATTCTTGCATTATTATTATTTGTTTTAAAATTTCAAAAGATTTACAATTTTTTTTTGTAATAATTGGTTTTGTTGAAAACAAGCAAAAAGGATTTGTGAAATATTATTGTGTTATGATAAATAATACATGAGTGCATGTAAAAGAACACGAAAAGGAAGAAAAAACTTTTCTTTAAATTTCAAATTACAAAAAACCGTTGTTCACAAGTTGATCCCCGCGGGGTCTCTGGCACCTTTTATTTTATTCCAGCTAAAATTCTACCATTTTCTGCAAATATTCATTTTACGAATATTTTTATCCTGGTAGACGTTGCAGAATAAATAATATTTTTACAGGCGAATTGGTGTTTACGATTTCGTATTTTAGGTACTTTTACGGCATTATGTTTACGCTTACGTACAAGTGAATTTTATTTTATTCCATACGATACCTAGCTACGGCTCCGAAGCCCGCGATGAAAATCTAAATCTTACAATAACAGTAAAATCACGCAAACAGTGAAGAGTATAGATTTAAAAAGTACTTCATTAGTAAATTGTTTGCTTCCTTGCAGGTAGCAACCCATAGGAAAAATAGATTTTCAATTATCAAAAATAAAATTATGCATTCAATCTTACAACGTTCCAGCGTGTGTATTTTAATACAAAATGCATTTTTCGTACATAATGCTGCAATGATTTACATATGGAAAGACTTTATTAGCATAAAGTCGGTCGACGGCGTCGGCACGATAAAAGAATGTGAATGAGTAGACGACAGCAGTAATATCGTACTATCTAATTCTACCTGTCTTAAGATTAATTTGATAATTTCAAAAACAACACTGAAAACCGTAAATCTATCAGACCTACGGCAGAGGATGGAATAATGTCTTCAAAACTTATTAATAGAACCAGCTCCCGTGAAGAATTATAACAAGAAGTTTTTTAATCAGCATCTTGAAGTAACAGGAAGATCTTATAATACGAATGCTGAATATACTACGAATAACGCGAGCAATAGCAACTTCAACCATCATCTCACTATAGGAGCGTTTTCTAATAAAAACGTACTTTTGTACTTATACGCATCTAGTAAGTTTGCTCTTCGAATATAAAAATGGGACATTTCTGTAAACTGTATTTGGCACACACTTATTGATATGTATAAGATGTGTAATTCGCATTCACGTTAAAATTCATCTATAAAAATATCACTTTAATATAAAATTAAGGCTGCTTCTGTGGTTTATTTGGAAGCCCGACAAAGAACTCCGTTTTGTTTCCTGTGCATTTAATATTTCATTGATTTATAGAAGCTATCCCATTTCATATAAGTAGGCACTTACCAAACGTACGCTTAAAAATCACTCTAAAATAGTAAATAACGTTACTAGCATTATAATCGAATACGTTTAAAATGCATAACAATCGACTAATTTTACGTAAACCAACATCAGTAACTACCAATTCTAAGATTTCAAAAATTTCCTTCCTAATTCGATGTATTGAAGTTTACTTTCGAAGCTTGCTTAGACGTAAATGACATAATGGCATTACAACGACGAGAAGATTCAAGTATAAACCTAATTAAACAGGTGGGTTTTGTAAACAATCCTAGCTTTTCCTCAGAATTTTCTCCAGCGTTCATTTACTCTATTTTAGTCATTATGATAGAATTGCCTACTCCACCCGCCCGTTCTAGACACTCAAGGCGTTGCTCGTAATTTTAGAACACTATGCAAGTCACAAGTCACATGCTGATATGTAAAAGACAGAACTCGATTCGAATACTGATACATAATATTTGGCTTGTACATTAAATAGTAAAATATTGCTGAACATGGAAAGCATTGAAACTGCAAGCGAGTAGAACAAACCACTCGCTCCTTCACTATTCCACACATAAACATTCACTCCCGGTTCGATCACAGATGATACGCACATTACCAATAAATACACTAGTATTAATTAGGCCTTTTTAGGACAGATAAATCACAATTTATCTTACTTACAATTCCTTCTTCATACATGTCGTAGAATCGCTTATTCCGATTATTCTTTGGATTTTTATCTGCAATCAAAAAAGTAAGTAAAGTAAGTTTTTTTTTTTCATTTAGATATAAGTTATTTTATTAATGTTGTATGTACATTGTACAATAACGTTTTTATTCATTCAGTAACCCCAAATTAAATAAGTAGGTACACGTTTTAACGAAAGAAATCGCCCGTTATACAATAACAGACACTGTAAAAATTGGTCAATTCAACATTATATACAATAAGATTCTTGTGTAGCAGTTTAAATGTGCACTAAAGCGGGATTTCGCTCACGATTTTTCCGTTTCGGCTGAACGCTTCGTCGCTCAAAGATATAAAGTCTATTGTATCTACCGACTGCGAAGTAGGTAATGTATTATGTACTTGTGTATGTAATGTAAGTTTCGTTGGCCAGTGGGAAATCGAAATTTCCCCACCGGACGCCCAGTATAATGGCAATCTTTTGTTTCTTAATAATAACTAGTACATACGTTTATTTCCACCTTCTCAGAGACTAAATCAACATAGCCTTGTATATTTTTCTTGAAGATATAATAATATGATAGTCTTTTGTTTAGTACATATACATACGTCGTCATTGAACATCGACTGGATGCGCTCGTTCTTGACGACACATAGTAGTCTTTTGTTTTATTATTTGATGACCTCAGTGGCGCAGCGGGCGAAGGTCTGCCTGCGACGCAGGAGGTTGCGGGTTCGATTCCCGTCTCGGAACAAATTTGTGTACGATTTGCAGAATCTTCCGTTGGTCTGGGTGTTTTCTATATATACTAAAAAAATATATCTATCTATGTAGTGTATTGTATTAAGTATATCAGTTATCTAGTACCCATAACACAAGCTCTGCTTAGCTTGGGGCTAGATAATGCTGTGTGAATTGTCCAGTATTATTTATTTATTAATTAATTATTAATAAGAGGTGTATATCACTCTTTTGTTTTAAAATAGAATACATACGTTTTAGTCCCCTCTCCTTTAGGCCGCAGTCTGGGCGGAGGCAGGGGCGGGCGCGGGGGCAGGGGCTGGTGCGGGTGTTGGGGCAGCCCTCGTGCCTCCGCCGCGAGGCTTGATGCTCTCGGAGACCTGCCACATCGCCTCTTCACTCAGAACGTCGTCAAACTCGTTGAACATGGCTTGGATCCGCTCGTTTTTCTTGAACTTGTACTGTCTGCTGCGGGTAGAATGTTTCGTCAATTCCTTATGGGGTCTCGAGCAAAATAACGAATGATAAGGTATACTAAGTAGTTTTGAAAATGCATTGAGTTGAAGACATTGGTGACAATTCTGGAGCGTTTACGGTTCTTGATAAGGATCGTGCGCCTATTTTGTCTCTGGTGTCGATAAAATTAGTTAAAAACGTCGGTTCTTACAGAATTTTATCGACACCATACAAACAAGAGTGCTTATCGAGAACTGTAATTGCGCTCCTGTTGGTAAAAAAACTAAACTAAAATGACAGAACCTTAAATGCCCAAAGACATGATTTATATCCTTCAGTCTACAGTAGACTGGACTTTGTTCCTTGTTCCTTCTGATTAAACTTTACTAAAACTATAAAGTATTTTCGGTTCCAGTATCCAAGATATGCAAGAAAATTGTCCAGAGACAAATGAAATCATTAATGAAAGCTTTCAAAATCAATTTCTTTAAAACTTCTGTGATTTGCTCCGATGATACCAGTGTCATAAAATATTTGACACCAATATTACTTTGGTTTTGTAACCCCTTTGTTTACGAAAAAACAAGATTCTAGAATCGTTTATACGTATTTTAAACAATGTTTATGATAAACAGGTACGCACTCTTTGTGGAATCTCTTCATATTCTGCATGATTTGGTACTGCTGACACCGCTTAGTGAAGTTGATGCTACCGTCCTGAAGTAAATCTGGGTTGCCGATGTGGACGAACGTCAGGTCTTGAAGGACTAGACCACTGTTAACAAAAAAAGGTTCATTAGATGAGATTTATAAACTAAAAATCTTTGAGCTACAATAGTTCAATTTTCGATACAAAAATGTATTCGGTCCAGCTCCGAGATAGTCAATTCTCAGAGGATCAAGTAGAATATTCGAGGGTTTAAATCTGCGTGAAATGAAGCTCTATTTAGTTTCTCTGATAATTTTCATTGGCAAAGTTGTTTTTGTTCATGATTTTTTGGTAAAAGTTATATCCTGCATAGAGAGTTGTAAAAGTGGCTTAATTAAATGCCTGAACTCAATTTCTAAGCAATCTCGTAAATTTTCAGGTCTTATTCAACGTCAAATAAAACTAAAAACTACAGTAAAGATATACTCACATATAGGGTATGCAAGGTGGTTGCGTCTCTGCTAAAGCCTGCCGATACGTTTTGAAGGACGATGACGAGTCAATGATAGTGCAGTAGTCATGCAGCGTATCTACTATAGACCGCGGCCAGCCAAGCCGTCTGACTGGTGGCGAGTCTAATGCAGACACCAACGCGAGTAGAGAGTTGAAGTTGTTCATTTTGCGGAGCGCCTTCATGACTTTGAGGAATTTGCTGGCATATTTCTCGCGTTCTCGAGCTTCCTCCTAGAATAGAACGAGAAATTAGTGATGATGGTGGTCATGGTCAATTCAATGTTCATGTCTTGATGGCCAGATAGGTTATTGCGCACCGCGATAAAATTTAGTCGTCGCCTCTTTTGTTATGCGTTTGTTTTTTGTTCGCGCAAGGGCAAGATAAAACTGTCGACAAATTTTGTCGCGTTTGAGTGTATATCAATGGTGATTCGACTCGGTCTGAATCAATGCCATTATCCAGATGACTGACGAACATAATTCAACTTTTCTATTGCTTATTCCTTAAATTGAAAGTTCCACAATATTGACGACCTCCGTGGCGCAGCGGGCGAAGGTCAGCCTGCGATGCAGGAGGTTGCGGGTTCGATTCCCGCCTCGGAACACAATATGTGTACGATCTGCAGAAATTTGATCTGTTGGTCTGGGTGTTTTCTATGTATAATAAAAAATATCTATCTATGTAGTGTATTGTATTAAGTATATCAGTTATTAGCTTAGCTCGGGGCTAGATAATGCTGTGTGAATTGTTCAGCATTATTTATTTATTTTATTTATTTATTGCTACTGAAGACATTACAATATAGAAGGAAATACATTCCAAGGAAGAACGTTCGTTTGTTGATACGATATGTATCGCAGAACAAGAAGCAGTGATGTAATATGGGTAGTTAAGTTACAGATGCCTAAACCAATAATAAGTAAATTAAACAGTCAAGTATTTTGTACATAGTTTTGCTTTGATTGGTTTTTGCCAATAAAGGCAATCCAATCTAGTGAAAGGACTGATTTAATCATGTACATATTTACAAAACCAATTATCATAAAACTAATACCGATACATGACAGCACTAAAAGTAATATCCAAATTGGTTTTTGCAAGTATCCATCAGTTCCGCTTGCTAGTTACGTCTTCAGATCAAAGTGAAGCAATATCGTTACATGTATGATAATGGTGTATGTAACTCCTGTCGCGTTTTATTCCACGGTCTAGTTCACATTTGTGTCGGAATCACGGAACAAATTATCTTAATAATGCAATTTCAATCATGTTATGGGGTAAGATATGCTTCCGAAGTTTCTAAGAACGATTATTTTGTTAGGACTATTTTAAGCTGCCATTCGGCATTGTTTAGAGTAGGATTTTAGAAAGGTGTTCTTTGTGTAGAGGTAATTGATCGTTATAAATACAGAGCATTATCAGTTTAACATCATCAACATCAGCCTTTTACTAACGACTAAATGCGAAATTTCAGTTGACAGATCGAACGTTTTCCTACCTACTACGAAGATATTTCAGATTCAACGACCGATCCGTTCTTTCGATGACCCTTGTTGGTTTTTTCGTTTGTGCTATTCGCCTTCAGTCAAAATAATAGAAACCGCCAAATTACAATACCTGTAGGCCTAGCACGGGGATTCTTGTCTAGGGTAGAATAGAGAAAAATTAAATCGTATTGTTATACATTGCTTAAATTATTAAAGTTGAAGGATTGAGTTCCAAATATTTTACGTATTTGATGACGATGTGGCGTATTTTTTCTCTTTTCTACCCCAGACAACAATCCTCATGCTAGGCCTACTGCTCCAATACTGTTTTGTTATATGTATAAAAGTTATGTAATGGAACACCCTGTCTGTGAGGGCGATGGTGTCTGCGACACAGTTTTACTAAAAACTACAGCGTGCATCATCGAATTCCAATAATTACTACAACCATGTAATCACACTAATATTATAAATGCGAAAGTTTGGATGGATGGATGGATGGATGGATGGATGTTTGTTACCTCTTCACGCCTAAACTACTGAACGGATCGGGCTGAAATTTTGCTCACAGGTAGTAATTCTAATCCTGGAATCAAACATAGGCTACTTTTTATCCCATAAATCAGTTCCCATGGGATAGAAATCACCTTTAAACGTTTCCATAGAAACAACGCGTGCGAAGCCGCGGGCATAAACTAGTTCGTTACTAAAGTACATTGTACACCTAGGCGAGAAAGTGCACAATTCCTATCGTGTGTCATTTGAGGCACGAGGCGCAGCCGAGGGCCTTAAAACACACGAGGTAGGAATCGCACTTTCTCCCGAGTGATACATAGTGCAGTTTATACTACACCTTCGAGGAAAATCAACGTTTTAGAATCTTCAAAACCAGTCGAGCAAATTCAAATTGTAAACTTAAATGTAGCATTAAATACGCGCACGTGCGATTTTCACATGGTTCTTCTATTTTTTTAATTATTGTTCCAAATATGAAAGAGGCCGATACCATAAATGGCAGATTCGGAGTAAAAAAAAATTGTCGTTTGAACTATTATGAAAATAACCGGCAAATATTTCAGAAATTAAAAAAATATCACAAGATTTCCATACACTTTTCTCTCTCGCTAAACTTGAGTGAGAAATGAAATTCCATAGTTTTCCCTCCCGCATTTCAGTACGCCTGCAATGACGTACTTTCTACCTTATGTTTAGAAAAGGAATAGGCAATTTTCTGAGCAGGAGTAGTATAAAATAAATTACTTTGTAATATCCTCGATAGCGCCCAATAGCTCATCTTATCGAAGTGCTCAGTAAACCTCGTAAGGTTAGGATTGCTCTCCTCTATTAGGTACCTGGGCCGGGACATTACTTCAGCGGTGACAATTCGACCAAATAGCTGAGTCTAGTATTCATTTGATCTGCGAGACCGTCATATAATGATTTAAAATGAACCATCGATAATACAGACAGAAAAATTACCTGTTCCAATATTCTTGACCGCGCCCAATAGCTCATCTTGTTGAAGTGTTCAGTAAACCTCGTAAGGTTAGGATTGCTCTCCTCCGATTGGTCCCTCGGCCAGGATAACACTTCAGCGGTGGTGATTCGGACGAAAAGCTCGGAGTCTAGTAGAGTCATTTGTTCTGCGAGGTCGCCTGCTTTGAAGTCTAAGAGCGTATCACGACGGAGGGAGACTGAACCATAGCATGGGTTGTCGTACTCGTATCGGTTGTTTGCCTGTCGAAATGAGCATTCGTTACTATAGTTACGAGTGAAAGAAAGCGGCACCGGTATCAGGATTTGTCTCTGCTACAATAAAGAAAAAAATCATATGTGTAAATTACTGAGGTTGAAAGAATTACCTACACCCGAATATTCAAACACTCCGATTAAACATTTCACAAATGACAAATTTTTGACAGATTTTCATGCTTAAGGGTCCGGCGACGGATGAATTTCCCATACAAACGTAATACCAAAATGATTTTTAATTTGAGCATATTTTCATTATGGTCTACTATTATTTGTATTAAAATAGTATTTATCTAGGTTCCTGCCACAATTTTTTTTCAAAATACCTTTCTGAAATGAAATTAAACCTAATCGCATTTTTCTATGAAAGAATGAATGTTGTCTTAGTAATTGTGTAGATAAGTATTTTGAAAAAAAAATATGGCAGGAACCTGTATAAATACTATTCTAACACAAATAATAGCAAACTATGATGAAAACATTCTCAAATTACAAATCATTTTGGTACAACGTTTGTATGGGAAATTCATCCGTCGCCGGACCCTTAAATCTGAGTTACGTTTGAGTATTTGGGAGTAAATCTCAAATAGTTTACGCAGTCGATGATATTTTGATCTCTTCGTCTAGACTAGACAAAACGCTGCCTATCAAGCAAGCACGATGACAAATGATGATGATGTTAGCCGATAACACCGACAAAATATCACATTCCTTCATTAGTAAGTCCTTATTTATTGGATATCCAGCTAACCCACATTGGTTGCAGGAACAAAATTAATACGGTGGTAATTATTTACCTGTTGGAAATGCAATTGCTTCTGTTTATCGACTAGAATTTGTCTAAGTGCTTTGGCTATCGGTAGTTCTTCTGCGTCGACCAACCAGTAGATGAACTCCATTATCTCTTGCATCAGCGGGCAGTCCAAATCGCTCATGCTGAAATGTGATTATGATTTAAATGGGTCATATCAAATTGAATAACAATTGAACCATCATAAGTTATGAATTGTATGATAGTTCATACAGAATAGCTGTTTTTCATTCATACATAGCTAAAAACCCTCTCGCTAGATGGACCTTTCAAACCTGTCAAAACATGTAAATCTAAATCAGAGTTTGGAAGTTTTGACAAACTTAAGTTATAAAAATACACCACGGAGGGTCTCCTCACTTCACCTCAACAGCCTATATTAGTCCACTGCTGGACGCAGGCCTCCCCCTGATAAGCGCCTTATTGACTTTTATCTCATGGTGGTAATGCCTACCCATCCCTAGCTGCCTAGCCATCCCCACGCTGGGCATGCGGGTTGGGGATCGCAGTTCGGTAGAATTGTGCTGCAGAGGGCATTGCTGCCCGTCCCCGGTGGAAATCCCTCAAGTCTCCTTCACCCGCGGGAAGAGTTGGTGTGCCGCATATTCTAAGTCGGCACCACACGGCACGGAGTGTCTATAATAAATTCATAACATAATCGATTCGATACTATGTCACCCTCAGCTATTTTATCACCCACTGCTGCTAAGCCTACATCAGTTCTTATCAGCCTGTCCGTCCTATGCCTTTCCCATGCCGAAGTACCCAGCGACTACAATGCTATAATATCGTATTGTACTATTCCTTAGGAGAAATTTCCGGCGAAATAATGACGATTAGTTATAGAAGATATTTCTTCAGACGGATTGCAACTGAAGAAGGGGCATTTTAAATTGCGAGGTTAATGCTTTCAATGGGTCACCTTGGCTAACAGACGGCGTTTTTGTATTTACTATAAATGTCTAGTCTTTAGCTGTGGGTTGTGTTGGAAATAAAAGAGTTTGTTCACTGTACTGAGTCTATTAATTACACTGTTAACACAAGTTAATCTATAATCCTTAATTTGGGATATGTACAGACATATCCTCCCTAGTCCAGACTAGGGAGAGGTTTGGAGAGTGACTGCTCAAGGCAAGGGTTGGTAGAGTGACTGGTGGCGATTGGCTTGGCTAGTAAAAATGCCGAATAATCGAAACGCGTTTGCGCCGCGTACTATATGCTAAACTGTGTCACTACAGCGTTAAAAACCAGTTTTGTCGAAATTGTTAGATAGGACGTATCAGAAGTACACGGACGATATGGTAGAATATACTTACGTCAGATCATTAACAACTCTCGTCAACAAACTGAGGGTGGACCTAAGCTCGTGCGGCCGCGGCTTGAAGTGGTTCGCGCGTCGCACCAAGCGAGCGACTAGCCCGCTAGGCGACACCCACGTTCTGTACGTAGCTAGGAACGCCTCTTGGTACGCGAAATCTGTATCAGAGATTATGGGTTATGCTTTGAAGGTTGGAATGGTAAACTACTTGGTTGTGAGTGCTGTTAGTTGGTTGATGAAATGATGCGCTCTGTATTTGATACCACTAAATCGTTGTTTTTCTATACACTAGCCAAAGTCGCTGTAGAATGTTTGTAAAAAAACCGCCCATACTTATCCTAAAATGATCTCTGATGTCGCGTCTTTTTATACGCAATTTACATTACTTATCCATTTTGTTATCCTTCATTCATTAAATATTGCTTACAATTATATGTCAAACTCGACGCCAAGCAGGTGAATTTCAGTTTTTATGTGGTTTTTTTTTTTCAAACATTTGGCTAGTGCATAGATGCGCGATAGAACGTGATCCAAGTTTGGAATATGTTACGCTGTACCAATTTAATTACCAAGAAAGACTATCAAATAAACCAATGATTACTAGACATGTTTCACAGCACTCAGAATAAGTAGTTTACCAACAAAGCCAAAACTAAGCAGGTAACACATTCTTGAAGGCATTTTCAACTACGTTTATAAACTTCAAAAATCGTTCCATTGTGCTATGCAAAGCTCAAAACTCGTTCATTGGCTACATTTCTATGTCAATTTTATGCCAATCCAAGGCTTTTAGGCGGGGAAAGTGAAAAGTATTGCAAGTGCTAGGAAAAACATGTAAGTTACTCAGAATTTTCACAAGCAAGAGAAGCAAAGCGACAAAAAAGTATTAGTAAAACATAACCAGCGTATCTCTGCCCCATATACGTATGTCAACTTACACTCGTCCGATTCTGTAAGAGAGCAAGACAGGTGTGAGAGGTTAGAATAGAAGCATGGAAGAAATACATATATATCAACTTTATT
Source organism: Eupithecia subumbrata (assembly GCA_949316285.1). Taxonomy (NCBI): domain Eukaryota; kingdom Metazoa; phylum Arthropoda; class Insecta; order Lepidoptera; family Geometridae; genus Eupithecia; species Eupithecia subumbrata. The sequence continues at coordinate 2,122,084 of OX438648.1, forward strand.
TGATTTCTGTTGACCCGAATGCCATCACCCATACTCATGACATGATACGTAAGTTTATTTTATTTTCATTCCACATAAGTTACATAGTATGTTTTTCAAGTGGAAGTTTCAAATTCAACATGCCTGATACTGAACATTATGCACAGAGGGTTGGATGACTGATTATGAATTAGATGTTCTTAGAGTCAAGTCAAAACGAACAAACCAAATAATACAAACAAAGCCTGTAGAATTATCAAAACTTTAGGTACGTCTGAATAGTAATTCCCCTTTATTATAAATAATGCAGTAGCAGAGCAGAGCAGTAAAATTAGTCTGAGTTAATAAACTTTTTTTATTTATTCCTTATTCACGAAGAAAAATACAATCAAATTATAGAAATAAATTACAACTATTATTTACAATGGAAACAATTGAGCTAACTGCAGACTGTTACAAACAATCTATAAACTTTGTTTTATTATTCGCTTCACGTTCCGGTTCTGACGCCCCCGTAGTTTATAGGTATTAATTTTCCTTATCCGACACAAATAACAATAATGATGATAATAACAATAATAATGATGATAATAACAAAAAGCACTTATAATGGAAATTTTATAATCTACACGCTATCAGATCCGACGGAACCATGTCGGTAGTAAATATTTATATTATTTACTATAGACATTAACCTCTCACGTGCTTATACAATCCGCATTTTTAAAATGGGATGGAATCATTGAAAGTGAACACTTTATTTGATAAATTCAAAGAAATAAATATAATGACAGTACCATGTCAATATATTTATGAAAACTTGTTGTACACTCATAGTAATAAAAATCTGTTCCCTAAAAATTGTGATAAACATAACTTTAATACCAGAAATAAACATAAACTCGCTGTGCCCACAACTAGGCTACACAAAATTAATGTATCTTTTAAAGGGCAATGTATACGCTTCTACAACAAAACTCCTAGTGAGTTGCAAAAATTATCAGTAAATAAATTCAAACAAATTGTCAAAACCTTGCTGTGCAAAAAGGCTTACTATAAAATATCAGATTATCTAGAAGATAAAAAAGCTTGGAACGGGTTTTGCTCTAACTCGAAGAATAACAACTAACAGGCTAAAGGTTTCTTCGTCGCTTCTTTACTTTGGTCTACATACCGAAGCGACAGAAATCAAAAATATCACTTTATTTCCGTGTCAGTGTATAGTTTTATAATTTGACCTTTTCTAAGTGTACATTTATTGTATTTATGGAAATAAAGAGTTTTTGATTTTTTTTTTGATTTTGACATCGTGACACTGACTCATTTTGAGATTACGTCCAGGGCATTTTTACAAACCTGACAAAACTTAAACTTTTAGAAACCAGTTCAAAATGGCGATTCTGATCGCGCGCGGATTATATCATAAATTGTGGTGTTTTAGGTTTCCTATTATAAGTGCTTTTAGTGTAATTAACCATGATAATTTGCACTGTTTGCCGATGATGATGTGTCAGATGATCTTACCTTTGGTAGCTTTAGTAGCGAGGACGATAAGCGCGTCAGGATGGCCGCCTTTGACTTCGGGCCCGTCCTTGGTGGGGTCCTTGAGGACCAGCCATTGGCTGATATCGGTTTGGAGGACGATATCATCGGGGTCCGCCGGGGCTTGCGGAGCCTCTTCGGTGGTTTGCTGGGGCTGTTCTGCGCTGCTTTCACTTCTATGAGATCTCTGAGAAAGAATTTAGATTATTTATTAGCTAGAACGGCAGAATAAATGACTGGAAAATGGCGACTTCAGGATTGAGATTTTGGTGAGGCTGAATACATTGATCGGAATTTTATGCTAGAACCTATTATCGCATTTACTGCCCAGCCTCAGCGGACTATGGGCAAGGGCCGCTTAAGGACTATGGCTGGTGTTCAGCAAATAATAATCGGACAGCCGCTTCGTCGGTTAATTTATAATTGCCCGATTATCTTTTTGGTGAACACCAGGGTTAATGTGTCAAGCCACTGTTTAACCCGCAGCGTCGCCATATTTATTTTCATTTAGACATTTAAATAGACGGGGCGCCCGGATAGCCCGGATCCCGTCCCGTAAAACGAAAATCGAAGTTTCTGATTCGATTTCGTTACAGCTCAATGCTATGCTGGCTTATGAAAGTGTCATAAGTGTAAGTTTTGCATCCTTTCTTTACGCAAACGGAGAATAATAGTGATTAGTGATTAAGCTTAAAACTACACGTAAAATTCCAATCCGATGAAGAAGTCATAAGGTAACGTAACAACCACAGACAAACATACAGACAAACTTTTAGGGTCCTAACGCACAGACAGGCGGCTTGCTTAGAGCCTAGAATAAAGCCTTTAGTACGTAGAAAGTGTGTGCTTGGCGCCTTCGCTAGTCGCCAAATGGTCGTAAGGCTCTAGACGCTAAGCAAGCCGACTGTTAGGGCGTTCGTAGTCTTAAAGCCTCTGCACACTCGCGCGCGAACCACGGCGTGAAATCGCGGTGTGATCGTGATGCGAAACTGCACAAGGCCATACTTGCGCGCGAATCACGCGCGCCTTTCAGACTCTTTGTCGAGGGACAAAAAACCGACAAAATATGGGAATGAGACGCGAACGCGAGGCGAAGTCGCGACGAATATGCGAATGGGTGGGCACACTCATGGTTCGCGGTTGGTTCGCGGTTGGTGGTGTGTGGATAGGCTTTTAGGTAAGTACCTGTGATGGAACTGGTGACGGTGTGGGCGGTTGTTGGACTAGCATCTCCAATTCATCCTCGAGCGGGAATTTTCCTGGTGTGGTCACACTGACGAATGAATCGTCGGAGTGCTGAAACAAAAGGTTGAACTGAACCGTACATAACGTATGAGCGTAGGCTTTCTACTTGTACCCGAACCTTATTTTTATTATTATTTTTTATTATTTTCTTTTCAATATTTTCGGAAAAATTGCTGCTAGATTTGCAATGGAGTTGTGTATTTTACAGATAAGTAGCTAAAAAATGCCCGTGAAGTTAATTTATGCACGAAAATCTCTGCAAAGTTCACTCATAATAATAATCCTCCTCAGCACACATACCTACGTCCACTGCTGAACATGCAAAAACAATAGGCTGCATAACTCGTAAATTTGGCGCAACAAGTAAATATTTTCTATAGTTTTGACTTAAGGCTGCACGAGTCGTCCGTCCAACTCATCAGTGGTCGCGGCCTAAATGTATGCCATCTCATCTGACATAATAGACATTCTCGCGCACTTGCTGAAAGGCAAATAAATTTATTCGTAAAACGGCCGCGTAAAGAAATGCGAAAAGACTTTTAGCACAAGGGTACAGAAAAACTATTGAGAGTATCATTTCAAAACATATTTATTTCAACTTTTGAATAGCTAAACTACGAACAACTAACTAAGTACGGGCTTTATTTTAGAGTTTTCTTTCTCCGTATGTTATTTATTTTCGCCCAAAGTTGGGCTAAATTCGGTGTTGAAATACGAAAGCTTAGAAGCTTTATTTTTTTAATTATTACTTTTTTACAGTTTCGGGTGCATACAGACATAGGCAATGACGAGATAAATTGATATTATCCTTAATTTTTGGATGGTCAACATCAAACAGTGTTGTAGTTACCCTTCCACGTTTGTATGGAAAGATGAGCGACTCGTTCAGCCTTAAGAAACCAATATTTATAGATTGCTAATAAATTTATGATTTTTTAATTTTTAATTTTCTATCCATGTTGTGACGTCATAGGACTCTAAGCAAATATCATGTCGGATCTTATACGAGTGAAATTCGCTATGTAGTCTGTCTATGTTTTTACAATGATGAACGTTTTCTAATGTCAATTGTTAGTCGTCATAGTAGTCATACGGGTTTCGACCCGTATGACGTCACAGTGCAGATAAATATGGCTGACAGCGTTTGCTCCGTTTTACGAAAAGTAAAAAAAAGAGTACGTAAAGTACTTTTAAAATATAGTTTTGCGGTTTTCTAGGTCCAAAATAAAATATGGTAATATTTTTTCCTCTAATTGGACAATCATTAACAATACCTACTTTAAAAAGAGTCGAGCCTATTTGTTTTGTCATAATCACTACGCTTGGTGATTAGGTGTTAATATACATAGAAGGAAACTGCTGCCCTTCCTCTGGTACGTTCCCTTAGTCAGATCTTACGATTTTCACGGACTGAATTGGAGGGGTCGATTCTTACACCGCGACCGGCTTAATTTTTTCTTAGAACATAAAATTGTACTTACATTGTTCATAAGAGTCTCGTCTGTGGAACTGTGTGAGTTATGAGAGTTGTGTGACGACGGCCGAGGCGACGGCGGCGGTAGGAGTTCGTTGCTCGAGTTCACAATCAACTTTGTCTTCAGTTTGGGCGGCAACGCGGGCGGCTCGATTGGTATCGGACTAGTGCCGCTCGATGTCGTCATACTAACACTGTCTTCTGATCCACTGCGGAAAACGAAACATGTTAGGAAAATACTAAACCGAACTGGGCCCTGAGTTCGATGAGTCGATAGTATCGTGTCGACGACGAGACGTTCCATTTGTGTTCATTTTGTATAGGATTTGGTACAGCGCCTCTACCGTGCAAAGATGAAACTACTCGTTATCCCATACACAAATGAAACATCTTCGTCAGTCGATATTATCGACTCACCGAACTCATAGCTCTGCTTGGTATCAGTTATTTTATTATATTGCATTACTACACAACTAAACTAATTAAACAACACTAAACATGTTGGGCTTTAGTTTGATGGTAAAGATTACTAATTTTATAACAAAAAATGCTGCAAAAAACATTTTGTGTTATATTAGTAATATAACAATAACAATATTAAAAAATTGACACCATTGCTCCAAAATAATACACAATGTTCTCGGAGTAGAATGAAGAACCGAGAAAAACCTTTAGAACAATAGAGGTCAACTATAAATATCAGAGGACGTAAAAATTTGCAATAAATGAGTAAAAATGAACGTTAGACGTAGTTAGTTTTTTGTCGCTTTAGTCGACTTTGATTTGACACCTACATTCCGAGTACAGTAATTTAATTACTAATTGACCCACCTCGTCTACAACTGTATTCAATTTCATTCATTTAGATTTAGGAGAATATGTACTAGTATAATAGTATTTAATCCTACTAATATTATGAAGGTAAAAGTTTGTGCCGTTGCGTGTTGTGAAGATGTTTAGCCGAAGACAACGCCAAATATATCGAGCTGAAATTATGCACACATAAAGATCTGGACCTGGAATAACATCTAGGCTACTCTTTATTTCATAAAACACGAGCGAAGCCGTGGGCAGAAGCTAGTATATACTAAGGATTTGACTTTTTGTAGGTCTATTTGTCTACTGTATAAACATACAAAATATTTTTTTTTTTTTTTGTATCAAAATATTTGAGTTACCTTAGAGGTGGATTATTTCCCAAGTGTTGCATTGTAAACGATGAAGCCAGCGATCTCTGAACTTGCCTTTGAACAGTTATTGCTCCAGCGTTTGTATGTTGAGCGCTGAAAATACAACAAAAAAAAACAATTACAGCAGATTTACTTACCTCTTTACTCGCAATATTAATGTTTCTAACTGTGTCGTTAAAATGGTTATGTAGCGAATTGTCATTGAGCTCTAGTTTCGGTGATACTTTCACGCCTTTTAAAGTTCTACTTGGCTGATTTTAGCTTCAACGTGACGGTAGTAGAAACAAATAAATTACCTGGCCAAATTGTAAGTGTGAATGGAATGTCGGAACATATCCGGCGGAGCCGCGGCGTTGTGACTGCAGTTACCCAACATTTCCATGTACGCCATTACTGAAAAATATTTACTTAGTTTTTACACTTTACGAAGGAAAGGAATATTGATGTCCGTCTTACGTGGTTACGAAGAGGCTTACATTGAACTAGGTGTCAATGTCAAGGTAGGTATGAGACAAAAAAAGATTAGAAGCCCCTCCAAAACAAACGAACACCACACCAATATTTGTTAGTAAAACGATAAAACACTAATAGCAAGGCGAAACGTGCGTCGAGCAGTCAGCTCGCCGTGAAACAGCAAGGAAACGTGATCGTAATGAAGCGCTAAGAGCATCCATCATCTGTGATAATGATAATTAACAACTAGAGCCGTGTTCTCGTGGCGCTAACCGATTGATGGTTGCTGGTACACGGGCTATTTTCTAAGCAATTTCTTCCGAACACTGTTCGAGTCTGAGAAACGTTTAATAATAATTGTCTCTATTTTATCCTAATGCCTTTTTTACGTGTTTAATTGATAGTTTACTATACAATAACAAACTAAGAACTCCAGATTAATAATGTAGTTCCATACCCATTATTTTACCACAATCTATTTGCGTCATCAGAATTGCTCTTCCGTGTAAAAGCGTTTAAGCGCCGTAAGCCTATTAAAACAGTATATTTATGTAAAGGGCACGTCTAGCAAGACAGCAAGCTCTGTGTCTACCATGACTTTGGCAATGAACTACGATTCCCGCATGAGTGGAACTAAACAAGGCCTCAGTACCGTATAAGGCGACAATAAAAGGATGAGTTTATTGCGTTTCCGCTTTCAGATGTTAATTCCCGCGTTTCACGGTCAAGAACATGCAGATTATTGCAGATGCTCTTGGCAAGATTGCGATATGGCGATTTCCTGTCATAGTTAGTATAGTAGACGGAATGATACAAACTTGATGATAATGTAATGTTTTGTGACAAAGCTGTGTGTTGATCGCTAAAGCACGCTCTTATTCGCTTCATTTTGATATTCCATCGGTACTTATTTCCGAAGAAATGTCAAGGAACATAAGAAGCGAATGTGATTTGTAAGCCGTAAGGCCTCCAAGGAGATTTGAGAGATTTAAACGTGAATCTAAAACACTGACATTGGCGGTGAATGTGCGAAAGAGCGCTTCATGCAAACCACTCACCGCTGTATGCGACGCTTTGGAACACTGCCGCGCCGCACCGGCACAAACAAACATGCCATTATACCCCACAATATTCATACATTTCATACCAATCACAATACAAATAACAGTACGGACGCGAAAAACAAAACTGACATCATCGAAGCTCCCCAAAACCATCCTATCAACGATTTTTTTTGTATTTTGGCCGCAACAAATAGGCCAAAAGCTCTTCAGAGATAATTTTGTAACTGTTTAGACGTCTGTGTTAATTTTAATGAATAGAAATGATAGTATCTGCTCCAAACTACTAATGCTGACATTTTAACTTCGTGCAACATGAACGTTCAATGAGGACACATATGTATGATCCAAATTCCTAGCAACTGACCGTACTGTTAATCTGCATGTGAACCAAGCTTCCCAGATACCAGAAGTGACAGAAATAGACATGACATTTAGGTGCAACAGTTTACCTCAAGTGCCATGTGAAACATATTAACAGCGCGCAGCGCCTTATGTGTGAAAGTTTCTTAAATTATAGCATATCGTTTAATTGCACTTCGCACTTTTATTGAAGTCCATGCCATGCACAAGACATTTCATAAAAGGATATATTTGTGCAATGTTTTTATTATTAATAGCCAAGAATAGTTGCCCCCAAACTTCTTTTCGTCTGGCGAACCACATAGCAAAGATGCGCAGAACCCAATTCTGACGCTAAATTGATGGGCGGTCTAGACAGTCACGTCGATTATTCACTGTGAGTTTTTATTTAAAACAATGAAAGAGCGAGATAGATCTATACGAAGCTGTACCTATCTCTTTCGCCTGTTGCTTTATGGACGGCATATGATTATTATTCTCACACCCGCTGCCGTAACCGGACAAGATGTTTGGCGGCAACTATATATGAAGTGTGTCCTACAAGAATCCCAAATCCAAACGATGAGAATGTTTGCGTCTACCGAATGGAATATGTTCTAATCGATTTACTAATTAGATTTTGTTTGTGTCGATTCTGTTGGTTCAAAACTAAACTAATTTTTCAGCACTAAAAGTGTTGCCGTCCTTTTTATTTCGATCGTTTGAGCAAGCATAGACTAAGTGGGATCGGCTATACGAGACAAGGACGAGCGAACGTCGCGCGGGGAAGGCGAGAAAGGAAGGCGAGAGCCGCGGAATGGCCAGCCCGCGCGCAATTTCACTGGCCATTTTTTAGAAATTAGTTTTTGGCTCTAAAATAATATAAAATCTATATAATCTATATAATAAAATAAATCTCTTTCGCAAAAAAAAAAACCATGATCGTCTAAAGTATTTATTAGGGAACACGTTGACGAAATTTTATTGAAATATGATAAGTTACTAGCAAATGAAACTGCTTTTTCTATAGAAGTTTTTGTGCAAAACTTTTGATGCTTATCAAAAAAAAAACCTTTTTTTTCCTTAAAATTGATTTTGCGTATAGACAAAACGTGGTTTTTGAAACTCACTTAACCTTAAGTGCTGTCAAATAAGTAAAGTTTAGCTTAGATACCAAAAGTGTCGACGCAATTAACAATAACAAACCTCGACTGCAGTTTAAAAATCACTTGCTCGTTTAAAAGCGTGTGAGGGACATACGAATCCGACAATAACAACACTAATGTGATAAGGCATGTATATTTCTACAATAATGATTATACATATTGCTCGCTTGCTAGTCTACATGAGGCACGAAGCAATAACAACAATAAATAGGCAACTAGAACTATTCAATTCGGAAGGCGCAATACCATTTCCATTCCCAGTCTTTATCTGACAAAGCAAGTTTTCATTCGATTTCACATCAACTCAGGGGTTAATAATATAGTTGATTCCCAAGAAAGCCCGCACGAAAGGCCTGGTAGTAGGCCTATGATTTGATTGTCATTTTTAATGATGCGTTTCCACCAGAGTTGTGCGTGGTAGCTAAGCTGTTAAATGTGTCAAACCTAGCTAGTAGAATCGCTTGTAGTGAAAATTAAGCAATCCTTTTGGTTGACAACCCACTTAGTTGGTTACTGGTGGTACAGTCAGCGTCAAATTTATATGACCGTCTAGAGTAGTCAAAATGATCTGAGAAACATAAAAGCAATTTGATATACGCCGTTCGAATCATCATATCGTCGCCTTGCTACAAAATGCAAATGCAGTTCATTATAATTTTTTCCGCTCTATCGTCTGGTAAAACTTAATAAACGCCCTACCTTTGCTGAGATAGATTAAATAAGTTAAACTTACAATATTGTGAGTAATAACATATTTTGAACACCTTGGGTGCTTACAACATTATGGTGATTCGAACTGCGTATATCAAATTTCTTTTAGGTTTTTCAGATCATTTTGACTACTCTAGACGCTCATATCAATTTTACGCTGACTGTATCGCATTTTAATATCCGGTAAACTTTAGAAAATAATTACGAAATTTCGGGTGACCAACCGCACGTTTTCTTACTACGAATATGTTTCGAACGATGGCAACGCTACTTCAATGACTATGAAAATTATTTGTCATTTTTTTTAATCCGAAAGGAAAGTTGTCAGTTGATTACGCGTCCGAAGCAACTTGGTGGTAAGGAGCAAGTGCGGATCAGAAACGAAAGGTGTCGTTAAATTGACGCGTCCGAAGCAAGTTGGTAGGAAGGACCAAGTGCGTTGTTCGTGTCATCCGAAACTTCGTAGTTTTTCAACATATCTTTTTATGTTTTGTATGGTTTAATATGTAAATATACTGACTGTGTTTCTTCTTGAGAGGCAACGGCGGCGGCCGCGGCGGGTGGTGGTCTGCGAGCGTGTGCGGCCGCGCCTCGCCGTGCAGCGAACAGATTGGAGCTGGCCTGGGAAGACAACTAGATTAACTACTATAATTTGATAGTATTATAGTAATTTGAAGGATCTGGTTGAGTCCTTTGTCCAGCATCGGGCACAAAAGGCTATTTTGTGTCCCGATGAAGACCTCTGTGGCGCAGCGGGCGAAGGCCTGCGACGCAGGAGGTTGCGGGTTCGATTCCCGCCTCGGGACTCGAACCCGCAACCGTCGCAGGCGGACTCTCGCCCGCTGCGCCTCAAACGCGTCCTCAAAATCGTCAAAATAAGGTCGAATAGGGTTGCAAAAACCTTGTTATTTTAAAATGATAACATACTGTTTTCAAATTGTTCGAAAACAGTATTTTAGGCAGAGAAAACGAAAACAAGTGTTTTATATTCAGGAAAAAAACAAAGATGTTTTTAAGCGCTTTAGCTTCGTTTTCATGGCAGATTAAAAGCAATTAGTTACGATATTGTGTTAGATACTAAGTTAAATACGATGTATGTAAAAGACTGATCACTGGTGGCATCTTAAAACCACTATGATGAACTGCGGTTAGTGTTTGGTTTCATTCATTTGATACATAGACGTAATATTTTCACATATTCTAATACAATCATAGCATAAATGCGTACACTACTTGTTTCTACTTCTCGAAATAATAACAATACAAAAAGATAAGAACTCTTAAATCTGGATTGATGCAACTGAGTTATAGCACTTACAATGCGTATAATTACAATTACAAGTAAGATAAGACCGCAATGGCTACTTCCTACTCAAGGTTGTGTGTTGTAACTCAAATCGCTCACCAGATTTTATTGTACCTGTCGTAAGCACAGGCAGCGACCAAAGTAAATATACTTTCAAATAGTTATATTTTCTAATCCTACAGCGTATTCATTGGACATACCAATGACAAACTATTTTCATTGACTTTTCCAGAATAACATTTACCTATATCAACTTTGTAGAAAAACATAACGGATAATTTCATAAACTGGCATACTAAGCTAAAATTAACTTATAAATAACGTGAATCCCTTTAAACGGGGATGTTTAACAAGATTTAATTAATTTTACTAATAAAATTATTAAGAATAGGAACAAATTAGAACTAGTATTTACTATTCAAACAGTAGGCAGTGACCACTGCCTAGGTAGATCAACTGATAATAACTTAATGATAAAAATCCCGGTCTAAGTGATAAAAGTGTTGCTAATATCATAATAGTTTCAGAAGATTTAAAAAATACCGTCTGAATAGAAACCCATCAGTACCACTAACCTCTTTCCTATTTATATTTTCTCCATCTACAATTAAGTTTACTTTTCCACCCCCGTGCAATGCTCACCTGATTTCAACAGTAGGGAAGTTTTGTTGTACATCAGCGCGAATGTTGCGCCGCGTCTTAGCCGGCAGTTCCGGCGGGGTTTCGCTCCCGTCTGAGGTTATACTCGCGAGTCTGTGCGACGTAAACAACGTTACAAAACATTACGCCTATTGCGAGAGGTTGTTTACCACTACAGAAAACAAAAGATGGCTCGTGTGTAGCTTTGCTAATCTTGTAGGTATCTTCGGTTGTAAAGTAAAGATTCGGTGCAGAAATCGTTTGTTTCAAAAAAGTAATATTGTAACTGTAGTAACAGAAAGATGGCTCGTGCCCAGCAAGGCCTTGCTTAATCTTGTAGCGAGTGATTTGGTGTGCAGTGAAGTTTGTTACAAAAGTGTTTTGCAAGATTACAATCGAGACCATTGTGTAGGCATGAAAAATCAACAAACAATAACCCAATTAAGATGAATTCCAATTAAGAAAATCGTGTTTCTTATATATTCTTCAAGAAAATCATTATACCAATCCATCTCAGGATCATCTTGAAGACGGAAAAAGGCATATTTTTAAGTTTTTACCACCACCTACTAATTACTAATCTTATCTAGCATGCCTAATGTATGTGAACATTTTGACACCGTAATGTGTTCTATGCTTATTAAATCTGCACATCTTCATACCATGTTAGTCAATGTCACTCACCGAGAGTTAAAACACCAATGGATAAAACAGCATCAATTTGCCAGACGCACGTTTTATGTGCAATTTCTCAGAATCGAGAGCAATTTCCTCCCGCATGGATCAATTATCCACGAAAGTAGCAACCATCGGCACGCAAGGCAAATTCAGGCGGCTATCCGATACAATACACGTGATAGTTTTTGATACATGCTGTGTCTTTGTGCTATCTATAGATTAGTTTATTGTTCTATCTTTAGACTATTTCTCTCTAACAACGAGAGAGAACTATAGTTAATGTTTTTATCGGGTATTTATCGCGTACCTTTTGTTATTATATAACAAAAGGTACGCGATAAATACCCCATTAAACCATTAAATAAGATTACAAATCGCGAAAGTTTAGAGAGAGAACTAGTTTTCTATTGTAATTTTTCGAAGGTGGAGGGTGCGTATCGATCCAAAATGCGAGGCAGGTGTGCGGGTTGTCTAATAGTGTGAAAGTCAACCTATTGGTGGATTAAGACACACTACGCTGCCAATTCTAAATCCGGGTACTGAACGGCGTTACGGAGCGTAATGTAACGTGTTACACAGCGAGCGTTCGTGCAGGCAGTACGAGGAAAGAAGGCGCTCGCAACGAGCAACAAGGCGGATTTAAGCACACGGCGTGACGTATCATGCTCGCTCGCTGCGAATAGTACAGTACGTCCCTTAACACCGGTCAGTACCCGGATTAAGGTGAACGCACCCTAAGGCTACGCTTTGGAAGTATAAAAAATGTATCACATTTTTATTAAAGCACATAAAGGCAATTGTTTTTTGCAACATAGAACATAGAACATAGAGTATTAAGACAGGACACTCACTTTGAAAGGTGCGTTGTTATATTGTTCAGATTCGTTACATTCATACGGCTCTCAAAGCTCTGTACCGTGCACCTGACTTCGCTCACACAGTCTGTACTGTTAAAAGTACTGCAAAAACAACACATAAAGCTTTGAGACGAACTGTATTAGTTTAACTCATACGCCATTGGTTCAGATTATTTGCAATCGAAGGTACTTCAACAGGCTTAGCATGATCACAGCGATTCGTCTAGCGCAGAGTAGACAAAAATTATATCGAATGCGTATATATTTGTTCTTTGTTTAACTTCAATAATTTCAGCACTAGAAGATTTTTTTCTTTCTAGCGTTGACAAGACCTTGTCTAAATTTTTCATGCTATCGGCGCAGGACTTCAAAGGATAGACATAGATCGAAAATCTACATTTGAAAAGCTATCAACTAGTTCGCTTCGATTGCAACTTATCTAGCCCCAATCAAATAGTGATACAATTTCAATCAACATTATTTAGATTCAAAAAGGTTAATAAGGTGCAAATCAGTGTAAAAAACAAAACAAAACATAGAAACAAAAGACATCAAGTATTCGCGGATAAACCACGAGATGAATTTACGTTTCGAAGGAATGGTGTTGTTCAAAATGATGGCGCCGGCGCCGTAATACCAGTCAAATAGTGAACAGTGTGTAATTCGATTTTCATAAACGAGACAAATATGTAATTAAACTAACTTCTCGCCATAACTGTTACCATTGACAAGTTTATTACAATTGCAGCACTTTATGTCGATTAGTTTATTCGTCTGATAGATTATTCAAGAAGTCAGAAGTCAATCACTTTATTTCTTAAGGCTTACAAAATAGTGCCATGCGCTTATGAAGATTGTGTGTTCGATAAATTTAGGATATTTGATTTAACTAATTAATCTATGGCTGAAATATGTATCTGAATATCTAAGCTGAAATAAACGTATTGAATTGAAAGTGCACTTATACAAGTTAAATTTTAACCATAAATTATTATCAAATAAGAAATAAAGTTTCATTGATGTTCTCTACACTTAAATTTTCGTCCACCAGTGAAAGAAAAAAAATATCCCATAATCCTTCGAAATTAACCTCATCTCGTAGTTTCTCTCCATTGAATTGAAGTTAAGGATAATAGAAAAAAAAAACAAATTACCTATCCGCATGGCTGGAATAGTGGTGAGAAGAAAACGAAGACGTGAAGCTGTGTTCTGTGGAAATCTCTGAATGACCCACAGACACAAAACCAGACTCGTTCGAGAAACTTAAACAAAGCAAACAGACCAAATAAGACACAGAATATAAATAAGCACGACATCCACCGTAAATTCGTCAGTTTCCACTAGGTGAGATTGTGGTCATAGACTATAAAATAAAACATCAAGTGTGAGTCGGACTCGGGTTGCGTATAATTGTAAGACCTTGTGTCTTGCCAAATATCATGATTCTAGGTCTACGGGAAGTACCCTAAAGGTTTTGTGTGCATGTGTGATACCGTTAAAGATTTCAAAATATTCAGACAAAAACGATTGATTGCGTTGACTTTGAAGTTTTATTTATATCGCGGCTCTAAGAGGTTACGGACTTAAGTATTTGATGTCAACTTCAACTCACGCGTTCCGGAGAAAAGGGGGTAGACCTCTGTTCGTCTGGACAGACAGACAGACGGACAACAAAGTGATCCTATAAGGGTTCCTTAACTCTATAGATATTACTCTATGTACATATTTGTCTTGAATGTAACTGGCGTTTCTTACATCCAAAAACCACGTTAGTTAAAATTTTGTCGTTTTGATTTGAAATACTTTAGTGTTTACAAAAATAGTTGTCAGTATTATATAATTAATTTGTTTAACGAATACTTTGTACGCGCTTTATAGCCTCACTCACTTTGCATAATAACTCGGTGGATATCGTACCAAAATAATAAAACAACTTTGAAAGCTTAGAGCAGAGACAGCCAGAAACACGTTCACATAACTCAAACAGAGAAAATTGCGTGTATGAAATAAGACTGAACTCAGCAAACCAAATAGTGTTTTTCTGTTTTAATGATGTTACAATTAAATAATAATGCTAGCCCCAAAACAGACCTATCCATTTCGAATTTTATTTAGGTCATTTTAAGGGTACTGACTGGCGTTACGGAGCGTAATGCCACACACAGCCTACCTATATGCACACAGTCGTTCGACGAAGGCATTTTGACGTGTTTTTGACAGAGAAATCATACGGGGGGCAAGGGACGGGACGGGGAGGGATGCACCCGAGTAGAATACATCACCGCCTTAGTTACTCGGGAGCGTCCCGCCCCCCGACCCGTTCCGTTGGCCCCGCACGATTGCCCTGGCGTTCGTGCAGTCAGTACGGGGAATAAAGGCACTCGCAACGAACGAGACGGATTTTAGCACACAGCGTAACGTATCATGCTCGGTACGAAGGTACATTACGCCCCATAACACCGATCAGTACCCAGCTTTATAAATTTCGTTATAGAAATGTTGTAAAAAGCAAACAAAACACATACTGGACATACCGATTGTGGTTCGACTGAGTATTGTTGTGATTTGAGCTAATGTGCGACTCGTGGGAATCTACGGACGCTCGCAGTTCTTCGTTGCCGCATCTACAAATACCTGAAAGAACACTTACATAAGTACCGATGGAAAATATATAATATATATGATAACAGATCGAAACATCCCATTGTTGGGCAAAGGCCTCACCGTCTTTTCCCTTCATGCGTTCCGATCCCGGAGCGCGATTACAATTCTCGACAAGGATCGATAACCTCACCTCAACCTCAACAGCCTGTATTGGTCCACTACTGGAAGCAGGCCTCCCCCTGATAAGCGCTTTTATCACATGGGGGGTAATACCCATAATCCCCACGCTGGGCATTCGGGTTGGGGATCACAGTTCGGTGGTAGAATTGTTTTGCAGGGGGCGCTGCTACCCGCCCCGGTGGATATCCCTTAGTCACCTCTTACGACACCCGCGGGAAGAGTTGGGGTGGTGCAAATTCTAAGCCGGCACCACGCAGCAATTGATCGATATGCACAGGTTTAATCTCTGGTGTCGATAAAATTCTATCGAATCCAGAGACAAAATCCGTGTTTAACGATCCTTATCGAGAACTGTAATCGCGGTCCTGACCTGAACCAGTAGACAAAATATAGTGAGCAAAGTAAAAATACGCAATCCACACCCTTTTTACCTTTAACGACATAATATTGCAGAGGCCAATCTTATGCAAGAGTTTATAGACCTCGCGACTTTTATTTGACATTTAAATTATGGTACTGCCTTTATACGCCCACACATGTGTCTGTATCCACAACCCATTTCATTGCAATTTAATGCCAGAATATTTTAAAGCAATATCACAGCCTACATAAATGCATACAGTCGTTCGACGTAGGCGTTTTGACAGGACAATCTTGCGGGTGCCTAGGAACGGGTCGGGGGGCGGGACGCTCCCGAGTAACTAAGGCGGTCATGTATTCTACTCGGGAGCGTCCCTCCCCGTCCCGTCCCTTGCCCCCCGTACTATTGCCCTGTCAAAACCACGTCAAAATGCCTTCGTCGAACGACTGTGTGTATATAGGTAGGCTGTGGCAATATATTCGTGTGAATTGATACTTGTATAGTATGGACTGGTCTCCCCTAGACCACAAAGAATAGAGAGAGGGAAGGGATACTTTTGTCGAGCTGTGGGATTTAGTTAGCTGATTGATTACTATTATGAAATTAAATAAATCCCAAAAATTTTAACTTGAACCCGCAATTTGATAACTAAACTATGTTGTATTCAATCCAAATCTTAGTAAATATTTATAAAATAACTAAAGTTACTTTAAAAACCTTACTGAGAATATCCGAGTTTGGTGGTGTTGTAAACACGTGATCATGGTTGGAGTCATTCATGTTTGAGTTGCGATCTTCATCGTTTGACACATTCAGCATTGAGTCCAAGGAACCACTGCTATGTGACTGCAGGGAAAGTCTGAAATGAACCATATTAACAATCGTTAGAGTCGATGTTTGAAGAAATCTAATCTACGCTAGTATTTTAAGAAGGATGTTCTTTGTTTGCGAGGGTAATCTTTGGAAATGTTACAAAAATATTTCGCTACCCCAAATTCAACAGCCTATTTTGGTCCACTGCTAGACGCAGGTCTCCCCCTGATAAGCGTCTTATTGGCTTTTATCTCATGAGAGGTAAAGCCCATAATCCCCACGCTGGGCATGCGGGTTTCGAATCAAAGAGGAATCGCAGTTCGGTGGTGGAATTGTTCTGCAGGTTGCGCTGCAGCCCGCCGCGCGTCGCCTTCTTACGACACCCATGGGAAGATTTAGGGTGGTGGAAATTCTAAGCCGGAACCACACGGCCGGCAAGCCTTTAATGCCGGCTTTCACTAGTAGAAAGATTAATTATCCATGAATGAGATAGGCGATGCTTTATCCGTGTACCGCATGAGCGAAGCTGCGAGCTAGTAATAAATTAACAGGGGGCGGGCAATGATTGTGATTGATTTATAACAAATGATTACAATTCGGTCGAATCTCGACGTGCGTTGGTACTACATACTATGTTTTTGCACAAAAAAAACATGAGAATCATAACCCTTGGGTCCTTGGAATTCTTAAATCAAGAGCAGTCGAGTTAAACATAGGCATGCCCTATTTTCTTGCATTACAAACAAATTCTGAGTCATTGCTCTCTCATGTGTTTAAATCTTATGACCGGATAATCTCTTATCTCTCTGAGTCAAGGTGCTATTTAGAGCACTTTATCTCATCTGAATGTTGAAGATCGAGAATTACGATCGATTGGTGTTACATCATCTATCATTATGTCTTTCATTTTTGTATCTGACACGTGCACAGCTCGCATTTAAGTTATTGATAACAATAAAATTATAATCAACTAGTTTCCAGTAGATTATGACTAATACCGCGGTTTCGCACGCTTTGTTTCTATGGAAACGTTTATAGGTTATTTATTTTCCATGGGTGCCGAATTATGGAACAGTATAAGCAGCCTATGTTTGTTTTCAGGTTTAGAGCTATACCTATGCAAACATTCAGCTCAATCTGTTTTGTAGTTTGGGTGAAGATGTTACAAACATCCATCTATTCATCCATCCATACAATCATTCGCATTTATAATATTAGTGTGATCCTCAATTACAACTTGTAGATTATAATAATAATAATAACACATTTATTTCAGACAACATTAGAAAAAGTTTTGATCTTATTTACTTATTCTACGGTCCATATTAATATATACCTTAAATCTAACATACATAAAAATTACTTATTTTAAATAAAATTGCACACGTTATTTTAATTGCGACGGCGACGATTATGGCTCTGGGTCTGGTTTGACACAGTTCTGCCCGTGACTGTTTTAGGATAACATAGCTAGTTTTTGTAAATACATCAATGCCATCACCACTTCAGCCAAAAAACTTCCACTGCTGGAACTAGGCCTCCCACAGTATCAACACCCATCGGTTTCCCGCAACCTTCACCAGACAACATAGACACCCAGCGGTTTCCCGCAACCTTCTCCAGACAACATAGACACCCAGCTGTTTCCTACCTTCACTAGGCCATCCGTCCACCTTGTGGTTGGCACTCGAGAGCCTTATGGCCATGCTGGACCTAGGCCTCCCACAATATAGACACCCAGCGGTTTCCCGCAACCTTCACCAAGCCATCCGTCCACCTTGTGGTTGGCACTCGAGAGCCTTATGGGCCGAATCGAGCAATAAGAGTCATTTTCTCAATGCATTTTCAATAAGACATAGTTTCTAATACTAAGGTGAGTAGCCTTATATAATCAAGTTAGGTCGGGGAAAAGTGGAAGTCAAGAGTATTGACTACAAACCTGTCAATGGACAAGCCCAATAGGGAGCTGTCGTTAGCAGACTTGCGCTTTGGAGGCAGGGGTGGGGCCAACTCGACTTTCCTGTAACAACATCACACTCTCACTTAGCGAATAGATAGTAAGCATAGAAGTGAAATTGCTAAATATCCCATGATGGCCATTATGGCAGGTGTTAAATGGCCGCGTTTCCGCGTGACATTGGGTTGGCTTGACAGAGACATTTAGATCAAGGGACCCGTAGGTGCGGGCCGACGCCGTCTGGGCTACGGAAGAGTGCAAACGTGTCCCTGCGTTCCAGACATAAGGCGTGAGAAGAAAAGACTCGTAGTGGTTTTAGTCGGTATCAGGAATCGGGCCTGGAGATATCCATAAAGGATTTTCCCACGTTAAAAAAAAGGTGTTATATGGCCAAAAATTGCGGTCCTTATCAATGACAGTTCAGTTTTTGCTTTATCCTGTTTTAAATACCTACACAATCGTCATTTACGTATCCCAAGGAAAAAAACTAAATTTCTGACTGCCAAAACGACATCGTCTATGTTGTAGCTTAGTTAAGTGTGCATATCTGACGGGCGGGACTAATTAAATCTACGTCAGGAACCACTGACATAACGAGTTTCGACTCTACGTGACGCTTATTTATTTAACGCACAACTTTTGCAACCTGTTGCTAGTAGAAAGCTGGAAATAGATATTGCCTACTAATTGGCCATATAAAATGTATATGGTGAAAATACTAGTAATATCACCATATTTGTACATTTCATATGGCCAGTTAGTTATAGACCTTTAGTCGCGGCAGGATGGATTTCCTGACCAAGCGAAAGTTGTAGGAGTGGATGCACTTTAACCGGCATGCTGTTATGATCACATACCTGGTCTGATAGCTATTTAAGGGCAACTAATAGTTTGTTACTCCTTGAAATAGTTGAGAAAATTTGGATGAAAGATTTATGCATCTCACAAATTGAGATATGTTACTAATAAAAGATTTGACGCAGTTTTACTTAATCTATCCGTGAAAACCTTTAATAAGCTTACTGGTAAGTATGTATTAATTTGTAATTCTGTAAATTTTTAAGCCTTTAGTTTTCCCCTAAATAAATAAATAAATAAATCTACATTTCAGATCCGTCGGAGTTTTCAAGGTGTTGTAGAAGAATAAAGTTGTTTGCATTTTCCAGCTAATTCTTCAAGTTTTATGACTAGGTTAATTGCCATTTCAACTTGCTAATTCCGAGAGCTAAGCTATGAAGATTGCAACTCATTGGAGTATTTGTGTGAACACTTTCGAGATTTCCCCAGCTTTTCTAACAACTTAGGCTTTATTTCATAGCTGGCAGTTCGACACATGCTTTTGCATAATTAAATAACTTTTAACTTTTTACGTAACTTTTACGTATTTTTACATAATTATTACGTATTTAAATAAATAAAACTATCGAACGAGTATCTAATCCTGTTCGACCTTACATTTGAAAACCTACTTTTACTTTTTAATGTGGCATAAAATTAAAGACTTGTGTTTTGGTCATATTGGTTTCCTATTACGCGTATAATGACTTCCGTGGTAAACATTCCGCTATACCTTGAGAAGTTAATTGCAGAGCAGAAACTAGAAAAATAAATTTATTGCACCAAATATAAGTTCTTAGGAAATACTTCTACCGTTTACTAAAATAGAAAATTTACTTGAAATCGTGGTAGATGTAGATTAAATTTTCTTTTTTAGTAAACGTTAGAAGTATTTCGTAAGAACTTATATTTGGTGCAATAAATTTATTTTTGTAGTCGGTAATAATATAGCTATAATTATAGACATCATTAATTTTAACCCCATTTCATAACGAAAATATTTGTTCGCTGTATGAACTATATTATATATTCAATTAAAAGGTCTAACTAAACTGTCGAAGCGTATTTTAGAGACCATTAAAAGCAATATGTAATCAAGACACATTACTGGTTTTATCTAGCACACTTATAAATATCAGTAAGTGTACTTTGTAGTATTTTTTGTTCAGCAAGATAATGTTAATATAATTCTCTAGCCACGGCTTCGCTAGTTATTCTAGATGTTCCCTAATAAAAATGTCTAGACTTCCTTTGTATTTTTCAAGGTCATTTTAATTCAATCTTGTCACTATCTTCAGCGTGCAGTCACGGTTAAATACTGGCCAGATTTGTGTAGATACTTGGCGAACAGAATAATAAAGACAATTCAGATGTAGCCAAAAGTAAACTAAATTTTGTTGAAAGGACTAATAATGTTGCCGTCCTTTTCATAACGATCGAAATAAAAAGGATAGCGTCATTTTAAGTATCGTCAGATTAGTTTCTTTTTGACTGACGAGATGACATTTGAATTGACACCCATAAATAAATAATGCTTGACAATTCACACAGCATATCTAGCCATCATCATATAAGTAACAAACATCAATTGACCACCTTCAAATTATGGTTTCGCCATGTTTCGTACAAGATCTCTAAATCCGTGTAAATATCTTGTAAATTGTATCAGTATTGTATTGTGTGCATACCGGTTGGGTCGAGCCGGTTTCGGCGGCGGAGATTCTGGTGCATCCAGTACCGATTCGGTGGAATGCGATGCTCGCACGCCGGCCGACTCTGAGCCTGGTTCTCCAGTCAGAAGCGAGAGCTCCTTAGGAGTTAGTGGTATATCTGAAAAAGAAGATTTTGTAAAATAGCCGCTACTGTCATAAGATATAAAGTTCATAATTAGTAATTAAATAAATAATGCTGGACAATCCACACAGCACCATCTAGCCCCAAAGTAAGCTACTCAAAACTTGTGGTACTAGATAACTGATATATTTAAAACAATGTATACATAAATAGATATATAATATTATTGGAGCCACAGTCGCGGCTATGAAATGGTCAATCATTCTATTACTTCAAAAGCTTTTATAGCGGATAGCGATGTTGAAAATCGTTTACGATTGTATCTTAATTGACCATTTCTTCTTTTCAATCAGCTATAGTTCCTTTGCAAAAATCAGTGCTCAATTTAGATAAAATTTTGAGTGGAACTAAAACTACAACTGTTTTCAAACATTACGAAATTCGCAATGTTCAAAACGTACCGCATTAGAAACGGTTATATCGCAACGCAAATGCAATAACAACAGATTAGGCACACATCATTATGGGACAAGAGTTTGTACCTAGTGTAGATGGTATCTATGGTTACGCAATCGTTACATGTGTCGGGTTGCGAACGCGACCACAACACTTGATATATTGGCTACATTAGACAGGTTAATTAGGGTCTAAACGCTTGTCACATTTTTACTACACCCAATACATACAGCCTTTCAAAATCAGGTCGAGTTCCATCAGAGATAAGAAGACATTATTCAAATCATTGTTGGTATTTGTAATTGCAGCAATCGTGTTCTCGTGTGTTTATTCTTTGCATGTTTTGAGAACCATGGCCTATATTATCGAACTAATTGTACTTATGTTATCTTGTTGTTCTTTGTAGAAACATAATAAACTATTTTGGTTTTAATAAACGAGTCGTGGTGGTCACGGCGTAAGAATAGATCCCTCCAACTCAAACTTTGGATGTCTTAAAAGTCGACTAAGGGAACCTACCAGAGGAACGCAGCAGCAGTGCGGTGGGTCTCGTCTAGGATTGCCACCTTTTTTCGAGCAAATAGAGTATATGTACCTTGTACGGGGGTTAAGAAAAAGTACGCCATGTAAAAATAGAGTACCTACTAATTTATTTTGTTTTTGTTTAAGAATTTGGAGCGGCAGTTGGCCAAAACAACAAACAAACAAACCTAATATAAATTATTGCTGCGAGCGGAGCGAGCCGCGAAAGATTAGGAAATTTAAGAAAACCCTAACACATTAGGACACATGAGTAATAATGGCAAGTTAAAAGAGCTGCAAAAAAACTGTAACGTAGTGGCCGATCGTGTCTGACGGAGTTCCTGCACTCTTCGTAAGGAGGGCAGAGCTTCCTTCTGTGTATTTTTAACACCTCAACTGCGATCACCAGTCCGCTTGCCAAGTGTGGTGATAGTGGCAAAACACGCCTTGTTTGAAGGAGGCACGTTTAGAACCTGCTAATTCAGCAAATATACGTCATATTTGCTGAGTTAGCAGGTTAAAAATAAACCCATGATAGAACCAACTTAGCTAAGTGAAGAAATTGGTATGCTCACCAGGCAAGGAGTTCCTTTGCGTCGACGCTCTGGGCGAAACAAGCGCCGGCCTTGGCGACAACGCCGGCCGAGTCATATGCTGTTGCGCCAACGACGCCACCTCCGACACCGCCGTCGTCACGCCTTTGACCACCGAACTGACGTGTTCAGGCGACAGCGCCGCCGCAGACGTGTCCAACTCCTCATTACCAGCGTCAGCACGCAAACTAACGGCTGTGATCTCGTCGCAGAGACGTATTAACATCGCTAGGGCAGCGCATAGCCGTTTCACCGCGCTTGTCAGCTGTGGTGACCGACTACAGTAAGGTTTTATTGCTGTAAGAGAGATTCTTTTAAGTAAGAGCATTGAGAAGTCAAAAGAATGCGAGAGAAATGGATCTCGTACTGCGGCTGTTGCGGTTTTTGACAGTTTATGGAGCACTTTTGCCTTTAATACTGTCAAAAACCGATGTCACCATCCGCAAATGGAATTATATTCGGTTCATGTATTAGGCCGACATAGCGGTTGCTTAGTAAAATAACAAATCATCGTCAGAATTTAATAGAATCATAATAGATTTATAACGAGTTAACCTCATTTTTGTGGTTCGTCATTCTTGCCACTTTTTGGCTTCCCACAGACGTCGTCAGGGCAAATCCATGTAAAGTACCTACATTTACTACTTTACAATATTACATTAGTAGTAAGTATATCACCTATCTTATGACGAACAATGCGATTAAATAATGTACGATTATTATTATCTGTTTACCTTTGTGTATATTTGCAATAGATTCGAAAACAATAGTTCCATTGTCAGGGAGCATTTCCAGTTTTCGTTTGGTGATGACATCAGAAAAATGTTTTAAGCCAAAGGTCACCTGCAACAAAATATGCAAAATGTAGCATCTACTCAATACATGCATAAACATGAGAGGCAAAAATCATTTAAAACGTTTTATTGGCCTTAACCTTAGGTTTGTAAATTTTGCGCAGTAGGAACTAAACCCATCAAATCCACGTAAGATCATTGTTATCAAAAATTACTTTAGATGTACTTACCTCTTTGACAAGTCTTTCCAATTCTTTGGCTGGTGTGATCTCCCCTTCGTCATTTGCGTTAGTTTTATTCCCCATGCTCCGAAGTTTCGGACTAAGTGGGGAATGTGATCTGAAACAAACAGATTAATTACTGTCATTAACCTTCTAGTATAAGTACTATGTAAAATACAAATATACTTTAGAGACTCTAGAATAAAATACACGACATGTTTCGAAATATTTTCCATGACCCTATTTGTTTATAAGGAAATTGGACCTGGAATGCTTTATAAATCCAATTTAGCTATTTTTACCTCGCTGGTATCAAGTGCAAATGCTTCAGGCTTTCGTAAATTTTATGAGGATCCCTGGTTAGCGTTAGTAGCTTCAAATGACTCTTTTCTTTTTCAGACATAATTTACAGCTAATATTCGAAACAGTATGAACGATACCACACAATATTTTATAAAAAAATCCGTTTTATGATTGCCACTTTAAATTGTCCTCAAACAACTGCTTGATTACGTAGCTGGATTTAAACTGAATC
This sequence comes from Eupithecia subumbrata, assembly GCA_949316285.1. Taxonomy (NCBI): domain Eukaryota; kingdom Metazoa; phylum Arthropoda; class Insecta; order Lepidoptera; family Geometridae; genus Eupithecia; species Eupithecia subumbrata. The sequence continues at coordinate 2,146,394 of OX438648.1, forward strand.
ATTTAAATCGCAATTCGACAAATCCCGTCCCCCGTTGACTGACTACGTGCATTTATTTAATCATCGTAGTTCCCCTGTAGGTAAATACTGTCGGTCATAGCTTAGATATTTGCTGTGTCAATAGTATGTACTGTGCTTCCTCTTGCTTTGTTTTTATTGTAACTAGTTTGTATTTGGCGTACAATGAATAGGGCACTCTAGTATTCAGTGACGTAGTATTGCGGTCCACATAAGGTTACAGGAGAAACCCGCGGCCTTAGAAGGATAATTTGGACGTCAATAATTGACGTAACTACATATGCATGCAAATGAAAATAATTATGTCAAGGTTCTAGCAGAGGGTGTTATCACAAAAATTGTTAAAATTATTGGTATTTCAATACCTTGACATTGCTTTTATTTATGGCGCTTTGAGGAAGTGATACCTACAGGTAAATTCATCAGGAATTTTAACTGAATTTGGAAAGAGGCTAATTTGCATGAAAACCCACACCGCGCTTTAGATACACAAAGGCAAGGCAGCATGCAGCGAATAGGAGGTCCCTGTTCGAACTAACAAAACATGATTGATTTGAACATGATAGATAGCATCTAACCTAATCAGAATTTCGCAACACAACGGATATCAAAACAAATTCCAATTTATTAAGTGCTTTGATCATTGATATTTATAAGATATCGATCAGTAAGGTAATTAAAGTCTATTAATGCAAATGTATATATCCTAATAATTAGGTTTGTCGATCGATCATAAAAATACCTTGAAAGACAAGGAGTTTTTATAAGGTTCACTTAGCGATCAACAATAACATCAGATGGCAAACCGGTTTAGCCAACCCAAAATTGTTTATGCTAAAATATGATACTGTCAAAATAAAGCGGACGAATGACCTTGGGCAACCGCTTAACAAGTGCGCAAGGACGTAGAGGCAACCAATCCCCCTCTACCTTCCAAAGGTAAATTCCTAATCCACTTTGGCCCGTAAGTATTCAAATTTTGACAGAAATTTGTGAACAAATCACTTGTTTGAAGTTCTCACAACACACATTCGTCGAAATCGTAAGCATCAAAAGAGTTTTTATCAAAAACCCCGGGCATTGCACTTATATCCGGCAAGTATTGTTCATCCGACACATAGGAACTATAGGAAGGTAACATTTAAATAATTCGTACCGTTTTCCATTGTTAGCAAATCTCCTCTGCAGTTTGTTCGTGCGTTTATTAAACCAATCACCCATTGGCGAGCGTAGTCTCACCGCGTTAGCCATTTAGAGCAAACACTCGAGTATCGCGCACTAGTAGAACACTCACTAGCCGGAAGTTCCCAGTCGGTCACTTTCAAACAAGCTCACCGCGAATAAAAGAATTTAAGAGACAATAGATAATTTTATCACGATGATAGTCACCGCGCCGACAACGTTAAATAGTAATCACTTAGCATTGCACGCACTATACTAATGAGATTTCAACCAACTGGGCCAATGAGAACGACAGTACCGTCCCGATCGTGACTCATATCAGAACAACATTTGGTGCAATGTCCACGTTAACGACATCACCATAATAAGTTTTTTATTCACGCTTTGTTCTGCATTCCAAATGAGTTGCAACACGGACCCGATATAATCTACGTGACCGGTTCACAAAATTTTATTTAACACGAAACACAAAAGCATTGTGGAAGCGCCGGCGGCCGAGATAAAACTGTTAAAATAAGCGACAGTTTCTTAGCTGCTGACAGTTAAGATAGCGCTACGAGTGTGTATGTAAATTAATCAATACAGATAAGAAACAATAAACTCTGTTGAAGATTTCATCGCAATGTACACAACTAGATAACGTTGTTGTTTCACGAGGTACGATGATAGAATGGAATGCTTGTTGCTGCAGTGCAGTATCTGACACATTCAAATCAATCTAACGATGACTATTCCCTAGTAATACACACTTGGGTGATCTGGAATGGTTCAGTAGGTACATGTTCATCTCACAATACATTTACCTGACTGGGCTGACTGACTTAATCTGCTCTCCTTCTCTCTCTTAATCTAGCCTCTAAATATTGTGCTTCAAACACAAGACGTATAGGCTAGATTATGAAAGGAAGGACTGAAAGGTCTATATAATGTGGTAAGATGACGTTGTCGCGGTGTCTTATGAAAAGAGAGAAGTAGACTGTTAGTTACCTGAGTGCGGAAGACAGATGTGGAGGATGGTGCTGCTGCGCCGGCGAGCGCATGTTAGAGATGCGCTCGAGCAGATCGTCCTTGAAAGAACGCGCGCGCCGCGCCAGCTTGTTGGCGCCGCGCAGTGAACCGCGGTGCCCCGACCCACTCTCGCTTGAATCGTTCTCTGCAAACAAACAATACCCCATTGGAAACAGGAAAACATCAACGGAAAACGTAGCTGAAAAAGCAGACTGTTTAGGATGCCTTTAACAAAACAGAACCTCTAATGTCTTTGTATTGTGTATAATGCTGTTTGAGATGCCTTAGAGAGTTAGACGGAACAGAATCTTCCAGTCCGCTGCATATTCATTGTCTTGTAGTAAATAAGTAAACTAGAGGTGTTTCATTTTGTATCAATGTATTTGTTTGTTGTAGAAAAGGAGAAATAATGGTTCGATTGAATTGAATTGTTTACGATTAGCTGGCGACGTTTTCTTGTTGTAAATTCTCTTTAGCATGTCATCAATCCTACTCTAGAACTCAGCGGAGAAGTCACTAAGAGACTCACGTCCCTCAAAGCTATATTCAGGGTGTACCGAAACTCAACGTCAAGCTGAAATCGGAGGACAGGTGGGTTCATGACGAGCCATAAAAACCAAAAAATCATGTGTCAAAACTAGAAAAACTTACGCTAACTTTTAACAACATGCCAGCCTATCGTGGTGGACCATTTTTCAGTATGAAGAGTCAAAGTTAACCTATTGAAAATGATTGATTCAAAAAACATGACTAAATTACTTTTTTCTTAAATACTTACTGATTTTACTTCGCTCTAAAATGTATTAAAATTTCTAATACAACAATAAGAATCACAAAATATTAACATCTGTAGTCACATCATAGAAAATTTTGGCACCGGGCAGAGTCTTTATGATTTAATTTCCATAAATAGAATTAATGTACACTTAGAAAAGGTCAAATTATAAAACTAAACACGCACGGAAATAAAGTGATTTCTGTCGCTTCGGTATGTAGACTAAAGTAAAGAAGCGACGAAGAAACCTTTAGCCTGTTAGTTGTTATTCTTCGAGTTGGAGAAAAACTCGCCCCAAGCTTTTTTATCCTCTAGATTATCTGATATTTTATAGTAAGCCTTTTTGCGCAGCAAGGTTTTGAAAATTTATTTGAATTTATTTACTGATAATTTTTGCAACTCAATAGGAGTTTTCTAACTGTCCTGTTCTCCGCTTTCGGCTTGACGTTTAGTTTCCGGACACCCTGTATGTTCAATGGTGCTTAATGGTATAAACATGATTACTTAGTTATGTTTTGCTCATTAAAATTACAGTACAGTTCAATGATGCAAACGCATGGCATATGTTTAGTTTTCCTCCAGATATAGCAGATAAAAAGTTCACCCAGTTAACGTCTGCAGTTCTGCACCTATATTTGCTCAAATAAACTATGCCAGTAACAAATATTAAAATATAAAGTACTTTAATCCTGGCCTTATTCGTCAGAGACAATATTGATACATCTTGTTTAACAATATTGATACATCTTGGATTTCCCAATGAGGTAAGCAATACGAGATAAGTTTATATTAGTAACGTCTACCAAAAACAAACACTCGAACTTGGTATTGGGACTGAATAGGATACTCGGCATTTTGAAAAGTGAGTAGGTATGTGATGTGCATATGTAGTTAATGTACCTTGTGAATAATGGGATAATAATATATTTTATACTGTAAGTATGTAAGTACACTAGTTTTAAAATTAGTTTTATTTTACTTTCTATAATAAAAAATGCATTTTAAATCAATGAAGCGTATAATAATTATGTACATATAGCAACAAATAAATCATTTATTTCTCTCTCTCACAAAGGTTAATGTGATATACAAGATGTTATGCTTACAGGATCGTGCTTGATAGATATACTCTAATGTTAATAATGGTAGAAAATGTGTGATATTGTATTTCGTATTGAAAAGTTTAATAATTAGTAATCGTTCGTTCGTAGTACGTAATACATAGTTCGATGGAATACTAATACGCAGACTGAGTTAGACCTTGGATGTAACGTAACTTATAGCTCAGCTGCTATACATGGCATTGGCAGCGATAAGCAAAAAGAGGCGTATGTGGGGTACATTACACATAATACCTCCTACGTAAAAGATTGGCATACATATTTTTGTTTAATTTTCGTAAATTTTTAACATGATTGAGAATAAAAATATTTGTTAGTCATTCTTTGGGCTCCAGTTTAAAGGCTATGCAGCAGTGGGTGAAAACGGGTTGCTGGTTATGATGATGATAATGATAAATTATTTTGCCAAATGAGAAACTTTTACTTTTTGGATTAGAATAAATGAGTTTGCTTTGTAACGTTAATCTTAAAGTAAAAAACTTAATTCCATAAATTATAGATATTCTGAAGTAAGATTTTATAACAGTGAACGTTTTTGAGAAGTCTGTATAAATATGTAATTAATAATTAAGACTACCTACGATAAGGAGCAAACATTTTACCAACCAGACAATGACGTAAGCCATCTAATTCGCACTTAGAAATAGAAGCTAAGTGGAAATCATCCGCTCTTTTCAAAGTTCACATAAAACCACTAAGTTCAAAGTATACCAGACACTGAAAGATAGTGAATGTATATTAGTTTATCAATATGTTGCAGTTGATGACGCGCGAGTTTATAAATATAAACGGAGGCGACAGGGGGACGCGCCCAAAGTCGCGATGACGACTGGCGATGAACTCCGTGCACCGCGCCGCGACAGACGGACGCCTAACTGAGGGCCATACTCGATTCTCAACTCAAGCGAGTGCGTCATACTAACACATACACAAACGGACTTGCCATAAACACACACGATATCAACAACTACTTAGCATGCAGCCCCAGCGGTTACATGTCCTGTCCAAGACTCCCATTATCTCTACCAATGAAACTATTTATAACAAACAACTATGTAAACTCAACAATACATGTTAAGGAAATCACCGTTAAATATTATGAGAAAGATACCAATAATGGTTAATAAACGTCACGTTATAACCGTCGGACATGTAGAATTAAATCTGAATCAGAGCGAATCCGGAACACGTAGATTAACAAGATCATAATCAGAAGACAAAACTGCTGGCATTGCAGAAAATGAAAGTTTTACTCAAAGTTAAATGACAGACACTAATTTTTTAACCCCGAATTAAAATCTAATGAATACAGACATCATTAGAAAGTTGTCACCAAGCGTGTCGATCTATGCATTTAATGAGCATAAATTTTAATATTAGCTACTCTTTTAAATTATTTTCGGAAATACAGACGGAAAAGAGTTGTTTTATTCGCCTATTCAAACAAGATTCTAGAGCAAAACAAAGTTACGAGCTATTTTTTACCAGCGGCCTTAACATTATAACAACAATAGATACAATTCGTGTTGTGTTCCCGCGCCTCTTACGTCTTGTTATACAATATCAAACAGTTCATTATATGCACTACAAAACGCTTAGATTTACACAAGGAAGGAAAATCGAAAGCTATGGGTGCAACGACTCTTCCGTTTCGCTTTATGGAAATGGGACATAGGATCTTGTTACATTCAACTTTCAATTTTGCAATACGACAATGAAACTGGCTATCATATTACCGTAAACATGTATAGAAATAGAATCTAATCGCATCCTAAATATTAAATGACTTGAACTTCCCCCTTTACCACAGTAAGATAAATTGTTAGCTAGGTAAGGCTAGCTGTTTCAAGTTTTTGGGATGTTTTGAAGGCTCTATATTTGTAAGTGAATGGAATCATACCAGTGGCAGATTTTTTGCAGACTCCCTCGATGATTTGTCGGTAAACTCCGACGCCAGGTGCTGGAGTATTCTGGGAGGGACGGCGCTGCTGCATCGGCCGGCATCGAGCTTCTATCACAGAGTAAGAGTTCTTTGCGTCTTCTCTGCCAGGGTACGAGCGATAATCCAAAGGCGAACCATAATGCTTCAAGGTTCCTTCGTCCAGTAAGTTTTGAAGGCTAGCGCCATTTCGTAGGGAATCCTTTTTCTTTCCTTTTTTCAATGTCAAATTATCGAGACTTTTACAAGGCGCCAGCGGAAGCACATTATTATTCCTCAGATCGTAGTATTTGTTAGGGTCAAAAACACTCATTTGAGGACAATGAGCAATAATTATGTCTGGAGTTCTGTATTTAATGTAACTGTTAGAAATATGAGGTCCATTATGTGAATCTGGTTTGTAGCGGTTACCACGATGTTTTATGTTTCTGATATTCCGTTTTAATGCCGTTTTGCCTCTTTCTTCGAAATCATATAATACTTCTGTTTTTTCAATAACATATCGAGGATTAACGCCATTCTTATAAACATGATAGCTTCTCTTATTTTTTCTCTGATTTTGATTATCATCAAAAATAAAGCTTTCGTCGTAATGAGGCATATTTACTGTTATATTATGCTGAGTAAATTGGCATAATCATTATTTTCACACGAAATTAGAAATAGTAAAATCACCGCTGCATAAAATAAACATGCAGCTGGGTCACGAGGCTGCTGATATTTCCATAGAAACCGGAGATCACTACACCAGACGGATGCTATTGCTATCGCATCGTAGAAAGGAGGCCCTTTAGAAAACTTTGAAAGTTGGCACAGCTGCAACTTGTTTTTGCGTTTATCCACTGACTGCACTGCACTTTTTTGTTCAAATATTTTAGTGAATATTGAATACAACTAGGTCGATCAACAACACGCCAAAGACTAAGGTCAATTTCAAAAATAGCAAATCACGCGATATACAATTAGATCACTATTTATTTACAGTAAACGTTCGCGCTGGACGTCTCCGTTTGAATTCGGGACGTCATGTGAGCATCACGCGTGTATGCTCCACATCGACTGGTGTCCAGCACGCTCTCGTATCCTTGACACTACTGATCCAAGCCAATAGTCTAAATTTACACAAGCCTCGACAAATACACCAGTTTATTTATTTGCAGTCTTGTATGGCATCATCATCGCACATACACAAAATGTCAGTAGCACGTATGTTCATATCAATGAAATCACTTTTTGCAGATGCAACACTTGGGAGAACACGACAGTTATTAATCAAAGCGCACTCATAAATGCATAATAAAATGAGTTGGGTATTAAGGTGTTACTAGTCACGAATATATTCAAGAAAGTTACGAAACCAAGACGTCTCGATAAACATTTGCCTACACTTGGGGGAAACTTTTATCTTCGGAATTTACGACTTTCTCTGTGACCACCGATTTGACACACACAACACTACATACACAAATCCACACTGTCTCGTCTTATAATATCTGACAGAAACATTCAATTATGTATTCTTAACCACCGAACTTTCAATAGGAAATAGCCAGATGATAAAACAAAAAAATAAAGTGCACCGAAACGAGCAAACTGCTAAAAGTAGTTGAGTTTTTCACGATTTGCGGTTTCCAGCAGAGCAAAAAAGCACGAGCTCATGCGCAGCGGAGCATATTATTGACAAAGGGTGTTGATCAGCCGCGGAGGTTGGTGTCGGTGCAGCCGGCGGCGGCGAGCGACGGCGCGGCACCACTGGAACCGCGGCCGCGGTCCTCAGCGCGCCCAGTCCAACCGACGAGAGTGAAAGTGCTGCCTCCGCGCCGCGCATCTCGCGCTCTGCGAAACACACCTGCCTGCGCTAACAACTGACCAACTCGATGCTTGTGTGCGATGCGATTATTACCTAACACCGGTAATACCTTCCTCCATCCGCCGACATATGTATATGGCAGGTAGGTATACTGATGAATATCTTGACAAAACCTTGTAACATTCATCTTATTTGCGTGAATCGCCATAAACCTGGCAATTTAGTTCATATCTCAAAGAACACGAGACAGCAGTTTCTATTTGTCATCATAAACTCATCTGAATACTAGTAATTTCAGTGTCCATGTTACACATACCAACACCAACTTATCTAAGAGAAAACAACACAATCACATGAATCGACGACACAGACCACCTGCCATTTAGGACACCGAAACCTCGGTATATACTTTGCAATTGTAACAAATGCAAACGACAAAAAGCTGAGCTAATACGACAACCAGGTTACATTTAGGTAGCGCAATATGCACGATTTGTATATATAATTTAGCTGCAACCAGAAAATATAGAGTAGAGCGAGCAAGTTAAGATCTAAATCGGCACTACATCGGGGCATGCAATGCATGAAGGTAAATAATTCTAAAATCTGTGTCACTTGACCACACCAGGTCGACGTGCAATGAAATCTGTTAACGGTTTGTAGTAGTGAATAACATTTAATCGCCATGTCATGTTCATGCAGCGAAATCCAAGAGATATTTGAATGCCAGTATGTCACGAGAATATGACAAAGTAATTTAATGACCTTATTAAATGGCTCTATATTTTGGAGGTTTGATTCTCCTATAGACGATTTCTCTACCTAACGGTTCAGCCGTTGCTTTACGTCTTTAAATTTCAAAGAAATATTGCTTATCATCCGGAACGTAGAGAAAATCTACAACGCTGCCTGATTAGGGAAGTTTTCCGAGTAGATGCTCGGCCACCGGCTACGGTCTGCACAGGCAGCTCACTTTCCAATAAACTAGCCGCGATCGTGATACCTAGTCTAACGGGACCGCACACTTCTAGGTGGATTGCCCGATCATTACACTCGGTAATGTAAGACACCGGCATCTGCTATTCAGAGACCCTATTTTTTGCTCAATTGTATTTCATTTCCATTATGGATTGAATCAAAATAAGATATCATTGCGATAGATAAGTTTAAATACTGTAATTAACTACTGCCACCGTTCCATATATTATTGAGTTCTGATGTAATACATGTGTACATCACACAACGCAGGTAATTCGGCACACGAGTTTTATATTCTGGTTATTCGAGAACGACGCACTACAGATCGTTTACATAATATTTGAGCTTATATTCCTCTTCCGAAACTCAGCCTTTCTTGCATCGAGGATAGTGATCGAGGAACACGTTATTCGACTTACTGATACTCCGAATTTGGGTGGGGAATAACATGAGATATTTAAGAAATGTAATATTTGTAAACACCATTGGCCATGTAGTTGCTCACTAGTTTGTGCAGCCAGAACTACGGCACGAAATATTAACAAAGATTTTTATGATGACAACCTTACGAAAGCCACTTACTACTGAAACTTACCGCAATATCAACATTGCGGCGACAGAGGATCATCACGACTTTATAACAAAACCTAAACCATTCCACAGACGAATTGAAATTGTCCTAGTTTTTAACACTTCGGGAAACCTGGTGATCAGTTAGATAATATTGTGCGTGGCAGACCACCTGGTCCTTCACGGTTGCTGGAAGAATACGGATTGGGCTCGCTGATGACTGATTGAGCTGCCGCCGTGAAAAAGATGAGGCCTATACCCAATAATGGGTGTCAACAGGCTATGTGATGATGATGATTTTGTTTTTATGCTCAAACCAAACTAGTTATTAGTAAAATTGCTCTAATAATAGTTATCGATAACGGTTCAAGGGTTATTATCATGCAAATTCCATTTGAATTTGTGCATGTAACATTAGCTTAGCTGAAGGTCGAAAACCTTTCAATAGCAATTTGTCAATTGGTATAATTCAACAAAATCAGCGTTACACACGCGAGAGTCTCTCTCACGGCTACATACAGCGAGGTACGTGTGCTTATGAGGAAATCCTATTATCCTAATTTGGCTGCAACAACAAGGAGTTTAAATAATTTACAGAAAATTACCACATATTTACTTGCAAAATAAATAGATAAAGACAGACTAAAGAGCCAATGTGGGTAAATAGAGCACGTATTTTCCTATTGACTAAAAACAACTACCTTTAAATTAAATAAACGTGAAGGTAGGAACTCAGTAGACACAAAGCACGCCGATTACTTGCTAAGTGATATACCTGAGAAGCAAACGATCTTCAATAGAATACCAGTATAATTGAAAATAGTAATAACTCAGGCATTAATCCATAAGGTCAGATTTAAAAACTTCGGAAACATCGACCTTCTGGTAGTCACGCAAGGCAGTAATTGGTATGCCTAATGGACCATGTAGGCTTGTTAGCTCAGCTCATGAAATACCATGCCCAAAATCTAAAGAATCATTATGCGATCCTTTCACTTTCGTCACATAACAAGTCAAGATGAACCACAAACAAATTATGGTCACAGAGGCTTCTTAGCTCAAGGCAATCGAGGCTAGTGTCGAACCCACAACATACCATCAACATCGATCAAGATTTACTGGAGAAAATGGAATTGGCACTCTCAAGCCAACATTTGCATAAAAGATATTACATTATGGGAATAGCTTGGTAATCTAGGTAACATGTGGCAAGTGCAAATGGGCTACGCGTAACGGGACTCTATATTCAGAAAAGCATTACGAAATAGCTTAAATAACTGTTGAATCCATCACAAACCTTATTGTATAAGCGAGCACAGAAAGTTGTTGAAAAAGATGTTAAAATTATAATGATGATGCTGGGAAGATATAAATTGCCATTACTTACAAGCTTCGACCGTTATCGCATTATAGATTTATTTCGCAAGAGAATTGCGCAAGCGAAATTATCTAAGCTTTACGGACACGTAATCTCAGATAGGTTTTGATGATAACTGAGGATATTGACGATGAAACTGGACGTTGTTTAAATTATTTCCTCAAACATCTATCTATAGTTTAGATTGTAATGAAAAACACGGAGATATAGAACGCAGAGATTTAAAGGTAATGGAACAAGCACCTATAGCGGATACCTAGTGCATTCAAACACGCCGCGCTCCAGGCCACGGTCCCGTTAGAGACTCAGTTCCGCCGATCGTTGTCGGAGATGAAATAGAACCTATACAAGCCACTAAACAACCAAGAATTTTCAGCTCTAAGAGAAATACTTCTAATTAGGGAAAATAACAGTTTCTGCACTGCAGCGGAATTTCTACAACGCAGGGAGATTGTACGACCGCGATCACGTTCAGCTAGACTCCGTGACTACTGCTCTAATCGGCAGTGAACAGAATGACTTCGAATGTCGTGTCGCTAATAAAAAGTTAAACACGAATACGGTTAGTGCTACTGCTCTACTCCAGAAAAATTTATTCTATCCGATTTTTTGGCAAATACGAGTACTTAGTTGATTTTAGGAAAGTGAAACAAAGAGAGTCTGTTTGACTACTAGGTCACGGAGAAATATTTATTTGCTACATAATCCAGTCCTAATCGCAAACTAATACTTACGCGAAAACTTATCAAATCAACGATTGAAATAAAAGATAGCATGACCTTCCGAGGCGACTTAATCGCAACAAAGACGTAAAGCTGCTTTTTGATGGAATTCAGACTAATTATTTTAAAAGATATAACTCGTCCTGGCAAATTATGCAGTACAAGTATTTGTCCGGGGTCTGTCTTGGTGTTTATGATTACTATCACTACATATTTCAAACGACATCCCCCGCCGCCGTACTACTGTCTAAACGCGATATACTAAACTAAACGGATTTTCATACAGTTTTCGCTAATGAACGAAGTGATTCATGAGGAAAAGGTTTTGTAAATTTTTAAATTTTTTTGATTTTGATCAGTTGAGCTACCTGTAGATTGTTGGCAAAAGTCTGCAGTTAGCTCAATTGTTTGAATTGTATATACTAGTTCTTATTTATTTCTATAATTTGTTTGTAATTTTCTTTGTGAATAAAGATCTCTTATTTTGAAAACTGTCGCGATGATTTGTTGAAATTTTAACGATTTTCGAACATCGTAAATCATAGCACCAGCTTGATAAGCTACCACAAGCTCTGCTTACTTTGGAACTAGGATGTTTCTCTGCGAAATTATAATTTACCTCAATGTGCAATAGGTATTTATTATGCACTATTGATTTATTTTTAAAGCTAATAAAATAAGTTTACGAAGAACTGTGATTCAAATGCCTATCAACAATGACTAAAGTGAATGACGAGAATAAACTTGCGTGTAATGATTGCGCGTCTACCACTTCAGCAGGAATGTCTAATTCAAATAACCCTATTGAGAACGCGCGGTCCCGTTACGAATTCCGAACAGGGCCTGCAGTATATATTGCAATTATTGTAGTTCAAACTCTAAAAATAATTATTCGTGAAGCTTTTTTTTTCAAAAGGACGATGGTACCTCTTAAGACAAAAATAGGATTTTTTGATTATACAGGGTTATTGGTTATTCACTGACACTCTGTGAACTGCAGGTTCTACCCATCATCACGAACACGTTAGTTAAGACACCAGGTCTTAATTCTTATTTTTTTTGTAAATCTCCTCGCATACAAAATTAGGTTAGAAACCTAATTAATTACTAAATACCGATCTCCCACTTGTATTGAAATCCACATTATAATCATTACTTTACTTTTATGTAAGATCATTTAAGTGGCATTAGCCTGGCTGGGAGACAGCCAAACACACACACATACACTGATAATTTAGGGCAGAGCCGTTTTTAGGTTTAGTTTCTAAGAAAACCCCAATAATTAACGATTTTTTAATTGAAGGGGGGTACATACTAATATCATTTTCCCTTGCCTCCAATTTTAAGAATTGAGACCTCGCGTCTTCACGGACGTATTCATGATGGTGGGCAGAAGCTGCAGTTAATTGGCTGCAGTTAAAGGTGTCAGTGCATTACCAATAACCCTGTATAAGACAAGGGGTCTTGAATAGTCAAAAAGACTCCTAGTTTTTTACATTTGCAGGATAAATACTAATCCTTCTCAAAATGGAATAATATTTTATGGGACCACCTCTGGACGGTCATCTTCTTTCTATACAACAGCAAAAGAATCATTCAAATTGGTCCAAACGACAGAGAAATCTACTTACACACATAAAAAAAACTTGTATACAGTCAAACATAGAACCTCCTCCTTCTTTTAAAGCAATTTAAAAAAATATCTTTTTCTCACAATAGGATGCCTATGTCCAGCAGTGGACATATAGCACAGGCGCGCGTGCGCATGCCCTATTGAGAAAAAAAATATTTTATAGCAATTCTTCCCAGCTTTAATTTACTATTTAATTGTTGAAAATTACTTGTTACAAACATGGCTTGTGCACTGCACACTGCAAACACTATACATCAATACTGAAGAGGACAGAGAAAAAACAAAAACAAACTGGTAGAAAGTCCTACCTAGCTAGCTGAAAATAATAGTTATTACTCTTTTCACGACTGGTTTGGGAAAGTTTCACTTCATGGTGAAACTTTACCAAACCACGACGACGACCTCCGTGGCGCAGCGGGCGAAGGCCCGCCTGCGACGCAGGAGGTTGCGGGTTCGATTCCTGCCTCGGAACAAATTTGTGTACGATCTGCAGAAATGTGTTCCGTTGGTCTGGGTGTTTTCCATGTATAATAAAAAATATCTATATTAGTTATATTAGTTTTGTAGAAGGTAATACCAACGGATTATACCAGGCATATTTGGATTTTCACTTAGTAGCTGAATAGTGCTCAAATTTTTTTAAGGCGCAATTAACCCTAAAAAGAGCTCCCTTCCAGCAAACCTTATTGGGAGAAAGAGAGAAAGTAGTGGGTACATGTGCTTAAACAGAGGACATAAGATTTAATTTTAACCTACTTATTAAATTAATAGACTTTATTAAAAATTTACATTATTCATAAATAAATGTCTTACCAGCACAGCATTTTCGATGAGTTAATATTGGATAACATTAGGACTAAATTTCCTTCCTTTTGATCCATAACAAGTAATCAGTAACTATATAACTCAAATAACATTGTTTTTAACAACCAAGATATGCAGGCTGTTAAAAACTTATAACTTGTTCTCAAGTATGTATCAATCTATCCGACAAAATGAACAGTTAATTCAAGAGTCCATGCAGTTCTGGGTTCAGGACACATTTTTTTAAACATACTCTCTAATTCTGAATGGGGGAACTGGGATCTGCACTGACATCTCGCATAGGAGTGTATTGTGCATTGTCCCCCTGCCTAACCAAGCCCTATCCAGCCCAGCTCCTTAATCAGAGTAGGACTTTTGGCGATCAAACATACTCTCTTGACCAGCTGTATGTCGGAGTGATGAATGCTAATATTAAAGTTATGGAAGCATCAATCAGTTTATAGGTCAATTAAAATAATAGTGTGTCTAGGTAAGCAATAGTGCTTTTTTGTAAGTAAGTACCTGAAAAAAATAACCTTAATGGGAAATAGGTGTTCCTTTATCATTATCATTAATGTTTCACTCTGGTTTTCGTTTGTAAGTATTAGTATTAGTAGGGTTAAGGTGTACTACTCTGAACGGGTAAATGAAGAGCTAAGCCCCGCTGAATGTTGTTCATAGGTCGGTGTCCAACAATTTTACTTGCCTGTGTGGGCACAAACTAGGCAAGTAGGTACTTGCACTCAATTTATGTAAATAATAGTTTTTTTTTGGTCATGGAAGAAAAAATAAACAGAACAGGCACTTTTAAGCATTTTAACAGAGTTGTTTATGCGGTAGAAATATAGAAAAACATAGCAGGCATGAAAATAATTTGTAAATAAGAATTTTACTAGGGCTACATTACGCATTCTCTCTTACCTTGTCCGCATTTCTCAGTCTTTGGAGTTGAAGTCATTATAATTGGAACTGGAATCACTATGACATATTTTCACACATAAAAATTAAACTATGTTATCAAAGAAAAGACGCAAATTTCACAACAACAATCTCAAAATTTTTAGAAAATTAGAACCGACCGGCGGCCATGTTTGGCAAACAATATTTTATCCATTTTTAAATTTTCAAAAGCACCATCTGTTGGTTTTTGTGAGAAGCTGTTCATCTGTTTCGTGCTATCAAAACGCAGCGTTTATCAATGTCAATGCCAAAATGTCAACTTTTGGCGGGGTGGGTGTTTGCAGCTGCTCTACCCACCGTAGTGCGTCTAGCGCTAAGGGCACTAAGTATAACATTCTAAGGCTTAGAATATTTTTTATAGTATGTTCTAGGGTAGGTCCTTGGCCTCTCTTTTTATGAAGCAAAACACCTCTCAGCGGGCAAGCGACCAAAAAATGGCCTGTCAAAAAATACCCTTGAGTGGCAAGCGGCCATTTTTTGGCCGATGGAAAAGGTATTTTTTGCGGTAACACTATCGAGAATGGCATCGACCACAGAGCCAAAACAATGGTTGAATGGTAGAATAAAAATGTCAAGCAAGACGTCAAGCCCTACATCCTACCAAGTTTAGAAGAAATTTAAAAAGAAAAATTGAACTGAAGTTTGGTCTCTGGCCGCGCGCTTTTTTGAATTTTTGTTGCATTTCCGCGGTCCCTTTTTGGATGATTATACGAGTTTAGTTAGTATTTTAAAGCTTGGATTCTATTGAAAACAATGCCTGGATAATTAATCTAGCTTTCTACAATCCCTTTTTTGTGTTCCTGTGTGTATTTTTGAATGAAATATTGAAAAAACTTGAAAAAACCAGACTTTCGCCCGCGGCGGCCGTGGACCCTTGCAAAATTACTTTATTTTACTACAAAACTCTACAAAAGTGAATGATTACTGCCTAAATAGTATGTAATTAGGCTTAATCTATTCATTTCCACATCCACAATAAAGTATTGATGCGTAAATTTCAAATTTTCGAAGTAAATACGAACTGGCGTTCTAGCGTTCTAGCGGCCGTAAAATGGCTCCTTTTGTAAGTTTATTTACTAAATATTCTTTCATAGCAAGTACTAATTGTTTTTCATGCATTCTATAGGAAATTTTACGTACTATTTGGAAACAGAAAGATGCAGGTACAAAAACCTAATACTTTTCGTTGTAGAAGCAAAACAATGAACCAAAACAAAAACTCGGCGGGCGGGGCTGGGGGGGGCGATGGTTTGTTTTGTTGGCTCTGTACTCGGAAACGAACGAAAATAAACAGCTGATGCTTACACTATGACTAATCCATGACCCAACCTACAAGGCAACACAAAGTAAACAAAGAAATCAGGTGACTTGAGCCCGCCATGCGTCATCGAATCCACTTGAAACCCTAACGGTTTTTTGTGCGGGCGTGAGCGTGGGAATTGTTTTGACGAACCCATTGTGTAAATATTTTGTTTGGAAATGTGTTCATTTTCGTTTCTTTTGTAACTATAGGCTTGGTAACTTTAAAATAAAAGTCAAACTGGACATGAAAATTGTTTTATTTTTAAAATAAACTCATTTTACAATCATTTGCCACAATTTTACCTTTCCTCATAATTTACATGAACCACATTTAAATATCAACAAACAACTTCAGTATATTTATATGCCACTTTGTAGGAAATTTTATGGAGAATCCAAATATATATAGATTATACTAGGTATTCCTAGAAAATAATCAAGAAATCTGCGAAAGCATGCATCATATCCCATTTCCGCGCGGGACGCGGGGCGGGGCCTGCCACAAGACGGCGCGAGCCGCGCGCAGAGTCCGCCACCTGAGAGGTCAAACAAAACCGATCAATCAAAGTTTGGGAATGGGGCCATAGATTTTCTTTCACCGTCAACAACAACTAAAATGTCAAAACTGACAGCCACAATGTTGCCATGCTAGCGATGACAAAGCTCCCAAAAATGTAGCAGGTACAATGGGTGTAGAAAACGGCTAAAAGATTTGTGAATGTTTGTTCAAAAATCTTTTAGCCGTTAACTTGGCGGCGTAATTGGCAAAGCACAAAGAATTGAAGTTGTAACACGTGAGCACAGGACAATAATAACCACGCTATTAAATACCTATGCTGATTAGTGATCGATTAACAATAAGTCGAACGAAAGATCACCTAAGCATCTCGTCGCATAAAATTATTTAAGTGTTCTCAAATAATCAGCCTTTTTTTTTGTAAACGGACCAGCCATTCTAAAAACTGGCTGATTTTATCATCCGGTGCCAACTGCCACACGGTATCAAATAAAGCGCTTCATTTACTGAATTTTTGATCATCAATACTTTCTTGTAAACCTACTTTGTTTGTATTGACATTTAAAAAAAATCATATTTTCGTTGTTTAATTTTGTTAATGTGCATGTTGAGACGCACATTAACAAATTAAACAACGATGAATGGTATTGAAGAGACACTTTTTTGGCAAAGAAAATTACAATCCACTAAAAGAAACAAATAAGAATTTAAACAATTGAGCTAACTTCAGGCAAACAATGTACAGGTAGCTGAACTGATCCATATAATACCAGTCGGAAGCGTCCCCAAAACGCCGGCTGCATTGCCCCGCTGCTTGGCAATATATAATAATAGAGACACTTAAGGTTAAGACCAAAAAAATATATTTACTTACTCTCTGATCTCATGTTACCCAACATGAGTCTTATTGTATAACCTCAATAATGTCTCGTAAAATATTGGATTACAATAATACAGGATGTGTCAAGACTACTACTGAAAAATGGATAGATGCATGCATAACCATTGTACAACACCATAAGAACATGTAAACCTAATTATGTAATTTAAATAAGCAAAAAACAAATAACATTACAAAATAGAAATGTATTCCAAAACACTACCCGCCCGCATTCGCTGTCCACGGCTGAAACCAACGTTCACTTACCCAACCGCCACGTGTTACTGTCACGACTATGAACTTATCTTTTCCATAAATAATTAGCACCTACGATTTTATACGCGGCCATGTCCTTGAAAGCATACCAAGAATTGATTAGAAACATAAAAAAATTAAAGCACATTTAATTCTGTCTAAAACGAGTATCTACGTTTGTTAAAAACAGCTGACACATCCGCAGTTACTTTCAGAGCTGCCTAGAGAGTAGGTAAGTTTTTTTACTATGACCGGTGCGGTGCCGGCGGCCGCGGCGGCACGGCGGGTGACAGAGCTATGTTTTTCGGGGCGTTTCTAAAGACTTATCGGCTTTTATAAAGGGATACCTTATTGTTTTTGTATTTTTAGTACGTTCCGTCAGTACCGGAATGTGCTAATCAACTACACCAGGAGGTCAAGTGACGTGGGAGTCGAAAATCTCTGCGACTTCCTACGGATTCTTTCTCTGTTAGCTCCACCTACAGGGGAAACATTGAAGTTTATCCAATCCTGTTCAAAGACTAAAGTTACATTTAGTTCGTTTGACGAGAGGTGTCGCGATAATGTGCATTAGCACATTCCGGTACGGAAGGATGCGGGTTCAAGTCCCGTCGAAGTCAATTTTTTTTGCGATATTATTTGATTTCTTAGAAATGACCCAGAGTGTGGGGTTACGCACTATAATAACAAAAAAAACCTTTTAGTACGTGTTCATTATTCGTTCTGAATACATGCGCGGTGCATAAACATTGCATGTCGCACCAACACATTACGTGATTTTCTTTTGTTGTTTTCTTTAAGTTATTCTTGATGTTAGGCAGTTTAGTTTATTAAGTTTGCAGTTAGTTTTTGGTGTGTATCTTATATGAAAAGTGTAGAGGATTCTACATTCCTGAATTTTGTTCATCGGCCTACCTACAACCTACGTTATTTCATATTTGCAAACTAACGTGTACCAATGTACTGGCTAGCAAAAATCAAAAATAACATCTCCGACCACAAGTTTATTTCAGACAACGGTTTTATTAGTGTTGTTTTAGGGTGCTGCTACACCCCCTTGTTTTCAGAAGTGGTCTTGACACACCCTGTCTACCCTAAGCTATAAATAAATAGTGTAATATAATTTGATTCCATTTTCCCTTTGTCTAAGGGTAACTAGGCGGAAGGGTATCACTGTAACAAATTATCATTCATTCATCATTCAAGTTTTATTTTCATTCTTCCATTCCGTTTTCATGCCATTCTGTTTGTTTCATTCATTCATGACACGGTGTTGATTTTCTATGTGCGTGTGGTTACATTATTTTTGGAAAATTTAGAATTTAGACGCTATTGTTCAACAATAATTGAGTGTTTCTTTTTCAGCCTGATTGTTGATAATATTTAACGACGTATAAAAGTTCTTGAACCACAATTTATCGGAGTTTTTCATGAGAACGCTTGCCTGAAGTTATCATGGCGGATCCACTGAGTTTACTTCGCCAATACAACGTAAACAAAAAAGAAATTATTGAACGTGACAACCAAATTATATTTGGAGAGTTTTCTTGGCCTAAAAATGTTAAGACTAACTACCTTATGTATGGGTAAGTAAAGTTATCACGGTCCTAGTTTTTTCTATCCTGGCTTGTTTTACGATAAATATGTACTAAAACTGACCTTTCTTTCAGATCTGGGAAAGAAGGCAGCATCAAGGAATACTATACATTGGAATGCCTTCTATTTATATTAAAAAATGTACAGCTGACACATCCTGTTTATGTTAGACAAGCTGCGGTACGTAAAGGGTCTACATATTCAAATGGCTTTGAGAGGCCTGTTTAGGATGAAGCTTTTCGAAAGCTGCAACATATTTTGTTTTTATTTGGACCTCGTGATTTGCCTTTTCTTTTTAGGCTGCAAATATACCAGCAGTACGCCGTCCAGATCGTAAAGAGCTATTGGCATATCTGAATGGGGAAACTGCCACCTGTGCATCAATTGATAAGAGTGCTCCTTTGGAAATTCCAACACAGGTAAAAAGCTGTAAAATGCCTAAATGTATATCTGTTGAAATTGTATTAACCAAAAGTAATAATGAAATAATTACAAAGCAACATTGTAACATCACAAAATCAAGCAATCAATTTAATTTTCATCTGAGCTGAAGCTGATTTTTGTATCCTCTTCCAAAGGTGAAAAGAACACATGACCATGATTTTGGAGAATCAGCAGCGAAGAAGCCTCGTATTGAGGAAACCCATGTGCAAAAAGTCCGAGAGCAGTTGGCCGCTCGCCTTGATGCTCCGAAAGAAGCATCTGTCACAGTTGATAATATAAAGTAACTATTACTGGTTTCACAAGAATTCTTCAATTAAATATTCATTTTAGGCAGTATGCAATATTAAATTATGGTAAACTTTTAGGTCTCTATCAGAAGCTATGTCAGTAGAGAAAATTGCAGCCATCAAAGCTAAACGTTTGGCCAAGAAGAGGACCACCATCAAAAGCAATGACTATGCTGACACACTGGGTGCTGTTGGGTCTGACCTTAGAGCTATTCTGGATTATGATGTAGACCTCACAAAAGATATTATCAGCAGAGAGAGACAATGGAGAACTAGAACTACAGTGCTACAGAGTAATGGGAAAGTATGAGCCTGATTTCATGAAATCCTTAATTTACTTTTGGTGATGGAGCATCACAATGATACATTCTTGGAACCTACTTCAGGCACTAGTCTTCACAACACAGATTTTGCCAATACCTACCTACCTGCATTGGATTCAGTTTATTGTTGCTCATAATAATATGAGGTTAAATTGAGAATGCTGTTTTGTTAAATTTTCTGGAGTAATGGATTGTTGTTGTCTTAAACAATTCAAATGATATGAACTGTACAAGCTGGCACACTTTCAATTTCTTTTGTCACAATTTTAGTCACAAGCTCTTCCCCAGCCTTTACTCATTCAACGCAACCTCTAGCTATTCAGATTTGGTACTCGAATCCAAGATGTTCCAACTTCTGTGATATGATACCAGTGCCGAAAAACTATTTGTAATGTTTTTGAAAATCCCCTTTATTTATCTAGATATTTGGTATCTAGATGGAATATAGATAGTATTTTACTATGAAAACTATCATAGTTTGATGAATTCATTATCATCATCATTATGAATGTGAACAACAAATCAGCCTACTAATGTTAAGTATTGTGAAAAACTACAAAAACAAACTCAGAAAGTCATTAAATTTTCAGACATTTGCTAAAAGTATTATGGCATTACTGGGAGGTATCAGAGCGCGTGAAGAGGGAAGACCAGGTGTTCCAAGGCCCCAGCCGGTGGTGATGCCGCAGCCTCCAGCCTTGCCTCAGCAGCAAACTCAGTACAACAGATACGATCAGGAGCGATTCATTAGACAGAAAGAAGGTTTGTTTTTCATCATTTACAACTGAATTGGACCCAGAAAAGGATAAAATCCTGCTGGCTCACAGCAGGAGTTAAAGGCCTCTCAATGTCAAAGTCAAATAATTGTTTTGTAAACTTAAATGTTATTTTGATCTTAATTTAGGTCCCCTTATATATAAGTCAGGGTAAATGATACTTCCTTTTGACCTTTGTTTCTAAAAGTTCTAGCCTATTTATTATATTTGATAGCTTTCAGGTAGCTGAAAACTCTGAAACCATGAAAATTGAAATTATTAGAAAAATATAATAATATAACAAAATAATAGATTTTGAAGAATGAAAAATATACTGCTAACCATTATTTTCCATTACAGAAACGGAAGGTTTCAAAATCGACACCATGGGAACATACCACGGAATGACACTCAAGTCTGTGACTGAAGGCCCCAGCGTGCCGGTTGCGGCGCGCGCTCCACAAACTCCGAATCATCCGAGGCAAATGCAACGTAAGTACCTCTACTTCAAGAAATTATAATAACTTTCAGTGCACATGATGCACATACCATAGAGGTAGATCAGCACCAGGTAGCAGACACTGGACAGTGAAAGGGACAATCTAGCTTTTTTCTTGGTTAAAGTCCCACCAAAAGTTGGTCTGGATACAATCTATGTTAATCATGATAGCTAGGACAACCAGAAATACAGCCAGACTTCCCATTTACTAGTATTTTTAGCACACAGATAGTACGGATTTAAATTCAAATTAGATTTACATTCTAATCACCATAACCTGAAATCCATTGGCACAGAAAATGGCCCACCGTCCGGAACACCAGGCCGCAGAGACCTACTGCCCGTCACAGCGGCGAGGCCTCCACCCGGCGGTGGCGGCAAGCGGCCTTCGAGGACCCCCATCATCATCATACCGGCCGCCGCTACGTCTCTCATTACCATGTATAATGTTAAGGATATGCTGCAGGATTTCAAGTAAGCATAGCTCACCACTTTCGATCCACACTCATTGGGTCGACGAATCAGACATTGTAGCGGTCACGGGGAGTGGATAAAGGCGGCTCACGTGGCCTATTTTAATTCTTCAACATTCAATCGCTTGTTTCGTTTTCGGAACCCTAAGTTTCCGGAACTCAAAAGGAAAAAGAAACCCTTAAAGGATCAATTTTTGGCGATCTGTCCATCTGTCAACCCTCTTTTCTCAGGAACGCGTGGAGTTATTGAATCGAAATTAACATCCAATACTGCAGTCCGTAATAAAATGCTTAAGTTCTGCATGTTATGTTCTGACGGTTCTTGTTGAGCCCATTTATCTCTAAAGCCTGAACCTTTTACTGGCCTGAACGCCTTCGGCTATCTATCATATCAGCTATCAATCAGAAAGCACTATTGTGTATTGACGTAGCAATAATATTTACTTATATCGTACTTTTCAGGTTTTTCACCGTGGAGCAGAAGAAAGCGGATGGCGCTGCGCGGGAGAACGAAGTATTGCTGCAAAGGCGAAAAGGACCTGCTCCAGACTCAGTGCCAAACAATGCTACCACAATGACAGTATGATAAACACACTACATTTTATACGAGGCTAGCAGCTGCACACGGCTTTGCTCACCCAGTACCTGGATAAAACAAAGCCTATTATTACCTACTTAGGGATGTAGCTTTCTTTCGAGTGAAAGAATTTTCAAAATTGGACCAGTAGTTCCACAGATCAAACAAAATCTACTCATTATAAATTATCCCATTATAATATCAGTGTTGAGTACTTTACGAAGGGAACACCATTATTACGTTTATAAAAGATATGAAATAGAAAACATTTATTCGAAACATCGAGGGCCGAACCCGGATGAGATTGGTGTGGAGTGGCACAAAAGTTTGGATGCCTATACCCAACGTGAAGTCGGATTGCGAATTATGATAATGATTCGACGAGACATCAAGCACAACAAGAATGCAATGAAAATTAGAAATAAAACGAACATTCTTCAGTCACAGAATGTCGAGTCGAATCTCACCATGCTGGTCTTCCGACAGAGTTGTTCATGTGACAATCATTATAAGCACCTATGTTATAGATGCTTTGTTTACGTATCACTCCCTCAAGCTTCGATGGATGATTGATGTTTATAACATTCTAAGTAAATCGTGACCGTTAATACTTCTTACTTACTCTATCCCAAGATGATCCCAAGAGCGATTCCTGCAAAAGTTACTGCTTTCTACTGCAAAAATCTTTTAATTGGTTTCTTGGGTCTGTGATTCCTGTGTCTAAACAAATGTTATTCTAATTCTGATTGGGGGAACTGAGATCTGCACGGACATCTCGCATGGGAGTGTATTGTGCATAAATGTTATTCTGTTCTCTTATTTTCTCAGGTGCCTTACCGTGTGGTGGACAACCCGGGTCGGTTATCAGCAGCAGAGTGGGATAGAGTGGTAGCAGTATTCGTGCAAGGTCCCGCCTGGCAGTTCAAAGGATGGCCCTGGGACGGTAATCCTGTGCAGATATTTGACAATAGTAAGTTGTACCAGTTTCCGCCGCGGTTTGGCAAGCGTTGTTTCTCCGGTTATTTCTATCCCATGGGAACTGATTTATGGGATAAAAAGCAGCCTATGTTTTATTCCAGGTCTTGACCTACATCTATGCTAAATTTCCGCCCGATCCTTTTAGTAGTTTTGATGTGAAAAAGTAACAAACATTCATCCATCCAAACTTCCGCATTTATAATATTAGTGTGATTTCCACTGTCGGGCTTATGCACAATTTTGCATTAAAAATGACAGGGTTGGGTCAAAGCTATATCATACCACTCTTGGCAAGATTGTTAATCTCGGTACTCAGAATGATATGATGTCCTGTCTCCTCGAGATTCCTCTCTCCCTGAGATTCCTGAGTTGCATTAAAAGACCAACCTCGACTCGCAATAAGCGTGATTCTAAGTATATAGCTGAAACTATCCTTCGTTCTAATCTAAACTTTCCAAGCATTTTGTTGGATCCGTCAGAGAAGGAATAGTGCGGGATTTTTAACCCCCCGACGCAAAAAGAGAGGGGTGTTATCAGTTTGACGTGTCTGTCTGTGTATCAGTCTGTGGTATCGTAGCTCCCAAACGAATGAACCTATTTTCGTTTAGTTTTTTTTTATGTCATAGATAATCTTATCCCGAGTGTTCTTAGCCATGTTTCATGAAAATATGGGGGATTTTTTAAATTTTTAGTTTAGTTCATGTACTTAACACGAATAGTTCGTTGTTTTTCGAAATGAGAGGCCTTTGCCCAGCTGTGGGACAATAATGGCTGAAAATAAATAATAATAGTTCATTAGATATTTTTACTTTAAAAAACTATTTATTTGCAGTGTGTGCGTTCCACCTGAAATACGACGAATTGAAACTAGACGCCAACGTGGCCCGCTGGGCGGTGACCGTGCTCAATCTCAGTCGCACCAAGCGGCATCTGGACCGCGCCGTGCTGCTCGGCTTCTGGGAGACATTAGACAAGTGAGTGTTCTTGTGTAGCTGTAATAAAGCTTATATTGCAATGAGCCTTAGTAACCAGTTGCCAACGTGGTCGGCCACCTTTATATCCCGCCGTATCTCGCAATACTAGCTCCTATTAAAATGAATACTGTTTATGACGTTCGCAAATGATAATTTGATGCATTCAAGAGGAAACAATAAATAAATATAAATAATGCTGGACAATTTACACAGCATTATCTAGCCCCAAGCTAAGCAGAGCTTGTGTTATGGGTACTAGATAACTGATATACATAATACAATACACTACATAGATTTTTTTTATTATACCTAGAAAAACATTCAGAACACCCTGAACAAATATCTGCAGATTAAACAAACATTTATCCTGAGTTTTTGTTTGCGGGAATCGAACCCGCAACCTCCTGCGTCGCAGGCGGACCTCCGCCCGCTGCTCCACAGAGGTCGTCTATATAATAATATGCTAAATAAATAATGCTGGACAATCCACACGGCATCATCTAGCTCCAAGCTAAGCTGAGCTTGTGTTATGGGTACTAGATAACTGATATTCTTAATACAATACATTACATAGATATATGTTTGTAGCAATGCACTACTACATGGTTGTTCTCTTTGTTTCAGACATATGATGAAGAATAAGCCACATCTTCGGTTTTAAGGCTGTTGTAGATAGAAGAGTTATTATCCTATAGATAGTTTATAGACCGTTTATGAAATAGAGGCAGGGATTGACTATGAGTGAGTACCGTATCTGTGCATTACTTTATTTATCGTAGTTTCACCGAAATAAAAGTGGTCCATAGCTCCATCACTAATTAACAATCCACTGAAGTACTTTTCGTACATACAACACGTCGATTTTTATTGAAGACTGTATTCTTCCCATTTTCAGTATTTTTGTGGTCATTTTGCAGGCCAAGTAGTTGATTCGGGTAGCCGTGTTGATAGCGAATGATTTGATTATGATACGGGTTGATTGTGCACGACCAAAGACATTATTTGTAAGATTTATTCCGTCCATGGTTCTATATTTACTGTGGAACATCGATAAAGCTAACAAATGTCAATTCAAATAACCACCACTGACAAACAACTTTAAAACCAAACTCTATGCGCTCACGCACGATACTCACTTAAACTTAAAAGACTATTGGTCAATCCCTGCCGTAACAGTTGCCTTGTGAAAGAAAATTTATTCTAAGTCATTGAATACCATTTACTGAACATTTTGGCGGGGTCGAAAGTTACCTATAAATTTCAACCAAATATAACTAACTAACTGTAGTGGTTTTTTTAAATCACTACAGTTACTATACACTAGCCAAACTCGATTTAGAGTGTTTGTAAACCAACCACGACAGTCCGTCAAGTTTCAGATACAAGTAAGAAATATTTATGGAAGGAAGGATCTCAAATCGACAGGTAATGGAAATCTATAATATAAAAATGAGTCGCTGAATGTGTTGCTAAGCGCAAAACTCGAGAACGGTTGGACCGATTTCGCTAATTCTTTTTTTTAAATATTCCTTGAAGTACGAGGATGGTTCTTACGGAGAGAAAAATTCAAAAAAAAAAAAAAATTAAAGAATTGACTGTTAGGCGATACGAAGTTCGCCGGGTCAGCTAGTTTCGTATAAAAAGACGCCGCAACAGAGTGAATTTTAGGTTAAGTATGACCTTTTTGTATACTAACATCGAGTTTGGCTAAGGTATATACTGGAGCACGGTTGCTAATAGCTGTCATTATTAGTAGACGAATTGCAACGAACCATGCCTTTACCTTTGGTAGTGGGATTTAGTTTAATTTGGAGAAATCCAGCAACTGATATGGCTATTCCATACCACCTAATTCCCTATTGAGCCTCCGAAGAGATTTCACTCCCCGTTTAGTTTTTTGTGTTAGTTCAATACGCGGTTTAGATTATTATATTAGTGTTGGTTTAACTTTTCAAGTTAAGACACGGATCATCATTGACAATTGACAATGACAATTGGCAAATTTCAAATTGTAGTTAATTTCATTCGCGATCGATCAACATTTAAACATATAGCTTAAGAGCCATAATAAACCCTAAACTTTTGAACATAAACTTCTAATTGGTCTGTAGTGTCGTCGGTCCCATAAGGGACAAATTCTCCTCTAGCGGTTAATTTTATTAAAACATTAAGTTCTCGAATCTGTATTACTTGTTTTATAAGCCAAATACTTGGCTGTTGAGGTTGAGAAAACCAAATACTATTCAGCAGGCAACTGATTTCCTGTAAATTATTGTTTGATGTCAAATGTTTTGTTAATATTTTTGTGTGACAAAAAACTGGTTTTGATCTTTGTTCAGTAAATTGTAGCGGTAAAGATCATATAGCAGCATATCTTTCAAAAGTACTGTACAGGGTCCAAACCAAGTTATTTAGTAAATCATAGTCAAAATGTTTAAAATGGTATTGAATTGTTCAAAGATCTGTGATCTTTGCATATTGACAACAATAAATATTGTTGACCTTTAACTTGTTTCTTATTTAATTTAGTTCCTAGGGGCTGGCAAAATGAAACATCGAGATATTACGATTTTGTCTTTATTTAAAATTTATTTCAATGGTAGTATAATATTATAACAATAAATAATTCTGTCTCTTTCAGAGATTAAATGTACACACATAGATAATTTTATATAGTATGTTTATGGTATTATGTAGTATTTTGACACAATACACAAAAATAAAACCATTAGATTTCAACCATAACATTATCAATGTTAGGTGTGTAATATCGTGTGCCCGTAATTACATAATAATTCACTTTAACAATTTGATTTGCAATACATTATGCAAAAATATTGGTATTTTAAGCCTTATATTTTGGGCTCTCTACACGTCATCTTAAAATGTAATAAAAACAATTCGGGGATATCGTACACTTATTAAAAAATATTTCAATAACATAGACAGCGTCGTTTTGCCCCGGTAAGGAATGTAGGACCAAATTTTACCGGTCCCAAAACTCGTCCGTCTAGTAATTCCAATAAGTATAGTATAGTCATGTTAAAAACACACTTTAGTCTTAAAAGGGTATTTTTGACATAATTTTTTGTTTTTTACAGATTCTATATAATCTTACAATCAGTGTTTTCTCTCTTAGTTTTAAGTCTCGAAATAGAAGTATTGATAGCTCTAAACTCTAAATAGACGATAGACATAAGTTTTCAGCTACACTGTAAGTACATGTCATGGATGTGTCCTAGAGAACATTGCTATCCCCTGGCAAACTTCTAAAATATCTAATTCAAACAAATCGATTTATTAAAATAAAACAAATTGCTACACAATAATCTCTAAGGTTGTCTACAATGAACAATGAGCTAGAAACTATGAGTTTAGCACAATCACTCATAGTGACACGAACAGGGCGGCAAGTTTTGACGAAATCAGCCTCAAAATGGGTGACAACAGTCTAGAAATCAGGCGAAATACTATTTTTAGCTACTCATTTTTCTAAAGACGTAGATACGATTATGACACGTCAACGTCGCGTGTGCTGAAGTAATTTTATGCTCTAGAAATAAATCTATAATACGTTACTTGAGGTGAGCGATTTATAAATAGACAGATCATGAGCTTAGCTAGCTTTGGCAGCAGTTGTAAGGCCGCTCTTGTTTCTAATGCTTCCTGTGATGGTGAGATGATGGTTAAAAACGTACCAACATAGTACTTTAGCAGACATTTTTGTCCTCTAGATAAGGTATACATAATTACTTACGTAAAATTGACTAATGTTTAAAGACTTCTATCATTAAGTTCAGATCGCCAGTTAACCTTGCGTCGAACTTAAGTCGATTTCACCTCGATGCCGGTCACTTGCTCTATTAAACTTTATAATCGTCGTTATCTAGACTGCAGTATTAACAAGATATTGTCGCAAAACTATAACCCCACAAGGAATGATTCGTGCAAACTAACGAAATGTAGAGTGATGAAACTATACTAAGTAATTACTTCCAAAATATTTCCATTGATTAGGCTAAGCACGCCATTACTGCTTCACCAAAAGACTTTTCAACAACACCCATAGTCAAGTCTATGGGAACACAGATAAAAGTATAAAACATCAATTATAATAATTTATTTTTGAATTCTACAAATACGTTTCGTTTGGTAAAATCTTCAGTTTTAAGTACTTTACTAATTCAGTCAAAAAATATAGGTCTTAAATTTTCGAAAGGTCATTTCACTACTTTCGATTTTTACTTTCACTCAATGGTGTGCTATATTCTAGACTCACTTGGATTTTACCTTAACACTAACGAATAGCGAAATCGACCTTAAATTAATGAACAATGCTTATCCAAAACCAAACCTAATCAGATATGGTAAAAATTAATAATTCATAATTAATTTTGTCACAAATGCTTCTTTATAGTCTAGCCAGACTAATCCACCCTTTAGTACTCAAATGTCGTCGATGTTGGCACCACCTCCAGAACCATTTGAAGAAAGACAGTAATTTTATCTGAAAAGAAAAATATGTTTTACAAATCATCTCAATTATTTACAATTATTGAGATTTTTCAGGTTGAAACACGATATTGTGTGTGTCTTAAAGTTTCAGAAGCAAATCGGTTCTTAGCTTCAGAAGCAATCGTAGGTAGTTAATGGTTTAATCGGGTAATTATCGCGATGTATTATTTCCCCTACGTTTCTACCGCGTTACTGTGATCGTGGTCACGGGATGACAGAAAAAGCAATCGGTCAAAAGGTACATGCATTTAGTATAGTCTGTGGTATAGTTATGGTATGCTACGGCCACATTACAAGGTGAAGATTCGTCTTCGCGTTATCGCGATAGTGTAGCCGTAGCATTAGAAACAAATTATTACAGTGTGTCACTGCGTTTTTCTAGAAGGTACCTCTACCTTCTAGAAAAAAAACACACAGAACCGTGCGTTCCTGGGCAGTTCGTACAATTCCTAATTTGTACAATCGATAAAAAATCCTGATTCACACAATTTTTGTCGGCCGTGCCGGAGGCGAAGGCGTGCGAGTTGTAATGCGTGAATTTATATGAGAGACTACATCGCCCGCCCTAACTATCTTACCCGCCCTTCCCCTACACCGCGCGGGCGGCGTGTGTGTGTCGTCTCATATAAATTCGTATGATAGGTACAACTCGCACGCCTTCGCCTCCGGCCCGGCCCCGGTTGCTGTGTGACGGCTTTTATACATACCCATGAACGGCAAAGAGTACCCCCACTTGACGAAAGGCAGGTAAACCAACATGCCCGCACAGATGAAAGCCGCGGCGTACAGATACTCCCATTCCGGCTTGTCCACTATGGGCGCTACCACCAGGTATGTTGACACGATGAGCACTACGTACGGGATTATTATTGGCACCTGTAACAATATTATACAATGAGAACTTGTCTAACGGTTAGGGAGGACGGTATTACGGACGGGGACCTATTCGATAAACCTTTGTTAGGATTTACCTAAGACGCTATCAACGTTAAATTGTAAAACTTTGAAACAATAAATAAATATCTATTTATCTATCGTAAACATGAAAATCTAAAACTCTGATTTGTTTTCATGCAGACGCTATCTTATGCAAGTGACGACAATAGAGTTGGTTTTGCACGAAAACGAATCCGAAACGGCGCAGCGGTCGAAAAGACGTATGTATCGCGGAATTTTGTTTTTATTACTCTAAACATTAGTGCATGAGAACGGTGGTCCATAGATGCCTACTAATATATTTATTTTCCGAAGATTATATATATAAATAAATATAGATTCCCTGGATAAAAGAGCAACAATGTAGGTAGTGGCAAACGAGTATAGAAGTCTCTCGCTAACAAACATTGGATAGAAACGGGCTGAAGGTACATATGATGAAGGTTTTCTTGAGTTGGAGTTGGGGGCTTTCGCTATCACCAAAATTGGCGACGATTCTGTTGTTGCATTGGTCCCTACACTAAAATAATTTGACAGCACAGAACGAAAAAGTTGCCGTTCCTAATGCAACAACAGAATCGACATTGAATGGATTTGTTTAGTTTGCTTGAAGATTACTTACTTGACTTATTTTATTATTATTAGTATTCTATTTAAGACACACAAGATAGCTCTCTGTTTGCAGTGAAAATATTGCCATCAAGGCAGTTTCTCCAAAACATAGTTTTTAAATTAATGATTTTTCTCGGTGAAAATGCAGATGGATTTAACATCTTTCTACATTTTCTAGTCGCAAGTATTTAGGTCTAGCCCTAAATAACTCTAAGCCCTGAGAATAAATAAGCGAAAATCCTCCCACTCGCGGGCGCATACGTGGAAAATGGCCTGATCAGGCCTTACAAGAGTAGATATAAGAAATCAAATAACCACCGATTGCGTGGGCTTACGCGTTATAATAACAAAAAGGCTAAATAACTCTATAACTGACCTTATAAGGACGAGGTGCGAGGGGCTTCGTGCGTCTCATAACAATCAGGGCAAGCATCGCGCCGCCATAGAATATCCACGCCGTGAACGAGAAGAAGTCGATCAGAGAATCGATGGTCCCGTACAATACCATCGCCACCGCTATCAGAGACTGGAATAAAACAGGTAAGTACGTAGGTATATAAGAAAATGTCCATTGGACGAGCAAATTTCACATCCATACTAATATGTATTATAAAAGCGAAAGTGATTCTGTCTGTCTGTTACCGTTTCACGCCTAAACTGGTAAACAAACAAGAACAAAATTAATAATTTTAAAAACCCCCCGACAGATTTTCTTGATACATGGCTAAGAACACTCACTCACATCTGTCTGTGGTATCGTAGCTCCCAAACAGATGAACCGATTTTCGTTTAGTTTTTTTTGTGTCATAGATAATTTTATCCCGAGTGTTCTTAGCTATGTTTCATGACAATCTGTCGGGGGGTTTTTAAACTGAGTTTTAAATTTTGTTCTTGACATTAAACATCTTTATTGTCGATGGAATCAAATTCCAAACAACAACAAAAACCTTTTGAAATGTGTTCCTTTCGAACAACTATTTTCCACCGTTCATCCGTTTGGGGTTAGGCTACGATCCCACAGACAGGCACAGACGTACTATAAAACTACAAACGTATTATAAAACACTCTACACATAGAGTAAAAACTCGCTGCTGTCTCAGCAGAGGGATAGTGTCATTCAACAATTTGACAATTTATGCAACCAAAAACCGATCTATGTGTGTTTTGACAGCACGTTAATACAGTGTTCTCACTCACACATTCAAATGATTGAATGTTGCTAGTGAATAGCATTTTCCCTAAAAAATTGGGTAACTGAAGCAAAGTTCCAATTAAAAAAATAAGCCATTTATTTTTTTATCACCTTACTTTTTATTTTCGATATTATCTTATTTCTTTTTTAATTAAAAGAAATATCAGCTAGTAGCTTTGGTTACTATCATTCTTCCTCGGTCAAACGACAAAAAGTTTTTACTCCAAGTCCGCAAAATAAGATCGGCTCCGATCGTTTACGGAACAATAATTTAAATAGACGGTCAAGTGCGTGTTCGACCACGTGCAGTGTATTCAGTATTCAGTATTTTTATTGCGAAACAAAAATATTACATACAGTAAGTATTAATGTACCCTGTCAGGTAGGGTATGGCAATATATCTTAATCTAGGACTTAAGTTAAGGACTAAATTAGGTATTTTGTATTTTATAGAAAATTAGGAGATCTTTTATGAACAATAAATAACATTTGTGTAGTTTAGAATAATATAAATTTACTTAGGTAGGTACAATAACACTTTTTAACAAAATAGTTTACTTTTTATTAATTTGTGTGACTAGGTTATACTTAACATGTTATAATTAATCAATATTATAACCTATTATATTATTAAGAACACTTCGAAGCTCTTCCATTGTTAAAAAGAAAATGTAGGGATTCTATCCAAATAGTTTGTCTTCAAAAAAGTCTTTTATGTTTTAATAGCATTTTTTATAAGCAATTCTTGTAGTTTTGATGCGAATATATGGTATTTGGGTTCAGATTTAAGGAATGTTGGTAGTTTATTATGTATTTTAATGGACAGGACATGTAATAAGGGCTCTGTCTGTATAGTTCAAGTCTAGGTATTGGATGGATGAGGTTTATTTTTCTTCGTGGATTTTTATGAAATTGGTATAAATTCAGGTTTTTTCTAACAAATAATGCTGTTTCGTATATATAAAGGCTAGTCAAAGTTAGTAATTTTTGTTCTATAAAATGTGGTCTACAGCTGCGTCTTCTGATATTAACAATAATACGTAGGCATTTTTTCTGCAATATAAATAATTGGTTTGTATCTACACTGTTGCCCCAGATTACTACCTATGCCATAGCGTAGCCATGAATAAGCATATGCATAGTAGGCAGATAAAGCTGTTTTAATGTTTGTGTTACTTTTTAAGATAGATAAGGCATAAATAAATTGTGATAGTTTGCTTTTGGTTTTTTCTATGTCCTTTCCAATTAAGGTGAGTATCAATTTTTAGGCCTAAAAGGGTATGATCTTGGACTTCTTCCATATTGAGGCTACTTGTTAGTGGAGATAGATCTAGAGGTGTTTTCTGGTACGGGGTAAATTGTATGATTTTTGTCTTTTTTGTATTTGCTTCCAAATTGTGAGCTTCTAACCAGGTGGTTATGTTATGAAAACTTTCTTTCATTCTGATAAGTGAAATTTTATGGGGGGGGGGGGGGGGGCATTTGGAAAGAAGGGACACATTGTCTGCAAAAAGGATGCAGAAGGAGTCAGCAATTTTAGGCAGGTCATTCCTTGTGGAATTGAATTGTTTATGGTAATTGTTTTTGATTTTACTGTTTGTATAATCCCTGAATTTTTACAACAATGTTCAATTTGGACAAACTGTTTCCTGTCTAGGAGGTATGATTTCAGCCAATTTAGTATTTTTCCCCTGATTCCGATTTCAAAAAGTATTTTATGGGAGACTTTATCATATGCCTTACTCATGTCTAAGAGTATACCTATTGCATAGTATTTGTCTCTAATATCGTTAAGGGTTTCGAGGTTGTACTTTAAAATAGCAAGAGCTGTTGAGGAGTTTTTACGGAAGCCGTATTGATTTTCACTTAGGAGATTATATTTTTCTAAGTAGTTATAAATGCGGTCTGATATTGCACGTTCAAATATTTTAGACAAGTGTAAGTAATTGCACGGTTCATGGCGTATCTAAACAAGCTTATTTACCTGTTTTACATATCGAACCACCTTAATTAAGTTATTTTCAACAAAATTTGTTCAAATTTTCCTTTTTACCAACCAAAGTACCTACATATTTTAAGTTGATTAGGACTATTAAGTACTCAACTAGTAAATATATTGTAGCTGTGCAGTTTTCCTTTTAAATCACACCACCCACTACCAGCATTTTTTCCACGAATAATAATGCCCAAGTTAGACAAGTGCCTACACTGAAAAAAAACCAAGGTTTCGTTTTTTTTTTTCGTAGTTTACAATATGAATATAATCAGAATATCGTCGAGTGACAGAAATTTTAAAATTATGATATTCCGCGCAGTTTGATTCCTAAGTCCTAACTTGAGTGAAGTCCACCCTCTCCTCTACTATTTTTATAATGTCCTCCTAGCCAAATTTCGACCACGGCGGCCAATCTCATCAGAGACTAGCCAGATGCGCAGGACATTTATAGTGCACAAGTGTGTGTGCAAACACCGGTGCACTCTCTATTCCCTCACTCTCATAATCCGATGGGACGACAGATCGACACGACCGGGGAGAGATCAGGTGCAGGACCAACGGCTTAACGCGCTTTCCTAGGCACGGGGGTTTAACACCGCCAACTTCCTGACTCCGGGCTGCTACTGTGATTTTTTCTTGCTGGAAAAACCCCAGTAACAACTTTTGGCCCGACCCGGGATTCGAACCCAGGACCTCATAATCAGCGGTTGAACAAGCTGACCGCTAGACCAACGAGGCAGTCAACTATTTATATATACCTATACATAGTATTATAATATCTGTGCCTAAACTAAGTAACAAAACCGGGGTATTTTTTCCCCAGTGCATAGCAACATTTTCACGAAAATGGTGGACGAAATTTTTAAATTTATTTATGAGTTTTGATGACTGTTTTAGGCAAAAATACAAATGTAATATGTGTGTAGACTAGTAGAATGAGATATATGCAGTATTATTTTTCTTGCTACTGGTGTTTAAATACCCTTACACCGCACAACACATCATTTTTATATTTTTATGTGCGAGCTGCTTTCCGCGTCATTTCAAGTATTGTACTAACGGCTCAAAATGAAAATTGCGACGTTTAGTCGCAATTTTTTAGATTCACCTCGTTTGTGTCAACTATCATTCTAAGCCTTCTTATTCTAAGACTCTACATTTATATGTAGAGTGTTATGCTAAAGCAATAGTGAGATATTATTATCTCACTCACTATCATAACTTGCTAAATTGATTAATCAATTTACTTGGCGTAGCCAGTGGGATGAAATACCCAGAGGTGTCCAAAGCTCCTAAGAATTCATTACTAACAGTTTGTTTACTTTTAGTTTGAAGATAATACTTACATGGAATATCAGTCCAGGAGCGGGAGTGAAGCGACGTACGTGAACATATGACAGGATGTCCAACAGATGACCCTCTCGAGACGCCGCAAAACATAACCTGCCAGGGATTTATTTGTGAGTTTTTCTTTATAATCATTTTATTACAAAATGTAGCTTCATTTTAGATAATTTAAATTTAACATCAAGTGTCAGACTTATTGTGTCCCTAAATCTCTTTGGTAAAAAGCCCCCAAATCTCTATGGTAGGTAGGTATGTCTGTAAATACGATCACGTAGCTTTTGTACAAATGATGAGCAAAGATCTCACATTTTCTCTTCTCAAATTCAAAATGTACCTACGAAATGTTTGGAGTCTCGAGGTATTGTGCTAGAGTTTGCTCTACCACAATAGATACCTCGAGACACAAGAACGAATAAATACAGCTTTACGCGATTATTAAAACTACTTATATTTTTAAAGAACCAAGTAATTAAATCATCAAAAAACAAACCTTCCCGCGACAAACAGCGTCCCATTAGCCGATCCAAAGGTAGAGATCGTCACAGCAAGTGGCATCAGCCACGCCAGCGGCCCCAACAGTCGATTGCCAAACGTGACCGCCACTGCTTCGCTGTCCGCCATCTCGCTAACCGACATCACGGCCAAGTACGAAACGTTCACTAGCGCATAGCATAGCGTAACGAGGGGAATCCCGATTACTATACTTAGTGGCAGGTTCCTAAAATTTTAAGATAGTTATAACTACACAACACAACCTTCGACCAAAGCATTAGTCGAAGTTTGAAACAATACTTAATTTGCGTTAGGTAGAGTACCATTATGTGATTAATTACTTAAAGTCATTCTTTGCAACAGTCTGCAGTTAGCTCAATTGTTTCAATTGTAATTGCTAGTTCTAATTTATTTCCATTATTTGATTGTGATTTTCTTTGTAAATAAAAACTTAATTTTAATGGAAAAAAAGAAATGCAATTATAACTCAAGCTGTAGTATTGCTATTGGTAAAGAAAAGAAAACTCTCGTCTAAAGGAGACGTGACGCTATCAACAGATTGTGTATTATGTCCCAATCATTCACATCAGATCAACAGCGTTACCAGTCCACTGCTGGACATAGGACTCCTCTGATAAGCGCATTATTGGCTCTTTACAACATGATTCACGTTATTATCTATGCCTACGACAGAGTCAAGTGCAAGTTTGGAAAAATGCATGTAATGCGTCCTCTCTTTAACCCAAACATTCAAAATCTACACTGAGATGCAGAGTAAAGGTGACTAGATGGCATCATTACTAATCCTGCTTCGCCTGAATTGATGTAACAAGAATTGCGTTGAATTCACACTTCATGGATCACTGCCAAGAATTCGCTATTTAGACTTTGACATCACAGACACAATTTTTCTTCAATACTCTAATGGGTATAATAAATATTGAAAATACAAGTGTCTCTTTGTTCTTCTGCGTCATGGCTAGGTTTAATGGTCAATGTGTGCAGTAGATAAATTGGTTGAGCCGCTGCTATTGATTACATTTTGGCGCCAGGCCTTCGAGTCTGTTGGAACTAAACACTTGGCGTCAAGGTAACGAGATACATAGAAAGTGACTATCAATATAAACGACGCAAAACACAATTTAATATTCATCATCATCATCAGCCTATATTAGTCCACTGCTGGACATAGGCCTCCCCTAATGAGCGCACTAGCGCCCTGTCTTCGACTTGGTATTACACTGTTTAAAAAAAATAAAGAAGTTATAGTCGTTGATCAAAATACGAAAGAATTCGGGTTAGATTACAAACGGAATAGTTAGTAGGACAGGTATAAAGAGAAGAAATCATTATGCGAGTAGGTACACAGTAGGAAAATATATGAGGTAGGTACTTAGAGGTCAAAGATATATGGTATTTAAATCAAAGACCTTAGATGTAGAGCTACAAATCTAAGTAGGTACCTTACCTAGTTAGAAATCAGATAGTTGGAAGGGGACTTGTTAAATTGCGTGGAGTGGAAGGAGAAAGGGCCTTTGCGAGGCCTTTTCCCAGCAGTAGGACAAAGATAGATAGATAGATAGAAAACACTTTATTATACCACAAAAATATCGAAAACAATACAAAGAAAATGCTTAGAAAAAAGGAAGTATAAAGGGTGGCCTTATCGCTAAGAGCGATCTCTTCCAGGCAACCTTGGGATGGACTGTAAATGAAAGAACAAAATATACGGTGGCACTGAATAAATATATAGATACCTACTAAAAGAAAAGGAAACAAATACTTACACTACATACCTACCATAATACCTACAAAGATTAATAATAAACATACATAAACATAACATAAGGTTGTCTAACTCTTTACAACTCTTTACCTTTTTGGCCCGTTTATAACACTTTCTAATATATTGTATCTGTTTTCTTCTTTCTGTTTTTCTTTTCTATAAAATACTGTGTTCTTTGTAAGTATATATGATTGTAATGTGTTGTGTTATGTATTGTCCAAATAAATGTATTTTCTTTCTTTCTTTTCTTTCTTACAAGGATATTAATGCTGATGAAGCAGTTTTTTGAAGATAGGGAGTGAAAGAATAACAATAAAAAAGTTGAAGGATAAATTGGATAGTTGTAAAGGTGCTCACTTACTTGGATGGATTCATAATTTCCTCAGTAACATAGTTGAGGTTATTCCAACCGTCGTAGGCCCAAAGGCCGGTGTAGAACGCTGTGGCAATGTTGCCGATTGTCGCCGTGCTTGAGGCGAAGTTAGGCTCCTGTAAATGTCTCGTATTACCTGCACCATACGGACACATCTACCGTCAGTTTCTATATTTACATCCCATTATGATTATGAATCTTTATGACGTGATGTGTTAGGAATGACTGTTCAAGCGTTAGATAACATTTCAGAGAAACCCCTTGCTGATAAACTTTTAAGTCTACTTTGTGTCTATAATATACAAAAGTCATTTATAACGGGATATTTACCATGATTTGTGTGTAATAATCTAGGATAAAATATAATATATATATATATAATATATAGTATAAAATACGAATATCCCGTTATAAATGACTTAAGTGTTAATAACCATGATGGATTTAAAAGTTTTATAAAATACAAATTAGAAATACTGATGATCAAATTACCTACACATTTATAGTACTTAAAGCAAAACAAACGTCTAAATCGACAAATCTATCGGAAATCTACTTGTACCACAAAATGTTCTGATTATGATAAATTGATAAACAATGATTATGAAAATATCAAATGTATAAATGTAGAGTT
Source organism: Eupithecia subumbrata (assembly GCA_949316285.1). Taxonomy (NCBI): domain Eukaryota; kingdom Metazoa; phylum Arthropoda; class Insecta; order Lepidoptera; family Geometridae; genus Eupithecia; species Eupithecia subumbrata. The sequence continues at coordinate 2,185,036 of OX438648.1, forward strand.
TTTCTCGATGTTTATTACCTTGTATGAGTTTATACGCTCCTCCACACACGATGATGGCGATTGCCACCAGCTTAGCTGCCGTGAATATGTTCTGTACGTTAGTTGCCAGATTCACACTGTAGCAATTCACCGCCAATATCATCACTGTAACAATGGAAACAGATCATAAAAACCACAGATAATAATGGACACAACATTTTTTGCATTGTCTATTCATTAAACCATATGCTTAGCTCATGTGGACGTACCTAGCACATAAAGAATTTTCGAAATCGAACCAGTAGCTTCGCTTACATCAAAACTTATTTATTCAATACGGCTCAATATGTTTAAACTAAACACATTTTTATACATAAAATGAGAACCTAGAACCATCAAATCAGGCTATAGCAATTCCTCTCCGAGAGTTTTGGCCTAAACATGCATCGGGAGAATGATTCTATTATAAATAAAATAAACAAACAAGTTATGTAAAATTTGTTTTATTATTATTGAAGAAAAGAAAACGAACTATTTTATTAACGCGGAATTGTTATTTCAAGCAACGTATGAAAACCATAATAACATTTCAATAAAATTTGGACGAGGAAACCGTCCAATTTCGCGTTTTTTGTAATACCCCTCATAATGGTTCGTTTAGAGCCGACCAGCGCGTTTAATAGCGTTTAACTTGAGCTAAGCAGAGCTTACCTTGGGGCTAGATAATGCTGTGTGAATTTTCCAGCATTATTTATTTATTATTATTATAAATGTGTGAAAATTAAAAAACAGGCGAGAAGGCGACGCGGTAGACCTAGACGGAGATGGCGGGACGAATTAGGCAAATTTCGGACCGACTGGACGGAGCTGGCCAGTGATCGTGATGTCTGGAGAGAGTGGGGGGAGGCCTTTGCCCAGCAGTGGGATGAACTTGGCTGATAAAAAAAAAAAAAAAAATGTTTGCTTCCTCGTGGCCGGTCTGCAATCTGGTTTAGATTGTAAAGATTTGGTTAAGTACGAGGAATATTTGTTCCCCATTGTCAACTATAGACATCTGTTTGAGAGCCGTAGTGATGAGTACTTTTAATCCGCAACGAGATTAGCCGACACAGAAAAGCTTTGAATAGAGCATGTTCGAGATAATATTCAGCAGCTAATGACAAGAGCAAACTATCATATAAAAATATCTACAGTAGGTACCTGCAATGAGTATATCTCATAGAAACCATTGCTTATCTACACTAATATTATGAAGAGGAAAGATTTTTATTTTTGTATGTTTCTAACCAATAAACTAAAAAACTACTGGACCGAGTTAAACAATTCTTCCATCATAAGAATGCTACATTATCCCTGAGTAACATAGGCTATATTTAATGTTTAATAAATAAATGTCGGCTCGTGCGAAGCCGGGACGGACCACTAGTCACACTAATATTATAAATGTGAAAGTTTGGATGGATGGATATTTGTTACCTCTTCACGCCATAACTACTGAACGGATCGGGTTGAAATATTGCATACAAGTAATTCTAATACTGGAATTAAACATAGTTTAACTGATTTATGGGATAAAATATACTTTTTATCCCATAAATCAGTTCCCATGGGAAATAAATCACCTTTAAACGTTTCCATAGAAACAACACATGCGAAGCCGCGGGCTAAAACTAAAGTTATAAGTTAAAGATATTTTCTATTATGATAATACTTATTCAAATTAGTGTTTTCGTAATGCAAATTTGGTCAACAAAGCCTTCGATTTTGGCGGTTAAATGAAGCACAAAATGCCAATAACCCATACATTTTTCATCAAATTGACCTCAAATGCCTCGGTAGATATATTATTTCAATTGAATTGTGACAGCGAAGAGTAAGTAGACACTGGCGCCTAATTATACACTTGCTCTGTCGCCGGGCGGGTTACATTGTTTTGTTTGAATCAGTCGCCGCTCGTGGGTCTCAGAATAGTTTAGTCTAATGAATATCAAGACGGTTGAAGTATTCATTTGCTGTATAAATATTTGAACTGTGAATATAAAACAATAAGCTAAAACACTCTCATCAGCGAGCGCGCGAATTTTTTACTACCATCTTCTCGTAGGTTAACGCGTTCGCTGCCCAGCTTCGGCGGTGTGACCCGCAGAGGCGCGCAGCCGCTGCATGGAGGTGGACGTGACCATCTGCGTCTTGGGCCATGATAGTGTTAAGTTTGGATGAAGGAGGGAATCTCCGGAAATACTTGTCTGATTTGGAAAATTATTTCACTAAAAGATAGCACATACGACGTGAACGAAGTTGCAGGCAAAGGCTAGTTGGGTATATAAAAATAAATCCTAAAAAAGACATAGCTCAGGTGGAATTGCTTGGTCGGCTATAACATCGTAATTTTCACTCCCCTCAATCACGCATCCTTAGTATTTCGTTTCCTCTTTATGCAAAATAATAATAAAATAAATAAATAAAAATCTTTTATTTCAGACAACAAATGAGTCCATATACACACACGGCTAGAGTTTATCACAAAAAAAACAGTACAAAGCTAAAGAGTAACAAAATAAAATAAAAGTAGGCACTATGAGACAACGAGAAAAGGATAATCAATTAAGGAAATAGCTGCCTTCATTGATCACCCTCTGCACGAGACACTTCCAGAGTGGAGATGTCAGGCACTCTGCCACAGTTCTAAGGATGCTGTTGCGACTGTCCCGTATTCTGCGCATCAGGGATGCTGTTTTTTTTTGCATACATACCTTGAAAATTTTAAAAAACAATGAATTCTGTGCAATGAAATGACTTACCAATAGATATGACCGCCACAAGTTTGACCAAGGAATGAGGCGGCTCGCACTCAGACACGAACGGTTCCACCGCGTACTTCGCAAAGCTCAGACAGATTATGGCCATTTGTGACGGTTTCAGCACCAAAGTCGATACCTGGAAAAATATGGTTCACGTTGCAAAAAAAGAACATTAATTGCCTGTGTTTTTCTTAAACTAAATCCAATGTCGATGTCGTGCCGTGGCCGACGGACGTGGCGGCTGAATCGACCCCCTCAATTCAGGCCATATAGATGTTGTAAAATACGACTAATTTAACCCCAACAGAGCAAGGGCTACAATTACTTTCTTCTGTATATATTTAACATCTCCAACTTTCTTCTCTGCGATCCCCAACCCGCATGCCCGGGGATTAGGCCATAACGATAAAAGCCCAAAATGATATTAACCCATAATGATAAAAGTTACTGTTAGTGTGCTTATCAGAGGATGCCTATGTCCAGCTATGGACTAATATAAGCTGATGATATGTTATCGTGTAACAAGGCTAGCACAGGACTAAATTTAAACAAAACTGCGAGAGGCTTATACCCAGCAGTGGGTAAATTCCGGCTGATGATGACATTGCAATGACCTGTCGTGGTAAACTGTAGGATTCTCGCAAGTTAGGTTGTTCAGAATAAACTACGCGATGGGTGGTCGGTCATGGCTCTATTAATTTGCAGACGAAGCCTGTCTTTTCCTTCGATATTTATAAGGCAGTCAGTAATTATATTTTTACTGCGTTGGTATTATTTTTTAATAGAATACAAAAAGACCATAGCTGTAAGTAAAATTTTACTTACATCTACGTAGGTACAACACCAAAAATTATATTTCTTCTTACCTCACCTTGTGTAATTCAGATCAGATTTCAAGCATCTCAGGTAGCAAAACCGGAGCCCTATCTTGTGGTCAATCAAACCCCTGTCGTCTAAAATAGGAAGCAAGAATAACGAGTGACCCACTTGGTTTACAACAAGTAATGTTCTATGCTTTTTCATAGGATGATAAACTTTGTGTGCTTAGTTTTTAGGCAATCCGATTTGGTTAGTTTATGATTAAAAAAATCCCTGCGTGTTAGCTTTTGCTGCTGAGCAAAGCAATAAAAACCCCGTGTGCCTATGCATTAATTATTCCTTTGTTTCTTGTCTGTTTGTTACATTACCCATGAAAACAGAAATGCGGGCGGTCCTCCAAACGCGTCCATAAAGTAGGCGTACTCTGCCCCCGAAGACGTGTTCATCGTTCCAAGTTCCGCGTACGCGAGCGCCCCTGCCCAACAAACCATCGGTTAGAAGTTACAAAACGTTCCTAAATAAAATCACTTCCTTTAGATACAATAGTACTTTCGGTTGTTCTCGACCGACATCAACATTAGATATTCTGAAACAAAAGCACTAAATTATACCCGTTCGTATTGCGTGAACGGGCAAATATGTACGGCAATTGTAAATTGATTCATTGTTCCATAAGTCAGTCTTGACGTGAACATTTTGCTTTAGAACGTTTTAATTTTATTCTATTGTGTGTCTTGTGTGTAGTTTCTACGTTCGATTAGCGTTTACATAAAGATAATGGTACTTACCAAGCAACGAGAGCAGGCCACATGCCATCCAAATGATGAAGCTTATGCCCACTGAGCCCGTGCGCTCCAGCAGCCCAGAGGGCGAGACGAATATTCCAGATCCTGTAACAAACATTCGTAGAAGGATCTAGAATGCCAGCATTGGCTTATGACTGCAGGCTTAGCATGATCATTGATCATTGATTGACCCTAGAAGACGATTTGACTAAGGAAGAATATCTACACAAAATTACCTACTTATTTGAAAATCATTTCTTTTCATACTTAAATTTTTTCTCTTTTCTAGTCTGTTAATTTAATGCTACCGGTGCTGGGTGACGATAGCTACCCTAGAGTTTTGGTATGACTTCGCCATCAAGCCCATTTAATAATTGGTCCATTTAATTTTGATTCGCAGAATAGCTCTTGAAACCTGAGAGCAGAATTCATGAGAATGGATCGTATGTCGTTCTCATTCCGAGAAAAGATAGTAAAGTGGACTCAAATACACGCAACATCCTCTATCAGCAACGAAACTTTGTGTTCTTGGACGAAACAGCAAAATTAGGTTTATGAAGAGGTATTAAGAAACTAGAACTACTCTTTCCTTTGGGTATTTCTAGCTCAAAAAATGATTGTAAATGTTATTCATATTCACAGTAAAATTAACTCAGCATGTGTAATTTGTTGACATAATGTAGGAACAGAATCATTAATGTTCAGATGAAGTATTTCAATGTGTAAACATTTTTTGATGGTAATATAGTGCAGTGACGTAATCCCACAACAATCATGTGATGAAGTTAGCATGGGATGGTCGCAATAAAATTATCTCGTGAGCGAACTCAATATACAAACTTACGAAAACGTTCGCTCGTCATGTTTGGTCTGGTGTTACAAATATTTAATACCAGAGATAAACAGCACAAATTGAATAGCTGCATGCTGAACATATGTAAAAGTAAACTATGGCTTGATATGCGCCATTTATTTTAATTGATTTTGGCAGGCGTATTCGTAAAGGAATATTGCAAGCCAAGTGAGTGTTTATCAAAATATTTACAATGCAATAAATTAGTTGTACCTTTCATTAGGTACCTATTAAAAGATTTCTAGAAGTCCGTTTTGTCAAGTCTCTATCGTTGACTTACCTTTAAACAATGCGAAGGTGTGCAGCGGGTAGTTTTATATTTTATGCTTGCTACAAATGAGGTTATATAACCTCATTTTATATAACCTCAATGAGGTTATATAGCGCGCAGGGACGCGGTACAGTACAGGCTTGACGCAAACCGCACTCACCCTGATGAAGTCCCTCGTTAAGGGATGAAACGTTGGTGTTCTTCCTACACAAACTAGGTTCGTAGTTAACCCGCTTACATTCATAATGAATTCGTCAAACTACGAAAGTTTTTATAGTAAAAAAAAAGAGGTTATATAACCTCATTGGTAGCAACCTCAATGATGTTATGTAGGTAACCTCATTTGTAGCAAGCATAAAATATGAAACACTACCCGCTGCCCACCTTCGCACGCGCTTTCTATAATATCTATTATATCTATGATATAATATATCTATCTATTCTCTACGATACCATTTACCTCCCTGCCAAATTTCATCTAAATCCGTTTAGCCTTTTAGGCGTGAAAAGCTTACAGACAGACAGAGTTACTTTCAAATTTATAACATTAGTATGGATTTACAAAGTTGGTCCGACGACGTAGATAAGTAAAGTACCGAGGTAACTTCAGAACAATAGGCTATTGAGATTTGTTTAACAGTTGTATACGGCAATGTTTTTCAGTTCAATAGTAAACTTATTCAAACGAGTTACCTACCTATACCACAGCCTACCTATAATGTATAAAGTCGTTCGACGAATGCGTTTTGACAGGGCAATCGTGCGGGGGCCAAGGGACGGGTCGGGAGGCGGGACGCTCCCGAGTCACTAAGGCGGTGATTATATGCAACTCGGGAGCGTCCCTCTCCCGTCCCGTCCCTTGCTACTCGCACGATTTCTCTGTCAAAACAACGTCGAAATGCCTTCGTCGAACGATTGACGATTTCTGATAGGGCAATCGCGCGGGGGCCAAGGCACGGGCCGAGTTACTAAGACGGTGATGTATGCACCTCGGGAGCGTCCCTTCCCCGTGCCGTCCCTTGCCCCCGCACGATTGTCCTTTCAAAACCACGTCAAAATTATTTCGTCGAACGACTGTATGCATAAAGGTAAGTTGTGCCTATAATATAGGAAAGAATTTATAAGTAGAGTCATCGTATTTTTTTCCTTATGTTGTGGGCAAAACGGCACGTTTTTCAAATACATAGTTTACCTAAATCCTCATAGAAATCTCGACCGTTTCTCATCATCTCGATTGTTGCCGTTAGAGGGTTATTTCCACGAATTTAAAATATAATATGTATATACATATTGCAAATTAGTACATGCGTCAGTGCATGTACTATTTGCAATTATTGTTTCAGTATGCAGTAGATTCCGTTAATCTAATATAATAAAAAACCATCGATTTTCTTTGAACCAACCTAGCAATTAAATGGCTAAATTTGAACCAACCAGCATAAATATTTAAGCAGTTTTCCTATAATCTCCTGTATATCGTCCGGTTTTTTCCATATCGTCATTTTATTAATGGGGTTTGAATATATTTTTTCTTTGACTTCTTTTTAGGCGCTACATTACTTGACCAATTTTATTTACTGAAACATCCGTTTTTTTTTTGGTGAAAACCATTTTGGCATCAACAATTTTTTTTTTTGAGTTTACCCGTACCTTTGGTTAAAGTTGCCCCCATAATGTCCCAATTAATAAAACCCACACTATACGCTCTCTGAGAGCGTATAGTGTGGGTTTTTTTAACCATACAAAATTGTCAGTCGTGTGCGCCGTAAATTTAACTTTACTAAAACGAACAAATTTTCAGTGCACACTATTGACCACCCAGGCATGCATAGCCCCAATCTGTTCATTTAAAACAGCTAAGCAGTATATTTTTCACTGTGACTTATGTTAATAGAAGAAAACATACGACTTTTAGCTATTGCGTAAAGATTGTTTACGAATAAAGTCTTGGCCTCTATCACTACGCTGCGCTATGCGGTTCCGGGCACATAATCGTATGAAAAACGTCTAGAGTGGCCTTTTGTTCCGTCGAAGTCTGCGTCATCGGTAAGGGGCTGTACGCAGCGTTCTGCGTAGTGATCAAGAGACTAAAGCTTGAGGGGTCAGATTATGATATATCTATAATTTCAAGGCGGTTCTTGTAGTGTACATATAGTTTTCTAAGTTTTTAGATAATAATTTAAAAAAAATTATACTACCTAGCAAGTAGGTAGATGTCCTAGACGCGATCCTAGACGTAACGCATTTGAGAACTCTGTAATGTTAGGTCTGTTTTTAATAAACGAATTGAATTGAATTGATTATTATGGTTACTCTGATAGCGTAGGTATATAAAATTGAACTTTTGGAATACCTATGTTTTTGTCGCTGGTCGCTTAAATCTTTCTGACGCTGACTGTACATTTTTTTTCATTTTACTCCACACAAAAAGGTTTGTCGCTAAGCGACCACATCGCCGAATTTATACATTTACAAATGAAAACTAAAAACTAATCTCTACAGAAATAACTTAAAGCATGGTTGCAAATTGTGCGGGCTTCTTCAGACATTGGATTGGATAACCTATGTACTGTTACATTTGTCAAAATCATACAACTTAGCCACTCCAAAAATACGAAGTCGTTCGTTTGCGTTTCGTCCACATTCCAGACTGTACATAGGTATGTTAAATTAATTTGTTCCGTTGGTCTGGGTGTTTTCTATGTATAATAAAAATATCTATCTATGTAATATATTGTATTAAGTATATCAGTTATCTAGTACCCATAACACAAGCTCTGCTTAGCTTGGGGCTAGATAATGTTGCGTGAATTGTCCAGCATTATTATTATTATTATTATTATTAATAACCCTAACTATATAAATACTACAAGACAAGGTAAAAAACAAAAAAAATCAGAGGTGAGACAAAACTGAGGGACGTCGTAGAGGTCATAAGATCCTAAATGGAATTGGGCTGGGCACATGTGCAGGATGGAAAATAATCTTCAAGATTCTACTCTCCGTTGGGCCAAGAAAATCACAGAGTGGATTCCAAGGAATAAAAGAGATCTAGAGGTCGACCGGAGAAGAGATGGCAAGACATCTTTGTGAAGAGAGCTGGTCCTAATCCTAACTGGATGACAAAGGCCAGAGATAGAAAAGTTTGGAAGGAGCTGGGGGAGGCTAAAAAAGGCGACTACTAGCTTAAGCAAAGTTTGTAAATAGATAGTTATGTAAGTAGTTACATAAGAAGTAGGAAATAAAGACAAATTTTATTTTATTTATATAAATACTTGGTTAAAAATCTTACCGATCATAGTTCCAACGATTAGAGCCACCCCACTGAAGAGTCCCACCCGTCTCTTGAGGTGAACAGGGTCGTCCGTAGCTGCGCCCGACCCCGCCAACTGGAAACACACTTAGGTTATGCAACGCAGCTTATTTCAATAAAAAAATGCTTAAGTCGATTCACGATCTTTATGATACTTTTAAGGTAAGGAGCCAGATAACCAGCTTTTGATATTTTATGAGTATAAAATCTCATACCTACCTAGCCCGGTCCTTTTATTGGCTATTTCGAGGGTAAATTAAATTCAAACAACATAAAAATACAGCCAAATCAGGAAACTCGTCAAATTAGGGAGTTTTTGAGGTCGGTCGGTTAAAATTACCAGATCCTAAACTGCATCTTCTAAAAGCCCTAATAAATTAAGTTTTTGCCTTCATTTCGTAGATTTAACGACCGAAACCGCGTCTTTTAAATTAAAAGCCGGCTTACTTCGCTATTACCTACGCTGCAACGGCGTATCAACGGTGCCAAACTCATCCTAACCTTCCATGATTTTACGACGTTCCCAAAAATATATTGTCTGATGTCTTAGGCCAAAGCAAATCTTGAAACGAACCGCAAAGTAAGCAAACAAAGTCATATCCATAACTTTGTGAATTAATCTGTTTGTTTGTCTCGTAAAGTCACATGAGTTAATTTCAGGCAAAAATCTCCAAATATTTTTGAAATCGAAAAGAATATGTTGAATTCCATAAATTCAATGAAATCCCTAATTCAATAAGAAAATCTAATAAATTCCCGGAGTTCTGCTTGTCATATTGCGTTATGGTCGCTGAAAATGTTTGCAGTGAGATTTTCTTGTCGAGAATTTTAAGTGCCTAAGATATAAAGAACACGAAGTATCTAGTAATCCCTATTCTGTGCCTGGAGTGGTCTGCCGAGCATTGAAGTGCTCGCCGAGCTTATAGTCCACTCGTGTTTTATAACTGAGGATTGTGAGTTGGAAAATTACTTGAAAATGACCTTCACAAGTATACATCGTTCGTAGGCCATATTTTTCGTACGTAGCAGGTTATCTACGTCTGTAAATACGTATTTTGTGGGTACGAGCGTCTTGTTATCTTAGCTACGACCTTCGTAGAGCGTCCACAAATTTCGTAGCTTTGCTACGTCGCTCGTAGACGGGCTACGATTTTCGTGTAGATCGGTCGATGTATTTTTTGCGCTACGTCGCTCGTAGAAGTGCTACGATTTTCGTGTAGATGGTCTACTCTGCATGTTCTGTAGCTGCGCTACTTCAGTCGTAGATAAGCTACGACCACGAATCTTTAGGGGTACGTTTTTCGTGTAGTCGTTCTACATATTTTGTTGCATTTCATGTCTTGGTAGTTGGATGTTCGTTAAAGGTCTTTCTTTTAAAGAATGCCAATAGCGTATTAACTGGTCAGTTCGGTATAGTTTATGACGTAAATTATTAAACGCTGCTTTTCATTGGTTAAGTTCTAGTGAACGAGGAGTGAAAAAAGTAGTATATTATGATCGAATATTAATAAAAGTATATTCAGCTGTTATGGGAAAGGGATGGAATTGCTTGAAGTTAGGGCTATTTTGAATTTGGTCCTTTTCAGCTAGTGGAAGTTGAATAGCCACAGCCTATTGTGAATTGGTGTCAATAAAATCATCTTTATAATGTGTAACTACCTTTCTATTAAACTACCTTTCTATATAAAATCATTATAATGTGTAACTACCTTTCTATTTATTTTGTTAATTTTTATTTAAATTATGTTAATTTTAGTTGTAGTACCAATTTTTTTTTTGGAAAAATGGACTACCTACCACCGATGGTCGTGACGTGACCTGTCTTTGGCATGCACTGAAAACCAGCGCTGGGTAGGCACATCAGGGTCTACCCAGCACAATGCTGAGTGTAAACCATATTTGCCCTAAACCTGCTACGCACAAATGGGATCTAAGAAGTAGTGTATAGTTAGCTTTTATGTTGTGTAGTAGATTATTAAGGTAAATAAAAATTATCTGTCATTTTCAAAAGCCCATATTGTATACGTCGTGTAGGCCTCCGACTAAATAAATCGCTGAACATACATTGGGGTCAAATCGATACAGCAGGTTGATGACCCCCGCCTTCGATTTCCGTTCGATCGTCGTTGGGCGGAACATCCTGTATAAACTAGTGTAAAACATACCTTGTCTCCTGGGTTGGCGTTCCCATCGGCGAGCGCTCCCGCTGCGCCGTCTTCGGCGTCGCAGCCGGTGGAGCACCCGCGCCATACCAATCCGCCTTCGCGTGCGCTCCCTATAACAACAAAATATAGTTTATTCATTATAAAAAAATAAAACCCCGTTTTTTGCAAAGATGAAAGGACAAACAAGCAGACCTAAAAATTCAGGCATACAGACGAGTATTTTGATTTATCAAAAACATCAGCCATTTATGATACTACGATGTAGTAAAGAGTCCCAGAAATCTAACCAATAAACACGTTTACGAGCGTAAAAATAAAAAGATATTATTGTCTAATCGACTGTTGAATCATTCTACCTAAATTAAAATTCAGCGTTTTATTTACTTGCAACCTAAAATTTATTTTGATATCTATTGCTAAATAGCAAAATTCTGTATTTCGATCGATATAAGCGATCAGGCCACCAAAGTTGTACTTCAAATGCAGTTTCAAGTTACATTTCTGATTATAGAAACGATTTAATACTACGTCTACATCGCAAATACATATTCACGTCTTTATTGACCTGTATGAAATCTAACGGTAGCTTTCAACAATTACCTATAGCTCTATATTTCGACCACTATCACATTAATTTGAAAATTTAAAACAGTCAGAGAGAATTAAAAAAAATTACTTTGAGCGACTGTAGCATCCATAATTGTTGAATGTCTCCCCGCAACTTCAACAACAGTATTTGAATAATGATCATGAATAACAATCACTATCTCACTTCACTAACACTTTGCAATCACTCAAGCTTTGGACATTTTCACTTTACTACACGTCTGTTCTCATTGAAATCTAACACGTAAATGCCATTAATTATGTGCTTCACTGTATTTACCTACATGAGGTAATGTAGGTACATACTCGTACATACAGTAACATCACGTGTACTGTTGATAATTTATTTGAATGCAATGTGTTTTCACGAAGCTACTTGAAAAGCCCGACACGCCCATGTCACGTCACCGAAAGATTCCTACTGTTCGTTGAAACTACGAACGAATTAATCTATTTAAAAATCGTAGCTAAACACTAAAATAACTAAATAGTTGGCATTACAAAGGATTGCGTCTAATAAATTCGTGGTTTCGTTTGTTTTTCAGGTATTGCCAAAATTTCCACCCAATTACTGAATTATTAAAATTTTATTATCTTGTTGGGTGGTCTACTCCAATTGAGTGTTATTTAAACTCTGTATTTTTCGTTGATATTGACTACAGCTGTCATTTAACTCGAGCCTGAAGCGTAAGTAATTTTCATTATCCAAATTTTTTGGAAATTGTTTCTTATGTATGTGTGTGTATCTGCCTGCTGTAGAGTGACGAAATATATTGAATTATGGCTTCAAGTCATATTTCAATATGTTTCGTGATTCTCATTAATATGTTTCGCCATAATTCAATATACATTATGTATACAGTATTAAAATCTGGCATTCTACAGCAGGCAGACACATAACCTAAGGAATAGTTTCCAAAAAATATGGATACTTAACGAAACAAGATCCGTCAAATGCGAGTGTAACTCGTGCGCCGAGGTTTCGAACGTTTGTCAACAAATATGTACCAAAAGTACCGGTTAGAGACATTTAACGAATACCTACATTTCAGATGGATCTCTCTGCATACTTCGGTTAAAGTGGGTTATGGTAAATTTTTCGACTTTTTTCAAAATATTTCAATAAGTATGAAACTTACAGAAATTTTAAAAACTGTTTTGAAATATCCAAATTGATACCTTTTATTTGATACCCCACTCGGTGGGGTAGCTCACCTTTTGAAAATTATTCCTTTTTGACCATTTTTCAAAAAGTATTCATTTTACAGACTTCTCTTTTTTTTCCTGTAAAATATAGATCCATATCTACAAACGCTCCATACATTTTAAATGGATGTGCAAACTTCAGAGAGGGAATGGGTATTTTTTCGACATTTTTTCAAAATATTTCAAAAAGTGTGAAACCTAGAGAAATTTGAAAAACTGTTTTGAAACTTAAAACCAATACCTTTCATTTGGTACCCCACTCGGTGAGGTAGCCCCCTCTTTTGAAAATTATTCCCCCCCTTTTTGACCATTTTTCAAAAAGTGTTCTTTTTTCAAACTTCTCTATATTTTTCCTGTAAAATATAGATAAACGCTCCATACATTTTACATGGATCGCTCTGCAATCTTTGGAGTTAGGGATGGGTATTTTTTCGACTTTTTTCGAAATATTTTAAAAAGTATGAATCCTACAAAAATTTCAAAAACTATTTTGAAATGTGCAAACTGATACCTTTCATTTGATACCCTACATTTTTTCATTTATTTTTCTTTAAATCTGTACAGGCGCACGAAATCTATACTTATAATAAAACTGTAACAGATCCAATTCTGTACATTGAAGATATTTTGAAAATTTTTTTTGGAGGGCACTCTATTATCGATACTGAAGCCAAAACTGTAATTTTTTTCATTCATGTCTGTCTGTCTGTCTGTCTGTCTGTCTGTCTGTTTCTTAAACGCGCATCACGTCGAAACTACTGAAGGTATTGAAATGAAACTCGGCACGATTTTAGGTCATACTACGAGGAAGGACATAGGATACTTTTTATCCCGGAATTCAGTCAGGTTTCCCTGGGAGAGGGGATGAAAGTAAAATTTCTTCACCGCGCATGACGCCGAAAGTGCTGAATGAGTTGGAATGAAACCTTGCACGATTTGATTTCATACTACAAGGAAGAACATGGGATACATTTCATCCCGGAATTCAGTCATGTTCCCCTGGGAGAGAGGATGAAAGTAAAATTCTTTAACTGCGCATCACGATGGAACAACGGAATGAATTCGAATGGAACTCGGCATAATTTGATTTCATTCTACGAGGAAAGATACATTTTATCCCAGAATTTAGTAAGGTTCCCCTGGGAGAAGGGATGAAAGTAAAATTCCTTCACCGCGCATCACGCCGAAACTACTGAATGAGTTGGACTGAATTGGTACTATTTGAGTTCAAGGAAGGACATGGGATACATTTTATCCTGGAATTCAGTAAGGTTCCCCTGGGAGAGAGGAAAAAGTAGAATTCTTTAACCGCGCATCACGACGGGTCTACGCGTCATCCGATTTCATGCATTCTTTTTGTTAGATCGAATTTGACTAAATCAGTAGAAAGTCGAGTAGAAAATCAGTAGATTGATGAAATAATCTGTAGTTAGAAGAAAAAAATTAGTAGATAGAGGGTAGGTAAGTTCCTATCTATGTATTTTTCCAAGACGCCCCATTAGTTAGGTTCCTACCTACTAAGGCGTCTTGGAAAAATAAGTTAGGTTCCTACCTTACATGATATATGGTGGTTTAGCTGGTCCAGTTAACTGTACTACCGAAGTTTGGTTGCAGTAAGTGGTCCAATTAAACTAACTAGACCACAGAAAAATATTTTTACTGTGGTACACAGCCAACTGTACCTACCTACTAACGAAAAAAAATTACGGTGTCCAGTCAAATCAGGAGCCCAATTCTGCAATACAATTGCTTCAGTATGACAATGGAATCGTCGCAGAATCATCACGTAGAATCCTTAGATTTATAAAACTCCAGATAGTGCGTGCGAGATAATTAATAGTTTCAAACTTGACGCACGTCTCTCCATCTGCATTCATCATAATTTCTTTCATCTGAGGTGGAATACCCAAACGTGTGATTCTGTGTCGATACCCCTGTCATAGTGAAGCGATTAGTATAGCAGAATAGGGCCCCAGCTGAACGGAACCATCAGTAAGAAGTGAAACGAGTATGACACTTCTTAACACTGACGCTGGCCGAGTCGTAGCTAAAAGTCGTGTTTATAAAGAATGGGATTGAAGATGACAACATGCTATCCCCCGTAGACACTACACGATTTTTTGCACGGCGGCGTGTCATAATATGAGAGACTATAGTTAAATGTGAACTTAATTAGTCGGCAGGTGAGGCAATCGCGAACGAAGTCGCGGGTACAGCTAGTGTATTATTATTTTTAAATTTCAAGTTGATAGCTGCAGTAGTTGCTGAGTTATTAAGGAGGGAAAAAAGGACAGACAAAGCGAGACCATAAGGGTTTCGAAACCGATCTTGGAAACCCTAAAAATGGATATGGATGACATGTGACATATGAATGACATAATATTCTTTTTCGAATATTACATCCGCTCATTGTTTGGTTGTAACTTTCAAACATTTAAAATTGGGGAAATTTCATCGATGCCTTACGAAGCCAATTGTAAAACTCACCATTTTCTTACTGTTAAAGATCCAACCTACGTTATAACATAAGTGTATAAAACTTTCATGGAACACCGATTCAAGGACGGAACTTGGTGGTTCAGTACAAGAGAAATCGATTGAATGCATATATAGCTGATCCATATGTTACAAACCTGCCTCGCTATCGATTTCATGAAAATTCAAGGACATCATATAAGTAGAAGCTCATGAAGATATGGTATCTAAATTTCAAGCATCTTTAGCATGTATTTCCGCTATCTCAGAAAGAAATTGAAACATTTCCGTTCTCACTGAAAACTAACGATCACCTCAGAAGTTGGTAGCTCGCGACAAATTTTGGAACGCATTTCTTGGGTAGGTACCTTGATATTGCTGGTCTAGTATTGTATGGTAAATCTGGTCCGCTACCATGGTTGTCATTTATTTATTTGGGAAGATGAAATGTCTAATCCTATGATATGAGAATCAGTAGGTACATGGTATGGGAACAGCGAGCAAAAAAGCACCGATAGTGAATATTTCACGGATTTTTTTTTTCGATTCTTTTAATAATTTGAATTGAGAACGAAATAAAAAAGAGCGTCGTGGTATTTGACGGTGATTCGACAGCCGTCCCCAAAACAAATGTAATAACGGGGTACGAACGCGTGCAAAACAAAAACAAATGAAAATGTCATGCCAATTTCAATTTAAATGGTTGCCAGAGTGATTAGGCTAATGCCAAAGCCGAGGATTCTGTCCTTATTCTAGGCCGGACGCATCATAACAGTCATTTTTCCTTTGAATTTATTTAGTTTCTTCAACCTAAACTAAACAAGGATACTGTAAAACCTTCTGTCTATCGCATATCGTTTATCATGATGAAATTGAAAATTACTCAAAAGTCTTATCTTATTCTATCAATAAATAAAGTACCTACTCACTTATACGATAAAATTGTGAGTAAACCAATCTTTCCGCTTAATCGACTAATCGACGAACTACATGGAGAACTGTCACAATAATCTCCTTGTTAATTCATGTCATTCGAGCTGTGACGACAATTAGCCTGTCTTGTACAGTTTGAATAACTTATTCATGATTGATTTATAATTATGTTTCTTGTTCACTGTCGCATGTAATATCTTTGTACCTAGGATCGAGTTAAATCACATCGCTGACACAGTGTTCTCTGTATTAGCTTTATGAAGACTGCACATTCATATTAAACTATTCTATACAACGTCTCATAAAGGTACCTTGATAAAGTGAAATATGGAACAAGGCGGAGCAAATAAAATATAGAGAGCCTAGGTCATTGTGGAACACCGCTAGGGCCGTAGGGCTATATTCATAAAAGCCAAGGAGGCTCTTAGTGTTAACGTCGGCAAACTTTGAAAGCTACCTATTCTAAATTAGTTCTGAGTTGTTGCTAAGTGCTTTGTTTTCAAGACATTTGTTGTGATTCTGTCTTGCCACAATCAACTCTATGTGAAAGTATGTAGGTAAGTACTTATGTTTGTTTCTGCAGTCTGGGTGTCGAATTCGCTCATGGTCATATGAGCCACCGGACGCATTATTTTCTCATATCCAAAACAATGCATTCCTCAGCTCACGTATGCCCATACCTCTCGTGCGGGAAAATAGCAATATGTACTTAGTATTTTTTACCACAATATTCTCAGAATTATTTGAATGATTCCAATAAGGAAAAAGAAGATTCATCGTAGGTACAATGAATAGGTATTTGTAATGATTTGTCTAAATGGTTGTACCTAACTAAAGTACTTACTGTTTTCTTGCATTTTCAAAAACTAGTTTTTGTAAGATTTTTGTTATTATAGTACGTAACCCCAAACTCAGGGTCATTTCTAAGATATAGTGAAATAATTTCTCGTGGTGTAGTTGGTTAGCACATTCCGGTACTGACGGAAGGATGCGGGTTCAAGTCCCGTCGAAGTCGAAAATTTTTGCGATATTATTTGATTTCTTAGTTTTTGTGACCATTATCGTAAAACAAAAGAAAGCACACTATCAAATTAAAGCTCGGAAAATCCTAAAAACACTGAAATGTCAATAAATAAACGAATCTTGTAACTTCTGAAAATTTATCGATTCTATTAGGTTGGCTCCGTCTAGCTTTTGAAAATTATAACGATTGTGTGAATTTATAACTAAAAATTGCTGCCAAATTATTGTGAAAACATACTTATTGGCTTCACATTTATGTACATCACGATCTTGTGTGCAAATATAACATGTGGTCATTATCACACGTTTTTTATTGTAATGGGACATATTAGGAGTTCAAATATAATTCATCATAATTCGTTAAATTTTGAACAGCAAGTTTGGAATGGGGTACTGCAAAATTTATTAGCATCGTACATATGGTTTATAAACAATTTATAATTATATCTTTAGAGGTACAATTCTAAGAATTCTAGGAAATTGGGTTAGGTAAACGGTTTGATAGGAACTTTAAAATAAAATGTAATACACCTGAGGTTTCATCACCGTTTTAAAATTACCGTAAAATAAATTTACCTAGGTCCCTGCTCACCTTGGCTAGAAATATGAATAGTAGGTACATATGTTTACTTTAAAGACCTGGCAAGAATGTCTAGATAAACAAATTGTTAACAAGGGCACATCATTGTAAATAGGATAATGTAACACAAATAGTTTAAATGAAACCGCATCTTGCAATTTAGTTAAAATAGAGAACGACTGCAAAACACTTTGCTTGCTACAAATTGAGTGCAATAATTTTCACCAAGGCTTAAGTAAGTTCTGAAAATAACTCCCAAGTTATGAACTGGATTGGAGTAATCTATGGTGAACTTATACATTCGATTTTTGTATTAACAAATATTTAATGTACATAATAAAATATAGATAACTAGCTTCTGCCCGCGGCTTCGCACGCGTTGTTTCTATGGAAACGTTTTAAGGTTATTTCTATCTTCATGGGAACTGATTTATGGGATAAAAAGCCAATGTTTGATTCCAGGGTTAGACTCACCTATATGCAAAATTTCAGCCTGATCCGTTCAGTAGTTTTGGTGTGAAGAGGTAACAAACATCCATCCATCCATCCATCCAAACTTTCGCATTTATAATATTAGTGTGATGTGATAGTGTGATAAATATAAAATATAGGTTCTTACGGCTTTGTTCATGTGGTACTCTTATAAAACGTACTCTATCTCACTCAGGTACCTATAATTTAGCTATCGATTAGTGAAAATTTTGCAAAATCGGACTGTGGTTTCCGAAATTACCCCCTACTCACAAACAAACAAACTCCTGAATATTAAAAGGTTAAAGTGTATCTAATTATTACTTTTACTTCTAACAGACTGACAAACACCTCTTTTAATTTCATGAAATTGTAAAACCCATATGTAAATAAGTTTTAAAATTTTAAAAAACCTTTTTAAATACAAGATTTATATCAATAAGGACCAAAGTGCTTGGAAAGTCAAATACAATCCAACGAACCCTAACTCGACGGGGTTAAACCGTTTCGTTTAGAAGTTCCTATGACCACTTTCTGTCTCCATCTCGATCCAGATCGATGGAAACATGACATAACATTGTCACTAAACTAACATAAGTATGCCAAATTTCAGCTCAATCGGTTGAGGATAACTGCTGGAAAGCTCAAAACTCAAATCATGGTAAATATCCCGTTATAAATGACTTTAGTGAGGATAACTGGTCTAAAATTCAGTTGAAAGATTTATCCCACACATACTAACAGGGCAAGTTAAATAAAAGCTTGTAAAAATAAAGGTTTTCATCTACGCTACTTATAATAAAACTGTAATAGGTTTTTGTACATTGAAAATATTTTTTTGAAAGGCACGCTATTATCGTTCATGCCTACTGAATAGAAATGATCTTCCTACTTATTTCTAACGAAAATAAGGTAAATGCCATACCTGGGTCTGTGAAGACGAGCATAGAATCGAGGGTTCCATTCTGCAGTTTGTCCGTGTTGTTTTGCAACACAGCAGAGTATTTGTCGCGCATCTCATCGCTCATACGCACTCACGGTAGTACGACACGCGGCGCCGGCGCCGGCCGCAAGGCCAGCCAATCACTATTTAGGTTAGGTACCAGTTATAAACTAAGTACCTGAATAAATTCTAACAGTCTTTCACTTTTAACGATTTTATGACTTAGGGCGGTTTTATTTGACCACGACTAACTGCCTAGAAAATTGCTAACGTTATCACAGCACGTTTTTCTCTAGCCCTTGTACAAACACGGATGTAGGTAAGTTTAATAAAAGTAGTAGGTAAATCACGTGAAGTTCAATCTGTTTGTTAGAGTTTTATGATGCATAAAAGTGTGGAAACGCATAAGATGTGAGCAAAGACCAGTTGCGCGATGTGAACTGTCTATTCCGGGACCGAGCGAGCACGTGGGCGCCGCCCGCCCCGCCGAGCCGCCCACCAATCGATGTGCACGGGATTCGATATCACGTCACTAATTTACACGAAATGTCATCTTCATAACTAACTTCTGTCGAAATAAACAAATGAATAATAAATAATTAATTTATTTGATTTTAAAGCAATTAGAGAATTCGTTGATTATGTTGCTTTTTTCCGTTAAATAAAAGCAATCAGGGCTTTATGTTATGTTTATATAAATCGGAATAAAAATTTATAAAAACGAAATCAATTTTGAAAATAAACGTAGTGGCTACGTGATTTGTAACACGTATAAAATCGTAGGGTCAAACCGTAGCTCTCAGCGTAGCCGCGTAGCAGAGCCCCAGCGTAGCTCCGTAGCGTTCTAACAGTAAGTATTTTGCCAAGCGTATTTTTTTATGTGATAAACGGAATTATTTACGAGTTTGGTTGAAGATACAGTAACAAGTTTTTAAAGGAAGACAAACGAAATTTAAAGCGCGGTCGGTCTGATACGCGGTACCTATCTTTTGGCACACGACCGAGACAGATCACGTTCACAGAATACGGTCTACTCACACCAACTCTCGAAATACAATGCAATGCACCTTTAGTCGGATTTAATCAATTGTAAACCTTGATACGAGGCAATAAAGATAAACGATAACGGCAAATAAAAACAAAATGTGAAATTCACTCTTGAAAATACCTTAGGTACGTGTGTGGCTGAAAGTTTTGCATTATAACCTTGATAAATATTTTGATGCAATAGCTGAAGTACGGAATTTTTATGAAGACAATTAAAAACACAAAGTAGGTATCGAAACAATCAACCGCGATGTGTTGAACTCGGTTTCAAAAACAAGTCATACCATTTGATGGAAACGTTTAGCAACGGAAGAATGCAATGATTCATAATTTCGTGAATTGTTTCATTACGTACGCTATTTGGCAACACAGCCAATAAGACGAATTGCAAATCTATTCAGCTTGTTGAATTGAGGACTGGGATACTAATTGATTTATGGCACAAAAGCGTTATTAAAACTTGATACTTATCAAACATTTGGTTGTAGAGCGAATGGTGATTGTGTGATTTGACGGTTTCGGTAGAGACTTTCTTTATGGCAAATCAGTATTTGGCACCAGCCTTTTTTATTCACTGATTCGTTTCCGAATCGA
The DNA here is from genome assembly GCA_949316285.1 of Eupithecia subumbrata. Classification (NCBI taxonomy): domain Eukaryota; kingdom Metazoa; phylum Arthropoda; class Insecta; order Lepidoptera; family Geometridae; genus Eupithecia; species Eupithecia subumbrata. Next base: position 2,205,900 of record OX438648.1, read on the forward strand.
ATCCGACGGATCTTTAAAACGCTAATAGTTTTCGCCTCGGGTAAAATAAATCGAAATAATAAAAGGATCGAAATAAAGAGCTCCTCCTCATTGACATGGCCATTAGTCAACAGATTCGCTTCGAATTTTCGATCATCAACCCGAGGCGAAAACAAAATAGCGTTTTAAGGATCCGTCGGATTCGATTTGGAAACGAATCGGTAAATTAAAATACACCTGCAGGTGACAAATCAGAATTTGTTACCAGTAAATTAGGGTGCTATGACTTCACTATGACATAAAGATGAGTAGGTACTGTTACATCATCCAAGCGTCATCAGGTAATAAGACCTTTGGCAAAAGTTAACGGTCAAAATTCAGCTCATCATGAGGCTTTGAAAATTATGTCGTAAATTAATTAAATCCAAATTTTATTTTTGATATTTATTTTGGATCGACAGACAACAAAGATCTGTCGGTATATATGACGACCTCAGTGGCGCAGCGGGCGAGAGTCCGCCTGCGACGCAAGAGGTTGCGGGTTCGATTCCCGCCTCGGAACAAATTTGTGTACGATCTGCAGAAATTTGTTCCGTTGGTCTGGGTGTTTTCTATGTATAAAAAATAAAAATATCTATCTATGTTTATAATGTATTAAATATATCAGTTATCTAGCACCCATAACACAAGCTTTGAGTAGCTTACTTTGGGGCTACATAGTGCTGTGTGGATTGTCCAGCATTATTTATTTATTTATTTGGTGGCTATAAATTAATACTTATTATGAAATTTGAGAGCGAATGGGTATTTGACGGTTTCGGTAGACTGTCTTGATCTGATTTACCTGTGCTCCCTAAATTTTATTCTAAAACACGTTTTTGTTTCATTGCCAAATAAACGATACTTACTCTGCTTATGATAAACTTTTTTCACCTATGTTCAAATAAACGATACTTTGCTTATGATATACTTTTTTTCACCTATGTTCTGTGTCAGTAGCCTCGTTTCAAGAGGAAATCTAATTTATTTTGCACATATGCACATTAGGAATCAGCCAACAAACCTAGCAAATAAGTGCTTGCTACTTACTGCAAAATAATTAATAAACAAAATAATTGGCCTAGTTTATTTCGATTACGTGTTCCCAATGCAGTAAGGTGGTCGACATCCAATTACAGAAATGCTTGCTTAGTTATTGGCATGCATTTTCTAACTGAATAAGTACCTACTTCAATAATTCCATGAATGCAAACAAAGCATCTGAAAACTCAATCGTGTAATGTACCCATCCATAGTAACAATTTGAGAATTATTTACTCTACCAAGCTCTTCTGAAAATACATGAAGTAGGTAGTTTATAAAAGCAGTGTATCTAATTATTTAGCATTTTTATAGTATTTGTATGAGAACGGGTGAACAACCCCACAGGAAAACAGTCAGACATTGAGTCGCCATCGGCCCACGCACTTGGCGCCCTTTAAACGACCTTGGCGGTTTGACCTTCCATTCTCCCCCTACCTGCGAACACCCCAACCCCTCAACACAAATTACTACATACTCGGATAGCACGAGCTTTGTGGCGATAATAAATAGAACGAGCCTTTTTATTAACCTGTTTACGATGATATTTTTTTACCACACGCAACCACGTGGATTTTTCATTATCTTTATCTTTACTAATTACTTTACTAATATTATAAATGTGAAAGTTTGGATGGATGGATGGATAGATGGATGGATGTTTGTTACCTCTTCACGCCAAAAATACGGAACGGATCGGGCTGAAATTTTGCATACAGGTAATTCTATTTCTGGAATCAAACATAGGCTACTTTTTATCCCTTAAATCAGTTCCTATGGGATAGAAAACACCCTTTAAATGTTTTTATAGAAAAAACGCGTGCGAAGCCGCGGACACAAACTAGTAATTCATAAAAATATGGAGTGATCAAATTGTGGCTACTCTACGACTCTACCTGTTCATTTTGCGTATTGAGTTTTTTGCTAAGTAATATAATAAGTACACAATATTACCACAAAACCACGTACATTTTCTCAATTTCACAAAGGATTCAAATTATAGGACATACAACAATACAAACAATTTTACTTAATGGAGGAAATTATTTTGGTTTATGTTTATTTAATTTCTGTATTTTTATGTATAATGTACTGTTTATTTCTCAAATAAAACAAAATAAAATAAAACTAAACTAGCTAGGTAAGTTTGCGTGACAAATAGTGGCTAGGTACTCTACCATGAATATTTTGCCTAATGAGTTTCCTGACACTCAATGTTCCTATATTATGTACCTAGCCTGCTCAATACAACACCAAGATAGAATAATAGAACAGAAAACACAAGCACAGAAACAGTTGCACAATGGACAGCCTTACCGTTAAGATCGACATCTTCCAGGCAACCTTTATTTCCTTTCCTACTCCTGTTTGGTAGCTATAAATACTTTTTACGAAAGTTATTTACACCAGCAAATTAGGGTGCTATGACTTGACTATGAAATGATACAGGTGTATATATATGTATATATTGGATAGACAGACAACAAAGATCTGTGGGTATGTCTGGTGGCTATAAATAAATGCTTATAATCAAAGGTTTTTTGTTATTATCGTGCGTAACCCCACACTCAGGGTAATAATAATAACTATCAAATAATATCGCAAAAATTGTCGACTGGACTTGAACCCGCATCCTTCCTTCAGTACCGGAATGTGCTAACCAACTAAACCACGAGGTCAAGTGACGTGGGAGTCGAAAATCTCTGCGACTTCCTACGGACTCTAGCGCCGTTAGCCCAACATTTTTGCGATATTATTTGATTACTTATTTTGAAAGTTCTTAGCAGCAGCTAGTTTGGGTGCTATTACTTTACTACGACATGAAACAGTTGAGTACAGTTACATCATCCAAGCGCCATTAGGTAATAAGACCCTTGGAAAAAGTAAACGGTTAAAACTCAGCTCATAATGCTCAGAAAATAATGTCGAAAATTAATTAAATCCAAATTATATTTTTGATATTTATTTTGGATCGACCGACAACAAAGATCTGTGGGTATGTTTGGTGGCTATAAATAAATACTTATTATGAAAGTTCTTAGCAGCCTTCAGCAGCGAGTAAGGGTGCTTTTACTTCACTACGACATGAAACAGTTGAGTACAGTTACATCATCCAAGCGCCATTAGGTGATAAGACCCTTGGAAAAATTTACGGTTAAAATTCAGCTCATAACGCTCAGAAAATAATGTCGAAAATTAATTAAATCCAAATTATATTTTTGATATTTATTTTGGATAGACAGACAGCAAAGATCTGTCGGTATGTTTGGTGGGTATGAATACCTATTAGCTATAGCTAAGGCTAGATAATGCTGTGTGAATTGTCCAGTATTATTTATTTATTATTTATTTATTTATTACGGAAGTTATTAGCAGCCTGCAGCAGCAAGGGTGTTATGACTTCACTATGACATGAAACAAGTGAGTACAGTTACATCATCCTAGAGCGCCACTAGGTAAAAACAAGATCCGTCAAGTGCGAGTGTAACTCGCGCGCCGAGGGTTTCGAACGTTTGTCAACAAATATCTACCAAAAGTACCGGTTAGAGACTTCGCAATTTAACGAATACCTAAAAATAGTAGGTACCAACCTACATTTCAGATGGATCTCTCTGCATGCTTCGGTTAAAGTGGGTAATGGTGAATTTTTCGACTTTTTTCAAAATATTTCAAAAAGTATGAAACCTACAGAAATTTGAAAAACTGTTTTGAAATGTCCAAATCGATACCTTTCATTTGATTCCCTACTCGATGGGGAAGCCCCCCTTTTGAAAATAATTCCCCCCCTTTTTGACCATTTTTCAAAAAGTGTTCTTTTTACAGACTTCTCTATATTTTTCCTGTAAAATATAGATCCATATCTATAAACGCTCCAAACGGGCATTTTTTCGACTTTTTTCAAAATATTTGAAGAATTATGAAACCTACAGAAATTAGAAAAACTGTTTTGTAATGTCCAAACTGAAACCTTTTATTCGATAACACTCGGTGTGATAACTCCCCCTTTCGAAAATTAGTCCCCCCTTTTTGACCATTTTTCAAAAAGCGTTCTTTTTACAAACTTCTCTATATTTTTCCTGTAAAATATAGATCCATATCTATAAACGCTCGATACATTTTATATGCTCTGCAATCTTCGGAGATAGGGGGGAATGGGTATTTATCGACTTTTTCGAACTATTTTAAAAAGTATGAAAACCTACAAAAATTTCAAAAACTATTTTGAAATGTACAAACCTTTCATTTGATACCACACATGACCCTATAGGTATCTTTTACAATTTTAACATCACAATTTGTATGGAATATGTTCATTTTCATTTTTCATTTATTTTACTTTAAATCTGTACTGGCGCACGAAATGTATTATTAATTTAAATTTCATGTAGATAGCTGCAGTAGTTGTCGAGTTATTATTAAGGAGAGGGAAAAAAGGACAGACAAAGCGAGACCATAAGGGTTTCGAAACCGATATTCGATCTCGAAACCCTAAAGCCGGCTTTTCACTATGGGATATAATATAAATTCCATCTTGAGCTGTATATTACATCCCGCGATTGCTGTTCAAACTGTAAGATATATATTTTAGAACACACATGATCAGTTTACACGTTTGCACACGAACGCCAACATTCAAACTGAGGGCGAGGCAGGGGGAGGCGCGGTGTCCGGGGACGTGAGGTAAAATATACACCTTCAAATCTGGTTGAAGATATTTATTTCTCAAAAGAATTACTATTCACTTACAGAGAAGAAATAATATTTATAGTTCGGGATGTAATATATATTATAGCACAGTGTGAACGGTCTCGTACAAAATGTATGGTGAGCGATAAAATATTATATCTCAAGATGTAATATATATTATATTATATCCCATAGTGAAAAGCCGGCTTTACAAGGTAAAAACGCCTTTGGAAAAAGTTAACGGTCAAAATTCAGCTCATGACGCTTAGAAAATTATGTCAAAAATTAATGAAATCAAAATTATATAATATAATATGTGGTTATGTTTGGTGGCTACAAATAAATATTTATTACGAAAGTTATTAGTAGCAGCCAATGCTAGAGTGCTATGACTTCACTATGAAAGAAACCGTGAATAAAGTTACATCATCCAGACCAGACATAAGGCGGTAATTAGACATTTAGAAAAGTTTACGGTAAAAATGTAGCTCATAATCATAACGCTTAGAAAATTATGACGAAAATTTATAAAATCCAAATTATATTTTTGATATTTATTTTGGATAGACAGAAGCAAAGATCTGTCTGTGCGTATGTATTATTAGAAACGACGGTCAGTTATTCCGAGATTGCGAACGTTGTCACGTGACGGGCCTGGCCTACAATAGAGGTTGGGTGTTTAATGGCTGAAATCAACTATGAACCTGCTTTAATTGATGTACAAACAAAATTAATAGGGAGAGGCACATTAACCCCGACGCGACGACTGTAAAATATTTGGAACCAAACCCAAATATGTATACCAAATAAAGCTTTTGTCAGCAACAAAAGCTTTATTTTCAACCAACCTTTGAAATTCCAGTAACGTCGGTAGTAGGTACCTATGTAGGTACTTCGGTTGTAAAATTAGAAAGAAAACCTTTCTTTGCTTTCTTTTCTCTAAATAAGGAATAGATTACTTATTTATCTAGGTATAAGCATTGCTATTGTTTCACCGATGAATTGATGAAGGTAGGTAAGGTACCAAATTTATACCTACATACGAATGATGCAATAACCCAGGGAATTTGCTTTAAACAAAATACAAGCGCCCTTTGTCCCCTAATTGGCAATTAACGTCTCGACGTTAACATAAATACTTTTCATAAAGACTTTACAGATTCCCAAGATATTCCATAACGAACAGTGATTGTTTTCTAATGAACACTTTAAATTTAAACAGTCTTCGTTATAAAACTCGGAGTATCCCGACTCTTCCCGAGAGGAATCAACTCCTACAAATCAATAGTTTCCACGCATGCGTCACGTTGAGTTGTCCCTCGACAAGCGTGGAAGCGTGGGCGAGTGACGTGTTTTTATGAAAAATTGCATTTTCTACGAGCGAACCCTTGCAATAAAGATGCTGTAAACTATTACATAAAACGTTTGCAGACCATTCGTATTCAATGAATTAATTTGTCCTTCGCCCTGCCTACAATGTCATTCCCTCATTTAGCTCGTAAAGATGGTCCCTTGTGACCCATTCTAGGTTGTTTTATAAAACTTGTATACAATAAGAAAATATAGGTAGGTAAGATGGGCTCTACATTTTTTATTCCTGACTAATATCTGTCTGCGGCTTCGTAAACGAAATTCCCAAGTACATTTGGGTTCGTCTCCTATTTCTCCCCTTAAATTCAAGGTTATTTTTAAGGTATTGGGTACCTTAAAATGCCTTCCCCAGAATACAATATTGTTGTCAAATTTCATTAAATCTTTTCTGCCGTTTATGCGTGCGCCGTTTAGGTTAGGTAAAGTTACTATCACATTTATAATTAAGTACCTAAGGATTAGTTAAGTCACTTTAAAACTACATACATTGATTATGTTAAACATGTTCCCACACGTGTTTAATATAAGGATCAATTGGTCCTCAACTCCTCATGGTTTCCATGACCGTGATCTCATTTATTACCATGACGATTACCTACCTATGACAGATGCTACATTTCATGGTCATGGCAAACGTAGGTCTACTGAACTCGGGAACGTTATGCGTCAATAATGTCAATTGTTGGAAATAAAAGTAAATTTTTTATTTGAGATCATTTGTCGTTCAATGAACCTTATTAAAATATCTATCTATGTAGTGTATTATATTAAGTACATAAATCAGTTATCTAGTACCCATAACACAAGCTCTGCTTGGCTTGGGGCTAGATAACGCTGTGTGAATTGTCCAGCATTATAATATTTAATTTTTAAAATTAGCTGTTTTAAGAAAGCTAGAGTTAGGGAAACTTTATACCTATGTTTAGTTGAACCGTAGTTGAAGTCAAAAAAGTAACACGGAACTTTTTTTTGACTTCAACTAGGGTTCAACTGGGCTCTTAAACCTGTAAAGTGGAGAAAAAAGATGAACCGTGATGCAGGGATTTATCCGAACTACGCTACGGTACGATGTACGGGATTTTCCTAGCTACCCTCAAATCATCAAATTCCTGCAAGCGACCCTCAGGCTTTAAGGTTCTTATCTGAGGTAGGTAGACAGATATCCATGCCAATCCTATCCTAGTTCCTTTTAATATTATAAATGCCAAAATATCTCCGTCTGTTACCTTTTTTGACCACCTTTTTGAAAGGATCTTATCGAAACACAAGGAGAGAGACGATAACCTGGTGGTGGACATAGCTACTTTTTATCCAGGTAATGCCTACGAAGGATCTCACAAGCCACAAAAGGTGGAATTCGTTTACGTTATACCTATTTATACAATATTATAAATTCATCGGTAAGCATTTATTTTAATTATTTATACAATTTTCAGCAGGAACATATTCCTTGCTTATATACATATAAGTTCCTGCTAAAACAGAGTCGAGTTAGTGGGTAGGTGTCTATCATGTTTTTTTACGAGTTTTCGGGTTGTAGTTAGGTAAGTAAGTAGGTCCCTATTTATTTAACTGTGGAGAAAAAAATGTATGAATGATAAATGTATCTTTTAAAAGGGCAATTTACAGTATACGCTTCAACAGCAAAACTCCAAGTCAGTTGCAAAAATATCAATTAATAAATTTAAACAAAATTGTCAAACATGTCCTTTAATTGTAACAAGAACAAAATTAAAAAACCCCCCCGACCGATTTTCATGACTAAGAACATGGCTAAGAACACTCGAGATAAAATAATCTGTGACACAAAAAAAACTAAACAAAAATCGGTTCATCCGTTTGGGAGCTACGATACCTACCACAGACAGGATACACAAACAGACACGTTAAACTTATAATACCCCTCTTTTTTGCGTCGGGGAGGTTAAAAAGGCTTACTACAAATAGCTATAATAGTTTCGCTCCAACTCGAAAACTAAAAACCTAACAAGGTGAAGGTTTCTTTTTCGCTTCTTTACTTTGTCTTTAAAAGATGAAGCGAATAAAAAAATCAAAGTGAGCACTTTATTTCCTTATTTTACTTATGTAGGTTATTTGAATTTTGTGACGTTAAGAGTCCTGTAAGGTCTAAAGGAAATAAATAACTTTGATCTGAAGCCGCGGGGTACAAGGCGTACCTAAGTACTTGGAAAGTACCTTATTCTTATTTTTTTACAAGGGCAGACGCCTTTATTCACAAAGAAAATTACAATAAAATAATAGAAATAAATTATTATATTCTTGATATATTTTGTCAGCTTGGATACTTCATAATATACATAATCGCGTCTCATTAGATGTTTAGCTATATAGTCTCTAGTCTCTCTTAATTTGTAGAGGCGCCAGACAGGCATTCAATCCTGACATGAGTAGCCATAGTAAGTCTCTGATTGTTTGGTCTATGTATGAGGCTGTAGAAGTTTGTATAAGACCTAGTAGTTCTAACTAGTTAGAGGTTTCTTTTTCTTTTCTTTTACTCAACTGAATTTACCGATTTTACCCTTAGGTAGGACGTGTACCTATTAGGACCTTCTTAAGTATATGTAAGCAGTCGAGCTAAAAGTAAGCTGCAAATTATGTCGACAAATCCGAATAAAAAGGGTCCGGCGACGGATGAATTTCCCATACAAACGTAATACCAAAATGATTTTTAATTTGAGCATATTTTCACTATGGTCTGATATTATTTGTATTCAAATAGTATTTATCTAGGTGCCTGCCACAATTTTTTTTCAAAATACCTTTCTGAAATGAAATTAAATCTAATCGCTTTTTTACATGAAAGAATGAATGTTGTCTTAGTAATTGTGTACATAAGTATTTTGAAAAAATCTTATGGCAGGAACCTAAATAAATACTATTCTAACACAAATAATAGCAAACCATGGTGAAAATATGCTCAAATTACAAATCATTTTGGTACTACCTACGTTTGTATTGTCCCTTGGAATGCTTTTTGTTTTTTTTTCTCTCTTGCCTTGCCTATTCTCTTGTCTTGCCTATGTGTAAGCACTTGAAAGTCTTGAGTTACGTAGAAAAAATACAATACATTATGTAGGTACACCATATTGCACAAAAATATATTATTTAGTATTTTTACTACTACACTACCTATTAGGTAAGTAGGTACTTTTTCTAATGCTCTCTTGAAACCCAGAAAAAAAGTGAAATTAGGTAGGTAGGTACATCTAGAAATAGTTTAAACCTACTTATGGGTCATAAATAACATCATCGTAGATAAGTAGGTAAAGTAGGTAGGTACCTAGGTAGATTATAAGAATGAGTCGAATCAATAATTGTAATTCAATTGGGATAAATTGGACTGAGACCATAAGTTTGGTCAATTTGAGTCCATAAGTTTAGTCAATTGATCAATTAGATAGATCGGGGATGCATTATGATTTGGTAGCTACAAAACCAACCTGCCGAAACAACATCCATCGCAAAATTTAATTTAACTTTTTAACTTTATTTCTCAATTTAATATAGCCATATTGCCTTTTGTTTTGCCAACTCCAACTTATTTCTAAGATAATGGTGTCTACCTATTCAAAGGGGATCACTACCTAGCTCATGTTTTTCAGTTTTAGGATAGGTACCCATGTATCCTCTGTTAAAGGTATGTACTCACTGTTGGTGGTCCATAATAATAAATAGGTAAATAAAATCTTAGAATAAAATAAAATGTAGGTGTAATAAAATGTACCTAATTAATTAGCCATTGTGCATCATTATCATCCCCAGTGAAGAGTGATGTCAAGAGCATTTAAAAAAATACCGGCTTAGGATAGGACCTGTCGTGCGATGTCTTTTCAAATAACCATACTTAATAAGACCTCTGAGCTGGAGTTTTAAGAGGATTCCAAAGGGGTTTGATTTGAAGATTTTGGCCCTAACATACCTGTATCACGGAAACCGGTGTCGAACAATTTTATAGTTAGCTAAGTTATAGTGCTAAAAAGTTAAAAACTAACCTGACTGCATTTGCTATAGGAGTCTACATAGGTAGGTACGTGGCTATGGTATGAAGGTGGCTAGGAAGAACCCCACATTCATGAAGCAAGATGACCAGGCCTGTGATCTGACACTGCAAGAAAACCATAAAAAGTACAGTGTTCACTTACCGTTACATGCATTCCCTGTCGGCTGTTCATGGTGATGCATTGCTCGAAGCACCGTGATAAGTGTAAAGGATCGCGCCCTTTCATGTCACAAGCGAGACTGAACAGCGGCCAGCGAAGCCGGCTGAAACACTGAACAGCCCCGCCGCCCGCACCTTCCCGCATGCGCGAAGCCTGTAATGACATTCTTCTTCTGAGCGTCTTCCTAATGAATGGTTCCAGCCAAGCGAAATTAATAAGTACGGTACTAGGTACTCAGCCAATGAAACGACAAATCACCGGGACATTTCGCTAGAAATGTTATACACACGTGAGCTAGAACTATAGAGCCCAGGACATATAAAGTATCTGTCTACTAAAAGGATTTACGGCTACGAAATACGAAGCCTTATTGAGCATGCTCTAACCTTGAAATAACCTTCCTCTTGGCACTTAAACAGGGGTTCAAATATTAAAACAGGGTTTTGATGACTTTTATTTATTGATATAAAATAAAAGCAATCCCTATTACAGCATAGTAGGTACATTATTAGTTGGTAACTACTAATTATGTACTATGTTGTAGTAATGTTTGCTCTACCTTAAATTTACTTCTCATATAACTAAACTAGGTAGAGTAGGTAGGTAATTAAATAAACATTTGGGTAAGTTATACAATGTAGACATAAAAAAAAATTGTGAGAATTCATTGGCATAGATAGATAAAAAAAATCAGTGATAATTTCATAAACACTGCTAGTGAGAAATCAATGGAGTTCTAATTTTTTAATTAGTGTCTCTGAAAGAGAAGAATAAACACAAATAATATTAGGTGACCAAGACAATTTGTAAACTTAAAGTTAAAACAAAAATGTCCATTAATACCAGTTTTACTAAAAATAAGTAAATTTTTATTATTAGGTATAATATGTACCTATCTTTATCTTCAGTGAAAATATTTTGCAAAACAAAATAGTTGGGTACTTATTTTTATAAAAATTAATTTACAAAAAAATCAGTTTTAAATACAACTGGTGCATACACTGAATTTAAGATGCCAAGTGTTTTGATGGGATATCCCCCACATCTTCTTATACTAAAAGCAGTATTGTTATTATTAGGCATTGCTTAAGCTGCTTATAATATACACAAGAATGCAGAGTATTGCTTAGATTCTGATGTCATGATTTTATGACTCATCCAGTATGTTGTTGGATGTATTTGTTCTCTATCCCACAAATACTCAAATGCAACTCACATTTAAGTGCAAAGGCAACTCAGATTTCAGCACTTCTCAAGTCACTCAAAATTGACAGTTTTATATGAAAATCTGTCAAAAAATAATTTGAGACCTGCAAAATCTGATTTGTGTTCGAGTATTCCGGCTTAAGGATACCCATGTATAATGGTACCTAGTAAAATCCCATAACATTAGCTACTTAATAACTAACCATCTTACTTTAAATGCTATTTCGATTTTGGTGATTTATAATATCCTTGAAAAAAAAACAAAATATATATAGCATTTTAGGCAAGGTTCTAACAGTAAAAATTTTAATCCAAGTACATATATACAGATATATTGGCATAGTTCCTTAAACCACATGAGGTTTAAGCAAATATGAAATGTGTAAAATTCAATGAATTGATGTATTTTCCAAACAAAGATTTAATAAAAAAAAAGATGTTTCAAATGGAAGACCATTTGAAGTTATGTCTATTGCTATGATAAATAATAGCTTTACACTTCAGAATGTTGAATTTTTTAACAGAATAATTAAATCAACAAAGATATCACATTCCACTTTGGTAGGTACACATTTTAATATTGGTTTAGTTCAAAACCAAAATAACAATGTACCTATCCAGCCTCTTTTTAAAACCAATACCTACATTGAAAACATTTTGTCTCGCTGCATATACAATTACATTGTACAGTTTATTAAAACAATCACACAATTAACTTTGTGTTACAAGTAATTTATTACTTTATTACTAGCAAACCAATTTGAGAATGTGTACATACAATTTCCACCAATGCAAAATAGGTAATGTGCATTACAAACAATCATCCCAAAAATGTGATATCTAACATTTCTATACATTTTTACATGGTAATATAAAAAGAAACATTTCTTATACTTATGTTATTTATACTAAAATGTATTAATTTTATAAAATTCCATATCTTTTAATCTGCCAGCATCATAGCAAACCTAGGGCCTAGCATGCACAATTGTCACCGTCCCTGTTCCGTGCATTGTCATTGGCATTTAGCTTGATTTGGTCCGGGAACTCATTATAAAGTTCTGCCTCTGTCTCCTGAGCTAGTGCGTTGCGGGCAATAGTCTGAAATGCTAGTTCAACATTTACTGCTTCTTTGGCACTAGTTTCAAAATATGGGATGTCATTCTTGCTTTGACACCATTGCTGGGCACGTTTAGCAGACACAGCGCGGTTGTCTAAATCCACCTTATTGCCCAATATGACGAATGGGAAGTTATCAGGGTCTCGCGGTGACGCTTGGATGAGGAACTCGTCTCTCCAGCTCTCCAAGGACTTGAACGTGTTGGGGGCAGTTACGTCAAACACTAATACGCAGCAATCCGCCCCGCGATAGAACGCTACTCCCAACGATTGGAAACGTTCCTGACCAGCAGTGTCCCAAATCTGCATTGTGACAATTCTGTCATCAACAATTACCTCTTTCGTGAGAAAATCTGCGCCTATTGTTGCTTTGTACTGATTGGAAAATTTCTTGTTGACAAACTGATTCATGAGCGAAGTTTTGCCAACTCCACTGTCGCCGAGGATGATAACTTTCAGCAGTACCTTTTTTCTTGAGGACATCGTGCACAAAAATTTATAGTGAGAAACGTGGAAAAATACAAAATATTCACAGTCTTCTTTGTCTTTTATTTTTTTGACTCGAACAAAATTGATAAATGCGTCACCTGTTTACTGGGTTACCATACGAAAAATTATAAATTAATTAAAGTCCGTAGAAGACAAAAACATTCAATTTTATTCTGTAATACAATTTTAGTCGGCTATTTTTAAAAAACTATGCAAATCGGTACCAGAAAAGCTGCCGATCTGCTTCCATTTGTTGAAACAACGCGTGTTAGCAGTTTTGATATGATTTTTTTAATTTCTATCGGGCAGCTTTTGCGATGGGCACGCTCAATAACTTTTTAAATTGACAGTGACACTAAATCAATCTTTCCACTTGTAACGTACCTTGGGAACAACGTATGAATGAACGTAGTCATAGGATCTTTGCTTGGGAAGGATCAGTCGGATTTTGAGTGAAATTATAAACATTTTTTTCAATAAATATAAAAAAAACAAACAAAATTGAATAGTAAGCCATCATACAAATTATTTTTTTTTGTTATTGTTATTGAACGCAAAAACTGAATTTAACAATTCACTCTTCCGTTCTTGACATGACATCACGAAACTGTGTCACGAAACGTTCACGAAAACACGAAACGACTCACTCATCATTCATTTCATTCATTTTGATTTGATTGGTGTCGGTGGTGTGTCTCGCTGATTTTTGTGATTCATGAATTTTACTGAAATCTTTCTTTCATTCTACCAAATAATAACACTACTTCTAGTGCAAAATGAAACTATAATAGTGATGTGACCATTCCCTATTTGGTAAAATAACGACGAAAACAATTGCGAAATAGAAAAAAGGTGAGGGTTAATAAAATTGTGTAAAACAGTGATCCGTTATTTCGTATCCCAAAACTTTAATAACTTTCTATTATTTCCAGATGGAGAATAACCTGAGCCGTAGCGGCAGCCGATCTAGCTCGGTGTGCGAGCTAGAAAAAGATTTTAATGATATTGAAATCATGAAAACTAGAACGAACCGACGTAATGTAATGCTCCGTGCTCAACCAGCGCGGAAAGCAAAACGAGTGAGATTTTTTCGAAACGGTGATAAATTCTATTCGGGTGTTATAATTCCAGTCTTGCCAGAGAGATACAGGTGAGCTAAGTTTATTTCCATACATTCCAACTGAGTTCCAGTTAGAACTACCTGACACTTTCACTTTTACCTGTAGTTGGCTTACATGCGGGAATGTATAGCATAGTACTATGTTGTTATGTTTATCAATTAGTACCAGCAGAGCTTAAACAGTCTAGTCTAGCTTATTCTCTAAATCAGACCTAACATAGTATTTATTTCAGGTCTTTCGATAGCCTAACAGCAGATTTGACACGAGTACTTGTAGACAATGTAACTTTACCAAGTGGTGTACGGACAATATACTCTCTTGAGGGTAGAAAAGTAAGTTATCAGGACCATAAAGGTTTAACACACTTTCTACCATTTATTCAGACCTTATTTATACATGTATAGTTCATATAATATTGATGTGACTACTGGATGCTGAATGCACAATTTTAAGAGCCTGTTTATTTTTACAGATTGGAAAGTTGGATGACCTTGAAGATGGTCAGTCATATGTATGCAGTGGATTTGGAGAGCCCTTCAAACGCATAGATTATGAAGCCAGTGCAGTGACACCTCAGTCTTTTAGACTGAGTGGACCGGAGTCCTTAAATGATAGTGCAAGTCCGTCCCCTGCCAGAGCAAATAATAGGCTATCTCGATACTTGCAGGTACTACATCTTTGTTCAGTATTTTATTTATTGCAATCATTGCAGCACAATTCACAAGCAGATCTTATTATCTAGGCGACTTAAATTATGGTCACTGTATGTACCCACTTAGGGTGTTACAATGGAAGACTGACCAGGTATCATGCCTTTCTACATGAAATGAACATATTTATTGGATTTAAAACATCAAGATAGTTAACTAGCATTAGAATTTGATGCACTTAGGTAAAAAACCTCAGTAATCTAATTTGCACCACCTATTCTAGTAAGGCTGTGTTTTAGTCGTGAGTTCCTTACCAAAAAATCACATTGACTTTTATTTTTCAGTCAAATGGCAGTGCAAATACTACTGGCAATGGGTCACCACGAGTAAGCCCAGCTGGAGACAATGTTGTGCGGCCAAGAATAGTTACTATTATAAGGAATGGAGTGAAACCTCGGAAGGTAATATTTCGTTCCTATTTCAACTTTAGTACAGTGACCTTGAGGTCTGCCTAAAACATAATCGGCGTCAACGAGACGTGATTTTTGGTTCATTAATTTCATGTCACGAAGATAGGTAACTTCAAAGAAAGGTCATATCAAGGTTCAAAACAAGTAATTTTAGAGTATATAAGGTAGCTTGGTGTCGCTTAGGAACTATAAACTACGAGTTTTTATTGATACTGATAGAGTGGCAGATGGTCGTCGCATGATTCGTAAATTGTAGTGAACATTCCTATGTTCTAATTATTTGAAAAAACTCCGTTTTCAGTCATGCTGCCGTACATCGTAGATATGCGTGGTTTACCGGGATCAGCACTGGTAAAATAATTTATATCTGACTAGCAACCGGCCCCGGCTTTGCACTGGTACAGAGCAGTTTAATAGATCTTACGCGGCGCACGCTAGCAGAGGTAGGGACCTCTGCTAGCGTGCGCCGGAAAAAATCATGCTGACAGGGGTCAGCATGATTTTTTCCGACATCTTTCTCAACAATCGTCTTCATAATTATTTCAGCCAATTTACACAAAACCGTAATGAGTAATACACCAAAACCTTCCTCATACATATGTAACTCCAATCATTATTGCTGAAAACTATGAAAATCCGTTCAGTAGCTCTTGTGTTTATCGCATTCAGACAGAGAGACATACGCGGCGGGGGATGTTTTATATTATATAACGACTAGGTCCTATAACGACACCCCCTCGGCTTCTCATGCGTTTTCATGCCCAGTACCCTACGGACACTAGGTATGATCACCTTCCTCGGAAAACAATCTATAGCCACACCAAACTTTGATTGATATCCGTTCGGCCGTAAGTTGTGAAAACGTAACAGAAAGACAGGCAGAGTTACTTTCGCATTTGAATGATTAAGTATGGATTTCAAATATTTACGCATTTGATGTAATTTTTGCTCATTCTACCCTAGACTAACCACTGCACTGTCTAGTCTAGTGTGATCTGATATTCTTTTACCTCATTACTTGAATCAGTTTCCAATCGGAATTACCTATGACCTTGTTAGAGTAAACACGGCGCTAATCACATTGCTCTGTTACCTACTGAAAACAATAAAATGCGAGTACCTAATTGAAAAGTAACTCATTGACCCTGTTTTCACTGAAGGTCAATGGCCGAAATCGCAACGGTAGTTCAATGCTTCCAAGTAGTAGGTAGGTAATTGCTACGCCTCATTTAATTTTACACAACCCAGTTCATTACTTAATTGTGATATTATTTCCATTTCCCGTGTTTCGGTTTGGGCGCGGTCTTTTTAGCACTTCCTAAAATATTCACCGCCAGGCATAACATAACCTACCTACTTGGATTGCAAAATTTATGAAGGTAATTCGAATAGCAAAAGTAGGTCGACATGACAACGCTACGAAATAATAGACAGTTTCTATCACTACTGGAATATCGAAATTGTTTATTGCAAAATTAATCAATACAATCTTTATTGACTTTGCATCAGCACAAACGTTTCCTTGCGCGTTTAAGATATACTTACATCTCGAATACATATATTATACATACTTTCTACATAGATTGTATTGCTAACTTGTAGATGCTAGCTAGTCTTAAGTTCGATCTTGTGGTTTGCATCATGATGATATTGAATATCATTTATGTCCATAGTATTTACCTAAGGCTGAATTTACAATTAAGTATATTGATAATGATAATTTTCAAATCGTTAATCTTACACAATTTTCCGATTATCGGCAAAAGAGACCGAAAAGTCTGAGAGGGATTTGTGTTCTTAGTAGAGTGAGGTACCTAGTAATAAGAGACGATGTTTCTGAACACGGTCCCAGAAGGTGGAACGATGACCTGGAAGGTCGCCAGAAACCGCTATGCCTGCGCTGGATGCCGGTACCGCAGGACTGATCATTGTGGCTATATTTTGAGAGGGCTATGTCACGGTAATGGATAGATAACATTACCGTGGCTATGTCCAGTAGGCCAAGAACAGGGATTGTTGTCTAGGGTAGAATAGAAAACTAATAATTACGTCACGTCGTAATCAAATGCGTAAAATACCTATTTGAAATTAATTCCTATAACTCGTAGATCTAAGTAAAATCTGCTTTAACTTCAATAATTTACGCAATTTAGATATGACTATGCCATGTTATTTTTGTCTATTCTACCCTAGACAACAATCAAATCAAATCAAAAACTAAAACTCTTTATTTCTATCAATACAATAAAATGTACACTTCGAAAAAATCTAATCATAAAACTATACACTGACACGGAAATAAAGTGATATTTTTGATTTCTGTCGCTTCGGTATGTAGACTAAAGTAAAGAAGCAACGAAGAAACCTTTAGCCTATTAGTTGTTATTTATCGAGCTGTGCTTGGTCTCCAGATCTGAATATATTTCGCCTGAAATGTTGATAATGTTTCTGAAAACATGACTACCCTTCCTTCGTGCGATGAAATCACGTTCAACTGTATTGTCTGATGCTTTGTAAAGAACTTCATACATTTTTCCTGTACTTTCGTTCCGCTCCACTGGGCATTGCCTTTGTTGTTACGAAATCGTTTCTCCTGGTGTGGTGACGGTGTTTGTTAAAGATATAACCATCGATATAAGTAAAAAATAGAGAGATACTAGCTTCTCGAAACTGGAAGGCTCAAATTAGGTGTGTAGTCTAAATATAAGTTTTATGAAAAAATAAAAAGAAAGTAAATACATTTATTTGCCCCTCACAACAACAAATATAAATATTATTACGATAAGGAAATGCCGGGTACCGCGAGAGTAGAAAAGGCAGTTGGTTAGAATTTTTTTAATAATATGGTTTAACGCATCCTCTGCTCCCCTGGGGGACTACCAGGTATACTTAAGCGTCGTGGGCCATGAAAGAGTTGAAGCTATTAGACGGAGATAATTATCTAATACAAAGCTGTAGGTACATGGTTGTTAGTATATTATTAATTTAATATCATTGACGTCATAAATTAAGCTCAATACTTCCTCCTTTACTCTAATAACTATCCAATCCGGCAAGTTTTATTATGTCAGGTTTGGCATTAAAAGTTTCCCAGGCTTGTTAAATAGGTTGAGAAAAATAATGATTAAATTGTTACCCAAGTCCAAAGCGTATACAGTTACACTTTTTTTCGCCGTGAAAATCTACGGTTAACTCGCCGTGTTTATGCACGGCATTTATGCCGAACAAGCTTCCAATAGTTATCCATACAACACTGACGACCGTGCCTTCACTCGGGTAATCCGTAGATTTTCACGGCGCAAAAACGCGTGTGAACAAAAGCCCTTGGGCTCATTTCGACTGGTCTCTGTGACTGCAGTCTGACAACAGACGAGCTAAGACCAAGTCCCGAACAGTGCTTCAATAATCGACCAAATGACCCACATATAGCGGGTGCCTATCTAATACAACTTCCATGCATGCATTATCGACGCAATGACCTATACGTTGCGTAACTTGCGCCGTAATTTCTCTGGCCTTTCTGTGCGCTAGACCGGAACAAAACAATGCAAGTCTTGCTAACGGGATGAGCATGATGGCTGACTAAGCACACATTTAGACTTCAAGGAAACGGGAACTTTATATGTAAACACGGGCGTCGCCCGTGGCTTCACTCACATTTAGGCTGGTGTGTGCTTTTTTTAAAAAATACGAATAGAGCTTCGTTTGAACACAATCATAACAACTCGCACACAAATCTAATCAAGTAATTACAATTTAGTTGACTTTTTTGACAGAAGTTTTCATAAATTGAATGTCAAAGTTAACCGACAAAGTTGCTAATTATCCCGTTATCTTGTGATGAACAACGACATTACCCGGATAGAACATGGTTTATTAGCATAATGTAGTTAGCGAACAGAATAAAAATGTCCAAATTCAGGTATCTACAATAATTGCTCATTACTCTTTGTTTAAGTACCTAGCCAGACTAATAAATGTCAGGTAGGTAATTCATCAAAACATTTATTGCCACATAAAGTAATACACAAAGATGGAAAGTTTCGTTGCGTTGATTTAGTTGTCAGGTTAGTCAGGCCGCATTGATACGATTGTAAAAGATAAATTTCATTCATCTCCAAAATGAATCATCGCTATGTTATGTAGTGTGTAGGACAGTTCACCAAACCCTTTAATAGATCGATACGTGGTTATCAGACGATGAAATGCGTTGATAATTATATCAGATACATTTCCTCTTGATGTTGATTCATTGAAAATGTTTGCGCTGCTAGCAAATTCATTCTCTTGTGTAGGTACTATACTTTTGTGGTAAGTAAACATGCCCATTCTTCTAGAACAGAAGCTAATTTTATTGTTCTGGAATTTTTATTTTTCTACAAATGACAAAGCCATCCAAAGCGAAGTCTTATTTTAATACTATATATATATACCACTGAGGCCAAAAGCTTTTTACACACACATAATATGATCTGCAGATAATCTTGGAAGGTCTGGCAGTAATCTTTTTGAAATTGAACTGCAACCGATGATCCGCTACAGTAAGATAAGAACCAAGCATACAAACGCGACTATAGAATATGTAACTTCGTTCAACCACAATCATATAAACGTAACGATGTGGCCGACAATAGAAGACACCGATTCATTCTAGCCTTGACTGGGTGTATACATACTGTAGGTCACACATAGGTACCGATAGTGTAGATACAATTTAGAGTTTATTTCTTCCTCAGGTATGCAGATTACTTTTAAACAAACGCAACAGCCCGACTCTAGAACACGCTCTAGCCGCTATCACAGAATGCATCAAACTGGACACAGGATGCGTCCGGAAAGTGTTCACGCAATCAGGCAACGCACTCACAGCGCTGCATCAGTTCTTTGAGGATGAGGACGTTTTCTTCGCTTATGGGAATGAAAGGTTAGTTGAAGGAAGGTGATTAATCCATCAAACCAGGGCTTCGACTCAGAGTTATTCGCAAATCGTTCGCTATACTAATCTCTGAAGGAATAATGCATAAAGCTTAAAATGTTAATTTCAAAACTGAAAGTGCTTGATTAGATTTTACAAGACTCTTGGATTTCAATATGGCTCAAAATAAGAGTTGTTGGAATATATATTCCTAATGATAAGTTCTTTTTTTTATATGTTTAGCATTTGGCCACCGTTTTACCAGATATCATATGCAAATTGGTGCTTATGTTGAAGATCTTGACTATAAATCTTATCTTTAATTTCAGGGTAAACCAAGAAGACTTCGAGCTTGAATTCGAAGAAAGCAAGGCAGTGTTGCAATGTAGGAAAACACCGATCTCAAGAAATTCTAGGTGAGTTTCGTATTATCGTTTTTTATATTTTGTTCTTCTCCTTCTCTTACATTGGAGGCTTGCATCACTCACCTATTTGCTGGGTATAGTTTAAACGCAGGCTAATAAAATGACGATTGTGATAATTAACTCTATTTAGATTTAAGTAGCACATTTTTTGACAAATTTTCCTTTAAGACAATGATTCCCGTATGCTGGAGACGATAGGCGCTTCAGTATACGGTTCCACTGTTTATTGTTGCTTACTGCATTGCTGTTTTTTAGGGTTCCGTACCTCAAAAGGAAAAAAAAGAAACTCTTATAGGATCACTTTGTCCGTCTGTCTGTCCATCTGCCAACCCCCTTTTCTCAAGAACGCGTGGAGGTATCGGATGGAATGAAATTAACATCAAATACTCAAATACTCCGAAACCGGTCCGTAACTTAGAAGTTTTATTTATATTGGAGCCTTAATATAAATAAACCTTCTAAGTCAACGCACTCAAAAGTTACAGCCGTTAACGTCCGAATATTTTGATATTTCTAAGGGAATCATATGCACACAATCTATAGGGTACTTCTCGTAGACCTAGAATGATGAAATTTGGTGAGCAGCAATGTCTCTTAAAGCACAAGTAAAGGGAAAAATCCGCAAACCATAAATTTGTAATTTATTCACTAAAAAAATACTTTTAATGCTCGTCATGGACCAAAACCTATAAGGGTACTTCCCGTAGACCTAGAATTATGAAATTTGGCAAGAAGCAAGGCCTTAAAGCACAAGTAAAGGAAAAAATCTGAAATCTGTAAATTTGTACATTGTTCTTAAAAAAATATATTTTGAACTTCGCCATGACCAAAACCTACTGGGTACCTACTTCCCGTTGACCTACAATCATAATAATTTAGCAAGACACAAGGTCTTACAGAACCCTTAGTGTAGTGCGCGAGTCCGACTCGCACTTGACGTTTTATTTCTTGCTGTTATCAGTATGTTTTATTGAATTCTTTGTTGTTGTGAAAAGAGCCGGTCCCAAACCCCTGATGCCAGTGAAGGCTGGCGGCGGCGCGGCGCGGGCGGCGAGCGAGGCGGGCAGCGGCGCTGCGGGCGATGCCGTCGAGTGCGCGGTCATCCCGCAATTGCCACAGCCGCTGCGACTCAAATACAGCGTTGGCAGGATTATTGGTAAGTTTCTAGCAAGCATCCTCTACCCGAACTCTTTAATCTGCGTTGAATAACCAACACCAAACGGATCTAGCGCCAATCTATTGGCCAACACTAGAGATGGGCGTTGTCGTTGAATTTCCACAACGATGCGCATCGTTTTTGTCAGAATGGCATCCGTTGTGAACAACGATGTGGCCGCCAACGATGTCGGCCGGGTTGCTAAACAACACTGACACTAGGGTGTCGATGTTGCCGCCAACGATGTCGGCCGCGTTGCTAACACAACACTGACACTAGGGTGTCGATGTTGCCGCCAACGATGTCGGCCGGGTTGCTAACACAACACTAACACTAGGGTGTCGCAGTAGATAACTAGACAATTACCAGTTGCCAATTCAATCAATGTTCCCGTACAACGTTTTTTGAAAACAAAACAAAAACACAAGTACCTACTACCTACCTCTTAGACCTATTAAACCTATCCAAAGCAAACCAAACAAGTAAATTACTAGGTACCTAGTAATTTAGGTAGGTGTAGGTAGTACCTACCTATTAGACCTATTAAACCTATCTAAAGCAAATCAAACAATTAAATTAGTAGGTGCCTAGCCTACCTACCTACCTATTAGACCTATTAAACCTATCCAAAGCAAACGAAACAAGTAAATTACTAGGTACCTACCTACCTACCTACCTATTAGACCTATTAAACCTATCTAAAGCAAACCAAACAATTAAATTAGTAGGTACCTGTACCTACCTACCTACCTACCTACCTATTAGACCTATTAAACCTACCTACCTTTTAGACCTATTAAACCTATATAAAGCAAACCAAACAATTAAATTAGTAGGTACTTACCTACCTACCTACCTATTAGACCTATTAAACCTATCTAAAGCAAACCAAACAATTAAATTAGTAGGTACCTACCTACCTACCTATTAGGTCCCTACTTGAGGGAATATTTTTTTGTAAGAAATATTCCCTCGAAAAAAAATCCAAACAAACGACAAGAATAACGAGCATATGAAACTTACTGGAAGTGACATGAAAGTTTTAGACAGGTAGGTCCTAAATTACAGAATTTGAACAAATACAAATAATTCAATATCTAACTTGGTTCCTAGTACCTAGTAGGGTAAATCTAAAATACCATAATACTTATATTAAAACGAGACATTTGATAAAAAAATTAGATATAGTATTTTTTTAAATAATAAATAACATTGGTACATGGTTCATGCCATATCTAGTTAGATATAATAAAACGTTCAGTTCTATGTTCTAGCATCCTCTCCTCTCGCTCACACACACGCAGGCATGCGGGCGGTGAGGTATGGATGGATGTTCGTTGCTTAGGTTTGGCAATCGGCATTACTCGGCTGACTTCGTTGTTCGCCATCCGATGCCGCGCCACTAACCTCCACGCTATTCCGATGTCGGTGTGACGTTCGTTTGTTGTCGGTGGCGATCGGCATTACTCGGTTCGGCATCTCGATGTCGCAGGCATCCGTTGTTCACCTATCCGCCATCCGATGGGAACAACGTACACTGACATCGTTGGTCAACAACGATGTTAGTAAAAACGACCACCTCTAGCCAACACTAAACACTCAAAAAACACCCGCATTACACGCTCGTATGGCCATCGTGTAGTGTGGGTGTTTATATGCCATAATTATGGCGAATATGTTGGCTAACGTAAAAAGAAGGCTTTAGAAACATGCGCCTCACGTCCGAATCTTATTTATTTATTTAAGGAAAACCAGTAGCACATACAAAAATTAAAAAAATAGAAACAGAAGGCCATTTAGAGGTTTTCACGACTAGAAGAATAATAGATACATAAAAAGTGTGAACAAGCGAAGTAAAAATATAACCTACAAGATTTCAATCAACTTAGTACATACATAGCAAAAAAATATAATAAACTAGTTTATGCCCGCGGCTTCTACGCGTTGTTTCTATGGAAACGTTTAAAGGTGATTTATATCCCATGGGAACTGATTTCTGGGATAAAAAGTAGCCTATGTTTGATTCCAGGATTAGAATTACCTGTGTGCAAAATTTCAGCCCGATCCGTTCAGTAGTTTTGGTGTGAAGAGGTAACAAACATCCATCCATCTATCCATCCATCCATCCAAACTTTCGCGCATGAGACAGCTGTAAAAAAAACTAGCTGCTTATTATCTACAAAAAAGTTAACGCTGGAACAGAACAGGTCCAGATATATTTTCCTTTATTGCTTAATGTATAGGTATAAGGTAATAATGTCTGCGGTATCTTGCGATAATCATAGCCCTCAGTATGAGGTCATTAGAGCAATCTTTGGGGTGGATCCCGGTTCAGCCAGAGCAACGTGTTCAGTTCGTTATGCCATCTATTCCTTGATCTGCTACGGCGGCGTCTCATATTGCTGTATTTGTCGATAATTCAATACTTCATTCTCAAATGTAAATAATTCACTGAATTTATACTTCTAATCGACACACTTATTATTCAACAACGTACTTATAATAATATTTTCATGAATATTGTCGTATCTCATAACCATAATTCTTTTACTCGAACAGAATATATTTTCCTTATTTCACACGCCACGGATTGTGTAATCCAAATAATTACCTATACCTCGGTTTGCATTATGACACATTTACTGCTTAAGAATACATTTTCTGATTTATGAATGAAACATAATGATTCATTTCGTAGTTATAAAAATAACGCTCGGCGCTCTTGGGGTATAAGCAAAATAGCTCTGGTTATTTCGATGTCTTACTCATATTCGTAGGTGTTAACCGCTAACGTTCACGACTCATAATAATCTTATCCATGATAGCTATCAAAAAAGTAGGTAGTGCATTCTATATAACCTATAGCGGAAATATTTTACATCTGACTGAACAAGACAAACGCAAAATAGCAAACGCATTAAAGACACACAGATAAATTAAAACACCATGTCCATTGTTCGTATTTTATCTACGAATAAATATTATCTAAGTAGGTACCTACCAACGTAAAATTCGCTAAATGAAGAGCACATATTAAAATGTTCGCGTACCTAGTAAGTTTAATAAACCTAATCACATATTAAAGCATCCTCCATGGATTTAAAGGAAATAGATAAGTATAATTAAAACAATAATGAAGCCACTGAAACACGCGCGTAGCTAAGCGTTTGCTAAGCTATACTTAGGTTCTTGAGTGGAGACAGCGACTTGGCAAACGTAGTGTAGGACGCCCTTCGGCCAGGTGAGATAGGGACGTCCGAAAGACTGCAGGCAGATGCTGGATACGATAGGCTGATGCTCGCTATGGGAGCCATATGCCCAGCAGTGGACTGATATAGTCCGATAATGATGATGATGACTTAGGTACTCAAAGTTCGAAATGGTTTACTGGTATTTTTTGAAAGAATATCAATCCTGGGCAAAGGTCGTACCATTTTCCGATTATTTTCTGGTATATTGCGTTCCTGCCAGATATCACGTATTTAATATTGTATGCAATATTCCAGGTGACGGAAACTTCGCTGTAGTACGGATATGTAAAGATAAGACTTCGAGCAAGGAATTCGCACTCAAAGTAATCGATAAGGCGAAGTGCAAAGGGAAGGAGCATTATGTAGAAGCTGAGGTAAATTGATTTTATTATCTTTTCTTACTCAGAAATTTTATATCGTCCGACCTGACATCGAAACTTTTCTGGTTTTATTCATTGAACACAATGAAATAAGGTAACTTGCTTGATGCGTCCTTGAAGGTACTAAAGACAAAATAATTCACATTAGGCGATAAGTCCAAAGATTAGGCAAACATTCGCAGAAATAACTTATTGCCTTCCTTCTGTCAAATAAGTACCCGCGACTTTGATGTGATTGGGCAATTATGAAATTATTTCTCTTTACAAGAACCTGGCCCGGCATTCAAGGAATATATAAATAAATATAATATCTAAATCGATTCAGCCGTTCGCGAGTTTTGCGCTTAGCAACACTTTAGCCATACATTTTTATGTAATAAAATCATTGATTTTTTTCTCATGGCGTAACGCAACGCCTGCTTTCAGTTATGTGATGTATCAAGTTTGTGTTGTGTCACTAAATGTTTCTCTTTCTATGAATACCTCCAGATTAATTAACACGTTAGCGGCTTTTAAAGATCACAACAAAACTTTTTCCAGGTGAGAGTAATGAGGAAACTCTGTCACCCTCGTATTGTTTCGCTGATTGAAGAACAGGACAGTCCTGAGTGGCTTTTCCTCGTCATGGAGCTTGTAAGCGGTATGTATCTTAAAAAAAATATCTTAAATTTTGTATCCGTTTCCTTTAGTATTTCTTATTTTGTAAATAGGTACATTTTACACAGTAGATGTACGCCGATGAAGTTTGGGCGAAGTCATTTATACATGCATCCATATTTTGACCAGAAGATGCCCACCAGTTTCATTTATTTAAGCTGTAAATGTTCAGAATGTGTTCACAATCCTTCTGACATGGAGCCGAGCGCAATCGACCAATCGCATTGGTTGAAATATACACCTCGTCATCCCGCTGGTTCCTGATTGGTCGATCCCACCTCGCATTAGCGGGTGCACCCTAATAGTGTATCTTCATTTAGTAAAGCAAAAATGTTAATAATGTTATAGGTGGAGATCTATTCGATAGTATCGCGGCTGCTTCCAAATTCTCTGAGACGCAATCGCGTTTGCTAATCGGCCACCTAACATCAGCTATCGCCTATCTACACTCGCTTTCTATCGTGCATCGTGACATCAAACCTGAAAATCTATTGGTAAGACTAACAATACATTTTCTATGTGTGTGCTAATCTTCATGATGAATATTCACATATATTCGATATTAACTGAATTGTATGCCTTAAAGAGTAATTCATATTATTTATTTGAATTTATGTCGCATGCTGAGTCATGTCATAACAACGATAAATACGAGCCTTGAGAAGCTACTCATTATACCCACATAAAGCCTCCACCACACAGCCGCGATTTTGAAGCGCGTCTTGTCCCCCCCGCCGCTTTACACTGTCTCCGGCTACCGCCCGCCCCCCGCCCGCCCACCGCAAAATCGCAAAACGCAAGACGCAGGTTCAAAATCGCGGCTCTGTGGTGGAGGCTTAACTGAGACAACATATCTCATCATATTTGCGATGCAAACTAACGCCAATCATCAAATCCAGATCCAATTTATGATTCTATCCAAAATTCTACCAACTATATGTATTCATATACAAAACACTAATCATTCAATTGAATATCAGGTGGAAGTTGGCCCAGACGGCAGCATAAGAGGCCTGAAGCTGGCTGACTTTGGCCTCGCTGTTGAAGTATGGCGACCGCTGACAGCTGTCTGCGGCACACCCACCTACGTAGCGCCCGAGATCCTGCTCGAGACTGGATACGGACTAAAGGTAAACCTCACGTCCTATAAATTATCTCAATAACCTAACCCAAGCGTCTAGCCATTGTGAGGTATTGAGCTCTACCTTGCCGTAATATAGTTTTATAATTAGCACGAAAGGAATGAGACATGCAACACATAGAACCCATAAAGTACTATGTTGTCTGGCCCGCCCATAATAAATAAAATAAATAAATAATGTATCTATTTAATGTGTTTGTAGTAAGTTAATTCTAACGTAAATTTATTAAGTGTTATAAATAGCTATAATTAACTTTAAGGCTGCCTTGTAAATTTTGAAATAAAATAATATCCTTATTCTTATCATTAACACACTAATATTATAAATGCGAAAGTTTGGATGTTGATTGTTGCTTCTTAAAACCGAAACTAGGTACTGAATAGATCGGGCTGAAGTTTGCATAAAAATTTAAATATAGATCTGAAATCAAACATGGAAACCTTTAATCCCATAAATCAGTTCCCACGATATAGAAATAACCATCTATAAATTGGCTTTGTCTACTGCTGGGTATATACTAAGGCCTCAGTCTAATCCTGGTTCGTCCAGCGACGTTTACGTTTACCCCTACGATGTACCAAATCAGCGCCTTCACCTATTTTATCTTATTATTCTGTTCAACAAAGGAATTTTCAAAAATCGATTGGCCAGTTTGTGATACCTATCATAAGCTTATTTTAATGCCTCTTTAAAAGTTTTAGTTTTTATAGTGCAGGCAGAGATACGAAGTTGCTCTTTTTTGCCACCATCGTGGCCAAAAAGAGCAACATCGCATCTCTTTTTAAAGTATACAGAATAAAACTTTTACTGAGGCATTAAAAAAAGCTTATGGTAGGGTAGGCATCACAAACTGGCTAATCGATTTTTAAAAATTTCTTCGTATAACAGAATAATAGGATAAAATAGGTGGTGGCGCTGATTTGGGTCGGGGTAGCGCCTTAAGAACTTAATGAACCTAACCTTATTGTTGAGTAACAATTCAGTCTAGATACCTGTAAAAATAACACATGACGCAAAGTACTTAACTCAAACCTACTCGCAATATTTTTCTCATGTGAGCGTAAAACTGGTCTCATAACCACGTCTGTTGTTTAAACGCAGACTTTCCCACCATTGTTAACGTAATTACTACTATTACACTATGTTCACAGTTGTTATTGTTTTTGAACTTGACTTCTGTAACTACGCAAGTAAGCGTATTATTTATTAAATGCATTGAATGCTGTCCTACTTTAACTCCCAAATCTTGAATCTGGACATTTACCATGATTTGTGTTATGTTGATTTGAGTATTTCTATTTCTACTTGCTCATATCTCTCTTCTTCGTTCAGATTGACGTGTGGGCAGCAGGCGTGATCCTATACATCCTTCTCTGCGGTTTCCCTCCATTCTCTTCGCCGGACGGAGACCAAGAGAAGCTATTCGACGCGATTCTCTCCGCTCGACTGGAGTTCCCCGCGCCGCATTGGGAACGCGTGTCCGCGGGGGCTATAGACCTCGTCGCAAACATGCTGCGTCCCCAGCCCGAACTGAGGTTCGCGGCCGAGGACGTGCTTGACCATGCTTGGATGGCGGTGAGTGGTTCAACCCAGTAATAGTTCTAAAATATTTACCCTTGATTCATGCGTGTCCGCATATATGCGACGATAATTATCTATAGCCCCTATAGATAATAAAATAATCGTCGCATATATGCTGCGTCTCCACACCTAGCTGAGGATATGGTTGTCCACGCTTGGATGGTGGTGAGTGGTTCTACACAGTTATAATTATCTTCGCTCGATTCGGCGTTTCTTCATTGACCAACACTGACGTTACTCAACGACACTGCACCGACAGCTACCATTCTTCATTTGACCGACACGACACGATTGCTTTGTAATTCCACAGAGCACGCACGCCCACATAGGAGCTTGATTAGGTATAAAACACATACATACGATGCCAGCCCGAACGAGTGGGAAACTTGCTTCGACGACATGTCGGTGTCGGGCCGGGGTGCAATGACACAGTGTACCATACAAATTCATAGAATTATGCGTCCAACGATGTCTGTGTCAGTATCGGTGCCGGACCGGGCCATACCGACCAATAAAGAAACGCACATTGGAATTCCCGAGGGTTCCATTGGGAACTTTCATCACTGTTGGGTGTATATGTATAGGTCTCCAATATGTTGTAGGCCCCCATGCACATGCCTTCATCATCAACCTACCTAGCAGGTGAGGTGGTCTGCCACTCCATCTATTTCCCTAGTGGTCCATTCTGTTCAAACCCTACACCTGCCGTCTGCCGTCATCACGCTACTCATACGGTTAAAGTACATTTTTCATTAATTTTGTTGTTCACAGGACGACTACGACGAAAGCTGCGACTTCCGTACTTGGTACGATGAAGACTCTTCATAGCGGACAGACGGCGGCGACCAAGAGTCGGAGACCGCCTCATGACGTCACGGCCTCGCGAGCCCCCACGCTGCGGCTTAGCGAACGCTTACCGCATGCTTACCTTCAATGAACACCAATACCAAAGCTATAATATTTATATACTGCAATATCTTTACATTATTTATGTCTTTTGGTGCGAACTCTGGTGCAGTATTATTTCGGATTAGTTCTCATTTAACCCCAAAATTTAAAAAGTGAATGATAAAGTGCCCTCCTTAGGTATAAATAGTGTAAGCCAGTGGCTGCTATTTTTATCCTCATATCCCTATGAGTTTATTTATGATTTTTCATAGAACAGAAGTAAGCCTTTCTTTCATACCTTATTTACCCTCAAATTAGTAAACAACTCTCTAAGATCTCCTGCTTCCTAATTTGATTTTTGGTTTAGTGAACTTAGGTTAATGAATTCTGATATTTATAAATGTTTTATTTTTATTATTAACCTATGTAATATACGATTAATATATATTATTTAAATATTGAATGAATTCACACCATTATTTACAAGAGCGCAAGGATTAAATAAGTTTTGTATAATAATGAATTGCTTTAGGCGTACATTTGTTGCTTATTTTGTCTTACTCATGGCATTTTTCTCTCAGACATTCCCTTTCATGTTATTGTATTTGTATAGTTGCAATAAAACCCCCATTTGGTGCTTCCAACAGCAATAATATAAAATTGTGAAATGTAAGTAAATAAAATATAAATTTAACTATTCAATTGCAATAATGTAGGATTGCATATGGCACAATATAAATGTTGAATTGAATGTTTATAGGTCAGTGCCAAAATTCATTTCATTGTAGGTACATGCTAAACCCTGCAGCAATTGATGTTCCTCTCGAATAATATATCTTTATAGCTATA
Organism: Eupithecia subumbrata; assembly: GCA_949316285.1. Classification (NCBI taxonomy): domain Eukaryota; kingdom Metazoa; phylum Arthropoda; class Insecta; order Lepidoptera; family Geometridae; genus Eupithecia; species Eupithecia subumbrata. The sequence continues at coordinate 2,236,497 of OX438648.1, forward strand.
CTAAGTTATTTTAACATAGATTTTGTCAAACACCACAATAATTCAAAATACTTATGATTAGACTGAAATAGGTACATTCCTTAAACTATTGCAGTTTGTTTTTCTGTCTTGCTAAGAAGCCAAGAAGTGTGTCCCATTTTGTAAATTCAACTTTGAAAGATTTGGTCAATTTTATGAATTTTATAAAAAATATTGAAAAATTTATATCAATTTAACATCGATTTAGAATAAAATTAGAGTGAAATTATCAAGTTCAATAGGGACTTAGCCTGCGTAATATTGTATACAAACGCAATCCATTGCATGTCACACATGTTTCATAAATTTTATAATGCATTTAGAAAGAAATGATATGTTCATGAGTAAAAAAAATGAATAAATTTGTAAAAAATATTTTTATTGTATTATTTTGTACAATTTAGGGCTTATTTCTTACTTTAGGATGTAACCTGATAATATAAAACCACTAGCTCCATTCATGGTGACTTCTGGATGAGTTCTTTCTGGTAAAACCTGAAACAATTAAGATTCTTAATTCTGAAACGCACCTCTTAAGAGGGAATTCACAAATAAACCAGAAATTCCACGCTTATTTCGTCCAAATTCTATGGTTTTCGTTCGTTGATTGAAATAACAATTACTTGTTAATAATAGTTCGTTTTCTCTTCTTCAATAATAATAGAACAAATTTTAGAAAACTTATTTATTTATTTTATAATAATCATTCTACCGATGCATGTTTACGCAAAAACTCTCGCGAGACCTATCTAATTTGATCTAATTTGTAGATTCTATTGAATATAGATAAATAAAATATATTTTTTTAGATTGCAAATATCCTATTCTTCAATAATAATAGAATACATTTTTGTTATAGGCCTCTATGTAAACAAAAAAAAACCTGAACCGAATTCAATTATCGACCGAAAAGGCTTCAAAACAAACCCCAATATCTCCGAAGTTCTACGTCATTTTGACATAATTTTTATACCTAAATAATCCTCAACATTTGCTTAAACTACAATATTAATTTTATTTATTAAATCACTACCATTATTTTTTTATGAATTTATTAAAAGTGCTATATATTAGGTCCTTACATATGAAATTGGCGTTTTTCGTACTGGCCACTTTAATCACAAATTTCTCCTCTTTGGTAAGGAATTCCAAATTCAAATTTGTACAGCTATAGACTCGTGTATTTGTGCTTCGATGATCGTCATTCATTTGTTTTTTTTCTTCTGTTTTTTTCTGTTTGCGTCACTCATTTTACAAAATGGAAAACTTAAAATATCGCATTATTTACGAGTACGAGTTCCGCCGTGGCACTAGTGCTGCGGAAACAACTCGAAGGGTGAATGATGTGTATGGCGGTCGTGTTGCAAAAGAAAACACAGTTCGTTTTTGGTTCCAACGTTTTCGTTCTGGAAATTTCGACTTGCAGAACAAGCCCCGTGGACGGCCTGAGACTCAAGTTGATAATGAAGAGTTGAAGGCTATTGTGGAAGCGGATCCATCGCAAACCACGTCCGAGTTAGCTGCAGGCTGCGGTGTTAGTGATAAAACTGTTTTAATTCACTTGAAGCAAATTGGGAAGATTAAAAAGCTTGAAAGGTGGGTACCTCCTACAGTCTTTTTTCTCTTAGTCTACAGTCCTTTTTTCGGCGGTAGGCGCGAAAAACTAAGCACTGTTTGTTTTTGCCAGATATTTTATACTATAATTAAAAATAGTTAAAGTTTGAATATTTACACTATCTATGATCTAAACTAACTATTTGTGCACCCTACCTGCCATCCATTGTTTTCTCCCCAAACAACATCCTAAACACAAAGTTACAGTAACAAACTTCACTGCACCTCATTCATAACCTCCAATCTGACAATATGGACCCCACCACCATCCAGAGCTCCTTGGCTCAGCTGAGCACTGTGTTCTCCGATGCCATGGCTGAATTTGAAGGAAAGCTGCACAATTCTAAATCACCAGTCAGTGATGTGGCAGCTCTTGCCAATGAGTTTGCCGTCTTCAAAACTTTCATCTCAAAATCACTGCGAGCCCTACAGGACCAAGTGTTGATGCTTGCCGGTGAGATAGACAGGTTGGAGATGCGAGGTAGACGCAAAATTCTTCTCATCCACGGTGTTCCTGAAAACAACCAGGAAAATATTGAAGAAGTAGTGGTGAGAACATTCACCGATAAGCTGAAAGTCCCCGGTGTCACAAGAACTGATATCAGCCGCTGTCATCGCATGGGGCGCTCCACGACCAACAGGCCTCGCCCCATTCTTTGTAAAATGCGGGATGTAGCTCTACGTGACAAATTTTGGATGTCCAAAACAGCGCTAAAAGACACCGGGATAACCCTGTCGGAGTTTTTGACCAAGTCCCGTCACGACACGTTCATGGAGGCGCGGAAACGTTTCGGTGTGACGAAATGCTGGACGAGACAGGGCTTTGTATTTGTGGTTGGCGCTGACGGATCTCGCCATAGAGTATCCAGCATTGCAGAGTTATCGGCGGTGCCTGTACTAGTCCCGGCAGTGGCGCCTGCACCTGCGCCTGCCATAGAAATTGCAGCCCCGCCAAAATCTCGCCGAGTAGCGTCCAAAAAATGATTTCCCGTGACCCGTGCATATCTTTGTAATGTGTCTCGCTCATTGATCCGATCGGTTGCTTTGTTTGCTTGGGGTAGGTAAGTGCTTCTTTTTTTTCGGCACACGTCATGCAGGTAGTAAAGCAAAGTGTAGTAAAGCAGGTAAGTATACTTTCTTTCACGTAAAATCTTGGCTCCTTACTTCTCTGTTTTCTATTTACCTCATTTTTATTTTATTTTGTTATTTTTTTGCTCTGAATGTTTGTTTACTTGCTTAGTATCTTCAACTTATTGTATAATGGCTTCTGCCTGCATCTTGTTGTAGTTTGACAATATTCTGCCTTCAACTTCTTATTTCATGGCCCGCTATGACTGTGCTACCAGTGTCCATGTCAGTCGAAAGTCAAAGAAATCGTGTTTTTAGTTCTCAACTTGATTCTGGTAGTTAAACGTCTCAGTCCACGCGTATAGAGATATACCCAAAGCTTGTGTTTTCAATTGAGGGTGCTGCCAGATTATGTAACCGATCGGATCATCGTTCGAATAATCTTGTAATTTTTTTTGTTTTTGTGTTAACTTTTTATTTATTTTTTATTAATTCTTCTTTTTTTTATCTATGTTGTTATGTTTGTTTAATGTTGTTTGGTTTACGATAGGTTTCCTATAGTTTTTGCAGGTAACCGGCAGATGGGCACAAATAGAACCAAACAGGTTTAAAGTTTAGTTATTAATTATATATACTTATATATATTACTTTATTTAAGAAGTATATTTTATTATTATTATTTTTAATTATAAATTGATCATATAACCATATGAGTATTAGCGGCGATGACGACTTCCTGTCCTGTTCATCTTCTGGCCAAAGTGGTGGCGACGACAGCTTTAAGAGCATTCCAACACTTTTTGACAACTTAGAGTCTACCTTTTGTAATGTCTCTAAAAATTTTAACATAGTGCATATAAATGCGCAAAGCGTCCCGGCTCACTTCACAGATATGCTGGCATCATTTACGTTAGGGAGCATCCACGCCATCCTTATTTCTGAGTCCTGGTTAAAACCCTGTCTACCTTCAACTCTTTATTCCCTTCCCGGTTTCGAACTAATTCGTAACGACCGCACTGGTGCGGTTGGTGGCGGTGTAGCCATATATATCCGTTCTCATATTCCCTACAATATTATTGACATGTCTGCGCAACCACCGCCGACCAGTGCTGGTGAACATCTTCTTATCGAGGTTCTTCTATCCCATCGTAAAATTCTGCTCGGCGTCTATTACTCTCCTTCTCTACGTATTAATTTCTTCCCTTCCTTTGAAAATCTTCTTGATAAGCTGTCTCCTTTGTATGACCATACTATTATTATGGGCGACTTTAACACGTGCTTGTTAAAGCGTGATTTTCGAGCACGCTCATTAGAAGGTCTTGTCCAGTCCTGTAACTTGTCAATTCTTCCTTTAAATCCAACCCACAACTTTCCTAACTGCAATCCTTCTCTTCTTGATCTTATTTTAGTTTCTTCTCTCTCCCATGTCGCTAAACACGGTCAGTGTCCAGCGGATGCTTTTTCATACCACGACTTAATTTATCTCTCCTACAAAATCCGTCCCCCAAAAGCCAAACCTAAAATCATTCTTCAGCGCAATTTTGGAGGGATGAATGTCGAGATGTTGCGGAACGACGCACGAGATGTAGACTGGTCTGAGGTGTTAGATGCTGTTGATATTAACAGCAAACTTACGCATTTCAATCGTATCATAACAAACCTGTATGACAAGCATGCCCCTGCTAGGCCAGTCAAAATAAAACATCTCCCCGCTCCATGGCTTACAAAAGAAATTAAAATTGAGCTTCGTAATAAGCATGCAGCCAAAGCTAGGTATAAGCGAAAACCCACTGCTGAAAACAAAGAACTCTTCATCAGGTCTCGTAACCATTGCAATAAGGTGTGTAGGGATGCACAACGCCGACACATTCACAAATCTGTTGAAAATAATGACCCCGCTAAGGTTTGGAAATTTCTTAAGTCATTGGGGGTTGGTAAATCGCGGCTTGATAGCCCATCTAAAGACTTGGACATTGACGCTCTTAACCATTATTTTTCTACCTGTTCTAAGTTTGACGGTACTCTTAAAAACAAAACATTAAACTCTCTTTCATCATTACCCACTCCTGACTTTTCTCCTTTCTTGATTTGCGACTTTACTGATTCTGACGTTAAGAAGAGCATTTCCTCCATTTCTTCTAATGCTGTCGGTATCGATGGCATTAGTAAGAAAATGATCCTCCCCATCCTTGATGATATTGTTCACGTGATTACCTATCTTCTAAACTTCTCAATCTGTAGTAGCACATTTCCCAGCACATGGAAAGATGCCCAAGTCACCCCAATACCAAAGAAATGTAAACCTTCTTCCTTCTGCGATTTTCGTCCCATTTCTATCTTGCCTTTCTTATCCAAGGTTCTTGAACGACTTGTACACCAACAACTTAGCTTTTTTCTAAACACCAATAACCTTCTTAACCCTTTTCAGTCTGGTTTCCGTCCAGGCCATAGTACCACATCAGCTCTCGTCAAGATTACTGACGACATACGAGATGGTATCTGGAACGGATCAGCAACCGTACTAGCCCTTCTAGATTTTAGTAGCGCCTTTAACAACGTCGATTTTGACATTTTATTAGGTATCCTTCGCTCTCTTAACGTTTCTTCAAATGTAATTCAGTGGCTTCGTAGTTACCTGTTCGGTCGCCGGCAACGCATAAGCTTTAACGATAACGTTTCCTCTTGGTGCCAACTCAGTGCCGGTGTACCACAGGGCGGCGTTTTATCTCCTCTTCTTTTCGCTATCTTCATTAATTCTATTTCCAAACAACTCTCTTCTTCCTACCACCTTTATGCAGATGACTTGCAAATATACACCCAGGCTCCAGTAAACCGACTAAGTGAAGCCATCCATAAGATCAATAACGATTTGAACGTTATTCTTGCTTGGAGCAACGCGCATGGATTGAAAGTGAACCCTACAAAAACGCAGGTAATCATCATTGGTAGCTCGCGAATGGTGTCCAAGATTGATTGGGCGCACCTTCCCCTAGTTCTTTTTGATAATGTTCAAATTGAGATCAGTAAGACTGTCAAAAATCTTGGTATTCTCATCGATAACCAACTGTCCTGGGGACCCCAATTGGCAGAAGTTAGTCGTAAGATCTTCGCATCGGCGGCCTCGCTCAAACGGTTGCGAAATCTCTTACCCACATCAACCAAAATTGCGCTCGCTCAGTCACTCCTGCTCCCTATCCTAGACTACGCCGACGCACATAGGAGTATTCAAGGCATAAATCCGGTTAAAAGTCAAAATCGCAAACTGAATGTAATGACACTTAAAATGCATGTATCATGTAGCGTAGTAACCGGTTTATCGAGGGGCAGCTCCCCGCCTATCCCAGTGCCGGCCATCTGACTACCTGCTCAGTCGGAATTAAGTCGTTGTCGGAATCGCATGTCTTTGTTCTCGGCGCTCTCTTTTGTAACACTAAGTTCTCTGTGCAAACATGGCTTCGTGTAGTGGACTACAAGAAAAACAACAATTGAATATGGAAGTAGAAGGTATGTACTATATTACAAAAGTAATTTTACGTAATTTTTTCCCGATTTCTTCACTTGTGGGGTCAATATTGGAAACACCTTTTTACTACTCGATTTTTTTACTAAATTTGAGATATCATAGTGGATTTGACTAAGTGTCGCGCCTTGTCGCGTTTCACTTTTTATGTTGGCATATATTTAGGACCTTTGCGTACAAGAATATGTAATAAAACCGTTCACGAACGTTCACCTTTTTTTTTGAAGAATTTTTAAATTTTAGGTTTACAATGTTTAACTTATGGAAATCTGCCATTTTTGCTTTCTTTTGTTACAGATCCCTCGGAGAGGGTAAAGAAACTTACTAGATTGGAATTATACAACATAATGAAAGAGTTTAAAGGAAAAAAACTTGAAGAAAAGTTCATTTTGATGGAAGAAAGTCTCGTACAGCTCACATCATGTCCAGTAGAAGAAAAGAGCGTTTTAAGTCGCTCTTTGAGGTTTTTCAAGACCAGCTTTAAGAAAAAGTGGGCAGAATGTCACAGCATAGAGGATAGGTTCTTAGACAAGAACGCAGATTGGCTCAAAACAACAATTGAGCTGCCCACGTGGTCTTTTAAATCCGGAAGACCGCAAAAACAATTCCAAGAATTAAGTGAAAGAAGCAAGCGGCGTAGAACAAAAGATTTACGGGAGCAGGTACCTGTAGATGAATTGACCTTCGCTGCTCGTGTAAGTCACGGCACTTCCGGGAATACTGATACTTCAAAAAATTTGAAAGAAATAACGGCAACTCCCACAAGAGCTACCAAAATTCGGAAAATCATTTCATCAGCCAAGAAAGATCAGATGACGAAGAAATACACGCCACAAGAAGCATTGGCATTATTTGTAGAAGGTGACTTCACAAGAAGACAATGGGAGCTTATCCAAGGCGATAGGAAAGATGTTTACCCTTGTTACTCTCTCATTCAAAAGGCCAAAAAGGAGTGTTACCCGAAAGAAGAATCAAATTTTGATTTCAACTACACCATATTATAGTTCAGATGAAGAAAATGTAAATGAAAATAGTGATTCTGATAGCATGTAATTTTAACCTGCTTTATTTTTCTTCTTATAACTCTAAATAGTATTGTTTTAATTTTTTGTCTGTACTATTTCTTTTGTTAATGTATATGTACTCTTTGTTTTTTTTTAATATATGTATTTTTTTCAAAGTATTTAATAAATATTTACCTAAAAAATATATTTTATCATGTTTCATTTCATAACAATTTAGAAAAAACCAACAAATCATTTTGACCGGATTTTTGAGTCTAATACTCCTATGTGCGACGCCAGCTATCCCGATTTAACCCAAGTACAGCTTGATAAGCTTGAGCGGCTTCAAAATCTCAGCTTACGCTTCATTTTCGGTCTGCGAAAGTACGACCACATCACAGAGTACCGCAAAAAGCTCAAATGGTTACCAATCCGTCTTCGCCGGGACGCACACTTCCTCTCACTCCTTTATTCCATACTTTTTGTCCCAAATACACCCCCTTACCTCAAGGAACGGTTTCAATACCTCCACCAAACCCATAGCCGCTCCCTCCGCTCAACACACACTCTTCAACTGCAAACTCTCCGCCCCTTCCATTCCTATAGCTCATCCTTTACCGTACGTGCCATAAAGCTGTGGAATGCCCTACCCACTTCAATTCGACAAGCTAAGTCTCTCCCTATATTCAAACATATGGTCTATGAACATTTCCTTGCCTCTACTTCAAACTGTTAGTATTAAATTAGTATATTTACAAACACCCTATATATTTATTTTATGTATATTATATATTTATTTTATATATATATCTTATTTATATTATATATGTATTTATTTTATGTATCTGTCATATTTATTGTATTTATAGCTACCACTATTTGTAAAACACGCCACCGTCTATACTTGTTCTTTCACTTCCGGTCCATCCAAAGGTTGCCTGGAAGAGATCGCTCATAGCGATAAGGCCGCCCATTGTGCAACGTTATTTGTATTTGTCTTTTCCTGTCCTGTGTTTCTATTTGGTGTGCAATAAAGAGTACTGTATTGTATTGTATTGTACCTCACGAATTGACTGAAGCAAACCGGCAAACGCGCGTCGACTGCTGCGTTACATTCTCAGTCTAAGACATCCTCCGTACTCCCCGGACCTTGCTCCAACAGATTACCATTTTTTTCGAAATATGGATAACTTCTTGCAAGGGAAAAAATTCAACTCCGATGGGGCAGTCCAAATCGCCTTCAAAGATTTTATTGATTCCCGTCCGACTGGTTTTTTTAGTAAAGGGATCAATGAACTACCTATAAGATGGCAAAAGTGCATAGAAAATAATGGTTCATACTTTGGTTAATTAAATATATTATATTAAAAAATATTCGACTTTTTGTTCCTCCCATACAAAACGCCAATTTCATATGTAAGGACCTAATATTTCATTGCGCCGGCGATCTGCCCTCAGTACCGCGCGAGCGCTTGTCGAGGTCGGACCTATGTCAGTTTTTTTCACGCACTGCGTCAGAGTGTGCGTGCTAGAACATCGTAAACTACGACCAAAGTTTTTGATCGTTGTAAGTATTTACATTCGTACAGTATTATATATATAGTCGTGATAGATAACTCATTCATTATAGTTATCCCAACACAGTAAGGGGTTAGAGTACATCTGGTCCGAATCTCAAACTGATCCGCGGACGAGATGTCCACTTCAATTTTGTGTTGGGGTACATCTGGTCCGAATCTAAATTCTCTTGATTTTAGATTCGGATCAGTTGTACCCTCAATCAAAAGTGAAAGGGACATCTCGTCCGAATCTCTTCGTTACTTTTCAAGGTTTCTGAATCGAAATACATCCAGCACAAATGCTGCCAGATTTCTAATGGTAAAATTATAGTACTTGTCAAGATCTACATTTAGGATGACAGCTATCCTCAAATCACGATATCTCAGGAACTGACCATCGCAGAGCACCAGTTTCTAAAGTGAAATTGTAGTACTCGTCGAGATCTACTTTTTTGATGACAGCTGTCAAACTTCAAATCACTATATCTCGGGAACTGACCATCGCAGAGCACCAGTTTCTAAAGTGAAATTGTAGTACTCGTCGAGATCTACATTTTTGATGACAGCTGTCAAACTTCAAATCACTATATCTCGGGAACTGACCATCGCAGAGCACCAGTTTCCAAAGTGAAATTGTAGTACTCGTCGAGATCTACATTTTTGATGACAGCAGCTGTCAAACTTCAAATCACGATATCTCGGGAACTGACCATCGCAGAGCACCAGTTTCTAAAGTGAAATTGTAGTACTCGTCGAGATCTACTTTTTTGATGACAGCTGTCAAACTTCAAATTCATCCCCCTTTGCCCCCAGGACCTTTTGAGATTGCTATAAGATGTCGTCGTGAAAGAGGGGTTCTAATTGCGGAATCGTATAGAAGGTACTTTTGTAATTGAAAACAAATAAATTCACCCCTCCTCTCGCCCCCTTTTCAGCCCCCCCGCTTTTGAGATCTCCCAAACGAACGAATCTGGAAGAAAAAAAAAATTCCCTCACGCCCCAGGCCCCCTGAACCCCCTCACCCATCAAAAATCTGACATGGGTATCGTTTTTGACTAATATGGGGGTGAGGATTACGAATTTTATGACGGCGGGTGTGTATCGGGTTGCGGTGAGCGAAGCGAGCCTTGCTGTGTGAGGTATAAAAAACTAGTATTTAAATAGATATTCGTGATTTGTTGTTATTTTAGAATGAAAAAACAAGATAATTCGGAGAATATTGTTGTTACAACAGCAACCTCGTCGAAACAATGGACATGGTGAGAGACTAATATGTACCATTTTATGTATTATTATGTTTATTGGGCGGGGGAATAAGCTGAGTCCTATTTATTCAAGTTAAAAAACAATTATGTTAAGTATGATAATTGGATTGATTGGCATCAAAAAAAGTTCAAAAAATCTCAAAGTAACTTTTTTGAAAATCTATGAAAGGGGAAGATATTTTTTTCTAAAAAGGATGTTTAGTTTCCTCAGACCATTTTCATGTAGCTTCAACGGTTAAGGTACCTGCCCTTACTGAACCGTCTCAAAATTCCACCCTGTTTATATATGCTGCGGATGTCGGTAAGCAATCGATTACTGCGTAAAATAATGAAAAATATATCAAAACAAATTAGGTACCTCTATTATGAACAAAATTAATACTTCACATAAAAAAAAAAATCCATCGAACTCCATCCTAAGAAAACTTGTATTACGGTGGATCAAGATCATTTAGTCGCAAAAGAAAGCACGCTTGTGCAGGTCGCCGCCCACTCGGTGCGTAAAATACCTAAACTTGCATTTCTCCGATATGTGACAGGGCTCTTAAGCATGTCTCAAGTTGCAGTTTGTTGACAATCTTCATACAAGTGCCTAAAAATCGTGACTTGAGACACCCTTAAATCTGAGTTGTGTTTGAGTATTTGGGGGTTTAACATCTTTGAGCCATCTTTGAACTGTGCTTATTTATCATCAGCTGTAAAGAGCCCTGTAAAGAGCTTATAATATTATGTAAGTAGTAACTGACCTGATAATGTCTCATCCAATTACTGACAAGTTTCAGAGCTGCTATATTTGGCCTTGGCTTCAGATTCAAATACAAATTCTGCAGGGGCTCAGCAACAGGAAAATATACAGCAAAAGGTCGGCCGGGCTTTACAAACTTCACCAGCTCATTGAAAATGTTTTCAGGATCTTCTTTGCAGGCTATGACTAGTGAATCAGCTTTGCTTTTTAATAGTTCTGCTGCTGCTATGTTATCAAAATGCCACTTAGGTTTTTTAGGCTCAGGGTATTTACTTTCCTCTGAATTTTTATTGGTTACAGAGTTAAGTTTGATTTCATTAGCAGATTCTACATTTAATTCACATGATTTTTTACTCTCATCTGATACAATTTGTTCGTCCCCATCGACTTCAGGGTTAACCTTAGCCACTTTGTTTTGATGTTCTGTATCATCCTCATGTTTTCTCTTTAGAGAATTGTCCTGATTACTATCTTTTGAATTGGAATTAGTATCACAACCTTGATACAACTGTCTTAGTACTGAGTATACATTTACTGAAATACACCTTTGAAGTTGGTTTTCACTGTAGTTCATTGCAAGTAGTGCCTGCTTCTGGGACATGTTTCCAGGATGCATGTGAACTAGTTTTCCCTTTGTATTGTCCCCAATTGTACTCATCAGAGCAGCAGCAAGCAAACCATTAGATCCGGAATCATACAATAAATGGACACCATCAGAACTAACATTAGCTACTGTTATCAGTTGGGACAATGTGTCTAACCGTAAATTCTGAATTTTATGTGCCTCTAACTTGTACATAATTTCAGACACAAGTCGCAAGTTAGGTTTCATAATCTGAATGTATTCACAATACTTCTTTGCTTTTTTGTTTAAATATTTTTCTTGTGAAAATTCAGTCTTGTTGTGGAAAGTATTTGAGTTTGTGATAAGTGTTTCAACAATATCAGAGGCTTTGTTGGTATCACTTTTCAGGACTTCTATATCAGCTGCTGTCAGTTTCTGCGAGCGACCATCATCAATAATGTTCCTATTATCATTTCCTGATGCTTTTATATCAATTTCATCTTTCAGAATCACTGGTTCTTCTGTGAACTCTACAGTAAATTCTCTGTTCTTTTTATTACTCTTAGGTTCCAGTTTGAAATAGGAAAAGTAAGAACGGCCCTCTATTCCAAGCAAATTAACATTGTCTCTTCCCAAACTAATGGCAGAGTTTGGTTTATTGAATTTGTGAAGTTTCCTGTAGTTTTGCTTCTGTATCACTATGTAGTCACCAATTTTTATAACTTCATTGTTAGATTCCATGGTGTTAGGTGCGACTTGAAACCTCAGTCCAGGAAACTGAAACCTACGAGTTACCTATTAATTGTAGAAAAATAATGAAATATTAATTTTCCTGATAGGTACGCTTTGCGCAAGGGTGTTACTAAGATAATTAGAAACAAAACAAATTATTTCCAGCAGGAAGCCGGAATCAAAACATACATAACCTCAAATTTAATTTTATCGAATTTTGACATTGACTCATGCATGACATGACGTTGACAAATTCAGTACCACAGACACTAAAGTAAGGCCAAAGTGGAATTTCTAATCATGAACCTTTTAATCTTTTAATAATCCATGCGTCTGAGCCACAGGTTAGGTACAAGCTAGTATAGTATTATAATAATCTGTGGTACAAGCAACGTTACTTCCGTAGAAAGAGAAGCCATAGTGATCTGTGGAGAAGCCGTTACGTTAATTCGAGGAGGACACTTCGGTCGGAGACAGGCAGTGCGGAGTTGTGGAGGTGCGAAGCTTCCACGTCGGCGTCGCAACGCATCATCACATTAAGAGGCTCAGACAATGAATGATGGATGCTGGATGTTATCTACGAAACATTCATTCACAGAACAAAATCTTCTTTCCAGTCTTAAATACAACAAAATTTACTTAAACAACAAAATTTTATTCTATTATATTAAGCATCTTCTACCTAGGGCACATTGCACATATAAATAAATTAGCTTAAAGGAAGCAATGTACCTACTATCTATCTTTATAGCACACAGCATCATCAAGCCCCAAATTATGCAGAGCTTGGCATTAATAGGAGTCAGTATTCTAAGATTTATACTAGATTAATGATAGATGCAAGGGTGAGCTAGTTGATGGCGACCAAAATAAGTGTAAAGCTATGAGAAAAAAAATATTATATTGAAATTTCTAACAATTGTAATTATTCTTACATCTAATAATTGTCATTTACATTACTAGGCTAAATATATATGAAAATCATTTAGTACATATTTCTATCATTTTATGAACATCACAAACTTTTTCCCTTGGTTTACCTTTTGCTTTTCCCTGCTCTACTTCATACTTGTCAATCTTTTCCCATTGTGCCCAAGTTATTATATTACTGTTTACTTGAGTAATCTCTTTGCTGACTTCATGAAAGCCACTTCTTTGTTTTGTTAAATCTATGGTCTTTAAATCTTCACATATAGTCTTGGCAACTTGGAATGCATTTCCCATGGTGTGTAATATAACACCTACTGGACCGGTTCCTAGCCAACCCGCTACATAAAGCTTAGCTAAGTCCTTTGAGTCATCAACACAACCTCTATCATTTGCTACTAATCCATTTGTAAAGACAAGTTCATCATCAGCTTTCACACTTTTGTATCCTATACTTCTGAATGCTAATCCACATTTGATTATCTCCTTCTCATCTATAGGTATACATTTTTGTTCTTCAAGCTTATCACCTATCAGTTTGTTACAAACTAGTTCTATACCAGTTAAGTTTCTTTGCGCATCTACAGTGAATTTACTAGGGCTTCTGAAGAAGACAGGATTGAATATTCTTTCCCTTTCTTCATTACTTGTATTCTTGCTTTCTTTGAAAGACTTCACCATAAGCTCTGTTAACCTTTTCCTGGGTCTTTGCAGTGAAGGGATTACATCTTCTACACCTTTTAGGTCTGATTCTCTCCATACAGTTCTGCAGTTTTTCAATTTGAGCTGCTCTCTTAGTTCCTTAATTGTAAATGCTACTTGTAAAGGTCCTCTTCTTCCAATTAGATGTAGTTCCCTGACTTTAGATTCAGCCAGAGTGGTCAAGGCATGTTCAGTTATGTCTGTTTTCCTGAGTTCATCGACTGGTGAGAGCAAAATTCTAGCTACATCTAAAGCCACATTTCCTTGGCCAAGAACAGCTGCAGTCTCACATGATAAGTTAATCTAAAAATAAAAGAATTATTTCACTTTTTATTTTATAATCAGATTGATGATCTTGGTGATATTGGTTTTTCTTATCATCATTTATCAGCCACTTACTTTCAAATCCTTGTCACTGGGCAGTCCATTATACCATCCAACGAAATTCCTGGCGCCTACAACATTAGTTGCATCTTCATTTTCAATTCCAAGGGTCTTATCCTCTTCAGCACCATATGTCTGAAAAATACCAATAAAATTATGAATTTTGATGACCATGTATAAAGAAAATCAGGAAATATTTTCAGAATCATTTTAAGAATGAAATAAAGATGGTTACCAACAATACAGCATCATAGTGCTGCCTCAGTTGCTTCAAACTTATATCTCGCCCCAAAGTGATATTGCCGTAGAAATTAACATTTGGTTTTAGAGCTACTTTAGTGAATTGATTGATCACATTTTTTACTTCAGGGTGATCGGGGGCCACACCGTATCTGCAAACATTTAATATATTTAACACTTCGAGTGCTCTTCACGATCATCCCAAAGAAGAATCCAATTTAGATAAAGAAGATACTCATTACCTATTTTAGATAAATTGATAAAGATAACTGGGAAAGTGGTGTTTTCATGTTTTAGAAAGATCGAAATGTTTTACCAACCTTATTAGACCAAACGGAACAGGGAGTTTCTCGTAGATATCTACATTTACCTCTCCAAGGTTTTTGGTAATGTGCATAGCCGCATAGAAGCCGGCTGGGCCAGCGCCTACTATGCACACCTGAGGAATTCTCGCTGAAGAAGTAGATAATGTTCGTTTTATCAAATTGCAGAATTTGAGCGTCATTTTCACGCTTCTATGTCAGCTTGAGTTTAGAAAGTATAATCGTTCCAGCCAGAAAATAATCACTGAATAATTCAAATTTCTTACGGCTTTAGTGTCTAAACGAATTGGAAGTCCTATTTTATCAACACATTGGACAATATTTCTATATTGAGCTCAAATTAAACTATTTTCAAAAATAAGTGAAGTAGGCAATTAAAACTTTCACAACAACAAGACACAAAACAAACACAAAAACAAACAGACACAACCAAACACCAACCAAATCAACACCAAATCAATGAACTATTGTCTAAAGCCGGCTTTTCACAGTTTTCACTATGGGATATAATATAAATTACATCTTGAGCTGTATAGTACATCCCGCGATTGCTGTTCATACTGTTAAAAATAAAGATTGAATAGAACCTGCATGTTTCTGTCATAGAGAATAAAAGTAGATTACTCTTGTCTGACTGACTGACTCAAGTTGTCTGTCAATAATAGAAATAAAATATGATGTATTAGAAAAGAATAAATGTTTCCTACTGAAATCTAGTTATCAATTTAGGGCAAATCTTAACAGGTTATGGGCCCAGAGGTTCCAGACGCGAAATGGAGTGCAAAATTAACAAACACGGTGTCACCCCGTTTTGCGGAATGGAATTCACCAACTGGCTGTTCCGCATCAAACTCATCTTAGAAGAACAAGATTTGTTGGAAACCATCGAGAAAAAAGGAAAGGTTGGAGAATTTTCAGAAAAAGAAAAGAAAAATAATGTAAAAGCAAAAAACATAATAACTCAGTGTATTGCCGATACTCACTTAGAACTGATCCAAGAATGTGAAACGGCTTACAATATGATAATTAAACTAAGTTCCACTTATCAAAGAACTGGAATAGCATCGCAGCTACTGCTAAGAAAAAGACTTTTAACCATAAAATACACAGAAGATCAGAAAATAGAAGATTTTTTCATTATATTTGATAAATTGGTGCGAGAGTTGAAAGGGTCTGGCGCAGAGCCCTCAGAAAGTGAAGTTATATGTTATTTGCTGCTATCTATGCCAAAAACATATGATAATGTTGTGACCGCAATAGAAACAATATCTAGTCAAGAACTTACAATAGGATTTGTAAAAACTAGACTAACAGAAGAAGAAATTAAAAAAAATGGATTTCATAATCAGAATGAACGGCAAGAATTGAATGCTTTCAGAACTAATAGACTACCGGAAATTAGACAACATACATTACGTACGAATACGTTCAATTTCGAATGCTACAACTGCGGAAAGAAAGGACATAAAAAAATTGATTGCAAATTCAACCGACCACGAGAAAATTACAGAAAGGCTTATAATATAGAAGGAGAAACTGAATTTGAGAATCAAAATAAAGGTAATATGCACAACAATATTAACTGTTTCATGATGAATGATTACATAGAAGAATCAAGTAAAAAGATTCACTTTTATGTTGATTCTGGTGCATCAGATCATTTGATAAACGATGATTCGTATTTTCACCATTTTATAACTCTGCAGAATCCAATTAAGATTAATATAGCTAAGAAATCAGAAGCATTGTATGCAACTAAACTTGGAACAATAAAAACTGAAAATTGCAATCTGAACAATGTGTTATTCGTACCAGACTTAAGAAATAACTTATTATCAGTCAGAAAAATTGAGAATTATGGACTGGGTGTCATATTTGAAAATAATAAAGTAATTATTTACAGAGATAAATATGTAATCAAAGAAGGAAGCCCCAAAAACAACTTGTATGAGGTAATTTTTAATGTTATAGAAGATCATACAGCACAAAAGGCTTATTGTATCCCAGAAAGTGATGAAATTTGGCATAGAAGACTTGGACATGCTTCAGCAGATAAACTAAAAGAACTTAAACAAAGAAAATTAATATTTTGTGATGCTTCACAGTCAGAAATTCTGTGCGAGCCTTGTATAAAAGGAAGACATTCCAGAACACCTTTCAAAAAGGATTATACACGCACTAGAAGAGTATTGGAAGTCATTCATTCAGACTTATGTGGACCAATAAATCCCGTAACCCACGATAATAAAAAATATATACTGACTTTTTTGGATGATTTTACCCACTTTACTGTTTTGTATCTTCTAGAAAATAAGTCTGAAGTTTTGGAGTACTTAAAGAAATATGTAGAAATGGTAGAAGCAAAATTTAGTGTAAGAATATCCAGACTGAGATGTGACAATGGAGGAGAATACGTGAATAAACAAACGAAAATATTTTGCGAAACGAAAGGAATCCAAATTGAAAACACAATTCCATACTCACCTCAACAAAATGGAAAAGCAGAAAGGTTGAATAGAACTATAGTAGAAAAGGCAAGAACCTTACTGGTAGATTCGGGTTTTGAGAAAAATATGTGGGGTGAAGCTGTCTATGCATCGATATATGCAATCAACAGAATACCCACTGTAGAAAAGAAAATTCCAGCAGAAATTTGGTTTGAAAGAACACCCGATTATGCCAGATTTAGGATATTTGGTTCAGAAGCTTATGCGTATATAAATAAAGAGACAAGAGAAGGTAAGATGTCAGAAAAGTCAAGACTATTGTATTTCATTGGTTACTGCAATAATGGTTATAGATTATGGGATGGTCAGAACAAGAAGGTTGTATCATCTAGAGATGTAATTGTTAATGAACAACCATACCATAAAAATACACTATATATTGACCCAAAGTTTTTAGAACAGACTTCAGAAATTCAGGAGAATATAACAACAGAACAAAACTTGGAAAATCAGGAAAATGCAACCACAGAACAAAACGCTGAAGTTAATAAACCAGGAGTGGAAAACTTATCAAGTATTGATAAAAGAACTAGAAGAAGACCAGTTCATTTACAAGATTATGAATGTGATGATTTTCATGATTGTGAATGAACTGGTACTAGTACTAGTACTTTAACATATCAGAAAACGTACCAAAAACGATGAAAGAAGCTTTAGAATCAAATGAAAAAGAAGAATGGATAAAAGCTGTACAGGCAGAATTAGATTCCCTAGAAAAACATTCAACTTGGAAAATAGTCGAGAAACCAAAAGATAAGAAAATTATTCACAGTCGTTGGGTTTTTAGAAAGAAGGATCAGAACATTTACAAGGCAAGATTGGTGGCAAAAGGTTATGAATCTAATGAATGGTCAGACACTTACGCACCTGTGGGTAAGTTGACTACTTTAAGAACATTGCTAATAATTGCCAACAGAGAAGACATGCAAGTTGAACAAATGGATGTGAAGACGGCATTCTTGCATGGTACGCTTAATGAAGAAATTTATATGCATCTTCCAGAACACATGAAAAGTGATAAAAGTGTTTGTAAACTTAACAGATCGTTATATGGTCTGAAACAAAGTCCAAGGTGCTGGAATAATGCATTTCATGAGTTCATGATTGCAAATGGATTCAGATGCTCAGCTTATGATACCTGCCTCTACTTAAGAAGTGAAGACAAACTGTATGTATTTCTTTATGTAGATGACATTTTAATTATTCATGCGGACAAGTATGTAATAGAAACGTTCAAAACAAAATTAAGTTCTAAATTTGACATGGTGTCTATTGGACCCATCAAAAGGTATTTAGGATTAGAAATAGAAAGAGATTTTGAAAACAAAACAATCAAAATTCATCAGAAATCTTATATCAAAGAATTGCTTAAGAGATTTGAAATGGAAGAATGTAAAGGTGCAGCCACACCTGTTGAAAAAGGTCTAAAACTAAAAAAGGAAACGGACCCACAGAAATTTACAAAGAAACCCTATAGAGAGTTGATAGGTTGCCTGATGTATCTTGTGATGGGAACGCGGCCAGATTTAAGCTACTCAGTAAATTTGTTCAGCCGCTATCAAGATAGTGCAAATGATAACCATTGGAATCATTTAAAGCGTGTGTTAAAATATTTAAAATTTACCATGGAGCTAGGGTTATATTACAAAAATAAGTTTGTTGGAGAATTCAATGTCAAAGGTTATTCTGATTCAGATTGGGCTTCTGATTGTAATGATAGAAAGAGTGTTTCGGGATTTTGTATGACTCTATTCGGTAATATAGTTTTATGGGCTTCTCGTAAACAAAAGACTGTTGCTCTGTCTACCGCGGAAGCAGAATATGTCGCTCTGAGTTCACTCGTATCAGAAGCGATATGGTTTAGAGGTTTAGTTAGTGACCTAAATGTAAGTTGTCCAAAAGTTTTAATTTTTGAAGACAACCAGAGCTGCATTCATATTGCTAAGAATCGAGAATGTAAACGAGTAAAGCATATTGATATAAAATATTATTTCATAAGAGATACTATTCAAAGGGGAGATGTAGCAATTGAATATATCGCTTCCTCCGATCAACCAGCTGACTTGTTTACAAAAGCACTAGGTAAAGAACTGCTTGTACGACACAGGAATAGTATCGGGTTAGATATCATTAGTTAGAATTTTATCTTATGTTGTTGTTACAGTTTATAAGATAGTTATGTTATTTAATATACCTACCTAGTTATATTGTTTTTATTTTATTTGTATTTGTTTTTGTTTGTAAAGAAATATGCAGCTTCAGGGGGAGTGTTAAAAATAAAGATTGAATAGAACCTGCATGTTTCTGTCATAGAGAATAAAAGTAGATTACTCTTGTCTGACTGACTGACTCAAGTTGTCTGTCAATAATAGAAATAAAATATGATGTATTAGAAAAGAATAAATGTTTCCTACTGAAATCTAGTTATCAATTTAGGGCAAATCTTAACACATACTGTAAGATATATACAGGGTGTTTGTAGGGTTAGACAAACTCGGTGTGTGTGTAAGTGGACCTATTTGGGAAATATGAATTGAAGGAAAAGACCCTAACTGTTTTAAATTTTTTTTAATCCTGTTTTTTGTATTTTTTTAAGATTTTCCGAAATTCTTCGAAATTCTCTCTACCTCTAGAACTTTTTTTGGAGCGTGTTTTCTAGAAAATTTTGTACTTGTTTTTGGTCTCAGATGTATCCTTCGTCTTTTGAAGGCATTATTTATTTGAAAGAACGTGTAAATAATTAGTTATAAGGTCTCAAAGTTAAAAAAAGTAAAAAAAAAATATCAAGAAGGACAACTTTGCATCGTTTAAAAAAAAAAATAGCGATCGAGAAGTTCAAATGCTTTTAAAAATTTCTCTAAACATCGCTTATTACAACGGCACATGTAGCCGAAAAGTCTATAAACTTGTCAAAAATTAGCACTTATAGGGAAAATGGAGTAAAAACGTTAAGAATAAAACATTGTATTAAAACAATTATGGTTCAAATATCACTTCCCTATTTTTAATACAAAGGTACGAACGCTAAATTAATTTAAAAAAAACCTTTTTTTATCACACCTAGGTACCCGACTAATTCGAAGATCCGAAATTCGAAATCAGAATTTCGAATTCGAATCAAAATTTGTAATCGTTAAATTTCGTTCTTATTTTGGTTATTTGTTATGTTTTGATAAACTGTTTGTTGTTCTTTTTGTTATCGTTGTTTTTGTCACAATGGCGAATTCAGCATTGAAGAATACGCTGATATTATTTATGCGTACGGTCGATGCGATGGAAATACACGTGCAGCACAGAGACTGTACAGAGAGTTGCATCCCAATAGACGTGTGCCACACCATAGCACATTTTCTAATACCTTTCGGTGACTTCGAGAAACGGGAAACTTAACTCTTCGAGAACCACGAGTCAGTGCAACGCAGCAGCATGTTGGTGTGGACGAAGCCATACTCCAAGCGTTCAACGAGGATTCCACTACCAGTACTCGAAAGGTCGTCGAACCTCAAAGAGCTAAAATTTCGGAAAATCTTAAAAATATACAAAAAACAGGATTAAAAAAAATTGAAAACAGTTAGGGTCTTTTCCTTCAATTTATATTTCACAAATAGGTCCACCTACACACCCACCGAGTTTGTCTAACCCTCCACCAAACACCCTGTATTTTGGAACACACATGATCAGTTTACACGTCTGCACACGAACGCCAACATTCAAAGTTTTCAAACTGAGAGCGAGGCAGGGGGAGGCGCGGTGTCCGGGGACGTGAGGTAAAATATACACCTTCGAATAACCTTCAAAATTAGCGCTCACTAAGTCGAAAAAATATTTATAGTTTGGGATTTAATAAGCACAGTGTGAACGGTCTCGTACAAAATGTATGGCGAGCGATAAAATATTAGGTATATCTCAAGATGTAATATATAATATATTATATCCCATAGTGAAAAGCCGGCTTCAAGGAATTTGATTTGATTGTGAATTTCAGTGTTGCCTGCCGACCGGTTGCCGACAGAGGGTACTCATGCACAGATTAAATATAACCAGATGTGTGGCAAGCGTGCTGATGAGCAAGACCAAAGATTGCAAGGTGGTGGGGGGAAAGTGTTGCCATGCAATTTTATTACCCCGATTTTAGGTTTCTTATTTCATGTCTCTGTTGGTGGATTGGATTTGCGATTTTCCAGTTCATAAATTTGGGTGTTCAAATTCAGAACAGGAAATTCCACCAAACCTTGGTTGACCTTTGTAGTGAATGTTTTAAGTACTGGTGTGTTTAGGTCCTTACTTTTTGTTACAGCCTGCGGGTATTCCTCGGTCCGGTAGGTCTTATTTTATTACTTGCGCACTTACAACCTATTGATCCTGTTCTGTTAGGATTTAAAGCAAACTTTTAACTTTTTTGTGTATTTGGTTAAGTTTAATCGTTCCAGTTCCAGTAAAGTTATTAGTTTTCTAGTAAATAAATATATAAGTATATACTTAAATTAGGTACGAATGTGGGAATAGGTAAACATTTAATTTAACTAAGCCTAGAAAGGAAACAACGTTTAGTTAGGAACCTATCAATTTTGTTTTGTTATGTAGGTATATTCACTTATTACGATACGAGTAGAAATAATTTTAAACACTAGAATATAGTAAAATAATATCAATAGTTTTATGTTAATAGTAATTAAATAACATTTTTATTAGGGAATTAAATTCTTACACGTTAACCAGGCTTAGCCAACAGACTTCGAAATCACATTTCTCCTAATAAATTAAATCTTACGGTTTAGATATTGCTAAGGTAACCTTTAATACGAAATTTAATGGCACTTTTAAAATTATTATGCAGCTAAAAAGAAAAAAGTGCAAATACAACAAAATTAAATGACACTTTTACACAACAATATTACCAACATTCCTGCCTACTAATCCAAATATTTATATTCTGTTATAATTAATAAGTATGTATGATCAGTCTTTAAGACGATTATTTCAATATGTTCTTAATCAAATCAAATAGTCTTTAGTTAAATAAAATTTATTATTTTTTATACTGGATTGCATTTCTTTTACATTCTCAGATTTAATTTTCTCAAATTAAATCTATTTTATGGTATGTAAGAATATTGAATCATAATTATTGATTATAAATAATATACAGGTTGTAACAAAAAGTAAGCACTAAACTTTCATGGGTGGGTTCCGACTTGATTATAGAACCGAAGAAAAATTACCGAATAGTTTCGAAAAAAAAGTAAACTAAATGTTGTGCTTCTTTTCAGGTAAAATAAACTAAAAAGGCCTACGTACCTCTTTACAACTCCATTAAAACACAAAACACCTTCGTCGTGGGTCGTTGACCGTGGAGTTCAACGACCCGCGACGTCATCGCAGCGGACAACGCCTCTTAGATGTGATAGGTAGGTCTTACAAATGCATTTTTCCTCGGTTCTATGATAATAAGCAAATGAAAACAGTCATTCATTCATTACCCAGTCTAGTGATAATTTCGTTTTTATTTATTTGTTTTAAATTTTCATATTTTCCTGTGTTCTTTGATCGAAGCTAAAGTTTGGTCCTTACTCTTTGTTACACCCTATATAAAAGTAATACTACCCAATATGTAAATATTTTGATTGGTTATTTCTATATTTGTTTGGAAGGTAGATTATAATACAAAGTAGGTATGACAAACTTTCTCAGAGTCTTAAACAGACTTTCATTCTTTTTATATATATTACGTACCAGCCTTGAATCAGCATGAGGGAAAAGATAAGTTCGCTGTTTCATTTTTATTAATAAATTTTCATAGAAATGTTTACTAGGTACAAATTTTGGACTATATTTTGGGTCCCCAATCTTTGCAACCCGTTGCTTCTTTCCAACGCAAACGTAGATGTTTATCTGCAGGAAATCTGTAACAAATAAAAACATGACACTTAAATAATAAATGCGAAAGTTTGGATGGATGGATGAATGGATGTTTACCTCTTCACGCTACTTACTACTGAAAGGATCGGCTGAAATTTTGCATACAGGTATCTAATTCTAAAATACTTTTTATTCCATAAATCAGTTCCTATGGGATAGAAATCACACCCTTAAACGTTTCCATAGAAACAATGCGTGCGAAGCCGCGGGCATAAACTAGTTTTAAGATAATGTTTCTCGTTATGTACGTATTCAAATATATTTCAACGCGCCATTTGGGGAATTTTATTGTCTAGTGCAGGCAACCCTAAATTTTCGCAATGTTAGGTTATATTAATTAAAATTTTCATAAAACATAACTTTTGAGCCTTGTACCTCTTAATTGTTCATGTAAATCTATGAATCTGTAAATTTTGAACCTTTTTGTAGTCAAAAAAACTTGTACTTACGAGTGGAATGATAAATTCGGCACTTTTGCTTCACTGTCACTTGTACATTCGAAAACACAGCACCGCACCATTTTTGGCTTTAGTTTTTATTGTTTTTAGGTGCGGGAATGTCCACAGGAACACTTTATTCACATTTATACTTAGAAATCAAAATTTTACAACAATTTCGATGATTCTCGTTCGAGCTCCGTCGATGTGTAGGAAATTTGTTTAGCAACTAGAGTTGCTTTTCAATGAAAAAACCGGCACGCGAGAAAGTGATAGCAAGCCATTCGCTCTATCTCATTTCTTCTTAGGTTATAGGCATAAGTCGTTCTCTGTTTATGTGTGAATGCGATAGCATTTGCGCGTGTTCTATAGCATACTCTTTCTACGTACTCATGCCTCATGCCTTACTTCAACTTCTTTCAAGCCAATCTCCACAGCCACGATTTTGAAGCGCATCTTGTGTCTTGCGATTTGTTTCGATATCTGATAAGACGGATACGATCTTACACACTGTTGTGATTTTATAATATATTTATTATAAAATCACAACACACAAATTAGTCTGCGTCTTGCGTTTTGCAAGTTTTTCGGGGGCCCTCCCCCGAAAAAATTGCGCCCCTGCGCCGCCCGGCGACGGCGCACTGTGCGTCTCAAAATCGTGCTCACAAAAATACATCTGTGTATAAGGAATCGCGCTACAAAATCGCAACAAATCGCGCGACACAAGACGCGTTTCGAAATCGCGGCTGTGGGGTAGAGGCTTAATGGCGCCTACAAGATAGCATGTATGTAGTACAGTCTCAGAGCACTCTCAGAGTACAGCACAGTGACAGAATACATCATTATGTCAACATCAAAACCAAATCAATGTCAATTTACCTTTGTCAGTGGTAACCTCTTCTTGCAAAATAATTGTCACATCTTGAATTCTGTATTTATACATATTTCCTAAAATTGTTGGATGAAGATCGAAAAAATGTCATAAAGTTGTAATATCCATTGTTACTTTACAAGACAATTTATGCCCTTTATCTGGAATAAATTACCACTCGTACGAGAAAGTTACAATGTCTCATTTATCGGATGTGAAGTTTCTCTTCACTAGGTTATTTTCTCTAAAAAATGGGTAAGTTCAATTGAATAATTGTATTCATAATTTGAAAGTAGTAGTAAGTTGCCTTAACAGTCACGCACGTTCTGGGGACCTAACTTCTGGTCACAATGTGTCTGAACAAAGATTCTACCTCAATTTCGTAACTTGTTATAAAGTTGAATCAGACTGATACAAAAGCAGGCTACTACTGTTTATTTTTTGAGTCGGCTTTTTCAATCTACATCTAAATTTATCTCTAGCTTTCTCTGTAAACTAGAAAGAACAATGTGTACATATGTATAATATTATTTTTAATTATCAGATTGAATTCACCTAAATGGGGTACAAGAAAGTTCAGCCAAGATATAAATGGAGGACAGCCGTTATCCAAAGGCAGTGCAACTTCCCTACCTCCACTTTCAGAGCCCTTGCCTAACCTCCCTCATATAATATATGCATCGGTTAAAGAAGAGGATGCACTGACAGAGGTCACTGTACTAAGCAACGGACTCAGGGTTGCTTCAGAAAAAAAGTTCGGCCAGTTTTGTACAGCAGGAGGTAATGCACATGCAAGTTCTGTGATGATACAATAAATATTTCATGTTAATTTAAAGTAAAGATAACAGTTTATTCAGTTCAAAGTTCCTTTTCTGTGTGAATGATCATTGTACATTAATATAAGGTATTCCCTATTACTTATCATTTTGTACTGTTTTAGTCGTAATTGATTCTGGCCCGAGGTATGAAGTTGCCTACCCAAATGGTATATGTCATTTCTTGGAAAAACTGAGTTTTGGTGTAAGTACTTATTTAGAAATATCTTAAAAGTTACTTGAGATGTCTAAGATACAGTACTATAGCTGTATGTATTATTTTCAGGCCACTCACAAATTCTCAACACGGGATGTCATGCTACGTGAGTTGGAAAGACATGGAGGTATCTGTGACTGCCAAGGGTCTCGTGATACCACTGTCTATGCCACTAGTGCTGATTCAAGAGGCTTGGAGGCCATTACTCAGGTAAGAACCATTGAATTTAAGATTTTCCTCATTACATCATCTTACTCATACTATAATTATGTACAAATATGTAGGTACTTAAAATAATAATGTACTGTTTGTAACCAATTTGAATGCCCATTGCCCAATAAATTTATTGATGAACTCTGGTGTATGTCACATCACATCAGTGTATTTATTGTTCATGAGAGATAAGTGAACTATAGTTACCCCAGTTATGTTAAAATAATGCATGCAAAGTGTTTTTACTAACTCTAATAAAATACTGTGTGTTGTGTACATATTTGTATAAAAATCTGCTTGTTGAATATCTTAAGTTGGGAAAGTTTTGCCTCAGATCTCTATAGCTGTTTTGGCTTACCCATCATCATCATCATCAGCCTATGTTAGTCCACTGTTGGACATAGGCCTCCTCTAATGAGCGCTATAGCGTACTGTCTTCAGCTTGCCTTGACTTACTCATGGAGGTACTAAATCAAATCATCATCAACAAAATAGAGGGGTTTTGTCATAATGCCACCATGCTTGGAAGGTGGATTGGTGACGCAGTAAAAGTGGTTCCCTCAGTTGATTCTAATGACATCCATGGGCTGATTTTGATATGGCTGAGTCAATATTTACACTGTGACAGCCACGGCCACCGTCACAATCATTGAGGTTATAAAATTGATCAAGGTTATGTTTTATTGGTTTTCATACAAATATGTTCAAATGTTCCATTCTATTCTATTTTTGCTTTTGTGTATTTTTATTTTTCTTTGTCATATGGAAATATTTTTCAATAATAAATGCTAATTATAACTCTTATTTATTGCAGGTACTGGCTGAAGTGACATTGAGACCACAGCTCTCT
Organism: Eupithecia subumbrata; assembly: GCA_949316285.1. Classification (NCBI taxonomy): domain Eukaryota; kingdom Metazoa; phylum Arthropoda; class Insecta; order Lepidoptera; family Geometridae; genus Eupithecia; species Eupithecia subumbrata. The sequence goes on from OX438648.1 coordinate 2,262,992, forward strand.
ATAGAAGAAATTGAGTCGGCAAGGCAAGCTGTGGCTTTTGAGCTTGAGACTCTTTCGATGAGACCAGAACAAGAAACTATTCTTATGGATATGATACATTCCGTAAGTAGTTATGAATAGTTGTAATGCTGTTTTTCTTAGAAAATGATTACAAACAGGAATTAATATCAGGAAGTAGGCTTATAACTGTAATGGTACTGGATGTTTTTGTTGAGCGCGGTGTCCCGCCGTGTATTTACGACATTAGAATTATCGCATACCCCCACAGATTCAGCTATTGCTCTGGGTATCTACCCAGGTAGGTACCGGGTAGGTACTATACATGGTACAGACCTATAAGTAATCATTAAAAATGTGATCAAATAACAATAAATTTTTAAAATAATGCTATTTACAGTCAGCATACAGAGAAAACACACTTGGATTGCCAAAGATCTGTCCCAAAGAGAATGTCAATATGATTAACAGGGATACTATTTTGAACTACTTGAAGAATCACTACACACCTAAGAGGATGGTTGTGGCTGCTGTTGGTGTAAGTACAAACTACCCTCAAATTATATTTTTATAGCCGCACGGCCGCGTAAGAATCCATCCACCATTTCAGCCCCCTGATGTCGTAAGAGGCGACTAAGGGAACCAACCAGAGGCAAAGTAGCAACTTTTTTCTGTGTGTATTTTTAACACCTTTGCTGCGATCACCAGTTTTGTCAAATCCCCTTGTTTGATGGAGGCCCGTTCAGCAATGAACGTATGTCAGTCTCGCCTATCCCACGGAGGCTCTCGTCTGGTCTCGGCCACTGTTCATGTGATCTGGGAACTCTCGGCAAGACACTCAGACAAGCCGAGTACGAGTGTGTAAAATAAGTTTGGGTATGATCGAACGCAGGATGAAAACCGTATGGGATTAATTATAGCCGAAATAAATAAATAAATAATGCTGGACAATTCACACAGCATTATCTAGCCCCAAGCTAAGCAGAGCTTGTGTTATGGGTACTAGATAACTGATATAAGTACTTAATACAATACACTACATAGATAGATATTTTTTTTACATAGAAAACACCCAGACCAACGGAACAAATTTCTGCAGATCGTACACAAATTTGTTCCGAGGCGGGAATCGAACCCGCAACCTCCTGCGTCGCAGGCGGACCCTCACCCGCTGCGCCACGGAGGTCGTCAATAAGCCTTATTGTCGTAGAAATTGTTGACAGGATTACAAAATATGGCTTTAGTCAGCTAAAATTAATTTCATCTCTCTTCACTCTGCGTCCGATTAAACTCCAACTCCACATACATTACTATACATTTGTTTCGGCTTGGGGTCCCACGTAGGCTCTCGTTACGTCTGTGTGTGATTGTGAGACAATGAGTATTACTTGCTTTTAAAATGCTAATTTCTGTCATTTACAGGTTGACCACGAACCTTTTGTAAAATATGTCCAGAAATACTTTGTGGATATGAAACCTACTTGGGATAAAGGCGACAGTGAGAGTTTTAAACCTAATGTGGACATGTCCATCGCACAATTCACTGGCGGGATTGAACAGGTATAATTACAATAAGAAATTAAATTATATCCCATTGATTATTCGACCTCGGCAGGACTTGAATCCGCAACCTTCCCTCAGTACGGGAATGGGCTACCTAATACCTAATAATCGGTTTCTTGCCGAGGTCAAGTAACCGACGACGAGTCGAAAATCTTTAGGACTTCTTACAGACTGAAGCGCCGCGCCGTCAGCTCCTGGAAAACATGGAATATTATCCAATTCTGAGAAGCGAGTCTATTTGAGGTTAGTAAAGATACGGGAACGTGATATCTCCTTTTTCCATACAATTTGGTACAGCGCCTCTATCGTGCCGACATGAAACTACGCAAATCCATATAAGTCTCGTTACTAACGTCAAATAGACTCACCCCCCTGTTCAAATTTTTCCTGTGTGAGGGTTTTCTACCCTATACTATTCTCGATTCTTGCTTAATAAGTTATATGACATTGCAACCTACTTTGCTTGTGCTAGGGTTTGACGTAAAATTCTAAAGAGGTTTATAACAGTTTTTTGTTAACAGGATGAATGCGAGATTCCGTTATACCCAGGGTCAGAACTTCCGGAGCTATCACATGTCGTCATTGGATTAGAGAGTGAGTTATCTATTTTTGTATTACTAGCTTCTGCTCACGGCTTCGCACGCTCTTTTCAAGTAACCTATGTCCGTCCCTGGGATATTGTTTACCTCCCTGCCAAATATCATCAAGATCCGTTCAGCCGTTTAGTCGTGAAAAGGTAACAGACGAGTTAATTTCGGATTAGTATGAATATGGATATAATACAGGTTGTCCGGTAATTAATGGATAACCCCGCAAGTACTTGTGGGGGGCTATGCGCAATTGCAAGGCCAATTATTCACGGTTATTCTTAGAGAAAATCAAGTCGTTATTATTGAATTTGTAGCCGAAGTTCCCAATAATGTGAACAAAGGTATCGAATTTCGTACTTAAAAGAAGAAAATTAAAAAGTCGTAGAATGCTGCAGATAGGTTTTTTTTACCTGAGTGGACAAGTATCGGAAGTACCGGGGCGGGGTTATCCATTAATTACAAGACACCCTGTAAAACAAACAAATTCTAAAATTATTTTTAAATTCTTCCTGTGGCTTATGGACCCAAAGTGGATCTTGATCCACGATTGCTACGCATAGTATTATTGCGTTTCGTAGGGCTAGTTCTGAGCGATAAAGTTATTCGCCTCGCAAAATATTTGGAAATCTGAGTGATCATCTTCTGTTCTGTGTTATAATATACACTTAGAAATAAATTATTGTTTAAATAACTTGTATTAGTCTTTGCTGTAAATAAATGTTTTTATCTATTTTTATCTCAAATAAACTGCCAAAAATCTTTAGATCCAATTTAATTTTAATATTTTCCTCTAAATATTTCCAGGCTGTTCTCACGGAGATTCTGACTTCGTGGCGACATGCGTTCTCAACATGATGATGGGCGGTGGTGGCTCCTTCTCAGCCGGCGGTCCTGGCAAAGGAATGTACACCAGACTTTACACTAATGTATTGAACAGGTAATGCTATGTCTTTCTACGTTTTCTTAGACTAGAGTTATAACGTTGTTGATCCATCAGTAGAAACGTTATTATTTTTTAAATGAAGATGCTAAACCCCATAGGTGCGTTTTTATCGGTCGATAATATCGCATGCGTTATTGCGATAATGCGTACCGAATCCTGCACACAACTGCGTTTTTATCGTCCGTATTTCTAATTTATATATCGAATTAATATCCATTATTATCATAGCAAAACAATCAGGACACTCGTATCGTACAGATATATATAACCACTACTAAGTAGGTAATTAGAATACCTGACGGTAAAACCAAATGAGGTACTACTGGTACTTACTAACGCATTAAAACTTGCCCCACGACGCACTTGCCCACTTCATTATAGCTAAGAAATTTCTTGAAGTTTTGTTTTTAGATAGAGGTCAAAATCGAACATTATTTTAGGTAAACAGAATAGATAATAGTACTAGTTTCCGACAACAATAGGCCCTAGCTTACGTAATAGAGCGACCGGCTCACTTTTACCTACCTACTTATGTACCTAAATAAGTTCTCGAATGAATCGAAAAGAAAGACAAGGACGTTAAAAATTTTCTAGAGTAGGTAAATAACCCTTCGACGAGCTCCTACAGCACTGTTTCGCACATAATTTGGTCGAGATCTCAGGAACCCTGCGGTCTATTGAAGTGACATAATAATTATGTATGTTTTGATTCGTAGGTTAATTTTTTACCTACTAATTGAACCTTGAACCAATGTTCAAGGAACCAAATAATAATTAATAATAATAACTTACCAAGTTTTTGCTTATATACAAGAAAACAAACTGTTGTTTTCTTGTAAATAAGCAAAAACTTGACTTTAGAACGCCGCCGTTCCAAAAACATAAGTACCTATCTCTGTCCGGTTCAGCTCCTATGAACGCGAATTCCTATGCATAGGTATCCTTTTCACAAAATGGCTCACATTGCGCCCTCTTAAGATATTTCGGTCTGATGAGACTTCGCAAAGACTAAAATTCGGTAGTCTAACCATTCACTAACCTTCGTAATCTTTAGTCCTGACCTTTAATTACTCGGCTCCACGCATGCGATTTGCTATGGCATGGAGTCTAGGTTGTATTGTTATATGGCCCGTTCTCTAACTTTTAATAAACTTATCCTCAACCGCTTATATTTGTTCACTGCTGGACGCAGGCCTCCCCCTGATAAGTACCTTATTGGCTTTTATCCCGAGGTAATACCCATAACCCCAACGGTGGTATGCGGGTTGGGAATCGCAATTCAGTGGTAAAGAATTTTTAAATCCATCATGATCGCCATGATCACGGAATAACTGTCTGTTATTCCGTGATCATGGCGCATGAAACTGTGCAGAAATATTGGATATAACAGGATTGTTCTGCAGGGGGTGCTGCGGCCCGCCCCCGTGGATATCCCTAAGTCGCCTCTTAAAACACCCGCGGGAAGAATTGGGGTGCTGCATTCTAAGCCGGCATCACAGCTACTCTTTAAGAAACTAATATTGGAACCTTATTACCCGCTGCTGCGTATAGGCTTCTTTGCCAGCCTCCTCTGTCCTCTGCATCCAGGTACAGTATATTTAAACAGAATCTAAACTTAGTTTTGTTTATACATTTTCGCAGATATCACTGGATGTTTAACGCAACTGCCTACAATCACGCCTACAGCGACACCGGCCTATTCTGCGTTCACGCCGCGTCACCGCCGAACCGCATTTACGATACCACGCTAGTAGTCGCTCGCGAGTTGGCGAATATGGCGGGGAAAGTGGGAGAGGTCGAGTTGAAGGTAATTTTAACATGGGATAGTTTCTACTCATAAAAAAACATACAGTCGAATTGCGAACCTTCTTTTTAGAAGTCTGTTAAAAAATATTGGAGGCCAACAGAAAGCCTTTTCAAAGTTTAGAGCAATAATTTTCAAAAATGAGGCGCTCGATAGCCTCTTGTTTACTTACCTACTGGATGGGCCTTCATTAACACGTTACAGGGCTGGGGAATAAAGGATAACCCTTTATTTCCTAGCTGGATTCATACTCTCGACCATTTAACGCACGAGTGCTAGACCGGAACTCGGCCTTATATAATTTTAACTCTCTCTTCTAAGATAAATAATAAATTCAGGCGTTACTTTGCGGAAATCCATTGTATACTATAAGGATGAAACAATATTTAGTAACAATTTCTCTCTTCTAATGCTACGGCTCCACCTGCGTCCTAACGCGTTAATTTGAGCGTTACGCAGATGTGGCCAAGTGTTCATTATTAACAGCATTAGACGCTAATCCTACTTCACTAGGAATTACCTCTTGACGGTGGTGTTGTTACGAAAATGTAGCCATGAAGCATTTTTAACGCCTTAATTAACGCGTTAATAGACATTAACACTAACGTCAACGCTAACGCAGGTGGAGCCGTAGCACAATTGTATTCGTTACTGATGGGCTAAGTACTACTATCCTACTACTTAGGCGGTTAAGTCACTGCCACGCATCACGCTGCGTCTTGCGTGTCGACTGCGCTTTTTCTATACAAACGGACCGTATGCCGTAAGTAAGGACCGTATAAAACGCGCAGTCGACATCATAACTATCCTGGCGCATCAACCCTGACACAATAGATCACCCCCGCCTCCATCCAGTCCAGTGCGAAGACTTGAAGTGAGCGGAGGTCCCTCTCGCCTTCATCCTTCCTGTATCTGGGTCGCCTGACAGGTCGTCGGCCGGTCGCTGGTCTGAATAGGCTCACCTTATACTGTTATTGACCATATTTCGTTGTAAAACCTTTTCAGAGAGCAAAAACCCAGCTGCAGTCGATGCTGCTAATGAACTTGGAAGCGCGTCCCGTGGTGTTCGAGGACGTGGGTCGCCAGGTCCTCGCCACGGGGAAGAGGAAGCCTCCTTCCTTCTTCATCAATGAAATTGGTGAGTAAAAGTTTTGAATCAACCGCATCTTAATATTGGTCCTCGAGCTGGATCACTATAATGGTCCTTTAAAGCCTCTACCCCACAGCCGCGATTTTGTAGCGCGATTCCTTGCACACAGCTGTGTTTTTGTAAGCGCGATTTCTAGACCCCGCGCGCCGTCGCCGGCGGCGCCCCTGCTCCGCATAAATTGCAAAACGCAAGACGCAGCTGTGTGTAAGATGGCATGCGTCCTAATACAAAATATTCTGTGAACAATTAACGCAAAATCGCAGGACGCGGAAACGCGTCGTCCAACTTCTATCGTGTCGATAAAATCGCAGCAGTCAGTTTGTAAGATCGTATGCGTCTTAGTACAAAATGTACTGCAAACGAATATCGCGACAAATCGCGCGACTCAAAACACGTTTCAAAATCGCGGCTGTGGGGTAGAGGCTTAATCCGGATAAGTTCGCTCGAATGAGTTCGCCCGGACACGTAGCCCGGGTGAATAAATTCGCCCGGACGACTTGTCCGGGCGAACTCGGAACTCAGTGGGTGCGGCCTAAATGTATCTCACCTGACATAATAGACATACCCGCGCAACGATGCACAACGCACGCACGTAACACAAATGCACAACGATTTATTCGTAAAACGACCGCGTAAAAAAATGGGAACACAATCATTTTTAGCACAAGGGTTATTTTATTATAGAAAAATTATTGAGAGTATCTTTTCAATATATACATTTATTTATACTTCTGAAAAACTAAACTATGTCGGTACCTACGGGCTTTATTTTTGAGTTTTCTTTCTCCGTATATTATTTATTTTTGCCCAGATTGACGTGTTATTTGGGCTATATTCAGAGTTGAAATACGAGAGTTAAGCTTGTATTTTTCAAATGTATACTTTTTTACGGTTTTTTATACAAACATATACCTATATTGACGAGATTAATTGATATTATCTTAGTTTTGGATGGTCAACATCAAACAGCGTAGTAATTACCCTTCCACGTATGTATGGAATGATGAGCGACTCGTTTAGCCTTAAGTTCTAATAAATGAATCTAAAGCCTAATAAAATAACTTTGTTCGCAGATAAAATCACCTCCGATGACATTGTCCGCGTCGCAACCCGCATGTTATCCGGCCGGCCGTGCGTAGCGGCGCGCGGTAAACTCGTCCATCTACCCAGTTTCGAAGAAATTCAGTCCAACATGTCCCTTAGTAAATGCGACGCAACAGGGCAGGGTCGGCGGATCAATCTCTTCCGTTAGTTATTTTAGTGTCTATTAGTTGTGCTCTTCTAAAATTAAAAGTATTCTTTATTGTTTATGTAGTGTTTTTATTGATTATACCTATGCTAGACCCTAACGTATTCTCGATTTTATCAAGCGATTAAGGACCTTATTTAGGCGCTTGCGCGTGAATTTTCTATACGATTTCATCGCGGATCCAGAGATCCACTTGTGATATACAAGCGAATACAATACTGAAGTGTTCATTAGAGGGTGTTGAAAATAAAATCACCATGAACAGTTCTATACTCTATTATATTTGATACTTAAGTATATTTACAAAAGTTCATAAAAAAACACTGAAAACAACAATAATACCTGTGCCAAATCAAAGATGTGTTAGCAAGAGCAATCAGTCTTTATCTATTCTATTGTTAGTAAAAATTCGGATAAAATCACATTTTCGAGATAAATGAACACAATAAAATCATCAATTTCATAATAAAAAACTTATAGGAGAGAGTTGGATTGCACTTCTTGCTAGTATGATTATGAAAGATTTCATTTCGATGAAACCATGGTAGCCCCACTTTTCCTTAAAACCTAACAAATCTCTGCTCTACAGTATGTATACTTCTAAAATAAGTACTTAGTTTTTAAAACAATATGAATAGGCAAGTAACAAAAAATGTTGAATGACAGAACACAAGTGCTCTGTGATTCAACATAGCAAAATCAATGGTATAATAAAATATCATTCTCATGTACTTATTGGGCAAGTTTCACAGCAGTTTTAGCCGCTTCATCGGCGTCATCGACCATCTTGAAGGGTAGCTTAGACGCTTCTAGTATCCTCTTGGCCTCTTCTGAATTGGTCCCCTCTAACCTGATAACTAGAGGATGCTTAGGCGGACTCTTTTTGCAGGCAGAGACAATGCCGTTCGCGATAGTAGAACAGTTCACAATACCTGTAAAAGATGCGAATTTTCATTAGCTATTTTTGAGCATAAACCATTGAAGAAACAAATTATCACACCTTTCTGACAATGTGCCAATTATTTATTATTAGGTTCTCATCAACATCGTCAATGGCCTTTTTCATATAGATTTCTAATGTTGTTATTATGAAGATAGGTGCTTTTGAAAGTGGCCAGACCAGCCCGAAGCAAGAGCGACTTTTTATTTTTATTTCTAGGACTATTAGTTGCTTTTGATCTCAGATGACCATGACAGATTTACATAGGTAGTGCATGCAGAGGGCACACGCCCAGGGCCACCAAAAGAGTGACAAGGTTGACTCTCTATGTTATTTTGTGATCTACTTTCAATAGCAATAGGAACATGCATATTTATGTGTTATGAATGATTATGAACAATGGAATAATTTAAAAGCAGAGAAACTTTTCAATTTAACGTTCCGTTATCCATAGCTATCAATAATACATACCACCAAAAACATTCACAAAAATGGCCTTCACTTTAGGATCTGACTCCAGGATCCTCAGGGCTGCTGAGACCTGCGTCTCTCCGACCCCACCTCCAAGGTCGAGGAAGTTGGCTGGCCTTCCTCCATTCAAGTTGATGATATCCATTGTGGCCATGGCTAAGCCTGCACCGTTCACCATGCATCCTATGCTTCCGTCCATGTCAATGTAGACCAGGTTCATAGCGGCTGCTTCCCTCTGAAATAGATTTGTTTACAATTATTGAAATACGTTTGTTAATTCATACTCAAATGAAGGGGGTCTCATTATTAGGTAGGAAGGTACTATCACTCTATAAGTTGCCAAATGATCAGGGGCCACAGTCAAGTAAATGGCCGCTACTGGGAACCTTTTCCTTGAACCATCTTGTCGCAGCTTTTCTATCCTTTCACCTATTCTTTGTTACAATAGAAACCTAGGGTCTGGAAATCCCTTCGGCCGTCTACAGAACCAGAGTTTCAGAACTGGTTCCATTCGAGGCTTTTAAATTACTTGTACGGAACTGGTTCCGATCGTGGCTATTAATTTACTTGTATGGAACTGGTTCTGATCAAGTAATCATCGTATTCCATCAGCCGTGAACGGAACTGAAGTAAAGACACAGCGAGGTCAAATACTTGTTCTTTTTTTTCACAAAATAAGTATCAAATGGTTTTTAGATTATTTTTTGTATTATGTGTTTTGGTTTTACCATGGACCACTTAGTTCTTCTCGTATAAATTAATACTCCCTTTGCACCCATAGGTATGTGTAATTGGAACATAGGAATATCATATCACCTTCTGTGTAATTCTTTTTGCAATGATATTTGCGAACTTCATCTAAAAGGGCAATACCTCCTCTTCGCGTTGAAATAATTGAGAATTATCATGCATTCATTGACCTATTGCACTTTATATCAATATTATAATTGTCATAAGATCATTTGACAGAGGCGCAAATATGCAGGTCTCGACAGAGCCTACACATTTGCTCCTCTTGGAGTCGAGACCCTAGGTCCGAGGGGTACCGAGGCTCTTCGGGTTTTTCAAAAATTATCTGAGCGTCTGGTCGAAGCGACGCGTGGTGACGTGACCCGAGAGCTGGTCAGTATCTGGTACACACATCAGCATTGCCATACAGCGGGGCAATGCAGCCAGCGTCTTGGAGACGCTTCCGACTGGTATTAATATGGATCAGTTGAGCTACCTGTAGATTGTTTACAACAGTCTGCAGTTAGCTCAATTGTAAATACTAGTTCTAATTTATTTCTATTATTTAATTATCTTTGTGAATAAAGGCTTTTGACAGATGATGTCTTGATTTATTCATCTAATAGGCCAGTTATCATAAAAGAGTTTCTCCCACGGAGAAAACACAGCACAGACAGTCATGGCCATCATGTCAAGCATTTTTCGGTGAACGAGGTCCAGCAGTTCCATACAAGCACATTAAGAGCCTCGATCGGAACCAGTTCCATACAAGTAAATTAATAGCCACGATCGGAACCAGTTCTGTACAAGTAATTTAAAAGCCTCGTATGGAACCAGTTCTGAAACTCCGGTTCTGTAGACGGCCGAAGGGCTGGAAATTATTTCAGGTACTCTAGCTAACATAGTTAAGCAACTCATAGTTTCGTTTTTTTTTTAATTTAGTTTAGGAAATACGGGGTGGATTTTTGAGATAGGACAGCAAAGGCCTTAACCGTTATAGTTACAGGAAAACATTCCATAACTTTTTGAGATATTTTGAACTGGATTCACCGACTGAGGTTTGAGAACTAGAAATGTCAGAAATCGCGAAAAACTCTTTCCATACATTTTGTACGGAAAAATGATTTACCAACTCAAAATATTCTTCTACTGCTGTGTTCAGGAACTGAAAGATGCATTCACAAGGTTTTTATATGATATCCATATTTTTATAACACCTAAATAACTTGTTGTATATTATTACGAATTTACAATATCAGAAATTTTCGTAAACAGTATATGTTCAGTTCAAAATAATCTAGAGACAAACAACACTCAACTGAGAAGATAAGAGACACAAGTTCTATGTTATCTCCTCTTATTTACCTTTCTTCTCTTACATCATGTGAAATAAAGTATGAAAATGTAAAAAGTAATAATAATCCCAAATTGCAATGAACAGAACTAACCAATTTTATTAAGTTTTAGTGGTTTCTGTGAATACTAGTAGGTATGTAAAAATATGATTTAATTTGATTAATGAAGTTATCAAAAACAACTGCACTACACCAGCTCAAGTTATAATGTATACTCACTTCTCTTGGGTCACTGTCAGACACATCATCCAAAGCAAAGATATCCTCTTGCCTGAACTTAGAATTATCATCAAAGTTAATCTTAGCATCCACTGCTATGACTCTACCATCATCTGTTTCCACTAGTGGGTTGATCTCTAGCTGAGTTGCATCTACCTGAAAATAAATACATATTCCATTGACTGTTTTTAACCAAATTCAAAAAGGAGGAGGTCCTATGTTCACGGTACGGCTGTATTTGTTTTTTATGTTTGTTTGTCAATTACCAAAAAAAAAACTTAAAAAACAGTGTAAAATATGCCTCAGGATTAAGCCCACCCTTTGTACCTCAGTGCATAGGATTACATAATAAAAAAAAACTAAGGAATTTGAAATTGGTTTTTATTTTATCAAAAGAATCAAATTATGTACTATCAGTACAAGGAAAACTGTATTGAAGTTTGATAAGTCATAACCTTTAATCTTAGAAGAGTTCAAAGTAGGGTTTATGTGGAGTAATATTCATCAGTTTAGTTTAGACATACACAGACATAAATGCATGCATTTATTTGCTGCTAACACAGTACAATTAATAAACAGACATAATTTATCCATCATCATTAAATAAAATTTAAAAAAATAAACATACATTGACAGTTAAATACAGGAAATATTTTTTTTTCGCCATTCTGTTCAGCATCAAAAAGGTCTCAGCTCAGCTTAAATGTCTTAGCACTCAGGAAAAGATAGGCACTGTGAGGCTTACAATAATAATTAGAGTAGTGAAAAATGTTCTACTTCTACTACATACTTGTGAATACTAGTTCTAATTTGTGTCTATTTTTCGATTATAATTTCTTTGTTACTAAAGTACCCACCTATTAATTCGCTAGATAAAAAAATGTTCAGTGAGTAGTAAATAATGTATTACAGTACAAATCTGACAAGAACTAAGCTCATAAGGAAAGTAATATAAATAGATTATTTTATGCTTTTATATCACTTTGCCTGTGTGAAAATTTATGTTTCCAATCTTCAAAAGAGCCATTCACGCGTGATGCCGAAACCAAGGGAAATAGGGATTCGATTTTGTATATTTATATTATTTTAGCTATAGATAAAAGTTACCTTAGTAAACAGCTCCCATAACTTCTTAAGTTCATCTGCACACTTTTTCCTCAAAGGCCCTTTGAACTCTAAAAACTCAGCAACCTCATTTGCAGCTTTATCAGTGATACCTTCATTGATGTCAACAGGAAGTGTTTTTATTAAGTGAGGTGTCTTTTCAGCAACAGCTTCAATGTCCATTCCTCCAGAAGGAGATGCCACTATGGCTGCACCATTATAAGACCTCTCCAACACGATGCTAAAATAAGTTTCTCTCTTGATATTTACACTTTCAGCTACCATAACTTTGTCCACTAGTATACCTTCCTTAGGTGTCTGCTTTGTGATCAATTTATTTCCAATCATATGCTTTGCTAAAGACATTATTTCTCCATGTTTTTTCGTGAAATGTACTCCCCCTTTGAAGCCATTATCGAAGTGACCTTTTCCTCTGCCTCCAGCCAAGATTTGAGCCTTCACGACGTATTCGTCTGCTTTGAAATCCGATAGCGGCTTCGGATCTAGGTTGGAATCTACAATGCGGAAGTTCTGTATCGACACTTGATGTTTTCTGAGCAAGTCTTTGCTGTGGTATTCTTGTAAATTGAGGTTTCTTCTAGAACTTAACTGAGGACAGTATTTTGGAGATAACACAGCCAGAGTCCTAATGGTTTTAGAGTTTTTCAGCGCAGCCATAGCGAACTTTGAACACTTAACCTGCAATATTCTCGAATTGAAATGTTTGAAGATATTACACAGAATAGTTTATCAATAAACTTCTAGAGTTTATAAATGGTTAGTAATTACAATAGCGACTGGGCTGCTGTACAGTTGAATTTGTTTATCTACGTTATCAACAGCAACCTTTGATCAACCAACACTTATTACAGGCGAAATGAAATTTAGCGGCGACATTTGTTTAGATTGGTTTAAATTAGATTAATATCTGTGGAATGGTCTGTCAAGTCAATACAAGAAATTAGCCAATGAAAACTAAGCTTTATTTTTAGGATTATTTTTCATTGGCCACATTGAAACGAGATTGAACAGACAAATAGCCATAGATAAATAATACCCTTTTCACAACACACTCAATCGATGTAAAAAAATCGATGTCAAAAGGCAGGTAAAAGTTTCGAGAATGGCATTTAAATCAAGAATGCCAACCTTCAAAAAAATAACTTCGCAATCTGTGGCAGCCAAATTGACTTCCTTTTTCTCGTGTTCTTTTGACAACACGAGGTTATAATTTCTATTCCCGAATAGAAAAGTACGTATTTATATCGATAAAACCATGTTGTAAATTGTAAATAGTGCATTGCAGAATAGTTAACGTGTTTTTGTTTCGTTGTAGGACCCAGCCATGGCTGAAGAAAACTGGAATGATGATGTTGTCGAAACCAGCATGGGTATTGACTCCATGCCACTGCCTCAACCGGCTGACATTCCCGAAATCAAACTCTTCGGGCGATGGAGCTGCTACGATGTCCAGGTGTCGGATATGTCCCTCCAGGATTATATCTCCGTGAAGGAGAAATACGCCAAATACCTGCCTCACTCCGCGGGCAGGTATGCTCACAAACGCTTCCGCAAAGCGCAGTGCCCCATCGTGGAGCGTCTTACCAACTCTCTGATGATGCACGGACGCAATAACGGCAAGAAGCTGATGGCCGTGCGTATTGTGAAACATGCATTTGAGATCATCCACTTGCTAACTGGAGAGAACCCTCTGCAGGTTCTAGTGACAGCCATCATCAACTCTGGACCCCGTGAAGATTCTACTAGGATTGGTCGTGCCGGTACCGTGCGTCGTCAAGCCGTTGATGTGTCCCCCCTCCGTCGTGTGAACCAGGCTATCTGGTTGTTGTGCACTGGAGCCCGAGAGGCAGCATTCAGAAACATCAAGACGATTGCTGAATGTGTTGCCGATGAACTTATCAACGCTGCTAAGGGATCATCAAACTCATATGCCATCAAGAAGAAAGATGAGCTTGAGCGTGTTGCTAAGTCCAACCGTTAATACTTAAGATTTCTATCAATAAAATATGGAAAAGTACTGGTGATTTTTTTATTTTTAATCTTTCATGGTATACCTTTTTACCTCCTGTTATGTTAGGTTTCCTATTCCTAATTACTATTAGAAAAGATATATTCCCAACCACCCCATTGACCTCTCCATCAATGGAGTGGTTGGAACAAAAATCTCATCCACCACATTACTCATTATGGGGTGGATGGGAATTTTCACTGTATTGACTTGTGTAAACCACCTCACTGACTTTAAATACAGAAATATTAAATCTATCATGATTATAACTACATATATAGTTTAATCATATCTATCATTTAAAATTACTACATAAAAATCATAGTAAAATATTTTCTGAAGTGATAATTATTATAACAACTGAAAGAACTGAAACCATAAAAATAAGCAAAGCTTATTCATTGGTCCTTGTTTTTAAGAGCAAACACTTGATACATTTTCTGTTGTAACTTACTAGGGACAGCAGTGTCGGTATTATTTAATTCTAGGTAGATTTTATTAAATATTGTAATAACTGATTTGTAAAGCTTATGAGATGGACCGATCAGATAAGATCTGCCGTAAGGATCCCCTTGCATGAATGTGCCAGAATTACCACCAACAGGGAGAGATGGCGATACATCGTGAGGCGAGCAATATCTGCCAATGCCAATACAACAAAAGACTCGTCATGACGACCACGACCGTTCTGCCAAGAACGCTACGAATGAGAAGAAGAAAGCTTATGAATAGTGAGATTTAATATTTCTATTATTAAAAAGTCAGCCCGGTCAAGTTAATGGGGCGAAAATTCCCATCCACCCCACTGACTTGAGTAATGGGATGGATGGGAATTTATCAATGTTCTTGATATTTTTACTTGTTTTTACTAAACACCATATTTAGGCGTTTTCGTAATGTCAAAAATAGTTTGACCAGACGGATCGGATAGAAAGATGGCGGTTTTAGTTTGAAATTATACCTATGGTTAGACCGTGTAGATGGAACATAGGATTCTCTTTCTACCGATAAGACAAGTTCCCTGCATAGTTTGACATGCATGAAACACTACCACAACCTCTATTCTTCAGCAAAAGATCCGTTAAGCAGTATGCTGCTAATGTTTTGCTTTTTTACGTCGATTTGTTCGCAAAAGGTGCGTGATGTAGTAGGTAGGTAGGTACTAATATTTGTGAAAACTACTATTCTTTCTGGTACCTACCTCATCTACCTAGTCTAATTCCTTAATTTCTTGCAAAACGCAGAAAATATTAAAGCTGCTAAAATTTTACTATAATATATAGTTTTTATATTATAAAAACTATCGTAGTTTGACGAATTCATTACATACGTTCGTAGTTAAAGCCGCGTTGACACGACCAGAGCCAGCTCGGACAAAGTGAACTCGGATATCGGATAGGTACCTACTCGGACGCAACTCGGATTGTAGCAACCTCTAATCCGAGCCCACTCGGACGACGGCGTCCGATCTAAGTAGACTCGGACCGTGTTCTACTCATCCGAGCTAGCTCGTATACGAGTTGGAAAACAAAATGGCGGCTAATAACAACAACCAAGAGTCTCAAAAAAGAGTCAGAGAGAGATGATTCTTATACGAAGCAGGATCTTCCCGTTCAATTTCTCGGAGGAAATTGTTAGATGCTCCCTGGTTGTTGGCGGCGGCGTAGAATCCAAGAGCGAGTCCAAATTCTTTTCCTTTTGCGAGATGCCTTATCTCTTTCCCGTCTTAGCTCCTCTATCAGCAAGTCTGCGACAATTCCGATGCCACTTCGCACTAAATCCGTCATTTTCATGTTTCGATGTTGACTGATAAAAATAATTGGAATAATGACGAAAATGATCCGAGTGAACTCATGAACTATGATAATATCAACAGCTATCCTAGTACACTCTTATGAAGCTACTCCTACGAGTCCACTCGGTCCGAGCTTGGTCCGAGCTGGCTCTGATCGTGTCAACGCGGCTTAACCCGCCCGCTTACATCTGTAATGAATCTGCTAAAATATTATTTCGCGCGAACAGATTCCGTGTCGATGACTGGATGACTCGTTAACGGAGAGTCTGAATAGCCCTGCTGGTTGCTTCATAAAATCGTCTAACCAGACTTTGCAGTCCTAAGCCTCCTATTGGATGGTGGGCATTCTTCAATGAAATAGATTATACACAGTGGTGGTATATTATTAGAAATAAATCATGTTAACTTAAAGTTATCTTCTAGACAAGTAAAACACAAGATGACACGCATAAAAGTAATACGAGTTGTTGCTATGGCTACCAACTCTACTCAGTGCATAGTGCATTACAATAATAGTAAAACCTTATTTTACAACACCCCCACTTAATCCACTATACTGTATGCAGAACATATGCTTCTGCTTACCAACTCCCTTTGTCAACATATCAGCAGGCATAACAGTTGTCTCACAATAATCAATACGGATTACCCCTTGCTCTGCTAACTCTCTAACGAAGTGATATCTTATATTTATATGTTTGGATCGTTTTCCAATAGCAGGTGTATAAACTAACTTACTGGCACTTTGGCTGTCACTATAAACCGTAACAGGAGTGTCTGTGTCAGTCAGTTCTGAATATAAACCATTAACTGATATCACTTCCTTAGCAACTTCACAGATTGCGATGTACTCAGCCTCAGCAGTGCTTAATGCAACGCAACGCTGTTTTACTGATTGCCAAGCTATGGCAGCACCACCAAAAACCAGAGTATAACCAGAGAAAGATTTCCCATCAGGTCCATTACCCCAATCAGCGTCCGCATAGGCAACCAAAGGTTTATTACATTTTTTATAACACAACGATAGTTCTGCCGTTCCCTTCAAATACCTAAGCACACGCTTCAGTGCCGCAATGTGCGTTGAATCATTGCAGTTATTGAATTGACTCAGCATTGTAACTGCATATGATATATCTGGTCTTGTACAGCACGCCAAGTACATAAGTGAACCAATCGTTTCCTGATACTGCGTATTGTCACTCTTCTCACCAGATTTCAGACGAACATTTAGTTCAACTGGTGTGCTAACTGGCTTGCAATCTGACATTCCATATTTCTTCAAAATTTTGGCAATGTATTTCTTTTGTGACAAGCAGATCTCATTTCGATTCTTCCACTCAATTCTGATGCCTAGACATTCTCTTGCTTCACCCAAATCCTTTATTTTGAATGCTCTTCCAATCTGGAACTTAACCGTCTCAGTTTCTGTAAGCTTGTTTGAGAATATATAAAAATCGTCCACATACAAAGCTAGGACAGTAAATACTCCTTTAGTTATCTTTGTGTAAACACACTGGTCAAACTTAGACCGAACAAAACCCATTTTCACTATATGATCGTGAATCTTTTGATTCCAACACCTGGCAGCTTGTTTGAGGCCATATATAGCCTTTTTTAATTTACAAACCTTGCCTTCATTCCCCTCTTGAACAAAAGATTGCGGTTGTTCCATATATATGTCTTCCTGCAGATCTCCATTGAGGAAGGCGGTCGTAACATCAATATGATGTACATTCAGGGTCTTTTCGACTGCCAATGCCAGCAGAAGACGAATCGAAGACATTTTGACAACTGGTGCAAATGTTTCAAAATAATCTTCTCCAGGTTTTTGTGAATAGCCCTTAGCAACCAGCCTGGCCTTATGGCGCTGCATGCTTCCATCAGCTCCAACCTTCAACTTAAAAACCCATTTTGTTTTTATGACATTAACATCCGGCGGTCGATTTACCAATTCCCAGGTACCATTCGCCTTAAGGGAATTAATTTCATCCTTCATCGCTTCTACCCAAAGCTTTTTATCAGAACGCTCCATAGCATCTTTAACAGAAATGGGATCTGGATCATCCAACACATGGAAATTATAAACCATGTCCTTTTCCCGTTTTGGAACCCTATTCCGAGCAGGGTAACGACTTGAATGTTGCACATCTTCTGCCACGGGACCCTCAAAGTCGACAGAAGCCGAATTTTGCAAATTATCTGGTACAGAACTCTCTAAATCGACAGAATCGTAAAAATCATCACCAGAATTCGATCCTATCGGTGACCCAGCCCTCGATAAACTAGATGTACTTCCATGAACATCTACTTGTATAACAGGACTCCTCGAATCTCTGGATTCTTCATTAATCTGGGCATTCGAGCTAGCCACCGGAACCACCTCTACTGCAACAGGTCGTGCACTTCTTGGGAACTCTTGTTGAGTAGTGGAACGACTAACTCCAGGAATGTCATTCTGTAAATATATGTCTACAGAATCCTTAGAAATAGGAACAGCAACTTGGTGTTTCTTAGCAGTTTTAGGAATGTTTTCCATAAACGTTGCGTCTCGAGCAATTACAATCCTCCTTGGATCATTGTTCAAATTGATAAATCGGTACGCCTTCGAATCGGTCGAATACCCAGTCATTATCATTTGAACTGTTTTTGGATCAAACTTCTTTCGACTATGATCCTTTATCAGAACATGAGCTCTACATCCGAATAACTTCAGATTCGATAGATTGACTCTCTCTCCTGTGTAAGCCTCCTCTGGAACTTTATCCTTAAGGGCCATTGTTGGAGATCTGTTCTTCAGATACACCGCACAACCAACAGCTTCTCCCCAGAACCTATTATCCAATTCAGCGTCGTGCACCATACTCCTAGCCTTTTCGGTTATAGTACGGATTGTACGCTCTGCCACTCCATTTTGTTGAGGAGTGTAAGGTACTGATCTCTGATGTTGGATCCCATGTTTCTTCAGAAATACTTGGAATTCTCTGTTGGTATACTCAGTGCCATTATCGCTACGCAGTTTCTTTATTTTCTTTCCCGTCTGATTTTCAACCAGTGCCTTAAATTCTTTAAATTTAGCGAATACTTCAGTTTTTGATTTCAGTAAATAGCCAAATGTTTTTCGGCTATAGTCATCCACAAAAATCAAATAGTACCTGTTACCGCCCCAGGATTCCACCTCCATAGGGCCTGCTAAATCTGAATGCACAAGTTCCAGTAAATCTTTAGCTCTCTTACTTTTGCCTTTCGGGAACATTTTTACGCACTCTTTACCTTGACAGCATCCCTCACACGGTTGCGTGCTCACCTCACTAAAAGTTAGCCCATCTGCACAACTTTTTAGCCTTAACATCAGTGGTCCACTTAGATGACCTAATCTTCTGTGCCACAATTCGAATGAAGCATAAGAAGATTCTTCTGGAGGACACGTCAGAACCATCGCTGTCTCTTTATCTAAAACATATAAACTCTGTTTTAGTGGTGCTGTTAATACTGGCTTACCAGTTATTATTACGTCACAAGGACTTTTATAAACCTTGCAACAAGCCTCATCAAAAACAACAGTGTGACCCTTGCTACACATTTTACTTACTGACAGCAGGTTTGCCGTCAAACCTGGAAGCATGAGTACATCGTCAAACCTCACAGAACGCCCCATGACATATACATCCCCTTGTTCACTAGCTAAAATTTTGTCATTGTTTGCAGTCGTCACTAATTTCGAACCAATGTCTTTCCGATTTTCAAGGGTATGTACGTCAGACGTCATATGCGATGTTGCTCCGGAATCTACGACCCAATCACCCTCGCCAACCCTTACAGATAGGGCGGTCGCAAGACCCGAGGTCTCGCTACTGTCCTTCTTCTGAAACAATGTGTTTTTGTTGTTTTCAGGCTTCCGGCTATGACACTGCCATTTATAATGCCCTTTTTTCTTACAAAGATGGCATATAACGCCCTTCTTAGTTTTTGACATCAGTGCCGTCGCCTTGTCATCTTCACTTGTGTTCTCTGTGCTACCTTTTCTCAAGCTTTCTTTTATCAACGCTGCCTGTACAGTCTCTGTTGAAATCTGCACATTTGAATGCTCCAATGTCATTACTAGAGGGTTATACTCATCGGTCAAACCAGCCAGCATTATGATCCCGATGAATTCGTCATCTAGACCTGCCTTAATACCAAGTAGCGACTGACTGGTATTCATGATATCTGTGATATATTCCTCCATGGACTTAAACATCGTCAGTTTCACATTGAATAGTTTTCGCAACAGATATAGTCGTCTTAGTAATCCGCTGTCAGCATACGCTTTCTGTAAAGCTTGCCAAGTATCTCGTGCAGTTTTGAAGTTCATGATCAAGGGATAAATATTTTCCCTGCACATTAGACAGATCTTACTCCGAGCTTTGGCATCTTTTTTCTGAGCATCTTCAGAGTCTGCCTTGAACTTCGCGTCAATACACTCCCATAGATCCACTTCGGTTAGTAACATCTCCATGGCAAAAGCCCATGTGCCATAGTTAGATTGGCCGACTAGTTTTTCAAAACTATTATGGGTTACTGCCTGCATATTGAGATTTGAGATACTTTACTTAGTTAAGAATTCATTTAAATCTTCTGGGCCCATAACCTATTGGATGGTGGGCATTCTTCAATGAAATAGATTATACACAGTGGTGGTATATTATTAGAAATAAATCATGTTAACTTAAAGTTATCTTCTAGACAAGTAAAACACAAGATGACACGCATAAAAGTAATACGAGTTGTTGCTATGGCTACCAACTCTACTCAGTGCATAGTGCATTACAATAATAGTAAAACCTTATTTTACAACACCTCCTGCTGCCTCCAAAGTGCTGCATGAAAAAAAAACAGGAGTAGAAAGAAGAGAGACTTAATTTTTATTTAGAAAAAACGAGCCACGTCACTTCTAGCTAGATTCAATGGCATTTGTTTTGTGTTGCCTTTGTCAATGTCAAATCCAACTTCTTGTTTTTGTTTTGTGTGAGTGAGGAAAATTCAAAAATCTTCAAGAAACCTGGATTTCATCTGAATTCTAGACAAATCAAAGTTAAACGCTCAAGATACCAACAATATGATACACAGTTTATTTATAATAAACCCATCGGGGTATGTTTTCTTTTCTTTCATCTACTTACAATTTGCAAAAAAACAACATCTGGCTTTTACTTTCTCTTCCGTATTATTATAGTAAATATGCTATCTAACACTTTAAAAATGAATGAATTACAATAAATAATCCATGAAAAGTCTTTCGTTGCTGCTGATAGGTTCTTTATACAGTTCTTTAAACAGTTCCAAGCCTTATATTTACAATATTTTTCAGGGATGTTTTCCTCGAAAAACACTGGAGAAGCGTTATTCCAAGATCTGTATGCGATTATTATTTAGAAGCTCAAAGGGCTTCACCTAACGTTAGTATTTTTTATAACTTTGGGGCAATACGAGTCATCAAAATGTACATCAGTGGGTAAACTTCAATTGTTTGTGTCATCTATCATGAATAATTTATTTCAGGATGTCCCTCCAGTGTTAGCGGCTCCACATCATTATTTGATCTCGATTCAGAGAGGTGGGGTGGCCCTAGTGGCAGTATGCAAGCAGGAAGTAGCCCCACTGTTTGTAATTGAATTTTTACACCGAGTGGTAGATACCTTCCAGGTAATTACTTATACCTCTTGTAAGGCTGGATCAGGCATTTTCATTCGCCATTTTCTGCACATGCACCTGCGAGTGGGAGGAGTTTTGCCTATTTATTCTCCAGTGTCAGGGGTTAAACTTATTTAATGTAAAAACAAATCTATATAACACTTTGTAACACATTGTTTTTTTCTTTTAGGACTATTTTTCTGACTGCACAGAGACCATAATAAAAGAGAATTATGTTGTTGTTTATGAGGTAAGATTTTATATAACTTTATACAAAATAAATTTTTTATATAGGTATAAAAGAAATAAAACTTGAGATTATGGTGGTTATTTGTTTCAGCTATTAGATGAAATGTTAGACAATGGCTTCCCATTGGCCACAGAGAGTAACATCCTGAAGGAATTGATCAAACCGCCCAATATTTTAAGAACTATTGCGAATACTGTTACTGGGAAATCAAAGTGAGTTGGTGGTTATGGTAGACAGTAATATCTACATACAGAACTCATAACACAGAGACCATGTAGAAGACCTTGTTGTGCAGAGACTTGGCACATTGAAGAAACTCTAAGGACACAGAGATGACACCCATTCTCATAACAACCAAACCCTTAGAAGATAACCCTTAGACTCGCGCGGCGCATCTGTTGCAGTATGCAGTTTTTCATATGAATTCATACGCAACTGAGTCTAAAGGTTAATACATTCACTGCCCAGCCTCCATGGTGCTATGATTATGCTTCAGGCTACCCACATTAACTTCAAAGGGTTTTTGTTGCTGATGGAATTAATAAAAGACAAAGCGAACTTATTTTCTCCTTGTGAATTTTGTGGTTGTCAATTCTAAAGCAATGTATACAGATTAAATAAATAAATGTTTTACTATTTACAGTGTATCATCCACGTTGCCATCTGGTCAACTTTCAAATGTGCCATGGAGGCGATCCGGCGTGAAATACGCCAACAACGAGGCGTATTTCGATGTGGTTGAAGAAGTAGATGCAATTATTGATAAGAGTGGTGCTACAGTTTCTGCTGAAATACAGGGCTATGTAAGTAGAGTTTCAAAAATAGCCAAAATACAGGGGTAGTCATTTTGTAAGATTAGTAGTCCTGTAGAAAGTATAGTGGGCGCCCTTATCGCTTAGAAGCGATCTCTTCCAGGGTAATATTTGAACTCAGGCTAAGGTCTGCGCGAGTTTACGGCATTTTTGGCCTACAGTCGATTACTGCGTCCGAAAAACACAGCCGAAATCTTGAACAAAATCAGCTCAAACTTAAAAACTAAAAAAAAACCCAGAATTTATACAGGAGTCCATTCCATGCAGATTTCAGCCCCTGAACACCCCATCTCATTTTCTTCTCTATGAATGGAACCTGTAGATAGAAGAAAATATAAGAAGAAAACAAACTAATATCCTACTAGAGAAGAGAACTTATGATTATGAAGTTCCATTCTCCATCTAACCAGCCGGTAACACCCACTGCTGAGTATAGACCGCTTCCTTATCTCACCACTGCTTCAGCTTCCCTACAGCTCCCACAATATCGTCTTACCTTCGAGCGGGTACTTGTAGGTACTTGAGAAAGTACTATTGCAACTCTACAATTAAATTAAATACATAACCAAAGTTGTCGACATAGCTCAAAGAATTAGCAAGCTGAAGTGGCACTGGGCCGGCCATATCTCGCGAAGAACCAACAACCGCGTGACACGTTCACGCGGTTGTTGGTTCTTGAGTAGAGACCACGACTCGGCAAACGTAGTGTAGGACGCCCTCGGGCGAGGTGGAATGACGATTTGCGAAAGACTACAGGAACATGCTGTATGCGGCAAGCTGAAGACAGGGCGCTATGGCGCTCATTAGGGGAGACCTATGTCCAGCTGTGGACTAATATAGGCTGATGATGATGATGATGATGATGAACTACTTAACTAAGTTTTGTGCATTGTTTTAGATTGACTGCTGCATAAAACTAAGTGGAATGCCAGACTTAACTCTTACGTTTGTGAACCCAAGGTTATTTGACGATGTGTCATTCCATCCATGTGTCAGATTTAAGAGATGGGAGGTAAGTAAATAAGAATTGTGTAGTAAAGCTCTGCGCTCATTAAACCAATACCCCGCTACCTGACAGACCTACAAAGCACAAAAAGGTGCATTGAAATATGGGCTTAAATTCGTTATCTTAAGAAAAATTTTACAGTGAAAAAATGGCTTCCTACAAGTCTCAAACGAGTAGTTCGTAAGCTGTCTGTCATCTGATGCCATCAATAAAAAATTCATCTTAATGTTACGAGTTAAACCCCATATTTTTGTGCTCTGCCGCAGCGGTGCTTTCCAGGTGTGCGACAAGCTTAATAACAATAAGAAGACCACTAGGCCTCAGCGTAAGAGAGGAACTATCCCCCTCTCTTCCACTCTTGTAGTTAATCCTTGTTTGAAAGTAGTAGGTACAATATTGTTGGGATTTAAAGTTTTTGTAAAATTTAAATTACCTAAAAGAAATTTAAAACCACAACAATTTTACTTTAACACTTGAGTTCAGAAATGATTCATAAAATTAACTAATTTTTTTCAATTGTTAATAAGTACTAGTTCTAATTTGTTTCTGTTATTTCGTAAAGTTACAACGGTTGCACAGATTTTTATCAAATACAGGGTGTTGTGTGTGGTGGTGGGGGTTATGGCCTACATTTCTTCGGTAGAATCAATATTTTAAATAGACATAGACATACTATTTATTTGCCACCACACAAACATTTACTTTACACTTAATTCACAACTAAACTTAAATTACAAAATAAAACTTTTAAAATATTGGCAAGCTCAAAACTCAAATCATGGTAAATATCCCGTTGTAAATGACTTAAATTACACAAATAAGAACACAGGTAAGTAGCTACATTATTAAAAAACGATGATAACAATATGTAGGTAGGTAACCAATGTGTGCTGCAGTAGAAAATGGGCCTAGGCTCAGCATAATGCCAACTGTTGTGAACAGAAGGCGCTGTTATTCTAAGAAATTAAATAACATCGCAAAAATTTATAAGAAATGAAATAACATCGCAAAAATTTACCACTTCGGCGGGACTTGAACCCGCATCCTTCCGTCAGTACCGGAATGTGCTAACCAACTACACCACGAAGTCAAGTTAAGCTGTTATTCTGCCTAGAACAAATGTGCAAGGTTGCTGAGATATGATGTTTTAAGTGTTTTGTCTCGCCTTTAAATCGTCATCGTTTTTGTTTGTGGTTGCAATACCACAAACTAAACGTAAATTGTGCTGAATTCTCCAATATATATTTATCTATACTTATAATAAAACTGTAACAGGTCCAATTCTGTACATTGAAGATATTTTGAAAAAAAATTTTGGAGGGCACTCTATAATCGATACTGAAGCCAAAACTGTAATTTTTTTCAATCATGTCTGTCTGTCTGTCTGTCTGTCTGTTTCTTAAACGCGCATCACGTCGAAACTACTGAAGGTATTGAAATGAAACTCGGCATGATTTTAGGTCATACTACGAGGAAGGACATAGGATACTTTTTATCCCGGGATTCAGTCAGGTTCCCCTGGGAGAGGAGATGAAAGTAAAATTTCTTCATTGCGCATGACGCCGAAAGTACTGAATGAGTTGGAATGAAACCTAGCACGATTTGATTTCATTCTACAAGGAAGGACATGGGATACATTTTATCCTGGAATTCAGTAAGGTTCCCCTGGGAGAGAGGATGAAAGTAAATTTCTTTAACCGCGCATCACGACGGAACAACTGAATGAATTCGAATGGAACTCGGCATGATTTGAGTTCATACGAGGAAAGATACATTTTATCCCAGAATTTAGTAACGTTCCCCTGGGAGAAGGGATGAGAGTAAAATTCCTTCACCGCGCATCACGCCGAAACTACTGAATGAGTTGGACTGAATTGGTACGATTTGAGTTCAAGAAAGGACATGGGATACATTTTATCCTGGAATTCAGTAAGGTTCCCCTGGGAGAGAGGAAAAAGTAGAATTCTTAAACCGCGCATCACGACGGGTCTACGTGTCGTCCGATTTCATGCATTCTTTTTGTTAGAAACAGTGTTGCAAGATCGAATTTGACTAAATCAGTAGAAAGTCGAGCAGAAAATCAGTATATTGATGAAATAATCTGTAGATTGAAGAAAAAAAATTGTAGATAAGGGTAGGCAAGTTCCTATCTATTTATTTTTCCACGACGCTGCCATAGTTAGGTTCCTACCTACTAAGGTGGTGCGTCTTGGAAAGATAAGTTAGGTTCCTACCTTACATGATATATGGTGGTTTAGCTGGTCCAGTTAACTGTACTACTACCGAAGTTTGGTTGGAGTAAGTGTTCCAATTAAACTAACTGGACCACAAAAAAATATTTTTACTGTGGTGCACAGCCAACTGTACCTACCTACTAAAGAAAAAAAATTACGGTGGTCCAGTCAAATGGATCAGGAGCCCAATTCTGCAATACAATTGTTTTAGTATGACAATGGAATCGTCGCAGAATCATCACGTAGAATCCTTAGATTAATAAAACTCCAGATAGTGCGTGCGAGATAAATTAATAGTTTCAAACTTGACGCGCGTCTCTCCATCTGCATTCATCATAATTTCTTTCATCTGAGGTGGAATACCAAAACGTGTCATTCTGTGTCGATACCCATGTCATAGTGAAGCGATTAGTATAGCAGAATAGGGTCTCAGCTGAACGGAACCATGAGTAAGAAGTGAAACGAGTATAACACTTCTTAACACTGACGCTGGCCGAGTCGTAGCTAAAAGTCGCGTGGATAAAGAATGGGATTGAAGATGACAACATGCTATCCCCCTTAGACCCTACACGATTTTTTGCACTGCGGCGTTTCATAATATGAGAGATAATATGGTTAAATGTGAACTTAATTAGTCGGCAGGTATGGCAATCGCGAACGAAGTCGCGGGTACAGCTAGTTCTAAATAAATTATTACTTGATATAAATATTGTCAACTTCTAAATTCATTTGAAAAACCTAAAAGTAATTGAATTGAATTTTCTTTTCAAAAGTTGTTCATCTATTAATTACCCTTTTTAACAGTATGCTACATGATATAACAAATGATTTATTAGGTGATTAAACTAAGATTTACGTCTAGTCTGCTAGGGTCATGATTAAGCAGACAGATTTTTATGTTCTGTTCTCTTGAATGAATATGTATGATTTAAAAATCTTAAAAAAATCATATATAAGCAACCGTGACACTTAAGACATAGATTCTCGAATTCTCGACCGAAGAAATGTAACCCCACCAACTCCCAAAAAAATATTTCTTTCGCAAAACCAAACAACCTGTACAGTAAAAAAAAAACTCGTGTTTAAGTCATCTTTCAAACAAAAATATACTCTAATTAATGTTGGTTTTTAATTTTCAAAACACCTCATTGTTCCTCCTCCACCCTGTCAGCACGTCAGGGGTTAAGATACAGCATAACTAAATTTAGTTTTAAGAAAAAAAAAAAATTAAAATACTCAATACACATTTTTTAGTATGGCATTCAATTGATCATGAAACCAACCTCGAATTCCAACATAATAAAATACAAGACGGTATGATAATGCGTATGATAATAAGTTGAACCGACTCCCGCGCTATCTACATTAAATTTGACGAAAATAACCTAATCAGTGCCGACACCCACTCTTGCGCGTGTCGTCACCGTGACGTAATCCACTCAGCGTGTGTTTGGCATGTGTACGGTCGTTTGCGCCGCCCGCCTATCGCCTCTGTGGCCCAATGGATAAGGCATCGGCCTCCTAAGCCGAGGATTGTGGGTTCGAGTCCCACCAGAGGTAAAATTATATTTTTGTGTGATTTGGAGAAATGTTTTTCTGTGTACGGAAAATGTGAGAAATACAGAATTGTAGAAATAGGCTCTGTAGTAAAAAGTTTGCAACTGCCGAGTTGTTCACCGACGGATTTTTCATTGAAAAAGTTAATTGATTTTAATAAAATCGGTTTTAAAAAGTACCAAGAAAACAATTAGTTAGTTTTCAGTAAAACTTCGCTGAAAACTGAAATAGTGGGGTGTTAGCAATGTCGTTTATCGCCTTCAAACATTTGTTAAAAGTTTGTAGAACAAAGTTGCTTTCTACGGAAGTATGAATACAACGAAGTATTCTATTCCATTCTAAAATATCTAGTCTGGTTTTCCTGTTAGGACAGTTTAGGTTTGACCTTAAGCACTAGGCGAATGATCTATTTATGGTTGTCGGACGGCCGTTGCAAGTTACAGCTATTACATAACTGCCCATATTTGGGTGTAGGTTTTTTTATTAGTAGGGTGTTCAATCAACTATGAATGATCGTTGAAAACTGACTCTTATTTCCAGTCTGAAAGAATCCTTTCTTTCATCCCGCCTGATGGCAATTTCCGGCTGATGTCTTACCACATCGGCTCAGCCAGCGTAGTGGCGATACCGCTGTATGTGCGGCACAGCCTTACGCTGCGCAACAATGGGGACCAAGGGAGGCTGGATCTTACTGTGGGACCTAAGCAGACTATGGGCAGGACTTTGGAGAGTGAGTATGAGTAAACTGTTGTTCTAGTTTAACCCCCGACGCAAAAAGAGAGGGTGTTCTAAGTTTAACGTGACTGTCTGTGTATCTGTGTATCTGTCTGTGGTATCGTAGCTCCCAAACGGATGGATGAACTGATTTTCGTTAGGATTTTTTGGGGCCCGAGTGTTCTTAGCCATGTTTCAAGAAAATCTGTCGGGGGATTTGTTAAATTTTTAATTTTGTTCTTGTTATGAAGTATTAGTTAGGGCTTTTCACTTTCGAGCACAATTTTTTCAATGTGGTAGTAGTGTGGAAACTGATTTTTCATTTTGAATTCCGAGCGTCGGTTTTTCAATGATAAATTTTAGCTTGTCAATCTAACGTTCGACGAACTGCCTCAGACTAAGGGTGTCTTAATAGATTTTGTCTAAAATCTCTACAACGGAAAAGCCTTCCTCCAGATACTTAATCTCTAATTAAATTTCAACAGCTCAATATTGCGATTTTACTGACAAATTTTCACTGAAAACCGTAAAATTTTTAACATCTGTCTTGCTCTACCATCATTTGTAGACATCATAAATCTAAGTGACTTTTATTGGTCGTCTGGAAAACACTCAAAGGAAAAAAAATCCTTAAATGCACTTAAAGATAAAGCTCACAATAGTTTGTATTATCTTGTTTCAGACGTCGCCCTAGAGATTTGCATGCCGAAGTGCGTTCTCAACTGCTCTCTGACCGCGAACCAGGGAAAGTACTCCTACGATCCAGTCAGTAAGGTTCTGATGTGGGATATCGGACGCATTGAGCTACCGAAGCTGCCTAATATTAAAGGAACTGTAAGTATAAACTTATGCTAAACTGGAGCCCTATTTAAATTTTCCAAAATACTCAGTTTCGTGTCTCGTTTTTAGTGCAAATTAGTAATCTAAATTAGTGTATGTCCTTACATACACTAATTTAGAGTACTAATTTGCAATTAGCCAAAACGAAACACGCAATCGCGTATTGGAGAAATAAAATAGGCTTTGTTATTGGACACTTTTGCCTGGATGTAATAAATCTAAAATATGAATCTTTTACCTATATTTATCACCTCTCTTTTGGATCACGTAACGCGTCGCTTCGACCAAACTTTCTATTTTTTTTTGTTAATAATGGAATTTGTTTCTTCTTCCCCAGATATCAGTAGTCTCAGGCGCCGACACCACCGGCGCTAACCCGAGCATTAACGTCCATTTCACAATCCCCCAACTAGCGGTCAGCGGGTTGCGCGTGAGTCGACTGGATATGTACGGAGCTAAGTACAAACCTTTCAAAGGGGTTAAATACGTCACTAAAGCAGGCAAGTTCCATGTGAGGATGTGATGGAGACACTAACTGGGGGATTGGACACTCAATTGACCTGGAGTGAGCTAATTTCAATACGCCAAACCTAATTCGTACTACCAGACCACTATCGACCCTGTACAACCATGTACAAATATTTCAAAGGAGTTAACGTCACTAAAGCAGGCAAGTTCCATGTGAGGATGTGATGGAAACACTAACTGGGGGATTGGACACTCAATTGACCTGGAGTGAGCTAATTTCAATACCTATCGTTAAGCCAAACCTAATTCGTACTACCAGACCACTACCGACCATGTACAACCATGTACAAATATTTCAAAGGAGTTAACCTGGGGGATTGGACACTAGATAGAATGGACTGTGCGAATTTCAGCATTGAATAGACGCGTATTTATGCATTTCTATAATAATGTGTGAAATGAACTGCACCATTAGGGGTTAATTGCTGGATTTCACCACCACGACCACTATCGGTATCGCATAACTACGACTAATTGAGTTTGTAACAAAGCCGGGAACGCGTTTGCATCAGTGCTTCTGCGCCTTACCGTTTTTAACGTAACATGAAGAAACATAGGTTAGCTACATTATGAACCGTTTCTCTAAACTTATAAGCCAGCCCTTATGTTATTCGAATACCTTTCTGAATACCCTGGGGGACTCGGAAAAGGAAAATCGAAGTTTAGTTTTCGTTGTCGTGCAAAACCAACTCGTATGTCGCTTACATAAGATTAGCGTTTGCGCGAAAATGAATTAGAAACTTCGATTTTGTTTTTAATAGGCCCTGGTCTCTCATTCTTAAAGCCAGCGCGAGCGCGTGTAATACTAAATATTGTTTATTACATGTAAGCTATTATATTGTAGTATTGGTATTTCAATTTTTATTAAAAAACAATTTTATACATCTTTGAACCGACATCTATGTAAACGCATAGATTTCGGTTCAAAGATGTATAAACTATATAAGTTCTGTATTCAAAAATGTATAAGTTCTGTAAGTGTAGATGTGTGGCAATACGCGATAGCAATATTCCTGTAATTTTTTGCATGTTGTTACCTATGAAATATCTCAACATTACACCTTCCCCAGTGTTTTCCGCCTTACGCTTATATATTACAGATTATTGATAGAGCTGTTTCAAGGGAATTGATTAGGCTTACAAGAGTCTCTATTTCCTACTTTGTTTTCCAAGTGTATGAAATTAGAAATTAAGAATAGTGAACTATGAACTCTTGGTTTAAGTATATCAATATCCATATATTTAGGTTTTAAAAGCCTTTTACTGTTAGTTAGGGAATTTATCTAACATTTTATTTGTAAAGGAATTACATAAGTGCATGTAAAGTCGTTTTGTAAATGTTGAAATTTTTATATTATCTATCTTTAAACATAATATAATATAAATAAATATATCTAGCAAGCAATACGTTGTTTACCTAACTAGCAATTAATTATGTTTACCATACATTACAGAGAAGCAAGTTCTAATTCGATGCGTAAAAGTGTTTTCTCGAAATTTTATCAAGAGAATTCGAATTTGTATCATATTTCAGAGCCTGTAGATCGGTTTTACAACATGTGCTGAAGTAACGCTGTGTTAGTACAGACATCAATGGTGGGAAATCTTTCTGGATTCTGTGTTCTACGTCACGTTCCTAGAAAAGAAGAATTATGATAAAACTAAACAACCAGACGATATAAATGTATATTAACATATTATATAGCAGAAAGTTTGTGATATGTTTGGGTCAATACAATTACTCAACGGATTGGTATCCCTTTGAAAATGAGTGGGTACCTGTAGTTCTAAACCTGAATTAATTTTATATGCTAGTTTTCACAGTAATCACAAAAAACCTACGGGTAGACGCTAGTGAATGTACACTAACAAGATTTTTTTATCAGAACAAAAGTACTAAAGAGTGTCCAATATTCATCGCAATTTTTTTAATTTCTTGCACTTGCGCCTTATTAAATCATAGTAGCAAATTACATTCATGGACGCTTTAAAAATTGTTGACGATTTCATCGAATATATAGGTAACAAACACACTAAAAAAACACGACTTCATTATCATCATCAGCCCTTGTGGACCCACTGCTGGGCATAGGCCTCTTTGTTTATGCCACTCGACTTGGTCATGTGACGAATCTTATACACGGTGCTACTCGGGATGATGTTATTTATTTACTGTTTACGGTTAACGAAAACAAATAAATTCAATTAATTAAATTTTAACGATACCGCATACATCAAAATCTGTCCAGGCATTTAAAGGTATAAGTGGAATAAAAAAACTCACAAACATACATGAAGAAACTCACATCATACATGAGCCCTGGAAACATGACACTAATATTTTGGGCAATCGTGTTATAAAAACAGAGAAAAACCTCTAGAGATATTCACATCACAGAAGTGGGATGATCAAAAAATCTCACCACGAAACAGCAATAAGAGCAAGACCATCTTGCAACGGCGTGTGAGCTAGAACACAACTTCACTCGGAGCCAGTCTATGATGCTGCCCACTCCCGTCGCAGTTGGGATGAGGTTGAATGGTGATGGAAGTGCGGTCTGCCACATGTAGTCAATGTATACCTGGAGAAGAATAATTTAGGCGCGATAAGACCTATTGACCATCTTCGTGTGAAAACAACACGGAAAGAAAGTACCGTACGTAAATCAGAACAAGCCCTTACATTTGATTTAATGTTTAAAAAATATTCAGGACAGCTAAGAAAGCTAAATCGCTTTGTTTCTGGTCATCATTTATTAATACTATCTATCAATTATTATTCAAGTAAATTATTGGTCAAGTATTATCTATCTATCATTATCATCTCAGCCCTTTCATCATGACATGAACGGGAGATGATAAAAGTGACATAATGACATAGATGATAATGATGTGCCACTGCTGTGCAGAGACCTCAGTTAATTAGTCCTGGCTCGCACAGGACTTGTCCAGTTTTCTATTCGGTCAATTAAAGACACCGAACGACCTTTTAGGGCGCCTTCAAATTAGCCGCAAATTGTCGCGCGTAGGCAGCGCGGCTGCAGCGCTGCGGCCGCGCTGCTGCAGCTTGGTTCGAGAATCATAGTGTTGTATATTTAGTTTCACGATGGACTCTGACGAAGAAACACTGCTATTATTAGTGTTACTATTAAAAATAAATAGGATTTTGGACAAAAAAACAAAAAAAAGAAGTCTAAGAAAATGTTACCGTTATTTTGTCTATCAACAAACTGAATTTTATAAAGTGAAAGATTACAGTGACAAAAAATTTCAGAATTACTTAAGATTATCAAGAAAACAATTCTACGAATTACTTCCCCGTTTGGAACGTTATATTGGAATTAATTGGAAAACAAAATACAACCTTCAAAAATACTATTGGTGAAGAAAGACTATATAAAACCCTCAGGTGAGTAAAAATTGCCAAAAAAATACATAATAAATTGTTTAATTTTTTAAAGTAAATCACGTAACACATTTTTCTTATTACTATTTTTAATTGTCATTACTCTCTGAAAACACTCTGGTGCGCACCGTCACTAGTCGATCGATGAACTGATGCGCGGCCGCAGCGCGGCTGCAGCGCTGCAGTCGCGCGTTTTTGAATTATATGGATTTAGACAGCAGCGCGGCCGCAGCGCTGCAGCCGCGCTGCCTCCGCGCGACAATTTGTGGCTAATTTGAAGGCGCCCTTAAACTACCGTATCATAAAATCTCACACATAAATCAAATCCAATTTGCATACCCATGATATATTCGGCTATACTAATTAAAATCATGTTTGTTTACTAACTTCTGTCTTCCCGAAAGTCCACTCTATATCAACGTTGTCGGTGACCCTTTGAAACGTATTAGACATGGTAGCTATTAGCATATTCAACACAACTATCACAGATATCACTTCGAAACCTGCAATTATACTACAAACTCATTAATAATTCAAATACAACTGAAACAGAACCATGTACGAATGCGGAATGTTCGGAACATCGAAGCTTCCGTTACTTCATTAATTATAAATATCTGCTGTGGTTTTTAACCATTTGTACCTACTGCAGAAGCTTGGGATATGATTTATTATGCTCATAGTTGTAGATGTCTGTTCGGTGTAGACTTGTAGAAGAAAACAGAGTTCCGAGTACGGTTTAAGGACAGCATAGAGACGTCTGGTTTTTGTATGGGGTTTGCGTAATTTACGGCCCGCACAATAGACTCGCTGTACCAAATCACATAGATATATAAAATGGGACGTGACCAGTGTGACCAGATTTGAATTGACAAATCTACTGTAACATAGGGTGAAAAATTACCGAAATCTACTTATAATAAGCTGGAGTCTACTAAAAATCTACTATAAAATTAACTGGGTTATCAATCAATTTAACATCAGGAATTCAGTCACAATAGGTAGGTTTTATTCTCAATGAAGGTTCATTTATCACAATTACACAAATCAAACAAAAAAATCAAATAAATTAAACATCAGAGTTTCATCATAATCACACAAATCAAATAAATTTATCTTCAGGAATTCGTCAGTCACTATCACTTATATATAGGAATCTTCATTTATATTATCATACAGTCTTTCGCAAGTCGTCATCCCACCTGGCCGGAGGCCGTCCTACACTACGTTTACCGAGTCGCGGTCTCCACTCAAGAACACACACTGCCTATTTGGTAGCATTTATTACGAGACGAATGAATAAAATATCTGATACATAGTAATCTATTTTATAAACAAATCTAAATGCGCTGTAAGACAGTATTCAGATGCTGCTTACCTGTGAGGTTCCAGAAAATCCTTTCATATTTTTAAGATGCTTAGATGTAGCCATGTGTTCCTTCAGAGAAGCCACTCTACTGAGCATGTCGCAATTACAGACTTTACAGAGTGCATTCGCTTCATTAGTTTTTGATTTATTCATCCATTGCTTGAATAAGGGATCTTGCTCCCACTCCGCGCGATACCCTTGAATATATCTACGTTTCATCACGAAGTCAAACAACACCAGAAACAGATGATGCTATGATAGCGAATGAACAACAGAAATAAATTTATAATGAATGAAAATAGATTGAACAATTATTTACCTTCGGGGGAAGCCCCGGCTAGGCTTTGAGTGTTTGTTCTTTGAGTACGTGTGTTTAGAAAGAGATAGACTGATTCCGATTCACATAATGGGGGAATTCCCATAAAAGAATAGATTATAGAAGAGAGTTGCCATCTTCTTTCGAAAAAATACTAACAATATACCAAAAAATTGCAAATTCTACCAAAATATACTGATATTTTTTTTCCTACTAGCAGCTGTTGCAAGTTCCTCAAAATCTACCGAAAAAGTAGAAATCTACTAACTTTGGTCACACTGGACGTGACGATGACATCTCGATACTTTCGTGAAACCAAACTCAGGGCTCTGATTTCAAGCGAGATATTTATGCAAGCGCGTTGATGTCTTTTCAATGAAAGACTTTCTACGTTCAGATTTGCAGATCAGAATAAAAAAGTCCCATTTTGATGTGAGTAGTTTACGTCAAAATTTTATCTATGCAAATTGACTCTTTTATCCATTAGAATCTCGTATTTTTATCAGGGGCGTAGCGTGCCTTGGCGGGGCCCCGTATAATAATTTGTTTGGGGGCCCTTATGAAGGGTAAAGTTTTCTCACAAATGAAAAAAAATGTTTGCATAAAATTAAAAGAAATATTTATTCATCATAATTATTTAATTATTATATATACAGGGTGTTTGGTGGAGGGTTAGACAAACTCGATGGGTGTGTAGGTGGGTTCAAATTGTTTTTCACAAATAGGTGGGGACCTATTTGTGAAAAACAATTTGAAGGAAAAGACCCTAACAGTTTTAAATTTTTTTTAATCCTGTTTTTTGTATTTTTTTAAGATTTTCCGAAATTTTACCTATCTACCCCTAGAACTTTTTTTTGGAACGTGTTTTTTAGTAAAATTTTTACTTGCTTTTGGTCTCCGATGTATCCTTCGTCTTTTGAAGGCATTATTTATTTGAAAGAACCTGTAAATAATTAGTTAAAAGCTCTCAAAGTTAAAAAACGTAAAAAAATAATCAAGAAGGACGACTTTGCATCGTTTTAAAAAAAAATAATAGCGATCGAGAAGTTCAAATGCTTTTAAAAATTTCTCTAAACATCGCTTATTACAACGGTATACCACAAGTAGCCGAAAAATCTATAAACTTCTCAAAAATAAGCACTTATAGGGAAAATGGAGTTAAAACGCTAAGAATAAAACATTGAATTAAAACAATTTTGGTTCAAATATCACTTCCCTATTTCTAATACAAAGGTTCCTTTGTATTAGAAATAGGGAAGTGATCTGCATTGACGACAGACCATACTTTCCATATGGAAAGACCCAGATCTCTGACGACCTTTCGAGTACTGGTAGTGGGATCCTCGTTGAACGCTTGGAGTATGGCTTCGTCCACACCAACAAGCTGCTGCGTTGCACTGACTCGTGGTTCTCGAAGAGTTAAGTTTCCCGTTTCTCGAAGTCGCCGAAAGGTGTTAGAAAATGTGCTATGGTGTGGCACACGTCTATTGGGATGCAACTCTCTGTACAGTCTCTGTGCTGCACGTGTATTTCCATCGCATCGACCGTACGCATAAATAATATCAGCGTATTCTTCAATGCTGAATTCCGCCATTGTGACAAAAACAACGATAACAAAACAGAAAAATAAACAGTTTATCAAAACATAACAAATAACCAAAATAAGGACGAAATTTAACGAATACAAATATTGGTTCGAATTCGAAATTCTGATTTCGAATTTCGAATCTTCGAATTAGTCGGATACCTAGGTATGATAAAAAAAGGTTTTTTTAAATTAGTTTAGCGTTCCTAACGTTTGTATTAGAAATAGGGAAGTGATATTTGAACCAAAATTGTTTTAATACAATGTTTTATTCTTAGCGTTTTTACTCCATTTTCCCTATAAGTGCTAATTTTTGAGAAGTTTATAGACTTTTCGGCTACATGTGGTATACCGTTGTAATAAGCGATGTTTATAGAAATTTTTAAAAGCACATAACTTCTCGATCGATATTAATTATTTTTTTAAAACGATGCAGAGTTGTCCTTCTTGAATATTTTTTTTACGTTTTTTAACTTTGAGAGCTTTTAACTAATTATATACACGTTCTTTCAAATAAATAATGCCTTCAAAAGACGAAGGATACATCGGAGACCAAAAGCAAGTAAAAAATTTACTAGAAAACACGTTACAAAAAAAAGTTCTAGGGGAAGTGAGGTAAAATTTCGGAAAATCTTAAATAAATACAAAAAATTGGATTAAAAAATTTTAAAACAGTTAGGGTCTTTTCCTTCAAATTGTTTTTCACAAATAGGTCCACCTACACACCCACCGAGTTTGTCTAACCCTCCACCAAACACCCTGTATATTTATCTATCTGTCACTTTTTCCAAAATTTTTACAAACAATTCAAATATAGTTGGTCTGGGTGTTTTCTATGTATAATAAAAAAATATCTATCTATGTAGTGTATTGTATTATGTATATCAGTTATCTAGTACCCATAACACAAGCTCTGCTTAGCTTGGGGCTAGATAATGCTGTGTGAATTGTCCAGCATTATTTATTTATTTATTTATTTATTTATTTATTTATAGTTACACTTTCCTTGCCTTTTTTTCGGCAAACTGATTTATTAAATCATTAATAGCTGATGATGACTTTAGTTTTTATAAAGTGCCTTCAAGGACAATAGTGACAGCAGGCGTTCATGTCCCATCGAACAAAAAGTTATTTATAAAACCGATAATTTTTTTACTTTTGTCATTTCTGAAATAAATACAAAATTGAGAAGTTTTTATTAATTTTTGCTTACGCACATCGGGGGCCCCCGTGGCCCGGGGGCCCCGTATAATTGATACGGCAGCTACGGCGGTAGCTACGCCCCTGATTTTTATAGTAGATACTAACATCCAAAGCAAAAATAGCCGATACGTTCCGTATACCCGTGCCTATTCTCTCGGAGCCTTGCGATTTGGCGTTGACTCCTGGTGTTTTCCAGCACTATATCGGCGCTTTCCAAGGGAGCCATGCAGAAAAGCGCCCAAAATAATGTGTTCAATGTGTCCCTCAGACTAGTAAACGATGCCACCTCAAATGAAAAGAAAATAGTGTTTTATGCCCATAAAATACAAATAGAGTAGAGTAATAGGACTGCACAGAGCCGTTTGCGGATGAACTGGATCTCACATCTGCTAATCAATCGCTTTACTATGACAAGGGTATCGCGCAGAATCGTCCCAACGAATCCTTTGATGAAAAAAGCTAAACAGTGCGTGCGGTGCTATTTGCACGGACAGATTAATACAATGGTTTCCATCTTGACACTTTTAACGTTAACTCTTCATCTGTAGTTTCTTACATCTTAGGTAGAATACCAAAATGTGTCATTGTCTGTGACAATACCATTGTCATGGTGAGACGATTAGCAGAATAGGGCCCCCGAAGTTAAGTTTGACCTTGACATAATAAATTTCAAAGTGTTTAAAACCTACCTATCACAGAGGTATGTATGAAGCCGTAAACCTGCGTGCGTGCTCGAAATGTGCGTGCGATTCAACATTCCGGACCAAAACCTAGGTTAACTGCAAGTGCGGTTACATTTACATTGTGTTTACAGAACTGGGGTACTGATAGAGACTATGTGCTGCAATGGTGCGTGAAATTAAGCTACGCACAATCACAATCAATCGACTGCGCACAAAAAGCCCGCATAAGTAGACTAAATTTACGGTTCTTCGTAGGAAATGCGTGTGAACGAATGTGGCATAGCGATCAACACCTAGGATGGAGCATAGTGCAACAAAAATCAGAATATCAACTTGGAAAAAGTGGAAATCATCTTAATTTTGTCACCGGCCACAAATCCATTCAATTAACCTAATGAAAGGTGTCTCTCTATTAGGTAGTATGCCGTTTAGATTTAGACTTATGAAATGTCTCTAAAGGAGACAAAAGACGCCCTGCAACTCTTGGTCGCTTTAAGCTCTTGGAGGCTTGAAGCGGTGGCGGTCAGTACAATTTGCCAAATATGTTGTCAAATTGTGCTGGTCGCCACTTACCTAAGTTTATGTAGAGGTCAGGCAGGGTAAAGAATAAGAAAGTATTACAATAAGAAAGTACCTGCATTGTTTTCATTCCGTATTCGTCCTCGTACACCATGCCCTTGTAATACTGGTAGAAGCGAGAAAGACCAGCCGCGAACGCACTGATTATGATCGTAAAAACTAAGATATATTTGTAGATATCAATTGTCATCTTGCCTAATGATACCTGTAAACATAAATTTGTTGCAACTAGAAAGACTCCAAATTAAAAGTCAGGTCTACAAGACGGGTCAGGTACTGTAGAGTTTATAATTATGTCTCAGTAAACTCAAAGGATGGTACGGGCA
Organism: Eupithecia subumbrata; assembly: GCA_949316285.1. NCBI lineage: Eukaryota > Metazoa > Arthropoda > Insecta > Lepidoptera > Geometridae > Eupithecia > Eupithecia subumbrata. The sequence continues at coordinate 2,302,008 of OX438648.1, forward strand.
TGGTACGGGCGCGCCTTACAAAATTATACGGAGATTTTTGTTTGGATTGCTTGTCTACGCTAGAAGACTTGGAGAGTTGTTGCTAGGAGATTTGCATTAGGATACTTGAGAACTGTAGGCGCCTATTAAAATTCAAAGTTTAGAACCTAGTCAGTTATTTAAACAAAACCAACATTCCATTATACGTAGCATTGAATACAAATTAAAGATTTACATACTTGCAGTGGGCCCAAATGGTAGTTCAGTTGACAAAGATACATTAGCCGGAAGAAAGCGAATATCGTTGCCAGACAAAATGTACCTTCTGCCAGTAGTGTTGGATCGTACTGGTTCCAATATTTTCGTTCTAGAAAAAAAAACAAGCTCCTCAACATTAACTCTTTAATTCTGTTATCTAAAACTCTGATGCCCCCGATGCGCGATGTCGTCATTATAAATAGAATTTAACTTTTTTATTGGGCAACTAAGTATGAAATAGAGCCTCATGGCAGTCGAAAGCGTCAATGGAAAGACGAACCAAAAAAGCACAGGTGTAATTATTTTGATCCTTTCTATTTATCCATGCTTTTACCACAGCTGGGCCTTTGATCACAAAAAGAAGTGCAGTAAAATAAATACAAAAGTACCTTTGTCATCCTCTTTCCAAACTTCATCAACAGCTGCCATCATCCAGAACACGAAAGTCAGCCAGAATAAAGTCAGCATGATGATTTCCGCCCAGTTCCACATCATCTTGAAGTACCGTTTTGGTCCTTGCATCAGACTCATGCGGATAGCCGACCAGGTGTAGCCGAAGACGTAGAGAATCACCGGTCCTTCTGCACCTGCAAAATTCATCATATAAGACCTTAAACGTCTAGTGCTGAACACTTTTAGGCCTCCTCAAAACGACGCTACATGGTGGTCCTGAGCCGCCTCCAACTACTACAAACCCTGCAAAAAAAAAGGAAGAAAAAGAAGTTAGGAAGATAAGAGGATGCAGATAAGGATGGTTTTTATAAGGATCCCTCAAATGATTACCAAGTCTCGTAACTGCAAGACAAAAAAAACTTGCAAGCGCCGGATCATTATCAAAGACTAAGAGCTTTTAAAACCTTCAAGCAGTTCTGACAAGATTTATTATTATAACCCTAAATTATTACAGAATTTCCTTGAACATGCACCCAAAATTCAGCAAAACTGCGTACGTTACAGAGTTAAACGTTTTATACTTCATTTCCATATTCGTTAGGCCATTTTAAAGCTCCGAAAAAGTCACTTTCGTCCAAATATTCGTACAGTGCGCCGACTTTCAAAATCAGAGAGTAGAAGTAACTGCTTTACTGCCAATTTTGTGCACTTGTGATAACTCTCTAGTAATCGGGGTCAGTATCAAAAGGAAGTGACATTTAAGAGGCTTTTTTAAGAAATTCTAATTTCCACAATCTAAATGCAAAGCGTCCCGCGCGTGCTTTCACGCAGCAGCTCGTGTAACCTGTGTAATTAATTGCAATAATCTTGGCGCAGGATCACATCACTCTCCCTGAATGTAGGTAGATGTGTGGTAGTGTTGGCTCTCTGAATGCTAATAAGATAGTCTGATAGTTCCTAAGGTACGGTGAAAGCCAAAAACTACTGAGATTATTTTTTTTAAAGACGTACAGAATGTTAACGAAACTAAAAAAAAATGATGTTCTTCCAACACCAATAAGGTTTGTAGTTAACCCGCTTAAATTCGAATTGAACGCTATGAATACCTACTTCTGAAATATCTTTTGGGAGATCGGCCTTGTTAGGGTTCCGTACCTCAAAAGAAAAAAAAACGTAACCTTTGGAGCCGTGATATAAATAAAACTTCTAAGTTATAGACGTTTATGTCCAAATACAAAAAATGTTTTTTTTTAATTCTCGCCATGGACCAAAACCTATAGAGTACTTACTTCCCGTTGCCCTAGAATCATGATATTTGTCAAGAAAAAAGGTCTTAGAATTACTATTATACGGAAACGTTGGTGGCGAGCCGACTCGCACTTGAACCTTAATTTTTTTCGTTGACTGCATAATCACATGCATACAAAGAAAAACGGTCTAGAACATTAGCTTCTTTCCAACTTAAAAATCCTAGACGAATTAAAAAAAAATGCGATATTATTTGATTTTTTTGAAATTAGCAAGAGTGTGAGGCTTACGCACTACAAAAACAAAAACTTTAATTAACATTAACCTAGGTTTCTGAGGCAGTTTTAACCCTCTGTAAATATTTAGTTCACAACCGATTCAGTCCCATTTTTATCACCCAAACTTTTAGATGACTTTTACGATAACCAACAAATAGATGTCAAACTTCTATTACGGGTCTTTTATTACCTCAGCACATCACTATACACAAATAAACAAACCTGTATTCGGCGGTCCGCGCTTCAACCCGCTCTTATCTTGATTAGAAACGTGGAAGACCAGCGCTAAGAATACGAAGTACGCAGCGGAGTGAGTGATCAACTTGTTCAACGGTATTTGATAGTGCTTCAGCAGTCGGTGGCGAGGCAACAGCTGGGGAAGGTTAATTGGGTGTCAACCGTTGCTCCATCAATGTACCTACTGAGAATGCCTCCTAAAATGATTACTTTAGGACTGGTGCTGGGTTATGGTAGCTAAGATAGATTGTCTGGTTGCTTCGATGGTAGTTTAGCGGGTTGCGTTGATAATAAATAATAATAATTAAATAAAGCATTTATTCGTCTTTCACAATAGGTGCTTATAACTAACAGGAACACTTATGCAAGTATATGTAGTTCGATGGTAGATAGACGCGTGACTTAGTTCAAAATCCGAAAACAGACGTCGCCTTGCTACATCCAGGCGGTTAGCTAAGCTACACGCAGTGTGGCCTTCCACCTACCATATCGTCCCGCAATGCGGCCGTGACCTAAGCGTCTACTCCAGCAGTGTCGTAGAGCTTAGTAGGTAGACCATCGAAAAAGTAAGGTCAAAGTTGTAGAGCGATAACAGGAGACAGTGAGAAGGCTTTCAATGGTTATCAAAAGTTTCACCAGTGACAAAATTGGTAAACGAATAACCCACTTCGAAGGCAGATTTTCTAATAGTCATTGTTGTTGATTCACAAACTAAATTTGAGGTCATGGGCGACTCTTACAACGGGTAATCTTTATTGTTCGTCGGAAATTGGTGTCCCAAATCACAATCGTAAATTATTATAATGCCAATCTTAATTATTTCTGAGTTAGTACAGAAAGCTTTTCATAAAAAGCGCGCTTACCATACTAAACAACAATATGAAAGGTATGACAAAAACTCGACACAGGAAAATCATGACCTTTCCACACCAGGATTTGTTTCTCCAACTATAGCAATCACCGAGCCAGTACGACTCCAAAACCTAAAACCAATCCAGAATGAGTGATGAAGTTTGAAACGTTTTAACAGTTCAATTATTCAAGTGGTAACCTAAATGAGCACTTGAACACATGTAGTTTACGATCATGATAATGCATTTCTCACTTTTGCTACCGGAATGGTCTAAATCGGGGTCAATTGGTGGGTATAAGTATCTACTGCTCATATAATTTTCTACCTGCTGGGTGTTCGGATGGGCCACGAATGCCTTCTGTTTGTAGTTAATAGCCATCAGTAAACGAGGCAGTGCGAAGTGGCGACGACCTCCGCATCCAGAGACTTGTTTTAGTATCACTTCCACTTCGTCAGAGGTGCGACAGCATCCTACACACACGACAGGATTAACGAGTACCTACACTTATTATTAGAAATCAAAAGAATACTGTGACACTTAGATATTATTGAGCTATTACGAGCCATTATCACACACGCATGCTATGTCAGAAATATTTTAAAACCGCATACAATTTCCTTAAAAGCTCTTCAGAGGCTCGGGCACTGATTGAAATGTTATGACGTCAGAACAATCTTCGATGCTCCACTAAACTTATTTCTCCGGACCTTTGTGTGCCTACCGTCTTTAAAAACGATTATTTACCCACCTATAAGTCCCACAGCAAAAGCGCTAACTTGATCCCTCAATACTAAGTAATCAGTCGCCAAATGCCTGTATGCCGCTGCATTAGCCTCCAGTTCTTCAGTGAGGTAGAACGCCTCAAGGATAGGATCTGACGTCACATGCACCAGGTACGCAGGAGAGGAAACAGCTCTATACTGCCATAGGCGTGCACAACTCGCGTACAAGGCGTCATCGTTCACAACGGAATTCCTGAGAAAACACACATTAAAACACTAACGGTGTGCTGTGAATCAGATCTCGGAAACAGCGAAGTGACTTCGGTTTTGCACCAATAGCTACGACCAATCAGTTAACCACTTTATAACCCACCATGGTCATTAAATTCATGTCCATAGTCATTTTAGCAGCGGTCAACAATTTGAATGCATAACACGATTCTTTTAACATTCGAATAAGTACTCAAACCGATTGTGTCGAAAATTATCCGTTTAAATTGAACGTGTGAATGCAACGTGTAGTTAACCGCCGTGCGGCACACATTTTGGTAATGCGGTCAAAGAAATGGAGTTATTCCATAGAGACACAAGTTGCGAGAGTAGCGGCAACTCGTGAGACATGCCTAAATTTATATTATCGTACTTTGATCTTCTGCTTTTTGAGTCCTTGTTAATTGATGCCTGAATGTTGATATAAAATCAAATTCTGAATATTGTGAAGGGAGAAGTTGGAGTAAAAATTGGTAGAGCAATATCCTACGGCGACTATTATGAGATGTGAATGTCGTATAGCTTCATAGCTCGCTATACTGAAATAATAGAGGGAACTCATCCCTTACTTGCAGATTATACACGAACAGTTCGGCGAATGTGGCCGTGAAATTCTATGTCCTCTAGACATCAGTAAATTGACGATTTCATAGTTGTTCAGATGCGCTGCCAGTATAAGCGGAGTCACGTGCGTCGGGTATATCGTCGAATGTGTCGCTCCGGCTAGTTCTAAGCCGGGAGATGTCCTCTTTTGAGCGTCCAATAGTAAAACTGCAAGATATTTGATTCTATCATGGATGAAACACCACTCGAGTTCTAAGTAGAGAAAATTAAATTGAGCCTACATAAGTACGCGAGTTCGTTTTTATAGTTTACATGTATGTAGGTACAAATCAGATGGTGTGCAAAACTTCTACTTCATTCTATTTATCGTTCCTTCTATGAGAACTAACCACAAAGTGTAATCATATCACGCTTTGTGTTAATTCAACCTCAAAATTCTATCATCCTTGGTCCCCTGCTAGATGCAGGCCTCCCCCTGATAAGCGCCAGTTAGCTTGGGGCTAGGTGTGCAATGCTGTATGAATTGTCCAGAAATATTTATTTATTTATTTCATGGGGGTAGTGCCCATAATCCCCACGCTGGACATGCGGGTTGGGGATCGCAGTAAGGTGATAGAATTATTTCACGAGGCACTGCTGCCTGCCCCCCGGTAGATATTCCTTAGCCCCCTCTTACGACACCCGCCGTACTTTGGTATCTCTAAAGGCTCACGCAATTAAACTCGTAAGTCGAATCATGCGTATAAGATACTTACAGATTTCCTTATGTCGCATACATACTTATTTTTTGCATGTTTATCTACTTCATTTCACTAAGCAATCAAGTGAAAGCAAGTCTTTACCCAATATGTTAATACTGTTATATTGTACGGCGTGCAACACAGTGTCGCCAATTTCCACTTGCGGATATTTTAAGAGAAATTCCACTATTTCTTCGGATCTGTTATGCACCGCAATATGCAGAGCCGAAATGCCCTACATGGAATTGTAAAAGTGTCAATTACTTTATCGTTTTGATCTTGATTTTATTTTAAAAAGTAAGTTAAGTGTCTGACCTGAAAATTGACGCAATTTATATTCAGTGACGGATAATCTTCAACATATTTTTCGACCGGGCCTATTACGTTCTCGCTCACTAATCTGATGAACTCTACTTCGATTGGCTGTAATTTTGGCAAGTAGATACAGCCTTTAGGCCCTTTTCCGTAGCACTTTCCTTCATCTGGCTTTAGGATGGAATTATTAGTTTCAGTTTAAGTTATTGAAGATACTTAAATAAAAGTCTTCCTGATGGGTAACTTCTACTTACCAATTCATATTCGCAATAATGTGCTCTCAAACTGGGCGTAAAAAATCTCGGTTGGCTCTGCACAAAAGACCTCGATTTCGGTAGATTTGGAGTGCTCATCTCTTCGGACATTCTGCTATACATCGAAGGCGTTTTCCCGAAGTTTCTATGCTCAAATACCTTAAGGATTCCATATTCATTGATCTTGTTGAGCTCTGACATTTTAAATGGTTTTGGAATTTGGGTGTTCGTGAATGATTTTTGCGAGTTGAGTATTTTTGAAAAGAATTTACTGTTATCGATTGCAGAGGCACGGCGGCTTGGTTCGTTTTTGTCATCTTTGATGGCTTTATCCGATGGTCGCCGTTGTGCTGGAAGGCTCGGTAAGCTTTGATTTTCGATTGAGTCAGTATGGGTGGAGTGTCGGTCCGACATGACTTCATCGGCGGGTCACGCCGCAGTAGGTAGGAATTATGGTAAACAGATCCGTTCTCTTTGTAGTTTACTGCCTCTAAATGAGTATTTGGATTGCTTTTTCGGATTTTATGAGATTAACTTTATGAGACAACTTGTTTATGAACGAGGACAAACACGAAATTTGCAAATAATACAAAGCAAAGATTTAAGTGACAGTTATGAAGATGACACTATCAACTGCTATTAATACAAAAGCTGTTAATGTCAAAAGAAAAACGGAAAGAGGTTTATAATTTTAATTAATTTTAATCTATATATATAAAAGAAAGTCGTGTTAGTTACACCATTTATAACTCAAGAACGGCTGAACCGATTTGGCTGAAAATTGGTGGGGAGGCAGCTTAGAACCAGGAGACGGACATAGGCTATGTTTTATCCCGGAATTACCACGGGAACGGGAACTACGCAGGCGAAGCCGCGGGCAGCAGCTAGTATTAAATATTAACGACTTGTGAAAGTATCAATATTCTAACAAAGTTGCTAACTTCTGCGTGATGTGGGTTTATTTGGTTCTCTAGTTTTCACTATACATTGTATAAAGTAGCGCAAAGTATGAGTAAGATCGTGTCAGAATCTGCAAAAGAAAACATGCACTTGTCATATTATTCGATTTCATAGTTATCTACAGTTATCTCTGTACTGCTAGGTATAGATCTTTTGTACAGCATGGTTGGTAATAAATACTTGAACTTACTATCAAGAAACTTACCGATGTGTATGTAACAAGATTCATATCCATGAAATTCATTGCAGTAAACGCAATTGGCTTCTGAGCTCTGTAACAAGTATAAGTAGATTAGCTCAGCGGTCAAAGTTAGACTATGTTTTAGGTACTAGGTAATAAAAATATGAAACACACCTCTTTATGAGGAAAATTAAAGCTCGACGGCATCTAGGGTCGGTGACATACCATCTGCTATTGTAAGCCGCTTTAGACACATCTGAATTCTGAAAAACAACATATATACGTAGCTTATACATATAGTTCGGTTTTAAATCATTTTAAAGAACAAGGATATTTAATATAAACAATAGATTCAATCGTAACTTTGCGGAAATCTATTGCAAAATATAAAATATTTAGTGACTATTCTGCGCAAAACATTCTCTGATGAGATTCAACAAAATGCAATTAGCGTGTAATTTTTTTTGTTGAATCTCATCAAAGAATTTTGAAGTATATTGGTAAGTATATAGTATTTTTAAATATCTGAGCGTCTGGTCGAAGCGACACGTGACCCGAGAGCTGGTGAGTATCTGGCGCAGCGCATCAGCATTGTCATACAGCGGGGCAATGCAGCCAGCGTCGTGGGCACGATTCCGACTGGTATTGATATGGATCAGTTGAGCTACCTGTAGATTGTTTGCAACAGTCTGCGGTGCTCTCTGCAGCAGTGCTCAATTGTTTCAATTGTAAATACTAGTTCTGATTTATTTCTATTATTTGATTGTAATTTACTTAGTATATAGGTAAGTATTGTAAGAAAAGTTGAGGTTTTACTTACAGCATGAAAGATATCATCAGCATACCAACAGATCATTCCGATTTGAAGAAGTGCCGAACCCAAGAACAGCTTATTGCTAATGGCCATTAGTGGCTCCAGTAACTAGAAATAAATGCATTCGATTTACAGCGATAGTTACAAGAGGAAAGTAGGTGAATGGTAATGTCAATGTTACTGACCACAATAACGAATACGACGCAGCAGATATTCACAGAACTGAAGACTACATTCACGAGGTTCGACAGAGAGAAGGCATCTTCCAAGTCGTTGCAATATCTAGAAATAAATATTCGTACAATACAATACAATACAAAAATACTTTATTGTACACCAACAAAAATACAATAAAAAAGACATTAAATAAGGCACAAGGCTTCGTAAGTATAGGCAGGTGTGTAATGAAAGGATAGATAGGATTGATACGGATATTTTTGATATTAACTTGGTAACTTTACCTGTATATATTTTCTGTGTTAGTAATTTCAATTTGTGTTAGTTACATAGGCCTTAACACTTTCATAGCCCACGACGCGACGTACATATGCTCATTTAGAGTTCCGTGCACCGTAGGCGCGCCCCTGCGTGTCGCACCGCCGCCGAGGTTTGGCAATGAATTCGATATCCTAAATAACTTATTTGTCTCTATACACCGAAACTACCAACAAAGCCCGGTGCAAAGCAAGCACCGGCAGTCAAAACTTTTTTAACTTGTCGGCAGCGGGATGGCGACCTTGGTGTGTAGACTTTATTAATAATATGCTGTTAAATAAAAAAATAATAATACTTTACTAGGTGTTGGAACTCATAAGCAAGACCCTAAACATTTTACTTGATAGTGCTGATATAATTCTTCTCAACAAAACTATCTCCAATGACGCTTGCACTATATACCCCTTACTTAATAAGTCGCTGATGCAGTTTAATATTCCCCGTGATCTCCTCGTACTGCGCACGAGCAGACAGGCGCGTGTTTCCCACGATCTCTAGACGACGCTGTAGCAGCCGCAGAAGCAGGACGATGTGGCTTGCCATGCCGGTGAATAGCAGGTCTGTGCTTACCATGATCCATACGCAGATTTGACCTGGACAACAGAATTAGGTAAGGTGGGAAAAAGGATGACAGGGAAAAAATAACGAAAAGAAAATGAAGGAACGGTAGATTGTTTGCAACAGTCTGCTGTTAGCTCAATTGTTTCAATTGTAAATACTAATTATATTATAATTTTCTTTGTGAATAAAGGCTTCTGCCCTTTAATTAGGAACGGTAAGGTAAAGTTTAGGTCTAAATTCCTATTTCCCCTGTTAAAGTTTTGGGGCACCATTTGCTTCTGGGGTTCAATTATAGGGACACAAACAAAAAAAAGGTTGATATGGAAAAAATAACGAAAAGAAAATCAAGGAACGGTAAGGGAAAAGTTTAGATCTAAATTAATATTTCCCCTGTTAAAGTTTTGGGGCATGATTTGCTTCATATATATTATACTTCATAGGGACAAAAACATATTTGTAAAATAGTTATTGAAATTGCTTGATAATGTTCTGAAGTAGAGTACCTACCTACCTACCTATTAGGGACAAGAGAGAGTAATACTACTCCTACTTCTTTTTAAACGTGCAAACCGCAGATTCCCGGACACAATTTATCGAAAAAAGATATACTAAAAAATATCTTCCATACAAGACTTAAAAATAAAAGTAAATGCTTCCTTTTATTGACACAGAATCTTAATAGTGAAAGTCATGATGATTGTTGAACAATCCAAGATCCCTATTAACACATTGAGGGTAACATTATTATTGTCTACGAAGCAATTAATCCCGTTTAAACATCTGATTACAGGTTGAAGCATCCAAGACACTCAAATCGGTACATAATGACGGTTGCATGATGAACTAAAAACAAATACCAGCAACTTTCGTTAGTCTACGCGCGTGATGAAGCTATCATGAACGAGCAAAAAGTTGAAGTATGGCCGCTACCTTTATGACGGTGGGTTTCACTTTGCCACGTGGCTTTCCTAGAAACGTGAGAGTCTAAATTAATGAATGTTATCTTTGATTATACCTATGAATACACAGTCGTCGGATCTATGTAAGTGAGTACTTTTACTATCGGACTGACGGACCTAATGAGATTTTTCAGCTTCAAGATGCATAGGCACAATTCAGTCTTTCATTGGTCGGTTTTTCCATAATCACCACGAAGGAGCCTGCTGCCCTTTCTCGCGTAGTTTCCCCGAGTCAACTTTTACAACATCCACTGGCTGAGTTGGATTTAACTCACCAGCAAACATCTCAAAGACATAGGCGACAAAATGTCCGACAGGTTCATGTTTGTCGAACGGGTACCAAGCCTTCCATACGAAACCGACAGAGGCCTCTTCTTGGGTCCAATAGCGCTGGTAGAAGTATACGGCTATTGGTGTGATGTTGTAGAACCAAACTCCTGCGAGGTTCACTGCTAAGTAGCCTGCAATATAACAATTTATTTTATTTTCCTCCAGAATTCAATGGAAGATATTTGTCTACATACAAATAGAATGCCAAATCATAAGTACGCGCATAGAAAGACGGCCAATAACGAAGACCCAAATGACGGGAAGGTAAGTAAGGACGTTTGATTTGAAATTTTGTGACAGAACTAAATTAAAACGATACCAACTTTTATGAGCAAGCGACAAAGAACGGAGACTCTTGTTTTTGATGCCTTGGTACTCTTCATCCAGCGGAGGCATCGGCCAAATATCAGCGAGCTCGTTCAAGAGTTGACGAAATACGTCAATTTTATACCACAGCACAAACACCTTTGCAATACCTGCGAAACGTTGGTTTTTTACCGCCAATACATTTTTATGGTGCATATCTTTGTGCATTTGGGGAAGAGAAAGCTGTTTTTTGAAAACTTTCTTTTTCATAATACAGCAAGCAACACATTTCTTAATTTCCATACACAGAGAAATAATCAATAATTACGCATAGACATGAAAAAGTGATGATACTTACCTAAAGCACCATAACCGAAAGTATGCAAAAGTGGCACAACATCTTCGACTCGTGGCGAATTGGACAACGTGAGGGAAATGTAGACGATGTCTCCAAAGACGTGGTAGCAAATACTGGACATTGAGATTACGAACATGGCCTTCTGCTTCCAATAGTCTGATTTAGTCTTTGGTGATATGAATGAAAGACCTACGCGCCTCATGCAGAAACTGCTAAGCGTCAGAGACTTGTGAATCTCTTCTTTCGCTTCCTCAACCAGTTCAGACATCTTCACGTGCTGGATTCGCTACTTCGCCGTCAAATGAACTTATTTCTTCCATTTTCACCTATTTATTAGCTCGGGAGTTTATAATTCATGCGCGATGTGGGGCGTGAACTAAACTAAAACAAAGTTGTAAACTTTGATGTGCTGCCTGATAGCCTAATCATAGCTTCTCATACAAACTAGCTGTACCTACAAAGTTTCACACTAGTTATTGGCGTGACCTTAGAAGAAGAAGCGTGTTTTTAATGGGCATGACATTTAACAAGTGAGAACCTAATCAGAAATTGCATAAAACAGCGATATGAATGGAAATCGATCGGCGAGTACCGTTCTGGGTTGGGTCTCATAGATTTACGCTAACTGCATTTACTTATAAAGCAGATTGATAAAGCTGGATAACCAGGAGATGCCCCTAAAATAAAAGCAGTTCCAAAATGCTATTTATCAGTTCTGTAGGCAATAATAGGTACCAACTTGGACTGTGACTAGTAGTCATAGGACAATGTAAAGTCCATAATAAATTTAGGTTTATTTCTTGATAGATATTCAGTGCATGACTCTTTAGGTATGCTGGCACTGGTATGCACAGGTAATCTGATTTCTATGCACCTAAGCCAAAGGTACGAGACACGGGTACCATAGCGTGACGTGATTGGATTGGAGTCTACTCTTTATTGTTGCGGTATCAATGTCGTTAAAGACACGCAAACCTTGATAGACAGAGTATTAAACGCGGTATTAGGACAATGCACCCCCAATCCTTCGCGGTGCCTGCGCTGATTTTATGCAAATGCAAAAAAATTGAGAATTATTCAAGCTGAGCTGGGCAATCAGGGAAAATTGTGATTACAACTCTGCCGAGAAGAAGGGTCCTACATACTATCCATCGCCTCTCACCGGCGCTACACCCTGATCGATGACCTATCGATCAAGATATTCGCTACATGATTAAAGCGGCATGCACAAAACTGTAGACGTACTGTTATATTTAAACCGCAAAATTTCGACTGCTTATGTGAACCAGAGCGGCCCTTTATCTGAACAATACTCTAATGGCAAAATGAGTTATGAGCATCTAACGAGTATCTCGCTGAGATGGTTGTGTTTCGGCAAATTTAGCACGAGCCCGCCGTCCGTGGCGGCTTTACAGTTCGCCACCGTTACGCGGCGATTAGGCTGCGCACACGCGCCTTATTCCGCCACGCCAATGCACTTGTCATCCGATATAATTGCGACTTGCATAAAAATTATTACGGGAATTGTGTTGTAAGAAAACCTAGCGTTTCCCGCCGCAGTTGCGCACCAGCGTGAGATCTTTACTTCGATCTTGGCAAGCTTTTGTCCTGCTTTTTCACAAATAAATTGAAAAGTACGTCATAAAATCTATACTTGACACACATCACCACTGCTTCCACTTTTGTTTGATTTTCATCTTGGTACATAACTATCTAGATAACCATCTAGCTCAGCAAATATTGCAGTCTTTTAGTTTTTTCATACACATTTTACTCATTGTTTATTAAACCTCCGAAGTAAAAGTGCTAAAGGAAAGAGCGGACGACCCAATTCTATTGACGAAGTGATCTTTTACAAAAACTTGTATCAAGAGATCGAACTTCCAAATAAAAGACCGATACAAGTTGAACTGTGATGTTCAAAAAAATGGTAGAGTATTCTACGATTGAATGTACACTAAATCTGTTTATTCGCGTTGGAAACTAAAATGATGAAAAAGTGAAAAGTAATTTTAGCTGGAATATCAATCTTTTGCCGGTGGGCGTCGTTATAGTGGAGACAAACAAACGGGTCGTTGGACATGAATGCAATATCAATTGCAAATACAATCAGTGCATAGCCGATGAATGCTAGAAACCAATTACATACCTTGCTTTGTTGTGTTCTGTTTGATTAATTGGCAGCTTCCTATCAGGCTTTGCTTATACTAGTAGCTTCTGCAATTTGAAACAAAATATGCATAGGAAATTGATAAATTTGGTTTTTTATAGGACAAGCGATGTATCATTTTATGCTTGCTGGTTGATTCTATTCCGGAATCCTCAATTTTCATGCTAGCGACGAAAGACCGGCATCGGACGCTCTGCACTGACCGCATCAAACGGATTTAATATTCATTTTCATAGAAGTGCGTCCACTGATCCGCACCGCACGGAACAGACGCATCGGACTGTCGGCAATGAGCCGGCGATTCGTTAAGAGCGGATGACGTCATTATTCGCTTGCAAATGGTCAGCAATGCAATTGCTGCAGTTTCAGTGCCGCACCACCCGACATTACGCTAAAAAATCCGTCTTATTCGATTAGCGCGGAGCGTCCGATGACGGCCAGTCGACGCTAGCCTTTAGTCATACCTACGACACTGTGTCCAACAGAGAAACCAATCTAAATATTACTAATCTGGTAAGTTTCTTCAAGCACTTCTTGCAGCAAATTACGTCATTACGCAAAGTAAATTTCTTCTGATAAACGGAAGCTTTCCTCTATTTGCCACCGACATTCTGTGCTTTAATGTGCGATCGTGCTGTAATGGATTAAGTGCGGCTACATTAGCACAATAACCCAGATTATGTTCAAAAGCACTAGTACAATGTTTGTGTCTTTACCTGCCATTGGTATGCATTTTAGGAATTGATCACTAAATGTTGTTCTTAAGGCTGAACGAGTCGCTCATCTTTCCATACAAACGTAGAAGGGTAACTAGGTACAACGCTGTTTGATGTTAACCATCCAAAACTAAGGATAATATCAATTTATCTCGTCATTATCTATGTCGTATGCACCCGAAACCGTAAAAAAAGTATTAATTAAAAAAATACAAGCTTCTAAACGTTCGTACTTCAACACCGATTTTAGCCGAACTTTGGGCGAAAATAAATAACATACGGAGAAAGAAAACTCTAAAATAAAGCCCGTACAGACATAGTTTAGTTATTCAAAAGTTGAAATAAATTATTTTTGAAATGATACTCTCAATAGTCATTTCTATAATAACCCTTTTGCTAAAAGTCTTTTCGCATTTCTTTACACGGCCGTTTTACAAATTTATTTGCCTTTCATCAAGCGCGCGAGAATGTCTATTATGTCAGATGAGATGGCATACATTTAGGCCGCGCCCACTGATGAGTTGGACCGGACGACTCGTGAAGCCTTAAAACGATGCGTTTGCGGCAAGTTTCAATCATCATCATCATCATCAACAACCAGTCCACATAGGCCTACCCTAGATAGGCGTATTTTTGGCTCTATCATTAGGGGGTAGTGCCATAATCGTTAGTAAAGTTTAAATTTTGAAATGAAATAGGTTACAAGAACTAAAGCTGTATGTTTGTGCTCAGTTGATAGTCACTCAAGGGAATATTTTTTTCTCACTGCAGAGCAAAGGCCCCCGAAACCTTCTTTTTCGGTGCGAGCACGCGCGAGCTCCCACCATTCTCTTAGGAAGGTGTTAGGTTCATCCCATCAATGCTTTTTATATTCGTATTTATTATATATATAAATATAGATGTCTAGAAAATTACTAATGTCAAAGTCAGTTGATTTCCCGCTGAAATAAATAAACATGTTCTTGGATTTGCAAATCAGTTTTTAACATCTGAAGTCCCGAGGAGCCCTAGATCTATTTTACATTTTCCATATGGAAAAATAGTTTAAATTGAAACTGTGTACTTACACAATTGATTTCATTAGAACATAATCTAAAGGTATAAATAACCAATATGTGGGTATTGAATGTGTTTTTATTTCGGCTACAACTTTCATTGAAATGATTGCAGTGATCGCATTTTTTACAAATAAAAAGGTTATCATTTCGAAAGTTATCATTGTGATTGTGAATTCACAATAGAATTTTAAATAGATTCGTTTGATATATGGTCCCAAAAAACTTCACTAACAACTTTTGTGAGTGATTTCCTGGTATGATGTCCTCGGGTGCGTTAGCTACTCACAAAATCAGAGAACTTTTTATCATACTCTATTAGACATCAGGTTGCCTGCAAGAAATCGCTTCTAAGCGATAAGGTTACCCAGTATACTTTTGTATTTCATGTTAATGTCTGTTTTTTTTTTTTGGTATTATATCCAGTAACATGACTTGATTAATTGGGTCATTCTCATTTGGCAACCTTTCCATCTCGTAAGCATTTAAACTACTGAAGAAATGTTTTACATTTCATACATTTTTTGCATTTTAATTATGATAATCAGAAAACCATCTTCTTCTTCCGGTCCTTATCCCACGCTAGGTGGGGTAGGCACAACATGTATTTTTTTCCACTCTGCTCTATCAGCCGTCATTTCCGTAACTACACTTTTCTTACCCATGTTCTCTTTCACATAATCCATCCATCTTTTCTTCGGTCTTCCTCTCCATTTAAATCCCTCCACATTCAAACCTAACACTCTATATAATCAGAAAGCCATGTCGCTGTGTTCCTTTTCTTTAAGTAGGTATCTATATATATATTTATTCAGTGCCACCGTTTATTTTGTTCTTTCATTTCCAGTCCATCCCAAGGTTGCCTGGAAGAGATCGCTCTCAGCGATAAGGCCGCCCTTTATACTTCCTTTTTTTTCTAAGCATTTATCTTTTTATGGTTTCCTGTATTTGTGTGGTATAAAAAAGGTTTTTTTATACCTGCTCGGAAAGTTGCCTATTCCTTTTCCATTTATAGAATAGAAAGTATGTCTTTGCAGGCCTATAGGAAACCGGGAGGAAAAACTCTATGGAATTTCATTTCTCACGTGTTTTAGCGGGAGGAAAAAGTGTATGGAAATCCATTTCTAACGTGTTATTTTTTTTAATTTCCTAAAAGATCGGCCGGTAGCTATGGTTATTTTCGTTCGGTCAAACGACAAAAAGTTTTACTCCAAGTCTAATAAGCTTCCTCCGATTTCCGAACAATATTTTGAAAAAAGAACCCAAAGGCTGGCGCGGTCAATGAGATTTTACCAACATCATTGGGCGCGGTAAGTTCTTCTAAATTTCAATTAATAATTAATTCAGCTTTTTATTTTCCTCGAAGGTGTAGTATAAAGCACTATTTATCACTCGGCAGAAAGTGCGATTCCTACCTCGTGTGTTTTAAGGCCCTCGGCTGCGCCTCGGGCCCAAAACGACACACTCGGTAGGAATACATCACTTTCTCGCCTTGGTGTAAAATCTACTATTTCTATCTATCTATCTATTCCCTTCAATTAAAGGTAGGAGCCGTTTCTACCCACATTGGCCAAGTGTCATTTAAAAAAGCTATTCTAGGTTCTTCTGCAGAGAAGCGGCTTCTTTTCGATAACTATATTAGGCGCTTTAATTTGCTACATCGTAGCACGTCTCTACAATCCCAACCGCTGCTCCTTTACTAATGGCAGGTCTAAAAGCTACATACTCGTAGTCTAGGAGTCTTTAAACGTAATTATTTATGTAGTTTGACAACTCAAACTACATAAATAATTACCTACTGAAACCTAAGTACCTAAGTACCTACTGAAAGCGATACCTGTGAAATTATCATGATTATGAAAACTTATGAAAAGTACTGAAATACTTTCGTTTTAAGGCCTCTTTTTTGTCACTTATATATATAGCAATGAGCTGCATGCCTTCGACAAGGAAAGAGCCCTTCCAGGAAACCGAGACTAGTGGAAGGAAAGGCCTGCAGTGGGACATCACCATAATTATCATCATCGTCAAATTACCAGCCCACACACGTCAAGTTGGAAATACACAGGCCTCCCCCATACGACGCTACAAATACGGACATATCAGGCTGAAAATAAAAACAATAATTTCATTAATGGAATTAGATAGATTTGGCTCGTTGTCTAATAAATAAATAAAAAAAAAATGCTGGACAATTCACACAGCATTTATCTAGCCCCAAGCTAAGCAGACTTTGTGTTATGGGTACTAGATAACTGATATACTGAATACAATACACTACATAGATAGATATTTTTTATTATACATAGAAAACACCCAGACCAACGGAACAAATTTCTGCAGATCCTACACAAATTTGTTCCGAGGCGGGAATCGAACCCGCAACCTCCTGCGTCGCAGGCAGACCTTCGCCCGCTGCGCCACGGAGGTCGTCAAACTAATCTAAATAAGCGTGTCAAAGAAAATAGTAAAATATGGCAATACAAGATATAATGTATAAAATCAACTCGTAAAATTGATCACGGTCTTCTAGGCCATTCGACTTGTCATTAGCCACGAGTAATTGAATCTTACACAAATAAAAACACATCGACAGTGTGCAGTGCAATTTGAGATTTTCATCGCAAAGATAATGAGTAAGCCAGTGGCCAATACGAAAGACTTTCACTACTTTGTACCTGTATCAATGCTGGCCTTAAATCCTCTTTTGGGTAACCGCAGGAAACTTAGATTGTTCGTTTGTTTTTATTGCGGCGATTACGAGCGTGAAACGAAGCGGTTTCATTAGCTTTTAGAATCCAACTATCTTATCTGTGATCCAGGCAAATAATACTGCCTGAGTAGGTAATGAAATTAATACCTTAATGGAAAATTACTTCGCTTTCGATAAAATTACTAACCCACTTAAGGCAGAGCTTTATATGAACCTACACATACATAAGTGTGATGGTGGTGACTAATCGGAAAAAGGATTCTACGGAAACGCAGATGTGGAAGGATTTCACTTAAAATATACACCTGAAAGTCAAATAAGGACCTAGATCCTTTTGTTACTTTTGGGCGGAAAATTCACACTATTAAAGTGAGTCGACAATTTCCAGAAGCTCAAATCTCGATGGTCTCAGCGGAATGCCGCTCTAGAGCCGTGACACCGCACCCTTGCCATTTCGCGATCCGTTGTCCTGACACCACGATGGCCAGATCCTGAGGTCTGCAAGCGTTCTGACAAATTGCAGCATAGCTTGGGGCGTTTTATTGAAAATCCGATCTATCTGTTACCATTGAGAAGGGTCGGGAATGGTGCAAGAACTGTGTTTTATGTGTAAAAGTTAAGGTAGCTTATCGCACAGCAACGTCGTCCAGAGAAGCCCGTTATCCGGCGTCAGGTTACGGCCACGTCTATATAAGACCGTGGCGTCTTCTTCACCATTTCATTCCGTTTGAGACGCTCGGCCGGTCGCGTGCTGTCTGTCGCCGGGCCCATTCTTTCGCGTCGCGTTCGTTTCGTTCTATCACGTTCATTCGTTCAGGGCCCAGAGCTCGATCCCGGACAGTTCAGTTTCATGTGAGCATTTGAACATTTTCTCGTGATCGACAGTTGACAGGTGAAGCCGGCTGTTGCGCGCAGGTAATTTTCTTTAAATTTCCATAGATTATAAGTAATCATAGGACTATAAACCTACGGGTAGGCAGCAACGTTCACAGGAAGTTTATCCACCGCACCTGTTAGAGCCCTGTAAGATAATCACATGAGATAGAAGAAATAGAAAATTTTATGTCTGAGGCGAGTAAGTAGAGAAAATCTATTTGCCCCTGCTCACTCAGGAAGAAAATGCAGTAAGTAATCGTAATTGGTGCTTTAGTGCAGAAAATGAGAGGTTGTGAGGAATAAAATTAGCTGATCGCTTGGTTCGACGGTTATCTTAACGCTTATAAAATGTGATCTAGCGGTTTGTTAAAATATTTACCCGCTCTGTTAATAACTAGGGAAATTTAATCTTTAAATTTATAAAAATTGAGCGTGAACAACATTTTAGCTTATTGAATAGCCCAAATAATTTTTGACGCGGTATGGATTATTTTAAAATTTTGATTGTTCTTGCATAAATTTGAAAGGTTATTAAGTACCTACCTAAATCGAGTAAGATTGATGTTGGAAAAGTGTAAAGCTCTATAATATTTATTGAACACTCTCTCGTTTATTAAAATACCTACGAAAATATTCTTTAAGAGCAATTCTCTACTAACGAGTACCTAGGTATCTAACTACCTATGATAATTCATTTAAATATTAATGACAGCAATATTTGCATCTCAGGTCAATGACCCTAATCATGCCCTAACGTTGTTATAGGTATTCTTCACAATATCACTTTTTACAACCACCATCTCTGGAATTGCTTAGATCTGAGATAAAACAAAATTGTAATGAGGCAGGAATAAGTCTGGAATTGCTTAGAACTCAGAACGACCATCGTATGTAATAACCACATCAATCTACAGGAAATTTCTTCCGACAAAAAACATATTACAGTCCTTGGAGGTCTGTCACGCATTTCTACCAGCATTAGAATTAGATACGTAACGACTATGCCTGTACCATAATAACTAAATTACCGATGTCATCCATCTTTTATTCGCACGGCCTGCAAGTCCCATACTGAAACTATTGGAAGATGGTAGAATGATTACCATCATTACTTGGGAATTACGCGTAGACGTCTCGACCGTCCCTCTGTTTAGTCAGGACCGAGAACATTATCTGTACGCGTGAGATAGCTTTTTCGTATCCCAGCTCTATAAATTCAAATACCTGAGACACAACGCAAACAAAAGCAAAAGCGGAGAAAAAATATGAAAGTTCTGAGAATGCATGAGTCGTGCGGTCATGTAAATGCAATGCCAAAGCTAGGTTTGTTTGCCAAGCCTGCGAAAAAAAGCAAACGGCTTCAACTTTCCTTAGCTCTTAGTATCAACTGTAAGCCTGGTATCTTTCTAATTTTAGTCAAGCAGATTTTGCAAAACAAGGTGCTAGAGGTGTTAAAAAGATTGTTACAAGTTTACTGTCTAAGGCGACAGTCTTAGTTGATAAACGAGTATTTTTTAATAATAACAAGCGTATACAGGATGCTCGCATTAAATTTTAATCGCACTGCCTATAAAATAGACGTGTGGTGTACAGGAATAGCTTTTTTGTAGTCCCAGACTATTATTATGAACTTAGGCGTCTAATTTTTCTATATAATTTATACTGTGGCAGCTTGGTGCCATCAACGTAATTATCAAGCTATTGGCGCTGTATTACCTACCTGCGGCATTTATTATTATTAGCTTCGCCTATAAAAGTCATATAAAAGGAGAGCTTCAATCTCGCTCTACAAGAACTACTCTAAGAAAATAGCATGCTCTTTAACAGTTTTCTGTTTTTATAATAAAGCCTCTGGTTATATTTTTAAACCGCTATCTATGAATTCGTGATAAAATAACTTCGATTCAACGGTTACCACACATAGAAAATGGTTAATGATTTGCGGCAAATTATATTTCCTCTCGTTTTATTCCCAAATTCTTCTTTTTTCTTCAAAATCACCTTAACTTGTATTGTAATTGTCCAGCATTATTTATTATTATTTTTATTTAACTCAATAAGCGTCGTTCCTAAAGCTAAATGTTCCAAAAGCGAACTGCAGCGTTACTCCGCAGACCGACACTTGGCACACAGATGTCAATGATAAGCCTTACAAGGCTTATCATTGACATCTGTGCCAAAAACAACGTACGTGTCAACGTATGTGCCAAAAACGCAGTGAACGTAGTTTATATAGTAACCATCCTTCGGGGATCTAAAGATATTTTATGATAAACTCAAAATGTGTGTTTTCCCGATACAAAACGAAAAGCTTCCACGTAGCAATAGCAAACGACTAGCCATTTTCTCTGACCCATGACTTCACTTACCTGAATCTAGTTAGAGCAAATGATAGGGTTCAGGAACATGACCAGCTGTAATGCCTTTGACAGAGATACGGGTACAGGAAATACTAAGCAGCTTAGTTCAAGTCTAATCTTCGTCTAGTTAGGACCAATCATGAAGATAAGACTAAGGATAGTCATTCTGCAGCAACGGTAAACTTTATCGACATATTTTCTTTATTTTTAACCCCCGAAAGAGAGGGTTGTTATAAGTTTAACGTGTGTGTCTGTGGTATCGTAGCTCCAAACGGATAAACCAATTTTTGTTTAGTTTTTTTGTGTCATAGATAATTTTATCCTGAGTGTTCTTAGCCATATTAAATTTCATGAAAATCTGTCGGGGAGTTTTTAAAATTTTTAATTTTGTTCTTGTTTGATCTAATCATATTATCACACTGTTTCTTTTAGTCAATATAGAATCAACAAAAAAAAAATAAACCGCACTAAAATAAGAATCATACGCTAAAATGTAGATTATTGGTCAATGACCTGAAAGTTAAAGTATAATTTTGTGTGTTTGTTTGTTGTTGAAAACACGAAAACTTGATTGGATGATTTTTCCTAAGCCCCTTAACCTTACATGCAGATATATGTAGAATCGCGGTGTTTCTAAAATTGTTTCCGCAAAAAATTACTATGATTACCATGTGGGCGTATAACCTGTTGGTTTTTTGCGCACAAGTGCAAGTGGCCTTGGCCGCGAGCGCCGCCCAAATACATGCGAGTGTTGGCCCACTTATACAAACAAATTGCAAACGCTCACGATTGTTTGGAAGCATTCATGTTTACACATGCAAACATGAATTAGTCATCATTAAATAGGCCGTTTTTACTGAATTTTTTTATCTTTTATCTGTGTATGAGTCCTAAAGCAAGTACTCGGGATACCAAAGCCCCTAATATGTATCGCTCTTGGATTACCTATGACCTATCGAGGTACCTATTTTTCACTTAGGTTTGCCCCGCCCCGTAAGAAAGAGAAATAAAATATAATCAAAGGTCTCTTTTTACAATAACCTTCAATAAAATTACAATCGAAGAATAGAAATAAATTAGAACTAGTATTTACAATTGAAACAATTTAGCTAACTGCAGACTGTTGCAAGCAATCTACAACTGATCCATATCAATACCAGTCGGAAGCGTCCCCAAGACGCTGGCTGCATTGCCTCGCTGTATGGCAATGCTGATGCGCTGCGCCAGATAGTCACCAGCTCTCGGGTCACGCGTCGCTTCGATATAATATAATATAGGTGCCTTTGAAAATGAAAATAAAACCAGTTTTCAGCTCAGTTTTAATTAAAGGTATACAACCTCATTACTTCAAATGAAAAAAAAGAGGAAAACTTATTTCTTGGGAAATATAAATCATCGCCAAAGACAGCCGGCTTCCGTTCACGTAGACTTATTTCCATTTTCCATTGCAGACGAGTTTATTTGCATCGCTTCTTGCAATGCAGGCAGCGTTGGACTTTCTGTATTTTCTAGATCCCTGTAATTAAAAGAAAAACCGTGAAAATTTCGCATTCCTTACATAGTATTCTTTAAAAGCTCGTGAACAGTGACTTGGTAAACACAATCTTAACCTTATAAAAACAAAAGAAGTCCGATGTATTTTTCCAATGCAGAAACAGACATTTAAGATTGGAATGGTCTCGCTCTTGTTATGAAAGAAAGTAGCGGTCACTTGTTTCTTTTGCCTTACTATTTATTGTCCAAGAAAGAAATGCCAGGTAAAGGAAGGTGAAGGCCAGGTATTCATGCAGCAGTATGCGTAAGGGAAAACGCGCGCCTGCCAAGCCGCCGCGCTCGTGTTTTTTGTAGATGTTTAAAAATGGTAATTAAGAAAATCATTTCATAAAGTCAAACCCTGCTAATTTGTTTAAAAATATTAAGTGTCTTTAGTTGAGTACAAAAAAAAGTGAGATATCAGTATTTTGCTAGTCATAGTATTGAAAAAACGTTAGAAAAAGGGGTGGAATTTTTTTCCATCGCGTGAAGTTCATTGGATCTTGTAACTGAATGCAACTTTGAATATACTAGATCCTTAAGTAATATATATCTTTTTTTCAGAATTTTAAACAGTATTTTCTAAGTCTCAGATGATTATATAAATCAGAAAAATGCGGCCTCTGCTGCCCTACCAAGCCTTAGCTACGTCTGAAATCGGAACTTTTTGATTAGTCGCGCATTTCCTCTGAAAGGAAAGCAGCATTCACTTGTTTCATTCACTATGCTGTCGAAGGTGCAGTGCGTCTCGAGTACAGTCTTTGTACAGTGCATAGCGCACCGCATGTAAGTTGCAAGGCCCCACTACTTTCCCCGGAGTCGAGCTCGGGGCTCCGACCCAGTACTCCGTCGACCCACAATCTGCAATTCCGTAATTTCCTTTATTTAGAGGTATGCCATCATTACTCGTACTGTTATAATCTTTCTGACTGACCACTGTGACATATCTTGCTGCTAAGTACATGGAGCGTTTAGTGGTCAGTCGGTTTTGTCACGAAGTCGTGGTTAGATCTAACGGATTTCGATAAAGTTTTATAGTATAGGATAGTATTTTTTATCATAATGGCCATAGCAAAAAAAATGTTCTGCAATCGAAATTCCCCCAGATTTGCGAAAATTACCCTCCGCAGGCCATTTTTGTTTCTATTTTTGTACATGGAAAACAGTTTATAAGCAGTCAAAAGTCTCTTTATTGCTCTATCCGCATCGAAACTTCATTATTTTTACAGTAACAATGTTATAGAACGATTTATCTGCACGTGACTGTCTCGCACAAGCGATGAGAGATCACGCGCGAGCGCAGCTTGAATATGCTCTAATAGGCGTGTAATTCAATCTAGTGATACCTAAGTTAGAACCATGAAAAAAGTAAGAGAAAAACTCTATATATACTTAAGTTGGTTCTGTTGAGAAAGAACTGGTACGAGAAGGTATAAATAACTGAAATGGTTAGAAATTTCTGATTTGTAAGCGCCAAGATCGCGCGCATAACTACAAAAATAACCATGAAAATATACCGTTGTAAGTGCCAATAATATTTTATATTACGTATTATCTTGTCCTTAAAAAAGAAACGCCGGTATCCTTTTCCATTTTCAAATTACCTGTGGCCCCACGAATTCACTCTAAAATAAATTAATTTCGCCATAATAAAAGTTTCACGTTTATTATATTTTGATTACCGACAGAATAAGGCACAAATTGAATAAAAATAACGGAAATGGTTAGAAATATCTGATTTGTACGCGCCACGATCGCGCGCGAAAATTACGAAAATCTCCTAAATCATGAAAATATGTCGTCAGTTGTAAGTGCCAATAATAAATTAGGCATTAAAAATAAATAAAATAATGCTGGACAATTCACACAGCATTATCTTGTCCTTTAAAAAAGAAACGCCGGTAACCTTTTCCATTTTGAAATTACCTGTGGCCCCACGAATTCACTCTAAAATAAATTAATTTCGCCACAATAAAAGTTTCAAGTTTATTATTTTGATTACCGACAGGATAAGGCACAAATTGAATAAAAATAATGCAGTACATTTACTGGAAGTACGCAATTTGCGGTTTGGATTAGCATGGCCCATAGTAATGGCGATGGGTTTCATCGGATGCAATCTAGACTCGCTATTTATGAGTGAAATGGCTCTGGTAAGTAATTTTATTTGAATCATAAAATAAAAGTTGAATTATCTACCTGGTAGACAATTCAAGCTTTTATTGTAATCCAAATAAAAACAATAAGATTATCACAGGCATTTCTTAAGGGTACCTATTAGGATGTTCGAGATTTTCTTCAGTTGCTGTTAGAGCTCACTTTTATTTTGAAGATACGCCTTCAACGTAGATTACATTAATATTAATGACCATAGTCTCAAACTAGCAAAGAACAGTCACACATAGAACAACATCGTCGTAAAGTACAGTTAGCAACGAAATATTTCACATTCCTCTCATAAAAATGCAGAGAACATTTTACTGTGTTCTCACTATGATAGTGGCAGCTTCTTCTGAAGGTTTACATACGCATAGTCTTATTGACTTTGGCGTTTGTATTCATTGACAATAATACATGTTTCAAGACGCCATAAGTGCGTAAACATTTGCACTATTGTGCAGGTAATAAAAGCCAATTGCATTTGTAAATTTGTATGCAGTAGGAAGATAAGTAGTATGTATTGTAAACAGCAGGACGACTGTAATGAGATTTCAATGTTGCATGTGCCGAGTTTATACTCGTTGACCTGGTTTTCATTTTGTTTTCATCAGAATCCGGATTTGAATAAGAAACTTTGTGAATTTAATTAAATTGATGACACTTTTAAAGTAGAACTAGGTGCAGTATTTAAGAAGACTTCACGTTTCTTTAAATTTACGAATGAAAATGATGTCTCCGTTTAATAAACACATGCAAATTTATTAAAGCAATCTCAATAAGTATAGCTTAGGACCTGAATATCATTCAACGTTGATACGAGAAGTAATCTTTCGTAATAAAAAACATAAACACGTTAATTTCGGAAAATAACACAGTCGCGTCCAGTCCGGCACATAACGGTTCTTTCATTTGACAAAAACACGAATGAAACTTTCACTGACAGTTCGGATCACGTAGTTGGAAACATTAGAGACGTATTGTGAGATGTAATGGATTTGCTACAGCCGTCTTCGCGCGTGCGATCTCACGTCAGCTAGCGACCCACTAAGTTGATGATGATGAATACGCGAGAAAGTGGCCTCGAACTACTGCACCTTATTACTATGCAGTTGGGTTGAAATTACAAGGTATTATGCTGTTGCCGGTGGATTTACAGAGCCATTCAAGTGTGCGCCTGACCCAAAACGAAAGGAACCCGAGCTCCATACTGAGTCAAGGGGACACCGAGTTGTTTTATGGAATGTTACTTAATTGCTTTCTTTTGGAAGGTCAAGGTATTTATATTCATCGGTTATTCAACAGGTTGTGGCTTATGAATGAGAAATGTGAACATGATTCCAAAAGCCGTGTTGATTTATTGTAAAAGCTTTGTCTCGTTTTATTAATGGTTTTGAAATTCAATCATTTTGGGATATTTATTCCTAAGTTATTAAAATTAGTAAGGGTTAAAATCATAGTCATTCTACGCGGGTTTATGAACGTATAAAAAAGTTATATCTAAAAGTCAATTAAGCCTACAGAGAGCTAGAGAGAGACACACAGTAAGGGATCGTTTCTATAAATAAACTTAGAAGAACCAAATTAAAAATTTAAAAAACTCCCCGACAGATTTTCATGAAACATTGCTAAAAACACTTGGGATAAAATTATCTATGACACAAAAAAAAAACTAAACGAAAATCGGTTCATCCGTTTGGGAGCTACGATACCATAGACAGATACACAGATACACAGACAGACACATTAAACTTATAACACCCCTCTCTTTTTGCGTCGGGGGGGTTTAAAATAAAAATTGCGCTCAGCTTGCTATGATTTTTATAAGTATCAAACCTAGGTCGGCTAGGATAGCTCACCCTCTCTTGTCTTTATTGAAGAGTTTTTTGGTTTCTTCTGTTGACATAAGTCACAGTGAAAAAAAAAAAGATTATAGGTAAGTGAGTAATTTATAAGCAATCGACAAACATCATAATCACTATAAAATACAAAGATTTTCTAACAAAGTCGCATTCGCATTGTCACAATAGTACAAACGTATCGATTCCAGCAGGTGGTTTCTCTTTATCTAGACTAGTGTGACGCTCGCACGGCGCTCTTGTGAACCGGGCCGGAGCCCCGGCCTTCCGCGATGACATTCGACGACGAGGCGTGACGCCTGCTTGCCCGGCTGACCGCAACGCTTTTCTTGGCGTAGAGCTTTTGAGCGGAAGCATGAAATATGAGAGGTAGAGATTATAATGTACCTAACAAAACAATTAGGTACCTACCTATATTTATTGTAGATAAATAAAGTCTTCAAGTTTAATACGAAGTCGCCTGGAAAAGATAACTTTATTGACAAAGAAAGTTACTATCAAATATTTTAAATATATTAGAACTAGTATAAAGGTAACTTGATTTTATCTAGTATTTTATTCTTCATGCACTGAAGAACATCCCATCCTATCTATATTTATAAAACTAATGAAGCAGGTATGAAAATGCACATTACAATACAATACATAACATAACTCTATAGAGTACAAAATAAAATAAAATATATCATAGACAGAAACATGAAACGCAAAAGCACTATGGGCGGCCTTATCGCTTATCAGTTATCACATTAGGCTACCCGAATTACCTATTGTTCTCCGGGAAATTTTGGTTCAGGCTGTTTGGTTGATAGATTTCCGAGGAAATTATAACTTTCTTGTTCTTGAGGAAATATACCTAGGTCAAAACTTTTAAATCCATCACGATTATAAGAACTTATTATTTTTATTTTTACTATGCACCTATTAATCAACTAAAGAGTAGTTACTACATATATATATAACCCTTGTACGTGAGATTCCGTGAAGCCGGACAGGCTACGAGGGTGATGTTGCGTGACGTCCGTTTAGGCGACTGACCGCCAGCATGACTTTACCACGGTAAACACAATAACAGGGCGATACGGGTGTTTATGAGTTTACTAGAAAAACATAGAGCAGGTTTTTTTTTGATCGGATATATTACATCCATGAAGAGCAGTGACTTAAATCTCTATGTCCATAGAGCTTAGAGATATACGTAGGTAGTCTATGGGTATTATTGACTTTACCTCGGAAAACATAAAAACAGGGTGATACGGATGTTTTAGAGTTTACCGGGAAAGCACAGAGCAAGTTCAAACAATATATATATTGTTTGGAGAGAAATAAAATATAATTCATTTATTTCAGACGAAAAACCCGTATCACATGAAAATTCAGATTTACTTAAGGTGTATCTATCGTACCTATTTAAATTACTGTGCAAAACTCAGCCAGGCAACGAGAAAGTAAAATGAATAATATTTATTTTTATAGCCTATAAATTATTATACACATTAATATGATTAGATTATCGCTCATCAATCCTATAAAGTTTATGATACACGTCAATGGATTTTAATTGCAAAGAGATCGTTATAACGCTTGCTGAATAATTATGGAAATGTATGTTGTAAAATATTGTCGCAACGCTAAGGCTATGCTTAATTCAGTAGAAGTAAACATTTCTTCTTTATGGTCGCATAGACTGTTTTTTTTTTGTTTTAAATAAAAACAATCACATCATTCGTCTTGTCTATCGTTTTATGATCATTCGATATTTAAATGAAGCGTAAAGATGGCGGCATCTTTGTTTGCCGGAGAATCGAATAGTCTGCTTACTGACGTGTTAACTTGTTGATTGACAGATATCGATTACAAATCGATTTTGTCTACCGACTAACGTTTTGTTTGTTTTTAATACCATTTCATGCATGAAGCAGAAAAATGTACCTATTTCAACCGCTGTCGTCATACCATCATCAAAATGTTTTTAGATCTTGATCACATTTCCATGCACACGCATGCTTTGATATCGTTATTGCATGTATAAAATTGATCTCGAATCATGACAAAATGTCTCCCATAACCAGTTCCCACAGTAATTATGCTTATTATTCTAAAACACCACACATAGATCACAGCTTTCATATTGTCTCGTATCGTCTTCCTAGTAATTTTAATCTTGTCGGGTTCGAAACATATTATTTTTTATTACATAATAATTGAGGACAACGTGCTCTTAGGTCATTGGCCTTTTGGGTTAGGGTTAGTTTAATTCTGAACTGATGAACTTCTCACACCTACAACAACATGAATGACTAAAAAAATCTACGTTGTCTATCAGATACTGGTGAAAAAAAAACAGACTAGCCTAGGGTTTTGGGGCTCTTTGGACGGTAATAAGTCAATAGCCTCTGTAGATTATAATGCCGTCAATGTTCAAAATCAACAACTATGGCGAAATAAGTCACGTCTTTCTGGAGGTACACATTTTTCGTCAGTCATTAGGTAGGTAGCTTTATTTCGAAAGCTCACTTTCTCTAGATTACGGCAATCAAAGATAATAGAGTTTATAAACCGCGCAAAACATGAGAAAAGAGAGTTCTGTTTTTAAATTTAATCTCAGCGAAATGTTTGAGCTTAGAACTTAGGATTCCACGAAAGAGGTTGATCCATGGTTGAAAAAGATCGAATGAAAATCAACTGCTGATAAACCACAAAAAGGTTTAGGTCAAAAAGATGTAATTTGCTACGAAGGGCTACGTTCATGTTCAACGTCCATACATTAGATTTCAACGCGCTCCCGACGCTACGAACATGCAGTATATTTTCGTTCACAAATAATACACGTGGTATAAATAAACCGATTCAAAGCGTTAAAATAAATTTCACTGTTAGAAGTTTCTAATCATTTTATCGTGAAAGATCGCAAATGAACCTTTAAGTCGTAGAAAATCCACATCTTAAACATAAAGTTGAGTACCGTAAACAAAAATAAAATAAAATTAAACTGACCGTAAATATTTTATTGTAGCTACGAAGGCATCGGACTGCTAATTTGTAATTATAGGCGTTCAATTCGATATAATTGATATCTACCGTGTCCATCGTTTGCGAAAAGAATGCTGGAACATTTAGACCATAAACTGGTTAGGTATGGTCTTTTGTTATTTTGACTTTATTGTTAGATTCATCAGGCTGCTCTATCATAACTTTACTTTTTACTTTGTTAAAGGCTATACGCTACATATGGGTATACGCTACATATGGGTAAATTTTTGAAAACTGACGCGATTCTCTAATGTTTTTCGTACAATTATCCACGATGACGTCACAAATCCAGGCCTCTAGGATCAAAAGGACCAAAAAATCAAAAAGGAATCGCGCCAGCTTTTATAAAATGTATTTTTACCGTTCTCTAATATACGTATGTAGCTATGGATATTAAATAAGTTTATTTAAGGTCTGGCTGGGAGGTGCTGTGTTGCTAAGACATGATTTAAAAATATTATCAAAAATGGGACATTTAAGCCGAAAATAACGTGACTTAATTCACGTTATTTTCGGCTTAAATGTCAAATTTTATGTCCAAACAGGGTATTAATTTTAAAATTCTCAAATTTATAGTAGGCTATCTAGTCAATTGACAATAGGTACAGTTAGAGGAAACCGCAAAACCTGCTTTTTAAATAAATGCGTCCTAACGGACTCGCTTCCATGTTGGTCACTTGTTAGATACATCCGATCCCTCTAGATAGAAGATAAAGCACAAAGAATACCCGACATGACAGACATGATTGTTGCATTACAGATACTGCGATAAATATACTAGCATTGCAATGAAAAAGCGATAAAAAACCAGAAAGTGATGAAAAAAATGTCATAATAAAACCACATA
The DNA here is from genome assembly GCA_949316285.1 of Eupithecia subumbrata. Taxonomy (NCBI): domain Eukaryota; kingdom Metazoa; phylum Arthropoda; class Insecta; order Lepidoptera; family Geometridae; genus Eupithecia; species Eupithecia subumbrata. Next base: position 2,332,403 of record OX438648.1, read on the forward strand.
ATAATGCTACAAAAGTTTTATTGTAGACAATGCTACACACTGATAAGAAAATATCGTCGCAAGGCAAATCTGAAACACGACCGGCGACGCAGGAGGTTGCGGGTTCGATTCCCGCCTCGGGATAAATGTTTGTACGATCTGCAGATAATTGTTCCGGGTGTTCTGAATGTTTTCTATATTTATAATAAAAATATCTTTGTAATGTATTAAGTATTATCTAGTACGCATAACACAAGCTCTGCTTAGCTTGGGGCTAGATAGGTAATGCTGTGTGAATTGTCCAGCATTATTTATTTAATTATTTTATATTTCATTAAGGATTGAAGCGGGTTAACTACGAACCTTATTTGTGTTGGAAGAACACCAACGTTTCATCCCTTAACGAGGGTTATCTTCAGGGTGAGTGTGACTGTACACGCGCCCCTCCGCCTCCCTCCGAGCACTACGTACGAGCGTATTTTATGTTTATTTAAAACTAAAGTGCGTTTGGTCCTGGTACATCTTGACAAAAATGAAGTGTTTGGCATACCTATGCCAATAACTTCATTTTTGTCAAGCAATCGACACTGCATTATGCATAAGAAGGAAAGTGATGAGAGAGAGAGGAAGAGAGAGAGAAATAATTTATTTTACCCAAAACAAAACACATTATCAAGCACACACGAGTCTACGTACAAGTACATATTTTAGGCAGAAGACAACACAGTTATTGACGACCTCCGTGGCGCAGCGGGCGAAAGTCCGCCTGCGACGCAGGAGGTTGCGGGTTCGATTCCCGCCTCGGAACAAATTTGTGTACGATCTGTAGAAATTTTTTCCGTTGGTCTTGGTGTTTTCTATGTATAATAAAAAATATCTATCTATGTAGTGTATTGTATTAAGTATATCAGTTATCTAGTACCCATAACACAAGCTCTGCTTAGCTTGGGGCTAGATAATGCTGTGTGAATTGTTCAGCATTATTTATTTTATTTATTAGCTTATTTAGTATGTAGGTACTTATATTTACAGAGATGGTCAAGGGTAAAATTGGTTCCTGCCTCAGCATGATGCAGTATTTAGCATTTGCCCAATACTGCGCTGGTTTTCAGGCAGGGCCTTTGAGAAGTGACTTGTGAGAAGATTCTGTTAGAACTAATCTGATGAAATGCGAGAAGAAAATTTCTTCGTGTGAAAATTTCGTCATTCAAGCTCGATTTAGGTAATGTACACGAAACCCATTATCCCATTAATCAGCTATTAATACAAGATTTATTAGTTTCTTAGCACCAATAAAATTAAATTATCCAGCAAAAATTTAACGATAGCTAATGAGCAAAAATCCTTGAGTGAAAATGAAAACAGGTCGACGGACATTATGGTCGTCATTAGTGTGCTAGTAGGCAAGCAAAACTCGCAAGTTAAGTCATTACTTGACTAATACATTTTTTGTTCGAAGCATTATGTAGGAGGTACAGTCGGCGATCGAGGTTAACATTAATGATCCTTATTGTAACGAGAACCCAATAGTCAAGGATATTCCAGAACCATAATTTTTAAACAAATATTCCAACCTGTGTTTAAACAAACACCTACTGAACTAAAATAGTTATTTTTTCTTTCTACTTTACAAAAAACCTGAAATACGACTGCCTGACTTATTTAAAAATATTTAGACAGTGTCACGCGGGATGATGTAAGGATTCTAACGATACCCCATCCATATGCAACCATACATCCAAATCTGTTCAGGCATTTTAAAGTTATGGTGGAATAAAAAAACACACATGTACATGTACATCCAGGAAACATTGCACTCCTCTTTTTGGGCAGTCATGTATAAAACCTTTACAAGCTTTGATTCTCACGATTGCACTTAAATTCGGAATAAATAATATATAACTTAAGACTGTGCAGGCCGATGTGAAGACAGGGCGCTATGGCACTCATTAGGGGAGGCCAATGTTCAGCTGTGAACTAACATAGATTGATGATGACGATTATGTTTATGGGTATTTATAATATTGTCAATATTTATTTAAGATTGCTTATAATTGGTACACCCCTGCCTTTCTTAAATTCACATAAATTCTTTCAATACAAAGGTTGCCTGGAAGAGATCGCTTCTAATCGATACTTGCCCATTGTACTTGTGTCATATGTAAAGTCTCTTGTATTGTATTTTTGTTGGTGTACAATAAAGTATTGTGTATTGTATTGTATGTTTTTATGATGAATATGTAGCTGACTGTACTTATAGTGAGAACCACTTAAACGAGATGCAGAGTGGAGACATTAATGTCAGTGGTAACTGTTTTTGATGTCATAGAAGAGCATTAGGTATAAAGATTTTATCGTAACGACCTAGACACCGTTATATGTCGGGTATTATGTTTTCTGAGCTTTAGACTTGCAGGGTTAAGGGCTTCTTGCTTTCGTTTTTTTATATTTATGCATGCCATTTAGGAAATAAAATTTTAAGGGTAGAAGGCTTCTAGTGTTCGTTTTTTACCCCCGACGCAAAATGAGAAGGGTGTTATAAGTTTAACGTGTCTGTCTGTGTATCTGTCTGTGGTATCGTAGCTCCCAAACGGATCAACCGATTTTCGTTTAGTTTTTTTTGTCATAGATAGTTTTATCCCGAGGGTTCTTAGCCATGTTTCATGAAAATCTGACGGGATCTTTTAAAAAATTTTTATTTTGTTCTTGTGTTTGCCTTTACCCATGAAATTTAAGAATTAAACATTGGAGCTGGTTTAAAAACTTCAAGCTATTATACCTACGCTTTTGGGAGTTTATAAAAGAGTTATATTGAAAACTATATACTACTCGTTATATTATTAAAATAAAAATAAATTTTGTAGAGATGTATGCTTGGCCTGAGACAGCGCCAGAAATACTGAACGATCGAGCTCAAATTTATGGGCGCTATGGCGCTCATTAGGGGAGGCCTATGTCCAACAGTGGACTAATATGGGCTGATGATGATGACGATGATGATGAGCTCAAATTTTGCATGCAGTTCTAAACCTGGGATAACATAAGTAAGGTTCTTTTCATCCCGAAAAACTTGTTTGAAGCCATAAACAGAAGCTAATGCGAGCGATAAATTTTAAGTATTTCTAGTTCGAAGTCACTCGTAGGAATTTAAAATAAAGAAAACTGCATCCAATCTGATATATCATGTCAGAAGCAAATGAGATAATTAAAACGCACCTAAGTATGGTAATTTGAAATAATTATAGTAATTCAAAAGCTTATTAGGCGAACTGAGGTTCATTAAAACTGTTATGTAAAGTTTAAGTCAAATATTTAAAACTAAAAGGTTGTTGACTAAGCGCATCAGCATTGCCATACAGCGGGGCAATGCGGCCAGCGTCTTGGGGACGCTTCCGACTGGTATTGATATGGATCAGTTGAGCTACCTGTAGATTGTTTACAACAGTCTGCAGTTAGCTCAATTGTTTCAATTGTACCTAAATACTAGTTCTAATTTATTTCTATTAGTTGATTGTAATTTTCTTTGTGAATAAAGGTTGTTATAGATAAACTATGAATTTTAAATGATTGCTTTTCTATAGTTTTTCTGAAATAAAAGTCAGGTTTTTACGCAATTAAAGTTCCAAAAATCAAAATCAAAAACTCTTTATTTCCATAATTACAATAAATGTACACTAATTAGGAAAGGTCAAACTATAAAATTAAACACTGACACAATATATACAAGTGATATTTTTTATTTCTGTCGTTTTGGTATGTACACTAAAGTAAAGAAGCGAGGAAGAAACCTTTAGCCTGTTAGTTGTTATTTATACTACCTTCATACTCATGACTAAGAAGGATAAAATGGCATTGCTTCCATTTTGATTAAAAATAAAATCAATAATCTCGATTAAAGCTCTCCGTGCTAATTAAAATAAACTTGAATCTTGCATATTACTTGCTATCTAATTTATGCCGGCGCCAAACAAAGTACAGTCACGTTCATAATTGCAATACCTATCTGATACAAAAGCAAATATTCCCAGGGATTAGCATCAGAACAGAAACTGAACTGTTTTATAGTCGCGGGAACGAATAGAACTAACGGTCGACTCTCTTAATTGCACGTACAGGGAATTAAACGTTTGTAGAACAACGGAATTTTACTTCGATAGTACTTTTGTGGGCTGTCACATAGAATGCACGGAATGTAGTAAATACACAAAAGAATAAATTAGCCTTGAGCGTTATCTACAGGGTGTTCCACGACCATGTGATTTAGAGGGCAAGTATGTACAAGCAACATTGTAGACAGGAAGTTTTACAAAAAATTGTTTTTTTTTATTTTATTTTTAAGAAAGTATCCTTTTGGTAAAACTTCCTATCGTTATTATTTCTGGTAGTTGCTCTCTATGAATTAGAGAAAAGTCATGAAAGGACTTAGACCTCGATTTATGAGAAAACAAAAACAGCATATATTTTTAATCTTTTAGATTCGCAGGAAATCGAGTCCTTGATTTTCAAAAATATGACACCTTGAATAAAAAAAAAAAATTAACCAATCGTTTTGTTTGCAGATGAAATTTCAATCTTTGCGAAGAAATGCATTATTGAAAATGAAAGGAAATGACTATTTTTGTTGTACTAAGCATGACAATTTTTTATAATCTTTTCGAACAAATTTTAATTGTTAATTACGGAAAAAATTAAGAAAATAAGTACTTTTGCAGTTTTTATTTTCTCATAGGTAAATTAAGCATTTGACTCCTTTGACGACTTTTCTCTGTCATAGTTTCGGATTTGGCCATCCATTCCCATCTCAAAAAGCCTGTTTACATACATATATGTACATAAATACATATACGTTAGGTTTGGTGCTTAATTTGGGGCTAGGTTATGCTGTGTGTGTCCAGCATTATTTATTTACTGGGGATTGAGTCTCAGATAGCTGTGTGGTGCCGGCTTAGCATTTGCACCACCCCAACTCTTCCCGCGGGTGTCGTAAGAGGTGACTATTTTTTTTTTCTTTTCAAAGTATGTCAGTCCTATCATAACCTAAACTTATGTAACACACAAAAGAAAACAAACAACAAAATTAAACTAATCAGTCAGATATTCAAAGGGAGTCACTGATGCATAAAAATTTTAAATAGTGAAATGGCTGCTAATGAATTTGGTTCCGCTAAAATGTTAATAAATGTTCCTAAATTTAATCTATTTAAATTAAGTTCAGTCATCAGTGCCTCCCTTTGATCTTTGAACTTGGTGCAGTCCATCAAGATGTGATGCACATCATCTAGGACTCCACAAACTTCACAGTTTGGAGAGTCCGTTTTTTTTCATAAGGAACCCGAATTTCCTTGATGGATAATGACCAGATCGTAGCCTATGAGCGATAACAATAACAATTCTACTTAACTTACCAAGAGGTGACTATGACTAAGACATATCCAACGGGGGGCGGGCAGCAGCGCCCCCTGCCGAACAATTCCACCATCAAACTGCGATCCTCAACCCGCATGCCCAGCGTGGGGATTATGGTTACTACCCACATGATATAAAAGCCAATAAGGCACTTAGCAGGGGCGGTCTGCGTCTAGGAGTGGACCAATTATAGGCTGTTGAGGTAAGGTGAGTCTCGGATCTTCAAAGGCTGTAAAATTATCCTTGCACATACGATTTACTTTCAGTAGATACTTTCATTTGTACAACTGGGATTAAGTCGCATCGAAGCCATAAATTTTAGTGATCACGAAACGTTTTAATAACATGTTATCTACATAATATATTGTAACAAAGTCTTTGTGAAAATAAAGGTGATTTTGTACATCTTTCGTACAAAGTATTTTATTAGGTGATAACTACCTACAGTGTTGTAAAAAGTGGAGCAATACACTCACAGGTGCTTATTTATCTTTTTTGGCGATCGGTGTAAACGCCCCATTTCCGTATTACCGATTCCTAAAGTAGTAAACATGGGTTTTATCTTTTGTGCAGCAATTATGTGACATGGAGCTGCTTATAACACTTCCGTTTTCAAATGTGTTTTTATCGCGGGAACTACTGATTCGAGTTATATTTAACGACTAAGGTTCATTTATTTTTTTCTTACGTCGTATTCAAGGAAAAGCTTTTCGTTCATCCTGTAGGGTCAGTTGGAATCGGAAAGTTGAGTGAATACTGAAGAATGAGCATGGAATGTGTTCGTTAATTTTTTTTTTAAATTATTTAACCTTTGTGGTCATAGAACTTATTTTTAAATCAGATTTGGTAGAGCGTTGAAGCATACAAAGGGGTTTGAAGATTTTAGTATGGAGGTTGGCCCTAACATCGGCTACCATACTGTGTTCTAAAATCGTCACCTACAATGAAAGTTATATAATGTGGATAGAAGACATGTATACAAATAAAAAATGTCCGATGAAAACCCCTATTGATATTTTTTTTTCATATATTTTTATCTCAGAAACTTGAAGCTTTGGGACGTTATATTACGGGACATTTTTATTTGCATAAGTGTCCTCTATCCAAATTAATTTATTCCATTGTTTTTTGTTTGTTCCAAATTAATTTATTCAATAAATTAATTTCATTTTGCGCGGTGATTTAAAAAAAACAGTGTGTTAGTGATGTTAGTGCCAAAATCTTCAAACCACTTAGCACACAAAAATGTATTGTTCACTCAACCGTCCCATCCTGACTCAGGTCCCTCTTCCAAGAGTTTGTGTTCGTGGAACTTATTCCTGTATTTTCACAAATATTCGCATCCTGTCGCGGACGTTCTACACCACATGACCGTAGACGTTGCATCCGCGATACATACGTGCTGAATGGACACAGCTTATGCAATTCCCCACCTTATATGGTACGACAAGTCTCTACCTAGGCTCGTTGATCCTATTCTCCATGATTCCTTAGTAACAACGCGCCATGTTATACCGCGCTCCAGGGGCGTAGGTGCCAATGCCAACTAAGTGAAGTATGAAGTAATATTCCAGCTAGTTTCAACACGGGTTGCAACTAACAACTAGGTACGGATGTGAGCGGGTTAGCTACGAACCTTATTTGTGTTGGAAGAACACAAATAATGTTCGTATTCAACCCGCTTACATCCGTAATGAATTCGTCAAACTACGATAGTTTTTATAGTAAAACAACTAGGTACCTAAATTAAAGTCAGAAACGTCAATCTTACAGCCCAAATACCGTGCTGTCTTGAAAATTACTAGAATTCTCTTGAAAATACTTGCTTGATACTTCTTAACTATAACCTCCAGATATACTACCTGATACATCAAAACGTAACCCGCTGCGTTACCTGTACGGTGAATAAGGCACTGGCCTAGCAATTATACGATGTAATTGACGTAATACCAACCGGTCCCTATTAGTTTATTTAAAGTGCGAGTTCAATGTCACATCGAGACAGATCTCGCTCGCAGTTTCAAGAATATCTCGTTCAAGTCTTTTTATGCGATGAGATGACAGATGGATAATCTGCAGGAACCTGTCAGGGACTTTCGCACTATAACTCATTTAAATGACTAGTTTTAATTGAGTGGTGGGAATTTTATGACTTGATATTAACATCTAAAGTCATGCAAAAATACTGTAGTCGCCATCTTTTAAGGATTTTTCTTGTTTTGTGCTTTTGTGTCCTTTGTATACGCATGTGAAATATGGACGAAATGATCGTAATAGGCTTTATTAGAAGCTCATACAACTCATCCTTTCAAGATCACCACAACTTGTGCCAGATGACACTGCAATAACTTGTTCTTTAATTTATTCCACCTTTAAATCATCTTTTGTGAAGTGTAATGCACGACTCTAAACACCTTTTATAGTAGACCGTTCATAAGCAAGCTTCCACTTTAAAGAACATAAACAGAAAATTGAAAAGAAAATGAAATACGAATGTAGAGTTCACTAACTCTTAAATGCACCCGGAATTACTGGAAATACATGCACTTTTATGCAAAGCTACTTAAACCTGTGTTACGTGGGCGACTCTTGTACAGTCAAAAAGAATTCATTACGGATGTAAGCGGGTTAACTACGAACCTTATATGTGTTACATCCGTAATGAATTCGTCAAACTACGATTGTTTTTATAATAAAATAGTCAAAACGAAAACGACTTTAGGTAGGTTCATATTATAAAAGTAACTAAATAGACACAGGGTTAAAATATAATATAAGGACAATAAAGCAAAATTGAAACCTTCCTTTTCAATTTTGCTTTATTGTGCCTATATTATATTTTAACATAGATTTTAAGACAAATTACTAACAAAAATGGACCTAAATTGTTGTCTGATTTAATAAATAAATTATTATTATTATTAACTGTGTTAGCGAAATGTTTCCCGTCCCTATTTTCCTGAGCTCTTACACCAAACACTAGTAAACTAGCAAGTCATAGTAAATGCAAGTTATTTGTAACAAAACGAATATGGGTCGCACTTAGTTGCGAACACTCAAACTGACAGATATGAGGACTGCGTAGGCGCAGCTCTCAGCAAACAATACCGACAGTCTCGTTATGTGTGTTTACGTTCCGGTCCGCGGACATTTCGTCCGGCGGCGTGGGCTTATACCAATTTGGAGTTAAAACTGTTTCTGGCTAAGCTCGTGGTTTTCTGATTATTTAGGATTCCGTTATTTAGGTGCCAATTTCCTACTTCAGCCAAGCACGGTATCTAGTACATGACTTTATAAAGCGTTGTCGATTACTGTTGTTATTGTTACTTACTTGTTCTACTGCAACGACTCTGATACTGCTTTAAGAACCATTGTGGGTTCACCATGTGAATGTGGGTCAGTTAGAGCAAGGTAAGACACTCGGTCGCTTTTAGGAATTCTTGTTAAAAACTGATCTGTGTTTACTCAACTCGTTTGCTGTTCATTTTGTGTGTTTCTCGGGAGGTTATTAACCTAGTTCCATCGCGCCGTTGTAGAAGATATTAGAAATGTTTGCGTTTACACTCAAAAGTCATGCTCAATGGGATTGCATAAGAGACTTGTCGATAGAGCATATCTCCATGGCGCCTGTACGAAACCCATATTCTAACGAGTAACAAAATTGATTATTCTATCGCCTCTATAAATTCTCCTAAGTAAAAGCAATATTTCAGTACCTACAGCGAGTACAAAAAGTATATTGCACGTTATCAAACTAATAGCTCCATTGAATAGGCATTGTGAGTTATAATATGAGCGATACGCGACTATTCCTTGTAATTTAAAGGAGACTGGGATAGAAGAGCCCGAGGGAGGCTCAGGCGGAATGCGCGGGCAAGGTCATTCCTCCTTGCGCGGTCATTCCCCCCCGTGTGCCTCCCCCTCGGCCATCCTCACGACATTGTCTAGCGTGATCAGCCGCGGATAAAGGAGCAAGCACAACCAGCGAGGGCGTGACGTGATGTTAGCGTAGTAAGCCCTTGTAAAGCCACTAAAATCCGGGGAAACTTAAGTGCAGCCGAATGCTATTTGGTCTGTGACGTGGTCAAAATCGACTAGATCGAGCGGTAACACTTCTTGAGTGGGACGTACTTACTGCGTGAATTCTACCAGCTAATATCATAGCGTACTGAATGCACTAGTGCTACCCAAATCACGCTTTCATACCTTCGCTTGTCCTTGTCGTGTATCTGCACCTTAACGAGGACCTACAGGACCCCGGACTTCGATACTTATAACTTAACCATTCCCCTTTCCCAGTGCGAAATTTTACCTTTTATTTTCCATGCCAAGCACGACCGACCCCGCGGCGGTATGGTGTCCGGCTTTAAGACTAGTCTAACGCCATTTTCTAACAAAGAACTGGGCACAGGTATCGTGCCGTGGTTTATTTGCAATGCACCGGCGCACGTTTATCCAGGCCTCATCTTGTTCTATTATCAAATAAATTCCAAGCTAAAGTATAAATTGAGAACTATGCTTTCCAATTCTCGTATTTTATAATAACAGGACGTCAGCAGAAACAAAGCTAAACGTAATCATAATAAACTGAATGGACTGTCGTTTACAATCTCGTAAAATACAATGAATGTATTCTGCGATCTAGGAACCTAAGTTAAACATCCGTTAATGTCCTTGCTTTCATAAAATTTAAATAAGCATGAAATTCGTTTATAATTCTCCATCTACTTAGAATAAATTTTAAAAGAATTTAAATGGTTTTGGGTATGCAACGGTACCTACTTACACCAGTATTTTGCATAAAAAGTAGTGCCTGCTTTGAAAATTTATACAAAATTAATTTATTTCTGATGATTATCTTTCTAATGATATCTACCAACAGACTTGTACTCGTAGATAACCGTTTTGACAATGTGCATAAAAATTTACATTAATTATTGTCATAAGTTTTGTTCGACTTAAAAACAAGTTGTTAATTGATTTGTGATTTAATAACACACTTAAAAGTAGGAAGTAATTCTGCGGGTGCTAGATTTCTCCGCCTAAGTATATTGATTAATAAGGTGTTAAAATTTGCAACCTAGTGTGGCTAAATGAATCGATAACTCAAATATGTCAAAGAGTAACACCAACAAGCTATGGTCTACAAACAAAATTGAGGTGAGATGATAATATTATTTACAAAAACCGTGGGCGTTCTATGAAAATTGTTATGTCCGCAAGTGTCGCACCCAGGCTTCTCCTATTTTATAGGTAGCTAGGTAATCTTAGAAGGCAGCTTGATGTTTTTTACTTAGGGCCAGGCAAGGCAGAGTCATCTTGCTATTTCAAATGTAAAAAGCTTTTACAGCTTGCCTTTTTTTTCTCCAAGTGTGGCGAAATGAATTGATGTTGGTCATTACGAGGGAATGGACCGCGGCGCCAATGTCTTGATGAATAAGTAGCCAGGAATTTGCATAGGCTACCGACTGAATTGATGATTAAACTGAATCGTTTACGCACGATCTGCGCAAGATTTGTTTGATCTCATGTTGAGATCTAATTGACAGCTCAATTTGGAACGAAGAAAGTTGTTGACTTTTGCACCAATTGCGGTGTTCGGCAAATAATTGATTGAGATCTTACACTTTCTGTTTGTGTTTGCAAGTTTCTTTCACTTAACCAATGTTAAATAGTATAAAATGATTTAGCATACTCAATTTTTTGTACCGTTTTACAGTTTTTTGTCGGTCAAACATTTTTCTAAACATCTGGTATCGATACGATAAGGATTTAAGGATCTATGTAAAAAAGCAGAGGGTAAAAACTACATGATGAGGTAGCTTACTATGTTTTTTCGTCAGCGTTCTATTATGTGTCGAAAGATTAATCTGGTTTTAACTGACAGACCAATCGATTATGCTGCTGATAATGTTGTTTTTTGTTGAACGAGGATTAATCTAATTAACGTATTGTTTTTATTTGTTGCAGAATTCGAGACTGAGACGGAACCGCCGAACTTATATTACACAAAGCGAGTAAGTTTTCAGTTCCTATTCTTACCATTCAGAGATCAAAAAACTCCGCAAACGATTATTGCATACCTTAAAGTTCCACTCTTATTGCAAGAGGCTAATGAAGTTTTATTAGGCCTCGGCCATGTATAGGAGGAAGACCCACGCCAGTCGGGCCGCGGAGGTTTTAAAAGTTCCCGTGATTCGGCGTAAATGGCGAGAGGTGGACACACCGGAGAGGTTTTTAGTGGGTATAACGTCCTTCTCAGGGCGTCGAGTCTCACATATTCTGGTCCCCCTGACCAGTTTATTCTTAAATGAATTTCCTCGCCGGATAAAAATAAAATAAGAAAGGCCTCCCAATAAGGACCACATGAGAACAGATGGCTCGAGAGTCACTTTTACAAAACGTTGATTCATATCGACCCAAAACAACAACAGTCAACTACGGTCATATTACACACTCGGCCTATGTTTGACTCCACACTAACTACTTGTATCGAGTTAGATTCTTACAATAGTGTGTCCGTGAGACGGTTGTGAACTTGTATGGATCATTCGGCGCAGTGAAGCGAGAATTTCAGTCCAGCATAGGACAATATTGCACATACCTGCTTGCTTATTCAGAGACTGTATAGGCATAGTTATTCTGTGTCAGACCAACCCTATTCTTACTACGGATTTAAGTTTCCTGTCCACTGAAGCACGATTTTGTCAGATCTGCGTTGAAGTGTGCTCGAGATGACTTACTAACGCGTCAATATATGAATATCGACAGACAAATTGGAAACTTCACTGAAAATACAACCTACTACATAAACTTAATTGAATTTGATATTAATGTAGAGTAACATTGATGTAGTTTTCCTAATGTTTGGTTAAACTTAAAATGGGTAGGATATCAACAGACGTCTCTTAAGATGACATAGAAACAATGTTCCAGTGGACAGTAGTCTTTATTATGATTTATCGCGTCATTGTTTGATTGGTCGGGACGAGACAGAATCTCGTGGGCGGCGAAACACCGCTTCCATTGACTGTCGAGATTTATAACCATTGACTCGAGCGCAGGTGAATTGTGAATTATGATCGATCGCAACAAAAATAGTCAGTCAACGATTTGTATACAAAACATTCCAAGTGAAAGTGCGGTGAAGAGGAACTATGGCAAGTCTATAAAAATTCAAATTAAATGATTTGATTGTTAGAATATTTTCGCTCTATTGTGCATTCACGAATGATTACGGAAACATTTCTTCATAAAAGAAGTTTCTATCTCCTTGCAGCATTCCACTTTACATGTTCAAAGGCTGACGAGACGTGAATGGATCGACAGCGCGGCGTACACTAGGTATAAATAAGAGGCTATTGAGTTATAACAGGCTACTTCTGTAAGCATGAGTGACAGGCAGCGTTGCGCCCGGGGTCAAAGGAATTGTAAAATACAACTATCGATGAGTGTTTCCAGAGAAATAGGCTGTAATATCGCATAATGGACGATGATATATACCTAATTGACGCGAACAATGTAATGCGCTCTTGATAGAACTGCGAGTGCGGTACACCGTTGCGGAACGGTTAGTGGGTGGTTACCTTTGACATTATAATGCTTGTTAGCGTTACCGTTGTTCTCAAAGGTGTAAAGGCAAAAGGTGAAGCTTTAGTTGCTGTAGTGCAAGTTCAGTAGCAACTGCTTTATGTTTAAAACATGCAGGCTTAACAAGCACATGGGAACCATCCCGATAGAGATGCATTTTTTTTTTCGCTGGACAATTCACACAACATTTTCTAGCCCCAAGCTAAGCAGAGCTTGTGTTATGGGTACTAGATAATTGATATACTTAATTCAATACACTCCATAGATAGATATTTTTTTATTATACATAGAAAACATCCAGTGCACCCTGAACCAATATCTGCAGATCATACAAATATTTGTCCCGAGGCGGGAATCGAACCCGCAACCTCCTGCGTCGCAGGCGGGCCCTCACCAGCCGCGTCACAGAGGTCGTAAAAAAAAGTATATTATATGCAGCCTTTTCCCTATGGAAGTAAAGTTTCTTCGCGTGATAATAATTTGTATATTTACACCGTCAATAAGCAATACCAGGTTTCTGAGACAAACGGAAGTGTATAATGTCTTTGCTCTAGATTTAGCTTAGAAATCACAATGGAACTAATTGAAAACCTTGCGCTGATTTATGCTTAAAGCTGTTTCATTAGCTTAGTTGTTTGAATGCTATTAAAATAGCTACCAGATCCAGCATGTAGACAGTCTACGTGACTCTCTATGCGGTCTCGCTCAAGGACTTAGCTTCCTTGTTAACGTCCTGCAGAAAGCTATATTGTTCAATACAATGTCTGTCTGGGCATAAATTTACATTTAGTTACGGTCGTGCGTTTTGTTTAGCGGAATACTCTTCCTGTCACTGCTAAATGATGTCTGCAGTCATACAGTAGATTGCATTCGGGATCGTCTTTGCAATCACGTAGGCACCGACAGAGTTACGAGACTGGTCAATCAACTGTACCTAATAGAATTTAGTCGTCAGTTGTTTTTACATCGATGTTGCCAGTCGTGTTTTGTTTTTAACCCCCGACGCAAAAATATTTTTAAGTTTAACATGTCTGTGTATCTGTCTGTGGTATAGTAGCTGCGAAACGGATGAACCGATTTTCGTTTAGTTTTTTTCGTGTCATAGATAATTTTATCTCGAGTGTTCTTAGCCATGTTTCATGAAAATCTGTCTGGGGGCTTGTAAAATTTTTATTTTTGTTCTTCTAATAGATGAAAATATAGTGTGATATTATAGTGACGGTTTTGGTGATGGCAGGTTCTTTATAAAGTTTTTTTTAACTCTCAATTGAATTTGTTGCCTGGTTAGTTAGATGGTAGCAAAGTGAGAAGTTTATCACTAGCTGCCTAACAGTTGTAGCTGTACAAGTATTTAACACTTAGCATGTTATAAAACAGCTCAACAACTAAGCATTTGCTAAAATAAGCAAGTTGGTACTAGATGGCCCTGTGGTGCCGGCTTAGAATTTGCACCACCGCAACTTTTTCCGCGGGTGTCGTAAAGGCGACTAAGGGATATCTACGGGGCGGGCAGCAGCACCCCCTGCAGAACATTTCTACCACCGAATTGTGATCCCAACCCGCATGCCCAGCGTGGGGATTATGGGTATTACCCCCCATGAGATAAAAGCCAATAAGTTGCTTATCAAGGGGAGGCCTGCGTCCAACAGTGGACCAATATAGGCTGTTGAGGTTGAGGTACTAGTTGAAAACTTCAGAAATATATGATGAACTATTTTTTTTGGCCTTTTGTTTCTTTTTTTTAAGTCTGGGTGATTCTAAACCACAAAAGCCATCTAGACTGCTGGCCTAGCAGTAGAGGAGTTTCCTCTTTTCTCCGCGTTCATTCTTTATTACCAGTAGCATCAAGGTTCAATTCTATTTCCTAACAGTACAACGGTCACCTAGCTATCAATATTCCTTGATCGTCGGGACCGCATGCGCTTAACGACATTGCATTTACTGCGAAATACATTCGTTTAATTAGTTCACCTATTTCCGGCGAGTAGGTTAGATAATTTATAGATTATTATAAAGATAAAGTGTTAAATAATGTTAGATAATATTTCGTGATAGGGTTTATGAACACGAACACGAAGCTGGTTTTATCAGGTTATGTCCTGTATGTACTGTTGAACACTCTTTTAGATTTTTCATGTGTTTTGTGTTTTCTTTTATTTTTTTCCTATTTATGTGTGAGTTACGCCGCGGCTCACGTGTTTCTTCCACGGAAGACCAGTAGCATCTGCTGAGTGTTGAACATTTTTATTTTATTTATTTGGGAAACAAAAAGCTTATACTACTTGTATAACAATACAACAATAATTTCGTTACCTACCTACATCTTGTTACTTTTATAATAACCTTTATATTTTGTATGTGCTATGTATCTATTAGTTACAAAATAAACGCATATTTACTTTTACTTTACTATATTCAAGTTTTTATGTACACGGGAAAACTCTGCCTTTGGCGTTAGAAAGTGTTCTCATTTTCAAGATTTCGGTCATTTATTCTTTGATCTAAGCGTCCTATCAAAGCAGAGGTTGTATTATAATAGCAAACATTTCATTCACACACAGCACCAGCTTTCTAGTCCACTACTGGACATAGGCCTCCCCTGAAAAGCGTCTTATTGGCTCTTATCAGAAGGCAATGCCACGATTATTTCATTATTCTGAGCCTAATTACTGGGCTTTCAAACGTCTATCCATATTCATGAGCCTCGCCTTTCTTGGGACAAATAAACGCCTATCGTCTCTACCTTGTACCATCTAACCAGCTTGTCGCTGGTGGCAGCAACAAGGCTTGGACTTTGCATACTAGGTCTACACGCGATGCCAGTTTAACTAGAAGGTCTAGAACCATCAAATTATGTTGACGTTAAGTATAGAGCATCCATTTTACTGCAAGGAAAAAAGTGTTTGAATAGTCTTGTTTAGGTACCTATGTAGAGCAAAATTATAGAGATGTAAAGCAAGATGAATTATGTTAATAGGCAGGGCAAAGAGTTTTATATTTGAATAGATCATGAGACATGATAATCTATAAGTTCTTTGATTGTGTACCAAATAGAAACTTTGGAATCATCAGGTACTTTCGTAGCAGGGTGTTAGCATAAGAATAATGTTTATTGTAGAATTGTGTAAAACATTCATAGGAAAGATCTTAAAATCATAATTTGGTGACAACAATCTAAGCCATTTCGGACATAGGTACAATATTTAAACAATTCAATAGTAGAAATTGTACAGGTAGAAATCTATGTATACATCATTTTTTGCATCATTGCATCGACCATTTTTAATATTTTAAGGGAAATAATGGATAATTAAAGGAACTACTCTGACTTCTCTGACATTTTGGGGAATGGTATTTATGTATGTAGGTACCAACTAAAGGAAAATTATCAAGTATCTTATTAGCAACTTTGAGTTGCGATGTATCGCTTTTATCTTTATCGTTTCTTATGCCTGAAAAGAATAGGTGTAGCGTCTTCTGGCTAAGTGCTCTACAGGAATTCACTTCTCTCATTACCATCCAAAGGACAGAGCAAAAAGGTTATTTAGTGTTGGCTGGGGACATACATCGTAGGTGTTGGGTTCACACTCGCTTTCTTTTTATATGAGCCAACTTATGCCTTGGGCAGTTCGCATTCACGGCTGTACGCATAATTAACTCTTATCAGCATTATCTAGGAGCTTACAAAGCATTTAATTTTCTTTTTTTTCTGTTAGCTCATTATCAGCCTATAATTTGTTCGCACTGTTGCCTTGTTAGTTAGTCACCGTCATATTTTTTTGTATTAAATTAATACACTTCACGGTTCTAGTGTTGCATTTGATTCTTCAAACTTTTTGCATTATTCACATATAATTCCATAGAAAGACAGTCTAAAATAGCACTAACTATCAAAACTAATAAACATTACAACCCACATCCTAGATCATTCATCACATTTTATGATGAAATAACCCGTGTCCGAATGCAATGCATGGGAACTTCCGATTTTGCATGTGAAAGTATAAAAAATTCACACGCATTCGAGGGTAGCCCAGTTGTTATAATTGGGTCAGCCGAGCAACCTGTCAGTGCATACGCATTGTCTCGGAAGGCGTGCGAGGTACCGTTACCGCTCGGTCAAGTTCGGCCATTGTCGGCATTGTGACATACGGATTCATATCGGACATTCATCTATGGTACAGTGAGAAACAGAATTGTTTCCCATTTGACGCAATTTTCGTCTTGATGATTCTTGAAACGTGGTAACCACGACCACTTTATTACTGTGGGGGGTCGTCAAAGAAGCATGTTCCGAAGAGAAAATGTATAAAGCTATTTTCTTCTGACATTTAATGCATTATTTTATGACATGCACTTTATGATTCCCAAAACAATTTGAAAGACTGATAATGTGGTGGTAGGTACATCGGTCTGGCCTTTGACCATACCGCTGCAGTCATGTCACGTACTAGAGCACTGGTTTATGGTCAAAACTTGCATTATTTTGACATTTTAACGACTTTTTTAGGGAAATCTGTCATGCCTCACACATTATCTTGCAGTAACCGTAACCCAGTCCTCCATTTTATTACGAGGTTGATTTGCTAGAAATGTCCGATGCACAAGTCAAGACGATAAACATGCACGACTCGAAATAAAATAAAAAAACTCGAATTTCTCTGGATGCGAAGCCTATAAAACCTAGGCTTGTCCAGAAATCTGATATAAAGCCAAGTACGAAAAGGATTTTTGTATGAACATGATGCTAAGCCAAACCGTCATCCCATATACATAACACAAGCTCTGCTTAGCTTGGGGCTAGATCATGCTGTGTGAATTGTCCAGCATTATTATTATACTAGTGTATGCTTGCGGCTTCGCACGCGTTGTTTCTATAGAAACGTTTAAAGATGATTTCTATCCCATGGGAACTGATTTATGGGATAAAAAGTATGTTGATTCCAGGATTAGAATTACCTGTATGCAAAATTTCAACCCGATCCGTTTAGTAGTTTTGGCGTGAAGAGGTAACAAACATCCATCCATCCATCCATCTATCTATCTATCCATCCATCCATCCAAACGCATTTATAATATTGGTGTGATACATATTATAGCACTAACTACCAAAACCAATAAACATTACAATCATCACATCCTAGATATTTCTTCACACATTATGTATACCTAATTGAAATAACCCGTGTGAAATGCAATGCATGGCAATTCAAACCGCAATATATTTCTGTGTTCAAACCTACCTTGGCAAAACTGAATATACTTACAATGTTCGTAAACATAGCCCGTATACTTAACCTAAAAATCAGTTTTTTGCTGTTGATTTTTTGTCCCTATTTGTCAATTTGAGCTTCTTCCTAAAATGCATAACGCTAATAGTCTGGTCAAATTAGACCAAAAAATAGGGGTGAGGTTACAAAAATTCGCAGCCAGCTGAAAATTGGTATGATTGCTCAAAAGATAAATGAAACGTGAAAAGTCTTCATCGATCCGACACCTGGATTTTTTTTTTGATTTTTTTTATCAATTTTTTCTTTTTGGCTGCGAATTTTTGTAACCTCGGATGTCTAAACTGACCGGACTATTACAATAATATAACACCACGCGAAAAAAATAAATTTGAATTTTTGTGTAGAGAATAGTGTACAAACATTAATATTGAGAACGGCTAGAGTATGGGTAAGTAAATGATCAGATACAGTATTTTCGTGATTATCTGACTGTAATCGTAGGCGGCAGAGCACGTGCGCCTCTGACCCCGGCCGACATCAAAGATGGACCGTAACTTCTACTTAGCTGATGTTACTAGTTATCATAAAGCATTTACCGTGACCTCAAACCCGTTTGAGATGATGCTCAGCTGGATCTATGAATTTTTATCAATGTTGTCCCGTTTATGTACCCACAAAAATGTTGTTGGGGTAGAGCACAGAGCTTTAACTTTTTTGGTAACTTTCTAGTTACAAATCATCCTTAGCATAAGGATGAGCTTTGATACATGGGTATTAGTGTTAGTACTTTATCATTATTCTGTGGCATTAGGTTCTTTACTGATCATTGACTAAACCGAAACGGACGACTTTAAGCTGAGCAAAGCTCTATAAGATTTTCTTATTTTGATGCTTGGTAGAGCTGGTGATAATGTAAAACGTGTTTTGTGGAGACACTTTTAGCAGTAGACGTAATTGTGCTGATTTCTCATTAGCGAAGAAGAGCTATATTATAAAAGAGCTAGGGACTTTTGAAATTTATATTTATTTACCTAAGCAGGTAAATAAATAAATATTGGTATACTATATTGACTAAGACAATTACAATCAAATAATAGAAGTAAATTAGAACTAGTAGGTATTTACAGTTGAATAATTGAGCTAACTATGACAAACTGACTATGACTAACTGTGACAAGCAATCTACAGGTAGATCAACTGATCCATGTCAATACGTCCTCAAGACGCTGGCTGCATTGCCCCGCTGTATGGAAATGCTGATGCGCTGCGCTAGATACTCACCAGCTCTTGGGTCAAGCATCACTTCGACCAGAAGTTCAGATAATTTTTTACAAACTCGTAGAGCTTCGGTATCCCACGGACCTAGGGTCTCGACTACAAGGAGAGCAAATGTGTCGGCTCTGTCGAGACCTGCATATTTGCGCCTCTTGAGATCCTCGGCCAAATCTGCCTCCGCACTCACCCTCACGGATGTCCTCGGAAGATGGGAAGGCGCAAGTGTGTCGACGCATGTAGCGTCCCACACAATAAATATTTAAGTCACGCTGTATAATTTGAGTCAGTAGGTTAGGTTCCTTAAACTGTATACGTCATCGTGGAACAATTAAGCAATTTCGTCGAGACCGGTTAACGTCTCGTGGCTTAAAGATTTATCAACATGATTTGACAAAACTACTTTGGGTCAGGGTCACTTTCTTTAATCACGTCCATTAGTGGCATGTTCATAAATAAACATTGTTCCTACGGTATCTAATCGATTCTAACTGGAGAGAAAGTGGTTGTTAGACATCTGTTTTTACAATCACAGAATATTTTACAAATAATTTTGCCGAGCTTTGAATTCACTTCACTTCAACAACCTATATTGGTCCACTGCTGGACCTAAGCCTGCCCTTGATAAGTGCCTTATTGGCTTTTATCTCATGGGTAAAGTACCCATAATGCTTACGCTGGGCATGCGGTTTCGGGATCACAGTTCGGTGGTGGAATTTTTCTGCAGGAGGCGCTGCTGTCCGCATCCCGGTGGATATCCCCTAGTCGCCTCTTACGACACCCGCGAGAAGAGTTGGGGTGATGCAAATTCTAAGCCGGCACCACATGGCAAGCTTTGGATTATTTTAATATTATACATTTTCATATTGCATAAATGAATCATAATAATTAATCAATCATGATTGTGTAAATTAAAGTTTAATTCCGTATTAATAAAATAAAATAAAATTAAATGTAGTGAAATTGGATCTTGGTATTCATCTCCATAGAGTTAGTGTCTCTAACATGGTTTATTTAGCTCCAGTCCCTTTGTGTACCTACAAAACTGGTTTATGGGGCCTTCACTTATTAAAGTTGCAAACCAATAAAACACTTTACTTCTTTCATATCGAAGCTCATCATCCTAAACTCTATTGATCAACCCTAATAATGCTTTCACTGTACAAATAAACTGCTTTTGCAAAAATATCATTACCTTACCTGTCATGCAAGGAACACAGGAAACATAAACCATTATTCCTTTGTACATTAAACAGAAATAATTGTCTACGATCATTGTTGGCTCTTAAAAGCCAGGCGCCTACGCGGCGATGGGAACATAAAGCCATTGTGAATGTATTAATGAAATCCTTTATTCATGTATGATTGCATGGTGGATCCTCCTATGTAATCAAAAAGAGCTATAATGGACCTCATTCTACAAGTAATAATGTGAACTCGGAAAGAATACGTATAAAAACACAATCCATAAGCTGAGTTTCTACCGTTCAAATAGTTAACTATTGGCCTCTCTCCACGGCTTTTTTCTCACATGTAGGTAAGGTAGGTACAAGTAAATAGTACCGTATCTTTCCAATTCTTGCAAATTTACCATTATATCTTTTCGGGCATAACCATAACACCCTTGCCAACTTTGGTTGTGTTTAGTTCCACAGCTTGGTTAATTAGTATTTTTCCCAGAATCAGAATTTAATAACTATTCCCCTTACAAGCCTTCAATTTTAAAGACGCTTGTTTGAAGCACAAAGTAGCTTATTCTTGAAGGCTCCTAAAACTTTATGTCAGCAACAATGTAGGTTCTCATTAGGAATAGTCGCACACTGATCAGATAGCCGCTATTTATTGCATTATAGCAGTGAACCACAGTTTCACCTTATCACGTTGTTTATGATGGAGATTGCATTGCTCAGGGTTTTTTGTTCGTTTGCTTAGTAGAGTCCTATGAAAGGTCATGTTATGTTAGGGGTTAAAGGACATTGAGGAGGATATAATCTCGTGATTTAGTAAAAAAGGTACGGCGATGACGGCTGATAGAGGAGAGTGAAAGAAAAATACATGTACGACGATCTAGATCTCCAGCATGATTTAGCACCTAGATTGGGACAAGCGCAGGAGGCAGATGCTTTATGATAACAAGAATAGCTGAATATTTTATAAGTGGTAAAATAATTTTTCATCGCATCTATTCGAAAAGGACGACTTGGTTCGCCTTTAAGTCCACCCAAAGGTGGTGTTTTCTATATGAAACTTTTAGCAGGCAGTAATGAGTCTTTAATCCTCTTTTTAAGTGCGCCGCAATTATCTTTGCCGCGCACTTTTTGAATTTGGAACATCTTCGCCAAAGAAATCGAACGCAAATACTGTTTGAATAAATACTGGCTGGTGCGACGGCCCAGCCCATAGTCGCACCGCGCGCCGCTGCCGCCGGTATTTATAATCTACAACAATCTCTATTCCTAATAAAACTGTAACAATAAATTTTCATAATTGCGAAATTGTCTCAAACGTCAATATAAATTTTTAGTTGTTTATTATTAGATACTATTTAATTTCAATTTAGTTGTTATTCTATGTTTTATTAAATAATAATATTACAATAAAATATAAGTCGCCTTTTATTTTATCATAGTGAGTGATGAAAAGTAGAGTTATCACTCGGACGCAAAATATATTTTTGGCTCGACGTACTTTGATTGAATCCCTCGCTTCGTTCAGGATTCTACTAAAGAATCGCTCGCTAGGCTCGGGATTCTACTCTAGAATCCCTCGCATCGCTAAAAATATTATTTTGCTCCCTTATGATACAATCTACTGTTAATGTTTTTCAAGAACCTCTGTGCATGAAAATACAAAATTACACACGTCAAGTGATGGATTTGCGAAAATAATTTCCGTGAGCAGTTGCATGCAAAACTTACTCTACTTTAGAGTACCTACTCTTAATGATGTCTATGGTTTCCCGTTAAATTGGGCAATTGGAGCGCATACGGTGGCTGCGCGCGCCACGCTGCGCATCGTGATATAACACTAACTGTTATGGACATTATGCGACATATGTCACGTCATCCTGCCTGCGCACGATCATTGATTTAGACTAGAGAATGGTGCTGGCTGGCTTAATGACTTAGGTCAGACTTAGGTTGGTTAGGGTCAGATCCCGGATTGCACGTAGTAGGTTCATATTTAGGTGTTATTTTTGATCAGTGGGGTTCATCGTGTACACAATATTTAACACTAGAGCTAACTGATATGGAAGGTTGAGGTTGTGAGGTGTGGTTTGAACGTAAATGGTAGTAAATGCTACCTTTGAGGTCCCTTATTAGGTTTAATTTTTGATTGCTATAGCTGAGAGTCAGTTTATTTGCTGAGCATTGAACATACCATTAGGAAATATGCAGGTCTCGACAGAACCTACACATTTGCTCCCCTTCGAGTCAAGACCCTAGGTCCGTGGGGTACCGACGGACGCTCTCCGGGTTTTTTAAACAAATTTGTGTGGTTGAAGCGACGCGTGACCCGAAAGCTAGTCAGTATCTGGCACAGCGCATCAGCATTGCCATACAGCGAGGCAATGCAGCCAGAGCGTCTTGAGTATGCTTCCGACTAGTTTGATATGGATATGGATCAACCAGCTGTAGATTGTTTGTAACCGTCTGCAGTTAGCTCAATTGTAAATAATAGTTCTTATTTGTTTCTATTAATCTATAATATAAAAATGAATCGCAAAATGTGTTGGTAAGCGCATAACTCAACAACGCCTGGACCAATTTGGCCAAATCTTTTTTTAAAATGTTCGTTGAAGTTCAAGGATGGTTTTTACGGCGAGAAAAATTAGAATTATTGCTGGAAAAACCCTAAAAATAGCCCTTCTTTTTCCCATACAAATGATTTGTAACTAAAACGTAGTCAATTTGAGCTTTATTGCTATGGTATAAAGTTCATATTAAATTATAAGCACTCACTGTTGTCTAAGCAATGTAGGTGTGTTCCTAACGTCAAAGATCATATTTATCAAAACAATGTGCGTGTGTGCGTTGGAGCACAGAATACATAGTTGGAGGATTAAATTAATTTTGCGAAATATCAACCAACCGCGTCTTTGCAACGGTACACGGTTAGCGATAAAAAAATTACTAAACAATGTGATAGAAGCAACTATACTCAAAGGAAAGTATAAAGGAGAAGATGTTCTCATACCGCGCATCCCAATGATTCCGACTGATGTGCCATTTGAGTTTAAACGACTACAGTTTCCAGTGCGGCTTGCTTTTGCTATGACTATAAACAAGTCCCAGGGGCAATCATTAAGTGTTTGTGGTATTAATCTAGAAAACCCATGTTTCTCACATGGTCAATTGTATGTTGCCTGTTCCCGTGTTGGAAAACCATCAGATTTGTTTATCTATGCGCCAGGTCATCAAACAAAAAACATCGTATACCACAAAGCACTACAATGATAATAATAATAATTATGATTCACATGATTAACAATAAAGCGATTACTTACTTTTAAATCCTTATATATGTTTTATTTAATTATTTTTTATTCACAACGCACTATCACCAGGGTGACGGTTCTGTTCAGGAGAATTTTTTAAAATACGTAGGCACAAAAACTGCCACATTACAAATCTTTTTGACAGGACGAAGTCTGTCGGGTCAGCTAGTTGATTATAATTTTCTTTGTTAATAAACGGCATACCATTAGAGATTGATCTATTGAACATTGTTATGTTCATAACCCAGTGCGCAATCAAGGTTGCACACCATCCAATCGTTATAATCAAGTTAAGTCAATTTAATACAGTTTACCACGCAAGCAAAACAGCAGAAAATCTATCCATTGATAAAATCTCTGGGAAAGATGCTACGGATCCATCTATTATTACTCGGATATCTCTAACAGTACCGAAGCGCCTTATAGAGAACAAGTCTGTAAATTTATTATAGTTCATTGTTGGATCTCATGATTGGAGTGTTGTTCCGCCGTAGTTATTTGTGCTAAAAGTGCTGTATAGGTGGAATAACTGTAACGTTCACTCCATCCGTTGTTTTACCATATTCAGCTATACGAGCTGTGAAATGTCACAATGGTTACCCTTTGTTTTGCGTAGGGTTTAACGGTAGGCGGGTTACGAGGAATGTTTGACAGAATAGGGCAAGACCTTCGGGATTGTCACTTTACGAGTCTCTTATGTCTCTTCTATTCCAGGTGTTGGTCACCGACCTTATTTGTGGAAAGTTCGTGTTAGCTCGTTTTTTCGGTCCTTTCATCTTACTCAGCATGTCCAGGACATTGGTATGTCTTCAAAAGAATTCGATTAATTTCAGTTTACCTAGGTAGGAGTATCAAAGCGCAGATCAATGCTATGCACATATTTGTGTTTATCCGCGGAATGCCTGGTGTTTTTACCTACACACTAGTCTATAAAACATCTAGGTATTTGTTATTCGCTTTTCATCCAGATAGCTATTTTGTTATTTACTTATTCAGATCAAAGCTGTGATTTCGCTCTGCATAAAATAGCTGAAGAGACAACGTTGGGAATAGCTTAACCCAAATCACGATTACCGCAAAGCCGTTGTGCTGTGGTTTGTTAAATTGAGGTAATTGGCCAGTACCGGGACATTAGCTTAGAATAGTTAAGACGCGATCACAATATAATACGGCTGTTATTTCTAAAAGGAACGAATGCTTAAAATATCTTGTTGTGTGTCAAAATAAATTGCTTGTTTATGTTTTCTCCAGAAATTCTCAAATTGACTCTAGCGTTTAGTTTAATGAATACCGCAAGAAAATAACTTAATTTTTTAATGAATTTCCGGTTTCCGCTTGAAAAGTCCCACGTTTAACTTAAAAAGCTCGTTTCTACAAGTTCCGTCTATAATATTTATTTGGTATCTTGCCCTGCATCTTGGTCTTGCTTTAGTGGAATTCGAATGGCCCTTAGCTATATGAATGAACTAAATAAATGTTTCCCTGATGCTGTCAATACATCAATGTAACCGGATTTCCATACAAGTAACTTTTAACCAGTGTCTTTGAGAAAGTAACCTAAATTAAAATAGCGGTATGTCTGTAAGTGCAATTTGTACTTATAATGAATTTTATGGGCTTGGATGCATTTCTCTGATGAGGAGATCCACTCCAAATGTTTATGACATTTGATTTGAATGCTCGTGACTGCTCATGCAGAAACGTATGAATGAAACGAAAGTTGTTCGAACCATTGACCATGTATAGGTTCGAAATGATTTCAGTTTGTAAAGAACCTTCTACACAACAATGTTGCACTTTCACATTTTACAATCGGTCATTCATTCTGATAAAAAGATTAGTGAAAGCGATACGATGCAAAAAAGTAAATGAAAATTCGTGTCACTGACTTTCCTATTGGTCCGAGGATCCATGTTGCGATTGTCTGGCTGACCTGCTTGCCGGCCATGTAATTAACGTAACATGTTTTTTATGCATTCTCTTTGGAGCAATTGAGCCGGAATAAAGTCATTATCGTGCCGAATTGATTGGGGAAGCGGTACGTGCTCGTTGCGAATGCTGCGATGAATTACGCTAAATTCTAGCCTTGTAAGTGGATAATAGGACGTCGCACATTACAATTTGCCAGTAATTCTCTACTTGACCGACTTTTGATTCATAATCATGTGATTCGAAAAAGGCTTTCTTGTTGGGAGTCTTTTTGTGGTTCTGTAACACGTCATTATTAACTTTCCCAAAATAATTCTGTACCTTTTTGTGCAAAGCATTTTATGTGAGTAGGTACATAAAGTTTTGCGCGAATCAGAAACTTTTTCATTTTCATTTTCCGAGTAGGTCCCCCTGTACTGCTTGAAATCTAGTTTCATTTGTATCGTGTTCTAAGTTCTATTTATGGAAGAGACATAGAAAATGTTTTATTGAAACGTTTGTTTGTTACAGGTTACAGCTTTGTCGGCATGAAGGGCGAGACGCTGCGCTTGGCGCGGCTGGCGCTTTTCTTATTGCAGGCTTCGTCTGTGCTATGTAAGTTCAAATTTATTGCGCTACTGTTTTGATTAATAACCGTGTTCCGATGGAAAACAGGTAGGAACATACATTGAAATCATTAGACATGCAGCTTAGAGATTGAGCTTCCTACACAAGTTTTATAGTCGGAATATATTAATAGCTACTTTGAAACATTTCTTTCGAAAAAAGTAGCGTAGGTACCTACAATAACCTACATACAACAGAAAATCACATTTAAAATTAATATAAAACACCTACCATTTTAGTACTTCGGGTAATTCACAGCTACCTGTAAATAAACATGATAAATAAACGTGGTCTTTGAAATTGCCTGATCTTTAAAAAGGATGCAAAATGGATCCTAGTTTTTCAAATTTATTTGGGCCCCTTGTTAAATTTGTAGGTATTTGCATCTCATCCAAAAACAATCTCTGTGTTTTACCTTAACAATGAATTTTTATCTGTTCGCATCCAGGTCGGATGGCGTTCGAAAAGCTAACAGACCTAGATTTCACCGGCACCGCGTACTACACCGTTCGGAACCTGTCTCTCTACGAGTGCCAGGGTTGGTGTCGAGAGGAGCCCGACTGCCAGGCTGCGTCTTTTAGGTGAGTACCCGCTTCCTTCATTCTTCTTCTTAATCGCTACACTCTTGACATCAGAGAGGTAGTGGTCGTCGTATCAGGGGGTGCCACGCCTCACAACCCAGTGCCATTTATTTCACACCGCTGCTGCTTTCCTGGTACATTTGTGTAGGGAATTGTTTAGTGCATTTTTTTTGTTTATTTATTATCTGGTGAAGCTTCTACTAGAGCGCTTCAAAGAGTAGACAACCTGTTGGTTGTTCCTTATCGTATTGCTTTGAGTTAAATGCTAGCCCAGTCACCGTAGCCAAAATTGGCAGGGACATCATTACCCGTATAATATTATATTGCATGGGTACAGTAGTAGTAGGTTCGTAGGTACAGTGTAAACGTACAACCATAATCGAGGCTGTAATCACAGTCTGTCAGTCACATACTGTCAAATTATACAAAACAAACGATCTTTGTGGTGACTCACCAAACATGTGGACTTTTTAACCAGTTAGAAGGGCTATATGTTACGAAATGCACAAAAGTTGCACAGCGCCACCTTAATAAATTTTGGATCGAACAAAAAATTCAAGAGACTAACGTTGACTTAATTGTAACGGAGAAGTTGATTCTGCATCTGCTATGTGCAAAAGCCTATTAAAAGCACCATTAATCTAACATCAAAAGAACAATCAAGCCTATACAATGACAAAATAATCAACAATTCAATCAATCAATAGTAGATAAGCAAAAACCATTTATTAAAACTAGAAGCCGATCAAATCAATGTGACCATTGTTGACCACGCGATTCGCATCAGGGTGCTCGTCAAACAATAGATCTAAATGAAACTTAATTTTGTAGCGTAATACCGAACTATGTCTAGTTGGGTCTATAGTTTTGCCTCGCTACGGTATCCTGAACTCAAATCACGAAATAATCAATGTAACTATCATCTTATCTAACCTAGATGTCCAAGATACCAATCGATTTGACGTGAAGATCCTCTGAAGAGTGACGTCAAGAACTAGGTGAAATCTGATGGAAGATAACTTTAGAACTAATCATTGGGCATTCAATGGGCGTCAAGACATGATTCCGTACTTGATAGTGGAGACGAGGACTTGACAGAGGACTGAAGGGCTAGAAAGTATCGACTCACGGCTGAGTGAAATGCATGATATGATGATGACCTAGCCGAATTTCGACCACGGCGGCCTGTCTCATTAGAGACTAATCATATGCGCAGGACATATTATAGTGCACAAGTGTGTGTGCAAACACAGGTGCACCTCTATTCCCTCACTCTCATAATCTGATGGGACGACATATCGACACGACCGGGGAGAGGTCAGGCGCAAGATAAACGGTTTAACGTACTTTCTGAGGCATGGGGGTGTTACACCG
Source organism: Eupithecia subumbrata (assembly GCA_949316285.1). Classification (NCBI taxonomy): domain Eukaryota; kingdom Metazoa; phylum Arthropoda; class Insecta; order Lepidoptera; family Geometridae; genus Eupithecia; species Eupithecia subumbrata. The sequence continues at coordinate 2,360,869 of OX438648.1, forward strand.
CCAACTACTTGACTCCTGGCGGCTACTGTGAATTTTTCTTGCTAGAAAAACCCCAATAACAACTGGCCCGACCTGGAATTTGAACCCAGGTCCTCATAACCAGCGGTTGAACAAGCTCACCGCTAGACCAAAGTATGGTGACCTATTAAAGAGACTTGCAATCAAAATAAGGTAAACCTACTCGGTTCTAGAATCTAGATATTTTTGCAAAGAAATGAGTTACAAAACTAATGAAATATTGGTTAAAATATATAAGAACACTGATAACATCTGAGCAAATCACTACAGTTCGAAACAATTTTTGAATTTAACAGCTTTCATTCATATTCTTTATCCTTTTACGGTACGAGTGTGCATTTTTGCGTTGTTCAAAGTAAATTAAATTATTAATCGTTGTTTTTTGTGGTTACCATAATATTCTTTTATGTTATTCTTAACAGTTTTTGAGTACCTTTAGATAATGTTGTTCAAAATATGTTTTATTTCGACAATTTACGACAAAGAACATGAACTTTTACGCATAGGTACCTACGCATAGCGTCGAATGGCGGACCAGTAACGGCCAGGCAGTTTATGGTAAGCAATAAATGCCATTTTTGTGTTTTCCGCAAAGTTGATTGGCCTGCCGGCATTGGCAGTAACACGCGAGCTTGAAGCCACAGAGGTCACAAAATGTGTGTCAGTAAGGCACACGTCACAGAACTACGACCCAAGCATTCCAATGACACGCTCTTGGTTAGTAACAATGTCTCACAATAGCTGCCCACAAACCGTGTAAAAGCGGAAACCGACATAGCCGCGATCCAAATTGGATAACAGTAAAAGTGATCGCATACACAGTCGGTACTATTGTAAGATTTCATGACCATTGACGGTTACTGTGATGTTTTATTTATTGTTAATTGCTTGAAATAGTTCACATCAGAGGAAACGCTGAGAGATCTAATGAATTAATGCCGCTTTTATGTACAGTTGGCTTATACTTGAGAACGGAAAAGTTTTTCTTATTGGCGACGTAGAGAAAAACTGCAACAACTCACTTTGTTAATGCTCGTGTGAAATGTAAAGCATAAGACATTGTCAGGTGCTGTATTGACATATTTGTCCGAGAATCAGGCCTATTGGTATAAAAAGTACTCACAGAAAGTGTCAGAAAACACGCGTGCTTTGTACATTGTGTCTGGTCTCATTATCATAGCCGTTGCGTTGACTTTACACGAGAACAGCAAACAATCTAATTGGATTAGACAGAAGCGAGGCGTGTAACAGTATTACAACGCTACTTAGATTCCTCGAAATCAATTTGAACGGGATCGAACGAAAATCAATTCGGTATTCAATTACAAGACGGAACTTTCCCGCAAGCATTGTACACTATCGGGAATCAATCTGTCCGGAGAAATAGCGATCTGACAAAAGAATGGATGCGATTCTAACAGTCGGTACCTAACTGTGCGCCTGCGCCTCCGAGCTCCGAAAGAACGGTATTCGGGAGCAGACGAGACGATTGTCGATATCACTCTCGCAGAACTCAACTCAGAAATACCTCGTAGGAGCACGACCCTCCTATCAGATGCTGTCATAGTGATAAAATCTCAAACGACATGCCCCATAACTGCTAGGCACATTTTAAATTGTTTTCGGCAGACTTTCTACAGCGGTAGAATCTACACATTGTTTTCTGCCTAATTGGACACGAAAAAGAATACAAAAGTTCCTGCTAACTTAACTTTCTCTGCAGGCGATGTGGTCATCAATTCAGCCATCAAAATATTATTAAAAGTGTATTAATACTGAGTGAGATGGGCCGCGAGATATCACGGGTTACTTTCCGATTTCCTCCGGTTGTGATTGATGGCATAGTTAGAAGAATGCGTGTACTTTGGCGCCTGCATGCAATGCAGTAGCTTCGAGAGAATAGCTGGTGAACCTACAGCACCCTATGCATTACGAGGAGTAGGAAATTGATTCATATGTATTCAGTCCTACAGAGTGCATTAATGTTTACAATACTCTATATTATTTTCGTTAAGCAATAAAATATTGAATACTTTATGGTTATTGTTTTAACTAGTGCTATGATGGAATGGCACTGGTTACAAGAACAAAATTTAAAAATTTAAAAACCCCCTGACAGTTTGTTTTTCATGAAACATGGTTAAGAACACTCGGCATAAAATTTTCTATCACACAAAAAAAAACTAAACGAAAATCGTTTCATCCGTTTGGGAGCTACGATACCACAGACAGATACAAAGACAGACACGTTAAACTTATAAAATCCCTCTCTTTTTGCGTCGGGGGTTAAAAACTATGTCAGGATTGGAAGTAGGTACACAAAAGGACTCAAAAGGACGCACAACAAAGTCCAGTTTGAGTCATTCTTGGATCAGTATTAAAGTGGAAGAATGTGTTAGCCATTTCATATGCAAGCTGTAATGGTAAGCTAACGGGCGAATAGTGGCTGATGGCGATCAGATCATACTTCAGACAATTTTGTCATAATCGTAAATCGTCGAGGTTGCCTAAGTATAATGGATTAAGCTTCGTAACGGGAAGATAAGCCGTGTAAACAGCTCGACAGTTAAGTCATTACATGCCTAATAGACAGTTTAATAGCCGGCTTGCCGTGTAAGATAAAAAAATGTAGGCTATTGAAGATGTATTATGTAGTGTCGCCTCTCTGCCATAGTCGTGGGCCCGTCATAACATCAATGAATTTTGATTTGCAGTCACTGATTCCGGCTATGTAAACCAAAAGCTCTTTAACGATTTGGTTATCATGACAAGAATTCTTGTTGAAGCACAGGATAACCATATAGTACTAACGTAGTTCAAGTGTAGTTAGATATTAAGTTTAATGCATAAACTAAACTAAATTAAACTATTCAAAATAGCATGTAATGGGAATCAGATTATGATATAAGGCTTTTTGAGCATTCCTTTGTTTAACGCAATAAGAAGAAAAAATAGGAAGCACCGCTAGCGCAAAAACGCACAAATTGTTAATTCAAGAAAGACCATCAAGAAATCATCCAAGAAACAATATAACGACGATTTTATTACCTACTAGCTTCATTCTTAGTAACCGTTGTCCTACTACCCGTTTTCCCGTAGGAATGAAGCATTTTCCCGCGGTGAAAAGTAGCCTAGGTATATTCATCAGGAATAATGTGGGGTTCTAATGGTTAAAGAATTTTTCAAGTCGGTCCAGTAGTTTCGGAGCCTATTCAATACAAACAAACAAACAATCGAATCTTTCCTCTTTATAATATTGGTATAGATCAGTCTTTTGTTTCTTGTAACACAGAGATCAATGTTTAACTTTATTAAGATCTTCAATCTAAATGCTCAGCTCCGACGTCACGCGACCACGCCTCTCAGCTGCGTCACATAACCTGTCAATCATGTAATGGTTAAGCTTAGCCTGGAGCGAGACGAACCAGCTCTCAATAGGTTACTTATTAAATAATAACGACATAATACCTACTACGTGAGACACTTCGCCGCATGCGCAACTGCTGTTTAGCATTAGTAAAAAGACAAGTTTATATACCGTGGGGTAGGACGTAGTTTTGCTCTTTTTGCCTAATAAAGGCCTATATCTTATCGTTGGTCTTTAATTGTCTATTTCTAGATCGTGTAGGAATTATGCTCCTCGATTGCAGCAAATTGTTCCATTGTGGAACGTGTTGGATTTAAGCAATATTTCCATTTTAACTTGCTTATGTAGAGTTCGAAACTGTCTTCTCGATGAAATATTGCTTGCAATGAAAATCGGATCATCCATTCGAGTAAGGAATTGGGTATGTCACGAGCACTGAGTTATTATTGCTACTTTTAACTTAATGGTCACGAAAAATTTTGAACCTACTACAAGTTAGGGACTCTTTCTAGCTTTTATGTATAGTTTTAATATTTCGAGATCACAGTAGTGGCGCAAATTCCACGACCGCAGTCGGGCAACGGGCGGATCTACCTGTGACGCAGGAGTAGCGAGACCAGATACGATCTGCAGATATTGGTTCCGGGTGCTCTGGGTGTTTTTAGAAAAAAAAAACATTTTATCTATGCTTTAACATTATAAAGAGGAAAGATTTGATTGTTTGTTTGTTTGTTTTGAATAAATATATATAGTAAAAATATCTATCTATGTAATGTAATGTAAGTATTAGTTGTAGATTGTCCTATTCATTTATTTATTATCTGTGGTTTGTTAAGTCAATTAAATTAAATTCTTAAAGCACTATTTAATTCAACTATTTTATCGTTTCTTACGAGCAGTGACTGGTCCTCGTAAAAACTTGCCAACTATTAGCATGATTAAATCGCAAACACGTGTCTTGTATGACACGAGCGGATGCCGGAAATGCTGCCTTACTTTTTGGCTACTTGTTAATTTATGATCGTGATTTTAAATTCTCGCTTCGCTGTTTTAAAACATTCATTTAACATTTCTTTGTTTTTGTCATTTTTCGATTACAATTTCGGTTCTGTGTTTATTTATTTAGGTACCTATCTTTGTGTACGCTGATGCGGGTTGCAGACCAAGAGCTAAGCTAAGTTAGTTTAGCTTAGCTCGCATAGCTGACGCAGTTTTCCATACTTGTGTGCAGACCGCAAACTATGTGAACGAAGCTATGTGAGCTAACTAAAATATGCGAAGCTAAGTTAGTTGTGTATGCCGATGCGCAGCTACGCGAGCTAAGCTATGTCCCTCCCGCCTTCCCCGCACGCCCTTCGCACATCCTTCGCCAGTGCTGTCCAGTGTCCTTTGTCGTACGCACGGTCGTTTCGTAGCGAATATGGAGCAATTTATCGAAGTAAAAAATAAAATAAAGTTCTAAACTCTCCACTTGCGTGCCGATATTCAATGTATTGACATATCCAAGGTCTAGAATGTCGTTTTCTTATATAATAATAATAAGTCAGTATTAATCTTCTTTTTCTATGTGTAACGTATTCATCATCGGAACTTTCTTCATCGATTATATTCATAGCAATCGCCTGACGTCCGTCTAATTGAACTCCGCAACACTAACTGAGCTTTGGCTTAGCTCTTTGTGTGCACGCCATTTATTTCTATCTTAGCTTAGTTTGGCTTAGCCTAGCTTCCCTAGCTTAGCTTTGGAATAGCTTAGTTTTCGGTCTGCAACCGGCATGATTATTTTGTTGGCATTGTTAAGCTATGTCAGTTTTTCCTGGGTGAATTTAAAAATAAAAGTCCGTCCTCATTTATTATTTAAGTTTTTCTTACGTAGTATTTCTTTGCCTAGTCTTAGTAACATGAAAGTCAATATAAAACAAAATAAATAGAACGTGAGCTCACTTAGAAATTAAGAAAACTCGAAGAAAATATCGATATTGTATTCGAAATGTAACAGATTTTAAGAAATTTAGAAGTATCATTACTCTTACAACTCCATTTTGTTCATTAATCAAAAACCATTTTAATGGTTACGACTACCGAAAACAACGATTAATAACAAAGAAATCAGCACGGATATTGCTCTCTGACATATTTTTCACTGGCTAATTTGAACCATTTCACTATGAACATAAAGATTCACCGCGTTTGCTCCTATACCTACTCTTCAGATGAAAGCAATTTGTCGTGAATTTGTTGGCGGATACATTAAAAGTAATCCTATCGGCATCTTATCATCATAGAGACCGGATGAAAGGCATTTGTTACAATTGCAATCCAATAAAATCAAGACCCGGCAGCGTGTCAGCCAACTGCGCAATTAAACCTTTACTTTACCTTCCAATTTTTTATATATAATTTCTCCGAATTGACTTTCATATCCGATTTTTATTGAGAGAAACTGGTAAACCGCATAGCCTCGTTCTGTCCCTATTTAAAATTCATCATAAATATTTATCAACGGCCCTTCATTGCAATAAATGCAGACTGCAAACGACAAGCGGATCTAGTTTACTCCTCCCGTACTTAAAATAATAAATAGCTAATCGGTATTACGGTTAATAACCGTTATCGCAAGATTGCAAGTATTGCAACTGCGGATTTGTTCATCTCAGGGAATAAAACAAGATATGAAAGGAACCTACAATTTTACAACACCGAAGTACTCGTCTAACCGCGCGAGGTGAACGCATTCAGTGTCAAGAAGATTTTTTGTTCACCATGTCAGATTCAGAGAGTAAATTACGCTACCTGCTATAACCTGCTAGGCAATTTGCTAATTTGTACACATTGTTGCCCTTTCTACAATGTGTTCTGTAGCCTCTACTTCCACGGGTAATGCATCATCCACTATAACTATGCAATTACAAAGACAGTAGTAGTCTGGCGCCTCTTCAATTAAGAAACTCGTATGTAATCATAGTTCTGAGACTTTCAGGTCATTAAAACATGTATGATCTTTCGACATGTAGCCTGCGTTCTTTGAGAGTGTAGCTTAGTTTTGTTTTGTAAATTATATCTATGTTGATTGTAGTGATTGTGATGCGAAAGCTTTCTTTTTAATTCCAGCTGTGAATGTTTTTTTTAGCAGACTGGCTACATAGCCAGTCCTCCGTACTCTAGATTGAATAAAATACACATGTATTTTATTCAATCTAGAGTACGGAGGTAATATATATTTTTCTTCTGAACCACTAAATTGTGGCAAATTTGTAGTACATAAGTATTTGTAGTACATGGTATTTGTCGTTCTTATTGGCCAAAATTCTTCCTTAAAACGCAGGTCACCCACCTCTTTAGAGAATAACATGATAAGAAAAACTATATCTAGGTAGGTACTTAGTTCCGCTTTTCCTTCGATGAGACGCATAATAGGTATAACCTCTTTCACACTCGTGCAACAACCTTTACCAACATTCTCTCTGTATTCTGCAAATAATAATATAAATGTAGAACATAATTGTAGCCCGCTATCATACATCATGGTCCTAGACTGCGGCAGTGGGCAGTTCCCGGTGCAACGCCCTGTGCTTGTCAGGGTGAATTTCTCCCAACACGACCGTAAAGGACCATGTCAATTATTATGAAGGAATGAAGATAACGTAGGAGATATTTTTATGGGCTTTAAGAAGAAATAAAACCTTGTGTATTACATAACTGAAAAGAGCTTCTGGGTCCGATTTTGCTTAAGAATAATTTAAAGAATTTTTATTTTATCAAATATAGTGAAAAGCAATATTAACATGATAGTCTTAAAGAAAATTAACGTTTAATTTAATATTTTTATAAAGTTAGCTAAAACGTTTAAGTGATGGTTTAAAACAACGGTTAAACCTAATAAAACAATGAATTGGTCATAAAATTGCAAGTTACATCGTAATTAAAATGCTTTCTTCTGAATGGTGGCCGACTTGCGTGAACCTACTTTTCGATTGACGCCTTGTAGAATACAGTTAGGTGTTTTATTGTTTTCGAATGCTTCGGCACTTTTTTCGTGCAAAAACGTCCGCCAAAAACACTCTTAACACATTGCGGTATTGTCATTGTTTCGAAAACAAAAGACGATCTCTATAAAATCAAGATATTAGTATAGGAACGGAACGTAGGCTACTATACACGACGTGGCTATTTTATATGTATACTGCTTGTCTTTTATTAGCTACGATAACGTTTTTTTCACCAAAACCAAAACCTATAGGTTACTTCCCGCTGAACTAGAATCATAAAATTTGGCAAGAAGCAAACTCTTATAGTAAAAATAACGGAAAAATCCTAAAACCGTAAATTTGTAGTTTACTAACAAAAAATAAAAAAATTCTCTCCCTGGACCAAAATATACAGGGTACCTATACCTACCTACTTCATGTTGACCAGGAATCATGATATTTGGCAAGAAATAATGTCTTACAATTAAACGGAACCTTTAGTGCGCGAATCCGACTCGCACTTGACGTTTTATTTTTAAAATTTCTGCTTTCTACGAGTGATTTGGCTAGGAAATCGGTAGTTTTGCAATCAAGGTAAGCCATTTGTACACCAACGTTTAAACAGGCAGACAGTCAATTGTTTACTGATTTATAACTATAGTCAACATAATAATAAAAAATAAAATAGGTAATCAAAAAATATTTTTTTTACTTAGGTGTAGGGACCATAATCATTAGCCAAGGTTACCTACCGCTAAGATCTAAGGGTAACTCACGTGATCCTCGTAAAGTTACCCTTAGAAGTCAAGTGAACAATCAACGTTTCAAGCCCTCGTTAAAGTAAGGTGCAATATAAAATGTAAATGACTGAACACTGGCCACTTACGATCATAGTTTTATTCTTCAGTCAATCAACGCCAATTAATTGTTCAGACGTGATGGCTCATGTCATGACTGAAGATTCTTTGAAGCGTAGTTGGGAAAATGACGGACGACTAGATAATGTAAACAAATGCAGTACCTACCTACTATGTACCTAATACCACATATAATTGATTCATTCGTCACTACCCTTTCTATTTGACGACCTCATTGACGCAGCGGGCGAGAGTCCGCCTGCGACGCAAGCGGTTGCGGGTTCGATTCCCGCCTCGGAACAAATTTGTGTACGATCTGCAGAAATTTGTTCCGTTGGTCTGGGTGTTTTCTATGTATAATAAAAATATCTATCTATGTAGAGTATTGTATTAAATATATCAGTTATCTAGTACCCATAACACAAGCTTTGAGTAGCTTACTTTGGGGCTAGATGGTGCTGTGTGGATAGTCCAACATTATTTATTTATTTATTTATCTACTTATGTCCGTAAAATATACTTATAGAAATACTAGCTGCCCGAGGCTTCGAACGCGTTTATTCGTGATAAGAAGTAGATGGCTTATGTCTTTCCCCGGGACACCATCTATAAATCCTTTCAGCCGTTTACGCGTGAAAAGGCAGGCAGACATAATTATAATATTTCGAATGTATAATATTAGTAGTGCTAACAATTGAGCAACTATTGAGTAGAATTCTGCTCCATAAAAAAACCAGAATCTAATACAACTCTTCAGTGCAAATTGAATGCTATTCGTTGCGGGCAGTTGCATTTCATACACTCGTTTAAGTCACCACGAAGTGCAATAACCTAACTATTTATATCCTATCGTGCATTTGAAGCATCTTCAGCCTTCAGTGAGAGAATCTCACCCGTTTTTCTTTACATTTCACAATTAACGTTGCTGTTTTTGTTGCAGTTTTGTGCTGAATCCTCTGACGCCAGTGCAGGAAACACGTTGTCTGTTGCAGAATGATACGCAAGCTAACAACCCGAATGCCATTCCTCAGGTAACATATCCTTATGGTTTTTAAGTGCTTCAAGTTTTCTTAATTGTTCGGAATCTTGCAAAGTATGATCTATTTGTATAAAGCTAGGCGGATCCTAAGCGCAAAAATGTTGACCATCAGCGTCACCATCTATTTTATCGTATTATTATGTTAAACGAAGGAATTTTCAAAAATCGATTTTGCAGTTTCCGATACCTATCATAAGCTTATTTTTAATGCCTCTGTAAAAGTTTTATTTTGTATAGTGTAGGCAAAGATGCGAAGTGAAAAACATCTATTCGTTTCTGGCATGATTAGGTATTTACTGCAACTAGGTACGTACCGTGTGGAGTGGCACAAAAGTTTGGAGACCTATACCCAGCAGTGGGTGAAGTCGGGTTGCGGATGATGATGATGATGAGGTACGTACCTCCCAAGTCTGATAGCTCAACGTAACTAGTATTTATTTACTTCAGAAAATGAGACAACTTCAACAGCAGTCATTTTATAGGCCAATAAATCGACCAAGGTACGTTAATCTAACTGTGGAAGCTTTGCAAGCGAAGTTTATCTTCTGAGGACTCAGTAAAGTCTGCCAGACGTAATGTACCCTTATGGTAATACAAAGCTCAATCCTTGTTTACTACGTCCATTATTTCTAGGCTCATGTTTCAGGAGGCTAAACAAGCAGAGCCGGCTAATAGCCAAATAAATCCCCTCAATGCAGATACTGCCAATTAGCTCGCGGCTGGGATTTTAACAATTCAGATTAAATCGACAAGCTTAGAAAATCTAACAAAGCATCAGCTAAACCAATAGCTTGTATAGTAAAGATGCTAAGGTTCGAAATCCTTTAGCTGAAAGGTTCAGGGATGTGTAGCATCGCGTGGGATCAAATAGCACCCGATTTAATGATCGGCTAAGAAAATGTACAGGCAAGCGATGCATGTCGAAGCTTTGATATTTAAGAAATCACAATGAAAATACAGTCCAGTGCCAACTGAACTGTGGAAATCTCACGAAGGTGTACAGATTACACGCGCTATTGAACAAATTTGCTTTGCTATAAAATATAGGTTTCTTTGCATGCTTAGCAATCATTGCCCAAAGAAATAATATAATTTGTTCTTAGGACATTAGAAGATTAAGACAGTAAAGCTGAGAATCTATTAGGTCTTGATTGTTTTTTTTTTCTGTACAGCGTTCAGTGAACACATACTACATGGTGAAACTGCAAGTGCGTTCGGAGAGCGTTTGCCTGAGGCCCTGGGCCTTTGAACGGGTGCCAGGCAAAGCCTTACGAGGGCTGGACAACACTATCATCTACACGTCTACCAAGGAGGCTTGTCTCGCTGCCTGTTTGAATGAGGTTGGTATGCATAAAACCATAGAGGTATTATAGTACAAGCCATAAAACCTTATGATTTGGCTTTTCAGTTAATGGTTCATATCTATTTTAAACTTCTGCCTTGAGTTCAAAGAAAAATCAGAGCTATTTGAGAACTATTGGGATTTATTGAGCAGAGCAATGAAAAATAAAAATAAAAAATCATTTTATTATTCTTTAAATTGATTATAATAAACGATGCTTATTGCACGAGCAGTATTAAGTTTATGTGTGTAATAAAATACATTAGCATGTTTTATGACTAGGTAATTTAGAATAAAGAACCGAAAGTTAACATGCGAAACCTGAGAACGACTTAGTGCTTGCATTACGAAACTTTTCCCAGGCGTCCATTAGCACTATTAACGCATAGCACGGCTTGCTCTGCCCTAACCAACTGCTATAAAGTAGATACTGCGGGGTAAAAACTGTTATTTAAGGCGCTGCCGTGGAAAACTAAGACTGTAAGATTGCATGTCAATATTACCAAATGTGGTCGGCAGAGGCGCTTATTTTTAACATAGACTTATGCAAAATTTATCTGTTGTAGAAGAGGCAAACATTTGTTTTATTTTGGTTGATAGCACAATCACAAGGCAATAATGTAATGTTAACTAACATTTGCCCGCGGCTTTACTATCGTTGCATGTAAAATACCTTAATAAAACCTATGTCGCTTGAAGCTTCTCAATTATAATAAAAATTACATTCATCGATAGTTATTAATAGAAATCAGAAACACTTAAAAAAATAATATCATCTTCATGCATGTTAAAGTGCCGACAATATCACCGACCATTATGATAATACTTTATACATTAAAAAAATAAACTAATTTAGTCAAAACAACTGAGGTCTAAATGGATTACAAAAGTGTCAATCGTTGAAGATATTTCGATTTGGTTTTGGAGGGCTTTCTCAAAAAAAAATTAAAATATAAATAATGCTGAACAAGCCACACAACATCATCTAACCCCAAAGTAATTAGAGCTTGTGTTATGGTATACTTATTTTGATATACTTATTAAATACACTACACAGATAGATATTTTTTATATACATAAGACATCCAGAACACCTGGAATAAATATCTGCAGATGGTACAAACATTTGTCCTGAGGCGGGAATCAAACTAACTGTAACCTCCTGTGTCGCAGGTGGACCTTTCCCCGCCGCGCTACAGAGGTCGTCAATCAAATAATCAGATATAAAATGAAATATAACAGTGCTTTATTTCCTTTACCCCTTACAGGAGTCTTGGACACGTCAATAAATTCAAATAAGGTTCAAGAGTAAAACTGGGAAATAAAGTGATTACTTTAATTTATTGTTCACTTCAATCTTTTTAAGGTAAAGTAAAGAAGCGAACAATAAACCTTTACCTTGTTAGGGTGTTAGTTTTCGAGCTGGAGCAATACTATTAGCAATACCTAAGTTTTTTATCCTCTAGAGATAGTCTGATATTTTGTAGTAAGCCTTTTTAACAAAGGATATGTTTTACAAATTGTTTGAAATTATTTTTTGATAGCTTTTAACACTTTTGTAGTTTTGTTGTAGAATCGTATACATTTCCCTTTAAAAGATAATCTATAAATCGATACTATAAAAATATATAAATATATGTTTATAAAAATATTCGTAAAATAAAATACGTGAATGTTGGAATGCTGAATGATGAATTTCACGGATATAATTTTTAAAAAATTTATTATATTGATGTCAATGTACACATATTGCCAATAACAAAAAAGTTATGACAAACCGCTCCGATGAGGTTTTTCTATGAGTTATTAAACATTTAAAGTAAATTATTATTTTTGAGTATCTGTCCTTTTGAGAATCTCTCTTCTCTGAGAGAACAAACCGATAGAACTACGAGTAATTTAAATTTGCCTGTAGTTCTACTGGTAGAACTACGAGAAAAAAAATGCAAATGGTTGGTCCTAAGTAAATCAGTTATCTAGTAAGTACCCATAACAAAGCTCTGCTTAGCTTCGGCCTTGGTGATGATGTGTGAATTCATCATCATCAGCCTATATAAGTCCACTGCTGGACGTAGGCTCCTATTTTAATTTTTCAGCATTGTTTATTTATATATAAGGTCATCAAAATCGCCCTACCTATTTAACATATTTTAACTCGACCAATACTTTCCGTGCTGTAAACATGTTGAGTAGTACCTACCTATCTAGCTACCAGAGATAAAACCACTATAAACCTATTCTACTTAATTGGTAGGTCTGTCAATGAATAAAATTCCTGCAAATTTCTTTTGGCTTAGCTTCAATCTAATATAGACTTTATTTCAATGACGAATGAACCATTTAACCCGCAAAACAAAAGTTGTCGAAAATCGTAATTCGTCCGTCGAACCCAGCTGTCATCGCGAAAAAAGTTACATAACCTCACGTCCGTCCGAGGAGGCATCCAGCCTCCGAATGAAGCTAGTGGAAGCTATTTTGAGCATATATTGAAAGGGATGTTTGAGTAATAAGGTTGAAATTCTATTGGCAAAATATTATAATTTTTGCAATTACTTCGCTAAACGCCTTACAAAAATGTATTTTTTGGGTTTTATTATGTTAATGGTTTTATTTATTTAAAACTTTTTACATATTTCTTTTGTTGATAAAATTTCCTTTCATATAGTATTAAAATAATTAATGGTTGTCACTCAAAATATTGAGCATTTCGAGACGAAAAATTTTTTTCTTGTTCTTTCTTGTGATGTTTTTTTTCAAGATCCTAGATCGTTTTATAAAATATTTTTGTATAAGTCTTTTTTCCATACATTTGACTATACACTGTTTTTTTTTTGGGCTTGTAATATGTCGGAGAACGGCTAACGGTGCGACGAAAAAGTGTACTTTCTACGGTGTCGCTGTTTGGGTAGCGTCTTAACCCGTTGAATGCTCAGTACCTACACGAACCCCAAGCGTTATAGCAGTACCGCTTATCTATTCAATTTAAGTTTTATGGATTCGTCCCAGTTAGGTAATCCGGGTCCAAAATGACGGGGCATCTTTGTCTATACTGCTATGAAAATGGACATTATCAAGCTTGTTTTCAATCGCGAAACACCATCATCGGGAAACCTTAATAACAAAGTATCACAAGACAAAATAGAATCATCATCCAAGATCTTATAATAGAATCTCTCAGATAAATGAACCACACATATCATATTTTAATTAGTGTGTTTTGGTTCAATTATATTATTGTGAGTGATGTTAGTAATTTATCCGTAACGCCAACAAGTGGTTCTGATGGAAGACCAGCGTTGGATGCTAGCTTGCTAGTCACTCAACTCATGCTGAGTCAGGACCAATTTTGTAAACTGACCTAAGTACACATTTTTGTGTATATGTATTATTGATTACCTAAGTCCTGTTTATAAAATAAATATATTTTATTCTTTTCTTTTTTTATTCATATAACTTTTAAAAGTCTTGACACCAAAATGAAGGAATTTAAGATATTTCGCCGAAGTTGCAATGGACAAGTCTTAAGCCTTTCACTCAAAGTTCACCTTTTGTCAGTGAGTGCAAATCGATGTCTTGTACCTTGCATGGGCATTGAGTCCATGTCACGACACCGCTCGTAAACTTATCTACTGGGACAATCCATTGATCAGTAGTTAATGGTTGAACAGTAATCCAGATCGCAGATACAGAAGCTCAATCACGTTTAAGATCTACTAAACTGTTGACCAATTAGGAATGTGATTTGTTTCTGGGCTCTAGATAAGCTTAATAACTGAATGACTGAAGTATTTATTTATTTATTAATAAGGAACGCCAACAGCGTATACATTAAGCATTCTTATAGTTAACATTATTATCTAAGCTGGTTCTAATATATACGCTAATAATAGGCGGACAGATGATTGTTAAAAATTCAATAACTATATATATACTATACTAAATTAAATAAATGAGATCAAAATTAAACAGTATTTAGTGTAGGTAATAGAAAATATCGTCTTATGAAACATTAACAAAAATAAAAAATATATATTTCTTTAAATTGAAAACACCCAATACAAAATAGAGATCTAAGAATCTATAGGTTCATGCTGGAAATGTTCCAGCACTTTAAGCTTGAATTTATTGAGGTTATCACTGAAGTAGCTCATTTATGTGGTATTTTAATCTGGTCCTGACATTACGCCATTTTGGTACGGCCAGAATTTTGCTCTTTTTGGGGCTGTTTCTCATAAAAAAGGATAGGATATGTCTATCAATATTCTATCCCTTTATTTTATTAGAGCATTCTTGGGAGAGCTTGTACCTACAGGCTGTCAAATTCAGCAAAATGGCGATAACTCGTTCAAAATGTGGTCCTAACGTAACATAGGTAACTACTATAGTAAACATAAGTAGCAATTATGATAAAAAAATATTTTTTTACAGAAAAAGTTCCCCTGTCGCTCAGCGGAGTACGAGTATGGAAGCATGAAATGTGCCCTGAGCGACTCAGACAGACGCACCGCCCAGCACTTTGTCCAGCTCGTCGATACTCCTGGAACCGACTACTTCGAGGTGAGTTCCTGCATTCTGTCTCACTTTCAACAATACTATTGATGAAGGAATATACTCTACCAGCCATTATAAGTAAAACGAAAATAGGAATCGTAAACGAAAATCTTCTCGCCTAAAGCGGAAAGACAAGGGTAGGTAATATTTTATAATATTTGTTGATGATTTAGAATTATTGGTGGAAGATAAATCTGTCTGTATTTCTAATCAACTATTTCGTTTCGACTAGGGCTTATATTTCAGAGCCGTAAAATTCTAGGTCGTTCAACCAGTTGACACATTAAAATTTGCATTTACGGGCTTTCTAATCGTTCTATCTTCATCATAAATGCAAAAGCATCTAGGAAAGACAGTTAAGCACCTATACAAAGTCTATACAAAACCTTCACCTTAATTCTCCAAGATTCTGCAGCTATGAATATTCTCTACGATATGAGTTATCGAAAGCTTTCTGCATTCATTTTCTGCAAAGGCGTAGCTTAGACAGCTGGGTTAATTTATGTTGGTTTGCCCTTATCACTGTAACCGACTTTCTATCACGTCCTCATTAGACAGCATTCCATTTACATCGAATATCGGACTTATATTATGTTACAAGTAATTTATAACTGAAACAACGTATCATTTAACTAGGAGATCTGGATGCATTTACACTTCGAACAGGTTTCTACTATAGTTTGACCGAAACCGCTGTACCGCACGCGCCTGAGGTATGCACGCGGCGAGACGAGGGTGAAGTATCGGCCGCTCCCATCCATCAGTCTGCCAGACAACACAACAGACCATCAGCCGGACAATATCGATCTCATGTGTACTCTTGCTCTTTTTTTCTCGGCCCCCACCTCGCCGCACTTTCTTCAAACGTTTCGGTCAAACTATAGTTGGATTTGAACGCAAAATGTCACCAGATAGATGATTGATTTTATTGATATTCAGCTAAATGTAAGCGCACTATCCCAATGACTAGTAAAATTTACTGCTCCAAAGCCATAAGGAACATCTGGAGTATTTGTGGTTCCTCTCAAACTTTCCTAGTGCTCGTGTCCCGATAGGTACCGACCTATTTGTTCAGACTTAACACGAGCCGAAGTCACAAAAAAAAACATAAAGCTGGACAATCCACACAGCATTATCTAGCCCCAAGCTAGACATAGCTTGTGATATGAGTACTAGATGACTGATATACATAATACAATACATTACCTAGATACATACATAGAGTTAAAGTAACCAATTTTTCCAACGCACCTGTTTTCCCTCACAATGCATCCACCCACTTCATAGCAATCTCATCGTATTCGCGGAAAGCAATCGCAGTGCGGTGCGTTTGAATGCTAAATAAACAAGCGCTTGGCTCGTGTTATTACTATATTTTGCTGTATTTCACGTGTTTGTGTGTGTTATTACTATATTTTGTTTGTGTGTGGTCCTAGAATCTGTGCCTGAAGGCAACTCAGGCGTGCAAGGGGCAGAGAGTTTTCACGGCGCCGCGCGTGGGCGTGGCCGAAGATAAAGTGGCGCAGTATGCTGGACTTCACTACTACACTGATAAGGAGCTACAGGTATGAATAAACACCTAATAATGCCGAGGCAGACCCAATTTTTTAATCGTATTGTTTTGTGTTTGTTCTATTTATTTTTATTCTCTTTTTATTTTGTCATATTTTTTTTTGTCTGTAAATTAAGTACCTACTCATACCATGGCATAATAAATTTCGTCACCTATAGCTGTCTGCCTACTCTCTACTTGTATTTGTGTCTATGTGTGTAAATGTACCTTCCTATTTATAAATATATATTACCTACCATTCCTGTGTACCAGTTTTTGGCCAATAAATGTATCTTTATCTTTATAAATTTTGATGACATTCGGGATTAGGTATATGCAGATTTTTATTGTACTCGCAACATTTTTTAATTTGTTTTGCTGTTTATGTTTGGTGTCATACATAAAAAAATGTATTTTATTCTAGTTATTTATTCCTAAGCCTTATGAAAGAAGCATAAGTTGGTTAAAAACAAACGCTGTCTAATGTAGAGCATGAACGAAACGCTTCAAATGGCGCGCTTACATTTACAGACTTACCGCCGAATACTCAAACGCAACTCAGATATAACACCGTCTCAAATGACGAATTATTGACAGATTTTCATGGATAACTGTCAAAAAAACGCGTTTAAGTATTCGGGGGTAAAACTTTTATTGCTTTAAGTTTTATTATGATAAATGTTCATGTAGATTATCTAGAGGATAAAAAAGCTTGGGACGAGTTTTGCTCCAGCTCGAAAACTAACGCCCTAACAAGGTAAAGGTTTCTTGTTCGCTTCTTTATTTTACTTTCTTTACTTTCTTTGGAAGTGAACAAACAATCAAAGTAATCACTTTATTTCCTAGTTTTACTTATGTAATTTGAATATTTGTGACGTGTCCCAGAATTTTTGATATCCGATATTAAAAATTTTCAAGATTTTAATTTTTTGCTCTTAGGGTTGGTGTCATAAATAAGTGGACTTTATTCTTGTTACCTAAGCCTAAGGCTTCAAGTTTCATAAGAAATAAGTACAAGGTGGTAAAAACAGACGCTATCTGATGTAGAGCATGAACGAAACGCTTCAAATCGAGCGCTTACATTTACAGACTAAAAATTTTAATTGCTTTTTTGTTTTTTGTTATGACACATGTTCATGTAGTTCTCTTCATCTAACAACTCAACTAGATAATTGCTAACAATTATAACGAAAACTATTTGTAGACTATTAAATTGAGTTACTTATCATAAAACCTATTTGTTGAATATTAAAAAGTCGAGGGCCTGATGACGGACTGCCATTTTAACGAGTTGTATTACGAAAGCTTTTGTTTTTAATTACAGGGTTTTGTTTAAAAAAACAGTCATTTATTTTTTTAATTATGAGGCATAGGTGTAGGGTGGTCCAGAATAATGTGGGATTTATGAACTGCAACGTGAATTTAAATGCAGTTCTTAAAGATAATCTAAAAATATGTTTGCAGAAGTATTCAATGTTTGAGAATGATTTGTGTTTTATTACCAGAATTAATGTTGTCATGGAACATTACTTCTTAGAAGTTAACATGCATGCATCAGCACTGTCTATTTAAATTTGTTTGTAAAAGGCCAAAGGCTAGTAAATAGGACGAAAAATAGGAGAAGTTGTAAGTCAATAAACAACTTTTTTTATTCTCAATAGACCTCCGTTTGACCACTATCTCACCTGATGGAAAGTGACGATGTGGCCTACGGTGTATCACGAAGGTCTAGAAGACACCTATACACCTAAATAACTCTAGGCCACCTTGTACTGTTGCTTCGTAGATTATAATGAACATGTTATCTTGTAAGCAGGTAATTGGTAGATGTAATCAATTCTGCTTGTCGTTAGCACCGAGTCCCGGTTTTCCTGCCAACCTAGGCCGGGGTCAGAAACGTGGCCGCTTATTTATAGTCACTTTGGTGCACAGAATTAATGTTTAAGACCTTCTAACGCCAAAGGATTGATGTTATGAGCATCTATATCAGTATAAGAGTCAAGTCTAATATATTAGTCAAATAAGTATATATTGAGTATTGAAGTCTATACTGTTACCTACTGATTTAAACGTTACCTA
Source organism: Eupithecia subumbrata (assembly GCA_949316285.1). NCBI lineage: Eukaryota > Metazoa > Arthropoda > Insecta > Lepidoptera > Geometridae > Eupithecia > Eupithecia subumbrata. Next base: position 2,379,642 of record OX438648.1, read on the forward strand.
CTCAGATAGGTATTTATCTTTATACTGGGCAATGCCAAACAGTAAACATAATAAAACGTCAACATTTACTAAAGGTGCACAAATAATAACTCAAAAATCAAAATAATATTGTCAAGGAATTAATTACATAGGTAGAATTAAAAGTGTGTAATATAAAAAATACGTTCTCTTTTGTTTATATAACTATAAACAAAAGAGACCCTCGGTAGACTGAGGGATATTATGAGAAACAGATTTTTATTCATCTAGATTTTTTTACGTTTTTGAACACCTAGCGTCTTATTGTGGTCTCATTATACTTGACGCGTCAAACGCTCCAGTGGGCGTTGTTACAGGTACCTACCTTTCTTGCTATTTTATAACATTAAATTGGCGTAGGTGAGTGACAGGATCTCGATCGATTAATATTGAAGCTGTCTGTTGCGTAATTGATGAGCCGAGACGCGACATGACTCACACACGGACGCATTTAAAATTACTTAAGGTTATTGGCAGGCGAGCCTTTTACGGGTGGTTAACTAGTTTTTTATAGGCATTTTCGTGGTGTAGCAGAGGCCTTAGATCCTACCTATTACATACATTATGTACAAATTTGGAGTTGACAGGTCATAGAACTTGTTGGCACCTCGAACGAATTATAAGATCACCGAAAAGATTACCTAGTTACCTCCTTCAAGACTTTTAAAGCCTGTGCAGAGGCGGTATTCGCTACCCAGAGCAGTAGAGAAAACCGAAAGGGTATGAGATAATCCCACTGCTAACTAAAATATCGCGCGAAACCATGAGAAATTTACCGCTACCGCTCTGGGAAGCGAAAACCGCACAGGTTTGAAGCCTTTAGTCAGATTAACCTACAAATGTTTAGAATTGTTCTACCCACAAAAACAATATCCTGCTGTTACCTGTTTCAACACAAAAAAGGTTACAAACCAAGCATTCCTAACTCAGTATTCTCTCAACACAGGTGACTTCCGAAGCCGCGTGTAAACTGGCATGCGAAATAGAATCAGAGTTCCTTTGCCGCTCGTATCTCTACATGGGGGCGCCACATTCGACGAGCTATAACTGCAAGTTGTACCATCTGGACCACCATACCCTGCCTGATGGACCCTCAGCTTACCTCAACGCGGACAGACCCCTGATTGATGATGGAGAGCCGATCGGGAAATACTACGAAAACTTCTGTGAGAGTGAGTACCTAGCTTTACTATTGTGACTATTATCGTTCTATTGGGGGCAGAATTTACTTGGCTTTCTAGATCAAACTCGGTGCGTACTAAGTTTTATTTTACTCAAGGTTTCGGTTGTTACCTAAAAAGGATTAATTTTCTTTTTCCGAATTTTATTAGGAATTTATTTATGATAGAGTGGTCGGTAGGACGTTTGGTAATACGATATAGGTAATGGGCCAAATTGAATTATTTTACGAAAATTTCGACTACAACTCGGTTGGGTCGCGTAATGATAACCAATGCGAACAATTGAACTACCATAGAGAGTCTTCCACGAAAAATTGACACAGGAGCCTTCTTCTGGCGTCTGCTCCTTTTCATATAGATAATTCAATTAATAAACTCAAATCGAAAGACGCGAATGAAGCACTTTATATATATTTTTAGTACCAGTTAGTCCAGGTAAATGAGAAAATAATAAAGGGTTTAAATTATATCTTGTAACTTAAAGTGATTGATAAATTACAAGAATCGCGTTTTCAATCGCCTTGATATAAAAGTGTAATAAGTGGGTCTTTAATAGCCCACACAAAGTTTTGAAATGTATTTAAGTGAAGTGAATAAAGTGAATAAAAGAAGAAATCAGCCGCTTGAAGCCAATCCATCGTCTCGCGTCTGTTGGAGGCTAGCTCTACATAAAAGCATGAGAAAAGTTTTAATGTTCGACAATTCTTATGCCTAATTAAATCTCCGATGGGTAATTAGAAACAAGAATATTAATATAATAAACATTTTATATTCTTAATAGAAATATTTATCATCATAAAAAGTTTATTGCTTAATTACCTGTTTTTCATCTGTTTAAGATCATTGTCTTAAAAAACTGTTTATATGCTGATGGTTAAAATTTAAACTATAGGTCGAAAGCTCTTGGTAGGGAGTGGTTACTAAGATATCCAATTTAGTTGTCGAATCGACTTCTAAACTTTCCTTGTAGGTTGTAGAATTATTTAGTGATCGCGTCGTAAGCCTCACGTGTTTGCCATTTACCCGGGCCGGCTGCGCTCGGGACCAAAATAAGGAAGAAATTACGAGCGAATTATCGAGATGTATCGATCGACTATTATTATTGCTCGATAACCCTGTATTTTAACAGAAATTTCAGAGATTACGGACATAGATCTACATCTGAGTAATTCTGAAGGAATAATCTCTTTAACAAAATAATTAGCGCATTATGGAGATGTATCGATCGGCTATATTATTGCTCGATAACCTTATTTTTAACAGAAATTCCAGAGATAATATAGCCTTAGTTCTAATTCTGAGGCAATAATCTCTTATAACTAACGACTTCTAGTTCCCTCAACAGATTGAGACCTACCGGTATCTATCTACACATACACAAAAGTTTTGTGTTGTGAGCGGTCTTCTAATTATCTTGTTTAAAAAAACCGTTTGTATTCGTTAGTTATTCCCTTTATAGACATGGCTTGATGATTTCTAGTAATAGATGTTGTTAATAAATTCATAACATACGTACGTTTGAAATATTAGATAATTAAATTCCCCAAAAATAATTGTAGGTGATGAAATGATTAAATTAATAAAGTTTCAACACTTCCAAGTCGGCCTTTTGAGGTGTAATTATAAGAACAGATAAATGGAGATATGTGCATCTGTAATGACAACCCACTCTTCAATTATAACTTTACAATTACAAGAAACCAGTAACTGGCACCATTCACAGGCTACAAGCTTCCATCCATAATGTGATAAAAGTAAAGATAAAACTGTTCATATCTATGTATCTATGTATAATGCAAACAATTATATTCGTTTTAGAGAAATCTTTAAAACGGTGAGAACAGAATTGGGCGATTTACCGCGGAGCCCCCATAAACGCGAGTTCATGTGATATGTACATAATTGGTTAATAGAAACCACATAGTTTTATCAGGTTCTTCGGGTAATATATGGGGCTCGGGAAATTACGATTTTACGCTACTGGTAACACTAGGAAACAGTTTCTTCTTCACATACGCCGATGTCCACGACGACGTAGGTTTGTGTCACCCACGTGACCGTTGTGTCTCGGAATGCGATACCTGGCGAAGTATACCTACTTATTTTGTACCATGGGCCACGCTAGGCTCATAAATATTCTAAAACTGGACTCATCTATTGTCCTGTCCAAACACTCATCATAAAACCACCCGACACTGTCTATTTAAAGAACACACATCTTTCATTAAATCGCGAAGAGGATGCTATTAAAATTTTTCACACGACGCTGCAGCCATAGTCGATGGCTCGAACGTGAAAGCATTTTGTAAGCCAGAATATATCATAGGCAATAAGATGGCTCAAAATGGAGAAAGCAGCTTAGACTACATTTTCTACATTGAATTTAACCAAGTGCTTACCTACTTACTCATCTTTGAGTCTCTTAAAGTGTTGCTTTTTGAGGTACCTAGAGGTTAAAATTTGCGGGTCCCTGTGCTTATTCTAATAAAGAACAATTAATAAATACTTATTTTAGTATTATGTTTAAATCTTTGTGTTCAGTGAAACAATAAAGTGATTCGGACATTGTTTGTCCGACAATGTTGCCAAGGAGCGCGTTGAAGTCTTTTGTATGGAAAAATTAATATTCATGTGATCAAGCGATGATTGTTCAAGACTCATATGAGCTACTGTGCATTTAATAATGAACACTCGAGTGATCATGTAGTGAATTAACGTGATATGATCTGCAAGAATTGCAAGTAAACATTGTTAGGAATCAGATATCTTGTCGAGTTGTTATGAGTAAGCAATACCCATGTGCAACTTAAATAAGCATGGCGAAACTTTAGCTTTTTAAAACAATAATAGAATGATGATCGTGATGCATGATGTTATCAAGGGAAGGCCTTAGACCACAGTTGGGACGTTACAGGCTAATTGTAAAAGAAACAAAAATAAATAATACATAAATGCACCCTTCATACACCATCGTCTAGCCCCATGCTAAGCAGAGCTTGTGTACTAGATAACTGATATGCTTAATACATTATAAGCTACATAGATTTTTTTTATTCTGCATAGAAAACACCCAGAACACTCAAAACAAATATCTGCATATCTTAGAAATAGTCAAACATTTGTCTCGGGCCGGGAATCGAACCCGCAGCCTCCAGAAGAGCACTCCGGAACCGTGGTCCCACTGCGATGTCCCACTGGTGAGAGACGCGTATTTGAAAACTACTAGAAAGATTTAGGGACTTATTAGTAAGTCCCTAAATCTTTCCTACATAGATAGAATAAGGTATCTCCTATTTTATGACAATTCCCCACACAAATAGGGTGACCACGAGTCTTATGTTTTAATAGCTTACTATTGATCACACCACACAGCACCACCACGAGTGAAATAAATTCCTGTTAGTCAAACCCGTGTGACAATCTAGTGTGACCATGAGTCATTTATTTTACAGTTACTTAAAAACACACTGCTTCAGAGTATTTTGAAGTTATGCTGCGTTGGTGTTTGTCGTAGATAGGTATGATCAGTTAGCTTTCACGCTAAGATCGCACAGCTATTGCATTGGCGACGCATGCCCATTGCCCGCCTCTTTTTACTGCGAACGCAATCAGCGCAACTAGGTGTACAGTTAGCCAATGGGATGGCGTTTACTCGTTTTGGAAAAAAAGACTGCTTGCTATAGAATTTTCACCATGAAAGTCAATGATCATTTTCTTTCAAAATAATTTGAAATTGTTATGACGACTATGTCGTTCGAATTTTCCATCTAATTGATAGTCAGATTCCTATCTGACATGGTTTCCTATTATGAAACACAAAAGTCTACATTTCGAAATTCTATAAAATACGGAACCATAAACACCATCGGGGAAATTAATCAACACCATTTACAAAGCTTCCAGCCACGAGAGTACCATTTACGGCCCATAATGAAAAGGTATTCCGCATCTACTGCTCCCAATGGTATCATTAAAGTAAGGGTTGCAAATGGCCTCAGCAAATCAAGCCAGCCATAGATATCGTGACACGTCCAGTTACTCAATCCACCAAGAACCCACCGCGGTGGTCTACAATTCCACACGTAACGGATCGCACGAGTGGAGACGCACTGGATGCTATTGTGGTTACCTTTTTTTGCTGGCAAAGAAAATGGTTTATGCAATAGGGCTTTTTGATATAGCCGCGGGCGATCGGCTACGTTAACTACAAACTTGAACGTCTGCATTTGTCAGCCACGGATGGGCTCGGAAATCCTAAGAAACATGCTTTAAATCTAACTTGGACATCGTACCGTACGTCTATGAAAGCTCTTCCGAAGTCTCAAGATGTTGAAACCGGATTCGACAAGCTTGTTGAAAACCTAGAATTACTGCATTAAATACACCTCAAATCCATAAGTACTTTGTAATTTAAAACAATAAAACGATACAAATCTTTATAATTACACCATTAGTGCTTGGTAAATCAACGGAAGTTAATTGTTAGACCTCCGATTATGAATACCTTCTCACCTCCCTCTTAGCCGTGTGAAGATACGAAGAAGCAAGTTTTTGTTTTATCAGATTACTCATTGAATCAAAATGATGTGAGCAAAGTACAATCATATGGCAAATGCTTCGGTAAAATGTACCGCAAGCCATTCGAAGCAAACTGTTCACACACAGAGACAAATAGGTACGATTCTTATATTATACTTCTGTACGTTTGAATCTGAGCTATTAAAAATAGTATCAAAGCTAAAAAGTTTGCGCGAGATATTTTAAAGTGAATTATAACACAACCATGGATACTAAGAGCTGCCAAGACTAATCGAGTTTATGCAATCGTAAAGCAACGTAACGTAAATAATCGAGTCCACTCAACTCCGTCCAGGGGTCTGGACCGAGGTCAAAAGCTTGATATCTTGGATCCCACTCAAGATCGAGACGCCATGCAATCGATTCGCGGGCAGATAAGATGAGCAAGATGGGCTCGTTTCCCTGCAAGATCGTGACAGGATTGGATAGAAAATAGAAAACAATGGAAAACTGCCAGTGTGAGTTATTTATGGACGTTCTGCGAAAACCTGATGTTATTCATATTTGAACGTCTATTACCTTTAAACGTGCAATTACTTTCTTTACTCCTGTCTGAGTTAGACATCGTATAATTCTTTATAATGAGTTTACCAATACTGAATGAGAAATCTCTCAAACATTTATATGTAAAGGAAAACGTACCGTGATTTATTGGAATTGTAAGACTGGCCCCATTCGTTATTCATAATCTGCAAAATATAGAAGCTCGCGATGAAACATCATTTATATGAAATACCGCCGCCTACACTTGCTTATCCCGATCCAGCCATAATCGGGGTACCTACCATTAGGCCCCAGATCAGACCTTGGCCAAACACTATAGGAATGTGACCGCAAAGTTTTTGTTAGCTTCGCTTGTAACACCGGTTATTTTACAGTCGAAGAAGGAATATCCCTCTCATAAATCTGTCAAAGCAATCATTCTGACGGATGCTCTAAGCTCTAGATTAAGTAGAGCTTATCGTCAAGCTCTTAGTGGAATACTCAGAGATCTACGCAAATTCTTGCATACCCATCTCCGCAAAGACGCCGCTTGTTCTGCGTAACTTGCTCCTGGATTGGCATTAAGATTGCCATCAAGCGCGCCAGCTCTTCATTGTACAGCAAAACATACATATTTTAATGAACCATTCAGATATTTTCCCGTACTAAAACCGTTGCGTACAAATTCAATCCTCTGCATTTCCTTGTCCATAATGGCCGGATAATTACCAACGTAGGCTGCGGTTATCTTATGCTAATCAAGATTATAATAACAGTTTGTGGGTTGCTTCTTTGTATACTGAAAATTGCAGGGTTGTTTGGTGTTACCTTAAGTAGGAAGACATGATTTAAAAACAGGTATTAGGAACATCGAAGTGCATCAGAAAAGTGGGCGTCAACACTCTACCGAACATCATACATTATCCACCCATTACACGTTGCACTTCGTTTTTCAGTAACATAATGATAGCAACGTCAGACAAAATTACCGACTCGTAGGCAGCACTCTTGTAACCAATATCTCACAATATATATGAATTACTCAAGAGAAAAGTCGGGTTTTAATGTAAACCCAGACGCCGTAATAAGACTTGGTAATTGAACTTGTTCAAAGAATGGATCGATTTCGCCGACACACGTACTTGTACCTAATTTAGTTAGTTATGTTTACAATGCGCTGAATCACTCAATGCTCTGGTCAATAATTCCGTTGCATTGTGTCTCGCCGTAGAGTGGTAGCGCACTCCATGAAATTAAAATGAGATTGTGTAAGAAATTAATACTACAGATGCACTTCGATGTTATTTAAATTGATTTCAATGGAGCTGCTTATTGTGATTCCTGCTCACTACTACCATAGCCCCTTTCCAAAGGGTTGAATTCGCTTGAAAAAAACTTAACTAGGCAGAACGATTTCTGTCTCATTAAGAGTTTCAATCGAGATTATGGCATTACCCAAACAAAAAGAGCCAATAAGGCGCAGGATAGGCCTTTATCCAGCAGTGGACTTGTATGGCTTTAGGTGAGATGAATAAATCGCGAAGAGTTAAAACTTTGGTCAGGTTTGTTTGGTCAGGTTCAGGAGCCACCGCCGCCGTCGCGTCGTCGAGTCACGGCGTAGTTGCAAATGCCAAAGAATTGAAAGAGAAGCAATAATTCAAGTAGGCGCCACAACTCATGACTGGAACTTGGAAGCATAGTGCAAAAAGTCACAATAGCGTCAAAGCCTTCTGTAGTCGGTCAGCGGGCGCGTGCCAGGCTAACGGTACTAGTACCTATAAATTGAATCTTTTGTAGGTCCGATCTTATCGCTGTTCCGATTCAGATAAAGGTAGCCATTTCTGTCCCACTGGGATCAAATAACCTTTTTGTAGACATGATTGATATTAAAATATATCAATAGCAATAAGCGTAAAAAACTACAATGTAGAGCAATATTGATAACTGCTAAATATACTAGGTGAGGATGTTTAGTCATTTTTATGTCTAGTACCTGGGTTAAATTAATACTTATTTTACATTGGTCTGGGTGTTTTCTATGTATAGGTACTTAATACAAAAAAAACTATCTATGTAGTGTATTGTATTAAGTATATCAGTTATCTAGCACCCATAACACAAGCTCTGCTTATCTTGGGGCTAGATAATGCTGAGTGAATTGTCCAGCATTATTTATTATTTATTTATTTTATAATCTTTGGTAGGTACATATTCTGCCTTTTAAATTCACAATTCTCCCTCCTAAGGTTGTCTGGAAGAGAACGCTTTTAAGCGATAAGGCCGCCCATAGTACTTCTTCTCATGTAATGTTTTTCTGGTGAAGCATTTTTGTATTGTATTAAATGGACATTTTCATTATCTGTGTTTATCCATATTATGTGATATATTATGTGTGTTCCTAATCAAGAAAGTAGGCTGCATTTCCCACACAAATACCATGAAGTAAATAGAAGGTTGAGTTAATCATAATTTTCTAATGAGCACCGCGATCAACCAATCAATTTTCTAAGTAAACTAATCAACGGGGCCCGCTGGCAACTATGCGGCGTTTAATCAAAGTTATTCCTGCGGTTGGCAGCACGCTATTAATAACTGCATACACGGTATCTTTGGTCGGTACAGCCATACTAATATCTATATTTCATAACATATACCATACTTCTGCCCGCGGCTTCGCACGCGTATTTTCGGTATAGTTAGTAGCCTGTTATCTTACTTAGGCTTAGCTCTGAATGCACGCTAAATTTCATCTTGATCCGTTCAGTAGTTCTGGAGAAGCTAGGTTACAAAAATTTCACATTTCACAAATTTTCGCATTTATAATATTAGTGGGATGAAATAAATAAATAAAAATGCCGGAAAATCCACAAAGCAAGCACATATTTGGTATTTTTATGGACTAAGCGTTCTGATTGGATAGGTGCCTGCCTAGACACTAGTAGTTGTCACAGTTAATTCAATTCCGTAGGACTAACTTTCAGCAGGTGCATACCAAAATTAAGCATACCATAAACCTAGATGTGTGATCAAAGAAGATGAGAAGAGTATGTTCAAACCACTTGGCTTTACTTGTTACTAAAATCCCATGGACGGAAATACTAGGTAAACTTTGTCTACCTAGTATTTTTTTTCTTACCAAGAACAACTTTAGACAGTATGACTGACTAAAGTTATGACTTTCTTTCTATTTGTGATGATGGGCAGAAACTCCAGCTCACGCAGTGTTAGTGAATTACCAATAACCCTATATAATACTAGCTTGTTTCATAAAATAGGTAAGTAGGTATACGAAGTATCAGATCGTGTAGCAAGATATTCAGTTCCGATGGTATTAATAACGTAACCAGTGGAATAACGGCCTTGGTCGGCCTTGCCGTCGGCGTGTGTTAGGTCAGTGACTCTACATTGCGAACCCATAACAAAATTTATAAAAATCTAGCCTCATTTTCGGTTCATGCCCAGAGCGTTTTTATTTTGCCCTTACTGTGTTGACATTGAAATTAACATAAACATTATAATTTGCATGCCAACGTCCCGTGGAATTTTAGATTCCATTGGATACTGGAATCTTGAAAAGCCACTTTAAATAGAATGCACAAATTGCACAATCAGTGAATCAAATTATTATGGCAGGAACTTAATGAGTAGCCTACGCCGTTCCCAGTTAATAGGTAAACGACTTCTTTGCAGGCATTAGATATCCAGTGCCCGGGTAACGGAATAGCATGGCATCTCATGATTACAGAGGGAACCCTATCGGTCAGAACCGTTACATCCTTTTACGGACACTTCCGACCACGAGGCGATGCTGGACCTGTTTATAATCACCTGACTTTTAAAATCTGTCCTTCATGGCTTGACGTTTATTGCAGCCTGTTAAATGATAGCTGATAAGTCGACGCCCTATCCCGTTTGAACCACAAGAATCTTAACATTAAATCGATATATGAAGACGCACATTTCCTTTCTCACGTTTAGCTATGCGTGCGTTCATGCAACTGTGCTAATAAAGATAATATTATATATGAAATAGGCACCTATCTATTTACTCGTTTATTTTATAGCATAATTATTTAGTATGAAACTATAGTGGAAACCACGAGGCGACAAAAGGTAAATTTTGTTTTTATTAGAAAGAGTCTCATTCATCGTGGTCACATCCAATCTGTAGCCTAATCTAGCGGCAAGTAATGAACAAAGTCACCAAAAAACGGAATCAGCCACAGTAGAACTTTTTTTGGTAAAAGATACAAAAAGAAGTACAAGAACTTAGTTGCGAGGCCTACTTAGAAATGTAGGTAAACTTTCGAAGAGAACAACTTTGTAACGACAATAATAATTTTAAGTTAATTCCATGGACTTTTTTCTTTTTAGTTTTCTCTTTTAATAGTAGAAAGTAATTAATCGAAATAAAATGTTTCAACGAGAAACTATTAAAATGACTCAGAACCGATTAGGTTGGTAGTTGGTACCTACTAATGGAGATTCAAGTTAGTGAGTGAAAACCGATAAACCCGATAAAATCTCGATAAAGTCACTTAATCCTGTTGTCTGGACTATCTATTAAAGGTGTTGTAGCAAGCCTAGCTACTTAAGAAATCAAAGCTTATAAAATCCAAGTTAGTATCTAAGTACCAAAAAGTGATCCAATAAAAAGCATAACGCATATCGATTAGCAAATAGTCCTGAGCGTGGGAATTGTCTATGATTTCTTACAATTCGTTGAAGCGTTGCAAATATGCTAGGCGATGATGGTGCAGCGAGTCAACGACACCGAACGAAACTAAACAACGACTCTACGTGAGCATCGAATTCACGGAGTTTTACTTCAGTCATGGAAACTTTGTGATTGAAAACACAGAAGATATCAATTTGATAGGAGAGCAATATAAAAACTAGCTGAAATATTTACATGAAACGCCGATGTGTTGTGTCCCTTTATTGTTTAGAAAACCATGAATATTCAGGGGACTGTTTAACAGAATGGCTACGTATTTTTGTTTTGGTACGATGAAGCCAATCCCACTCCCACGTATAAACAAAATACGAGTTCCCTTCTAGTCTCTCATTGTAAAGCTAATGACAAAGCTCGTTCGATGTCGCTGCCGTGATGCCGTGAGCAATAAATCATGTTTGAACGTCTAAATAAATAGCTGTCTTTCGCTCATGATCCTTCGGGGTGTCATTACAGTAATAGGTTAGGCATTATAGAGTAAATTATGATAGACAGCTGAAATCGATGCGAAGACTTGCGGATTATAAACCTAACCTTGTTCTAAAAAACAAACGTGGAGAGGTAAACTTGTTTGCTTTTAATTGATGGAAATTGCAGACTACCTTTACAGCTCTACGTTTAGATTTTAAATTAAATTTAAACCTAACTCATTTAGTATTGCATCGTGTGGGAGCTTATTAGCCAATTGATAAATTGAAGACAGCATCCTAACAAGTTTTAATATGCTTATAGCTACCAGTCATATTTAATCATAGGACGCGGCATCACGACTTTGTGTAGGTATAGACCAACGAAATAAATAACGGACCCACCACATTTAAAATTAAAGCATATGTTTAAAAGTTTTACTTTAAAAGGACTATCAACAGATAAATGAAATTTCCACACACGTTCATTATGGTTTGGGCTCGGGAAAGTTCCATGATTCAAAATTGCGAAGACATGTCGCCAGTTTAGGAATTCGGTGGGCGAATCCAACTCTCTTTTGTTAAATTTCGGCGGTCAACGTCCTAAATCGCCAGTTTACGTCACCTTATTATCGCCGGGCCGTGGGGCAACGGTCGCGAATGTGCCCAGACGCTGGCACTATGCTAACGAATCGATTAGGAACGGTTCACTACATTGACTCATTCCAATAACGTTCACCTCTATTCAGCTACTGGCATTGTATTCCACTCAAAACTTTCTATTGTTTCCGTTTTGGACGGTTTTGATCTTTCTTTTTACAGATCTATTTCCCACTCATTGCAATGAGAGCGCGTCCGTAACCACTTAAATTAGAAGCATGATTGTAGGCTACCATATGGGTAGAGTTAAAATTACGCTGTGCTGGTTAGTCAATCCACCCACGATCGTAAGTCTGCAACCGTTATCAAGCCGTTCAAACAGCGTGCAATTCCGAGTATTAGACAAAGCTGTGCAGCATATCGAGTGCGTGTGAAAACCTAGAGTGCCCCAAGCGGTGAGCTTTGCGCTGTTACTGTAATTGCAGGGGATTCTAGATAGACCGTATTTAGAATCAAGCAGTAGTTGCATTCGCTGCAATTTTGTATCGATTATTATGATACGTGCACGTATATCTAAATAATCAGCGGTTCATTTGTGATCGCCGTACACCCTCGATTCATAGATTAGTTCGAGGTTATTAGCTATCTCTGTAATTTAGTTTGAATAGGAATGCTATTGTGCCACTGGCTGTAAAGAAACATGCATTTATTGTTTTTTATTTGTTTTAGAGCCAGCGAACAATCCCTCCGGTGAGCTGCCTGTTACGATCGATCACCAGATGGATCCGAACCCGTCTAGTAATCTCACCAGAAACGACGCAAATTGCGACAAGACCGGCACTTGTTACGATGGTAATTGACATATTTCAACCTTTTATTTTAGTCTCTTGAATGGACAATCTATATTCAGACGCATGTTTTTTGTTCAGTCGCAGTCCTTTGTAAAGACACTCGGATAGCGGTGCAGGTCCGCACCAATAAGCCTTTCAACGGACGTATCTACGCATTGGGCCGTTCCGAAACCTGCAACAACGACGTTAACAACAGCAACTTCTTCCGTTTGGACCTTACCATGGGCGGGCAGGACTGCAACACTCAGAGCGTTGTAAGCATTTTTACTGACACATAAAATCATTTCAAGTTCTGAATCGCCTTAAACCAAAACATGAATTAAATGGCTATCTTTTTCAGACTGGTGTCTACTCCAACACCGTAGTTCTCCAACACCACAGCGTTGTGATGACCAAAGCCGACAAGATCTACAAAGTCAAGTGCACATACGACATGAGCTCAAAGAACATCACATTTGGAATGGTACCCATCAGGTCAGTAGGACAGGATTAGAATTGAAATCATTGCGATAAGGAATACGTGCACAGTCTGCCATTGAAGAAGACTGGCACACACAACATTTACCGTATAATATATTCTCGTTTGCAAAGAACCGAGACGTTACGTGATATGGTTTCAGTAGATGAAAAACGGCGCTATTTAATTTGACATGCGTCCGTGGCTCCTTAGTGAAGAGACGATTTGGAATTCTATCGACCTCATATCGAGCTTACATTAAAATGATAAACGTGGCTAGAAACTTGTTTCACGTGTGAATAATTTATGATACTCTGTGATAACGATCATTTGATCGCGATGAAAATTAATCGGTCCGATATTCATCGGCGTTTACGATTCAAAGACGAGCTACTATAATAGGTAATATTTCACGTATGGACATATAAATGAAAGAGCCGGCTACAACCAGTTGAATTAAATCATAAAAAAACATCGTGCTAATCGTTTTAAAAACAAACAACAAACTAGACAGGAGCTGTAGGTACTTAAATGGAATAATCGGAGACATCAAGTTTGAGATTAGATTTAAAAAAAATCCAATGCTCGAACCCGTACAACTGAAAATAAAACGTAATATTCAATTAACAGGGATCCGGACATGATTTCCATCACGGCTGCCCCAGAGGCGCCCGCTCCTCGCATCCGCATCTTGGACGCCCGCCAACGAGAGGTGGAAACTGTGCGCATTGGAGATCGCCTTACTTTCCGTATCGAGATACCCGAAGACAGTAAGGCGTTTTATACTATCGCAGTTGAAGGCAGCGTATGGTGGAACGTATTTGCGTCCATTGCAACAAAAGAGATTAAATATCAGTTTCAGTATTTACACTGCTTTCAAGAGCTATCTATGATTTGGGTAATACATAAACGCAAATACGACACCACGCAAAAAATGGTACAAGAGTACTGCAAAGCACAAATAATGTTACGACCGCTTTTGTACATACTTTTTATCGTTTCTTTAGCACAATGTTCTACATCCGTTTTAAAAGACGATGTTGTTTCAGCGCCGTACGGCATCTTTGCACGCAGCTGTGTCGCTATGGCGAAGGACTCCAAGACTACTGTCAACATCACAGATGAACATGGGTAAGAGAGAGCACTCTACCATGTCAAATACTTAACTGCTAGGTGTTGTTAAGATGTGTATCTACAAAAGACAAATTTTTACAGATGTCCAGTGGACCCATCGATTTTCCCTGCATTCGTGCCAGACGGCAACGCTCTTCAGTCAGTTTATGAAGCCTTCAGATTTACCGAATCCTACGGAGTTATCTTCCAATGCAACGTCAAATACTGCCTTGGACCTTGTGAACCGGTGAGCAATGAAATTCACTTTTCCCCAGTAACAGATGAGTAAACGCGAAAAATGGCAATGCTTTTATACTTATATTGGGAAACCCAGTAAGAACAGCATTGTTTTAAGAACAACATGTATTAGAAACAAAACATTCAAATTAGGCTCACTGTCGTAGTATATTTTGTTTTTGTAATGTAGATTTATATGTGAATAAATTTATATTTCCAGGCGGTGTGCGAATGGGAAAGCGAGAGCGTTGAATCCTGGGGCAGAAGGAAGCGTTCCCTGTCTCACGAGACAGAAAGCACTCAGGAGGAAGATATGAACATCTCTCAAGAGATCCTGGTCTTGGATTTCGGTGATGAGAGACAGAGCACTGACTTCTTACGTTCCGATAAGCCAGGCGGCAGCGCATCTGAGACCAACTTTGGGGGTAAGATCTTTGGTGCAAGATATCGATAGAACCTTCCTTGTTCGTTTTCGACTAGCCCAGATCACTTTGATATAATCACATCGACCAGACGAGCATTAGACAAACTGTTTGGACTCATTGAGATGAAGCCAATCTAAATAAGTTATTTCATTTACTTTTATGTATAATCTAATGCTATTCCTTTCCTTTTTTCAGAGAAAACAGTGACGATCGTAGAGCCGTGCCCAAGCAAAGCTTCAGTCTTACTTCTCGGAGTGGCGTGTGCACTTCTAGTGATCTTATACATTGCAACCATTTTCTGCTACTACATGAGAAAATGGCTGGCACCTCCCAAACATTGTTAGAGTTCCATACAAAACCATCTAGACTGGGAGTGATAACCTCTCCATACAACATTATTACTCGTAGTTCGTTGGAACTTGTGATACAATCGACTGATGACCAACAAATACAGAAGTCCGTCCATTTTTTAGTGTGAATCAAATCGTGGTGTGCCTAATCAGGAATACTTTCATTCAAATTGTAACCACCGCGTGTTTTGCATTTATTTTAGACGTAATTTATTGCATTTAAAAGCATTTACTAATTGATAAGCTAAGCATAATTTTAGTTATATAAGAATTATGATGACAGAAAATAATGTTTATCTTGGTATTTTAATGAGCCCTCAAGTTTTAGGTAAACATCAAAGGAGGGCTTATAAAATAGGGTTTTTGAATGCCTTATGGATGTTGTGAATGCTCATTATGCGCTAGCATACGTTTCAGCATTTTTTAAACTCCTATCATCTGCATTTTATTTAATATTTATTTACAGGCAATGCATTTATTATTCATTAAGTTTCTAGACCAGTTTTGTACAATCTTTGAGTACTTTATATATAAGAAATTATAAAAATACTTGGAATAGTCCCTGGAAAATGTGTTCATGAAGTTATTTTAGTGGCATAAAATTTTAGGGATTATTCTGATTCAAATAGATTGGTATTTTAGAATATTAGTAAACTCCATTTACATTTAAGAATAAGTAGGTAATTATTATATTAGTATATTCTGTCATAGATTTTTTACTTTTTCTTCTATATCTATATAAATCTGGAGAAGTAAAATATTTGTTGTAAATATGCTTTAGATCTTATTTTTTTACAATTGAATAAAACTCATCTGTGAACTTTCAGTTGGGTTTTGCTGAAACAAATTAATATTAAAATTGTACCAGAAGTGCAATTATTTTGTTACTCTTAACCCAACTTGAGATTTCTTCTTTATTTATTTGGATTAGTGTAACTTAATATTTATTTTTCAATAACAAATAAAATAATTGTACAAATTTTTCACTGTTTGTTTATTTTAACACAACAGATTTAAATAATTTACCTACTAGACTTTTAACAAGATTCATGTTTCTATGGTTTCATTGAATTGTTTACAAACAATTTGTTTAAGATAAACATTAAATTATTAAAATAGTTTATGCCCCTTGCACTTGTGACACAAGTGTAGCGTATATACTACTCAATATTTCCTCTTGGAGCTTAGGATCAATATCCTCATTAGTCTTACAGCTGAATACTTTGTTAAAATGCTTTAGAAACATGGGTATTACCTTTTCTGTATCTAAATTCAACCCAGTTTCTATTGATAAAGAAGTAACACCCTTATCATCAATGCCACAGGGGTCAATATGATCAAACCAGGATAGGTCATTGTCACAGTTCAGGGCTAGGCCATGAGTTGTTACATACCTAGAAGCATGAATTCCTATGGCAGCTATTTTGCTATCATTAACCCATACACCCGTGTGGTGAGACCTGTTTGCTTTAATTCCTGGAACAAAGACAAAGAATTTTCAAGATTGTAGGCACGATAAATAAAAAAATGTTGGACATTACACAGCATCATCTAACCCCAAACTAAGCAGAGCTTGTGTTATGTTATGATATACCTTTAATTAAATAAGTAAATAAATAAATAATGCTGGACAATTCACACAGCATTATCTAGCCCCTAGCTAAGCAGAGGTTGTGTTATGGGTACTAGATAACGGATATATTTAATAAACTACACTACATAGATAGATATTTTTTATTATAAATAGAAAACATCCAGAACACCCTGAACAAAAATCTGCAGATCATACAAACATTTGTCTCGAGGCGGGAATTGAACCTGATTAATAATTAGTATGTTGTAAATGTTTGTTTTTAAATGTTGCTCACCTAATTCATCACAAAGATTGATGACAGTCTCCTCTAAGCTCTTGACATACCATTTCACACTGGTTTTAAAATGTTTCAAATTAATGATGGGATATACCACCAATTGTCCTGGTCCATGGAAGGTGATGAGGCCTCCGCGGCTTGTTTTCTTAAACTCTGCACCAAGACTACGGAGTCTATGGATTTCTAACATTGGTGACTCATCTCTTATCCCTTAAACAAACAGTTATCTATGTTAAAATTTTTCATGCAACATGCTAATAGCTGAAGATACCCGATGTTTTTAAACACGAGTAAGTACCAAGTGATATCTAAGTTCAAGACTTAAAAACCAGAATATTCTCGAATCTACTTAGACGACTTAGTGATATACACCGGGGGTGGGCAACAGCGCCCCCTGCAAAACCATTCTACCACCGTACTGCAAGCCCAACCCGCATACCCAGTGTGGGGATTATGGGTATTACCCCCATGTGATATAAGCCAATAAAGCGTTTATCAGGGGGAAGCCCGAGTCCAGTAGTGGACCAATACAGGCTGTTGAGGTTGAAGTGAGGTTGAGTACTTTGTTTATTTACCTACTATTCTACTATAATAGGTTATAGCTACACAAGTAAAACCGTTTTTTGATGATGGAAACAATAGGTTGTTCTGAGCAGATAAGGTTTCTTACCAACTGTGTATACCGGCTTATGTTCGGCTAGTAACAACGTATCATACATTTTAGAATCATGTCCCTTTTTCAAGGCATCCAGGTGCTTTCTGGCTAAAGCCACTTGGATCTTCAGTGCTGTATCATAACTCGTCAATCCAAGGTTCCAGATTTTAACCATATTGAGCAGATAATGGCTAGGGTTTTATGTAGGTAGCTGTAATTGGTCTATTTTACTATTTTTATTTTTTTCAATTTTATTTTTTATATACCAACACGACACAACCAAAAAACAAACTATAAAAACAAAACAAAACAATTGAATTGTGTTGTGATATGACAATTAAGACGTAAACTAATAGTGACAAACTGTCAACTGACAGATGACATTACTCTTGATTTTCTTTCCAGCCAAGATCAAAAGAAAAACACTTTCCACACGGTCGATACCTAACCGAATAATTTATCGAAGCCAAGAATTCAATCTAAAAGATCGAAAACCCATAATTGCCTTGAAACCCCTGCATGAAGCTGGTTACCTATCAACAGGAAAAGTCGTGCTAGATCCGTTAAGGGCGTGGAGTACCCATCATTCCTGACATATTTCACTATGAAACACCCTACCCTAAACTAAACCCTTTTCGAGATATTCGACTTTTAATTTTTTTATTGAAAATTGCCGATTTTTAGGCAATTAAATTTATTTTTGGTTGTTTTGTGTATCTTATTATTATTATTATTGCATTTTTACATGTGTAATTAGATGCTTTAGGACGTCAATCATTAAAATAGTGCATAAGTTAATTGAATAGACCGTAGTAGACAAGTGAAAGTCAAGAAATAAAAAAAAAATTAGAAAGTTTATTTTTCTCTAAGGGATATCTAAAAAAAATATTATGGCAATTCTTCGGCAGATGTTTTTAAAAATATCTACGTTTCATCAGCTATCTAACGAGGTATAACAATCTAGGGTTTTATTCAATTGCATTGAAAAAAAATTAGTTTTATAGGCGACAGTGGAGAAGAAAATTTATACTTAGCCCTAAAAAGTAAAAGTAAAACAATAGGTAAGCATGAAATGTCATTTATTAAAGGTTTTCACACAACTTTTTCTTATTCTACAGTTCATGTTCAACATGGCCGCCTCTATTTCTGATACATTGTCGCATCCTTCTACGGAGACCAGTCTTCACTACTCCAGTGGTCAACGTGGTCCTCATTTTATTTGCTGCATCCACAATCCTTTCTCTTAGGTCTTCCACAGACGAAACTGGATTCGGCTCGCTGTACACAAGACTTTTCATGCACCCCCACACATGAAAATCCATGGGGGTTAGGTCCGGACTTCTTGCTGGCCATGGCAACGGCCCACCTCGTCCTATCCATTTGTTTGGATAATTTGTGTCCAGCCAGTCTCTGACACTTCTCCTGAAATGGGCAGGGCAGCCATCGTGTTGGAACCACATGTCCCTGATCAGGTTGAGTGGCAGATCATCCAGCAAATCACTCAAGTCTGCTCTCAGGAAATTTTCGTAGCTTTCCCCATTTAAATTATCCGGTAGAAAGTAAGGTCCAATCAAATGATTGGAGATAATGCCCATCCACACATTCACGCTGAATCTTCGTTGGGACCCCTTCACTCTTTTCTTATTGGGATTCCTTAGTGCTTTTGGGGCCCAGTAATGGGCGTTGTGATAGTTAGTTATGCCATCTTTATCAAATTTGGACTCATCCGTCCACAAGATATTTCTTAGAAAATCTGGGTCTTCTACGTCAGCATTTAGCATAAATCTGCAAAAGTCCAATCTTCTCGCGGGGTCTCCTTCTTCAATAACGTGTACCGGCGTGTAATGGTATGGGTATAGGCCAGCAGTATGCACTGTAAACCACACTCTCCATTGCGAAAGTCCCAGATCACGGGCAACAATATTAGTGGAAGTAGTCGGATCCGCTCGAAAGCGTTGCACTATCTCATTGTCCTGTTCTTCGTCGTCAATTCGTGGTCTACCCATGTCTGTATTACGTCTCAAAACAGAGCCAGATTCTCGAAGTCTTCGATAAACTCTGTCAAAAACGGCCACATCCGGCACTCGACGACCGGGGTAGCGAGTTACGTATTCGTTGCGAGCTTGCGCAGATACACAATCGCAGTATCCGTAACAAATAAGCATATCAGCATATTCCTCAGGTGTGTAGGACGTCATCTTCAACACTTCCGTATCACAGGTACAAATCAGAGTCCGGTTAACAAGTATAGTAGTCACAAATCAGAAGAAATAGTCCAGAATCACAGCCAAGTCGAGAAAAAGAGCAAAACGATATCACATCTACTATGTACGAAGCACAAAAGCAGACTGACAACCAAAACAATACCCCCTGTTGTATTCCCAGCCCTAACCGGTCTCTACACATTTTTTCTTTCATTCATACCTACATAAATCGTCACTTGTCTCGCTCTCACGGTGTGTCTGAACTTGAAGGACAATAGGCGCGGGACCGTTAGAACTGCTACCTGGAGCGTCCCAACTACTTTTTTTCCACGAAATGTAATACAAACCCTAGATTGTTATACCTCGTTAGATAGCTGATGAAACGTAGATATTTTTAAAAACATCTGCCGAAGAATTGCCATAATATTTTTTTTAGATATCCCTTAGAGAAAAATAAACTTTCTAATTTTTTTTTTATTTCTTAACTTTCACTTGTCTACTACGGTCTATTCAATTAACTTATGCACTATTTTAATGATTGACGTCCTAAAGCATCTAATTACACATGTAAAAATGCAATAATAATAATAATAAGATACACAAAACAACCAAAAATAAATTTAATTGCCTAAAAATCGGCAATTTTCAATAAAAAAATTAAAAGTCGAATATCTCGAAAAGGGTTTAGTTTAGGGTAGGGTGTTTCATAGTGAAATATGTCAGGAATGATGGGTACTCCACGCCCTTAACGGATCTAGCACGACTTTTCCTGTAACCCTGTATATTACATCCCGCGGTTGCTGTTTACACTGTGAGATATATATTTTGGAGCACACAATGATCAGTTTACACGTCTGCACACGAACGCCAACATTCAAACGGAGGGCGAAGCGGGGGAGGCGCGGTGTCCGGGGACGTGAGGTAAAATATACACCTTCAAATGACCTTCAAATATCGCTCACTCGGTCGAAAAAATATTTATAGTTTGGGATGTAATATATATTATAGCACAGTGTAAACGGTGCCATACAAAATGTATGGCGAGCGATAAAATATTATATCTCGGGATGTAATATATATCCCATAGTGAAAAGCCGGCTTTAGCCGCTAACGAGGTGGGGTGGGTTCCTAGACAGCGACATCTGTTTGCGTTTATTAAAAACAAAATTATTGCAATGGTTCGCCCGGTTCATGTTTTGACTAAGTGACTAGGTACCCACTCATTCTGCTACTCGATGCTAGATGTCGCTGTAGACTCTACTTTGCCGTGTGCGATTTCCGGTATCTCGAGCTTACCTACTCTACTATCAGGGACGGACGGAGGTAAATTTTCATCTTTCAGTCAGTTCAGTTTTCGATGTTCTCTGACTGGCAGGGTGGTGTTTAGTTCGTTACGTAAACGTTTTATAATAAATAAACACTGTTCAAAAGGGGATATTATGTTTCTTTTGAAAAGTTTGTTAAGTAGAGATTGGTTGAGTAGAGCTGTTTTGGAACATAGCCTCGTGTGAACATTGCAAAATATTTCCGAAGCTCTCACAGTTTAATGCAAAATAGCTCTTAAGACATAGCCGTCAAAGCTGTTGTATGTCGTGTTTGAACAAAGTGTTTATGAAAACAGAAATGTGGTGTTCCAGCAAACAATGACGACTGGGGTAAGCTGACTTCATTCTATAATTCTAATTCTTTAAAAAATAAGTACTTATTTCTGAAAATACTAACGGTCTTGTATTATCCTTCCTACCGTTTCTATCGATACACTTTCATAATAGCCGGTAACATTTACACTGTGAATGAATCTTTATATAGCTTGCAATGTTATGTAGATATCATTCTAGGTAGGTAGGGTAGGTAAGGTAGGTATCATCATCATCAATGGCCTCTACATCCACGAAGGAAGGATGGTTTTAGGTAGTGTTCGTTTCTGGCACTTGCTTAGATGACTTGTAAGATAAGTATAATTATATCAACTAATGGTATTGATATGGATCAGTTGAGCTACCTGTGATTGTTTGCAACAGTCTGCAGTTAGCTCAGATGTTTCAATTGTAAATACTACCTAGTTAGTTCTAATTTATTTCTATTATTAGTTTGTAATTTTCTTTGTGAATAAAGGCATCAACTCATTATTTATTTTATTTTTTATTTATTTTAACTAGGTATAGGTACAGTCTGCTACTTATACCTATGATGTGTATATTTAAAGGGTGTCCCATGCAACCTGTACCTACCAATGAAGATCTGTGGTCTGAGGACACCAATAAATATATTTATTTTTTACACCAATAATATTCCGGGATATTTTGTAGTTCTTGAGATATGATTTTTTTTAATTTCAGATTTTTCCAAATTTTGGTCGATTTAACTATATTTTTTTCTGGTTTTTTAGTACCTATCATGGCTATAAATATTTTCAAACTTACGCGATCTGAACACATTATTATTAGTATTGTTAAACGGGTAGGTATTTATCGCGTTTAGTCGCGTAGAGTCATCCCGTGACCACGACAGTGTGTAAACCTGTTGAAACGTCGGGAAAAATAGGTAAATTAACGCGATAGATACCCGTTTAACAATACTAATAATAATCTATCATGGCTACCATGTGTGTTCGTCTGTAAAAACACTAAACACCAAAATTCTAACTACAAGTAGGTACCTAGCTCAGATTTAAGACACGAAATTAAAATTTCTTGACTCTTCTGACATTTTTATTAGATTTCTATTCTATTCTATTATGGCCCTGAACAAGTGTGACCCCCCAAAGCCTCAGTCTGCGACCGCGCCTGCACGAAACTGCACGAAATATCACAAGAGGAAGGTGGATACAAATTTCAGATTTTTTTTCATACTCTGTTGTATCTACCGAAAAAAATACACGAGATGATTTGGTCTTAAAAAACATCACGTGATGGACGACCCTTATGATAGGACTCTACCGGCTTTTATCAACCGACAAGGTCAACACCCTGAATGTGTTTGTGTTAAAAACCACGAGCAGCGTAAACAGAGTACCATAATAGGTGTAGGTGAGGAAGCCGAATGTTTCCTGCACTATTTATAGAGCTGTACCCCATGCTGGTACAGTCGATGACACAAATCACTGGACACTGATCAGGGTCTACGTATTAAGGCGTTACTAACCCAAGAATCACGTGCATTCGTGAGTGTACATAGGTACTCATACGACGAGATTTTCACCGCTCATTGGGTTCCTTTTCTTTTGTTTTTGGGCTTATTCCCGAAGTACTCCATGATTATGTATTGACGACCTCTGTGGCGCAGCGGGCGAAGGTCTGCCTGCGACGCAGGAGGTCGCGGCTTCGATTCCCGCCTCGGGACAAATGTTTGTACGATCTGCAGACATTTGTCCAGGGCGTTCTGTTTTATATGTAAAAAAATATCTATCTATGTAGTGTATTGTATTAAGTATATCAGTTGTCTAGTACCCATAACACAAGTTCTGCTTAGCTTGGGGCTAGATAATGGTGTGTGAATTATCCAGCATTATTTTTATTTTTATTTATGTCCCAAACTGCTGCAAACTGCAAACTTCGAAAAACAATAGATACGTTATAAAATGAGTTTCTTTTTACTCCAAGTGAATATAAAATTGTTCTTAACGTACTCCAGCGTTCTGCTTTCAAATAATTAAATAAGGCGTAGGTACCTACATTCATTGCATCCAAAAATAATGTGAGTGATAAACTTACGAATGGACAATACAGCTATGAAGCATATGAAATGGTAGGTACTCTAGACAATTAGTATGTACTGAAACTTTTTAAACTTCAGTAGTTTTGGAGATCTTAGGTAACGAAAATTTACATTTCACAAGCTTTCGGCTTTCTAATATTAGTATTGAAAAGTAGATGTTTTAAATTTCAATCGCTAAATTTCTAAACGCTACGCCGCCGCCATTGGCACGAGCGAACGTGACGACACACTTCACATTTTGTATTGTCATCATCGATATATATGTACTACGCACTAGATTTCGCGATCAGAACACTCACTCTGTTCGACTGAACTGTACTGCAATCCGTATACCTGACATTAGTGTGGCTTCGACATTAGACATGCGCAAAACAGTACACTAGAACGTGATGCCATATTACTATTGCACTACGATAAGGTGATATCACTTTGTAATATTACCATTACGCGAAACATTACCCGTGCACGGTGATGTCAGTGATGTTGGACACGGCTATGAATGGTTGTAATAAGTAGGTTAGGTAATATTACAATTACCAAAATCAATGCTTCCTTAATTTATTACTTTCTACATGTAGCTCCTTCCCATAGAAACGATACTTATACCTACATTCGAGTACGGACGGAGTGCCTTAGTAGGTAAGTTAATGTGGTACCTTCCTAGGTAATACTGTTGTTTGGTAGGTACATACATATCATAGGTTAGGTAGAATCAAATTAATCTTAGAATACATGGAATATATACTTAGGTAGTAAAGTTGATTTTCCTTCATACTTAGGCCCGACTACCTAACCTACCTACACTAAGATGAATCTCTCTCTGGCTAGAGAGAGATTCATCTTAGTGTAGGTAGGTTAGGTAGTCAGTAGGTAGTGTAAGTAGGTATTGTGGTAAGTATTATAAGACTGAATGAGCGAGTAGGTTGGTTGTTAACCAAATATAATTATTATGTACCTACTTAGGTAAGTACCTTCTTTAAAATATAATAATGAATTAAGTATTTTATTTTTCTTCTAAACTGTACAGTGGCGTTCATTATGTCGGCTACTCGCTCATTTCTATCTATCTGCATCTTATTCGCACTCAACACAGTGCCATACAAACTACAAAGCATAACGAACAAAGCCGAGTCCGCGCAACGCAATGCTTCACTCGCTTGCATTAAAATCTCCAACCAAACCGAACTCTGCGTAATGTTTGCCGAATGCATGTAGGTAACGTGATGACTTTACTTTTGTATTTTCTTTCATTCGCACGCATTACTTACACATCTATCTTAGTCTCATTCGCACGCAATACAGTGCCATATAAACTACGAAACATTCCGAACAAAGCCGGATCCGCACGATTGAGATAAGGAGATGGAAGAACGTGCATGTGCCTGCTTCGCGTGATGTGTGTAATGCGTAATGCTTCGGCGTCTCGAGTGATGAGTGATGTTGTATTACTTCGTCGCGTAATATTACTTTTTTGATATTACAAGCATTACTTACACATGTCTATTCGACATGCATGCAGCTTGGACGCTTATGGAGCCGCGCTAATAATACGAAAATACAAATCTAAGTGTGACCCTGGACGTAAATAATGAAAAATAACAACCCAGTAGTCGAGTTAGTAAAATTATTTGTTTTATTATGTGAATAAATAGGTAATAATATCGTAATACCTCAACAGATAGAAATAATTTTTCATAAAAATGCACGCCATTGTAATCATAGACTAAAACATGCAGATGTTCCATTTCAAAACCGGTTGTAGGTAAAAATAATGTGATTGATGGAAGACAGATAGGGTGACAGACTTGACGCGGTGTTTTTTTTAAATGATTGAATTTTTTATTATTGATTTTTAACCAGTTTCATATTTTTAACCGACTTCGAAACAAGGAGGAGGTTCTATGTTCGGCTGTATGTAGTATGTTTATAAGTATGTTCGTCGATTTCTCCATCATTTGATTGACTGATTCCGGACCAATTTAGTGATCTTTTCAGTTGTTTATAGGTGCTCCCAAGGTGGTCCCAATATATTATTCCCCAGGGATTTCTATTTATCCAGCAAAACTTAAAAAAACAGTTTAAAACTAAGGGATTCGAAGTCGGTTTTAAGTTTTTTCAAAACTATTTAATTATTACATTTTCAAAGAAATCAAATTATTGAAAAAAAATTTTTTTTTTTTCCTTTCAGAACATATCAAGTTATGAACAAAGTTCAGAAAATATGACGACGTGCGCATTTCGATACTGCAAAAACACATCAATTAATAAAAAAAAATAATAAATGCTAATGTGCACTCTTAATTCAATGAAAAGTATGTACCTAGGTACTTGAACACAATAATTAACTCATTAACTGCGACCGCGCCCCGCGCGCGCCGTCGCTGCCACCATAGCTTGGAACATGGCGATCGCGTCATAGGCAATGGAAGTGTTAAATTAGTGTATAAAAAAATATCTTAGGACAAAATGTACTAATTTATTTGTCTGCTTATTTTAGTTGATTTTAAACTATTGCTAACATGTTTGAATAAACGCATAACAATCCATTTTTTTTAATTTTCTACTATTTTTGCAAACAAAAATTTTTGAAATAGAGAATAAATTCTTACTAAGTTATGTAGGTACAAAGTCTGTGTCACCTCTGCGCGGTGTAAAATCTATAGGGGTGACATGTTGTCAGAATACGTTGAGAAAACAATACTCTTTAAGCGATCTAGCGCTGAATGTTTTAATTGTTTGGTTCATATTTTGGCGCTGCAGCGCTTGCCGCGCCCAGGCCACCGCTGTCATGAGAATGAGACGTTTTTTGTTTGAAATTTCTTCTCTATACTCTATCCATCGAGCTTGTAGAATTTTCAATAACAAAGCCACTGACAGTTCAATCAGCTGATGCAGGGGTGAAAAACATTTTTAATAATGTGGTTGGCTCTTGCCTGCGGCTTCGTTTGCGTATTTAGGATATACATAATTTAGGTCTTATTTGATTTCTAACTGACGCAAAGAAAGAAATAATTATAAAACCTATGACATACCTAACTAAAATTGAACAAATTAGTACATAACCTACCAAGCTATACTCATATGGCGGCTATTTTGAGCTTTGATAGATGTCTCTGGGTAGTGATATTTAATGTGAATAATAGTTGGCATAAGTAAATAAGGTAGTCTTGTGAAATCAGTACTACGTTTTAGTGTTACCTATCCTTAAAAAGGAAATACAAGGTAAAGGAGATGAAATAAGACTATAAATGCAAATTATAGGAATAATTTATTGTTGCATCATTAGTTAATTTAGTTATCATCATTTTATGTCTTTACTCTTTAGTATACATGTAGGATCCGGGATTGAAATAAAAGAGATTTTCGTCAGCTTTTCCAGTATATTAGGAATTTTCAATTTAGTTACAAATTTTTGTGCTCCACCATTTCTCCGTTCCAATCACAAGTCCCATTCGTTCATTCATCGATCAC
This sequence comes from Eupithecia subumbrata, assembly GCA_949316285.1. NCBI lineage: Eukaryota > Metazoa > Arthropoda > Insecta > Lepidoptera > Geometridae > Eupithecia > Eupithecia subumbrata. The sequence goes on from OX438648.1 coordinate 2,406,995, forward strand.
CCACCTTTCATTCAGACGTTTCTTTCCTCTCAAACATCTAGTAACGTTCCATTCCCACACTCGGTCATCCTACATTTGGTCTGACCACAGACCTTTCAACAATCAGTATAGTACAATTAAGATTATTTTATTAAACTAACCTATCAGCATTCCGTATCAACTACAGTACATACAAACTTATCTGCTATGCATCGATTACAACAAGTGATACAAAAAAAACGAGCTAAACCACAATTACAAATTAATGATACAAAAAAAACAAGCTAAACCACAATTACAAACTAACTTAACTATGTAAACACACATTATTGCAGCAATCGCATAATTAAACCAGAATTGCCTAATGGGCATGGTACAGCATTGGAACATACTTAGAATTTTAGATAATACAAAAATAGGTCTTCACAGCAATTATTCATGGTCATGAGGATATTGACAAAATAGGCAGTAAGAGTGGATATGGGATCAAATCTACCATCAATCTTACCATCAGTCATTACAACAAGCATCATCGGCTGGCCACCTCTTCATGGAATCTGCTGCTGAACTTGTTTTTCTTGGACCCTCCTTCAATATGTCTAATTTCTCAACCTCATACCTATCATTACCTTTGACTGTAGTAACTTTGTAAGGGCCCAGGTATTTTGGTTTTACTTTCATACCAACCCCAAATTGAGTCCTTCTAATGGCCACTATATCTCCTACTTGGTATTGCTGACTGGGTTTTCTCTTTTGATTGAAGTTCTTAGCATTTTCCTCTTGTAACTTCAACAACTGCTGCTTTGCTTGCAGTCTCTGATTATCTCTATTTTCTTGATAATTGGTGATACCTTCCTGCTTCAACAAATCATACATCTGTAGATCCTCTTTACATGTCATTTTCTTACCAATAAGAAGTTCATAAGGGGAAGTATCAATGCTCCTCTGGTAGGTACTGTTGAGTGACCTTTGAACTCGACTCACATGCTTATACCAATGAGTAGGGTTTTCAATGCACAGTTTAGTTAACACTGAGATGATGGTACGGTGCATTCGTTCCACCTGTCCATTTCCTCTTGGTATTCCAGTTGTTATTTTCACATGTTGAATATTCTCTTCTTGACAATACTGTGCAAAATCACCACTAGTAAAAGCAGCGCCTCTATCAGTGATTATTCTATTCGGATTACCATAGTGTTGTTGATGAATTTTTAATTTGTCCATAGTCTCCTTTGCTGTGGTACTTCTGGTTGGGAAAATCCAAGTAAATTTTGTAAAGGCATCCACCATGGTCAGTATGTAATTGTACTGTTTCTTAGTCTCGGTCATGGGACCCAGGTGATCCAAATGAATGGTATGCAATGGAACATCCTCTTTTTCAATACTGTTCAAAAATCCTTCTTGCTTACCTTCTTTTCTACTGGCCAAGAGACATGGGACACAGGTAAGAAGGAAATTCTCAATCTTCTTTTCTAAATGAGGTATGTAGAAATCTTTATCAATAATCACCATCATTTTCTTTTTGGCAAAGTGACCATTATCATGAGCCCTTTTCAAAATCTCAATTTCTATTGATTTTGGAATCACCAGTTTTTTTTCTGGTCCTTTATACAGCAGTCCGTTTTGCAAGCAATAGTCTTCAAATGACTGATCCAACAATATTGTTCTTATGGCCTTTAATCCTTCATCCTGTTCTTGAGCATACTTCACGCCATCATGCAAATCAGAAAACACCATAGCCACGCATGGGTGTCTACTTAGAGCATCCACATGACGCATTTTGCTTCCCTCTCTATGTTCCACTTCAAAATCGTAGTCCTGCAGGAGAATAATCCATCTTGCAACTCTAGTACTCATTGCCAAGTCTTTTTTCTTCAGGGTCATCTCGAAAGCTTTGCAGTCCGTAATTAATTTGAAGTGAATCCCAAAAAGGTAATGGCGAACTTTTTTGACTCCCTCTACTATTGCCAAACCTTCCAGCTCATAGCTACTGTATTTACTTTCTGCATCACTGGTTTTTCGGCTTAGGTAGTGAACTGGATGCAATTGTCCATCATCTGGGTTTCTTTGCACTAAAATAGCTGCGTAAGCAATGCTGGATGCATCTGTATGTAGTTCTGTCTGAAACTTTGGATTATATATTTTCAGCACTGGGTTAGTTGTCAATATGGTCTTCAGAGTGCTGAAGCTATCTCTTTGTTCATCATTGAAACAGAATTTTTCATTTTTCTTCAACAGGTCAGTCAGTGGTTTCGCTACCAATGCAAAGTTTTGTATAAACTTCCTGAAGTATGAGCATAAACCAATAAAACTGTGCAGTTGCTTAACATCCTTCGGCTCTGGGTAACGTAACACGGCCTCTGTTTTTCCAGGTGATGGTTTTATTTCACCATTTGCAATGACATGCCCAAGATATTCCACTCTCCGTACCATTAACTGACTTTTCTGCCAGTTTATATCAAGCCCATAGTCTGATGCTGTGTCCAGGACCTTTTCCAACCGGTTTACTGCTTCTTGTTCGTCTCGAGCTGGAATCAGAATATCGTCTATGAATATGATGACAATTCCCTGGGCAATTAAGTCACGAAATATGACTGTAATAAATCGTGTGAATACTTTTGGGCATATGGCAATCCCAAAAGGAGCGCGCTTAAATTCATACTGTGCTGACATGGTCACAAAAGAAGTGTAAGGAATAGATTGTTGATGCACTCGTAGGTGAAAATAGCCGTTCTTGAGATCTAGTGCACTGAAGATCTTTGCATCTTGACATTTATCAATGTGGTCCTCAATTAGGGGCAAGGGATATGGATCCTTTACCATTTTCTCATTTAATTTCCGGTAATCCACGCACACACGCAAACTGCCATCTTTTTTCCTAACCAGCACTAAAGGACTAGCATATTCCGAAGTACTCACCTGTATAATGTCATTGTCCAGCCACTCATGCATTTGTTTGTCTACCTCCTGTTGTTCCTTCAAAGCTAAGCGTCTTGGACGCTGAGAAACGGGTATCTCGTCTTTCAGGTGTATCTGCAGTTCGATGGGAGCCTCCTTTGACTTCATCGGTTTGTAGGATGCAATCATGCTTCGCACACGACACTGTACTTCTTGACTTACTTCACTCCCTATTATATCTAAATCAGATACAAAACAGGTTAGATCCCTAAGCCACTCTTCATTGCTAGGCAACAAATAAACATTACTTTTTTCCATGACCATGACTATCTGCTGTAAAAACTGCTGCCCTAGAATGACAGAAAACGGCATAACCGTGCCAGGTACAATATAAAAGCCTACATCTTTATAATTACGACCGTCAGCTATAATATCACACCGCAAAAGACCCGCCGCTTGTATTCTCGCCGCCCCAAGTCCCGTCATTGCGATTTTCTCAGTCTCATCACACTTCGGAGAGCCAGCGTCACGGTACCACTCACTCGACACCAAATTCAAGTCACTACCTGAGTCTATAAGCGCCGACACTTCTTTTCCGCACATTCGGATTAATTTAATTGGTTTTTTACACTTAAACTTTCCTTTGTTTACATTCAGTATGGATGCCGCCATGACAGTTCGCTCTTCGTCCGAGGTTCGGTCATCGCCGCCATCTTGATCTCGTTCACAGGAACAGCCAATGGGAGCGTCGCAGCATTCTTCCGTCAGATTACGTTCCGTTTCGCATTCGCAGTAATATGTAGCTTTCACTTTACTGAACGATGATTCAACTGGTTGGTCAGCTTCTTCTGGCTTATGCGAAGGGTTATTTGTATTACCACTATCTCGTTTCCCATTGCATTTGGATGCAATATGACCATATTGGTTGCATTTGAAGCACTTTAGGCCTAAATGTTTCATAGGGCATTCTGCTGAGAGGTGTTTAAACCCGCCACAGCTGAAACATTTCCTCCGGGATTCTTCTTGCTTTGCTGCACCTTCTGCTGGTCGAAGTTTATTTTTAGAGTTATATTTCATCTTCTCCTTTATAGTTTCATAAATCTTAAATTTTTCTTTAAGTTCACTGTAGCTCGTTATCCCGTATAACATCATTTTGTTTGTCTCAGTATCCATTATTCCGTCTACAATGTAACGAATGGCAACATAATCAGCCATCTTCCCTCTTCGTCCAAGCTCCTTCATAGTGAGAAGGTAGTCCAGACAACTTTCATTCTCTTTCTTCTTTCTTGCGGTCATCATTTCATGGATGGTTTTGGTATCTACTGCATCAGCAAACTCTCTGCTCAGAGCTCCTTTTAGATCCTCCCACGTCTTGTGCGGACGTTCAGCACGCAACCAGAGCGCCGCCGTCCCTGTAAGCGCTCTCCTCGCCACCAGCAGTTGCTGCAGTGGAGACCAACCAAATATCGCCGCATGGTCATCCACATCTTGTGTCCATCTTGTCACGCTGTAGGTTCTGTCTTGCCCGCTGAACTTTGGTACCAAATCCGCCGTCATCATCAGCATGCCACCGCTTTGGGCGCTTTGAGCTGGTTCTGGGTCAAAGTCACTTTGTCTGCTCAACCTTCGATCGTCCTTCGGCATGTTTATTGCGTCGTATTTTCGTCTTTCGTCGTTTTTCGCGTCTTACGTTGTTGTATGCGTCTTTCGTCGTTAGTTGACTTGTGAAGCGTCGTCGTAGTAGTCCTCTTCGTGTGAATAGTGGATTTTGTTGGGTCTTCGTAAACTTATTTGCGGCCACGTGCCACGCCGCCGCCGTTGCGTCGACTTGTTCCGTCGTCTGTCGTCCGCCTTCTTACTTCCTCTTTTCTACAATCCCGGACGAGCCCCCAAAATGTAGGATCCGGGATTGAAATAAAAGAGATTTTCGTCAGCTTTTCCAGTATATTAGGAATTTTCAATTTAGTTACAAATTTTTGTGCTCCACCATTTCTCCGTTCCAATCACAAGTCCCATTCGTTCATTCATCGATCACCCACCTTTCATTCAGACGTTTCTTTCCTCTCAAACATCTAGTAACGTTCCATTCCCACATACATGTGTCTCTCTTCTGGGACATTATTGATAGACAACAATCAATTATCATCATCACTGTCAGAATCTGAGCTACTTGATGTATCTCCGGACACCTGGATGATAAATTGATCAATTACATTATCTGTAATACCATCCAGTTCCCTCATTTTTTTCTCTTCTTGTATAACATGGTCTATGCATTTTTGCCATGCTGCAGGTGTTATGAAATTCATAGATTCTTCTAATAAAATCTTCAATTCATGCATTTTAAATGTTTTATTTTTATCCGCAACATGGCCTTTGACTTGCCCCCATATCATTTCTATTGGATTTAATTCACAGTGATAGGGGGGCAATCGCAAGACTTCAATATTTTTTTCTTTTGCGAATGTGTCAGTGGCATAGGCCATGTAATTATGTTTTATTGGTTTTATCAAATCGATAAGCTCCCTTTTTATCATAGTGTCCTGGAACGAGATACCCTTGCTATTTAACCAATCTTGGATGTCAGCTTTTTTCCATTGCATGTTTGGTACTCGTTCCAGGTGACGAGAGTGATAGGGAGCATTGTCCATTACTATAACTGATTCTGGCTCAATTAAATCTATAATTTTTTTGAACCACTTTTCAAATACTTCTGCGTTCATTTCTTTGTGATAATCTCCATCACCACTTTTGCTTTCGAATATTAATTTTCCACCATTCAAAAATCCATCTTCGTTTCCTAGAAAAAAAAAACAAATATTAAACTTTAAACAGTTGATTTGATGTTATTGACACAAGTTTTGATACATTTAACTGAAAGCTGCCTAATTGTCCAATTATCTATTGGTGAAAACCGACCTTATTGCATCACCACCCATAAAAATATCAATGATATTACAAGATGCAATAATAATACTCAATCTATACATATTCATACTTGACCATGGTGCTACTTCTTTGATATGTTGATGCTATTGTTTAAATAAATTATCCTGATTCATGAAAATACAACAGATAACATACCAATATGTACTATTATTAGGCGTTTTCCTTTTCCAGAAGGCCCTTTGAGTCCTGTAGAAAGGCCTTCCAGGTGTGCCTGCTTTGTTGACTGTATTGTCATGTCTTGCCACACCTTCGTTTTCGTATGACCTACAAAAACAAGAAACAATGTTAACATAACATACAAAAGTTCAGTTCAGTTCAGTTTAACGACTACATGTTTGATATTTAATATAATTATTTACTAAAAAGGATAATAAACAAATAGTAAATTACCTTCGTTTAACCATGTTTCATCTGTATAATATATCTTGCGCCCTTCTTCTCTCATTTTGGCAATTTTTAGCAAATAATTGCGCCTCTACCTTACTATTTCATGTTTTTCAATGAGACTGCTGTTACGTGATCTTTTCAGGTGTTTTATTTTTAACTTTGCTAAAAGCTTTGCAAATGTACTCCTTTTTAAATTTGGTAGGTCATCATCTTCGTTAACCGAATTTAACACTTTGTTTAGTGTGGGGATTTCATTTCTGAAGAAGAATTCATGCACTTTTCTTCGTATGGCACTTAGTTCAAAGTCCAAGAGTTTGTCAATTTTGGCTACTCTTGGAGGTAGAGGTGCTGGTGACTGAACGCGATGCTCAGTAGAATAGCCTTTCAGGACTTTCCACACCGTACTGACGCCAACTCCAGCGGTATCGGCAGTCCTTTTCACCATCTCCTGCTTATAGGGAAATTGGTCTCGAGGCCAAGTTTCTTCCACCAGTTTATAAATATTAATAATCGTGAGCTTCTCTGCAGAACTGAGAGGCGTTTTCTTTTGACGCTTCTTCTTGGACGAAGCAAAGAGCTTCAACGAACTCGGGCCAGGTTCATTGCTCATTGTATCAAAACAACAAACGTAACAAACAACAAAAACTCAACAGTAACACTCAACAATAACAAAAACTCAAGAAACAACGATAAACTCAACGAAAACAACGTAACGTAAGCAGAGAGCACAAAAGGAGAGAATTACTTGAACTAACCAAAACAAAGCAAGAAAGTCAAGTGAGGAAATAAAATGGCGATCGTGGGTAGTGTTACCCACTCTGTCAGAAAAACGGGGAAAATAAAGTTATGTTATCATTCGTTCATTCATTCAAATTTTATTGTAATAATTCTGTAGATTTGTAAGTATTAGCACAGCCAACTTATGCATACAGTTGTTCGACGAAGGCATTTAGACAGGGCAATCGTGCGGGGGGCAAGGGGCGAGGCATTTGAAAAATCACCAAAAATAAAATCATGTTTTATTTATGATGATGTTTCCTTATAATAAATAATTAAAAGTTTTCATTTAACACTAGCATTGTGCTAGCATGGTGACAACCCTGGCCTGATTACCTGGTCGCGTCACTTGTCGGCAGGTTCCGCGATATCAAAGGCCTACTGTATATTATTATTTATACTGTGGCATTAGTATCTAGGTACAGTATATGACACAATGGTGCCCAAGCAGGGTGCAGTGACAGCAGTGGCTACATTATTATCCGCATACTTTTACACACATAATTTTACGTACGTAGATTTACATATTTTTGTAATTTTACACTGGTTTTGCTGAAAATTCTCAAGTCTCACCCTTTTGTCTTGAAGAAAGCATTGTTCAAATCATTGTTAAATAAAAAAAAAACATAATCCAAGAAATAATCTTGTAAATGTAAAAATGAAACGATTTTTACTTGTAAAGTTCAATTCATAAATCAATAGTGTGGAAGATTTAGATTAGCTAGATTATTATTTGTCAATGAGGTTCCATTGGAAGGAAGGCGTTTCAGGCCCAGGCCCATTAGTAAATAGACGTTCTTAATTTTATGTCTTTACATTGACCATATTTTATAAGCATCATTGATTTCTTAGATTCTTCCTGGGTCAATGATAATATTTAGATTTTTTTGTTTAGCCATTTTAAGGATTTCAATTATATTTATATATCATATTATTTTATATTTAATAATAAAAAACTAAAAGTACTTCATATTTTTTCTCTCATTGCAACCATTTACTGAAGAACAATTTACTCAGGATTCAGGTTAAAAATAAAATTGAAAAAAAAAGCAGTAAACAAGGTTAAAAGACCAACCGGGTTGTAGACGATCTCGATTTTTTTTTATATTTACCTTTTCTTTACAAATAGGTCACTTAGATTTTTTAAATTTCTTGTGATAAATACCCTGACTTGGCCTGTCACTTGTTTCCGTCTTGACGTGGAGTTTTGGGACATCGTGTTTACAAGCCACGATGCTTTAAACTGCACGACTATCTATCGTCACTAAAAAAAATGGGAACACACCCTAAAGCGCCCTAAAACAACACTCAATAGGGTAGCTAAGACCAGCTGGCAGCACTCGCTCAGTGTTGAGTTTACGTTCCATTCGTTCTTCAATAATCCGGCTAAAAATAAAATACTGCTCTTTATAGGAAATAAGTATGGTCATAGTGCTATCCTAAATTGGGAAGCATAGTTCAAAGGATACCAATTGTTTGCATCCCATGACGTCAAAACTAAGATTCGTTAGGGTTGGCACTTTAACAAAAGATAAAAATATCTGGTCCTTTGAATCTTCGTTTTTGACCAAATAATGACGTTTTGTAAATTGCTACAACTAGATATTGCATAGATATGAAGTAAAGATTGAAAAAAGTAACAAATCTAACGGAATCTATGGGTGAAATCATTGGAATTACGTTAGGCCTGTGTCATTTCATGGTGATAACCCTAAAAATCAGCTGATTACGTTTGTTTACGAAAAATCTACAAGCTCGATGGATAAAGTATAGGTACATTTAACTCAGTGATTGTCATGACCGGAGGATTTGACGGGATCTTATTATATCTTTTTGTATTATTTCGCAGTTGTTTGGTGTTTTCTGTGAATAAATTTTAGTTTAAATCATTTATTTGTATCTAATTATAATTTAATTGAAAAATCGACGAAGGAATAGAAGTGCTTTGAGTTGAAAATGGGAAGTGTGACATCACAGAGCAAGGGCCAATATGGCAGCGTTTTTATCACCCGAGTGCAGTTTTACTTTTTGTTTTTGTTATATTTTTTTTCGGTACTTAATGTATTTGTAGTGTTTCAAATAAAAGAGATATTTTATTATTTGATTTTATTGTGTTTTAGCACTCAGGTTTTTACAAATTTTCTGCTGTCTGTCAGCCATAGACAATCCGCTTGGGGTCCTACCTTCTATTCATAGACATGTACCTATTGGCACCAAGGTTTATCTATTTACCTACCATAGACTACTACAGTATTAACCTAAATAATCGATTTCAAAAATGAAAAACAAATAGCTGAGTTTATTTTAATAGGGTATATCTTAGAAGAACAGCAGGTATAAATACACTCTGCTATTTGTTTGTCGCCTCTACTTTCGTACCTAGAAGTAGCGAAATATCTAGGTAGGTAGGACAAGATGATTAGTCAGTCGGTCTGATCGGCTCACGCTATCTAACGGGAATATTGTTTCTATTTCAAACTATTTGTGTCCAATTCATAATAAATACAAAACTAGAATATAATTAATTAAGATATAATTAATACCTACATTTCATATTGTTTCCCATGAGCGTAAACTGCTAGGCTTAAGTTACCCATAAGTTACAACCAATTTTGTTAAGTAAGCTGTTTGTTTCCCAAATAAATTAAAATAAAAATAATTGGAGGTATGCAGCCGAAAAGAGCTCAGAAATGCTCCTACTTTATTTAAAAATAGCGGCCCGTCGCGGCTTCGCACGGGTGGACTTTTATATTTTATACATATACTTAAAGGTTATGTTACTCAAGGATAATGTAGCATTCTAATGGTGAAAGAATTTTTGAAATCGGTTCTATGGTTTTTGAGTTTATTCGTTACAAACATACAAATCTTTCCTCTGTCTTTATAATATTAGTGTAGATAATAAAAAAATCCGGTCAAATATAACCCAACGCGCCACTCAAGTTATTAACATCAAAATTCAGTTTTTTTGATGTTAATAACTTGAGTGGCGCGTTGGGTTATATTTGACCGGATCGGATAGCATCAAAATAAAAATTCCTGAAACTTTTAACGAGTGAATTCGAGAGCGTTGCCATGGCAACCGCGCAGTAGGCTTGCAGCGTGATGCGAATCTCAAGCAAGGGATCGATTCTGAGATGCTGTGGCATCCAGGGAGGTATTACCTACGCAGCTTTTGGACGTCCCCGTCTTATCCCAGATTTTGGCATCGTCTAGAATAATCACAAAATATTATAAATGCGAAAGTTTGGATATTTAGTTTATATGTATGGATGGATGGATGTTTGTTACCTCTTCACGCGAAAACTACATAACGGATCCGGCTGAAATTTCAAATAGGTAGGTAGTTCAAGGGCCTCGAATAACATAATAAATAATAAAATATATTCTGTTTTAAGGGTTATTTAACCCTTAAACGTTTCCATAGAAACAAAACAACGCGTGGGAAGCCGCGGGCATCAACTGGTTTATAATATAATAACACAACACATGGTACCTAGGTTATCTAAATAAAATTAAAGTACCTACTAAAAATACTATTTTGAACACTAGATAAAGTATGTAAATGCTAGCAAACACCTTTGTTAGGTATTGGTTATTGAAAATTTCTAAATATAGACCTACGATATAATTATATAAGTGGGTTTTTCTGTACCTTATTACTAACTTATTAGCCAAACAGTGCGTAAATAAGCCTATTGCCCGAGCCCATTGAATGATTTTGAAAACAATACTGACCAAAACCAAACGAGGTTATAGGTTTTTGGTACTGATATCTACATGTAGTTTCAGATATCAGTTGTCCTTACAATAGTATTTACAGTCTATATGTGGCAGCAGGATTAGGGCTTGCAAATATTCGAAAATTTTGATATTCGAATATTCGATTTTTTTTCGGGTACTATTCGAATATTCGAATATTATTCGAATAATAGTAAAAAAACTATATTTTTATTATAATCACATCTTCTTTTATTTTTTATGTGTTATTTGCATGAACAAACTTAAAATATCAAATTAACAAAAGGTTGTAACGAAACATTGGCGATTTACACGAACACTCAACCACAAATTCTTGAAAAAACATTCTTCTTAATTAGGTGAATAGGTATTTTAACAATATCTACAATAAAATTTAATACAATAATAAGTACATAAACACGGTAAGTAACTAGGGTTGCCACCCGTACTTTATAATAAAGTATTGTACCTACTTTATTACTTGCTAACGTACTCTATACTTTATGAGCACAATAAAGTATGCGAAAATACTTTATTTGTTCGTTTCACGTTACAACGAGGTATTTTTTTTTAGAAAGAGAGCTCAAATAACTCAGCCGCAAAAGTCTTCAAAATGAACGCGGTCTCTCCGCATGGTGTTGCCTTAGCTTGCTTGTCATTTTGGACAACAGCGGCTGTAAAGCCTGAAAATGTGTTGCTCACTACGCACACTTTGTAGCCCTTTCAGTTTGCCATTATCACGCATGGTCATGGTTTTCTTGCCATTTTTGCCAATTGCCACTTAAGTCTGAAAATTTTTCGCAGCTCTCTCCGCTCGCCGTTATATCTTTAGAGTTTGGTTCTTTACCATTGAGGATAAGTACCGTTTTAATACTAAGTATTACTAATCTCTTACCAGGTAAATTAGACTCAATTTTCTCAAAAAAAAGGTGGATACCCTATAAGTAACGGTAACACCGCGAGGGATAGACGGGATAGACAGGGGACACGGATAGACAGGTCCGTACTTCTAAAAACGAAATCAAATTTTGATTCGTTTTCGTGCTATCGCTTATCTTATGCAAGCGACATAAAAGTTGGTTTTGCACGACAACGAAAATTAAACTTCGATTTCCTTTTTCCGAAATAAGCATACGCGAATGCACTACGCAGTCGCAAGCGGCACTCCCGAGTGTTTCCAAACCCTATAACTTTGCCATTTTGTTAGTTTTTGATTTAATCGAATATTCGAATATTGCAAGTTCAGTATTCGAATATTCGAACCAATATAATATTCGAATTATTCGAATATTCGAATATTCGAATGCAAGCCCTAAGCAGGATACATGCATTATGCCGTGTTTACTATGCGGCTGCCAAACATGAGCCCTGACCGAATAATAACAAAGAAAGATCAAGGTCTGCCAAAATGGATTAGAAAGAAGTACAATAGGAGTTAGACGAAGAGACAGAGTGAAGTTAGAAGAAATAGATAAGAAAAAATATTAATAATGTACATACAATTAATAGACAATTAAAATGACGAGGGACGGGGCATATGCTGAGAGAAAGAAAAGAGAAATGGACAAAATTAATAAGAGAAAGGTACCCGAGAGATAGCAAAAGAAATCGAGGTAGACAATTTAAAAGATGGGAAGATGATATTAGGAAAATAGCCGGTCCACTATGGATCCGTGCAGCAAAGGACAAGAGTATATGGAAATCTTTAGAGGAGGCCTTTGTTGGAGGACAAGCTGTCACAGACAAACCAACGTTTGCCGATTAGAATAATAACAAACATAGATAATAATAAGTTAGTAATAAGGCATAGTTTAAAAAATACCCTTAAGGCCAGGTAGTCCTGCAGCAGTAGGCGTATGGGAAAATGCGCGCCTGCCAAGCCGCCGCGCTCGTGTTTTTTGTAGTTATTTAAACATGGTGAATAAGAAAATCATTTTATCAAGTCAAACTCTGCGAATTTGTATAGAAATATTGAGTGTCCTTAGTTGAGTACAAAAAAAAATTGTGATATCAGTAGTTCGCTAGTGATATAGTATTGAAAAAACCTTAGAAAAAGGGGTAACTTTGGGATTTTTTTCTATCGAGTGAATGTCATTAGATCTTGTGCATGCGACTTTAACTAGACTAGATCCTTTAGTAATATATTATATCTTTTTTCAGAATTTTAAACACTATTTTCTAAGTCTCAGATGGTTTCAAAAATCACAAAAATGCGGCCTCGGCTGGTCTTTCAAGCCTTAATGTAAAAACACAGCAATAAAGGCTTATATAATTATTATATTATATTATTATGTGAGAGCAGATAAGGGTATTCAAGGTGAATCAGCATTATTTTCTCCCATAATGTGCCACATATACCGCTGGGAACTGCATTATGCGGTCTCTTTGAATAACCCATTGCGATTGCCAATGCCTGTGCAATGCAATAACGATAAAGGTTGCTATGAGCCAGCACTTTAGATAATTTGTGTCTGCTAGGGAGATAGTTGTAGCGTATTAGCTTTTAGTTACTTTATCTCAGATGTTAAGCATCCTCCAGTCTTGTGTCACGCGATTTTTTGCGATATTTGTTTGCAGTATATTTTGTACTAAGACGCATACGATCTTGGCATCACTGGTGATTTTGCATTTGGCGCACGGCGGCGTCTAGAAATCGCGCTTACAAAAACGCAGCGGAATCGCGGTACCAAAACGCAACAAATAGCGCGTTAAGTATGTTTCAAGGACCTCTACGAGTAGTGTATATTGTTCGAACATTGTGGCAACATCATTGGTGCAGCGAGCGAAGGTTCGCCTGCGACGCAGGAGGATGCGGGTTCGATTGCCGCCTAGGGACAAATGTTTTTAAGATATGTACATATTTGTTCCGGGTGTTCTGGGTGTTTTCTATCTAAAACTGACTATGCTATGTTTGTATGTTGTAATGTATTAAGTATATCAGTTATTTAGAACCCGTAATACAAGGTCTGCTTTCTTTTGGGTTGGAGGATGCTGTGTGGATTGTCCAGCATTATTTATTTATTGTAGGTAGGTGGGTAATTAAAGGTAAAACAAAATTACCTTTAGTGAAGTTTGACCATAGCTACACGAATCGCTGCATCCGAAGAGATTTTTTAATTTAATATTTGTAGCCTAGAGTTACATTGTTGTCCCTGACTCGATAATTAGGTGGTTTTCTGAAGAATTTTTTTTGGTTTTCTTCACCCAAAGGTATTTTCACTTTCTCAAGAGTTTGGTTACTTCATAGACAAATTGTTTTGCAATTTCGGAAGAAGTAAATCGTGAAACCGTTCGCCTCAGAAGTGAGTGCAAATTATTAAATAGAGGCGCCAGATGTCGGCCTGAAGTGGCTGAAACTTCGGCTCTCATGAATAATTAAAAGCGGCTCTGGAGGCGATAACTCAGCCGCTGTCACTGAACAACACTTTTGTGACTGACCCTACCACGAAAACATGGAATAAATAAGCTCATTTTATTACCGGGATCACATTTTATGCGTATGATTTTGGATTAGGTTTGCGCGATCCCTATTTGATTGGTATTTTGGGAAAAACCATGCATAATATTTAAGGTTATGTTGTTTGTTGTAATTTTAAGCGGAACAATAACTTAAATTCGCTTTTTAATAGGTACTTAGTTTTAGAAGTTTACAAAAGATATTTATGTTTATACCTACCCATTGAGCTATAGGAAAGTCGACTCCGCTGTAGATCTGATTTAAACTACCATAACTCCAAACCTCCGTAACATTATAATGCTTACAACCGCATTGTCGCAAGCATCTGTGTTCTGACACGCCCATTTCCACCAAACTCGTACTTTCAGCAACTCTAAGCACACATTTCTACATTCCTGAAGTTCATAATGAGAGTGTCGTGTCGTGTCTGTATTCTGTACAACTTCATGGCACGTGGTAAGGACCCCGGAGAGTGTTTTTATGGCTTAATTAGTTACATCTCGCAGTGGAGGTAGAGTGGTATGCGGAAATACGCCTTTTATTGTCGTAGACGAAATTAAGCTAAAAAGAGAACGTGGAAAAATATGCTTGGTTTTGAAGCGTATATTTTGTCCGGCTTTAAATAACTGGCCCCTTCGTAACACTCATAAAGTAGGCAGTAAAAACTTTAGGGAGGTAGACAATGAGGGCAAAGCTCATAATATATTTTCTGTTGTGTTCAGATGCGGCTGCAGCTCTCAAGGCTCCGGTGAGATGAGCTCGGTTGCTACCAGTCGCTACTCCTACGATGAGACCATACAGGTAAGTGCACTAGATCAATTTGACACCTGCTTATTAGCACAGCCTACCTATATGCATACAGTCGTTCGACGAAGGCGTTTTGACAGGGCAATCGTGCGGGGCCCAAGGAACGGGTCGGAGGGGAGGGACGCTCCCGAGTGACTAAGGCGGTGATGTATTCTACTCGGGAGCGTCCCTCCCCGTCGCGTCTATTGCCCCCCGTACTATTGAATGCCCTGTCAAAACCACGTCAAAATGCCTTCGTCGAACGAATGTGTGCATATAGGTAGGCTGTGATATTAGTAACCATTTTTAAGTTTCTAGGCAGAAGTCCGAAACCACGAGAGTTAGAGAAAAGTCGTGAAAGGAGTCATGCCTTCGATTTATAAGAAAACAATAACTGCATATTTAGTTTTTTTTAAACCTTTTACTTTTGACGGAAATGGACCCGAAAGATTAAAAAAAAGACAATTTCTATTATTGAACCAATCTTGTTGCTGATAAAGATCAATCTTTGTAAAGAAATGTATTATTAACTCGCGTGGTTTCGGACTTGGCCATCACCTCCCTTCTCAAAAAACCACCCTGTATAATATAGCGAATAATTCGTGCTTTTGGGTGTTGGCTTTCTCAGCGATATGGCTCAATTCATTAAATTGTCTTTCGACCTCTTAATTGCTCTGAAATCATCGGGAGTATGTTTTACTAAATTCATAACAACACAAAAGCAACAAAAACTTCAAGCTATAATAATAATTGGCGAGAAAAGTAGGTCACTATTTATTACAGGACGGGGCTCGCAGTCACCTAGAGACATGCCCTACGGTTAAAAGGTACTAATCGGTAGTAAAGTGCTTCCCTTTGACCCGACCATAACATACAGAGCAATATTCCCGTTTAAGCCTCGAACCCTGTACCACATTAATAAAGGTAAGAACAGTGTCGGCTAATGTGTCGTTATGGCCCTCCTGAAAAACTTCTTCAATAAGCAACAACTGAAAAACAACTTTCTCTTCATACGATTGGGAGTCTAAATTGAGTGGCGTTGTTCCTGAAATCGCATTTACGGGTAACACGAAGGGCCTGCAGTTTTAGCACTTGAGCGGTACATTTCAAAATAGAGTTTATCTCCCTACACTTAAGTTCACATTAGTTTGGATGGTGTGGTTCGATCGTCTGTGGCGATGAAACTACGTGGCTGGGTGAAAGTGCTGAGAGGGAATATCTGCAGTGTTGTGAATTTAGCTTAGAGTTTACAGGGTCATTAATGCATTCCGTGTGCAAGAGCCTTACCCCCATATCTTTAGTTGTTACCTCGACCTCGACTCAACCTCTACTCAACCTCCAAATGCGTTTCGGTATGCTTGATCGTAAAAAGTTTCTCCACTCGAACTAACCTTAGAAAATTTTCTCATACGAGTCGAGAAATGAACCTGTCATCTCAAGGTACCTCGCGACCTACCTTGAATGCTCCTCAAAAGAGTTTGTTGTTATAAATAATGGATTTTGGAGACTATCTCAATTTCATTTATGACATTTACGACGATGAAGCCTACAATTATCATCGCCCATCGCCAGGGTTTTGGCATGATTAAAACAAATGGTTTTAAAACACATGTTTAAAACAGTTTGATTTTAAACCGTGTTTTTTATCACACGTTTAAAAACACAGATTAAAACAAGTTTTAAACATTGTATAAAACGATGAGAAAAAAACAAGCTTTAAAACTACTTTTCATTGCGAATGAATGATATAAAATGAAAGTAATATTTTTTTGATAAGTTATTTATTCAGTCAAACAAAGATCTAAGTACCTACCAAGTACCAGGATTTATATGGGTAATGGGATAAGATAACACGTATTTTTGAAACATGCGAATGTTCGGCCGAAATTCGTATTCGGTTCAAACCACATTCGGCCCATCACTAATTAATAAATATTGGGGGTGCCCCTATTTATAAAATTTAAAAAAAACTGTTTTTTTTCCAACCCTGCCCATCGCGAAGGTATTTAAGAGATGCTGAAATCCCTTTGGAGGTTTACGACGCTGGTGAATTCCGTAGAAGATAGATACCGCCTCAGCAAAGACTCGGTTGTGCACATACTATTACCGCTGCTGGAAATCAACAACAGTGTCAACAATCGTGGGTTACCTTTGACGCCAATATTGCAAGTTTTAATCGCTCTGATTCAACCTTATTCGAGTGGAGTTGAGATTCAAGCAAATTATCGACTAAGCATACCGAACTCGAGTATGTTTTGGAGGAACGCTCGAGAAACCCTCAGACAAGTTTGAGTGGAGAATTATTTCAAGAATTGTCTTAAGATATGGGGGTTAATCTTGGCAGCTTTTGACTTACATCAGTGATCAAGGGGTATGTGGTTTCACTACATTTGCTTATAAATATTTCTGTTGTTCTCGTTTGCAAGATTTATTAGCTGCAAGTTTCTTGGTTTATGTCACAGAATCACTAATTTTAAATGCGAAAGTTTGGATGTTTGGATGGATGTTTGTTAGGTACCTCTTCACGCCAGAACGACTGAACCGATCGGGCTGAAATTTTGCATAGATGTAGCTCTAAGCCTGGAATCAAACATATTTCTTATCCTATAAGTTCCCATGGGATAGAAATAACCTTTTCCATAGAAACAACGCGAAGCCGCGGGCAGAAACTAGTAAGTATAAAATAATACCACGTCTATGTTCTTTGTTCAAGTAAGATCTAAATTCACATTAATGTCGTTTTTTTTAGGGTTTTGAAGATCGAAGATCGGTTTCAAAACCCTTATGGTCTCGCTTTGTCTGTCCTTTTTTCCCTCCTTAATAACTGAAAAACTGCTGCAGCTATCAACTTGAAATTTAAAATAATAATACATTTCGTGCGCCTGTACAGATTTAGAGAAAAATAAATGAAAATAAATAAAAAATTAAAATGAATATTTTCCATACAAATTGTGATGCCGAAATTTTAAAAGATACCTACAGAGTCATATGGGGTATCAAATGAAAGGTATCATTTTGTACATTTCAAATTATTTATTGAAATTTTTGTAGGTTTCATACTTTTTAAAATATTTCGAAAAAAGTCGAAAAAATACCCATTCCCCCCCCCTATCTCCGAAGATTGAAGAGCGATCCATGTAAAATGTAAATGGACCGTTTATAGACATGGATCTATATTTTACAGGAAAAATATAGAGAAGTTTGAAAAAAGAACACTTTTTGAAAAATGGTCAAAAAGGGACGAAATAATTTTCAAAAAGGGAGGCTACCTCACCGAGTGGGGTATCAAATGAAAGGTATTAGTTTGAACATTTCAAAACAGTTTTTTAAATTTCTGTAGGTGTCATAGTTTTTTAAACATTTTGAAAAAAGTCGAAAAAATACCCATTCCCCCCCCCCCCCCCCTATCTCCGAAGTTTGCCGAGCGATCCATTTAAAATGTATGAAGCGTTTGTAGATATGGGTCTATATTTTACAGGAAAAATATAGAGAAGTCTGTAAAAAGAACACTTTTTGAAAAATGGTCAAAAAGGAATAATTTTCAAAAGGGGGGCTACCCCACCGAGTGGGGTATCAAATGAAAGGCATTGGTTTGGGCATTACAAAACAGTTTTTAAAATTTCTGTAGCTTTCATACTTTTTTAATATTTTGAAAAAAGTCGAAAAATTGGTAAAGAAGGTTGGTACCTACTATTCTTAGGTATTCGTTAAATTGCGAAGTCTCTAACCGGTACTTTTGGTACATATTTGTTGACAAACATTCAAAACCCTCGGCGCGCGAGTTACACTCGCACTTGACGGATCTTGTTTAAGATAACCTTTGTTCTCAAAGAAACTTACAATAAAATAGAAATAAATTAGAACTAGTATTTACAATTGAAACAATTGAGCTAACTGCAGACTGTTGCAAATAATATACAGGTAAAATTTTTAAGAACCCCCGACAGATTTTCATGAAACATGACTACGAACACTCGGAGTAAAATTATCTATGACACAAAAAAACTAAACGAAAATCAGTTCATCCGTTTGGGAGCTACGATACCACAGACAGATACATTAAACTTATAACACCCCTCTCTTTTTGCGTCGGGTGTTAAAAAAGATAACTGTTTTTACACACAGTCATCTCAGGTTGTTTTACCATCATTATTATCATATCCCTGTTTTCATAGTCTTTGCTCTCAAAACCATCCAGCGAAAAATCAACCGCATCGTAATGAACCTCTTTATTAAAAACCCCGACATATTTATTACACGAATAGCAATGAGATTATCCCAAAAAAAGTTTTATAACTGTCGTTTACCATCTTAAGTGTTCGGATTTAATTCGGCCCCTTATCTTGCGGAGCCTTTATTCTGCCCCCCCGGCGGGGACATTTATCAGGAAAGACCCACATTGCCTCGACATCTGCCTGAAATGCTACGCTTACTTCCGCCTGCACTGCGATGAAGCTGGGCTTGCAATTTTGTCTTTAGAATTTTCCATCAAGATAAAAAATAAATTTTGTTTCACTAAAACTTAAATCCGGTTTTTTTAAGTTTTGCGAATGAAATTTATATGGGACCACACGGGAATACATAACCAAAATCCTAAAAAACTAATTATCAAAATCGGTTGACGGCCACAAATGAGATGGAAGGACGACATCAAAAAGATAGCGGGTAGTAACTGGACATTAACTGCTCAAAATAGAAGGAAATGGAAGAGTTTGAAGGAGGCCTACACCAGTCTACCGGTCGACAAAGGCTAGAAAGAAGAAGAAAGAGATAAAGCCGAACGGAACGGAATTAAATTGTGTAATGACAAAATACACAGTACAAAACAAGTACAAGTACGGGAAGTAGGTATAGGTACATATTTACTGTGTCAATAAAACTACACTAAAAAAAACTGAGCGTCTGGTCGAAGCGACGCGTGACCCGAGAGCTGGTGAGTATCTGGCGCAGCGTATCAGCATTGCCATACAGCGGGGCAATGCAGCCAACGTCTTGGGGACGCTTCCGACTGGTATTGATATGGATCAGTTGAGCTACCTGTAGATTGTTTGCAACAGTTAGCTCAATTGTTTCAATTGTAAATACTAGTTCTAATTTATTTGTATTATTTGATTGTTATTTTATTTGTGAATAAAGGCTTCTGCCCTTTCATAATCAAATAATAAACCTGCATTTACTCAAAATGATGTTTTTGGTAAATTATCAAGGGATGCTCGAAAACTAAAGATGGCTCTTATTCACAGTGCGTGCATTTCAGTTTGTTTCAGTAGGTATTGTACTGTGAGAAAGTAAGGAGCACCATCTTGTGCTTATCGCTTTTCGATTCTGCTTATGTTTAGATGATACAAATATTGTTTTTATGAATCAAAATGTATGTTATGGGTACAACGTTGAATTACTCGTTTGCAGTTATATTTTCATACTTTGCTTACCAGTAGGTACCACAGTTATGGAATTGTTACTTCACCCGTATGTACAAAACTCGTAACGGAATGTAGAACTGTATGAATTTTGTACAGTTCTACATTTTTTTTGTGGTACTTTTTGGATTTCGTGATGCGGTTTCCTGTTCTTTCTGGATATTTTCGACTTCCGGTATTCTAGTTAGAATACAAATAGCTCATTCTAACTAGAATACATAAATGGTCATAAGAAAAACCTTACAAAGTCGTTTCATGCTTGCTTCCTGTTTCATTCAATATTGAATATTAATTTAGATCCGCTTATACTCCTGCCAAACGGCGTCGTATCGAACGTTTTATTTCCGTAATAGGCAAAGCTATCTAGGTCATCCAAGCCATTCCTATTTCCAGCTTTGCAATATCAGGCGGAGTGGTCAGCGAAATGTGTGCTTTTAGCCGCAGGACGTCGTTTCCCCATTCGATTGCCCTATCGCGGCGATATATTGTGATTTCCCTATCTATATTGCCGGAAATTGGCTTACTGAATTTGATTAACGTAGTGTTTCCGAAAGGGTTGGGTTGAGGCCCACAATTTGAACCACAGCGCATTAGGCGCGGGGCAGAAAATCGAATTTTCCGGTCTTATGGACCCGCATACCTTTGTACCTTTGTCGAGTTTTTCAGAGCGTGTCGTATACACAAACTTTAGCAATTTCCCCCAAGCTCGCTAGTTCGAAGCTTTTGTGGTGCTTTGTGTTTTTATAACGTTTACACTGAATTTACTCTCGAACTCTCAAGTAGGTGTGTTAAAGCCCTTGTGATACCGCCCGCGTTTGCTAAATTCCGGGTTTTTATGAAAAAGGGTCGTTGGGTATATTTTTATGACGCCCATTTTACAAGGTCGATAGCAACGCGCTGGGTAGAGGTTGTTGTTGATCCCGGCGCTTTTCATATTACATTATGTTATCGAACATCGGTTTTATTAAAGTTCTTCTATTATTAGGGTTTTGTGTGAATGAATTGAGGTCATTGTACCCCCAACAAAATGTTGCCAGAGTTTCTTATCAAAATGGCGACTTCTGATAATGTCACAGAGTCATTTCTCTTTGTCATCCCTCGAGACTATAGTGAACTCCCGGGTAGGCAGCTGACACAAGTTTTACCACATTTGCAATATGGAATAGACATTGGACACTGCAAATAGGATTTTGGTAAGAGTTATTTTGATAAGTTCTTTCATAGTTCCCTTGTCCCGAATTAAACAAGAACAAAATTAAAGAATTTAAAAAACCCCTGACAAATTTTCTTGAAACATGGCTAAGAACACTCGGGATAAAATTATCTATGAAATAAAAAAATCTAAACGGAAATCGGTTCATCCGTTTGGGAGCTACGATACCACAGACAGATACACAGACAGATACGTTAAACCTAGATCACCCACTCTCTTTTTGTGTTGGGGACTACTAAATAGACCTAATAGATAGTTTTTGTGAAGGTACTTGAGCCAAGCATTGTTGTAGAGTAATTCCTTAGGTACTGTGTCAATATTGCAGCCCTATAATCTTACAAAAGAGAAAGGAAATACGCTACTTTTCCGTTTTACCGTTTCTGAGGACTCATTAACATTAGCATAGAAAACCAGTTACCCACTTTCCTATAGTCAGAGTAAACAGGGCTGATGTCCTACGAGTTTCAGGACCCATTGAATGAGCAGCGTTGGGAATTCAGCAGGGGTCGATTTTAATTTCGGAATCACATTTTCCGAAACATAAAAGCTACGCAGGTTTACGAGCAATCTGTGTCTCGCGAGAGGCCTATAGGAACTGTCTATACCGCATATTTGTACTTAAATATGTAAATTTTTATGAGTTAGTGAGTACACATTACGTATGTACACGTTTCTCTATACTTTTATGGTACAAGGATAAAGAACAAAGTACTCAAAAAGCAAAAGTATATATTGAAATTGTGGACATTCCGGTTTAAAGAACCTCATCGCGATTTGTTCCGAATAATACAGTAAAACATTTGAGTCTGTTTTTAGAAATATTAATCCGAAATACTTTATTACTACTATACCTGTCACAGTCAAAATACTTTCCGTATTTTAAAAGTGTCTCAATGAAACACCTTGCACTGTTAAATTCACGATGAAATTAACAAATAAATTCAACAAGACTCTGCATCCAAGTTAATTAAAAGCCTCGGCGAGCCTTTATCTGGATTTAAATTTTCCGAAAGATTAAACTGCGGGCCGGAGGTTTACGAGCCCTGGGAGCCTGAAGACTTGCAAGATCTTCTCATTTTAGAGCTCTAACCTCCCAGCTCAGTGATATTGAACGAATTAAATTTTCAGTTAGTAGTCAGGGCGAGTATAACCATTGTAAAAGTCTTTTCGAACACAAATGTGAGGGTATGAATAGTGCCTATCGGAAATATTGTTTCCAATAAATTTTTTTCCGAGATAAAGAGCTTTGCATAACCATATCTAGAGAATCGTACTAATAACATAAACGCGAAAGTTTGTAAGTATGGATGGATGGATGTTTGTTACTCTTTCGCGTAAAAACTACTGCACGGATCGGGCTGAAATTTTGCATAGAGGTAATTCTAATCGTGGAATCAAACATAGGCTACTTTTTATCGCATAAATCAGTTCCCTTGGGATATAAATCAACTTTAAACGTTTCCATAGAAACAACGCGTGCGAAGCCACGAGCATTAATTAGTTGGTTTATAATTGTTTCTACCTGCCCATCTGTACAAACCTACCATCATGCGTATTCACATGTTTTGTTCGGTGCGTGTTGTATCACGCCCTCTAGCATGAGTTAGACACATTTTATAAGCGTTCTGCAAAAAGGGGTGCGTACGGCAAGCGTAGGTAAGTATAGGATATTTATTGCCGCTACTCGATACTAGATGGCATTTATCGAAGGAAAGCTTAGATTTTAAGCTTTTATTGAGAAAATATTTGGTACTAAATAATCGGAAAACTTTTAGGGACTTATTACCTAGCTCTATGATTTTTACTATGTTCAATTGGAAATTCATCTTGTAAAACACCGTAAAATCATTGTGCAAAAGATAATTTGTAAGTAAAACTATTGTGGCTCTACCAACAACGACCAAAAGAGCTTAGCGGTAATGACTTTCAAATCTCTCACAGTATAACTTATCTGGCTATCTGTTTATCCAAATGTGTTCATTTGGCCATTTACATCAGATATCACCAGTTCGGAAGCTAACCGGGCCATTACTCGTTGTTCAGTGACCATTTGTCGTAATTAACAGGCGACGGTTAATCCTGTAGCTGGCAACCCAGCAGTATTGTATTTGGAATGAAATATTGAAACAAAAGAGGCGCATTACAAAGATTGGCTTTTTATCGGTGAAGGTCTAGAACGAAAATTATTGTCTTTGGTGAGGGTAAAGCGTTGGTCACTATTTTATTTAGTGAAGATGGAGCACGTTTTTTACGAGCGGCATCTTTTATTTCGACTTTGTGGTATGTTGACATGACATGTTGGTAAACTGTTCATCTGCTGATATTGTAGGTTTGGGGTAGAAATTCTAATAATATTTATTATAAAGGCGAAAGTTACGAGCCGTTGTGAAGATGTTTGGTCGACAAAACTACTGAATGGATCGGTCTGAAATTTCGCACACATAAAGATCTCTACCTGGATGTTCATCCAGGTAGAGATCTAATACTACTTAGACATAATAGTTAGACTATTTTTAAAAATATTTTTTAAAACGCATGCAAAGCCGCGGTCTTATGCTAGTAAACCATATATTCATGTTTATTATCACCAAGTATTTTTTGTAGAACGCTGACAGTCTACCAACGATCTGTCTCTGTTGGCTATGCAAGTTGACCTCCGCAAGTCATAGCAAAACTGCACAACGCTAAATTAAAAAGAATTAGAAAACTGTGACTTTTACTCTTCATTTGTACAATTTTGTGTAGTGAAATTGTATACCTTATTGCCCTGCTTTGTCGCAGTCCATCCCCTAGTCCTGAATCCATCCACATCCAATGGGTCGAACTCTGAAAGCCACTCGCTGCGTCGCGCCGTCCTAAATCACATGGCATGCGGCGTGACAACCAAATTTTAGCTGCATTGCTTTTTGAAAGCGAAGGTCAAGTGGCTTGATGCATGGCTTGAACTGATTTATGGAGCTTCGTGTGAATGGTCACTGTATGGAATGCCACTTAATGTAAACCTTCACCTTTCCAATCTTCACAAGCCGATAGTATTATTGATGGCCAGTATCTAGATAACCTTTTTGTGTACGAAGATTGCATTACTGTCTAGGAATAGGAATATCCACTAAACAGTATTTATATTATTTCGAAATCGGATTATTATATAATAGCACCAATATTGTCCAGAAAGTTCAATTTTTAAAAAAAATAACAAAGTTGAAAGAACTGGAATTTTTTGGTGCAATTAGTTCAACGGTTGAACTTATAGTTGAACTTAGTGGAATAGGTGGCCGCGAACGACTGAAGTGTACTTTGAAGCGATCAAACCAATGATTTATAAGGACTAATATAATAAACAGGAAAGATTTGTTTGTTTGTTTGTTTATATTGAATAGGCTCCGAAACTACTGGACCGATTTGAAAAATTCTTTTACCAGTAGAGCCACATTATTCCTGATGAACATAGGCTACTTTTTACGGCGGGAAAATGCTTCATTCCTACGGGAAAACGGGTAATAGGACAACGGGTAGTAAGAATGCAGCTAGCTCTTTGTTTAAAATCTTACATGTTTTAGAAGAAAGTAGGTATATTACCTCACTCAATTTCAAGTTAAACATTAATACATAATATATTTTTTACCATTTCAATGCAAGAAAATGCTGCGGTCAAATACAAAATGAGATGAGGGATCATTATCATCCTCAACCTCAACCTCAACAGCCTGTATCGGTCCACTGCTGGACGCAGGCCTCCCCCTGATAAGCGCCTTTTTGACTTCTATCACATGGGGGTAGTGCCCATAATCCCCACGCTGGGCATGCGGGTTGGGGATCGCAGTTTGGTGGTAGAAGTGTTCTGCAGGAGGCGCTGCTGCCCGCCCCCAGTGGATATCCCTTAGTCGCCTCTTACGACACCCGCGGGAAGAGTTGGGGTGGTGCAAATTCTAAGCCAGCACTACACAGCTCATTATCATCATCAGCCTATATTAGTCCACTGCTGGACATAGGCCTTCCCTAATGAGCGCCATAGCGCCCTGTCTTCAGTTTGCCGTATCCCGCATCTGCCTGTAGTCTTTCGCAGATCGTCATCCACCTGGCCGGAGGGCGATGAGATGAGATCACAATTTGAAAATTATTTTAGATGGTAAAAATAATGCAATGCTAAAACCTTGCCTTTAAGTTTTGATTTTGTGGTTTGGCAGCATTGGTTTTATGATTCATCCTTAGAAAAGACATTGTATTCATCTCCGGAATCCTAAACAGGAGAGCGGTATCGATGACGTCACCTCCCCCCGGAGTTTCCGATTCTTTCATCAAATCCAACACCGCGCGCTGCGATTATTCACACGATAAGCCGACGATGCTCAAAGGTTGGGTCTTTCAAATTACTTTCACGAACAGAACTGTTTTTATATTATTTGTAATTGTATGAGTCCATATTATTCCATCGCAGATAAACTTGATGTCATTACATTCTATATTTAAGTTTATTATAACAATAACACACATAGGTAGGTACATCGTCATTTTAGGAGACATCATAAGGTTCAAAGGTAAAAAAAAACAGACCGGCATGACTGAAAAATTAAATATAATAATTAGTCAGAGTCAAATAAAGGCAGGTTTAAAAGCATATTCGAATTATAGCATGTAATCCTTGAGTTCATATAAATATTTGTGTGATGAAGATTAAGAAGCTATTATTGTTATTTTAGGGACACATATTATGTGTCCCTAAAATAACAATAATAGCTTCTCTTATGGTTCGGGGGCACTAATGTTATACAATGGGAGGGAGAAAGAAAGATAGCTAAGTATATTGGTCACAATATTGAACACCACAACTGGTATAGCACAGAACATACAATAATTAATGGTGACGTCCTTAGGTTAGTGTAAAATATTTTTATCATACACTTTTGAAGTCTTTATTCACATAGTATTGAATCTATATTTACCAAACCATCGCGTGCACACAATGCTCTCAGGTAAAACAACTTTGTTGTAAAATCTAACTGTGTAGGTACAAGTTTTGTTTGAATAGGTGTTCAAACAAAAACATGGTTACACAAAGGAGAACAGTTTGAGAAACTGTTGCAAGGCCAAACTTTTGGAATTCGTTGAATAGAAAAGGAAATAAATGATCCCCTTCTTACAACACTAATCCCGAAAGTATATGGCAATGTGGCGAAATTTATCTACAGCGTGTTTTAAATTTGAAAAATGTAGAGTGAGTATTGAAATTTTATATTGATTGGAAAGTTTGCGATAGGTAGCTACTTGATTTCTGTCAATGGTGGGTGCATTTTTATTTATAGAGAGTTTTGTTACATTACCCATACTACATAGTAGGTTATATTTTGTTTATTACATATTAACATTTTTTATAAAACTGCACACGTTTCGGTTTCATTCATGGTGATAAACTAAAAAAAACAGGTTATCCCACTGTAAAATTGTGATCTATTCAAAACGACCAGATTCTTAATTTTTAGGTACCCAATTACTTATTTATTAAAAGTTTTGCAGGGTACAAAACTTTTATTGTCATGACAAATCCCTGTTGTTTTTGCTTCCTTGACACTAACTTTTAAGGAATCAAACTATAACGTAGATCTCTCCATTTAACACATCCTGTATACCGGTGCACCGGTGCACCGAGGGGCGTATTGCACTGCAAGATCTCGCCTTAATCAAACCGAGGCAATTTATGATCGCCACACGCCGAGAGGGTGATTCTGTAATCCGCATAAAGTATTATGAAACATCTTTAGTCTTGGATCCGTCGACGTTGTTAAAAAGTAGCTTCAAAACAAATAGTATTAACTACTAAATTATAGTTATTCTGTGGCAAAAACAAATTACATGAAAGTGGTTGGTTAACCATTTTATATTAACCATTTAGCATTTTACTTCATTGACAAAGAAATAACACACAATTAAATTATATAAATAAATTAGAACCAGTAATTACAACTGAAACAATTGAGATAACTGCAGACTGTTAAAAACAATCTACAGGTAGTATTTTTACGTCACACTTATATTATTAATGCGAAAGTTTGGATGTTTGGATGATGGATGGATGTGAGATTTCAGTCAAAGGAAGGTCTATTGAACATAAAAAATCTCGAAAACCCATTCGTTAATAAAACTGACGATTTACCGCATGTACCATCTATTCACGAAAATATTACAATCAAATAATATAAATAAATTAGAACTAGCATTTACAATTGAAAACATTGAGCTAACTGTAGACTGTTGCAAACAATTTACAGGTAGCTGAACTGACCCATATGAATACCAATCGGAATCGTCCCCAATACGCTGCTGGTTGCATTGTCCCGCTGTATGACAATGCTGATGCGCTGCGCCAGATACTCACCAGCTCTCGGGTCACGCGTCGCTTCGATCAGACGCTCAGATATTTTTTAAAAACCCGAAGAGCCTCGGTACGATTTACTTACCCGAATAATAAAATGTAGACGCAAATATCGCAGTAAGTAATCCGCATTGAGAACAGCCCAGCACATCGCGTCTTTAGTAGAAGGGCGGGACCCCTCAGAAACTGTCTACATTAGAACTTACGCTTATGGGACGTTATGCAGTCCTTTATGGGACTAGGCAATATCCGCATTGATAGTGTAAATGTTTCCGATTCAAGCCGATCGAAGTAAGCGTTTTATTTTTGTATTTAGATACAGTGTTATTTTATACGAAAAGAGGAGCTAAAGGTATTTCGATGAGATCCTTTTGTTTTGGATTTGTTTGAATTATGCCAAATGGTAACCAACTCGTAAATAAATTTTTGAGTGTTGATAAAGTATTTACGGCCTGTGACATATTTTGAGAGACGGAAACCCAAAACAGCTTGTATTTTGTTTAGGTTGAAGGTCGAATATAATAATTGAATATAAACCTGTAATGATTTTATTCTCTCAAATAATAAGTAAATAAAAAAAACATAAAACGTTTATAGTGTAGACTCTACAGGGTCAAGGAAGTTCTATACCTCTACACTATATTTACATTATATGAATTACACAGTGTTTATTAATTAACTGATAATAGTGCAAGTTTTTGATAAATATAAAAACTGGATATTTATGCTAGTACCTACTGGTTGTCTATTTAATACAAGCCTCATCTTTTACCAAACTATAAAAAAATAACAAATTATCCAACATCGAACAGTAAACAAAGTTAATTTCTCTCAAATTTACAATCGTAACCCGAAGATACGACTAAAGTTCCTTAATTACAGCCAACGCCTACTCAAAAATACGCCTAAAATATTTCAGCACAATTACATGGTGCCACAGAGCGTAATTCAGTTAGTACAGCCCTCTTTGGAGAGAACAAACCCATTAAAATGTGCATTCAAAGTGCAAGTCATGGGGAGAACGTACAGTTAATAACAAAAACATATAAGACGATTTTTCTTTCGAACTTTTAAACAAAAGAACGCTTATAATGAGTTTAAACCTAAATCTGTAGACATACGTTTCTAATATCGATTATATACTTAGAATTTGTTGCTTGGAGTCAGAGCCCAGCGTAATAAGTTTCGCAAAGCCAGCACAAAAAGAAGCGGAAAACGCTAAGTACGAAGAGCTCGGTAGACAAAAAACTTAATTTAATTCACATGCTACTTTTGTATTCGTTCTTTTACATTTGTACAAGTCTGCATTTTAAGTAGTAGTAGGATAAGTAGTAGGAAGTCGATTTAATAAGGGTTTTTATTGTCCAATAATGTTCGTAGGAAAGAGGTTGAATTGCTGTTTCTACCACAGTATAACTAAATAGTAATAGGTACGTATTTCAACATAGGTATCACACTAATATTATAAATGTGAAAGTTTAGATGTTAGGATGTCTGTAACGTCTTTACGCCAAAACTATTGAATTGAAGTGGCAAAAATTTTGTATACATTTATGTCTAGACCTGGAATAACATGTAGTCTACTTTTTATCCCGGGAAACGTGTGTGGAGTTGCGGGCAGAAGCTAGTAAAATACAAAGAACCTTATATCACCTTGCCTTCTGTTGAACAAACTGCAATATACACTTTACAAAACCAGTGCGGGCAGATATGCAAAAAGTAAAATATGACAAGGTAGTTTTGCCATACCTTACAGTTCCAGGTCCATTATACTAAAACACTTCTTAATGATTTTATTGGGTATTTATCGCGTACCTTATGTTATTATTTCTCCTACGTTTCTACTGCGTTACAGCAATCGTGGTCACTGGCCGGCTGCTGGTAGGTAGACGGTAGAAACGTAGGGGAAATAATAACAAAAGGTACGCGATAAATACCCGATAAAATCATTGAATAAGTTAATAAATCGATCGTAACAGTTTAAAAAGTGAAACACTTCTGTAGCTGTCGATACCTTGTTTAGGGGTCGGTGTTGCACTTCTAATTTATACGACTACCGATGCGTAAAAATGGATGAGCATGCGGCAACTACTTCAATTAAGGGAGACTTTTTATGAGTTAGGTGTTTGCGTAAAACATTCTTTGAGTTTGCATTGCTTTATTTTAACGGTGAGATTTTTATTTTGTTCGAGTACTCGTATCACTAGACACAACTTCTTTGTGGGTGCCCTAATTGTACCCTAAATGTGGTGCCCTTAAAATTGGCGCCTAAATGGGGATACTTCAAAATATAATCTATGATGGTCGACATGACACATAGGTACCTAATCGTACTTTATAACCTGATACCGACACATTTTCGCTTATCATTTTCTTTCATGGAAAATTGGGAAAAAAACAAATCAACAAACCGCAAGACAATCCTAATTAAAAAAAAATATTCCGCTGCCTATGAGTAGTATAGTTTTTTTAAAGGTATGGGCGAAATAAGTGAAAATATGACTTCTAACGCGAATAAGAGCTCAAATCGGACTGAATCTTGCATAGGATTACCCTAGTTTTCTAATCTCGGAATCCCTTATAGCCTACTTCTTATACAAAAAAAACACACGTGCAAAGCTGCGAGCGCAAACTTGTAACAAAAATATGGTTATTAGAAATAGGTTTGTGATGGATGTGTAGCTACTTATTGCGTGTTACGGCGTGGACCGTAAGTTACGGTCAAACGCTACGTACTACGAAGGCGTAGTGTAGAAGGAATTATGACGCCGTTTCGAAGATGAAGAGGGTAGATCGTTCCTTATAGTCTGACACTAACTGTTCATCACTAAACTAGTAGACTTTGGAGCCACAATAAATCTTTTAAATCCATCATGGTTCTTAACACTAAAGTCATTTATAGAGACCGAATTATATGCAACATAAAAACCGAAATATGCATAAAAAATGCTCGGAATATGCATGAAAACAAATGAAATATGAAACATTAAATAGTAAAAATAGTAGACTCAAAATCATATACATTTAGCAGTGCCTCGCGACTTCACTCACGTAGTTCCCGTTCCCGTTGGAATTCCGGAATAAATATAGCCTATGTGCTATTCCAGACTCTCTGTGCCAAATTTCAGCCAGATCCGTTCAGTAGTTTTTACTGGGATAATAGAGTTTCTTCTTATTGATTGAAACATTCCGCGCTTTCCTTCAAATGGGAAACTCGTCAAAGTAAATGTCTGAACGTTTTTTTTTCAGTTCGAAACGGTTTAAATCCCATTCCGATCGCTCCTTAACTTTATCCCGCCTTGAATATGAAAAGTTTCAAGGTATTATCGACTCTCTATTCATGTTTCCGTGCTTATAGGATAAGTGCCAACTTTACGTTGAAAATTCAACAAAACATAAATATCCCTTTATCCCTAGATCGTGCTTAGCTTAAGTATTCTAGTTTCTGAAGTTTGGTATTGCTATTTTCCTATTTGTAGCTAGGATTTTTATAGAAAGCAGTTTCCGTTCAGTTTTAAAATGACTCAGGAAAAGGTTGGGAAAGGATAGGTGATTCTTGATTATTATTGATTTTGCTTGGGATTGATTTGACTTGAGGCTCTAGACTAGAAGAATAACCACCGAATTTTCTTATTTTATTTGCATTTGAGTATTCGACGAATAATGTTGAGCGTTTGAGTAAACGCAAATAAAATAAGAAGAATAAATCGAAATCATCCGAATCAGAAATGATAAGCCTATATTCACCAAGAAAAT
The DNA here is from genome assembly GCA_949316285.1 of Eupithecia subumbrata. Taxonomy (NCBI): domain Eukaryota; kingdom Metazoa; phylum Arthropoda; class Insecta; order Lepidoptera; family Geometridae; genus Eupithecia; species Eupithecia subumbrata. The sequence goes on from OX438648.1 coordinate 2,438,728, forward strand.
TACAATCAGATAATATAAATAAATTAGAACTAGTATTTACAATTCAAACAATTAAGCTAACTGCAGACTGTTGCAAACAATCTACATATAGGTAGCTAAACTGAAATAGTATTTACAATTGAGCTAACTGCAGACTGTTGCAAACAATCTAGAGGCGGGTCAACTGATCCATAATTTTACCAATCGGAAGCATCCCAAGGCTTTATTTGTAGGTGTAGCACACCCACAAAAAACAGAGGAAGGTATATCTTATAAAAACTTGGAAAAAAAACGAACAATCGCATTTCAGGACGTCTCAAGTCGCGATTTTTGGTCAGTTTTCCAAGCTAAAGATTCTAAAAAATTCTAGAACTAAAATGTATGTTTATTTTTAAAATAGGGGATTGTAGAGCAATTTTACTATACCGGCTTCAGAACCAGTTTTCCTTGCAACTTTACGTTTCGGATTCTTGTAAGATCAAAAAGCCATCCCGCTTTAAGATGTCAGTCCGAGTTATAGGCAGACGTGACCTGACCCCGGCCAGTTGGGAGAATAGTTTTGTTTTATAGTTTTCCTCTTGTATTCCCAGCTTTGGAAGGCTTTATTGGACGAATGGCTGTGGCGGTACCTACCTATTTCTATTTCCATACACATTCCAGAAATAAATATCACATATATATTTAATTTTAAAATGGGATATTATGAACTTATGACCTTTATTTATTTACTTATGAAGAATTTATGACCTATTTATAGTACTTATTAAATGTATGTCGAATAACGAACGAAGTACTTGGCGCCAAAACTGCTGGACGAATTTCGTCTCTAGTTTCATAATACAGTAAACGGAACAGAATATTACTAAGTAGTATTTTGTAATACTTAGGTTACAATGGTAGTACCTAATAGGTCCCGGTCCGTTTCATATGGGCAGAAGCCCTTGGCTTAGCAAGCATTTCGTCGCTAGTTTTATGGTAAAGTAAACGGAATGGAATAGTAAATGGTATTTTGTAATACTTAGGTTACAATGGTAGTAATAGTTCCCGGTCCGTTTCATCTTGGTGTAAAGAGTCCACTTGTAGAAACTGTAGTATAGTTAACTTATTGCGGGTAGAATTATGTATTTACCTACCTACCCACAATGGAATTAATAAAGCAGTGTTCATTCAGCAAGCCTTGTTTTATTACAGAAACGACGAAAAATGTATGTTTTCTTAAACTTGACTAGCAATTGAGCATCCCTGCAGATGTTGCTACACTAAGGATAAGGCTGCGTATACACGTAAAAGCTGTCAGGCGCCGCAGGAAGCCTTACCACGCGGCAGGAATCTGGAACGAACACTTATCGCATGTTCCTGAACCCATAAATAACTTTACGCGACGCAGATAGTGCTATTTTTGTATTCACTTTTGTTTACACTGTTTAAGTGGTAATGAGGATTGAACGGGTTGTTTTAGCGGCGTTTTTATGGAAATTGCAAGGGTTCTTTTATGCTAATTGGTTTCCGAGATTTGTGGTAATAGTGTGCTGAATATTAAGGTAGCAGAATGTAATTGGAATTCTGTGTAATTGTTTTTGTAGAGACTACAACCATCAGCTTTAACGGTTGCAGATATTCATAAAAGTAGTTTTTCTACAAAACATCTCATCCGGCTCTGTATATTTAGCCGCGTTTATTAAATAAAATAATTACAAATTCAAAATTTTCGCTTCCTATACGCTAAACTCGCGTATGGCCCGCGCGGGCTTGCTATTCTATGCATTTGGTATGTAAGTCAATCCATTGATGGATTAGATTGGAAAATAGTGAATATAATCCATTTATGGGTTAGTTAATGGATCAGAGTGGAATCAGCAGTATGGCGAAGAGGTAAATGGTATAATCTAGGTTCGTAAATATTAAAAATTACAAGAATTCCTGAGTTATTCACAAATGAATCCCGACGTCTTTCTCTCCTTTCCGCCGACGATAAAAAAGCAAAACCTTATCCACCCCTTCTCAAGAAAATGTAATCATTTCACAATCTAAAGAAAATTCTTCGACCTTTGCCCTAATTGGACAGTTTAATCAGAAAGTCGAAGAAAAACGAAGTAAAAGTCTCACTGCAAGTGCGCATCTGTGGCGGGGTAGGGGGAGGCTGCATGGAAAGTTGTTTTTCCGAAGGGCGACCGGCAGTGCGCCTCGCGACCCGTCGCTACACGCGCGCCCCCAAACTGGATTGAACTGGATACGACACTACGAACACCATGTGCGTAATGTCGTTAGCGAAAAGTGAGAATTGGAAAAGTGGATTCCGTGTGCATATACGGCTTTATTGTGAAAACGCATTTTGAATTTGGAATTGTAGTTAATTTGGATGTGATGTGTTTTTTAAACGTTTACAGTAGTGAAACTTTGTAAGCTTTTTGATAACTTTAGTGTTTTATGCAAAATCTGTGTGGATTTGCGTAAACAGTGAAAGTGTGCCGTGTAATAATTTTGAAAGGATTGGGAACATCGCCTGAAGTCAGTATCTACCTATTTATGAGTGTCATATTTCTTTAAGAGTCCGCCTTCGCCTTTTTTACGGCTCAAATGGGATGAAGGGATATCTTGGGGCTTGCAGTTTTGTTTTACGTTATTGGATATGTCGGTATGTCTGTTACAGACGAAGGCAGGCACATACTTGGAAATTTATGTATTTGTCTGGTGGCAATAAACCGAATTTTTAAGCGACTAAGTATTCTCAACTAAACGTGGGTACATCTTGAGAATTAGTTTTCTCATTTCATTTGTTTATCATATAAGTATTTCCTGTAGATTGTTTGCAACAGTCTGCAGTTAGCTCAATTTTTTCAATTGTAAATACTAGTTCTAATTTATGTCTATTATATGATGGTAATTTTCTTTATTTATGAAGTAAAATTAAAAATGCGTTTATTTTGTTAACCAATACATACATAGCACATACAAAAGATAAAGGTTAAGATACTTAAAGGTAACAATCAGGGTAACAAAAATGGTCAACAAGATTTAATTCATTTTCAAGATATATAGCGTTATTTGGTTTAATGTCAACAGCAGAAATATAAGTAAGAATCAGAAAAAGCACAGCATGTAAACAACGTCGATTTAAATAATTCAGACGTATAGATTACAAAAAAATGTAGACATGCAAATAGGTTTTGGGTTCCTGGGTACGATATGGGTGCGCATATTTTTAACGTAAATGAAAAAGGTACCTAAAGCAACCAAGTAAGCTAACCTACTGATAAAGGATCTTTATTCACAAAGAAAATTACAATCAATTAATAGAAATAAATTACAACTAGTATTTACAATTGAAACAATTGAGCTAACTGCACACTGTTGCCAACAATCTACAGATAGCTCAACTGATATATATATATATTAATACCAGTCGGATGCGTCTACAAAATAAATAATATTGATGATCAATTACTGTCTTAACTCTAATTTTTGACATTTGCTGACAATTATGTCAAACTGACACGAGATTTTGGCAATCAGTATATTTTTGGTATAGAACCACAGCACAACAAAGCGAAATCTTCACCATAATTTATTTACCTCGCATATCCTTCAGTTTTCAATACCAACCTGTTCCAGCAGGTATTCATGGGAAAATGGTTGCTAGACCGTGAAATACAAGTGACTAGTCACTCGGCGTTAATGCCATTATGATAGATGACTAGCCCGGGGCTTGTGACTCACCGTCACGGATAGGTACAGTCTCCGGAAACGGGAAAATTACGTAAGATATAAAAGTAAAAAATATAGAGCACAAGTCATTATTGGAACTTCATTTTTATCCTGAGGCTAACAAGCTTTCTTACAACATGAAAGTAGGTTATGTTGCATCCAAATAGATATTTTGCCAATGTTATCCTATGTAGGTAACGAAATAATTAAGGGATTATAGGTACCTACCTAAAAAATCTAAAATCTTCAATCCAACAATCCTATCTATCCACGGTTGTCTAGTAGAGATCGCTTTTGAGCGAAAAGACTGCCAATTGTGACATAATATGTCACAATTGGCATAATAATTAATATAATTTAATAATTTTGTTTGTAAATTATTTAGATAAGTCTGCAATAAATAATTTTCTATCTATCTATCTAAAATCTTAATCCATCAACATGTTACAAATTGTAAGAATATACTAAATACTTACATTTGGAACATGTTGGCCAATATTTTTTTTCTAAATCTAATTTAAGATTTTTCTCTAAAAGACTTAGGTATAAAAAAATCCATCTTATTGCAAAACTACAGTTTTATAAGAAAATCTTATGATTTCTATACTAATATTATAAAAAGGAAAGATTTGATTGTTTGTTTGTTTGTATTGAATAGGCTCCGAAACTACTGGACCGATTTGAAAAATTATTTTACCCATAGAAGCCCAGATTATTCCTGATGAACATATGCTACTTTTCACCGAAATGCTTCATTCCTACGGGAAAACGGGTAATAGGACAATGGGTAGTAAGAATGCTAATGTAAGCTATAAGCTAATCTCCTATATCAGGACCTTCCTAGTGAAGAAAATAACACAAGCATAAAACTTAAAAATACAAGGCGCATGTACCACGCCTACGAACCTAACAATGTATGTATGTACGTAACAATGTATGTATGTAACAATGTAGTTATGAAAATCCGAGCTTACTTGATATTCTCCTGAAAATTGTACAGGATGAGTCAGAATTATTGGCTGAAGACGTGACCGGCTCTCCGTGAGCGGAATACACGTGACAGTATTTGCAGATATAACGAGTAAATAAATCACTCATTTTTGTTATCAAATGTAGCTTCTTATTATATTTGCTAGTAGGCTGTAGCTACTAGGCATAAGTAAGTAACATGTTTGTGAAATAATTGCCTTTGTAAACTGATGTGGTCTTTCGTCTGTGGACCGATAAAAAATTGGTTCATTGGCACGTGTCCAGTGTCTGTGGGGGAACCAAAAATTGGTTATAAAAAGCCAGATCGTGCTTTATGCAGAGGGATTACACTCTAAACACTATACAGAGCATCAATTTAAACTCTATGGTTTTGGGATTGGTTAGTACACTACACACAGTGACAGCTATAAAACCACCAATTTTGCTGTTAAAACGTCATAGTGCGCATTTTTTGACATCAACACGGCACGGATTTTTTGATGACGCGCACATTGACGTTATTTTTTTCAAGTTCGATTATTTTATTATTTTTTTATGTTACGTGTATAGGATTATTTGCCACATTATTGTGAAGATATATAAATTACTGTATAAATATAGAGTATAGGCTTCTATAAATAAACAAAACTTAGTCAGGATCGTCTTAGGTTTATTTAATAAAAACAAATTTTCATTTCAATTTTGATTTATCTATAGATATTTATTTTTTCACTATCCTTCAATAACAAACGGGCAGAAGCCTTTATTCACAAAGAAATATACTATAAAATAATAGAAATAAATTAGAACTAGTATTTACAATTGAAACAATTGAGCTAACTGCAGACTGTTGCAAACAATCTACAGGTACCTCAACTGATCCATATCAATACCAGTCGGAAGCGTTGGCTGCAAACAATAACAATAATACACTTAATCAGGCAAATTGATTAGGTTTGATGTGAACTATGTGACTGACTCTAGGGGAATAGAAGCTTATTGCACCTTTATTATTTCGAAAGTTGTTCCTCGTGGATCTTTTTAGAACTTACATTTTATGATTATTTAAGGAGGAGTTCAGTGCCTTACATGTACGTAAGGATTATGGTATACCTAGGTAGAGATAAAACATTTTAAAAATGCACGCCCCCTCCACTAAACGTCATAGAATCGCGGTCTATTTTTAGAATGGTTTTGACGTGACAACGTCTTATAAATTGGTTTGCCGGGTGACACTTCAAGAAACTGCGTTACGCTCCGCTCACGTTATGCGCTCACAATGAGAGCGAGTGAGAGGCACGCGTCCCTTCCACTCGGGCATGGTTAGCCCGCCTAAGAGCGAGAGAGACAGACATAATTATTTTACCACTCAAAGTCGTTGTCACGTAAAACTTTCGCCCGTATACCGACTTTACAGGCAACCAATTTTTTTTATCTCTAGATTTATTAAGTTTGGGAAATCAAAATTAATTTTCTAGCGTGCTAAACTTTATAAAATCGAGTAGGTACTATACCTAGATATATATACCTAAGCAGCTCAATTCACTTTTTCTGCCAACTAAATCCATTTTTCGGCTGAATTTGCTGAACTTTTAAATAATACCCTTATAAAGGTAAAGTTCCTTTATTTTATATGTCTAAATTGTTATTTCTAAATGTAAAAATACATGTAAGGTAAGTAATCACAGCTCTGTGTTCCACGAAAGTAAACACAGCTCTGTGTTCCAAAATATTTGTCAAAAATAAACAAAACCTTTTTCTCCTTTTCCTTTTCTCGCGCACCTGGCTAAATGAACCATCAACCCGAGAGCATCATCCACACGTTTCGTTTCTATTACTTTTTGTCAACTTTTTTACTGCTAATATCGCGCAACAGGATAAATCCCATTCTGCCGGGAACAAAAACAAAGAGTCAAGTTACTAACTGGGTGCACTAACGATTATTTTCATTTGCACAACTGTCGGAGATGAAATGATCGCGAGTTTCATTATTGTTTCAAGTATCTTCCATATATATTTTATTTGAGTTCAAGTAACAAAGATTGACGTATAAATAGATAATACTTAGGACATTTCTAACTCTACAAAAACTTATAAAGTTAACTAGGTAATTACTTCATTTAGGTAGGTACTAAAAAGTCGTACCTATTTGAAACCTGAATTTGAATTGGTTATTGTAGAGTAAGTAGCTGTTACGTTTGTTCAAAGCTAATAATAGAGACAGTTTTGGTATTTAACTACATTCACATCGAATAATAGTTTTTAATGGCCCTTTCCTGACGAATTTCATGAATGATATAATTTAGTGCGTAGAAATCCAGTAAGTTCCAACCTAATCATAACCTAACAATAATAAACTTAAAGTATCTTAACTTCTTTTCAACTATTGTCAAACTGGAAACTTTTCACAAAACTAGCATCCAACAAAACAGTCTAATCTCTCATCTGTTCTCGTCTGTAGCCCGGGGGAAGGAGGCCTACATTTGTTTTTGATTAAACAAATTGTCCGCGCAGTTTATTGCTCCCCAGGGAACGTATGCACTTACATTGCTATGCTATAGGATGTCAACTGCAGATTATATTGTAAGCGCTATTCTTTGGTAATAAGTTGTGTTTTACGACACGCATTATCATTCAAAGATTCGAAGCCGTTCTGTTTTCAAAACAAATTAGGAAAAACAAAAGAATCAAGACTCCTTTGAACACTAAACTTCTCACGGAGTAAAGAGTCCCTTCGAAATTCGAACCTAACACTAATTTCGGACACCTTGTAAAACAAATGAAGTGCTCTACCTAATAGAGCATTAAAAAGTTCTACATTTATCACAGCTTTGCCTTGCATTGCATGTTGTGAATAGGGATTAGGTAAGTAAGTACCTATCTATTGTTATGTATTTCCCTATATTCACGCACGTAGGTACAAATTGTCTATTAGGTCATTTTTGCAATTACTTTGCAAAACGCCTTACAAAAATGTGTTTTTTGGGATTTATTATTATTGTATTACATCCTATAAAAATTACGAATATTTAATGGAAAGATAAAATATTGAAGTAGTTGTTTTAATATTTTTAATTCATTTGGAGTCATTATATTTTCTGTGAGGCCTAAAATGCCATGCTTTTTAAAGTGTTTTTCACCAGTGATTTATTTCAAAACTACACCAATTATCGTAAAATGAGGGATAAACTTTCAAAGATCAGTTATTTGTTTACACAATGTGCTATTTTTCATCAGATAAATTACATGCGCTTTAGAGAAACGTTAAGGACGGCAATGTATGTCAATGTATGCATGGCATTCTTGTAGCCCCTTAAATTAGATGACAAGATGACAGTATTTTCAAAACATTGTACTCACTTCATAGCACTGGATGACTACTAATGGTTTGCCAGTTCTTTTTTCCATTATGAATGAATTAACGAGTATAAAATGGCCTGACAGAGAATATTTTCACTGACCAAAAGTCTGGAAACTAGGTATCTAACTATAACTATATATAACTATATAGGTAACTAGGTAGTAAAATCTAGGTACCCTTTTAGATAATAACTTATTTCGGGTGGCCACCTCTTTGCGTTTAGGTTCTCCTTGCCTAGTTGCACACCGTTGTCAGTGTGGTGAAACCGTCGACAAGTTTGGTCACCATGCATTGGCATGTGTCTCTAGTGCAGGACGTGTGTCCCGTCATGGTTCAATTAATGACATAATCCGTCGGGCTTTTACCAGCGTCAGTGTCGCAGCTACACTTGAACCACGTGGCCTTATGCGAGATGATGGTAAAAGGCCTGACGGTATGACTCTGATTCACTGGAAGATGGGTCGGCCTTTAGTTTGGGATGCCACGTGTGTAGATACCCTAGCGCCTTCACATCTTGCAGGGACATCGGTAAGGGCCGGTTCTGCAGCAACATCAGCGGAGTCCCTGAAACGGCGAAAATACGCTAACCTTGACCGAGGTTACCTATTTGAGCCGTTTGGGGTAAAAACCCTTGGTCCTTGGGGTCCTGGGGCACACGCAATTTATAAAGATCTTACCAAACTTCTTATAGAGTCCACAGGTGATCGGAATGCTGGCTTCTATTTCGGTCAACGAATTAGCATTGCCATTCAACGTGGCAATGCTGCCAGCATTCTGGGCACTCTGCCTTCTGGTGACGGCTTAGATTTTTAAGAAATAGATATAAGTGTATATATTAGTTGTAATTGTATTAGTTCAAGTATATTTCTAAATACAATTTCCCGGTTGTCATCACCTCAAACTATAACGCCATCGGGGTTCCGTGAACTAAGATCATGCTCTATGGTTACATGACCCGCGTTTCGTCTAAGATTATCACTCAATTTAAACTTTATTGCCTTTCATATACGGATTATCATACTAAACCCAGAGTATATTGGCATGCCATGATAACGTAGAATATCTCTACCGTTACATTATTCCGAGCTGACATCGTTTGTCATCTCCGAATATTGAACGTTTCGTTGAAAATATTTTGCGAAAATGTTTATCCTATGAAGGATCGCGAGCGTACCCAGACGCTTATTTAGCTGGCTAGGTTACATATTTTTGCATGACGTGTCAGGCATTTTGTGAGAAGTTGAGTGCTCCTTCTTTCAAGTTTCAAGCAATAGCAAATATCTGAAGACTACAAACATTGATCGATGTACGATAAATTTTTGTTGTCTTCAGATATTTTCTTTAAAAGAGGTTCCGTTACCTTACAAATTAAATTTGAAATATTTCTGAAAGAATTATGTTAAAAGGATGCGTTTTCGTTAGTCAGCGGGAGACAGTGCAGATTTTGAATAAGTAGTTTTTATAGGAATATATATTCGAAGAGCAAAAGATTTTCTTTCAAAATTGTCTCAATTACCCTCCCGCGCCATTGCCCATCTCAAATGTACATGCTTAAACATATTTACGTAAATATCTATAAAATACTACCATGTAAAGGATTTCTTGTCTCATAAAAAACATACTATATACTACTACATACTATATACCTATACTTTGCTCGTCATACAAACAAATAATCGATACAATTAAGACAGATTCTTAATACTGTCTGCCAAGCCAACAAAGACTACCTAACAGTGGGTTCGCACATATTCTACACGTGCCTACTGTAGGCACGTGTATGTAGGCCTTCGGAATTGCTCTTGCACCTGACTAACATACAAAACGGTCCTGCCGAGACGGGTTAGTGAAAATTCATTGTATATTGTGCAGAGGAGACGTTTCGGAGCCAATCGTTATTGCGACACGCTTGTGTTGTTTCCTTTTCTATTAAACTTTATTTCAGGCCAAGGAATAGGATTTTTTTTTCGAAAAATAAAATATGACGTGCTTATCCTGAAACTTGGGTTGCGAAAATATGAGATAAAAGAAAAAAACTTTTTTTTTTGCTTCTTTAGCATATTTTGTGATCTAATGAAGTCAAAAAATATTATGAATTTGAAAATAATTTGTATTTTGTGACATTAATTGGCATAGGCATGACATATATACTTACTTACATGGTCTGAGTACCCAGTAATTCAAAAGGTGAGGGAATACGAATTGAATTCATTTAGAGAGGTGCCTTTATTATTATTAGTATTGTTAAACGGGTATTTATCGCGTTTATTTACCTATTTTGTGCCTTTATTAACAAGGAAATTTACCATGAAATAATAGAAACAAGTTAAACTTGTATTTACAATTGAAACAATTGAGCTAACTGCAGACTTGCAAAAAATGTACAGGTAGCGTAACTGATCCATATCAATACCAGTCGGAAGCGTCCCAAGACGCTGGCTGCATTGCCCCGCTGTATGGCAATGATGATGCGCTGCGCCAGATACTTACCAGCTTTCAGGTTACGTCGCTTCGACCAGACGCTCAGATAATTTTTTAAAACCCGAAGAGCCAACTTACCCCACGGACCTAGGGTTTGGACTCCAAGAGGAGCAAATGTGTAGGCTCTGTCGAGACCTGCATATGTGGCGCACATCTTAATATCCTTGGCCAAAACTGCCGCCGCACCAGCCCTCACGGATTTCCTCGGAGGATGGGAAGGCGCAAGTGTTTCGATAAATATAAAACATAGTTAATGGTTTAATCGGGTATTTATTGCGTACCTTTTGTTATTATTTCCCCTACGTTTCTACCGCGTTACATCGATTGTGGTCACGAGGCGACTAGATGTACTCGGAGTTACAGCTGAGAATTGATGGCAGTATCCACGACGACCGTCAATTCATCTTCAGAAATCCCCGATTAAACCATTAACTATGTTAAAAAATCCCGAAAGTTAAAAAGTTTTATAAATTTACACGTCAAATAAATAACATCAAATTGTCTTCGTTACAATTAAATTAATATAAACTTATTTTATTATTTCACTAATTAATCTCATCCGCTTTATAACTATCTATGTATATTTATTTTTCTCTTAACATCTTATACCTACTTAGAGAGAGGTATTAAACTTGATAAACTAAAAGGTTTTCACGGCAATAGGATTTCTCGGCGTAAGACGTATGTGGGTTGATTTTTCTTTATTGAGAAATTGCCCATCTAATAAGAAGGCTTTATAGGGTAGATTATTTTATATTAAACCTATTGAACGCGAATTGATTCTACGGGATTCGGGATTGATTTTTGATTAATTTCTGTCTAGCCAAAGGGTGAGACGTCGCAAACGAACCACTTTCTACTGGCAACTGGATGTCATTTTGGGATCGGAGCAGACAGGCAACGAGTAGAAAAAGTTGGCTATTTGATTCTTTGATCCATTATTGTGTAGTGAAAGCTTGGGAATAATTTATTTAAACCATTTGATAATACTTCTTCTTACTTATTATGTTTAGGAATATTTTTAGGACTAAGGTTGCAACACTGTTTGTAATGAAGCACTACTCGATCTAAAGAGTAATTTTGGCATGTAAAAGTTTTGAGGTCTTTGATTTGTATTTCGGTACTACAAGAACAAAATTAAAATTTTAAAAACCCCACGACAGATTTTAATGAAATTTGGCTTTCTGGACACTAGGGATAAAATTATCTATGACAAAAAAAAAGTAAACGAAAATCGGTTTATCCGTTTGGGAGCTACGATACCACAGACAGATATACAGACAGACACGTTAAACTTATAACACCCCTCTTTTTTTGCGTCGGGGGAAAAAACCAGTTGTGATAACCAGAGAGAAGTTAATTAGTGAATCTACATCCAGCTTACAGTAGGTACCTAAGTAAGTAATGGTAGGTAAGGTAGGTACTCTTGATTTGGGAACGTTTTTCCGGGTATCTTTTTGATGAAGACTAAAGGAAATTGAATAAAAATACGTCCTGCCGATTCAGAGGCTGACTTTTTATTGTCTCACAGAGTTAGATGCAACGGCCACCGGAGTAGCGCCGATTAAGCACTTACATTCTAAGAACACCATGTGCTGTCTAGTCAGCGTTGTAACTAGAGCCTAGACTTAATCTTAAACAGAGGGGTGAGGGGTTTATGTAACTCCTCCCTCCCTAAGAGGAAAATTATCGGTTGGATCGATTTGAGATTTGTGCCGATAATTTTTCTTACACGTAATAAAACTCAGCATTTTTTTTGCCGAAGGACATAAAATACAAATAAAAGAAAACTAAATACTAAATAAAAGAAAATTATCGGTTGGATCGATTTGAGATTTGTGCCGATAATTTTTCTTACACATAATAAAACTCAGCATTTTTTTGCCGAAGGACATAAAATACAAATAAAAGAAAACTAAATACTAAATAAAAGAAAATTATCGGTTGGATCGATTTGAGATTTGTGCCGATAATTTTTCTTACACATAATAAAACTCAGCAATTTTTTGCCGAAGGACATAAAATACAAATAAAAGAAAACTAAATACTAAATAAAAGAAAATTATCGGTTGGATCGATTTGAGATTTGTGCCGATAATTTTTCTTACACATAATAAAACTCAGCAATTTTTGCCGAAAGACATAGAATACAAATAAAATAAAACTAAATGTTACTAAGCCTAGAGTCGGGAATCCTAAATTATCACTGAAGTTATCGTCTTTGTTACCACTTAAAACACTTTCGATCACTTCACTATGCCTTCGAGAATACGTCATGTATTTAACTTCGTCTAAATTAACTCCGTTAATATTAAGCACACGTTTACTGGATGTCGTTGCATTAACGCGTAGCTGCGGTAAGGCGATTAGCGGAATTGGCTCAACAGCATCAGATTCCTTAAGGATCCGGTGAAGTATACGAATTCCATTGATCTCCAAATCACAGGGTTCGTCGATGGTTGCCAAGTAAGTCCATTGGCTGAGTATTGGCTGCTTACTGATCTCGCCGTCGCAATGCTTTGATAACATCATGTGAACTCTGCTGCATATTATCCAACTGTTTTCACTGATTCGTTGACTCTTTCAATCTCTACCTGATGTTGCGTGCAGTGATCACGGTCATCTTCGAACTTCATGAGCTGCTCTACAAAGGTAAGCTCATGGTGGAATGCTCGATTATCCTCGGTACACAGGAAATGTTCGCCAGCAGATAACGGGCGGCACGGTTTAACAATTGGTATGTATTGAGTACGCTTCGCCAAAAGGTAGGGATATTTAGGGAAAATAGAGATAGTTTTGGTATCAGGCTGGTGGAAAATTGGTAAGGAATATACATCATATTAATTATAAGTACAATTATCAGTTCTTAATTTCTAAAATAAACGTAACCAGATTATTCTTAGTAAAGGATTTTACAACAATAGTTTCCTCTAATTTATCAAGTTTTTTTCATTAGGAAAATATACTAAGCTTACGGATTCCGAAATCAATTTCAAATAATACATAATTCGGTGGAGTTTACAATAGACTGGTGCAATATAGAGACTCTACTTAATGCTAGAGCTGTTTCAATTTCACTTAACCGGATAAAGATGGTTCGGAAATTACTTATGTGAACATTAAACAATGCGAAAACATGTGATTGATATACCCATCTCTTTTCTTTATTATATAAATCGCTAATCATTTCTTCTACCTTCTTAATGCGGTTAGCTGATTTGATAGTGTTTCGATTAATCAACTCGGTTACATTTACGAAACTGTCAAACATTTTAGAGACCAAGGCTAATTTTTTTTTTAAATAATCATTTGATCACGCTGTAATTCCGACGTGACTCTATCAAATTTAATCGCGTCATCATGATCAAAATTTTCCTGTTATAACTTTTATTAGTGAACCCAATGGATTTATAAGCCTTCTTCTAAATCGTTGTTGTGGAACAAGTTGTTTGAACTTGTCTAAGTTTATAACCTTAACTATAATCACCGCCTTTCTTTGCTCTAATATATATTTTTTTAGTGTCAGCATCTTATCTGCCAAATATTCGTATAAAAATTTTGTTCGCTTTGCATGATCTTTAACTAACTTTTGGAAATAACACTTCTCAATTTCAATGCCATAAGGACTGCTAGAGTCAGTATGGCACAATACCACTTCAAAAGGAGTAAGTTCAGTGCTAGAATGGATGGAGTGATTACATGCCTTTTTCATATTTAGCTAATCTATATATCTCTTTATTGGTTGAATAGAAACGTTCAATAAGGCCCATTGAATTGGGGTTATTGGGAATTCAAATGTGGAGCTCTACTTTATGTAAGCTCAAGAACTCTTTCATAAACATGTTTTAAATTCGCTTCCGGGATCCGAACTAATCTTTTTGGGGATGTCGTAGTTAGAGAAATAGCTCATCAATGCTCTTACTACTTCAGGAGTTGATCTACCTTGAATTTCAATAGCCTGTCCTAATTTGCTGAAGGCATCAATAAGGGTCAAATAAGTTTTCCCTTCAATAATGAAAAGATCTATGAAAATTTCTTGAAAAAGGGCGTCGTGTGTTTGCGTCAACTGTAAAACTGGTTTTCTTGGTGTCCTATCATATTTCATCATCTTCGCAAGCATTTACAACCGCTGCAACTGTTTCTTGCGTTCTCTCCCACTAGTAATTTCTACGAATCCTGACTAAAGTTTCCTTGATACCACGGTGGCATGTCTTTCCTCCATGATGTTTAACAATTACTGCCCTTTGCTCTCTATCTCGTCTTCAATATAAGGGACTCTTTTCGTGCATTTGTAAAAGTCTAATTATAGCTTCGCCTGAGTGTTGATTTATCGGCAGCTTAGGTTACTTACTCTTTTTTCTGACCGCGGGGGAATATCGATGAAATAATTTAGAATAATATTGATTATTGGGATACAAGTTGTACTTGTCTTCAAGAGCAGTTCTTTCAAATCAATAATCGCGCCTAATTAGTGCATAAGATCATTTCCAATCAGTCCGTCCATAACGCGTATCAACGTCATATACTTAGGTAAAAGTAATGCCAATCGTTGCTAACAAACGGGATGGGAATAGAGGGATCTCTACTACTTCATCGTGAATATTAGATGCTTGGGTGCTAATTTGAAACCGTTCCTTCAGAATAAATTGGGGAAAATATTCAATAACTTTTCGCGGACTTAAGAACGATCTCATACTTCCGGTATCAATCATCATTTTTGCGTTTCTCTCTTACAAATAAATATAAGTTTTAATTTTGAATCACAATTTATTTCTAAGACTTCTTGACATGCTAGGCTGTTATACCCTCAGTTTTTTTCTTTTCGTTATTCTTCGTAACATTATTTTCACTTGATGGTAGAGGCAATAATGATGAAGAGTCGTCATAACCATAGTAGATTTCATTTACACAACCATAGCCATAGCCATCACAATTATCGTAATATGCGTCGTTATTATAAAATGCTGTCGTAGGCATACCGGTGTCGCCGTATTCATGGTCATTCATGGTAATTTTGTTTAACCTAAACCCATTTTCTAGGGGTCTATGAGGTGCTGTCCTGATAGATACGTCGGCACTTTGGAACTATGGTATTTGTCCTTGAGGAGGAATATTTGGTGGTTCTATTGCCGGTAAATTTGGTTTGTAACCAAATGGTTGTGGGGCTCTATACCCAAACTGTTGCGGAGGTCTATACCCGAATGCTTGTTAAGGCTGAAGGCCAAAAATCTCGGAAGGCCGTAATTTTGTGACTGAAAACCATACTGTGGTTGATATCCAAAACTCTGTGGGTGTGTTCCGAAATTCCCTTGACCTTGGCCTTTAAATTGAGGCATCCTAATCTGCGCATTTTGGAGAATCCCAAAATTAAATTTCGGAGTCACATCATTACTGTTACTTACCACCTAACATAGGCTTATAAAGTTATAACCCATCGGTTGACCTTGATTTACCAAAGGCCTTGACCCTGAGGTTGAGCTTTGATTATTACCGTGAATACGATTTCTCATTTTATATTGCTCTACAAAATTCACTTCTTCAAACACAACACTCAATGCCGCTTCTAGAGTACTGGGTGTCTTTAACCTCACTATTCTGACCAAATTTTCAGGAAGATTGTACAAAAATTCATTCAGAGCCGTGTGTTATCATGAATAATCAATTTAGCCTTTTTTTAAATCACTTTCCGCATTGGTGTTCACTTTTGAAATTAATAATCCAAATAATTCACACCCGATTTTATCTTTAATGATTCTAACTCGATGTTAATACACGCTTCACTACGGGGTCTCCAAAATGTTGGATAAGCAACGTCACAATATTATCCCTTTCCGACAAAAGGGCAGCTGCATTCTCTGTAAGCCTGCTCTTGATAAAATTAAACACGTATAAATTTTGATCTTCTTTTATACTCCCATAGCAGTCAATTGTGTACTGACATTTTCGCAAGAATAAATCTAATTGTTTTTATCACCGGTAAAATTTTCAATAATTTGCACTATTTCTCTTGGAATTGGTTTAATCACTGTTTCACTCGTCATCTCTACCGCGTAATTTAATCCGAAAACACAGAGCCATAACTTTGCAGAGAATACACTTGCTTAATTCACAATCTTATAAGGAAAATACACGACACAACAATTAAATGGCACACAACAAAATAAATAAAACAGTGAAAATGAAACATAAAACAAGCATAAAATTTTGGAACATGGAAAATATAAAATTCTTGTAAAAATAAATTGTAAAATTTAAATATAAAATAAACTTATTTTTAACGAGTATAATTAAAACTAATTTTTGATCAATGCTAAGATCACTAATTTAATTCTTACAGTACAACATTTGATTTTGAAAATGAGCACTTTCTATTTGTTCCTTACTCTACGTAAAGAGTTTTTAGCGTTATAATGAGCTAGGTTTGATCTCAATATTATAACAAATTAATTAGTTTTTAACAAAAAGAAACCATTTAAAATACAGGAGAGGACTAAGGAAGGATTTGGCGAAAATTTTGACTCACCAACCAACTGCAACTCCCGCACTCACTTTTCGATACCCGTTTAGAGTTATTTTTTTGGTTCACACAGAAGACCGTAATTTCTACAATTTCTATCGCAAATTTTCTGACTGAGTTTTAAGTTGGAAAATCGCGGAAAATGAGGGAAAATGAGGGAAATCTGTATCGGCTGCGCCACTCTTGATTTGGGAACGTTTTTCCGGGTATCTTTTTGATGAAGACTAAAGGAAATTGAATAAAAATACGTCCTGCCGATTCAGAGGCTGACTTTTTATTGTCTCACAGAGTTAGATGCAACGGCCACCGGAGTAGCGCCGATTAAGCACTTACATTCTAAGAACACCATGTGCTGTCTAGTCAGCGTTGTAACTAGAGCCTAGACTTAATCTTAAACAGAGGGGTGAGGGGTTTATGTAACTAGGTACACAACAAACGTTATTGACAACTTTAGCCTTTAGGCTCATCGGATTAAGAGAGAGAAGAAGTAGAGAGTGCACCGTGTTTGCACACTTGAGCACTATAATATGTCCTACACATATAGCTAGTCTTCGTTGGCTGACGTGGTCGAAATTCGGCTAGGAGGACATCTTAATCTATATAAATTTTTTGCCCTTCATTAGGAAATGATTTTTAGCCTTCGCATTAGATTAGTGATTTGGTACCTAAATACGTAGTAGTAACTAGGTTAGTTCAACAGCTTTTGCTTATTTTGTTATTATAGGTACTAGTTAATCGTCGACCTCCGTGGCGCAGCGGGCGAAGGTGCGCCGGCGACGCAGGAGGTTGCGGGTTCGATTCCCGCCTCGGAACTTTGTAAATTTGTGTACGATCTGCAGAAATTTGTTCCGGTGGTCTGGGTGTTTTCTATGTATACTCAAAATATTTATCTATGTAGTATATTGTATTAAGTATATCAGTTATCTAGTATCCATAACACAAGCTCTGCTTAACTTGGGGCTAGATAATGCTGTGTGAATTGTCCAGCATTACTTATATTTATTTAATGCTGTCATTCTGTGCCTAATTGCGGTGACCATAGAGCCACTTTATGAGCAAGTGTGTTGAAAAAAAACTATACTAACAGCTTAAGCAACTAATATCTATAAACTAGCTTATGTAAACAAAAAACAAAAACTAAGGTAGTTCACATGATGAACGACAGAAAGTTCTGTCAAGCCGATCGCGTGAGCAAGCGGCATTAGACTAAAACCCTTTGCTACGTATCCAGAGCCTTTGGTGTTATTTATCGAGGAGTGTAACATCCGAGACATCCGTGAGTTATGTTACTATGTGACATAACGGCTAGTTCAAAAACATGCTATTTTTAGCTGCAGTAATGTTCTGAAAATGCATCTCGGAAACTTTCGGATTTTGTTTTGGTTTTTCACAAACGCGTTCGTGATGAGCAGAACCTGCACACACCTGTTCAAGCAGTGCCAGTGTCGGCTAGTTCTTAAACACGCTATTTTTAGCGTAGGGCTGCAGTAATATTCTGAAAATGCATCTCGGAAACTTTCGGATTTCGTTTTGGTTTTTCCATAAGTACGGCGTCTTCACGAACGTGTTCGTGATGGGCAGAACCTGTCCACACCTGTTCACGCAGTGTCAGTGTCGGCTAGTTCTAAAATATGCAATTTTCTAGCTTAGGATTGCAGTAAAGTAATGTTCTGAAAATACATCTCGGAAACTCTCGGATTTAATTTTGGTTTTTCCATAAGTACCTACGGCGTATTCACCAACGTGTTCGTGATGATGGGCCACACCTGCCCACACCTGCCCACACCTGTTCACGCAGTGTCAGTGTCGGCTAGTTCTAAAACATGCAATTTTATAGCTTAGCGCTGCAGTAATGTTCTGAAAATGCATCTCGGAAACTCTCGAATTTAGTTTTCGTTTTTCCATTAGTACGGCGTCTTCACGGACGTTTATGAACGTTTATGGCAGAACCTGCCCACACCTGTTCACGCAATGTCAGTGTCACCAATAACCCTGTATAATAATCACAATCTGTTTAGTCAAATGTAAACTTGTCAGTTATAAATATTTTCGCAGCTGACTGTACTTACCTGAATTGTGACACTAAATAATTTACGTTGACAAGGTTCCGTCCCATTCTAATAGCCGACTGATTCAATAACTCGCACCATGATTCTTGTCCCAATTGGTTTTGAGTAGACGAATCGTAAAAAATATACCTATTAGTTTGATGCTGCATTTCGCACTATCCTTTATTTCCAAAATTTATGTGTCAAGTACAGTCACTGTAAAAAGCAAACTTTATTATGTTCACCATGTGAATTATATGATTGTTGGGGGAAATTTTAAAGGCACTAATTCGTACAAAATAATATAAAATACAAAATTTAGGTACCTAGTACCTATTACTCCTATATGATACCAAAACTTTATCATACCTAAGTATTCCTGCCTTCAATTCTGTTATACGCACCTACTTCCTGAAAACTCCTTCACATTCCCCAGCGCCCAGCAAAACAAGTTTAAAAACTTCAAGACGTTGCTGCCACAATTTTCATCTGAAAGTTAGTGGTCTTTTTAAATTAAAACTTAGCTCATCAAACAAGACTTCGCCCGCGGCCACTGAATAATAAAACCGCGGATTTGGTTAATTCACTTATAATCAAGCTTATAATCAAAACTCGGTTAATTCACTGCTTCGAGTTGATGAGAAACGAAAATGTCGCAAGGAAACTCGGAAAATGGGTTATATTTTAGTGTACCTGCTTGGTAATTTTTTCCAATATTAGCTACGTGCTTCTAGTCGTGGGCGGTTTTACTCGCGGTACCCGATATAATAGTAGTTTATGCAACTGTCATATAATGAAGGGTATTAAAACACGAGTGTGAGTTTATGAAACGAGCGTAGCGAGTTTCATAATAGTAACGAGTGTTTTAATACCCGTGTTATATGCAGTTGCATACACTACTTTATCTTCACTAATGCAATTAATCAAACAACAAGAGTAAAAGCTGACAATAGTTTATTTATAATAATTGTTCAAATTTTGGATGGTACAATTTTGAAAGTTAATGTTAATTATTGATCCAGCAGCTGTAGCGGCCGCGGGGCAAGCAGTAGAGCTCGTAGACGGAGTCGGAATATATAAAACTTTCACCATGATTGTACTGTCGTCTATGTTAGAGACTTCATCGAACTGGATGTTGTATAGCTCTTGCCTTCGGCATGCCCCCATTATGCCGAAGATTAGTGCAACCTGTAACAATAAACGATATAATAAGCTTGAGGTACGAGTACATAGCCAAGGCAAAAACTATGATTTATGAAGTAGTAAAGTGTAGGTACCTACTACCAAATTTATACACAAAGCGCTTAAACGGAGTGTCTAGATAACTTGCGTGTGTAGTACGTAAGTACTAGGTAGATTAAATAACAGAACTAAAATACACTTACCTTTTCAAAAAGATACAAAATATCTTGTCTTCCAGGAACATCTTTATTTGACCTGATGTAAACGTCAAGGACTTTTTTCCCTTGTGTCCTTCTGAACTGCGTTTCAGGAACGCTATGACTTTTGAATACTTCGTGATATCAATATTGTTGTAGATACTCAGTGTGGACTTGAGCATAGAATATTTAGCCCACCTCGCTATCCATTTTTAACTTTTAATTTGTATTTTAAAAACAAAACACATTGCGAAACATTAAATTCACGCGTACGTGTATTGTCACAGTGAACTTGCCGCCATTAATATCTAACCAATGAGAGCGCAGCTGCTCGCGCAGGGCCAATCAGGAACGAGCGCGCGCTGTTCTTTTTTTATTTAATTGGCACAAGATCTTACCAAAGAGTTTTGTGTATGTAAGTTTAGTAGTATCGACGAAGTTTTCACGTATAACCCAACTGTTTTCAAAAGCCAGCCTAATATCAAAATTTTATACAACTTGTACGAGGATTTTGACATAAGGCTCGCCAGGTTAATTGGTCGCGTTTTATTGATGTTATAATGAGATTTTACGATATCGATGTGGATATTATAACATCATGTGAAATTGCTTAAATTGAGTGTTTTGCTAACTGCGCTATAACAGTAGTCATTATAAGTCAAGTATTGGAAACATAAGTAGAATGTTATAACATTAGTGTAGATAAAAGAAGTTTATTACACACTTACACTTTGTTTTACACGTAGGTACGCCAATAGTTATGGTGATCTTTGGCAACAAACAAGTTCACGTCTATAACTTATGAGAATGCTCCTTTTTAACCCCCCGCCGCAAAAAGAGCGGGGTGTTATAAGTTTGACGTGTCTATCTGTGTATCAGTCTGTGGTATCGTAGCTCCCATACGGATGAACCGATTTGCGTTTAGTTTTTTTTGTGTCATACATAAATTTATCCCAAGTGTTCTTAGCCATGTTTCATGAAAATCTGTCGGGGGGTTATTAAAATTTATCATTTTGTAAATTTATTAAAAAAAGTTAACCCTTCAAAAACCCCCCGAAAAACTTCTGCCAGCTACTTGAGAAATTGAACAGAGAAGGTAAATTAAAAAATCTCCCTAACGATTTTTTGCAAAATTTATATTCCCTGTTTACAATTTTACATTCAAAATTATAAAAACCGGTCAACATTGACAGCCGCCATAACCAGCCTTCTCCTACAACAAAAAAAACATTGCAGATGAATAATTTAGAACTCGACCGAGTCCGTGACTCGGGGTGCATTACGATGACAGAAAACATCCAAACATTCAGTTGGTAATGTAGATATAATCGACGGAATAAGGGACGATGTCGTTAATAATTAACGGGTCGAACTCTGATGGTAAATCGATACGAGCTTTGTTTGTTTGTGTTAGGAGAAGGCTGATTGTTGATTTTATAAACAACATCCTTCGAATAGACGAAGACAAATTGTACTATATTGTTATTGAAATAAATGAAAATACTTAGGTGAAGTTCAGGCTTTTTTTAACCTTGGTTTCCGTCGTTTCCCTAATTTTTATAAAACTTTTTGTCCAAAATGAGATTTACCTACAAGCCATACCTTGAGACTTTAAATTTATCAGCAAATTGGATATCTACCTTAATATCAAGAATAATAAGCAAAGGCATTCTTCCCACAAGCATTGCTCGCGTGTATCGCGCCAATTACAGGAGGTAAGCAATTAAAACAGGATATATTTACGATCGTTCAGACAACGTGACGCCGAGGGTTAAAACTTATAATTTATCGGCGGCCTTGCTTGTGAGTTTTAACCTAGTTTTGGTACACAATAATGGGCTTCTTAATAGAAGACTAAAATACATATACATACTCTCGAAAAACATAACCCTCCTTCAGGCGCAGTCGGGCAGAGTAAAATCAGATAAAACCTCCTAAATATTAATTTAACTAGTTTATGCCCGCGGCTTCGCACGCGTTGTTTCTATGGAAACGTTTAACGGTGATTTCTATCCCATGGGACCTAATTTACGGAATAAAAGCCTATGTTTGATTCCAGGATTAGAATTACCCTATACAAAATTTCAGCCCGATCCGTTCCGTAGTTTTGGCGTGAAGAGGTAGCAAACATCATTCCATCCATCCATCCAAACTTTCGCTTTTATAATGAGTGTGATAGGTCCAGCATTTTTAATCATGTGACTTTTTTACGGACTTAAAGCCTTTATTCACAAAGAAAATTACAATAAAATAATAGAAATAAATTTGAACTAGTATTTACAATTGAAAGCATTGAGCTAACTGCAGACTGTTGCAAACAATCTACAGGTAGCTCAACCGATCCATATGAATCCCATAAATTCCATGATAAATTCTTAATTTAAGTTTCAAGTGACTGTTTCGTGAGTGGTATTAGTTCATTGAAAAACCTTCGCTAATTTCTGAAGCAATATTGTAGGTAAGCTTAAATTACGAATTTCTGTTTCAAACTAATTCTGTAATGTCTCAAACGGGCTTCGTATAGTAACTAAGGTAAGTTCAAGGGATAGGATGTGCCTGACCGAGTTAGTTGTAATTAATGGGGCACCTGAGTATCATAATTAATACCCTCGGGATAACACCTTGCTGGTATTGTATTACGTAGTACGGAACGTAACTTACCAACTACGGCGGGCTTATATTGCATAACATCTACTTTATGTCCATAGAGCGCAAAAGTCTAATGTTTAGCATGAACGTACTCCTTACACAGAAAAGTTTAGAAAATATTTTAATTGGTAGCACAATACTAACGTAAGACCCTAAACTGCTCGTGAATAAAGTCCTCAAAACTTTCGCTTTTTTTCAATGGAAGATTGTATTGTGTTACGTAGTACGGAACGTAACTTACCAACTACGGCGGGTTTATACTGCATGCAATCCATCTACTTTATGTCCATAGAGCGTAAAAGTCTAATGTTTAGTGTGAGCGTACAGCTTACACAGAAAAGTTTTGAAAATATTTTAATTAGTAGGACAATACTAACGTAAGGCCCTAAACTGCTCGTGAATAAAGTCCTCAAAACTTTCGCTTTTTTTTCAATGGAAGATTTTATTGAAAATCTTCACAACAAGCTAATTTGACAAAAGCTCGGAAGCCTCCAACGAAAATATACTTTGATCCATCATAAAATCCTTTCAAACCGAAACATAATAAATCTAAACCAGTCTGAGTACTACGTTTGGGAGCTACGATACGGATAAACTTATAAAACTTGTCTAAAAAACCAATCGCTTTACCTTGCTGGTTTTGAAGCACAACGGTGTCGTCACTGGAGTGCAAGAACTGACATCTAAAAGCAACGATTTTGGGACGGATGCCCCTAAAGATTGACGTAAAATTAATTTTGAGAATAATAATTTTGCTCTAGGGTTATTAGATATCTTGAAGATATCTTCGTTCCCTATAATTTATCCAAGTTCCTTAAACTTTAAAAGTTAATTATCGAATTCGAAGCAAAGTAGAAAGCTCTCGAGACTGCAGAAGTGAAATGAATCGCATTTATTATATCCCGTCTACTCAATTACATTCGCTTTCATGCGATTTTAATGCAAGTTCCGTGAAATATGTTCCAATAGTATTCCATAAGTGAGTTTGCATTGCCATAATGGACGTAACGGAAATGCTTTCCTTCATTGTAAGCGAGCAGATTTAATAGGTTTCATGTTTTTTAGTGTCTGGGGATTAGGTAGAAGGTTTATAATTATATTCTAGCTTATTATCCTACGAAAGATTACAATCAATTAATAGAAATAAATTAGAGCTAGTATTTACAATTGAAACAATTGACCTAACTGCAGACTGTTGCAAACAATCTACCAGTAGCTCGACTGATTCATATCAATATTGAAATGGTGATAATGATTATGCGCTGCGCCAGATACTTATCAGCTCTCGGGTCACGCGTCGCTTCGACCAGACGCTCAGATACTTAATTTTTTAAAACCCAAAGGGCCTCGGTACCCCACGGACTTAAGGGTCCGGCGACGGATGAATTTCCTATACAAACGTAATACCAAAATGATTTTTAATTTGAGCTCATTTTCAGCATGGTCTGCTATTATTTGTATTAAAATAGTATTTATCTAGGTTCCTGCCACAATTTTTTTTCAAAATACCTTTCTGAAATGAACTTAAACCGAATCGCATTTTTACATTAAAGAATAAATGTTTTCTTAGTATTTGTGTAGATAAGTATTTTGAAAAAAACTTGTAGCAGGAACCTAAATAAATACTATTCTAATACAAAGAATAGGAAACTATGGTGAAAATATTCTCAAATAATAAATCATTTTGGTACTACGTTTGTATGGGAAATTCATCTGTCGCCGGACCCTTAAGGTCTCGACTGCAAAGGGAGCTAATGCGTGGGCTCTGTTGAGACCTACATATGTGCGCCTCTTTAAGATCCTCGGCCAAATCTGCCGCCGCACCCGCCTTCACGGATGTCCTCGGGAGATGACAAGGCGTAAGTGTGTCAACACATGTAGCGTCCCACACAACGGGCATCCCCAACATGGGACTAGTGTCATACCTTTGGGCCTCTTACCATCGTCACGCAACAGACCATTTGGTTCGAGAATACTGGTACGATAGCGGTGACAAAGGCCGCTGATGATGTCGTTAAAACTGGCATGGTGAGATATCCAACCGGCGGCCCTAGTACATGATAATCCGTGATGACCAAATTGTTCGAGAGCAGTACCGAACTGGCATTGATGAGGTGCGTAACACCTTGCACCCAACCGAAGACATGTTGCGATACGGACACACAGATCCAATAAAGTACCAGTGTTATATGAAGGAAATGTTTGCAACCAATGTCCATCTCCTGGAGGCGGGCACAAACGGTTAAAAGTGTGTTTTTGTATTTAGGTATAGATTAACTGTTTTTTTTTAGACTAGCTGTTTTTTTACAAACAACATTAAAGGTTGTGTAGTGCCCATAAAACAATTTCTGCTTAGCTCGAGGCTGTGTGAATTATTATTAATTTAGTTAACTTTCAAACGAGCATTATTGGAGAAAATAGACATGAATAATAATGTGTAGATCTGACATTGGTAGATATTGCATACCGTAAAGGTAGGAATACATTGACTCACTCACATAGACAAAACACCTGAACCTACTTACAAGTATTTCATGTAGTAAACGATAGGTACTTTATTTTAATTTACATTACCTACTAAACTTTTAATTTAGGGTGTTTTAGGGATAGTAAGCTATTCTGATCATAGCTCTATGAACAAAATACGATTTTTTTGCATATTACAGCTTCGATAACTGTACAGTAAAACTATTAGCTGACTTCTTCCATCTGTGTCAATAATGGCTCTACCTCCCGCATTTCATGATACCCTTTAAAGCAAAGGTCAGCCCAAAAAGCCGGCTGTAACTCAACAGGTATTACCGTGATCCGGGATGACCGGTCAGCGGAAGGAATTAACATAGCATTTGACCCGGACACGATTTATGATCCGGTTAATGACCCGATACCGTACTTGCAAAGGGATATACCATGGATATACCTATAAGGTACGTATAATAGTAGGTACATGGTAGAGTGATTGAATGAGTTCACAGTGTTCACACAGTTCAAGCTTGTGCAAATGAAGTAGGGTCGCAATTGAATATGATGATAAGCTAATATAATAAGCTTTGGAATACTCGTTATGTAGGAAATAGATGGAAAAAAAGATAATTTGAGAAAATGAAAGGAACTGGTTCCTTGTTTACCATACCATACAACAAACGAGAGTATTCTTTACAAAGGCCACGTCTAGAACACGTCTACCCCCAGCGGTTGTCGGTTCTTCGCCAGATATGGCTGACCCACAGCCACTTCAGCGTGCTAATTCTTTGAGCTATGTCGATAACTTTGGTTCTCTGTCGGATGTATTCGTTACGAATCCTATCCTTCAGAGACGTTACTTCTCTTTGATGACGAGATGACTCGACAACCGATCACCATAAGTCATCAGTTATTACATTTTTATTATTTGAATAGATTAAAGGATTCCGCGAATGATTTTATATGAAACCTACCTGCTATAGGTACATACATATTTGCGTAATAAATTTATGCCCCATGAATTAATTCAAACTACAGCCAGCTAGAAAGCAAGAAAAAAAACAATCAAACTTTGCAAGCCAAAACAAAAGGGTTACCAGAGCACTTTGAAAAATGGTCCGTTTGACATAATAACGTGTTGCTAAAAGAACATTTTCAGTAACGTTGCAAAAGCTGCAAGTGCAAGTGTCAGGGGACTATTTATCTTGGTCGGACATCGATTGATGGCTGGGCTGAAGTATTTGCATTCTGAGATATGTTCAGTACGGACCCTGTCCGTAGATCGTAGCTAATGGTCGGTGAAACAGGATGGATGGAAAACAAAGCCAATCATTTCTGGTTAGAAAATCTTTTATATGCAAATTGTTATACTTCTGCCTGCGTGTTCCAACGTGCTTTTCACAAATAAAGCTTTTAAGTACCTACTTTTTTTTCTGAAACTAAGTAAATTGTCAGCAGTGATTCGGCTGTGGTTAAGTAGTTTTGGAAAGAAAAAGCAAATAAAACTTCAATATTTTTACATTTTATGCTGCTGAGGTAACGAAAAGATTTTCACATTCTAAGAAGATGTGTTTATTCGTAGAACTATCCCTCGCCCCGGTCGGGTCGGTATTCCGTCCCATCGGTAATATTATGTAGTTCAGTAATAGAGAGTGCACTTATGCTTTCGCACGCACTCGTGCACTAAAATAATGTCCTGCGCAGATGGCTGGCCGCCGTAGCCGAAATCCGGCTAGTAGGAGGAGGACACATCCAGTTAAAATTAGCTTCTGACTGGTATTGATATGGATCAGTTGAGCTACCTGTAGATTGTTTGCAACAGTCTGCAGTTAGCACAATTGTTTTAATTGTAAATACTAGTTCTAATTTGTTTCTATTATTTAATTGTGATTTCCTTTGTTGACATTAAATTGTCCAATTATTATTTTACACCACTCAAAATCGTTTGCTCTTTCTAAAATACACATTCACACAATAGCTAATCTTGTAATCGGTACCCCGTAATCACCCTAAAGCAATATTTTCATTATTTTCCCTCAAACGCTTCCCCTTCTAATAAAGCTTAATTTAATCAGAATTTCTGCTTACTCTGGCCAATATTCTACCGCAATTTTCCACACAAGAATTTATAATTACCACCCCTAACGTTCTAAGTGAATACAAACGACGTAGATTGATGTTTCAATTACACTTTCAGTCAATATTGAGTAATATTTTTGAATTAAAATATTTATATTTACCATTCTGCCTTTTATTATATTACTATAATACAAAGCAGAATGGTTTACCAGAGTACTTTGAAAAACTATGAACATTTAAGAGTTAAATGTAAAAAAAATACGGTTGTGCTTTGTATTTTGAACTAGGGTAAGGGGTTATCTATGATTTTCCTATTTATAGATACCTTGTATACCTACCTAATTAAAGAAGGTAACATAAAGCAATTTGATAGTTTACAGTACGTGCTATTTATAAGTTTTGCATTTTTCGCAATTTTTTTCTGATTTGAACAGACACCAAAGTTGTTTTTTTAATCAACATTGGAATGTGTCTGCAAAATTAATGAAATATCAAAATTGTTATACGTTTTACAATATTAATCCAACTAATGCCCACCATGTTGGAAAAACAAGATGTCGCCCCCGTAATTACTTCCAAAACGTTGACTTCTGACGAGTAGTGCTACAAACTTATCTGTCCCAGTCAACTAAATTTAATCTACGGCGATTCCTTCTAAACTACCCTCAGCCTTCCAAAAAACCCTTTACCACTACCACCGTTGTCAAGTGCAAATATAACTTGGTTTTGGTTGCACTGTATGACGTTCAGAAATCACCCCACAGAGTTATTTGCATTTATCCGAGTTATTAAGGACATGATCCGGTTATAGGGTAGCTTATGGTAGAAATCTGCATATAAATAGGAAAGAGGGCTTGGGCGGGATCTAAGGGATTTTAGGATGCACTCGAACAGGGTATCAATGAAGCACCGTGTACTGAAGGATTTGTATGAAAAATGAGCCTTGCATATTGCGGTAATACGGTATGTGTTACCGCAGAGTTTACGGGCAGCACAAAATCGGTATACCTGATCTATTTCACCAAGTTGGACACGAAATTTTGAATACAAAAATTTTTAGACACGACCTTTTGGAAGCCAATCTACATCTACGTCTTCGAAGCCAGGAAACGATCATTATGAATAACATATTTCTAAAACTATTTATTGAAAATAATATGACAGAAGCCTTTATTCACAAAGAAAATAACAATAAAATAATAAAAATAAATTGGAATTTACAATTGCAACAATTGAGCTAACTGCAGACTGTTGCAAACAATCTACAGGTAGCTCAATTGATCCATATATATGAAAATAATTGCATATGATGTCCTCCTAGCCGAATTTCGACCACGACCAGCCAGTCTCATCGGAGACTAGCTAGATACGCAGGACATATTATAGTGCACAAGTCTGTGCGCAAACACAGGTGCACTCTCTATTCCCTCACTCTCATAATCCAATGGGACGGCAGACTGACACGACCGGGGAGAGGTAAAGCGCAGGGTGTAACACCGCCAACTTTCTTACTCAATTGTATATAACTAGGTGTTAAATAATCGTTAAATCATTTCAATACGACTTAAAACACAACACGTAACAAAAATAATGCACCAACAATATTACTTCCGAGTTACTGCATTGCATCACAATGCACTATCAGATCAGATAATGCACTAAGTTTAGACCTATCCAATATCTTTGCACGCTCGCCTCAGTTCCGAGTTCCGCCTATCGCCTCCATCTAAAACTATTAAGTTAACGTTAACTCGAGTCCGGTTACCTCATAATCCGTTTCACTTGTATCGGGCTAGCTTGCACACGAGAGATGATAGATAGATATTGAGTATTGGTACCTTCTTTTTCTAGTATACTAGTTGCTTTAATAGTTCTCATTGATTTCGATGAGACTCTAGAAAGATTGTTAAATCTACGTTAGTTCGTTAGTTCTAATGTGGCTTGTCAGACCTATTTCGGTCTTAAATACCATGGAACACAATGTATTGTTGATATGAAAGTACTAGCTGCACCTGGCGGTGTTATACGCGTTGATAAACAAATTTAAATAATTTGAACATCCTACGGCAACACTTCACTGGGATAAAAAATATGCCAATGTTTTAATCAGAATATAAGCTATCCTGGTACCAAATTTAATCCAAACAAACACACATACTTTGGCCTTTATAATAATCATAATAATGTCCTCCTAGCCGAATTTCGACTACGGCGGCCAGTTTCTCGGAAACTAGCCAGATGCGCAGGACATATTATAGTGCACAAGTGTGTGCGCAAACACAGGTGCACTATCTGTTCCCTCACTCTCATAATCCGATGGGACGACAGATCGACACGATCGGGGAGAGGTTAGACGCAGGACCAACGGCTTAACGTGCTTTCCGAGGCACGAGGGTGTAACACCGCCAACTTCCTGACTCCGGGCTGCTACTGTGAATTTTTCTTGCTAGAAAAACCCCAATAACAACTATTGGCCCAACCCGGGATTCGAACCCAGGACCTCATAATCAGCGGTTGAACATGCCGATCGCTAGACCAACGAGGCAGTAACGCCTTTATATTAATAGTATGACTAAACAGGTAAGTATCTGGAGAAATTAATAAACTTAGCCTGGGCTTGTTTAGATATGCAGTCTACGAGAACGAGAAAAGCTGCATTAAGATACTCCATACACTTTAGCCCCTTGTCATACTAAAGAACGCTTTTTGGCAGTCAAATCATGTTAGTTGAGTAGGTAAATTTTCAAGAGCGACAAGGTACTAAAGTCAAGTAGTAGAAAGAGAAGTAAGTCATTATTATAATCGAGTTAAGAAGCATGTTACCTTATGCAGATTGGTTGTGGTGATGAACATTTTTTAAATTTTTTTTTTAGTTCTTTAAAAAAAAAAAATTTTGTTTTATACTTTAAAATATTAGCAAATCCACCACTAGAACAGAATAAGATCGCATCATACTTATGAAAATAGATGTACCTACAAACGTTTCATTTCAGTAAATCTCTTTTCTTTAGGTACCTTTACGTGTTTTCCCATCCATTTGTTTCTATTACGAATAACTTTGTTTGGCGTTAACATCAGACGCTAAGTAAAAAACATGTTCAGAACATGTAACAGGCTGTTTCAGCCTGAACATAGGGAACGTAATAAGGAAAATACGGGTTTTATGGGCAACAATGGTGATCCTGTGAAATGGAACGTAGGCGACGAATAATTGTTACGCTGGAGTTAGGATTTTGTTAGGATTCTTTTCAATTACGTAGGTACTACAGTAGCTTATAAGAGAAACACGCAGTTTAAGTATCGCTTAGATTAACTAAGCGATACTTAAACTGCGTGTTTCTAATTAAAAATGTCAATGGACTATTAATATTAATTAATAGTCCATTGACATATTTAGCTACATTGACTCTTCGCATAGATAGGACCTTTATCATATTTTATAGAGGTCCACCTAGCCGAATTTCGACCATGGCGGCTAGTCTCATTAGAGACTAGCCAGATATGCAGGACTATTATGGTGCAGAAGTGTGTGCGCAAACAAAGGTGCACTCTCTATTCCCTCACTCTCATAATCCGATGGGACGGCAGACCAACACGACCGGGGAGAGATCAAGCGCAGGACCAACGGATTAACGTGCTTTCCGAGGCATAGGGGTGTAACACAGCCAACTTCCTGACTCCGGGCTGCTACTGTGATTTTTTTCTCAAACCCCAATAACAACTATTGGACCGACCCGGGATTTGAACCCAGGTCCTCATAATCAGCGGTTGAACAAGCCTACCGCTAGACCAACGTTTAGTTATGTACCTACTTAGTTCTTCGTTTATTATATCGTTAGTTCTTTAAGTATATTGTATACCCATGCATGCAGGTTTGTATACTGGTGAATTATTCAGTCAATAAATGATGGTATACTTATACTTAAATTAACAACATGTGTTTTATCCCTCACTCTCACAATTTGAGAGTGCACCTGTATTTGGGCACTAAAATTCCTGCTCACCTGGATAGTCTACGTTAAGACTGGCCGCTCCGTAACCGAAGATTCAGCTAGGAGAACATCATTATGTCAGAGGAAGGGCTAGTTGAATTTCTTTCAAATCAAATCAAAAACTCTTTATTTCCATAAATACAATAAATGTACACTTAGAAATGGTCAAATCATAATACTAAACACTGACACAGAAATAAAGTGATATTTTTGATTTCTGTCGCTTCGGTATGTAGACTAAAGTAAAGAAGCGACGAAGGAACCTTTAGCCTGTTAGGTGTTATTTTTCGAGCCGGAGCAAAATTCGTCCCAAGCTTTTTTATCCTCTAGATAATCTGATATTTTGTAGTAAACCTTTTTACAAAGGGTATGTTTGACAATTTGTTTGAATTTATTTATTGATAATTTTTGCAACACACTTGGAGTTTTGTTGTAGAAGCGTATACATTCCCCTTTAAAAGATACATCTATCATGTGTAGCCTAGTTGTGGGCACAGCGAGTTTATTCTTATTTCTAGTATTTATATTATGTATGTCGCTATTTTTAGGGAATAGATTGATATTTCTATGAGTGTACTACAAGTTATCATAAATATATTGACATGGTACTGTCATTATGTTTATATCTTTGAATTTATCACTATTACTACGATATCTTTCCCCTACAAACAAACATGAGGAGGAAAGACTGCCTTCTTTGTTACAATAAGATCCCAAAGATAAGAAACACGATCTCCACGGACAGTTGAAAGCGCAAGACGGTATTACATTATCATATCAAAGGCTTACAAAACAAACCCAGCGACCATCGTCGGAGGCGAGACCCCATACAATTAAACCATGATAAATGGAACACGAAAAATCTAATCTAAATATTTAATGGGAGATTCCCCTACATTGAATGGCAACACATTGCAGTTCTGTGCATGTGTGTGTTTATCCCCCACTAAAGTAAAGCTGTGGAAAGTGCATTGGAGCAAGGATTTAGGATGGTTTTAAGGGTAAGCGGAAATGCGTTGACAAAAGTGCTTCTGCTAGCCTAGACTACGTTTTATGTTATTGGGAACATTTAACCGAACCATTTTTGCAAAATAAAAATAATATTCTATATCTACATTTAAAATTTCTGTAGCTATATGAAATTCACGTGGTAAAAGTTCTCTCCTATAATTTAATTTCAACGAAAGAAGTTTCAGTGCAAAGTTTTTATAATAATTTTCAAGTTTCATGACACGAAAACTAAAATTGAAATGTTTTATAGGGGTTTTTATCCCCTGGTGACACGAAGCGCCGTAGATATCGACATTTCGCGGCTTGGCAGCGGTTTGCAATAACGGCTACGTGATAGCTACGTCGCGTAGCACGTAGACCGTAGCCACCTCTACGAAGGCCCGTAGACAAACGCTACGCTCACTAATATCTGTGAAATGGCAGTATCTTATTATTGTGGGATTTCATGGCACGATGTTTTTGCGCTTACATAATTTGCAGTATTTCTCCTTTGATCGTGTTCAAGAATTGGGTAAATGCCAATATTTTATCAGCTTTTATAAACTTTCAGTCTTTTTTCTTTTTGACTTTATTTTCAGTTCTATACATATTTTTCTTAATTATACTTATTATTGTAAAATCTTTTAAAGTACCTATAGGATTGAAAATTTAAGTCAAGCGTTTTCTGCAAACAATTGCTCGTTTCCTGTACCCAAGTTAGAATCAGATGTAACCATTGTTAAGCCGGGCGTCCACTGCGAAAGGGTAATGAGCGGGAAATGAGAGATGAGTGGGCGGACTTATGCCCGCCTTTCACTGCGAGCGGAGCGGGCTCTGTACGGACTCCGTTTAACTCGCAACAGCTTTTTTCATAGAAGTCCTTCCACTGAATGAGCGGACTGAGCGGATCAAAATAATAAATAAATAAAAAGTGGTCGCAGAGTTGAGCGGATTTCCAACGGACTCCGTACGGACTCAGTTCAACTTGTAACGCAAAATTTAATATACAATTGCTTCCACTGCGAGCGAGTAAGCGGAACGGATTGAGCGAGTTAAAATGGGTCCGGTGTGCCATGCCATCGCATGCGAGTTTTGAACGGACTCAGCTCGGCTTTCTACTGACTCTTCTTCTCTTCTAGTGCGTATTATATTCTTAGGGTTTTGATGATCGAAGATCGGTTTCAAAACCCTTATGGTCTCGCTTTGTCTGTCCTTTTTTCCCTCCTTAATAACTCAAAAACTACTGCAGCTATCAATTTGAAATTTAAAACAATAATACATTTCGTGCGCCTGTACAGATTTTGAGAAAAATAAATGAAAATAAATGAAAAATGAAAATGAATATTTTCCATACAAATTGTGATGCCGAAATTTTAAAAGATACCTACAGAGTCATATGGGGTATCAAATGAAAGGTACCATTTTGTACATTTCAAAATATATTTTGAAATTTTTGTAGGTTTCATACTTTTTAAAATATTTCGAAAAAAGTCGAAAAAATACCCTTTCCCCCCCCCCTATCTCCGAAGATTGCAGAGCGATCCATGTAAAATGTATGGAGCGTTTATAGACATGGATCTATATTTTACAGGAAAAATATAGAGAAGTTTGAAAAAAGAACACTTTTTGAAAAATGGTCAAAATGGGGGGGAATAATTTTCAAAAGGGGGGGCTACCTCACCGAGTGGGGTATCAAATGAAAGGTATTTGTTTGTACGTTTCAAAACAGTTTTTCAAATTTCTGTAGGTTTCATACTTTTTGAAATATTTTGAAAAAAGTCGAAAAAATACCCATTCCCCCCCCCCTATCTCCGAAGTTTGCAGAGCGATCCGTTTAAAATGTATGGAGCGTTTGTAGATATGGATTTGGATTTTACAGGAAAAATATAGAGAAGTCTGTAAAAAGACCAATTTTTGAAAAATGGTCAAAAAGGAATAATTTTCAAAAGGGGGGCTACCCCACCGAGTGGGGTATCAAATGAAAGGTATCGGTTTGGACATTTCAAACCAGTTTTTGAAATTTCTGTAACTTTCATACTTTTTGAAATATTTCGAAAAAAGTCGAAAAATTTACCAATACCCACCTTAACCGAACCACCCATTTAACCGAAGCATGCAGAGAGATCCATCTGAAATGTAACCTACTATTCTTAGGTATTCGTTAAATTGCGAAGTCTCTAACCGGTACTTTTGGTACATATTTGTTGACAAACGTTCAAAACCCTCGGCGCGCGAGTTACACTCGCACTTGACGGATCTTGTTTTAATTATTGTCAGTTGTGTCATGTGATGTCAGATGATTCTTACGGCGGTGCCTGCCTACGCCGGTGTATGCCTCCTCCAAGGATCCCCAGTGGTTTCGGTCTCTGGCTTTTCGTGGCCACATTTTTCCTGCCACTTTTTCCTAAAACATATGCGATGCGCTAAGTCAGATCACGAACATTCACCACAAAACAAAAGTTCAACTGTCGTACCTTATTACCTCACACTCACTTTTACGACTTTCCATGTGTGCGTGCGAAGTGAAGACACTTGCAGTGCAGGAATGCACTGTTCCCGAGGGTGCCAGCCCCTGCAAATGCAAATAATATTCCATCGAAAATATTGCAGTGTTAATACCACGCTAAAATGGACGGTGCCGCCCTCTTGTGTACTTTGTGTATTGAGTTTTATTAGTACGCTTTATTGGTCGCGAAAAGGGCATCAATTATATTGCTTGATGTTAATCTGTGGTGAGGATTGGACAGGTTTTATTGTGAAATTCTTGGACTTTTGCGATTAATTTTTAATGTTCTCGTGTCAAATAACCTGAGACTAATATTTTAGATAGAGACGATTGTTCAAGTAGGTATGCGTTAAAAAGTTCAGTGTTGAAGTTTCTAACATAAAACTTCTCGAGAGAATACCAAAACTAACCACAAAAAATGGTATTGATTTGAATTTCATTTTTAAAAACTGTCAAAATGACAGGGTTTCTTTTTTCTAAAGTTGTGACCTCTTTCGTCCTAGTGCTGGGCCTCATTAGAACATTTGTAAAACGAGGTTTGTTGTTATGTTACTGACCTATGGTTGTTACAAGCCCAAGTCCTCACCCTCGGATTGTTAGCTTTTTGCCGGCTAACATAACCAACGAAAATCTGACGCCAGTATAAACACGGTCTGTCCTGAATGTTGTTATTCTGCCTACATTGGTTTAGCCAGATGTGTGGGATTAATATCGCGGCCGCCGTAGTTTGTCGTGGTCGGTATGCAAATGCTTTGTTTACGCGCTTGTTTGACCAGAGTGAATGATTCTCTCAATAATAAATCCACTCCGTTTTGTGCATTTGTGACATAAACTACAACTCAAGCATTTCATTTCATTAAACTGTGCTTTTATCTACCAGCAAGTTTTATTACTATTCATAATTTTTTTTTAATTCTCTTTATTGACCAAAATGTTTTATTGATAAAGTTTTTGTTAAATTCTGGTGAATATAACTTAGGAAGAGCGGAACTTCAGAGGAGGTTCCAAAATATTGTATAGGATAATTTTATGTTCTTTGCGAAATAAAAACATTTGTAAATTTTTGTAAAAAACTAGGTTCTGTAGGCTTCGTAACCACCAGCATCAAAGTCTTTGCTAGACCACAGCTGGAAATAAACGGCTTCAGCACCCCCTTATCAGCATCATGTGATTATTTTGCCGCATCTGGGTATTGTCACAGAATATATATAGTATAGTATAGTACGTATTGTAATGTTCCATCGGAATATGAGAGTGAGGGAATAGAGAGTGCACCTTTGTTTGCGCGCACACTTGTGCACTATAATATATCCTGCGCATCTGGCTAGTTTTTGGTGAGACTGGCCGCCGGGTTCGAAATTCGGCTAGAAGGACATCATCATTCAGTGTCTCAGTTAACTATATTTTTATTCGTTGCAAAAGTGCTAAGAACTTTGAGTTAAAAAAATAAATGATGATTCACTCCTTAATAAGTGAACACATTAAATGAGTCAGCTATTGAGCGACCACAACCTATGTACTATACAGGGTTATTGGTAGGTAATTCACTGACACTATGTGAACTGGTTTTGCCCACCATTATGAACACGTCCGTGAAGACGCCAGGTCCCAATTCTTAAAATTGGTGGAAAGTATTATAGTAAGATACATAAGTAAGTACTCCCTTTCATTGAAAAATCGTTCTTTAAGTATAGGGGTTTTCTTTAAAACTAAACCTAAAAACGGGTCTGCCTTGAAAAATCTGTGGGTGTGTGTGTGTGTTCGGCTGACTCCCAGCCAGACGAATGCCGCTTAAATCATCTTTCGTAGATGTAAAATAAGTAAATGATGATGATGTGGATTTAAATAGGAGTGGAAGGTCGGTCTTAAGTAATTAATTGGGTTTCAAACTTTATTTTCTAAGGGATTTGATTTACATAAAATTTTGAGAATTCAGACCTAGCGTCTTCACAAGCGTGTTCGTGATGATGACCAGAACCAGTTTACACAGTGTCAGTGAATTACCAATAACCCTCTATACTTAACCTGAGAATCCTGCTCTCATGTGACATTATATAATATGTGTTTTTGAGATTAAATGAATATTAAACTTAAAAAAGAGGTTATATGAATTATTGCATATATAAATAAATAAATAATGCTGGACAATTCACACAGCATTATCTAGCCCCAAGCTAAGCAGAGCTTGTGTTATGGGTACTAGATAACTGATATACTTAATACAATACACTACACAGATAGATATTTTTTATTATACATAGAAAACAGCCAGACCAACGGAACAAATTTCTGCAGATCGTACACAAATTTGTTCCGAGGCGGGAATCGAACCCGCAACCTCCTGCGTCGCAGGCGGACCTTCGCCCGCTGCGCCACGGAGGTCGACTATATACTATAATTTAAAACTACAAATAAAAGCTAACGCGCTGAAACAAAACTATTTCAACTGGTTTAAACCTTTCAAGAATAGGAAATGGAAACAGCGAGAGTGCTTTAGAGAAACACAATGCCGTATTGCGATCAAACAAAACGGGGTTAAGAGCACATTCTCCAACCCTTTGTACGGCGCACTGTTTCAGATATTCTTATCGCCTCACCCATTTCTCTGAGCAAAAACAGCGACTTTAACTGTTGCAGACCCCGGTTCTAGGGTAGTAGTGAATCCGGCTAAAAAGAGGATCCGGCATTTTTACAATAACTAAGAAATATAGGGTGGTTTATTGAGAAGGGCGGTGATGGCCGAGACCGTAAGTAAAAGATTAAATAAAAACTCTACATGCAGTTATTGTTTTCTTATATATCGAGGGCCTGAGTCCTTTCACGACTTTTTTCTAACTCTCGTGGTTTCGAACTTGGCCATCACCGCCCTTCACAAAAAACCACCCTGTATAATGTTATTGAATACCGATTTAAAAAACAAAAGCAATAAAATAAAAACATAAGTCCAAAAAGTGACAACACACTAAATCCGATTTCATCATTCGCTCAATGGATGATTTTCATCCACTTCCATCATGTACGCACTAGGTACACTTTTTGAAGAAATTGTTTTAAATTTAAATTTTAAACTTAGCTCTGTCGATTAATTACAATGTTGACCTTAGTCCGCGAACCCTGCTAAAACTCGGCTTTTTGACTTTTTGCTAATATCCGGCTTTTCAGACTTTTCACCCCACGACCATTTCTTCCCCTGTCTTAAGTGATTTACAGGCGCTCTGCGACCCATCCGCGAATATTGCCTAAGAGGGAGACCCCACGAGGTTACTAGACTTCGAGGGACCTCCCTTTCTTAACCTCAAGGTGAGACAAGGACGGCTGATCTGAAAATCTAAATTTGAAACGTGTACTTCGCGATATCCGTATCCGGCTAAATGGGTCAGGAAGGCGAAGTTTACTCCGCCACTCGGAGGGAAACCAATGGCAATAAACTCGGATGTATTCGAAATTAGAAAATTATTCGAGCTTCCTGCGAAACGGAAACGGATGTCAATTTCTTTTATTGGAAAAAAGAATATGAATGTGGCGCTTCTGTGGAGTCTCAGGATCATTTACGTTGTAGGTATTCTCATGTTTCTATTGGAAGAAAGGGAGGCCTTTGCTGTGAAGGGGAGAGCATGAACTGAAATATATGAATTCTTTCAGTCTAGTTCGAAGACAGAAAAACAGTTTTTATTTGGTTCCATTATGTTCCATCCATATTATCATAATATGTAGGTATTCATACTACCGACGCTTTCGACTCAAATAAGTTACCTACATTTTTTTCTCAAAATCTTAGGTAGAAGAACACCTAGGTATTAACTGAAACATCTGCATTGTACGAATAAAACCTTTTTTCTTCAGCTAACGAGTATCAGTGCTACAAGTTAAGGTGCCTACTCACTTCATTGCATTAGCAGTATGATGTCTGAGTTCAAGGGATAACATAAACTTCAATTGTAAACTTGCCGGAGTTGGGCACGTGCGGAGCTAAGTACAATGAAAAACAAAATAGAAGTGTTTTTAGAGAAATTTCTAAAGAGGAAAACCTGTAGGTAAGTGTAAACTTTTTTTATGAAATGAGGTAATTTATCTTTTGATAGAATTTAATTCCAAATGCTTTAATATGCATAACTAACTGACATAAAACGAAAAGGTAAAGTAACTGAATAGTCCCAAATCAAATCAAATCGACTCGATCGAGAAATCGAATCGAGAATTGGAAAGAAGGAGCAACCTACGAAACTATAACAGATGCAAGCTTTGGGCGCCTATTGAGTTCTATTGCTAGTATCACAAAATAACTAGACCATTTTCGTGTAGCTATTTATTTTTTAAACATTTTATGTACTTATCAAAGAGAATTAACATTTTGAAAAGTCACGTTAGCCCATACAACAGCCTTAAGGTACCTACCTGCCCTTACTGCCCCGTCCAAAACCCAACGTGTATGACATGTTAGGCAGAATAAAGAGATATCTGTCTAGCTATTTTTCTAGCTCTAGCATAACTTGACCTTCTCTTAGTGTGTTGTATTTATGGACTCAAACTCACGAAATGATTCTTCATTTCGTGATATTATAACAAAAAATAATATCATACACTTTCGTGCTCGCCTGTACACTAATAAAGCGACTCGGCCACGACGCACGACGCAACAAATTAGAAAGTTTTGCGCAACGCGAGTTTACTTTATACGAGGGGATGTTCTAATAAATTGCAGCAACTTAACTTGTAGGTACCTTAGTGGACAAAGTTGCCACAGATTACTTGTCGTAAGGAAAACTGTAATGGGGATCCCTTATGTTATTAATGGATTGGGCAGAAATGCTGTTACATTTTATTACATAACTATCAAATATTTTAGGAAATAATCACAGTTTAACGAACATAGTTAAAATGGGGACGAATTTCACCAATTCGGCCCTATATATATATATAATAGCTGCTAG
Organism: Eupithecia subumbrata; assembly: GCA_949316285.1. Classification (NCBI taxonomy): domain Eukaryota; kingdom Metazoa; phylum Arthropoda; class Insecta; order Lepidoptera; family Geometridae; genus Eupithecia; species Eupithecia subumbrata. The sequence goes on from OX438648.1 coordinate 2,478,777, forward strand.
CTGCATTCTCACTCACTACCCGTTGTCCTAACCCGTTTTCCCGAAGGAATGAAGCATTTTCCCGCGGTAAAAAGTAGCTTATGTTCATCAGGAATAGTGTGGGCTTCTAAAGGTAAAATAATTTTTCAAATCGGTCCAGTAGTTTCGGAGCCTATTCAATACAAACAAACAAACAATCAAATCTTTCCTCCTTATAATATTAGTATTAGTATAATATATAATAATAATAATAATGTAGGACAATTCACACAGCATTATCTAGACCCAAACTAAGCAGAACTTGTGTTATGGGTAATAGATAACTGCTATACTTAATAAAATACACTACATAGATATTTTGTTATACATAGAAAACATCCAGAACACCCTGAAAAAATATTTGTAGATGTTACAAATTCCATTTTCCATTCCATTTCATTGTTACACAGTCCCGAGACGGGAATTGAACCCGCAACCTCCTGTGTCGCAGGCGGACCTTCGCCCGCCGTGCCGCGGAGGTCGTTATTCGGGCCCTATGTTCGTTTGTTATTCAATACTAATATCTGCCCGCGTTTAAAATTTCAAGTATAAACCTGTTTTTATATCTATCTCATCGGAACTGGTTTTTGGGATAAAAAGCTAGTTTCGATCTACATCTATGCAAAATTACAGTTCAGTTTTGGCGTCAGAGAAGAATCCGTCAAAGTTTCGCATTTCTATAACCTGGAAATTTGAAGAGCTCTAAGTATGTATTTCCGTTTGTAATATTAAAATTCCGCAAAAAATAAAAACTGATCAAAAAATAAATAAGGGATGCCTTTATTTATTGCGGAACGTCTCTTCAATTGAATTCTTAAAAAGTTCATAAATAAATAAATAAGTAAGCTAAGTAGAACTTGTGATATGAGTACTAGATATCTGATATATTATGCTTGTAGGTACTTAATACAATACACTACCTACATAAATAAATGAAAGAAAGAATTGAAGGCTCTGTGAATACCGTCTACTTACTATACTTATCTACCTACTTGTAGATGGTGAATAGGTAGATAGGTCCGTTTTTCTCAAAGCACGTAGTCAGGTCTGGTATAAAACTGCCTTCCGCCGGAACCAGCGGCCGTCTGAGGAATGGACGGTTAGGGGAAAAACTTGCATAGAATGTCATTCTGAATTTAACTTATACTTTTTTCAAGTTAAAACTGAAACTGTCAACTAACAAGTCGGCTAAAGACTTGAACAAAAAAAACATCTACCGATTATTTTAAAATGCCGCCTAAAACTGATTTCTTAAATTTATGAAAATTGGCGTGAACTGTAAAAGTCTGTAATTCTTGTCATGTCACAGTAGAATAGAATAAATTAATTATCTAATAAAATAAAATAAAAATAGTTCATATATTGTTTAAGCTGGCCATTATTAGCTGTAGAAATTAGTGCTTTCTCGCCGAAATCTATAAATAATCTAATAAATTATTCTTTATTAGATTATTAAATGAATCATTTAATGATTCTAAATGGTCTATTATGCTAGAGTCGCCATAAAGCTTGCAACCCATCTCCAAATCACTCTGTAATAAACGTAGGTAACTAAATCATTTGCACAGAAAAAAAATGATACCTATTGGAAGTTGAAATGAATGTTAACTGGTAAATATCTGTAACATCACACTAATATTATAAATGCGAAAGCTTGGATGGATGGATGGATGGATGTTTGTTACCTCTTCACGCCAAAACTACTGAACGGATCAGGGTGAAATTTTGCATACAGGTAAGACTAACCCTGGAATCAAACATAGGCATAGGCTTTTTATCCCATAAATCAGCTCCTATGGGATATATATAACCTTAAAACGTTGCCATAGAAAAAACGCGAGCGAAGCCGCGGGCATAAACTAGTGGATACTAAACTTTTATAAGGGTTTTTTTCCGTGACAGTACACCTTACCTGCCTTTAGTTAAGGTAGAGATATGTCGTAGAGTATTAACGAGTCCACAGAGGGTAGTCATGTCTGTGTGTGTGGAGAGCTGATTGAATTGAGATGTTTTATCTCACGTGTGTTCAGCTTAGTAAACCTTGCATTGGGAGGTAGCTTTGCAGATTGCATCTGTTATGTACATCTTTGTAAGAAAACCTAAATATTGATGTATTACAATGCTCCGTCCTCTTTTGAAAAAGTCACGACGCGCCTAATAGTCTGGTACAGACTTTAGTTTAGTATAATACTTCATGGGACGTGACTTCATGGGATGTAAAGGGTACAGACCGTCAAATCTACCATCATATTCTTCTTTCTTTTATCTTTGGTTCTGGGTTCTGCATCATTTCGATACAATTCTACCAATGTCAGTTTACAATATCTACAACATCTACTATCATCGAGAACCGTGGATTGAGAATAGATAAGGTAAGGTAAGCCTAGATTCTTGGTCTACGTTGAGGACGTATTCGATGATTCGGCTGACATGTGATGGGACCATAGAAAACGACCAACTCCTTTTATACTTTTGAAGCTTAGTGTTAATAGTTTTAAATCGACTATAATAGTATTATAAGGTGGAAAGATTTGGTTGTTTGTTTGTTTGAATTGAATAGGCTCCAAAACTACTGGACCGATTTGAAAAATTCTTTTACGAGTACCATTAGAAGCCCACATAATTCCTGATGAAAATAGGCTACTTTTTACCGCGGGAAAATGCTTCATTCCTACGGGAAAATGGATAATAGGACAACGGGTAGTAAGAAAGCAGCTAGTATCATATAAACAACAATTCAATAGCTAGTTAGTTAATGGTAAAAAGCTTCTAAATAACTTTTCATCCAGGTTATCACAAAGACAATGCAACCCTTTATCCATACGTATTTTTACGATGTGTCGTGAGTTATAGTTATTGTCCCCTTTCGTGTCACCAAACAAATACAAATGGTTCCATTAGAGAAAATAACCATCAGATACATATCTACCGGTCCCATGTGTGCCGGCAAGTTTGTAATTCGATAACAATCGAGCCATTCGTGAGTGAATCCACTAACGAGTGACCATAGTGTTGACAATACTGCACTTTCAGGCGATGTTCGTAATAAATGTTTTTTTCAGGCATTAATTAATGTGTAGTTAAAAATAAACCATGCAATTTTATAATGACAAGCCCAAGACGAACTAAAAAAAGTGGGGCTCAGTGTGCTACCCAAAATTTGGACTGGGATCTACCATCAGCTGTCACCGGGACGGTCAAACGAAGAAGCTCCTGCCCCGAAGATTCCAAACAGACACAAAATACTATATTCGAAGTCGAAACACCTTCCGATTCAGGTAGCGGCACCTCTAAAAGCATAGACGATAGTGAAACTCTCATAGACATTGAACAACGGATATCCTTTATTATAAACGAAAATCGATCCTCCCAAAGCAATTCTGAGTCGAGCGAAGCTGATTTTATCATTGAGAGTTTTTTGAACAATCCAAACAGCGAAGATATCTTAGAGTTACCTCAAAATGAAACGCTCTGTGATCGTAGTAAAACTTTTATCATATCGGAAGAGACTGCACGTAGCAAATATGACTCATTCGCTGCTAATGACGTATCTCAGGATAAGAAAGTTAAAGATAGAAGACTCAAAGCACCTGCACCGGTGAAAAAACTCACAAAACCCTTTGATCTCGTCAAAAGTAATTCTAAGTTAGCTAATACAAAAAAGATTGAAGAAAAAGCGAGCGTATTGCCGGTCTATAGAACTTCGATTCAAGAAACAAATATAGATTTGAGTGCCAAGAAAAAAGTTGTTTCAAAGTTGCGGTTACCCTTTTCTCCTGTTAAAACGATGGAGAAGCCAAAGATAAATTTCTTTCAAAACAAAAGTAGCCAACTGCATACCAAACCCTCGCCTTTGCTATCTTCACCTGTCCGTCGAACGATTTCCAACGAGTACGTGAGACTGAAGTTCGACAACGACACTGTAATCAGGCGGACGATAGACGGGAAATCCGTGCCCAAGATTACTCCGAAAATCCAATCGATAATTCCCGAAAGCCCGGTAGATAGCGAAGACCCATTCCTAAACCTCAGCCCCAATAAGAAATATACAGTGACAGTAAACAATAAAGTGCGATGTGACAAGGATAATTACGTTATATTCGATCCTGACACGGGATTTAGTCCTGAGGCAAGGCAATCGCGAATTCCGAAGTGTGGCGAAAAGTCGCGTATTCCCCTAAAGTCCCCCGTGGGCGAGAGCTCAGGGTCGGCTCGGAAGTCAGCCAACGTCAGTGACACAGACAGCGGTATTTTGTCTCCGAATTCGCCGGTGGAGACGAGTGAACAAGGTGCCTATTATGTGAACGCAGCGGCGTTTAGTGAGTCGGTGAAAAAGTGTGTTCCCGAACTTGACATTACGATCCTTGACCCGGCGTTGGCAAGGAAGGCTGCTGAGCAAATACAGGTCAGTGTTTTTTGTGCTAGCTTATTATGCTCTCGAAAGTATGTAAAGTATTGTTTGCTTCTGGGTATTTCAAGCCTGGGTAAATCACGATGAATTCAAGTAAATTGATGAATCAAGTAGGATGAGCATGCACTGAATTCGGTGTCATTATATTAAAACTTTTTAAGGAACTTAGTAAAAGTACTGATAAAGATACCATCTACAAAAATATATCTAGGTTCTGTTTTTTAAAATACGTAAGAACCTAGAATAGGTGATAAATTAGAAAACATTTTTCTTTCGTAGACGTTGTAATTGAACTTCCGCAGGAAGTAGTCATTTTTCACGAAAACGTCTTGCAGTGTTTTGTTGCGTCAGACAAATTATTTTCTTTCCGTTTTTTCCTTGTTTGACACTGAAACACAATGAAATATTTAGAGATTATTTATTAATTTTATTATACACTCTGAAATTTTTTTTAATTCAATGAAAGCTTACTAAAACATTTAGAATGAAAAGCTTAAATTTTACGCAGAACTCTATGAAGGTAAAATTTTAGAATGATTGTAAAAATAATATTTATAAACTAAAAACATTTATTATGAAACTTTATAGGTAGGTACTAACAAAAACACAAGTTTTCTTTGTGGTGCGCCATCTAGCGGGCAGTAGTAGCGTTATACCGAAAAAGCTCAAGAGCTTTCATGAACCCGTAGCACTTTGGTTAAAACTTTTCTTTGAGCTTCGAAAGCAAGGTAGTGACGAGGTTTGACTACTCCACGCTAGATGGCGCTAAACTTTCACAATGTTTGAATCCAAGTTTCAAAATGTAGAGCTGAGTAGGTACCCATAGAGCACCAATGTGTTTTGTGTACGGCAGATTACTGTACACAGAGCCACATTATTCGGAGCAATCGCGCAGTTAATTTTGAAATGGGGCTCATTTAGCGAAAATAATGAATGAGGCGGTAACGTCTGTCTGGGGCCCACTTTTGTTATGGGCACGGGTAGTTTGTGCTTGTATAGGGAAATTGGCGGTCGTGTTAACAGTTTTATTGTGCGTTGTCTGATTTTGACGGTATTGTCTGCGGTTAGCGATGTGAAGCACTAGGACCTATTTATCAGCTTTTGTCATCGTTACAACAATCAGACTATACTTTTATCTACAGTTTATTCACTAGTCACTACCCATACACTGGCATACACATGAAATAAAAAAGATGTAGGTAGCTACTTTCTACCTATCTGTAATAAAAAATACAGTTGTAAAGATTAGTTATAGTACAGTGAACGAACGACGACTGTTTCTGAACATTGTACATTTTCAAGAACTGTTATTTTCTTCCTATGATTTTGTGATGATGACAATATTAATTGACATAAGGCTTCCCGCCTTTAGTGCTGATGAAAAAATAATTTTAAAATTGTATGTTATCCCTTACTTTATTTATTCCCTAGATCTCGAATACACTCAAACTGACGACCTCAGTGGCGCAGCGGGCGAGAGTCCGCCTGCGACGCAAGAGGTTGCGAGTTCGATTCAGAAATTTGTTCCGTTGGTCTGGGTGTTTTCTATGTACATAAAATAAAATAAAATAACTATCTATGTATATAATGTATTAAATATCGATATATTTAAAGTTATCTAATTAATACCCATAACAAAAGCTTTGAGTAGCTTACTTTGAGGCTAGAAGGTGCTGCGTGGATTGTCCAGCATTATTATTATATTATTATTATAATTCATTTACACGCCATCAGCATCGCACCGATAAACAAATAAAATGACAATAAAAAGCCACTGAACACTTCATTTCTATGCGTATGCGATTGGCACCGATCGATGCAACTTGCGAGAAATAGAATCAAACTGATTGGCCCGTGAAAGGAATATTTAAACGGGCTTCTGAGGAATGGTGTGAATGTTAAATGCACTAACCATTGAGCTGCAATCAATTCAATGGAACCTAGGATGGTACTATACTAACAGAGTTACTTCAGCTTGATTAGGGCTCTGCGTCTGGTTTAACACAATTCTGCCAGTAACTGTTAAGATAGCTCTATTATGGAGTCCGATTTTATGAACTTAATATATTTTCACACAAATATTATAAATGCGAAAGTTTGGACGTATGGATGTAGAATGTTTAGATTTGTGGATCTATGGATGTTTCTTGCTTCTTCACACCAAAGCTACTGAATGGAACGGGCAAAAATTGCGTATAGGTCGTTCTAAGCCTTGAATCAAAAATAGGCTACTTTTTATCCTATAAATCAGTTCCCATGGATGGGATAGAATATTAACCTTTAGACGCTTTCATAGAAACAACGCGTGAAGTCGCGGGCAGGAACTAGTCACTTAATATTTAAAAAAAACTAGTAACAGTAGCTATCGCAGAACGCGGAAACGCGTCGTCCAACTTCTGTCGCATCGAAAAAATCGCAGCAGTGTGCAAGATCGTATGCGTCTTAGTACAAACAAATATCGCAACAAATCGCGCGACACAAGACGCGCTTCAAAATCGCTGTGAGGTTACTGGCTTTACTACTTTATAAGCCTATGCAGGTCCACTGCTAGCCACAGGCCTCGCCTAATGAACGTCATGCCGCCGTCTTCAGCTTGACAAAAAAGCTTGAAAAAGAGACTGATTATCATCTGAAATGCTGAACGAAAATCAATTTTGTGTACTTCAAAATTTATTTTATTTCAGGGCGCGCGGCGGCTATAAATCATGCTTTCAAAAAACAGCAGTGTGTAAGGAATAGCACTATAAAACCGCAACAATTCGCGTGACACCATACGCGCTTCAACATCGCGGCTGTGGGGTAGAGGCTTAAAGTGAGATTAAAAACTTAGATATCTAGATAAAAGATTTTATTTGACACTGCAACACATAATACAAAGGTCACAATAAATAGATTGGTAACTTCCCTACAATCAGCTTTCAAACATACAAGTACTCCCGACTAACTTTTACGGCATTTTAAACTATAGTTAATGGTTTAATCGGGTATTTATCGCGTACCTTTTGTTTTTTTTTTTTTTTTTTTTGTTTTTTGTTCGATAAATACCCGATTAAACCATTAACTATGTTTACAAATCGCGAAAGTTTAAAAAGTTTTATTTTAAACTATTTTACAACCACTAAACCAAAGTAAACCACGTGAATTCAGAACTTCAGGTGAGAGGAGGTAGTGCAAACACTCATGTCGAGAGCCTTACAGGCAAGTACTACGTAACTTGGTAAACTCTCAGCTCCCCTGAAATGTTTCCACACTTTCATTAAGGTGACGAATTTTCTACGTGTATGGCCTATAGAGCTTTTACAACGTAAGTAGATAACGCTGTAAGTTTATTACAGGAATAGGGATTTATGGTTTTTGCTGAAATGCTCATTATTGTAGAGCCTCTGGTAAAATAAAAGTACTTTGCCTGATTAAATTACAGTTTGATTGGAAATTCATCTACTACAATAAATATAAAAGCTGTATAAATTCACACCACAGCATCTATTCCTAAACTAAGCTTAAGCCAGTTTTGAGGAAAATACGAAATACCTACCCTACTTAATCTTTAGCTATAGAAATAACCTGATGCCGCAGCCAGGATTGTACCCTCACGAGGAGACTGCTTAGGTCACGCATATTTGCAGCTCATAAAAGCTAGTTCATTACAAAGTTTGTTCCAAGTTAATGTAACGTAAAGTACCTAAGCATCATTTTATGAAATTCAAGAAGGTGAAAATTTACCAGGAAACTGTCTTCATAGAATTTTGTCTCTATCACGTCGACGTCTTCGTATAATATCGTCAAAGGTTAATAAAATAGGTATGAGTTTGTCTAAGCCCCCTACAAATACGCAAAGCAAACCAAATGCATTATTGAATGCCACCCCACTTCACTCGCATTGGTCTCATTCAGAAAACCATGAATCTTCGGTAGATATGGATTTATTTATGGGGTACGATCAAGCTATTCAACTTCATACCTTATTTCTTACACATCAGAGCTTAAAATTAAATTGTAGCAAAGTTAAAGATGCGATCGGAATAGGTATTCCCTCGTTGGCATCTTCAAGTGTTTCTTCAAAATTGAAAAGCTTTCAGGCGTAAAATTGTAAACTCCTGTTTTCTGAAGAATGCTTGACTTTTATCAGTCAAGTATTATAATAATTTTGAAGTATTTACGAAGAGTTATATAGACAAGCCTATGTAGAAATTAATCCGATGGGAGAGATGGAATAGAAAGAGAGTGCACCTGTGTTTCCGCACACACTTGTGCACTATATTATTTTCCTGCACATATGGCTAGTCTCCGTTGAGACTGGCCGCCTTAGGTGAATTTCGGCTAGGAGATCATTATCATCATTATGTAGTAATTGTAATATCTTAATTTTCAGCACGCAATATTAAGATAAAAAATTTAAAATTCAAAGTGTTGTTATTTCCTTTAGACTACACAAGAAAATTGGATGAACAAGTCAAAAAAGAAAAAAAATCCATGAGTCAATATCGTAATTTTACTTATTTTTCCCACCCGTGGTCACAGCCCTGGGTCAAATGGCTATGGTGAGCTAATCTGCTTAGCTGGCCACCCACTTAGTGGCGTAGCTAAGTGGTTTTAGGTAGTAGGTACATTCGGCTGTCCATTAAGATGTTAGTGATACATTTTAGGACCTTGATATACTAAAGAGAATTATTGATAGACTAAAAACGGTCGTGGAGTAAGTCAACTTTTACTAAAATTTCAACATCTCTGTGCAAGTGTCTGTACATAAAGAAGTAATGGTTTATTTGTCTTTGTATGGTAACGGTGCGCCCAGATTAAGTAACATGTTATTTATCATATGTTATATATAACACGCCTATATTATTAAAATGTTAAATTATATCAAGTCCACATTATAAAACAGTCGAGTTACTATGTTTTAAGGCATGTTTTGTTACTGAATCTGGACGCACCTTAACAAAAAAAAAACCATTAAATAATGATAAAAATAAGAAACGTACCTGTTCCTTTCCTTCAAACCCCCTTATTAACATCTGTCAATTTCAAACAGTTACCAGGGTTTTTTCTCACTCTGACAAAAGTAAAACGATTTACAGTAAATGTGTCAAAGATAAGAGAGGTTTATACAATAGATGTGTTAGGATATTTATCAATAAGTGAATGCCTGTTTAATTATAGCTACAAAGTCATTAATTCTTTAAATAAATCTAATAAAACTATAACATGACACCATAAAGTGCGTAAAACAACGGTCTGTCGCCGAGGAGGCCCATAACTCAAGCCTAAAGAAAATAATTTATGGCGCCTAATCCCCCGAGAATATACAGACAGGATACGTTACTCGTTACATGTCCTTTTAAAATAACTCTTAAACCCTTTTAATATAAAAAAAACCTACCATAAAACAAAACTTAGGTATACCTTGAAAATTAAATATACATTGGAAATAAAAATCGAATCTTTCGAATACAGATTTCATAAATTCCTTTAATTTACGAAACATGGTCTACATAAATGATATTTAGAATATAGAATGACCACTACCATGATCAGCTAAACAGTAGGCAATCTAGTACAGTAAATTGACATGAATCCAACAAAGTGTCAATTCAAAAGGTACAAAACAGGAAAAAGCTAAAATAGTTTTAACTAACAAACATCTCACTTTGTCAAGAAGGTAGTAACGTAGTAAGATTTTTGCAGTATTTGCTACCCTCCAAGAATCGGCTGGTATAATTATCAAATAAAAGTAATTTAGGTGAAATATAGATTTTATCAGAGACAGAGCCCATTACACTGCTTTCAATTAATCACAAAACCAGGTGCTCAAATTTCACTTCCAATCATTTTATCGCGATATAAATCACAGTAACTTATCTATCCAGTAGCGCAACCCCTGTGATGTATCACTAGGGTGATAATTAGTGCGTGCTATTCTGGGCCCTTCCTGACGACGGCTAAAAATGGCCCAATCAGTCAAACGGGCCGACTAGACACGTCGGATGTCAGTAATGATCTCAGGGAAACCGAGAAAATGACTGTAGAGTTGCAATACTGATTTTTAACGACGCTGTTGTGGAGCATTTCCAAACTTTTGAACATCAAAAATAGCCATATTCTCACGTATTTTACAAAGATATTTTTCTTGTACTTGCTTTGTCTCATACATACATTTTTTAAAGGGCAGAAGCCTTTATTTACAAAGATAATAGAAATAAATTAGAACTACTTACAATGGAAACAATTGAGCTAACTGCAGACTGTCGCAAACAATCTACAGGTAGCTCAACTGATCCATATCAATACCAGTCGGAAGCGTCCCCAAGACGCTGGCTGCATTGCCCCGCTATATGGCAATACTGATGCGCTGCGCCAGATACTGACCAGCTCTTAGGTCACGCGTCGCTTCGACAACATAATTATCATTATAATGTGTACCTATAGCTCTACCAGCCGCTAAGCTTTTAAAAGTCTTCATCTAAAATGGCACAGAATCAGCAAATGAACAATAAAAAATCTTGCACACGTATTCGCTCGTTCCAATAGAAATAGTACAAAATCTTTTGGGCTTATGCCAGGACTTTTAGAAAACGATGATACAGACTGCAATTTCCTTTAAAAATTCGGCATCTTTATCAATTAATTATTTTTGTTATAGTACCTATTAGCCATCGTATCGTACATATTTCTGAAAAAAAATGTAAGAGAAGGTACTTATTCTGTATAAGGTAAACCCGCCTTTGTTTCATGTTCACCAACGGACGTATGTGTGCAGATGAGGAAGTATAAAATGTAAGTCTAAATAGCGATATCTTTTAAAAAGCGAGTCAGTGTAGTAAAATACAGGTATTCAAATAGACGTATTTACTGAAGACCTCAAAGTATTGCAAGAGCTTTCCGTACTATCACAAAGTTCACGCGCTCCAATCAATCTAGATAAACTTCGACACCACACAGTCAACAGTCAACCTTAAAGAAAAGGTTCAAAAATCCTTTTGCAATGCACATTTAACCTTAGAAACCTACCTGCCTTTCAGGAAGTTGTCTAAGCGCATTGAAGATAGCAAGTTGAGCTGAAACAATCCTCTGGAGGCTTTATAAAGTGTGCAATACTTGAGCCGGCTTTGTGAAATAAATTTCCATGTGCGCATTATGTATATATTGTGTGAGCGGATCCAGAATGTGAGCATTCGATTATATTATATCATTTTCTTGGCAAACAATGCATTATGACTAGAGTTGAAAATTATTAAGAGCTTTAAACGATACGTTTTGGAAGAATCTAAGTTACAAATTTTGTTTGTTATAGACACTGATTGAACAACTTTGTCAATCAAAAATCTGATGAAACGATAGGTATATTTACTGAATTGTAAAGGCAAGTCGCTAGAGCGAGCAAGTTTTATAGAAGAAGCTTCCACAGAAATCGGAATTGCATTCACCAGATGCTACATTTCCTTCGAAACCAAAAGCTTATTCATGCAAAGGGCGGCCAGCCAATTTGTCAGTTCCGACTGTCATCTATTCTATGTCAGTAACTCAATCTGAAGTTCAAAGGGACAGCCACCTCGATAGATGGTCCGTCGCACTTTACATCCGAGCACGTGAATCTTCCTCTCAGTTATTCAATTTGTTTCTCTACGCACGTACAAAGATGTATAGATAACAAAAGAGACACGTTTGTCATTTGTTTTGAATAATAATTTCCTGGAATAATGAGTAACCATACTGACCTTCAATTTGATGTTTGATCGTTTTAGGAAGGTAACGTAGTTGTTTGGATTTTTGTCTCTGTTGCCAGCTCTATTAATTTGTAGACTCAAGTGTCAACTATTACAATGTTATTTTTTTTTTCGCAAAACATGCTATTTTTGGGCGTGCATTAAATTATACTCCTTTTATTTTGTTTAATACAAACTCAACCTCCATAAATTTTAATCATAATCGTTCATAAATGTGCAATTCAAAACTGACATTGGCAGAATTGTGTCAAATTATGATGCAGAGCCAAAAAAAAAGGAGAAGAATTTCCAAAAAAAAAAATGTGCAGTTATCTCAAACCTGACTTGTTTAGTAGTGGTAGTTCCAATTTACTAAGTATCAAATATTAGGTGGTGTTAATAAAAATTAACAGAAAAAAATATACGTTAAAAAAGTGTGTTACACTTTGCCTAATTTGCTTTGTTGTTTAATATTTACTTCAAATGCGATTGGGTTGTAATATTTTTTTACTTCCAAAATTAACGATGATTATCATTAATTTTGAAAGTAAAAAAACGTTCCTGATTCTTCGAAATCCAGTTTTAAATACCACATCCATTAACCCTCAATCGCTGCTTGCATCTGCATCCCTGCGAGCAGGGCGGCATCGATCCGCCCCAGTCGCGTACCGAGCGTCCTGTCAGCAGGACGACCGCCCGCGAAGCCTCCGCTTTTAGGCGGGAAAACGTCCGCGCTAAAACGATAACGTAATCTGAAAAATACAAAAGACAGTTATTTTAAAATTTAAGGCATATTTTAAGGATTACGCCTTTTCGTGTTGTAAGTAAATTGATGAATTATGAAACTTTTTGTATAGTTTTAGCCGTTAGTTTAATACTTTAGATAAATATTGATTGGACTGGACTTCTTTGGAGAGTGCTGTGGAAAAAAAACTTAGATAAATTATTATAGAGTACGCGTTTTTAATCTTCATATTTTTTTACCGTGCAATATTGTAGTGTTTCACAAGTTTTTATCTACTTTCTATAAATAAACTGTGTCTCGTCCATATCTGGTAAATATTGATTTTGAAGTAGAACCTTATTTCAATGGCATATTTATAATACGCGGACAATTTTACCATATACTCATGTGTGGATCAAGGTATACTTTTCAGTTTTCACTGTCATGGTCTCTTGAATTAATTTATCACCATTTTAATATCTCAACGGTCGGTGCAATCATAGATGACAGAAGTAGAGGTAAACTATTCTAAAAATGCCCTTCCCCTCTACAAAACGTCGTACATTCTGCGTGCATTTTTAGAATGGTTTATCTCTACCTAGGTATCTACAGCGATTATTCATTCCTTATTCCATCCTTTTTTAACAACGCTAATTTATCATAAAATTGGTAAAGTTGTTTCTAACATCGGAATTTAGATGACTTATCCTAAGACGTATTTTTATAAATATCTTAGGAAACCTAGGTTTCTACATAGTAAAGTTGGTTTCAACGGAGCTCCATTTTGCTAATATTTAAGTTGGCAAAAAGGTTAATAAATGATTAAGGCTTTCGTAGGCGAATTCGTAGCATTTCGTAGACGTTACGTCTACGAAGTTATTTTTTTACCAAAAAGCTTGTACGGAATTTTTTCTACGTTCATACTTCATTCGTTTAACCGTTTGTTTTTGAATTTATAAAAAAATATTAGCATAGTCTTGTCGTGAGGTTCTACGTGTTTTGCGAGTAGGCGCTAAGGCGTCGAGACACGGCTCCCATACGTGACTAGAAACAAATGGACTCATTCATACATTTTGTATGATAAGTAGATGCGGTGACAATCACTATTTATGTAGATGGGGGATTTGGAACCACTCTAAGGATAGAATTGGTTGGTATAATAGGAGTTGATTTGTTTAAAATGGTATGGGACAGATGTATGGGAGAATATTTTATAGGTTTCTGATTGTTTGGAATAACGTGATCCGATTTTCTGATACAATTACCTAGTTATGCTGTGAGAGTGTATTGGCTGACATGAATATTAAAATCGAGAATCTATGCACGTATAATACCAACGCTAGAAGATGAAACAGAAGCCGGTTTTATCGCAATTTCAGGGTAACATATTTCTTAAGAAAAACGTATCATAGGGTTTTGTTTACGCGATGAATAAAAGATAAAAACATATATATTTCGACACAAGTTTGAAACAATCTTTTATTACAAAGAAAATTACAATCTAATAATGGAAACAAATAGAACTAGTTTTTACTACTTATTGAAACAATTGAGCTAAATATAGATGAGTGAGATACATTCTATAACAAAATTAACCGAAAAAAAAACATGGGGGATATAACCAGAATTGAATCAGCGCCACCACCTATTTTTTCTTATTATTATATTAAACGAAGGAATTTTCAAAAATCGATTTTGCAGTTTGTGATACCTATCATAAGCTTATTTTTAATGCCTCTGAAAAAGTTTTATTTTGTATAGTGTAGGCAGAGATTCAACTTAGCTTATGATAGTAGGTACCACAAACTGCAAAATCGATTTTTGAAAATTCGTTTAAATATGTTAAACCCATTTTATCTTATTAATATGTAATAAGATAAAATGGGTGGTGGCGCTGAAGTGGGTCGGGTTAGCGCCTTATCAAACATTATTTAGATAGAAAATAATCATAACCGTATCTCAACAATCAGTAACAATCAAACCATACGGGAGTACCAGTTGGAAAGTCAAGTCCAGTAATACAATTAAATGAGTTATCAATATGACCGTGTGCGGGCTGCGTGCCTGGGAGGATTAGCGGGGAGAGGGGAGAGGGGGAAGTAATCGCCTTGACATGTTCCTTGTGGAACAATCCCTTCCGGTAAGATAATTTTGATATTTTCGTATTATTTTAAGTGTACGTTGCTTCGGAGAAGGTATCAATATGTTACTTGTTGCGTATCAAATTTGGCGCAATAAATTAAATATTTTCTGTAGAACTTGTCAACAATATTTTTAGATTTCTGATATTAAATGTTTTTAAGACTACATGAAAACAATTTAAAAATTGTTTTTTAATTTTGAACTCTGATAACTCTGTCGGCCATGTTGTGACATCATTAGCCTCTAAGCAAATTTTATGTCGGATCTTATACAAGTGAAATTTGCTATGTAGTCTATCTATGTATACCTATTACATTTTTACAATGATGGACGTTTGCTAATGTCAATTGTTTGTTTTCTAGCTCAGAAGAACGATCCTATGGAACTGCCGTTATTGTTCAATTTGACACTGAAGCAATAATGGACTACCAGTCTCTTTCTCACAACAGTGGTTTTACGTTAGGAAAAGGCTTACACACTCTTTTTATCAGCGCCCTCTTCCTGGTTTCGATGTACTTTTGCTGTCACGGACGCCATTTTAGTCTACGGTTTTGTTTACATGTGAGGAGATGTCATTGTGAGAAATATAAGTTTTCCCAGTGTTTTCGACTTATTTATTGAGCCAAACTGTGATATAAATTGAAAATCATATAGATGAGGTACCATGAAGTGTTCTGTAGCATGCTGTGGCCTATGTCAAAGCAAAAACAGGCCGAATCTGACCTTTCACCGGCAAGTGGCTAACATTTCGTTAAACTGTTGTCTATTGTATAATGTATTTGATATAAAGTGTATAAAAACCTGTTATTTTGAATCATCTTTGTTGTGAGCTGTAGAAACCCGCAATATTCTCAATATTTCATTCACATCGAAGACATAAAAACCGGTGCTAGTGTCGACATCATCGACCATCGAACGTTATCGATAAATTAGGTAAGGTCTGTAGTGACATATAATTGCAGGGTTTGTTGCAAGGAAACTGTCACGAAATTTAAAATGTATTATCTGGTACCTTACCAAATTTTTTTCAGAAAAAAAGTCTGATTGTTTTTTTTTAATTATATCTTTGAAAGTAAATGATTGTATAAAAATTTATTGTGTTTGTTGTTTACCTATGATAGTTATTAAAACATATTCTGCTCTTGCTTCACCTCCGGTAAACCATCGGATCCAGCTCTGATTCTGAAAATGAGGGTTTCCTTCGATTTCTCCGGGATTCCACTATCCGATCCTGAATTGGTTCAATGGCACTATCTCAGAAATGCGCTCTTCATAACATAGTATGAAACAAAGTCGCTTCCCGCTGTCTGTCTGTCTGTCCTTCCCTATGTATGCTTAAATCTTTAAAACTACGCAACGGATTTTGATGCGGTTTTTTAAATAGATAGAGTGATTCAAGAGGAAGGTTTATTTGTAGGTATTTTACATGTATAATATAGTAGAAGCACACTGACAATTTTAGAGGTTTCCGTGCGAAGCCGGGGCGGGTCGCTGGTATGATATAAATGTAAATATATTTTCCCGTCGCCTATTAGTATTTTGTCCTGACCTTACTTTACAGTGGCGCCAACTGATGAGCACAAAAACGGTAGCCCTTGATTAAAAAGACAAGCTCGTCCATCGATATAATGTTATCGACTAGACGAACATCCCTAATCCGCCATGTTTGTCAACCGATTTGTTTACATAGGTATCCAGGAAAAGTACATGCTTAGGGCAGTTCCATATGATCGTTCTTCTGAGTTTTCTAGGCGCAGCTAGTATTATGTCTGTGGTTTTCTACCCATATGACGTCACAGCACAGATCATTACATCACACTAATATTATAAATGCGAAATTTTGGATGGATGGATGGTTAGATTCATGGATGGATGGATGGATGTTTGTTACCTCTTCACGCCAAAACTACTGAACGGATCGGGTTGAAATTTTGCATACAGGTAATTCTAATCCTGGAATCAAACATAGTCTACTTTTTATCACATAAATCAGTTCCCATGGGATAAAAATCACCTTTAAACGTTTACGGAAAGACTATTTATATTAAAATAAAGTTTTGCGGTTTTCTAGGTCCTAAAAATATGGTAATATTTTTTCTCTGTAATCTGACAACAATTGATTGTTTTAAGTATATCAGCTAACTAGTACCCATAATACAAGCTCTGCTTAGCTTGGGGCTAGATAATTCTGTGTGAATTGTCCTACAGTAAAAAAAAATTAAGACCTACTTTAAAAATGAGTCAACTAGCCTATTGAAATAGTTTAACTTGTAAACGCAGGGAGAGCAAATACTTTGATAATTTATGAACCAGTGAACTCAAGAAAGGCCTTTTTGTAAACTAGCTTCAGCCCGCGGCTTTGCACGCACTTTTCATGTAGCCTATGACCGTCCCCGGGACATTCATTACCTACCTACCAAATTTCATTAACTTCCCTTCAGCCATTTAGGCATGAATATGTTACAAACAGGCAGACAACAGTTACTTTCGCTTTTATATTACTACTAGCTTCTACCCGCGGTTTCGCAGTACTTTGGAGATCTAAGGTGACAAAAATTTACATTTCACAAACTTTCGGCTTTATAATATTAGTATACTAGCAGCGCCTCGTGGTTTCGCCTATGTGTTATTCCAGACTATAATCTATTTCTGTGCCAAATTTCATCCAGATCCGTTCAGTAGTTTTTACGTGAAAAAGTAACAATCATCCATCCATCCATCCATACTTACAAACTTTCGCGTTTATAATATTAGTAGGATTAGTAAAATATGGATAAGTAAAGTAAATATTTGTCTATTTACGAATTAAACGTATATCTGTGTTTTCCTGAAACCAACTATACCTGTGATATTTAAATTCAAGATAGATTTAAATCTAGTGCGCAACGATGAGGGATTCCTGAAACCTTTAGATTATTTGTTTAAGTTATTTTCATAGAAAAATAAAAAAGTCCATTAGATTTTCTCGGAAGGCCGGACGTGCGCCTCCGAGGGGCGCTCTCATTAAGCTCAGATAAGACTATCTCAACACGCAATCTACTGGTAGAGTCAGCAGCAAGGCATTAGAATGCTTTTACGACAAATGATTCTGCTGTCAGTACTCTGTTAATTGAATTGTAGATGGTCGTGTGTGAAAAAAATCGGGTTTTTAGTATTTTCTAGGTGCTAAAAGAAATTTATATATCAGGTAAGAAGTTTTGCGAACATTGTAAGCTATTTGCTATGAATCTTTGGTGTCCACCTATCACATATGTATAATATGTATTAAAACATATCTGTCATAACAATATAAATGATAACATATTAATTTGTATACTGTTGGTGGACCTTATTAAATAAATCAATAGAAACAAACCTTGAATCAATTGTAGTTTGGATACCTTGTAGACTCTGAAACGACAATTGATTTTTAGTTTGTTTTAGTGTGGGTTCATAGCAAATGGATTAGAATGTGAGCAAAACTCCTTACCTGCTAACTAAATTACACGTAGAAAACTTAAAAAAAATTAAAAACCCGTTTTTTTCACGCTTTACCAACTTCCTCAAGATATTTGTCTTGCACTGACACATTTTTGAGTGAAAAAGTAACAACAGTACTGTTTGTTACTTTTTCACACCAAAACTAAGAACGTCAAAATTTTTGTACAGTTGTAGTTTGAGAGCTATATATTGTTTAGATTTTTCTTTCATCTTAGAAAATTGAGTGCGAAGTGAAAGTAGGTACTAAATTACTAATAGCCAAGTACCTATTACTGCCTTTATTCACAAAGAAAATTATAATGTAATTAGTATTTACAATTGAAACAATTGAGCTAACTGCAGACTGTTGCAAACAATCTACAGGTAGCTCAACTGATCCATATCAATACCAGTCGGAAGCGTCCCCAAGACTTACAATTCGATTCATACTACATATTATGATGGAGTTTCAAGGACAAAACTACACACCTTCAATTCAAATACTAAAAATCGATTTCGTTGACCAAATTGTGTTTCGTACCGTGCATTTATAAACATTTTTCATTGAAAGCCATGCAAACAGTACATTCAACGACAAAAGTTTCAGAAGTAGCGCTGGCCTATGTTTTATCAGGAATTTTAACTGCAGTTTCAGGCAGTTGTTCTGAAGTTCCCGAGGGGTGTTGTGATCTGTGTTGTTCATTTTTGGCTTCCAGTGTACAATTTAGTGCACATCCGGGAATATGCTGCTCGTTTCAGTCACCATTCCGTTTTTCTAAAAAATATACCGCGAAGGTAAAAAATGTGACAGACAAAATTAATGGCTTTAAAATATTTTTATTTACATTTGGAACTTCTAAATTTACTTAGTACTGGACTTTGGAAAGCTCGAGTAGTTTGCTCTGCGTAAATTTAGTCGCTCTATAAATTTTTGAGTTGTTATGAGTTTAACGTGTCTGACTGTGTATCTGTGCATACACAGACACAGATACACAGAGTACACAGTGGTATCGTAGCTCCCAAACAGATGAACCGATTTTCGTTTAATTTTTTTGTGTCATAGATTATTTTATCCCGAGTGTTTTTGGCCATGTTTCATGAAAATCTGTCGGGGAGTTTATAAAATTTTTAATTTTATACTTGTCTATAGTTCTGAGCTAGTTTCCGCAATCAATTTGGATTTTATGTTTTCTATCTAATTATCAGAACTGCCGATGCTGCTTCGATGTCCTTTTGAACCCTCACAGTTTCTGTATAGAAGGGGATTATTGTGCATGGACCAGTAGCTATCAAGTTACCCGTTTGATTGTTGCCGTAAGCTTGATTTATGGTATTGCTTTCGAGACCATCGGTTATTTGTATTGCTTTGCATATACAGGGTTCTACGAAATGAGTGTACCTACCAAGGCGAAAGGTTAAAGATCACCCAAACTGGGTGATATTGATTTCTCAAAAAAAAAATATTCATAAAATCGTTGAGCTAAAGTTCACCCCCTCGGGGTTTAGAATCGTCTTCTTTCGGCAGTACACATGTTACGTGGTACCATGTATACATTTTATTAAAACTTTTTTATATAGAAAGACTCTTTATTCACAAAGAAAATTACAATCAAATAATAGAATACATTAATACAAAGACTAACAATGACCCAAGACTATCAGCGATTAGCCA
Source organism: Eupithecia subumbrata (assembly GCA_949316285.1). Taxonomy (NCBI): domain Eukaryota; kingdom Metazoa; phylum Arthropoda; class Insecta; order Lepidoptera; family Geometridae; genus Eupithecia; species Eupithecia subumbrata. The sequence continues at coordinate 2,498,906 of OX438648.1, forward strand.
AGCCTTCAAATGGAAAATAAAGTTCTAATAGTAATTACACACAATTACAATTTGCTTGTGTGTCCCACAACTTCGATTCGATTCTTCGATTCTTAAGATTCTCAACCAGCTGGACGGAATACTTAACATTAACATATAATATTACAATAACATAAAATAACCCACCATGAGAACCTTACGTAATGAAGCCGACCCAAAAATGGACACTAAATTTCAATCAAAACATGCCCACAATAAAAGCGGAGTTCTCACTTAATTTTACGATCATCTAATAACGAATGATTACTCTGACACATGTGTTATGTAATTTATACGCACATTACTTCAAATGAACACGTGCTTTACATGCAAATGCTCGCCCTTTGCCGTTGGACGTGGACGTAGATTGGCCCAATCAGCTGGAACACTACCAATAAAATTTTTATTAAATAAATGTAAAACAACAGGATTGATATAAACAATCACAGTAAACAATGAATACCCTAACACTGTGGTGAATATCAACATTATGTAAATGTGATTTTCTGACCAATTTCTCATTGTAATTTTTAGCGATTGGTACATCAATCAATCACTTAATTGGGTATCATAAAAAGCGTTTGAAAATTCGGCAAATAGAATAAAAAGTGTATACCTACTATAAATAGGTAGGTCCTGTTATTTTTCGAAATATTGCATCAAAAAAACCTTCAAGGTTTAGTTTCGTCTGGCATGTACTTATTTGCCTAACTTCGCAACGAATAACTACATGCTTGCAACTAAAAAAAAGTGCTTCGTGGCCGAAAATTTAACATTGCAGACGAAGGATTTTCGACCCCAAGATACATTTTTTAAATGTTTCGAAAGCTGGTTCACCCGAATGCATAAGTGCATTGGGGTTGGAGGGGAAAATTTTGAAAAGTTTTAAACAAACTTTTTTGTAACTATTTTAGTTCACTAACAATTTTCGGAACACCCCCCCGTACAATACTAACCGATGAGAGACCAATTGAGTTAGTAAATATTTCAAAAGAAGATCATAAATTTGAATTTTCCTATTGTAACTACCTCTTCACTGTGTCACTGTTGTGGACGATGGCCAATTATGTGATTATCATGTATGAAGCAAGGGAGAAGCGTTCGGTAGCTGTGAGGTCGCTTTGAGTTCGAGCTTTTGTACACTGATCATATTTTATGAGGTGAGAAGTTATTTTACAATCACCGTGTTGAAATCAAGACCGTGAGGCTGCATTTCCACCAGAGATGCGTGGCGAGGAATATGTTTTTAGAGTGAAGTGAGTCCCAAAACCCACGTTTTGACTGTACGGAAAATCAATTTTAAGGCAATAAAACATAGAATTTTTTATAATTTTTTGATAAGCGTTAAAAGTTTAGGATTCTAGTTAGTAAGATATGGGAGTCGAAACACGATTGACAAAACTTGACTCGATACAAACAAATCGCAATCTTCATTTTTGCACAAAAAAATCTACGGAAAAAGCAGTTTTAAAAAACCATGTAGCCCTCTAGAATCTAGAATCTAGCCTAGATGTCTCAGTAACGGAGTTTTGGTTTTGAACAGCAGACTCATTCTGTAAAAGTACGAATTCGAACTCGAACTCACTCAAGTGACCGAGCTCACTTCGAACGCAAATTCACTTCACCTTGAAATGGTATTCTGTTTATGTTTATAAGCACAAGTGAAGTGAAGTGAGTATCGAAATGAGCTAGTGATTGAACCTCTGTGTTAAAGCTCTAATCGACAAATCGAATTATCTTTGTTTTGAGTTTTATTGTAAAAAACGAAAGAAAATAATTATATTCGAAATATTATGTCAATAAAAGGTCGAAGTCTACATTATGATTGCGTAAAATGAATAAAATTATTAAAAATAAAAAGTTGAACATTTGTTTGGTGGAATGGAATAGACGTCTTTGCGTTATTCTTTATCTATGGGTCACAGTGTCATTCTCATGTAAACAAAAATATTACGACGCTGGCCGGTTGTCTGGCTCAAGTGGTTTTCAAGTGGTTTTATGCTCGCTCTTTGGTCTGGCTTTTCAAGACGAATTTGATTTTTTGATACACTCCAACTGAATAATAAAGAGATAATGAAGTAAGTAACTATGTATTTACAAAAGTTGCCTTAACAATTTAGTACTAAGTAGCTAAAGCATTCTACTGATAAACATTCTTCACCATTGCAGTGTCAACGAACGATCGTCGCTCGTGCGTGAGATTCTTTTAATAAACTAATAAAAACGAATAACCGAGACATAACAACCAAATTCGATCGCTCCTTTGTAACTTTTTATTTGACAAGTGAGTTCGAGTTTCAAGTATCGAGGTGAGTTGGGAATTCCCTTACGGAATACCAACTATACGTCATTCTATAGCGTAAATGTCAAAATCTCACTCAAGTTAGTTCATTTCGTTACCACGCTCGCCACTGAGGCGCTACAAGCATGATCGAGTTTTAAAGAATACATAACTTGAAACTCACTGCGGATTCAGCTAAGTGAGGTTCGAAATGAGTTTATAGAATGAGCCTACAGGCCGTGTTCTCCATAATGTCACACTTAAAGTAAGTACTTACATGAAGGGTTATCCTAAAGACTGTTTAGCATGTAAACTAACATATTTTATACAAAAAGTCATTTTCAATTTCAACGACGTCTTGTTGGTTTTGAATATCGTCTTAACTCTGTACAAGAATGCAACTCAGTAGACAAATATTAGTTTATTTTTATAAAAACAACAAAGTACCCATCTCCTTATTTAAATTTCCTCAATCTTTCAACGTTTCACTTCACGCCTACACTAATTTCCTCGTCGCCATAAATCACATTCATCCTACTTACCCACTGAGCCACAACAATAACTCAAAGCTGGCAGAGGGACGTCTGTATCGTGGACGCTGCGGTTACCAAGGACTCATTTACACCTTAGTTTTGGTCCTTTAAACGATTGGTTAGCTGTTCGTCCAATTGCAATATTGGCTTAGACGTTTACAATACAATAATACAAAACCACTTTATTGTACACTAACAAAAATACATTACTTAAGACACAAGAACAATAGGCGGCCTTATCGTTTTTTAGGGTTTCGCACCTTAAAAGGAAAAAAGGAACCCGTATAGGATCACCTTGTTGTCCGTCTGTCTGTCTGTCAACCCCCTTTTCACAGGAACGTGTGGACGTATCGAGATGATATTAACATCATAATTTTGTAGTTTATTCACAAAAAAATTACGTATGATTCTTGATATGGACCAAAACCGGAAGTAGGTACCCTATAGGGTACCTAGTTCCCGTTGACCTAGAATCATGATATTTGGCAAGACACGAGGTTTTACAATTGTATTGAACCCTTAGTGCGTGAGTCCGTCTCGCAAATGACGTTGTATTTTTACAAGTTTTTATTTAACTTGTAATTCATGTAACTGTGTTTGTACGGGTGGAATCAAGCAACTCAATTTTGAAGCAGATATCTTCAACCGATTGAGCTGAAATTTTGTAAACACATTTAGTTTCGATGGCAATGCATTAAAAGCTTGTTTAAAAAAAAAGGTTTCTTAAAATATTGAAACTTATTAAATATTACTACCAACTACTAACGTAAAACTTACTTTTAATGTTTTTACGACCTATAAAATTTTCAGCGGGACTAAACACTGATCGATGTCGTAACGGAATGACTATTCTTTCAAAAATCTAAGATTACGCGTTAGACGCGATTGTCTTTTCTACTTGCGTGAATCACCAAATCACTTATTAATAAGTAATATAGTAAATCACTTAATAATCATCGCTTAAAGTGCTAAGTTTAATGAGCCACCACAATCCGATGTACAGTAACCAGTTGGCTTTTGCACCATCAGCAACCACAAAAAGTATAGCCAAAGGCGAAACTTTGATTATGAATTCATAATTACCGCACCCCACAGAACCCTACACGCTACAGCTCATTGCTGTGTAAATGAGCCCTGGCAGCGTACATAGACTACTAAATAGCCACTGTCGTACACATAGACCCGAGGGGTAGTCTTAACTTAATTCGGTCTTACTTGAGGCAGTGTCGTAATTAAGCTCGCCGTGACTTAGGGTCCGACTTTAAAAATAAACATAGTAAAATAATTCTATATTTATTGGTATCAGTGGTTTCTTGAAGTTCTTTAGTAATGAAAATTAACATATGATTAAAAAAAATGCATTTTCTGGCAGAATAACTCATGGCCGAAGCTTCGCTCATGTGGCAAACATTTAAAGTGGTAACTTCGCTAGCCCGCATAAAACGTGTGTAAGCTACGTCAGACTATCACATCACATCACATCACACTAATTTATAAATGCTAAAGTTTAGAAGGATGGATGGATGGATGTGTGTTACCTCTTCAAGCCAAAACTACTGAACGGATCGGATTGAAATTTTGCGATTTTCTAATCTAGAATCAAACATAGGCTACTTTGTATCCGTTAACTCAGATCCCATGGGATAGATATCACCTTCAAACGTATACATAGAAAAAATGCGTGCGGAGCCGCGGGTATAAACTAGTTTAAGAATAATGTAGCGACCATTTTATGAAATATTTTTTTAAATCAGATTTTTTACCGGAAAATGCTACTAAAACAAATGTTAATTCAAGATAGGCATAAATTATTCCTGTGTTTTAAACAATCGAACTTTGATTACAACGGGTCTATCCGGTCCGTCACTATTAAATTAACTAGCCTCTATTTCTAGATTCACTCGCTCGTAAAACAAAATCAAACGGATCTCATTATACCGGGTATTTCCGAATACAATAAGATAGTGTTTAAAATAGCCATGCGGGTAGATTCAAGTTCGCGTGAGCATGGGGAGAGGTAGACTATTTCTGTGTAGACGCACCATTATTTCTATTTTGTTCTGTTGACAACTACCAAATGGGGTTCGTTGACACCGGAAGATGGATAAACAATATTTTCTTTGAACGGGTGATGATCATGTTCATTACAGCGGCTGCTGGAAATGTATAGACGTGGATGAATATTCAGAGGTATTGATTGTATAAATCTGCATTTGAAGGTTTTGTTCATGTTTAATATGAAAGCTGAAAATGTCCTGACAATTTCAGTAAAAGTGTATAAACAGTCTCGCAAATAATTTTCCATGCAAATGTAAGTGATGAAAAAGTTATTTACGTAAAATTGAGATATCTGAGAAAAACGTAAAGATATGCTAGAGTCAGTCCTTGAAAATGTTTTTTCAAGGGGGAAAACTGGACTCCAAAAAAATGAATTCCAGTTTTCCCCTTTAAGGGGGATTTGTCAAGGGGGAAAACTGGAATAACCCGTGATTTCACGTGATAAAACAGATTTTTACGATACTTAATTCGAGACAGTTAAATCGAATTAACAAAACTAAATCAGTACCACCTGACCTCAGGTCAAGTACCTAATAGGTATCTAGAATTGAGATTATTTGAAATATCTGGGAAAAACTGAAGGATATGACAGAGTCACTGAGTTCACGCAGTAAAAGGTACTATTTATAATAATCATTTCAGGATAATAATTGAGTCAAATAAACGGACTTATCGGTACTACCTTACCTCAGGTCAAGTGTACCCTCATAGAATTCGTCATGTCATCGAAATGTAATAATTTCCTCGCATGGGGAATCGAAAAGCTATTTACAAAGAACAGGGGCCATAGGGGAGTCACCACTCGATGCGTATTTCCTTGAGAAAATAGGAAAATTGGAGTCTGTAACTGTGCAGATGAAATAAACAGCGTTTGTGTTTGCTAGATCGATTGTATCGCGTTTTGCAGGCGGTAGAACAGGCTTAGGGTACATAAATAAAACTTTTAAATCTATCATGGTTATTGAATAAAGTTATGTACAACGGAATAGTAACCATGATCTGAGCTTTCCAATATTTCGAGAGTTTCATGCGCCATGATCACGGAATAACAACTGAAGCTGAAACTGTGCCGAAATATTGGAAAACTCAAATCTCAAATCAAGGTAATTCTAGTTTTTTACCACAGGGATCCCGTGAATATTGACATCTAGGCCTAGTTTGACAGCAAACCCGCTAGGTTAGCCCTTTGACATAAACCTAACAATATCAGTGGTTTTTGTAAAGTCTGAATGATCCTCTATTTAAGGCGTTAGATAGAATAAAATAGGATTATATTTAGTGACTCAAATGAGAAGCAAACTATTTTCAACCGAGAATTTATTTGCTTTGGACCCCTAATGCGGGTTGCTAATGAACCTTTTAAAAGGCATCGTTTCCGATATTATTTGGATAGAGGTACCAAATGGGATTAGCCAAAGCGCTCTTATCCGTAATTGAGGATTATTAAATGGCCCCATAAAACTGTCTTTCTCGCGAAAATCCAGCGAAAAACAAAAAATAAATAAAATTAAACAGAATGACAAGTCAACATTTCAGTCAAGCGTCAAGCTACAGTTTGACGTGTGGCGTGCGTGATAAAACAGAGGGTAGTTGCAACACGATTTCACTTCAACTGTTATTTTACCGAGTTTCTTTTGTTTTGTTATTATACCGCGGCGAATACAGGAAATTAATCATTTCAGCTGGATTACAAATGAAATGTTTTGCTTATCAGATTGTGATCGTGTTTTAATTATTTTTTGTTATAATTTATAACTATTACAGAAGTGATTTCACACTTTTATTGCACTAATTATATTGATGATTCAAAGAAATAAAATATATTTAACTTAAACACATCAAAAACCACCGTTTTATTCTAAAACCAGAACGACTTCAAAAACACAAACTTTTGAAACCCTGTAAGCCCGAGACAAATTGTGCATTATAAATCGAAAATGTATCTAGGCGATTTTGTAGCTTATTTTCTAGTGAATAGGGTTGAAGGGGAGTGCATAATGCCCTTTGTGAAAGTGGGTAAGGGCGGCAGTGTTTACCTACACAGCGATCGATAGGGCAAAGTAGAGCCTTCGCGTGAAAATTGCAACTCGACGCAAATATCATACAGAATCTGGAACGGTATTTTTTAAAGCGAAAATAGAACTAACGAGTATAGTAGATACATATATTACGCATCATTTTGTGTTTATTTAAAGACATTTCAATTGCTTTACGGTGCTCCGTGTGCGTTTTCAAACAACCATTAGTAAAGTTTTAACTTACGTTATATCCGAAACCTTAATCAAAACAGCAAAGGTATAAAAAGTCATAGATTCTGAATAAACTTCCTCGCTACAGCTACAGTTTATTTTATTAGAAACTTTTATTGAATAAGGAATGAATACTACGTTTAAACACCGAATTTTGAGATAACGAATGGATTTGCCCGTCGTTTCCAGTAATGCTAATTTCGTCCCAGTCAGGTGGGGTTCCGTATAGTTTACGGATCTGCCCGTATCTGAGGGGACGTAGAATTATTCCCGTCGGTTTATTTTGCCTCTTTTCACGTTGATTTTTGGGGCTCGCTACGAAATTGCGGATATATTTACCTGAGCCGAATTTGATGAGCGATTTCACTCGGGCCGTATTAATTTTTACGGTTCTTGATCCAACGATTTTTCGTTCACTGAAATACGAGCAGTAAACTTCAATACCGTTCAAAAATAAGTTTATCCATTATGCACAAATATGTATTTTTAGGTTTTTGATAAATATTACGGTTCTGAGGCAAATTTGAATAAATATGTTATTGAAATAAGGTACTCAATAGTGTGCGAAAAAGATGAAGAGGTGTAATCATCTAACAATGGAGTGATATGGCAAGGAAATACATGGAGCGCCGCTTTTCAAAATCCCACCGCACAACAATACCGGCCAGTTTCAAAGTGCCTGAGCCCTGTGAGTTCTACAACAAAGCGACGCCCTTTGTCCAACGAACACTGCTGTTCGTTGCCGATGAAACTACCGGCCCTAAACCAACTGCCGAAAATGGAAAAGCCGTTGAAGAAAGCCAAGATAAAGAAGAAGCGTCAACGTCCAAATCGGGCGAGGAGCAAGAGAGATCGCCTAAAAAGTCGTTTTTCTTCTCCCCCTCGAGCTGTAGTAAGCTTCACGGCCGCTTTTTCCGGCTTCCAACGAGCCCCAAGAAGTCGAAGGAAGGCGAGAAGGGGCCAGCGGGCGCGGGGGGACTCATCAGCTACGCTCCCGGATGGTCGTTGAAAGGCGAACACCTCATGAAGTGGCAGGAATCCGGGAAGACGACTATTGAGGTAAGTGCTAAGTAGATGCTCTAAAACCTCACCTTTGGGTAAAGCTCCTCGTAAAACGTCTCATAGCGTTTTATCTATTGGAGTATATCTCACCCGCAAAAAATCTGTGCCGCGTAGGTATGGACAGATTTTGGGAATAAGTATCTCTATCATCAGTTTAAAGTAAGACCGTTATCCAATTTCTTTACTTTTAAATTATTCGAGCATAGGCAAGATAAATCTTTGGCGAGATTTCGAGACATCGCGAGATTATCACAGTAAACTTGGCATATCGATTACTGCAATAAAGTGTCTCATCAAACAGCTTATTACTCGTTAACAAGATCCGAGGGTTTCGGTAAGAAAATGGGTATTTCAATATAAACGCGCCCTCAGGTGCCGGCGGGGTTGCCATTGTGTCGGAAACTGGAAATTCAATCTACAGACGCTGGCAATGCAAATTTTACTTGGAAACACAAAAGCTCTTATTAAATGGCCTTTTTGTAATCGCTCGGGGCTTGGAATAAACAAACAATTTGTTGGTTCGTTCTGTGATTGTATTGACACGTTTTCTTACTTCGCTACTTTGAGGACCTATAGTTCCTACTTAATCTGGTTGCAACTGATTTTATTACAATAAATTTCTACCGTTATGATCTCTGGTCTTTAGGACACTGATTTACCCAAATCATGATAATCACGATACCTACTATATTAAATGAACAGAATGTGTAAATCTAAAAAGGAAATCTTTGTTCTTACGACGTTAATAAGCCCTCTTATTCAATTACAATCGTGAACGCACTCATCTGTTCACGCAAAAAAGATTAGGGCTAATTTCTCGAGGCAGTAGATATTGCCAGATTCTTTCCGACGTTTTGGCCACCATAATAATATCGCGGCGAATTACCCGCCTTGCCACCCCGCTTTTCGCAACATTTTCCCGTTTTTCTACGTAGAGCGAGATATGGCAGTATATTCCTTACGTTATTTCAAAAGTAATTCATTCATTTCTTCAAATTCATCATCGAGTGTCATCATTTCGGTTGGGATTAGGAGTCAGCCATGTCAAAAGTTTTATTAGAGGTTATTTAATATTTTAAAATTTTATTGCATGAGAACCTGGCGTGCAAAATTTATAAGAAGAACGACTCTATTTTATTATACATGGAAGAGAAACCGATTTTATTGCGTGTTAGGTATATCTAGTAAACTTCAAAATAATCCTACCAAAAAGTATTCTAGCGCTAGAAATAATTTTACTGTAACGTAGAAAAACAGCATTCTCCTTCTGTCCCCCAGCCCTCTCGTGATCCGGAAAAGTGGGGAAAGACATTGTCTACCAATAGCCTTTTATATCTGTGTAATGCGAATGTAATTTTTGTTATTTTGCACCGCTAAGAGCTAAACATTTCAGCCGAGAAATATTACGTGAAACGCGATACTCCTGTGCCTGTTTCTATTTTAAAACGACGCTGAAGGATGCCGGTGGTTTCTTCTTTCAAACTTTCCACTAGACTGCGGACAGATGTCATGCTGGGGCTTAGAATAAACGTCTAGTCGTCTAGTTTAAGCCGCCACTGTGCTTAAAAATAAGATATTGGCAAAACGACAGTAAAAGGAACCTTATAGGTAGATTGCTAAAGGTAGATTTGCTTTTCATAGACATGTCATATGGTATTGTGGTTAGGGTAACACTTCTTTAGTGAAAGTGAATTTCGATGGCAGTTGTTTGATTTTTCTTTAGACAAAGCCACTTTTTGCTGTCACCTAGAAAACTTTTTTTCAATTTGCCTTCGATAACCTTTGAAGACAAATGAGAGCTTTCTGAGTTAGGCTGACGGTGACAGTGTGTGAAAGTGGCGATGGACGATGATCATCTGGTGCTATATTTACCTGCACACCCTGGCATTATTGTCTTCCCCACAATAGGCTAGCGTATTAAAAAAATTCTAATTATTCCGTCAGTTAGATTATCAGAAGATATTAGACAAGTTTTTTTTATTTTCTCGATTAAACAAAAAACTATGAAGATATAGCCAGTTAAAGTTCCGGGTGACGTCAAACCTTGCGAAACTTTTAGAAAAGGTGTGACGTCACTAGCCCCCACTCCCAAACTTTGACGCGCTTTATTTTTGTCATATTTTGTTTGATTGACAAAAGAAAAATATGTGTCCAATATCTTCTAACTCGACTTAATAGAATAATATATTTTTTTACCCAGTATACTACCCTATTGCACTTATTTCGAAGAGCTCACGTAGAGCGTTCAGCGCTGATTATTCGTGCACGAAATCCCCCATAATTATACCAACAAAGACCTCACGTAGTATACGTAGCAATCTAATAACCTGCACAAAGCATCGGAACCTGTGCATTTGACAATAGATCCAGCACAGCTTCATTAGGAAGATAGTCCCACGCGACCGACTGAACGCAGTATAAAAAGCGAATAACTTATTCACTTCTCAGTATGCGAATATCACGAATACATTCAGTTGGTTTCGGAATTTTAATTCGATAATCGTTTATTTTTTTAACCGAATACTGGGAAAAAGATGACATCAAGTTTTATGTGTAATCTATATCTAATCGGAACAAGACCGTAGGTTTGCTAAGTAGAATTAAAATCTTAAAATTGTAGAAAATTATTCAGTAATTCTTTATTGTACAAAAATAATCACAGCATGAACTTATTGTATAATAGGATATAGCGAGTCTGAACAATAGTTTTCTTCTATCCAACCTTAGAGTTATAGAAGAAGCGATGGAATAGGTAGAGGAAGTGTAGAAATAATGAATCTAAAATACATATTCTTATAATAAAAATACCTACATATATTAAAATAATAATGACTAAATATAATTACTACAATACAGGAAAATCATTTAATGGAACGGCCGATAACAGTCCATTGCGTTTGTGATTTAAAGAGTGTATGAGCTGTTTTATAAAATGGGCTGTTCCCAAACTTGAATATGTATGAGATCGAACAGACCCGACGCATGTCACGAAGCGGGTATGATAGGGTTAATACCGAATGAAATGTTTGAACACTGATTTACTAATGGAAAATGTACCCTAAGCTTACTGGGTAGGGAGTAAATTAGATTGTTTTGTACGTAGAAGGCTTTGTTTCACATGTTACTCACAAAATCCAAAGTTTTGATGAAGTGATACATAATTATATTGAATTAATAATGACTAAATGTAATTACTACAATACAGGAAAATCATTTAGTGGAACGGCCGATAACAGTCCATTGCGTTTGTGATTTAAAGAGTGTATGAGCTGTTTTATAAAATGGGCTGTTCCCAAACTTGAATATGTATGAGATCGAACAGACCCGACGCATGTCACGAAGCGGGTATGATAGGGTTAATACCGAATGAAATGTTTGAACACTGATTTAGTAATGGAAAATGTACCCTAAGCTTACTGGGTAGGGAGTAAATTAGAATGTTTTGTTCGAAGAAGGCTTTGTTTCACAGGTTACTCACAAAATCCAAAGTTTTGATGGAGTGATTACGGAATTTGGGTCGTGTTATGGCATGGCATGAATTTTTTAGGCTGTTTTTATTCAACCAATTGGTTAAGGTATCTTAGTAAAAGTTGTAACGCAAAAATTCACTACGAAGCAAAACTGAACTTATTTAAAAAGCTGAGAGCTAAAACGCTTTTCAAGTTTTAGCAAAAAATCAAAAAAATATATTGGCAGAGTTCAAAAATCTCCTGAAAAACTTTTCAATAAAATACCAACAGAACTCATTAACAAAGTTAGCCACTAGCGCCATCTATCTCAATACAAATACTGTTTCCCGCAGAGATAAATAAAAGCAAGATAAAATCTGTATTTCTTTGTTTTCTTTGTGGAGTGCATCAGTAATGCACCCTCTTGGTAAATGAGGGCTATTTTCTTATTTTATAAAGTGGGAAGTGATGGATGGGATGATATTGAATGCGAATTGAGATTTATAGCTGATCGTTATGTACTAAGTAAATATTTATGGAGTGATTTGTTTCGTTGAACAGTCGGGGGATTAAAGTTTTTCTTCTTTGTGATTCTGGTCACGTCTTCACTCTTCAGGGTGATACTTATGTGTATGTTTTTAGCAAGCACAAAAAATCTTTAAAACAACTACCTGTACTTACGGTTTGAGAGGTTTGTCATACACCGTCATATTTCTATGACGTACCTAATTTGCGATAATGGCTATCGTCAATTTCACTCTCACGAATACAATTTTTTTTTACATTTTTAAACCCTTTTATGACAAAAAATATAACTAGTATTTAATAGAAGCAATTGAGCTAACTGCAATCAGTTGCAAACAATCTACAGGTAGCTCAACTGATCCATATCAATACCAGTCGGAAGCGTCCCCAAGACGCTGGCTGCATTGCCCCGCTGTATGGCAATGCTGATGCGCTGCGCTAGATACTCACCAGCTCTCGGGTCACGCGTCGCTTCGACCAGATGCTCGGATAATTTTTTAAGACCCGAAGAGCCTCGTCACCCCACGGACCTAGTGTCTCAACTCCAAGGGGAGCAAAGGTGTAGACTCTGTCGAGACCTGCATATTTAAATATTTTTAAAGATTTTTTCTGTATTAATTTACTTGTAGGTACCCGAAGTGAAAACCTCAAGCATATAAATCTCCACCCAAAACAAATATTATTTTTCGGCTCCCCATACAAAATCTGTCACAATCCCTGCATTTCCAGGGGGTATCGTAATCGATATTGACAGGTTCATTCGCAGCCGAACGCGATGTTTCACTCCACTGAGCATTCAGAGACTTATTACCCGGCTAATTATGTAGAGGAAGTAGTGAGGGATCGGCTACATGGCCAGAAATTTCTTCCTTATGGTCTATAAGGAAGAAATTTCTTCTCAATGAGATTCCTACAACATGTTGAAGATGGTTAGGCGTACAGGTAAGACAAAGGTGGTGTTGTTGTGATTCGCTAATTGTATTTTTGGTAGAAATTAGATTCTTGTTTATATTTCAAAGGTAGCAAAATTCGCGGGGCCTTATGTATATACGGCTAGCACAGGACCTTATGGGATGGCACAAACTTCGGGAGGCAGTAATCATGAGCGGATATTCATGCGGATAGTAAAGATTATGACCTAGATTCGTATTAAATACCGAAGCCTCGAATTATTTAAGGCGCTGTGAATCGCTATCGTGCTAATCAGGTCAATAAGGTTGAAAACAGCGCGCGGTGGGCCTGTAGCTTTTCGAATAAATTAATGAATTAAATTAAATATTTTACTATTATATACTTTATCAAAAAACGATGTTAGCAAGAAACTAGATCAACATGTTACCTATCTTCAACAATAAATCTTAAGTTGGTATTCATAGTAGTTATTAAAATATTTGGATTTGAAATTCAAAAATGAATCATTTTGAAAAAAATATCTTTATCGAGAAAAGTTCCTGCTATTATGTTGTCAGCTTAGCTTGAGTCTAGGGGGAACCTAAACTAATACATACATATATGTATAGTAATTGAAGACGTGGCTTGTTCAAAAGTCTAATTTTTTTGTACTTGAAAGACGAGCAATAGTCGACATGCAGCGCCTAAACTGTCTAATACCTAGTTTAAACCAGTTAACACGTCCAGTGCCACTGACTCGCCCTGCGTGTTCACGTAATTTTTATTCTGGTGCCGTTGACGCACCTGGCGCGTCAACCGTGAAATATACGCGGCATCCGGCAATACATAATGAAAATCGTGGTGGCATTGAAGGTGTTAACGAGGCTGAAACTGGCATATCTTTAAAGATAAAAATGGTAGAGTCGACTATTTCACCGTGGATTTGATGTTTTCTGAGACAGCTAATTATACCGAGGAAGTAGTTAGGGGCATCGGAAGACGAGGGAAAGCTCTGCTCGCGGCGTCTCATTTTGTTGTGCTCTTGCTATTAAATTATGCAATTTTGTGGAGATAATGAATTTTCAGGATAATCTAGTAAAAGCTGATGAAGGTTTGTATTTTAGACTAAGCTACTCACTCATTTAGTAGGTAATAATTAAAGAGCTCTCGAAAATTACGGAAATGAGAATAAATAGCGCTCTGCTTTCACTAATTTTGACTAAAATTACGCAAGTTTAAATTTTTCAAACAACTTTAGTAATGAATTCAGAAATCAATGACTATAATTTTTTTAGGCTTAAAAATAAGCACTTAGACAAACCAAACCTTCCCCTTTCCTTCACAAGAGAAAGAGGATTACTCTTCCTCTTTTGACAGCTCTATAACATTAAATAAATAAATAATAAATAAATAATTCACACAGCATTATCTAGCCCCAAGCTAAGCAGAGCTTGTGTTATGGGTACTAGATAACTGATATACTTAATTATTGTATTAAGTACATAGATAGATATTTTTTATTATACATAGATAACGTCCAGAACAATGCCTAGGATTATTGTAACTTTACCTATCCATTTGACGTCCACTCGAATATGAAGCGCTATTTCAGTGGTTTATTACCCTACCTACAAAAACATCCCACTCCGAAAATTAATGGTTCCCAACGTTCAAATAACTCTTGCATCCACCCTATCGTGAGCAAAAAGCATATTTATGACGTCACCGCAGACATTGGTCATCTGGTTTTGCCCACTGGCTGTATAATACCGATGGCATGCCCGGATTGTGGACAGGTGAGATGCCCGAGCCTGGAGGCTTGCAAATTGTCGGTTTGGGGTTCAAGTGGGGTCAGTTAAACAACAACTTTGAAGAATGGGATAGGTGGTAGGACATGCTACCTTTGGTGTCCAGGAAACAATTTAGGAGTATAGGTTAATGTTTCCCTAAAGTTAAGACTGTTTGGATAATTTCTACGTGTTAAAACGTGAGTTACTAAAGTATGTATACCAAATTACAGTTAATTGGGTGTACTGTTTTGAGTTTATATGTAGCGTCACGAAGGTAAGCGGCATATTGAATCATAGGAGTTTACCAAAAACATGTAAAACAATCAATTGAAAATACGAATTTAAAAAGTAAAGTTTAATCGTGCTGCAGTGAAAAATTCAATTCAATATCTTTATTTTCAGATACGACGGCTCGTAGACAATAAAAAATAGTAGAAATGCTAAATTTATTTATTAAAATCAGGATCCCTGTCCCACCAAATTGAAAGGCCGATCGACCGATCGATCACTCGAAACTGATTTCGCAGATCACAGCTATCATAATAAAGTGGAAATCGGATGTAGCTATCCACTGGAATTGGTTTTACCGGGATTTTCCAGACGAGCGACGATCTGCCTACATTATTCCATGCAATCAGGGATGATGGATCATTAGTCTCATTACTTAGTTCACTAATACCAATGTTTGCTATTAATGAGTGGGTATTAATTTGATTAACTCTAGTCTGGTAGTATTTGTCAATTAAATATTCGAAACCTAATTGCGTCCATTCTCATAATAAAAGAAGGGAGAGGATTGGTTACACAAAAAATTGTTAAGCCATTTCCTGATTTTGAAAGTTTCTCTGCGTTCCTTAAATTTAATCCGGATTCATAAGCTACAGGATTTGGCTACACACACTAATCTAATTACGAGCAGCAGATTTATCTACCCTCTCAAAATAACCAAATTACTGTAAGAGAGCAAGAGCATCACAGAACTGCGGCCCGTTCCGATGCGACCCACCCCGATCCGTCTCTAATGGACGCCAGCCTTAACATTCCTGAAAATATTTATTTTTCTAACTTCACCGAGGAACTCGTAAAGGGATTTATAGGACAGAGCTATCCTGCACGAGAACGTTTATGCAGGACCGCCCTTGTTGTTCTTGCATTACCGCAAACAAAACGGAATTGTGGAAATGAGTTTTTGTTCTCCCATTGTTTTTGGAATCTGTCGACTGAAGGAAAGGGGCGGCTGAATTAACAGAAAATACGCATGTGAGAAGTTCCTACCTCGTATTGATGCTACGTACTTTCTTCTTGATTACTTTATTAGGATGGAAAGACTGATTATGAAAAATTACGTATTATTGTAATAAACTGTCTGATTCTAGATTAGAACTCACAACTATTGATTATTAACACGGTCAAGCATTAAAAGAACATCAAAGAAACATTTTAGGCTTAATTCAAATCACCTTTATCACAAAAGTAAGATGTTTAAAAGATCATGGGTATGTTATTTAATCTCCATTCACATTCACAGCCAACCGTTAAAATAAAATGATCTACTAAATCGCGCCAACCATTTTATCAAGATCTTAAACGAGCTTAATCAGGTGGTCTCTGATGAAGATTGACGTGAATTTGGGACAAGGGTCTCGACATGTTTGGATTGTCACATCACAACCATTGGCAAGGCAATCAGTCACGTTGAACCAATCAAGAAAGAAACAAATAGATGAGCCTGTCTCATTAGTTCTGTTATAAAAATCCAAGGAAATAGAGGAAGACAAATCAAATTCCCGGTGCAAGCAGTGTTTCCATGAAATTCGTTTGGGTAGCCAGCGGAATATGTGATTTAAACCTTTTCAGAATAGGTGATAATATTGTACGAAACGCCTTTCTCATCCAAAAGCAGCCACGCAATCCCAACGAAATGATATATTGCCTGACAGACGATCTGAATATCTATATGCGCTTGTGTACGAGTGAGTATGTGAGAATGTGTCCATTGACGATGCTCTCGTAAATCATCGTGTACAAACAAACAGACCTCGATTAACAGTAATATTGTTAGCTGCTGGCATAAATCTAAATGAACGGAGCTTGATATGGGTCAAGTTAGAACGGCTCTGTATTTTACATTTTTAATACGTAGTATCAGTAGGTATAGGTAAAGTTTTTAAAGCTGATCCGATTATCTTCTGTTTTTTCATATAACGCGGACGTAACGAATCCAGGCCACAGATTAGGTAATGTTTTGTCTATTAGAAGTTTTCCGCCTTATATTAGGTATATTCTACCACCCTTATGTGTCACTTATCTCCATGTTGTACTGTTTTTTCCATTTGTTTATTTTATACAAAAAAGGTCTCAGTAGTCCGGTTACTTAATTCAACCGGACTACTGATACATCGAGCGACTCAGTAGTCCGGTTGAGTTAATTTTAACCGGACTACTGAGACTACACCCTTTTTTGTACCTGTGTCCAATCTGTTTTTTAAGTTCATGAAAATAAATTGAAATGAAAACTCTTGGACTTTGTTGTACGAATAGGATAAGTACAAAAATATTTGTAGAATTGGTAGATCAAAGAAAGTAGACAGGCATAACTAGTCGTTACCAATCAGCGAAACAGACAAAATCGAAAATCGTAAATGTTGTTGCGCTGGGATCAAATTCCACTTCAGTTATTAATTAATCGCTTCACCATAACGATGGTATCGTCTCAGAATGACACAGTTTTGCATTTTCAACCGACGAAAAACAGAGGAGTTTATCAAGTGGACGCGTTTAAATATTTTTATTTTTTATGTATGACCACGCACAACTTTTTACAGAATAGTCCGATTTTGATAATTCTATTTTATTGGATAGGGTATACCTCGATGTGTCATCAAACAAAATTAGACTCGAATTTTAAGTAGATGTCGCCACTAGAAGAATTTGAAGATGGTTTATCGTTTTTGAAAACACGCCAAATTATACTTTTGATGAAAGAAACTACAGATGGAGAGTTGCGACTCAAAAGTGTCCTGGCACCGCACGCAATATCCTGAGTTCTTTCATGTATGGACGATTCAGTGGCGGTACCATTGTCATAGTAAAGGGATTGGTTATCAGAATGTTGCCCCTGCATTAGAGACAGCAGACAGACCCTTCCAATTAAATTTTCTATTGAGACAGAAGTTTCAAACCACAATCAGGCATTCTATCTTGATTCACATTTTGCGTGTCACCAAAGGACTCAATTGAAACAGCTGGTGCACTAGTCCGTACCGTAACGCGATACACTAATTACAATGCGACAATCTGTATATTGAATGTCCTGGATATTTGTTTAATTAAAATGTGGAATTCAGGCTTTATTTGCTTGAAAATTAAGTAACAAACTGTTGTAAATATTGCAGAAAGTCATTTGGGACTGAAAACGGTTCTTTTTCTTCATTATGAGTGTAAGCGGATTAAAAGTGAACCTATGTTTTTTCCTTCTTAAATTGTCTGTTGTCTTGTTAATTGCAATAATAAGAAGTAAAATCTATATTTTGGTACCTATAGCTCTCGCACGAGAGCGTGCATAGAAATCCTACAAATATAGATATATCTTGATGAAGATTTATATGAGACTGAGTCACCTTCCAGACGTAAAAAGGTTTGCTGGGGCGAACGGTGGAAGACAATGTCAAATTTCAACTTCAACTTCTTGTCAAATGGCTTCTGAATGTCAGATTGAGAACCTCAGAAAACATATTGATTAGTGACTGCTTTCTTTATTTATTTGCTCTGATCTGCTTTACCTACTAGAGTAAAGGATCAATCTTTCTCCAACTTCTCCCAAAAGAGGGTTTTTGTTTAATGTTATTTTTGCATTTGTTGCCTTTATGTGTCAGGAACACACACCACGGCACTCTGATATCAATTAGTTAGTATTCGTCGCGCGAATCATTAACGGTTCATTAGATTCGTACGCGGTCTAATTGGCGTCGCGTCGTGTTTCGAAATTCGAATCAAAGCGAACAATCCGATTCGTCAAAGAGATGTCAAATTGACGTAATGAACCGGAGTTTGCAAATGCAAACTCCATGGTGCTTGCCTGTTTCTGGTTATTTTATTTTACGTTCATAAACATTTGGTTAGATTAGGTTAGGTAGCTACAAAATGTTCCTGAATAGGTAGTTTCTTTAGATTATTAATCTTTAACATATAAAAAATGGAAAGTTACGGTAAGTATATCGCTATTTTCCTATTTTAAAAAGTAAAAAACAACACGAAAGCTACAAGAACGCCAACTAAATAAAAAAACATACCGTAATTTAATTGGACTTTTGTGTTTAAGCTTTTTTCATTGTTATTTGTTGAACACCCATTTTAATTTGAAGAAGGTTCACACTTGAAATTAATTAAATCTTGTATCCTACGAACGTGCTCACTTCCGCATGCCGCCCTCACCATTTGGGCGCTTAATTGTTTCGAAATTCGAACGCCGAATTATTTTGATTTATAGCTTTGTGATTGGTGCAACTCGATTTAGGACTAGGGACTTCGGGCGTTTAATCGAATGAAATGAAAAATAAATGAACCACTTGTCTTCTGAACGATGTTTACAATGTTAATAGAGTTGAGTTGTGTTTGCGGTTACATAGATAAGATTATGGTTGTAACTCAAAATGTAGGTATAATAGGGCTAAATTAGAGCAAAACCACGAAATTTGACATGAGGCTCGATTCTGGTTTATTGTTTACTAGCTGTACCCGCGACTTCGTTCGCGATTGCCTTACCTGCCGACTAATTAAGTTCACATTTAACCATAGTCTCTCATATTATGAAACGCCGCCGTGCAAAAAATCGTGTAGGGTCTACGGGGGATAGCATATTGTCATCTTCAATCCCATTCTTTATCCACACGACTTTTAGCTACGACTCGGCCAGCGTCAGTGTTAAGAAGTGTCCTACTCGTTTGACTTACTCACAGCTGGGGCCCTATTCTGCTATACTAATCGCTTCACTATGACAGGGCTATCGTCACAGAAAGACACTTTTTGGTATTCCACCTTGGATGAAAGAAATTATGATGAATGCAGATCGAGAGACGCGCGTGTCAAGTTACGAAATAAAAGATGTTGATAGGGTATTGACAACCACGTTTATATATATATACAAGTGTCCAATTATAGAAAATAAAACTAAAGGTAGATTATCATTAATGGTCTGCGACCCTTAATATAACTAGGGCCTTAAAATAAACAGTCAGATTGGACGCAGGGAATCCTAAATGACCCTTGCAAAAAGTCGGTGTGAAGCACCGAATATTAATCGGGACACGTGAGAATTGGTCCAGTTTAGTATAAGTGGGTATGAAGTACCCCAAATATAATTACAAACTTTATGAAATATGTAGGGTGAGAAGCACCCTAACTTAATACGACTCGTATAAAAACGGGCCTTTTTGTGAATAAGCTCGGGCGTGAAGCGCCCACATACGTAGGGTGAGAAGCACCCTAACTTAAGACCTAGTCCTTCCTACCGAACCTAACTGGATCCTACCTACCTAACCGGGGAAGAGAGAAAACAGGAAACCTTATCTTTTAATGCACAACCGGAAGAATAGAAAACTAATTAATTGGAAGGAGTATCACAAATAACAAGCCACGCCAGATTCGTAATCAGCTCGCCATCACGCACAGGAAGGAGAAGGTCGGGCAGCAACTCAGGTCACCACACGGGACGCAGATGGGGACGTCCGCTCGTGAGTAGAGTAGGTACTTCGGCTCACGGGTTATGATCGGGGCGGCCTGCCCGCGATCTGTGTGGTGTTGGGAACGTCTCTCACGCTCCCAGGGTGCCACTCGACATGAATATGAAGAGATGGAAAATGGTTAGAACAGCACAGAAATCAATTTGCACAGCAAGAGGTTCTTTTATAAGTTATCTTATTTTTAAGATTCTAAAACATTATTTCACTGGATTTTCACTGTAAAAACTTTAAAAAGACTTTATTAGAGAGCCCACATAATTGAGCCAAAGTAATTGGCTTGAAAAACTTCTGAAAATAAAACTTTGCTGAAAAATACTGAAAATCAATCCTTTCCTCTCGCTGACTTTTTCCGGAGTCATATCATTCTTTTTCTTTTCTTCCATTAGCTGTCATATTCGAAAAAGACTACTAGCTTTTAAAATAATGTCATAAAAACAAGAAAATAGGTTCGATAATTAATAATGAAACCTTTTCTTGAAGCGAACCCTACATTATCACCTCAATTAGGGCAAAAAAAAATAATAATAACTAAATTATTTTTTTTTTTTATTAATCATAAGATTGTAGTTCATTGAAAGTGAAAAACAATAATAACAAGTGTAAGTCCACCGTTTAACAAGTGCCACCGACACATAGTGTAAAAGTGCATGAAACAAACGGTGAAAAATTAATAATTATAATAAAATAGAAAAGACAGACCTGAAGTCCTGTAAGACGACGATAAATTATAGTAGTCGTTACCGACTACAACATGTCATAAATCGAAAGCACAATAGAAAATACCGATAGTGTAGATAATGGAGTAGTAACCTAAGTGTAATCTTCATAAAGTGAGAGAAAAATATTGGGAAGAGAGAAAATGGAGAGACAACAGTAGTTCCACGAGTTAGAGGATAGCAGGCGTTAATCGAGCCCTAATGCGCACCAAAACCAAGTGTTATGAACTATAATCTTCATAAGTGAGAGAAAAATATTGGGAAGGGAGAAAATGGAGAGACAACAGTAGTTCCACGAGTTAGAGGATAGCAGGCGTTAATCGAGCCCTAATGCGCACCAAAACCAAGTGTTATGAACTATAACCCAGAAAAATAGTGACGAAGAAATAACAAAGCTCTATAAGATTGAAATTACAGTTGAAGTAGTTGCTCGAGTTAGAGGATAGCAGGCGTTAATTGAGCCCTAATGCGCACCAAAACCAAGATAGGCTACTTCATATAATTATATTATTAATTAAGATATTTAAATTACATATAATAACAACGGACGGATTACCGAAACCGTATGAAAAACTAAGACAACCATAAAAAAAACGTAAGAAAATTTCACTACAACATTAAAAATGTTAAATTTACTACAGATTTACAAGATTTAAAAAAATATGTACCAAAACAATAAAATTAGATCATGATTTAAAATCCTTGACATGCCATTTGCCTTTTAAACCGTTTTGGTCTTCTAATATAAAAACAAGAGGAGACAATTTCTTAATAATAGTACATTTTATAAATTTAGGGGCTAATTTAGAGTTAAAATATGTTCCAGCATTACTTTGTGCAAAATTTCTCCTCCAAACAGTATCGCCTACATTTCGCAAATGAACATTCCAAGTACGATGATCCTCCTCAACCAATGAAGCGAGCGCAGAACCAATAGTATAATAAACTGAACTGCATCTTTTGTGAATCGAAGTGAAAGAAGAAAAGGACACTTACTGCATCAAATAAGAATCTTCGGTTGAGGAGAATCTCCCGCATACGCCGCATTTAATTGCCATAATGTTTGCACAGACTTACGGGTTAAGGATCCTCTGTAGGGGATACTGCGGGAGAGAAAATTGTTTAAATTAAAGTACCAAACTAAGCAATTATAAAAAATGTATATATATAGAAAAGGGCCAAGAAGTTGTCGAACAAAAGGAGACTGTGTAGTTTATTTTTAGAATTTAGAGGAAACCATATACAAAAACGTGGTTGAGCGTTTTTTACGTTGGGCGCCAAATGTCATGTTACGAAATAAAAGATGTTGATAGGGTATTGACAACCACGTTTATATATATATACAAGTGTCCAATTATAGAAAATAAAACTAAAGGTAGATTATCATTAATGGTCTGCGACCCTTAATATAACTAGGGCCTTAAAATAAACAGTCAGATTGGACGCAGGGAATCCTAAATGACCCTTGCAAAAAGTCGGTGTGAAGCACCGAATATTAATCGGGACACGTGAGAATTGGTCCAGTTTAGTATAAGTGGGTATGAAGTACCCCAAATATAATTACAAACTTTATGAAATATGTAGGGTGAGAAGCACCCTAACTTAATACGACTCGTATAAAAACGGGCCTTTTTGTGAATAAGCTCGGGCGTGAAGCGCCCACATACGTAGGGTGAGAAGCACCCTAACTTAAGACCTAGTCCTTCCTACCGAACCTAACTGGATCCTACCTACCTAACCGGGGAAGAGAGAAAACAGGAAACCTTATCTTTTAATGCACAACCGGAAGAATAGAAAACTAATTAATTGGAAGGAGTATCACAAATAACAAGCCACGCCAGATTCGTAATCAGCTCGCCATCACGCACAGGAAGGAGAAGGTCGGGCAGCAACTCAGGTCACCACACGGGACGCAGATGGGGACGTCCGCTCGTGAGTAGAGTAGGTACTTCGGCTCACGGGTTATGATCGGGGCGGCCTGCCCGCGATCTGTGTGGTGTTGGGAACGTCTCTCACGCTCCCAGGGTGCCACTCGACATGAATATGAAGAGATGGAAAATGGTTAGAACAGCACAGAAATCAATTTGCACAGCAAGAGGTTCTTTTATAAGTTATCTTATTTTTAAGATTCTAAAACATTATTTCACTGGATTTTCACTGTAAAAACTTTAAAAAGACTTTATTAGAGAGCCCACATAATTGAGCCAAAGTAATTGGCTTGAAAAACTTCTGAAAATAAAACTTTGCTGAAAAATACTGAAAATCAATCCTTTCCTCTCGCTGACTTTTTCCGGAGTCATATCATTCTTTTTCTTTTCTTCCATTAGCTGTCATATTCGAAAAAGACTACTAGCTTTTAAAATAATGTCATAAAAACAAGAAAATAGGTTCGATAATTAATAATGAAACCTTTTCTTGAAGCGAACCCTACACGCGTCAAGTTTGAAACTACATATTAATTTATCTCGCGCGCACTATCTGGAATTTTATTAATCTAAGGATTCTACGTGATGATTCTGCGACGATTCCATTGTCATACTGAAGCAATTGTTTTGCAGAATTGGGCTCCTGATCCATTTGACTGGACCACCGTAATTTTTTTTCGTTAGTAGGTAGGTACAGTTGGGTGTGTACCACAATAAAAAATATTTTTCTGCGGTCCAGTTAGTTTAAGTGGACCACAATAATTAATTAATTTAATTGTACACCGACCAGCTAAACCACCATATATCATGTAAGGCAGGAACCTAACTTATTTTTCCAAGACCCACCACACCACCTTAGTAGGTAGGAACCTAACTAATGGGTGCGTCTTGGAAAAATAAATAGATAGGAACTTACCTACCCTTTATCTACTAATTTTTTTCTTCAATCTACAGATTATTTCATCAATCTACTGATTTTCTACTCGACTTTCTACTGATTTAGTCATATTCGATCTTGCATCTCCGTTTCTAACAAAAAGAATGCATGAAATCGGACGACGCGTAGACCCGTCGTGATGCGCGGTTCAAGAATTCTACTTTTTCCTCTCTCCCAGGGGAACCTTACTGAATTCCAGGATAAAATGTATTCCATGTCCTTTCTTGTAGTATGAACTCAAAACGTGCCAAGTTACATTCCAACTCATTACCTACATATGTGGTTTCGGCGTGATGAGTGGTGAAGGAATTTAACTTTCATCCCCTCTGCCAGGGCAACCTTACTGAATTCCGGGATAAAATGTATCTTTCCTCATAGTACGAACTAAAATCACGCCGAGTTGCATTCGAATTCATTAAGTAGTTCCGTCGTGATGCGCGGTTAAAGAATTTTACTTTCATCCTCTCTCCCAGGGGAACCTTACTGAATTCCAGGATAAAATGTATCCCATGTCCTTCCTTGAACTCAAATCGTACCAATTCAGTCCAACTCATTTAGTAGTTTCGGCGTGAACGTGATGCGCAGTGAAGGAATTTTACTTTCATCCCTTCTCCCAGGGGAACCTTACTAAATTCTGGGATAAAATGTATCTTTCCTCGTAGTATGAACTCAAATTATGCCGAGTTCCATTCGAATTCATTAAGTTGTTCCGTCGTGATGGGCGGTTAAAGAATTTTACTTCCATCCTCTCTCCCAGGGGAAAATTACTGAATTCCGGGATGAAATGTATTCCATGTCCTTCCTTGTAGTATGAAATCAAATCTTGCTAGGTTTCATTCCAACTCATTTAGCACTTTCGGTGTCATGCGCGGTGAAGAAATTTTACTTTTATCCCCTCTCCCAGGGGAACCTGACTGAATTCCGGGATAAAAAGTATCCTATGTCCTTCCTCGTAGTATGACCTAAAATCTTACCGAGTTTTATTTCAATACCTTAAGTAGTTCCGTCGTGATGCGCAGTTAAAGAATTTTACTTTCATCCCCTCTCCCAGGGAAACCTGACTGAATTCCGGGATAAAAAGTATCCTATGTCCTTCCTCGTAGTATGACCTAAAATCGTGCCGAGTTTCATTTCAATACCTTCAGTAGTTTCGGCGTGATGCGCGTTTAACAAACAGACAGACAGACAGACAGACAGACAGACAGACAGACAGACAGACAGACAGACAGACAGACAGACAGACAGACAGACAGACATGAATGAAAAAAATTGCAGTTTTGGCTTCAGTATCGATAATAGAGTGCCCTCCAAAAAAAAATTTCAAAATATCTTCAATGTACAGAATTGGACCTGTTACAGTTTTATTATAAGTATAGATTTATTTCATTCATGTCCATTACAAGGTGTTACAATTTTTAGGTAGAATCTACAAGAACCCTCCTCTCAGCTGTCAGGCCCTGCCGCGCCGCAAAATCCGTAGCGTGGCAGGCCTAGCTGCGCGGTAGTTTTGATGTACAGTTTGAGTTTTATTTTCAAGTTAACCATCATATTGTTACAATAAAAACAAGAAAGAACACATTTCCAAACAGTTTTTTTACACAATAAGCTTTAAAAAAAACGATATAAAAATGGCGCACGTATCAAATTACAATTTAGTATGTACGATGTTTTTTTAAATTTAGTCCTTACTTGGTTAGTTTATGGTCTTGACGTAAGCTTGAAACTGTCATAAAACCAATAACACCACTGACACTGTCAAAAATTGACTCTCGGTACCCTAATTTCGACGAAATAAAAGAAGCTGAAAATCGGCCATTTTATGGCTCCTTGCCACGCAACAGAGAATTTCCATCGGACACATTATGGAAGCCCTCTTGCAAGGGGTGTTGCAACATTCTGAGCAAGAGTTCTAAGGTAACACAATAAATGGTTTACAGTTTTACATTATTCATTCAGTCCTCATATACATTTGCTAGTTAAGATACAGAAAACGATGCACAATTCGTCACCCATAAGTAAGTTATTTATTGTGTCTGAAATATTATAATTTTATTAAAAAGAATGTCAAAAAATATGTCGGTTTCAGGATCTCTTATGTCTTGTGAAGTTTGTTATCGGATATTCTGAAATAACACCATACCAACAAAATCACGGAGTTTAGTTTATTCCAGATAATCGATATCGGTTTACTATCGATTATCAGAGAATATTTTCATTTATAAATTAATAATATAAATTGATAATATTTTTAGATATTTTCAATTTACAAAGATACTCCGACGATCAAAGGTAAACCAATCATTGACACCTTGAGACGATTAGTCACCCTGTCTGAGAGCCATCCGCAGACCGAAGCAATACTCGTTGCCAAACTAGAAGGGAACTCTGACTCACTCTGTATATCAGACACCGTATATCTAGCAGAAGAATGACTCACTCAAGTCTATCCTGAATTAACCGGTACAAATATAACGAAACTGGCATCTGCCCGCAACTTTGCACGCGTTGTTTCCGCGATAATTTTATTTTATATTTACAACTTTGGAGAAACTTACTGCTAGGTTTACAAATTACAGATGGACATTATAGAACATGCATAGGTAGACCAGTGAATGTTTGTTGACGGCTGATTACATAATAGTCAAAAATTCGTTATTCCAAGTCAACAAAGTTCGAGTTATTCTTTTGTAGAAACTTTAGAGGTTGTTAAAATAAATCATCATCATTATCATCAGCCTATATTAGTCTACTGCTGGACATAGGCCTCCCCTAATGAGCGCAAAAGTAGCACACGTGAGCTGCTTAAAAGTTTAGATTGAAGATAAAATCAAAACATAAAGCTGATGAAGCGAGGTGCAAAATGGCAGGCTGCGTAAGCCCTTGTAAATAAAAAGAGTTCTCAAGTAACAGGCAATGACCAGCCTTAAGCCTTTATAGCGCGTCATAGGGCCCTGCTTTCGAGCTAGCCGCATCCAACATCTGTCTGCAGTCTTTCGCAGGACGTCATCCTACGTAGCTGATGGGCGTCCTGCTCAAAAACTAAATAAATCAATAATGCTGGACATACAGCATCATCTGGCTCCAAGCTAAGCAGAGCTTGCGTTTTGGGTGCCTTTTAGATAACTTATATATTATTCATTCTCCCATGGAAACTGATTAATGGCATAAAATCCTACGTGTTGTTCCAGTCTAGACAGCTTCATTTAATTTTACTATAAAAAAAGCGCAGTTTGACGAATTCATTGCGAACGTAAAAAAAAACGGGACAAATGTTTGTACGATCAGCAGATATTTGTTCAGGGTGTTCTGGATGTTATAATAAAAAATATCTATCTATGTAGTGTATTAAGTATATCAGTTATCTAGTACCCATAACACAGGCTCTGCTTAACTTAGGGCTAGATAATGCTGTGTGAATTGTCCAGCACTATTTATTTATTATTTATGTAAGCGGGCTCACTACGAACCTTATTTGTGTTGGAAGTGCGGTTCTAGACGCGCGCGTCCGCCTCTCCGAGCACTGGGTGCGAACGTTGGTGTTCTTCCAACACAAATAAAGTTCGTGGTTAACCCGCATCGATCCGTAATGAAAGCTTCATTTAAGTTAGACCATCCAGACCATCCATCCAAACTTTCGCATTAATAATTAATAATATAAGTGTAATAGAACATTGTGTAATGATGTGTTGCGTAATTTACGACCGTGTTAACGGAAGGCGCTTTATTAGTGAACTTTATTGCTGATGAAATATGATTTAGGTTAATGTCTGCTGGGTCAATAAAAGGGGATTTAGATTTTGTCATTTTGTGTAAGGGAATTACACTGATGGAGCTTCAGTTCTTCTCTGAAGTGGTTCTGTAAAAGTAACGTCACAAATCATAGCGGTTAAAGCTTTTTCGTGTTAGGGTTTCGAGATCGGAAATCGGTTTCGAAACCCTTATGGTCTCGCTTTGTGTGACCTTTTTTCCCTCCGCTTTTAACTTGAAATTTAAAATAATAATAAATTTCGTGCGGCTGTATAGATTTGAAAAAAAAATTATAATAATTGAAAAATTAAAATTAAAATTTTCCATACAAAAAGTGATGCCGAAATTTTAAAAGAGATCTACAAAGTCAAGTGGGTTATCAAATGAAAGGTATTAGTATGTGCATTTTAAAATAGTTTTTGAAATTTCTGTAGGTTTTATAAAAATATTTCGAAAAGCATCAAATTAAAGGCTATCGGTTTGACCATTTCAAAACAGTTTTTAACATTTCTGTATGTTACATAATTTATTTAATATTTTGATAAAAGTCGAAAAATATACCATTTACTACTCCATTTCACCGAAGAAGTATGCAGAGGGATCCATCTGAAATGTAGGTACTATTTTAGGTATTCATTAAATTGCGAAGTCTCTTACCGGTACCTTTAGTAGGTACATATTTTTTGTATAATTGACAATCGTTCGAAATCCTCGGCGCGCGAGTTACACTCCTACTTGACGGATCTTGTTTAGTTTACCCACCATAGACTTAAAATTTTTGTTTCTCCATGGCAAAATGCCTGTTGATTCGAAAACTTTGAAAAAGGAGGTGAGGTTTGCGACCTGACATGCTCCTAAATTTAACCTCCTTAGTCAAAGTAATAAAAACTCCAATTTGAATTAGGAACATTCCAAATTCAAACACAATATTTCAAAAACTTAAGCAATAAACACATCCGGATCGCATACCGAGCGCCGGATGCGGATTTGTCCGTCAGCGCATCCAATAAATATTGACTTAGAACCATAGCTTAGAACCGACTTGCTATTTGCATAACTTCGGTATTGACTTATTTACTATTTGCACGACTTGGAGCCGAGATACTGATATGCATCACCTCTTACCGAAAGCTTGTAACAAAGGTTTTGTGTGACTCATGGTTTTGTAAACTTAGGCTGAATTTTGTCGCCTTTTATCTAGTCATAAAATATTTTATATCTTTGCCTTACTTAAGTTTAAGTCAAGTGATAACTCTTTTGGCCCTATGATAGCAATATTAGCTGCTTAAACAGCTGCGTTCATTCCAATTAATTAAAGACATAACGATGTAATAAACAACACTAACTGCCGTACTTACCTACCTATCTACCAGTTGGTTGATAAGTACCTACTTAGATGAAACAGCTTCGGTGCAAGAAATTAGCAACTCAATAACCTCGTACCAAATTTAAGTAAGGTAAGGTACGAATAAGACTCCGTATTTTTAACCCCGGACGCAAAAAGAGGGGAATTTTAAGTTTAACGTGTCTATCTGTGTATCTGTATATCTGTCTGTGGTATCGTAGCTCCCAAACGGATGAACCGATTATCGTTTAGTATTTTTTTGTCCGATAATTTTATCCCGAGTGTTCTTAGCCATGTTTCATGAAAATCTGTCGGGGGGTTTTAATTTTTTTTTAACCCCCGACGCAAAAAGAGAGAGGTGTTATAAGTTTAATGTGTCTGTCTGTGTATCTGTGTATCTGTCTGTGGTATCGTAGCTTCCAAACGGATAAACTGATTTTCGTTTTAGTTTTTCTTGTCATTGATAATTTTAATCCCGAGTGTTCTTAGCCATGTTTCATGAAAATCTATCGGGGGGGTTTCTAGAATTTTTAAGTTTGTTCTTGTTATAATGTGAGTCCTGTATTTTTGAGGGACTTCGGTTTTCCTGGATAATCCGTCTGCTAGTCTGCCTTGCCTTACATTGGTTACCTAATACATAATCCATATAACCCGCCTTAATACAGTCGTAAAGAAAAATGAATGTAATATTTACAAACACACGATGCATAAACCCATATTCACAGACATGGCCACAGAATAGAGCATACGTTCAAACACAGCTTCAATCGTGCACCGAATGGCAATAAAACCAGAATTTATCATAAAAAGTTGCACGTTAAAGACTGAAACAGTCGTAAATAAGAAAATAAGACCACCTATTTATATTTGTGGCTCTAGTCTGGCTGATGTGGTTTGATACTTGCTAAATTATTTCGGACATGGAATGCGTAAAGGTGCGTTTTCGAACACGAGTAGGAAATCAATTATTTGGCGGTTTTTAACTGAAAGTTGACATGCTGCACACTACCTTTTTATGTACCTATTTTGTTTGTTATATTCGTCCTTTGACAGCTATCAAAAATCCACTACGTTCCTGCTCTGTCCACTGGAAATGCAGATGCAGTGAGTTTGTCCAACTTGTTAGCCAATGTTATTAAGTAGTAAGTATTGTTTTTTTGTGCAAAGAAAAACATAAGTCTTAACACGTACCTAAAACTCAACACATTAAGTACCCCCGACGTACACGCTGTTCTCCGGGGGCGGCAGCGCGTACCTACAACGTAAACTGAAGTATCAAGACTACAATACCCCGTGTAAAAGTCATCCTAGGGCGGAGGAGTAGTTGGGCAGCCGTTCATTGATGTGGGGCGGCGCTGGGCGGGCGGCGCTCGTGGCGAAACTTGCATGGAAATAGCATCGCATGCAAGTATTTCCGTGACCCACCTGTGTGAGGTGGATTGTTACTCGGTGGAGCTATTTTAGTAATAATAATAAATAAATAATGATAGACAATCCACACCTATCATCAAGCCCCAAGCTAAGCAGAGCTTGTTTTATGGGTAGGGTACTAAATGACTGATATACATATTACAATAAATTACATAGATAGATAGATAATATCTTTAATGTACCATCAATGCTTATAAAATATCTTACAAACTACTAATTAAATCTAGTATGCCACAATCGGCTGCCTTATCGCTGAAAGCGATCTCTTCCAGGCAACCTTTGGATGGACAGGATCGGTTAGTGTAGAACTTGACCGTGGCGTATGTGATACTACAAAATACATAAATAATTTATAACATAGATATTTTTTTTCGTATACATAGAAAATACCCAGAACACCCGGAACATATATTTGGAGATCGTACAAATATTTTTCCCAGGACAGGAAAATTATTTGTCATGGTGTTCACTGCCCAGCTTCTGTGGTTCTGAAGGGACACAGCTCCACAAACTAAAAGAACGCTGTACGTGTGTCGTTGTCACTCAAAGTGTTAAAAGGTCTGATATCAGTGTTTTTTAAAAATCGGGCAAATTGTCGTTTAAACTATCGGTTAGTTACCATCCACTTGAGTGGTGAACAGTGCAATAGCAGGAAAACGTTTGGATGTAAGACCACACACCAAAATTTCATACACATTAAAGAAGTTACTTGATCAACATCCCAAATTGTCCCAAAGTGTCATGGTGACAAAATTTATGTTAATAAAGTGTTATTCATGGTTTTTTTTTTTTCACCCGAATAGGATAAGTCACGCTTCCCTTTATTCTACAACAAAAGATCTAAATACGTCGACGTGTGTTGGCACAGACTAAAAACTCAACAGAAGGCGAAGATTAGTAGACCAATTCGCCTTTCTCCAACTTCAATATTAAAAAAATACAAATTTTGGGAACGACTTTACAATGCAGAAAAAGGGGGACATAAATAAACAAATCTAAAAAAAATCATGACACCCAACTACGTTAAGTTTTGTGGTGACTCAGGACTCAGTGACTCTGACAAGTTCGCAAGAAGTGTCGCTTTCTTGTTGAAACTTGTCCTGAGCTGAATGCCTGAAACTGACAAATTCGATTCATCATCTTTCTGACTGAAAAATAGTAGGTAACGGTCTTCTTTCAGAGTGTTTGAGCATCTGCAATGAGTCTTGAAATAAAGGAGTAACATTTAAGCGGTCATAATCACATACAAATGGATACTTATTCGTAGTGTTGTTGTATGAATAGAATAGAATATCTTTTTAGTCAAAGGTGAGACACATGAAAAATTATAAGTTTACAACACTTCGGTGTACAGACTAAGACTTGTCAAATCAACTTACAAATAAAATAAAAAATACAATAGGCAAGCGCTGTATATGGGTGATAGTCAAATAAATAATCTAATTGCTAGTAACATTGTGTAGGTGCGTACTTTCTGGAACCTTTGTTCAACTCTTTGTAAACTAAACTGAGTATAGTCATTCTCGAGAAACTCTTTTAAAGTTCCATTAATTCAAAGTTTGCACAACGTACAGGTAGTTTTATGAAAATTCGTGTATATAATAATGTACCTTGCTACAAACTGTAATATCGGGAATAAAAGTATTACCGAAGCTAAACATACTGTACAAAAGTGGCTAGCTACTTTGTCCTATGACAAAACAGAAGAAATTCTACTAGCTATAACCTAGATGTACTCAATAGTTTTACCCAATTTTATTACTTATACTTTTATTTTATTTTATGTTTTGTATTTAATTATTAATGTTCGTATTTTAAGTTAAATCAGGTATTATTTTAGTTATAATTTCCGAGGCCTCTGAAGTTATTTTAAAATATGTCCTTAATTTTATAATCAGTACTTTCCGTAATGTTACCCATTGTCTACTTTCCGTAATTGTCTTACATAGGTTTCCTCGATACAGGCCTAGCCTAGTGAGGGAACCATCAGAATACATCTATGTAGGTACATATACTACATAATTTAGAAGAATTATATATACACTTAGAAATAAATTACTGTTTAAGTATCTTGTATTAGTTTTTGCTGTAAATAAATGTTTTTATCTTTATCTTTATCTAAAGTTTTGTTTTGTTCATGCGATGGTCCTCACGGGTAAAAGCTCTCCTTCTGTATCCCTATGAGTGCATTGTGCCGCTAGGTCAAGTGTGGCTTCCCGGACGTGAGATCTCGTGGTCCCGTCACGTTATAACAAAAGGCATTTTTAGTTTTATTCCAGTTGAAGGGTGCCGTGTCAAGACTCACGGTCGGAGTCGACAATTGACCCTCTTCAGCTGACGGATTTAATTTGAGAAAGCTAAAGAAACTAAAATAATACGTGGCTTTATTCTAAGTCTGTTTATACCTGTACTTCTGTATTTTATGTATTTTGCTGATTTAGTATTAGTAGTAACAGGTAGAGTATAATTCTATATGTATAAATATAGGTTAGGTAGGTAATTTTATTTCTTTGCAATGAAAATTACATTAACAGAATAAAACAATTACAATTAATATAAACACTCATATCTATTTCTTAAAAATTTAAGCCGTCACCAGAAGGCAGAGTGCCCAGAATGCTGGCAGCATTGCCACGTTGAATGGCAATGCGAATTCGTTGACCGAAATAGAAGCCAGAATTTTAGTATTATCTAAGCAAAAGCGTAAATCTTCATCAGAATAATTTATTTCGGATTTTCACCTTTTGTTTGAAAAAGGTGAGAAAAGCGGAGTTCTAAGCACTTGCTTTAAATTATTTCAAAGTCGTAAACTAAATAAATTACCCTAATTAGGGTGACATTCCCAATAAAAAGTCGATACCTGCCCGACATCCGCCACGCACACTAATCCTTTGAACAACTTGATCTATTCGTAACCCTCTATATCTCATCCGAAAGCCATCGGGACACATTGTTCGAAGGAAATACGTTTCAACAGACACGTTTCTAATTTTCGTGTTGTCACAACAGCACGCTTTCAGAATGCCCGGTCCAGGCATTGAAGAGATCGTAGTAACAAAATATTAGGAAAAGTTTCACTCTGGTTTTCTGTGTGATTTTGTGGGTAAACTGCGGATTGAAACAATAAACTTAAAGGTAGAGGACATACCTACTAGGTACTACAGCATACGCGTAAGTTCTTCGGATTTAACAGCTGAGAGTTGAATCAAGTAGATCAATTTTGAATCTAAAGACAGTCCAGTAAAGTTCAGTTTACAATTTAGGCCAACCTAAATTGACACAGTTGAAAATACAAAGCCACAGTATAACAACTAGACAGTAGAGCTTTTGGACGCTTTTGGACGCTTTGCTTGCTTAGTTTAGTTGGCAAAGCGCTCGCGCAACGTTTACCCGCGTTTTGGGATGTTCACGCGTCTATTTTCGCGAGTTTCCACATGTTGAGTGTGTTTTGTTTTTGTGAATGTGTGAAGTTGAAGTTTTATTCGGATTTCTGACACGGCTGCTGGTTTTATACAGTTACTGGAATTGTTATAATTATAACACATACACCTGTTGCATTATGTTGCAGCATTTCTGTAAAGTATCAATTACATTAAGTAGGTATGAGTGAAAATTAGGGTTAGGGGACATTTCACCTGCCCAAAATCTAGCTCACGGGAGACTTGTTCATACTAAAGACGTTTATATTTTTGAGAAAATTACTACTTAGTTAATTTAGGTACCTTTTCTAGAAACCCAAGTGCATAATTAAAATACAGTCATGCATAGAGCTCCGATGTTATGGTTCATTGATTAATCTTCGCAAGGGCGAGAAATTTATCTTAAAATGAACTTTGAAAATGAACGTAAAGTCTAGGTACTGAATCTGTTCTCAGTCGTTGCGATAAATTGCAAGGGTTCAATGAGTTTTAAGTGCATTCCCTGAGGATTTATCGAAAGGCCGTGATTCGCTTTTTGCAGGCGAACGAATTTCAGGAGTGCATACGTCCATTAAATGGAAAGATAAATTTTAATGGAAATCGGTTTGAAGAAATGCAGACCTATAAAAGGTAGTTATCGATTTTCGAATCATTTAGGTAAAGTCCCTAAAATGATTATCGTAATCAATAAACTTTGCACAACACGAAAAAAAAAATGGTTTGACTAATGCAAAATAAATATCGTAAATTTTCTATGTACATAAACTCTACCTTACAAGAAATACTGTTTGCGCGATCTAGAACTTTTGATGAAATTTCGCTATTTACTGTACATAGGTACATAATAAACTTTTTGCACACGAAAAACCAAAACCCTTTTAGATGAGCACCTCAGCGACCACATCATCAAACGAATAACCAATAAAAACGATGTTCTAGTAATGAAAACTAATGAATGATTATATTTTGTTATCTTGTCCACTCACTTGTCCACTCAGCACAAACAGCATTAAGCTCATTTGGTCTAAGCTTAGTAAACAGTAAACACAGCAATGCGTACGGTCTCGATTCCCGCCACATCCAATTTGTAACTACTCGTATCAAGCTCGCTACGCCCAATTACCTATGAATAATACTGTTTACTACACACCTTTAACTATAACCAACTCGATTGCATTTACATAGAAAGCACTCTAGCGCTCCCAGGCTAGACAACGCTCGGCTATAGTCCTCGCAAGATAGTTAGTCAGCGTTTTTGGGTACAACACGAACGACAACAAGAACAGACTATTTACAGTTTTCAAAGGAACTTAAACGCGTACGGCAGGGAAACGTTAAAACTTGAAATCTAGCAAAAAATCGCTTCCGCTCCCGCTCATGCAACAAATGAAAGATACTCACAGCTTTTGGAGGCTTTCGGAAAATAAATGCACGCTCCAAGACGTAACATCGTTTTTCTGTAATGCTACGGCTCCAACTGCGTCCTAACGCGTTAATTAATGCGCTAATTTGGGCGTCACGCAGATGTGGCAAAGTTATAAACGTGTTCATTTATTGACGACGCTAAAAATGCATCTTGGCTACTAGTACCTAAGGTGCATTTTTAGCGCCTTAATTAACGCGTTAATGGACATTGAAACTAACGTCAATGCTAACGCAGGTGGAGCCATAGCATAAGAAGCAAATACTTTTTAACGCTACTCGCACCGTAGGTGGTGATTTAGTTCTCGCGCGAGCACTATAATCTAACACGGCGGTGTTACGGTAGTCTACCTGCTTTCACTGTAAATGCAGCTGTGTTGCCTCTCGATTCTCCATTCATAGATTCACCAATCAATTTGTCAGCGATTCGATTGCTAATCTGCGTACCGATAACTATTCGAGTGGTTGCTTCATTAGGCTGATGTGCTTTTGTTTTCTGGAAGACTTGAGGGTAGACAGTACAATTAGGTCGTTCTTCAATCAAATTATTCAGTGTTTTTGATTCTAAATCAACATCGTCGTAGTAGGTACTCGAAAACGATGATTTTGAAGATTTTTTTGACTATTATGCTAATAATAATAATGCTGGACAATCCACACAGCATCATCTAGCCCCAAAGCTATTAAGCAGAGCTTGTGCCAAGGCGGGAATCGAACCCGCAACCTCGCAGGCGAACCTTCGCCCGCCTCGCGCTACATTAGGCGTCAGCTGCCAATTATTTAAAACTTTTTGATTGGATAGAACGGAATGTTGGGAGACCATCCGAACAAGTTCTTATGAGGCGAACCTAGCGGGTTTGGGATCCCCGTGGTAAAAAAGTAAAATATCATAAAATTTTAAATGTTTTCTATAGAAAACACGAGAGCGAAAAAAAAATACGATAAAAAAAACATGAAAGTACACTGTTTTGCACTTTTGGTCAAGATCTCGGGAACCCTGCGGTCTATAGACAAGATTTTTGTTTTGATTCGTAGGTTATTATTAATTCTTTGGTTCCATAATACAGTTTCTTCATAAGTTGTGTAGTTTTCTTGTGAATAAGCAAAAACATAATTTATGCCGTTCTAAAAACGTATGCTCCGTCCCGCTCTCATGAACGCGAAATTCTATGCCTATCCTTTTCACAAAATGGCCTCATAAATCTAACACTTAAAAATTCGTAAACTTAACCATTCATTTAAAACAATATGCCACACCTACCAACTGGTTTTCACTTACCTTCCATTACCAGTTATCAACTTACACCGGTAATCACTGGGACCTTCCTGAGTGACTCGAATCAATCTCTTCCACTTTCTCCTTCGCCCCGATTGTTATAATTGTACAGGTTGGTGCTTGCATGTTTTTGACATTATTTTAAAGGGTACTTTCGCTGTAATTGGGTGTTTTTAATATTTATGACACTTTTTCTCGTGAAGTGGCAGCAAGAACTTACTTTCTGTAATTTTGGAATTGATAGATAAAATATTTATTTGCAACAGCAACACACAATACAAAGTTAAAACACAATAAATAGGTAGGTAGAACTGAACATAGTACAACTAAATAACTTACGAATTAGTTTCCAAACAATTAGTCGGTACATAAGTATATACATTCAAAAAAAAGTGCGGATTCTCAGTACATAATTTAAGTATGTGTGTGCAGCAGCCTGACAAAAAGGCAATAACTCAGCGCATAGCTTTGCTCGAAGAGGAAACACTGAATCAGAAATAAACACACAAGTTTGCCTTTCCTTTAAACTAGAACCTAGGCAGGTAGGTAAAAATTTTTTTTTTGCAACCCTTGTAACAAATATTTACAAATATTTACAGAGCTGGTGAGTAATTAACGCAGCGCATCAGCTTTGCTTTACAGCGAGGCAATGCAGCCAGCGTCTTGGGTACCTACGTTTAAGATTGGTATAGATATGGAGTAATCAAGCTACCTCTAGATTGTTTGCAACAAGTCTGCAGTAAGCTCAACTGTTTCAGTTGTAATTACTACTCCTATTTATTTCTATTATTACTGTGTAGTTTTCTTTGTTAATATTTAGATAAGTTTACATCCTAATTTGTTGATGCAAAAAAAATATGATGATTCTGTTGTGGAGTGTTGTGGGTTGTGGAGTTGTGGGTTCGGCAAACCAAAATGGTACCTACAAGCTACACAGTAAGGAATTCAACGCTATATAATCAAAGATTTAAATCGTTGGATACGCGCTGACACCAAAAACGCGCGCACGTGAGTAGTTAAAAATAGTTTTTTTTTGCCAATAAACCTGTTACATGTAACATGTGTTTATTGGCAAAAACACTATGTTCGTGTTGGTGCAATATGATTGCACAATAAATGGTTGTGCAATATGATTGCACAACAAATGGTAAAAACCATTTATTGTGCAATCATATTGCACGAACTTTTGCGAAAAAACACACAGTACACAAATTCCAAATGAGCGAGCTATCTCATTTGACGTGGCCACAACACGTTGCGGTCTCATATGGTAAGGGCCTATACAAGTATAGGGACTATATCTTGACTCTACAAATCTCGTACAATTGAACCAGTCCCTAGCTACTAATAATTGATGATATTCCTAGAGCACCTCAGGACACCGACCACTCCTCCAACAATAGAATAGAAGTCATTATTGTATTTCCTCCACGGGACTATCGAGTGAGATCAGAGCTAGAACTGAATGGCTCTATAATTACTGTTCGCCTGATCTATAAATAACATCAAGAGAACAAACAGTTCTATTGTAAGAAATCGATTGTGCAATTTTGGTTCTCAATACTCTACTAAGCTTTCAGCGTAAGCATAATTGAGTATACGATTGATATACGTATATTATCTTACGATACTTAACACTTTCATGGCCCAAGACGTAGGTGATCTCCCACAGCCCACACAGTAGGCGCGCCCCTGCGGGTTGCACCGCCGAGGCTGGGCAGTGAATGCGTTAAAAGAAGGTTTTTTTATTATAGTAGGTACTTAGAACTTTGTTTGACCATAATCTCATCTCGCACGCTTAAATAAACCGAAGTAACTCAAAAATTGGGTTTTTGGAGGTTTTCTCATAGAACGCACTATTTACTTGCATAGCATAGTAAAGAATAGTAAACATCTGATGGAAAGTATTCTGACGAAGTATCTCGTCTAGGTTTTGATTTGAAGACATTCACTATTGTTGAGAAGAGAGGTCGTTATTGATAATTACAAATAATTTTCATAAAAGTGTTTTTAGGCGGAGCCAGATTTTTTAGCACAGCTAAGTCATTATAGGTTCGTATTAGTTTCAGAACCATAGTTCTGTGATGTGATGGTGTTCGTGTGATCCTGAGTTGTTGAGTGAAGTCTTAGTTTTAGAGTCAGACGAGAAATTATGCCAAGAAGCACTGAGTTAATATTACTGTAATAAGAAGTTGCAAATAATTCTTATTTTCAGGATATTTATTTCGAGAACGAGATGCAAGTATAATTGATTATTAAACGAACATACCAAGGAAAGTTCAATCATATATCGTTCGAAGAAAT
Organism: Eupithecia subumbrata; assembly: GCA_949316285.1. NCBI lineage: Eukaryota > Metazoa > Arthropoda > Insecta > Lepidoptera > Geometridae > Eupithecia > Eupithecia subumbrata. The sequence continues at coordinate 2,538,025 of OX438648.1, forward strand.
AAGTATCAATTTAACTCAGTGGCCAAGAAGAATTCAACCACCGGACTGCAATTCTCAACCCGCATGCCCAGTGTGGGGACTACGGGCATCACCCCCATGGGATAAAAGTCAGTAAGGCGCTTATCAGGGAGAGGCCTGCGTCCAGCAGTGGACAAATATAGGCTGTTGAGGGGGGAGGGGCGAAGAAATCTTTCACTGTTAAGAAACTAACAATTTATAAGATTGATTGTTTGTATCTCAGAACATTCTTGACATTGAAAAGCCCTCTCTCACATAAAATAAACATTGACCCAGTCATTCCAACATTGGCAAGATAGACAGAACGGCACCTACAAACCATATAAAGAACCACATATCAATTCCGTACGAATTACATCCAAAAGCGACAGGTCATTAACTTCCATAAGCGATTGCAACGTCGCCCACGTAACAATAGCTTTGCTTAGACCATCTGCGGCCCACATACCGTACTCACAGACATAGCCAGTCTAGCAGTTTCTATCTATCAACCCAAGATAACATAACAGTTAGTACCAATCAGACACAGATTGCCTTAAAGTTAGTAGGAACAGTTGTTGAGCCAAGGCCGATTATCCTTTCATCTACGATCAAGTAACGGTCCGGGCCCATTTTGGTGACGATTGATACCTTGTTTCCGGACTCGTTTCCGCAACTAGGCCACAGGTGGGCCCTTTTTGCGTGTCGGGTGGGGGGCTGCTAAACTAACCACCCGATGTCCTCCAGGAAGGCCAGCAGCTCGCTGACGCCGGTGCATGCCTCCCTAGGCGTCCTCGGTGTCCCAAGGTGTTGTAGTCGTTGAGAAGCAACGCTATCGCACTCTACAAGCACATGCGCGGCCGTCTCCTCTGCGTTCATGCACCCTCTGCATAGGGGGCTGTCCGTGATACCCAGGTTAAATAGGTGTTTGTTAAGCATGCAGTGTCCAGTGACAATGCCGACGATTTGCCGGAGTTTGTCACGCTTCAGATTGAGGAGTTTTCGGGAGAATCTCGGGTTAAGAGCCGGGAAGGTCTCCTTCGACTGTCTACAATCTGGAATACTTGCCCAGTAGTCTTGGTGTTGTTTAGTTGTATGTTGACGGATCCAAGAGCGGACTTGACTGAAAGGTAGGGGGATTATTGGTTCGGGCCCTGCCGGTTGCCGCTCCGAGCCTCTCCTTGCCAGTACATCAGCTTCGTCGTTTCCTCTCGATCCGCTGTGTCCTTTTATCCACTGTAGAGTGACTCTATTGGACTGACTTACTTGTTCCAGCAGGTGGTGGCATTGAAGAGTGAGTCCAGAGTTGTGTTCTCTCCTGTTCAGGGCCTGTAGTACAGCCGCGCTATCCGAGAGTATCCTGATATTTTGGTCAGTTACCTTTCTTCGTAGCACTGCGGTCGCAGCTTGGATTATACCTACACATTCCGCCTGGAAGATGGAGTTGTGGGCACCCAGTGCTGTTGTTTTGTGTATGTTCAGTTCTTCCGAGAACGTTCCCGCCCCGGTACCTGTTTTCATTTTAGAGCCATCTGTGTATATTCTTACTTCATGTATGTTAGAGCTGTCACTTGGCTCTTCGTGCATTTGTATGGTGAAGCTTTTTGAGTGTATGTGTTTTTTGGGTACCCTGTCATAAATCGAGAGTAGCATGGGATTGCTCCGTGCGTACTCGTCTATAATAGTGGTATGTTGTGCTTTGGTGTTGTGGTTCCATAAACTTAAAGCCCAGAGTCTGTAGGCAGCTGCGGCTGCCTCTTGTTGCACGTGTAGGTGCAGTGGCGTTAGGCCTATCAGGGCTTCGAGTGCTGCAGTGGGGGCAGTTCTCATACACCCTGTAGTCGCTACGCAGGCTAGTCTCTGGAACTTTTGCAGTTTGTTTATGGTAGTGCTTTGTTTTGTTCTCGGCCACCAAACTAGGGCACCGTAAGTCAGCGAGGGCCTGATTACAGTGTTGTAAAGCCATATGGTAATCTTCGGGCTGGGACCCCATGTTCTTCCTAGCATTCTCCGGCACTGCCAGAATGAGATGGTGGCCTTCTTTGTCTTGTTTTCTAAGTGTGTTGCCCAGGTTAGTTTACTGTCTAAGGTTATACCTAGGTATTTGACTGTATCGGATAGTGTTAGCTGCGTGTCAAACAGGAACGGGAGTTGGTAGGTTCCTAGTTTACGCTTGTTGGTGAACATTACTAGTTCTGTTTTGGTTGGGTTTACGGTAAGTCCATAGTCTATGCACCAGTTTTCGACGACCTTTAGTGCGTTATTCATAATGTTACACGTCACGCTGGCAAAGTGTCCCGATATGAGTATCGCAAGGTCGTCCGCATAGCCTACCGTAAAGAAGCGTTGGTCGTTTAGCTTAGTGATTAGGTCATTAGCTACTAGGTTCCACAGAAGTGGTGACAAGACGCCGCCCTGTGGGCATCCTCTTGCCACAACTCCCCTGGTCCCCCCGTGTACGTCGATCCGTACTGCCCTCAGCTTGAGCATGCTAATGATCCAATTTACTAGCGTTGGCTCCACTCCGTGCTTTTGGAGGGATGTATTAATGCTGTCAAAGTTCGTCTTGTCAAAAGCCCCTTCGATATCTATGAAGGCTGCGAGACAGAGCGTTTTGTTTGAGATGTCTTGTTCTAATCTACTAACTACTGTGTGCAGCGCAGATTCTGTTGATTTGCCTGAACTGTAGGCGTGTTGTTGTGGGTGTAATGGTTTTATTGTTAGTATGTTGTCCCTTATGTATCGATCGCATAGCCTCTCTAGGGTCTTGAGTAAGAATGAGGTGAGACTGATCGGCCTGTAGGACTTTGCTTCAGTGTAGTCGCTTTTTCCTGGTTTGGGTATGAATAGGACTCTAACCTCTCTCCACATAAGCGGTACGTAGCGGAAGGCTAGGCAGGCCTTGAAGATAGAGGTCAGCGCCCCGCTTATGTGTGCCACACCCCAGCGTAGGAGGCCAGGGAATATCCCATCCATACCTGGCGACTTGTATGGTTTGAATGTGTTGATGGCCCAGTTTACCTTATCTCCGGTTACCACTGAGCCCGCCACCGCCCAATCTGTCGCCGAAGGCGTGACTAGACTGTTAGTGTGCCACTCTGTTTCACCATCAATGAGGCAGCCTGGGAAGTGTGTTTGTAAAAGAAGTTCATGTGTTTCTGCTGTCGTTTTGGTGTAGGTGTTATCAAGCTTCTTAAGCGAACCAATCTCGCGGTTCGGTTCCGCCGCTAAAATTTTCCTGATTCTGTTCGCTTCAGAGTTTGATTCTATGTTGTTGCAAAAGTTTTTCCATTTGAGACGACTTCTACGACGTAGCTGTTTTTTGTAGTCGGCCTGGGCCCTCTTGTATGCGTCCCAGTCGGAGTCGTCGTACGTGTTCATAGCTCTGTTGAAAGACTTACGTACTTTACACTTGAGCTCCTCCAGCCGCCGGGACCAGCCGTTCCTACCTGGATCGGTTTCACTGACGACGGTGAGAGGGCAGGATTCTTCAAAGCTCTTGGTAAGGCTCTGCGTGACGTGTTGTACTGCTGTTTCGATCTCTGCCGTGTTGTTAATGTTTGATTCCGGGCCACCCTCGCCTAGGTGCTGCTGCAGAGAGTTTATGAACAGTACCTGATTTGTTTTGCGCGGGTTGCGCGTGGGTGCTGGAATCGTTTTGTTCAGGGTTAGTTCGTATCTGATCCATCTGTGGTCGGAAGAGGAGACCTCGTCTGATACTCTCCAGTTACGCACACAGTCCGAGCAGTTTTCCGTTACAAGGGTGAGGTCAATTATGGTGCGGCATCGCTTCGTCACGAAGGTTGGTTCCGCGCCCTTGTTTGCAATGGTCAATTTGGTGGTGAAGAGAAAATTTACCAGATCTTCTCCCCTGCTGTTTGCAACGGGCATGCCCCATATGGGGTGGTGCGCGTTCGTGTCTGCTGAAATTATTAGTTTAGAGTTATGTAGTTCACATTGTCTTACCAGATCTGTAGTGCTTGTCGTGGGCACGACCTCGTCACCGGGCATGTAGGCTGACGCGAGCACTACGTCTTCGGTTTCCCCGTCAAAGATGCCCTGGAGCCTGACAGTTGTCAGGTCTCTGGAACAGAACTCAGTTAAGGGTACCACAGTAATGTTGCGTGGTACAAAGATGCACGCACGCGGTTTATTGCAAGTGTTGTCATATATGAGCTTACCGTTAAGGTTGTTGAGACCACACACACGCCCTGCCCTAATCCACGGCTCCTGGATCAAGGCTATGGTCTCGTTGCTTGGGTCCCCCAGCACTCTGCGCAGGTTAGCCGTAGCAGTGAGGCTGTGCTGGAGGTTTGCTTGGACGACGTTATAAGAGGAGGGGTTTTGGGTCGCCATCATCCTGGTTTCCCATCTCCTTCTTCTCTTCCTCTGCGTCATCCTCGTCCGAGGCCAACATCAGTTCCTCGCTCATCTCCCCACACAACGCTTCCATCGTTCCTGAGCACGACGGTTTGGGCGATGAGTGCGGGGGAGGGGGGGGCACCGGTGCATCGGGGCTTTCGGACGCAGCTGTCTCCTTGGGACCAGGCTTGTTCTCCGGCCCTTCTGGTTTTGTTCTTTGGTAGTTGCTTGGGGGGTCGTCTTGGAGCTTTCCATCCGCACCGTAGAAGCGTATGTAGACGCTCCCCAGTCCATACGACAGCCGGCGGCCCTTCTCCATGATGGTAGGGACAAGGGTTTCCGGGATCCCTATCGTCACGAAGAGCATGTCGTCTGCTTGTCTTTGGTGGGTGTAGACGACCCACTGGTGAACCTGCGCCCATTTGTTCTGTTTCCCCAGTAAGAGACTTGTGTCTTCCAGGGAGAACATGCACTCCGGGAAGAAGATGGCTGCGCGCACCTTCTTCGTCAGTTCACTCTGCTTTACTACCGCAAGATTCGGGCAAGCTGTGCTCGGTAGCTGTTCGATGGCGTCGATCAGCCACTCCGAGGACGGCTCATCGACACACCACAGCTTTAGGGCCCCATCGGTGTAGATAGGTTTGCCCAGGAAGCGGGGAGTGAAGCTGATGCTCGAATCCTTGGCCTCGTCATGCAGCCGGCAGTTGAGGTACTTCTTCAGTACAGTGGCCTGCTCCTCCGTCAGTTGTTGGTTGTCGGTCTTCACCACCGCTAAGCCAAGGTTGCTTTGCGCGATTTCAGCGTAGCTGGCGGCGGGGGCACGACGTGTGCAGTCGAGCTTTTGCTTCTTGTGTTCCCCTCTCGGGGACACAGTATCATCCAGTCGCGTCCTCTTGCCTGGCTCCACTTGGATCGAGGCCGGAGCTTGGATCGGAGCCGCGGCAGGGGCCTGAGCTGATCGTCTGATCGCTGTGGCTGCACGCTTCTGGCGATTGAAGCGTTTGCTATTCACAGTCTTCATCTCCTTACCTCGGCCAACACCAGACCCAGCGGCCTCCACGAGCAAGCTCGTAGATTTCGCCGGCGGGGCGTGCGGTTGGGGTTCAGACATGCTCTTAGCATTTTGCCGCTGCTTGTAGAAGAAGCTAGGACCTTCAGCGTTCTTAACAGTGGTTTCGGTACTCGTCGCCTCCTGTTGTTCCCGCTTCTGTCGTAGCCTCCGCAGTTTCCTGCGGGCGTTCTTGCCTAGGGGAGCGTTAGCCACCTCGGAGGTTCGAACTTCGGTATTCGAGGTACCAGCCACTGGCTTTGCCTCTTTCCCTTCTGCCTTGCTTGGTTTTTTGGCTTTCGATCCTACGATCGACCAGCCAGCAGTAGGATCCTTGTCGACCTTAATGGCCGCATAGGCTTCTACCGCCTCCCCTGCTGAGGGCGCAAAGTGGTCAATATTTTTTGTGGTTTGCATGTTACTGTTTTTTTGTTCATCTTTCCGGGCCCCACCCACCACGGAGTCCAACCAGGGGGGTGTATTATTATAGCACTATACACCAGGGTTGCCGGTCCGATATAGAACGGGTGATCGCGCTGCCTACGAGCCTCAACGGCACCACTATACTCGGCGTTGACCACCTTCACCGAGCTAAGGCGTGCACCGCCGGCTGCAGACCCCATCGACCCCCCCCTCTCACCAGCGGTGGTTGAAGACCGCCCGCCATGCTGAATTGCCACGGTTGGTTAGACCGTGGCCTCCCGTTTTCGGAGGAAATTCACGCCAAAGAGGAGTGTTGCGGAAGAGACATCTGTCCGCTCAGCCACCAGGCCAGTTGCATCCCCCCTTACGGGTCCCCTACGCTCAGCATCAAAAGCGTAGGTGGTCCTCCCCCCACCTGCTATCACTCTTTTTGGGGATGGCAGGCCCACGAAGCTAGACCACCTTGCTCCGTAGCGGACTATAGGTTAAGGATTGGGTAGGGAATTAAGTGAAGGGTGGGTGGGATATTTGTGTCATTTCTATCCAACATCTGCTCATCGCCCAATGGTGGACCCGCCGGGACATGACCACTCCATCCCAGGCAGTGTTCGTCTGGTGGTTTTAGTTGCGTCTATTTCTTAGGGAATTAGACCAATAACAGGGGACAACCACGTGAAGGATACCCCACCAGGCTTGCCTTAGGGATCGGCGACTGTTGCGCTACTCTCCCCTAAGGCCATTTGCACCTTACATTTCTTGAGGAGCCATGTAAGGTAGGTCTGTATCTATACTAGGCAAGCAGCTAGACTAGGTGACTAGGGAAGCAAAGCAAGCTAGGCGGTGCAACTATTAAAGCATGGACACAGCCCCCCCTCTGTTGATACCTTATGATCAGTGATCGGAGTAGGTAGAGCTATTTAGGTTCATTGACCGCAAACATTGATGTTAATATGGATATTCCACGGGATTCCGACGAATACTCCGGGATTCGATTATTATAATTATTTTTATCAATAAATATAAAAAATGGTATTATGTAAGCCTATAAGCGCACAAGCGACGTTGTAAATTTTCATCAGCAACACGTTGCCAAAGTTTTTGTCAAATGCGCGACGTTGCCACTTTGTTGACACTCGTCGTGATTTCGCTGCATTATGCGCCCTTGCTCACACGTACAGGGAGTGTCACGGGGGTGGCCAGAGTGACGCACCTGTTTTTGTCTCTTTCTGTACCACTGGAATTCAATTGTTTACCGAAAGTAACTTGTTGTTAAATGTTGTCTCACTCGATAACTTCGGTTCTCAGAGTGCGCTTGTTTGCTTCCTGTTGTGTTTTGTTGTGTGGTGAATTTCTTTCGACCCTGGCTTGTTTACTGGAATCTCCTTGCTACTACGACTTTGGCTAGAATTTGCGGACTCTGATTTGACCTTATTGGATTGGATATTTGGAGTTATTTTATTGGATACTCATTTGGTAAGTTTGTTTTTTTTTTTGTAAAAAGTAAATTTTGACTTCAACTAATGTATCAGTCTTATTTCAGCTTGAAATAATAGAAAAATTATATGTTTGGGCTTAGTGAAAAGAACATTTTGAATACAAAAAGTAATGTAGGTACAATGTTATTCGTCCAAAATGCAAAGCCTTTTCTTGTTAGCTAAACTTTTTTAATACTAATGGAATTGTATTCCAATCCAGTATTTTCTTCACTTTCATATATGTCACGCACGTGTTAATATCAAATTGAAAACTTATTAATAAGATCTATTAGTTAGCTAAACGATAAAGTGCAGCAGTAATACACTGACATATTTGCAGTTCATGCCTAAATGAACTATTTTTGAACTGTAGTCTGTGTACTGTGTACTACTTGCGTGCGATTAACCGTACCTTCTCTTAGCGTTTGCCTTTGCATTTTCAAACTCGCACTAGGAATACATATTTTTACTTGTTTTGTTTTTCGAACAGATCAGTATGTTTTGACCACTTAGTGTTGATGTGACTCTATTAAGCATTTCTAATTTAACAACATTTTGATTCAGGTGAAGTACTTCGCCATGGCGTCGTCAAGTTCTGTCAAGCCTGAAACAGTTCTAAAGTGGATACGTGACTACCCTGAGCTGATTTTTGATGCTGCTAGCTGTACTATTTACTGTACCAAACACATGTACATAAAAAAATATATGTGGTTTAATGAATTAAGTTTCTATCTATTTATTATACTATCCTTAAACCCGTCCATATACTTAAAGGAAGTGTATGCTTTCATTACTCCCTAAGTGTAAATAGATTTTAATATTTTTCTACTTAAAAAACAAATCCCGGGATTCGGGGATTATCCATATTATTCTATCATATGGCAAGTACATAAAATAGCTCTACCTACTCCGATCACTGCTTATGATTGATACCCTGTGATTGATACCTTATGAGAAACTTGAAGGGTTGTGATCCAAATGTTCTTACAATAGGCGTAATTGTATGTCTCTATGGTACGTAGTCTTTTCCTTATCCAGATATTACAACGAGTAGAAATGACATGATAGCAACGTGTGAGCGTGCGAGCTACTTAAGGCCAGGTATTCCTGCAGCAGTAGGTGTAAGGGAAAATGCGCGCCTGCCAAGCTCGTGTTTTTTGTAGTTATTTAAACATGGTGATTAAGAAAGTCATTTTATCAAGTCAAACTTTGCGAATTTGTTTAGAGTAATTAAGTGTCCTTAGTTGAGTACAAAAAGTGTGATATCAGTAGTTCGTTGGTCATAGTATTGAAAAAACGTTAGAAAAAGGAGTAACTTTGGGAAAAAAAATATCGAGTGAAGTTCATTAGATCTTGTAACTGAATGCGACTTTGACTAGACTAGATCCATAAGTAATGTATATCTTTTTTTCAGAATTTTAAACACTATTTTCTAAGTCCCAGATGATTTTAAAAATCACAAAAATGCTGCCTCTGCTGGCCTACCAAGCCTTAGCGTATTTGACTGGTCACTTGAAAGTGTTCATTCAAACGCATTTGCGTTTGTAAAGAAGCAAAGGTACTAGGTACTACCTATTTATCATATTTTATTTTATATTATTTTATCTTATTTTTAACCCCCGACGCATAAAGAGAGGGTGTTTAACCTGTTTAACCTGTCTGTTTGTGTATCTGCGTATCTGTCTGTGGTATCGTAGATACCAAACAAACAAGTGAACAAATTTTCGTTTAGTTTTTTTTTGAGTCATAGATAATTTTATTTCAAGTTATCTTAGCTATGTTTCATGAAAATCTGTCGGGGGGTTTTTTAAATTTGTAGTATTTTCGTCGATTTCTTCGTGAATTATATTTTATCTTATTATATCCTATTTTATTTTATTTATTTTTATGAACCGTTTAAATCTACAATGATTTATAATCAATAATTAAATTGTATATTATAAGGTGATTATCCGAGGAGGCCAGAGTCCAGCAGGTGGACTGGTAAGGAATGATGATGATAGGTAGGTACATGTTTAATTCCATCCTAAAATGTTCTACTCTATCTCGTCCCAAGGATGAAGTTTATAAAAAAATAGGTGTTCAAAAATGCTTTGAAATATGTACGTAGGGACCCCACGCATAATATTTGCTTGGGATCGAATTAATTATTGTCACCCTACTAGCTTTAAACATTCAAACAAACGTTAAACTTTAATTTCCATAAAAAATTATCACCAATCTTTCATAAAAATCCCAAGTATCCGGTACAGTCGCGTTAACAATGCCATCAGCGCAGTTTTACGTAAAAAAGCATTTTAAACGTTTACTGCCACATAAATCCTTTTACGGTGGCACTCAAACTCTTTAACGCATATCTCACATTGTCTTTAGTACTTTTTAGTGTTGTATCTTTACATTTTAGCGCTGTAAATGGCAGTGTTTACGATTATGTCACTGTTTGATAAAGTTCATTGATCTAACCGCACCTTGTGTGTAAAAATACCTTGAATGACACTATAAAGAAAATTTCTACGTTTAATATTTGGATACGGGTGCTTGGCTTTAGAGACTTTAAAGGACTATTTATATGTGAGAGCTAAGGTATCAGTTTTTTATAACTTCATTAGCATTAAAAAGGGTGCCTAGATTCGGTTTACAGATGTTTATTTCTCATAAAACAAAAAAAAAAACATTTATAAAAAAGTTCTTACGCTATAACTTATATTTAAGTTAGGCTAAAAATGTATTTTTTAAAATTTATTTTGAAAATGCTTATGCTAGCACATTCCTTAATTTCTGAAATCAGTCGGCTTGTGATATGTACCTATTACCAAATGACCAGACGCGTTGAATGTTTTCGCGTGATTTTGGAGAAGATAGATGACAACCTATCAATATCCAACCATGTATTCAAATATGTAATTACTCTCTTCGATCAACAATAATAACTTACTCTGGGAGTGACATTTGTAGACTTTAAAAAAGTGTCAAAAGTTCATTGCTCTCGCACCTTCCGCGTACATAAATAAACACGTAGTAAAACAGCAGTGTGTCGAACTTGGACAAGCGTTCAAATAAACACACTGCATCGGATGTGTGGAGACCGCCGGCTCTAGGGCTGTCAACTCCGAGATCAAAGCTCTGTGCTAAATCTTCATTAGTTCTGTTCTAGTTCGAATTTAATTAGTTTTATTGCAGCTCTTGCATTTTAGAGTTTACGAGTATAGGCGTGAGCTACCTGAGCGGTCTACCTGAACGATCGTTCAGAAAATAATAACAAGGGTTTGAAATGAAAAGCTAACTTTCCTATAATTAAATAGTTATTTAAAACTACTTTTGGAGTTTATGAAAGATCCTCCCTCTCAGATATTAAGCCTTTTTGGACGACGTATTTTTCATTGGGTTCCATTTTAGTAAATTACTTACGATTTTTTTTTGTGACATTTTGTCCAGTTTAATAAGTAGCACTTCTCAATATCCATCACGATAACAAAGATGTCACGATTCATCTGAATTCCTTTATCCTTATGATTTTCAAAGATGGCAACCCTGGCCCGCCCAAAGATGTATCCGCTACCTTTTTATGGGCTTACGCTATCTTACGCAAGATTACGCTCTAAATAGTTTATGATATTTAATCATAAGTACGACGATAAATATGTATACATTCATCTTTAATATTTATCAATTCATTAAATATTCTCTATATGTATATTCATCTGTAATATTAATTTTTATACACGCCAACTCTGTAGAGTCCTTACTCTACAGAGTCGGCGTGTACCTATAGATTGACTCTGGTCTACGATTTTTGTCTTTACTTCCTCATCAGCCACATACGTCAACTCCAGACCATACCTCTCAAAAACAAGGTGGATTACGACATAATCAGCGCGCTTGGCAGGTTTATTGGTGATCATCGTAGTAGAGTTGTAAAAATTAAAAATTTTAAGAACCCCCGACCGATTTTCATGAAACATGGCTAAGAACACTCGGGATAAAATTATCTATGACACAAGAAAACACAGACAGACACGTTAAACTTATAACACCCCTCTCTTTTTGCGTCAGGGGTTAAAAACAGAAGGTAGATTCATGTCGACTCTTACGATCACGACACCCTAGGGCACCCTAGCTGGTCACCCTAGCTAGAGAGGTCTATGCCGGCCGCGCGGGTCTTGTCGTTGACTTTCCCTATTTATATCAAAGCAACCAATTCTTTACGGATGTAAGCGGGTTAACTACAAACCTTATTTGTGTTGGAAGAACACCGGTGTATAACACAATATGGTTCAAAGTTAACCTGCTTACATCCGTAACGAATTCGTCAAACTACGATAGCTTCTAGAGTAAACTAACAACCAATTCTATTCCTTCTTCAAAGCTAGTAAACTTAAAGATTCAATTTATTTATATTGAACTGCATATTTGTTTACCAAATAATGTTTATTCAATAAGTCAGGCACAATCGTAGGCGCCTCTACATCAATTACATTGAAATGAAATAGAGTCCGTTTACGAGCTTAGAACAATGACGGAGTACCGTTTAGTGGGAGGGCCCATTATTTAGTTATTGCTTTGTCTTTATGCATATTGCGTATTGGGAGATCAGGAAACAATATTAGGAAAAATATACTTGCATCATCATTATCATCGTCATCCGCAGCTAGTTTTACCAATTGTTGGATAAGGCCTCCCGAAATTTGCGGACATTAACGATAATATTTCTGAATTTTCAGTTCTCATAGAACAACACTATTGCAATAATATTATATATGTTATATTTATTATATTAGGTATATTTAGTATATATATTATATTTTAGTGCCTGTGTGTGGCTTACATTTTAAGAATCTGAGAATTAATAAATAATGTTGTGATGTGAAAGAAAGTACTATGTACTAGGTACTACGTGGGTGAACTACGGAATCTCGACGCATTTTAGCTCGACAAAGAAGAAAAAGTGAACGGTATCATAGCGACGCACAGTTCTACCGATCTCCGAGTATAATTTTGTCGTCTCGAAACTATGGTCCTGCAAGAGTCAGGCAGTGCAGGACCTTCGTGTCATATTTAGAAAATAAGATTATGCTCATAAGTATAAGAATCGGAGACAGTAATATATATTAATATTAATAATGCTGGACAATTCACACAGCATTATCTAGACCCAAGCTAAGCAGAGCTTGTGTTATGGGTACTAGATAACTGATATACATAAAACAGTACACTACACAGATAAATATTTTTATTATACATAGAAAAACATCCAGAACACCCTGAAGAAACATCTGCAGATCGCACAAAAATTTGTCCCGAGGCGGGAATCGAACCCGCAACCTCCTGCGTCCTGTATGTCTGCTAATATATAGAAATGTTGTCCTTCGATAAGCATAAGTTGGTAGATGTACCCACGGGAAGTAATTACCTACTTACCGATCAATAATACAGTTAAATGCAAATCGGAACCTTTACGCTTGCGACATAAAGATGCCGGTGCTGTAGGTTCTATTTATTTATTCTAAGGTTGCACCCACACCGCGTAATGAGGCCAGGCAATTACAAAGTGCATTAGAACCACAGCGGGTTAATGTATTGGTTTTTGCATAATCTGGCCATATTTTGTTTCATAACGGCTCATGTAGGATAGATTAAATCAACGACAAGAGTTGACAAACATAGCAAATTTTAGAAAAATAGCAAAACACTTGACGATAGGTTTACTTTGAACAATTCTCCTCATAAGCAAAACAAGGTATTTTCGTAGAGATCAAATTAGTAATATCCCAAAAATTTTAGACTTCAGAGCGCTGTTTTTCAGCCAAAGACCTTATTACTAATCGACGTTACGGACAGCAATTTGGTGACAGAGATAAATAAATATTATTTATCAACAAACAAATAAAAAAAATTAAAAAATACGGGTCAAGGTTTATGTTAAATAAATAAATAATGATAATAATGGTTGGTTGGGTTTAGGTTAACCTTGAGGCCGAGGCCCGGACCGGTTCCAGGGCCACCCGCCGGGGCTAGATGGTGAATGCTAACGCGACGCCATCTCGCCCCATGACGGCGGTGGACGTTTCACGGGGGGGTTTTAGTGGGTTCGAGTCCCACATACCCCCTTCCGTTACCCCCATGGCGGAAGGGAAGTGCGAGGGCATTTTGGGAAATGCATCGTAGATCCCTTTTTTTTTTATTGGATGGGGGCATCCAAAAAAAAAAGGGATCAACGATGCTACGTAAATAAATGATACTGGACAATTCACACATCATCTAGCCCTAGAATACAAACATGATACATAACCTCCTAATTAGTTGGGGGTTTAAATTAATATTCAGTGAGTTACCTAGATGTTGTACAGAACACAATTTCAACAGTTTCAAAATAGAAAACAGAGGAAGCTAAAACGGGTCACGTCTCCGACTTTGAAGTTGTTATAAAGCAGTCATCGTCTGCATTATGACAACTTCACATCTTCACGAGATCACGATGAAAGCTATAAAGCTTAACTGGACTGTAGTTATTGCGTAATTCAATTATTATAATCTTTGATAATAGGAGCTATAAATTTAGAGCTTTTGAAACGTGTGCGTGTAGTTCGGAAATAAAAACTTCTTTTAGGTTGTAGCTGGCTAAGAGACATTTTAGTTTTCTTTTATGAGTACTTACTTGTCTCATATTGGGTACGGTAAATATTATCCTACAATTTATATAATACTCATATTGGGTACTGTAAATATTATCCTATAATTTTGGTTTGAGATTGGTTTAAAAAATAAAAACTTAAGCTCGTATTCTATTTTAGTTACAAAGCTAAGATTATTGGCATGTCATCTTAGCGTAAATAAATGTTAATATTGTAGTAATAAAGCTTGGTCGCTAGCCATACAGAAACTAGAAATAAGTAACGTTAAGTAATCTCGTTACTTATTTCTAGTCGTCGTCGTCGTTAAGTAATCATATTATAAGTAAGTTATAAAGTTTTTAATGTGAATAAATTCTTTGAACTGATAAGCGGTCATTATCGTGAACTTTTCTAAATCATGGTTTAGCTTATATAGACCATTTACTCTGTATATTTCAGCATTAAACTCAATAAAAAACAAAACATTACATAAATCACTTCATTACCCCCTGTTTTCTTATTAAATACAGAGTTCACAACTCGAAAAAATATCATTTCAATCCACAGAGAATCTCAGCCATATGACTCATCATCGAATACTCCTCGAAATCTGAAGGAAAATTGTGGCAATCGTATACAATGGACCACACAGCACCGATTACTCACTCGTACCGACGTGTTCCCGGAGCTATTATTCTGATTCCCTGACCCAGTGGAGTGAGCTGGTGAGACATTCTCTCGTGGGCAGAGGCGCCGTAGAGCAAACCAATTTGTTATAGTGATGAGATGAGCTTAGTGATTCGAACCTCTATGAATTTATTTTAGATTTATTAATTCACTACTTGGTAATACATTTTTAACATTCAGCTTATGAAATAAACCACAACAAGTCAATTGAATAAGTCACGTATCTGTTTACATTTTGTCAAAACCCATAAAGTTTGAAATTTCAAAGAAAAAAATATTTTCATTCTTTTCATTCTGAAACGATTTTTTTCTCTCAGCGACAAGACTCATCCTCGATTACTCTTCAAAATCTGAAAAAAAAATCGTATACCACTGTCAAAATTGTCATAACCACAAAACACCGATTTCTTTTTCTATTTAATTCATTTATTTTTACCATAACAACTTATGGACTTGTTCCCGGAGCTATTATGCTATTTGATTCCCTGAGTCAGTGGAGTGAGCTGGTGAGATATTCTCTCGTAGGCGGAGGCGCCGTAGAGCAAGTCGTTTAATGTTGAGCTTAGTGATTAGGATCTGTATCAATCATTTGAGTCACTTATCTATCCTCTCCTGTATTGCGAGTAATTTTTTGAGACTTGTATTGAACCAAATCTAGACATAGTGGCAACACAACTGGATTTTGGAACCAACTAACAAGTCCAGTCATGGTGTCAAAAAGTCAGACGGGGGTGTTGGGGGACGGAGTTTTACCCTGCATGATACAATCATTATAAATTTTTAGACTCTCTAATTGGTAACTGATTTCTTTCAATCAAACAACGTAGTTTATGCAACTATGCTTCCAAGTACCTATTGTTACTATACGTGTGAATTTAAATCGAAAATCCTACATTCATGTCAATCTTTTGGCAGCAGCGAACACAACACTACCCCATAAACTCTAGAGCTATTCCCAGAATCATATCGTGGAGGCAGACGCCAAGACTTTCATTCATTCATGAGGTTAGACGCGCTCCAAAACATTTTGTTTGTAAGATAGCTCGACATAGGTCACGTTTCATTGGTTTATTATTCATCGCAGTGTCAACGAAACTTCTTAGTAACATTACTGAGCTTTTGAGCAAGGTTTGACGGAAAATTTTGGTCACAGGTACAAAAATTAATCACTGATAATAGCTAAAATGCAACTTAAACAATAATTGTAATTTCAATCTTCCGTGTCAGAAATCCGAACTGTTTTTAATTTCCTTGGAAATCGACTCGTTTAAAAAAAACTTTGTAGAAAACTATGTAACAAAAGTAACTACTAATGATGAGAAATGAGTTCGTGAAAAACTATCGACAGTCGATAAAAAGAAGGACCAGCAAAATGTGTCTTTTAGCGTGTGAGCCATTGTGATCATGATTCCTACCTGCATAAGAGCACCTCGCTCCATCCAGGGTTCCACTGATGACGTCACGCGGCAGACGCGCTCGATTGTACAGGTAACAGTTTTATGACGCTTTCAAATCTAACTGCTTTTTGAATTGCTTACTAAAAGCTTAGCTGTAAAAGATATTAGACCTAATTATCCGTGAGTCAAGGTTGTAAATCTTATCGATGGTGCTTCTGTTTGAACTTTTGACGTATTAAATCAAAATACGGTAAACCGTCACTATCGACATCGCTAAGTTTAGCTTTATCTAGAGTTAGCAACGCCTGTCCCGCCCTGCGTTATTAAAAGCTACGCGACCTCATTTCACTTCCTCACTTTACGCTTTTAAGCTCTCGACGGGGAAACTGCTACGACATAATATCGATATCGATGTATGGTTATAGCATCACTAGTTTTATTTTCATCAGAATGAACGAAGTACGATATGTCTTACGGAGAAAGAGGAAAATAATGTTTGGACCGTAGATCAAATATTTCAACGTTAAACTTAATTTCCTTTATTATGGCATTTTATTTGTACACTTGCGTATACAAATAAAATGCCATCGGTGCTGCCCCGTTGATGAAGTCCTTCCAATTTAACCAATATAAATTAATTGGGACTGCAATGCGATTAAATGGACAATGAAGTCATTTGCATAATAAATTGTATATTTGACGACCGATGTGGCGCGGTGGGCGAAGGTCCGTCTGCGATGTAGGATGTTGCGGGTTCGATTCCCGCCTTGGGACAAATATTTGTTGCGGGTGTTCTGGGTATTTCTATGTATAATAGAATATACGGATCTATGCAATGTATTAAGTACATCAGTCATTTAGTACCCATAACACAAGCTCTGTCTGCTTAGCTTGGGGCTAGATGATTCTGTGTGGATTGTATTGTATTGGAAAATTAGTTAGTTATATATTTTTTCTTAGCTCTTCCAACAGTTCCAATAAACCAAATTGATTTAAATTATTACTGGCTCGGATTTCGTGTAGGTGCCAAAATATAAGCAATGCCGAAAATACGCAAAAGTTTTTTAAGGAAATTATTTACTGACATTGTCCTGATAATTTACATACACATACATTCGCAGAAACTCGAGTCAGAATTAATTCAGCGTGCAAGTTTCATGAGAGCACACAGCCGCCGACCAGTCATCTGGGAATACACGGCGCACAATGACTGCGGGATATATGTACAGGGTGTGCAATTATGTTATGTTATTTATTCGTAAAATTATTCGTTCGTCTATATCGTCGGTATATATAAAAAATTCTCACATAATCAAAATATAAAAAGTAAAATAAATAAGATACATCACAAAAATAAATTGATAGATTAACATAGATAATAAATTGAATCAGAACAGTATAAGATACATACTTAGGCAAAATAAAAGTAATTCGACATAATAATATGTTACTAAAATTAATTTAAACTAAAGTTTTTGGAAATACATTCTGTATCTATTAGTTACTTAAAAGATATAGATATATAGAAGATTTTTAAAAGCAATCGTCTAAGACAATTTTTGCTTACTTTGGGGGTAAAAATGAGAGAAAAATTAGAAAAAAGAATTATTGATTATTTAAGTTATCTAAAAGATAGATAGAAAATACCATAGAGCACACTTAAAATCAATCAGTCCCCTTTGCCAGTCTATTATTATTATAACACAAGCGTATGGGATGTATCGTGGTGAATTGGGTTTCCGTGACTACAATGTTAGTAATCAACATGTCATTCTAATGAGTGAAATTTCCCGGAATTTACCTACTAATTAGAGTTTTCAAGAATGTACATCACAAATCATAGCAAATATGCAAAATGGTTCGTGATTAAAGTTTACAACAACTTAATTATTCAGAAAAGGTAGTTTTACGATCTATGAAGCTTTTATTTACACGTAACCTACATAGCATACAATTAATAGGCTTCATACAAATATCACCAAACTTAGATAAGGATAACACCCACAAAAGTACTATCAATAAGAAATGTTGAATCGAAATTTTAATTGCGATTAATGTTTCTGCTTCGCCATGACACCTCTTGAGCTCACTATTTAAGTCTTGTGTGTGTGTGACACCAAAAGCTTAAGTTGAAATCAAAGACACCCCGTATATGCAGTACTAGGTATAAAGTAGATTTGTTTATTTTGTTCGGGCTCCCGTTCACGCGGGGACTCGTTGGGGTAAAGTTACACATTGTATACGTAAATTACGTTTGTTTGGCGTAATATACTTACGTATTATGAAAATATAGACTGATGTTACTTGAATCAGGATTTTGAACAACTTGTATTTATTTTCAAAAGAAATTAGTGATAATTGAAGCTACACCGGATTTTTTTTTATATTATTATCTGAAAGATTATTTTATTATGATTTTATCTTTACACCAAACCGGTAGATAATTTCAAATCCGCCTTATATAGTATATGCTTTTGTTATTTATTTGAATAAATTAGTTATCAGTTGAGCTACCTGTAAAATGTTTGCAACAGTCTGCAATTAGCTCAAATGTTTTAATTGTAAATACCAGTTCTAATTTATTTCTATTTTTCGATTGTAATTTTCTTTGTGAATAAGTTTCTATAAATTAGTATCTATTTAAAAAAGCTTATTTATTTCAAGCCCAAATAACTTTATATCTATAAAAATAAAATCGCGCCGAGGGTTTCGAACGTTTGTCTTTGGTATAGGAAAACTTATCACCATGGTTTGTTGGCGCATATTTCACTGCAGGAAATGAAAATAAAGTGGCTGGTCCCAGCTGTTTGTGAGCGGCATTTTAGCAATACGAGCGAGTGCTTCTCGGACAACGGCCATTCAAAAGCTAAGTGCTACGTACAAACTACTCTACCTTTATTCAATTAATTAAATACATACATAGTTTTCAGTATATATTGCAATCATAATAAGGCTGAAAACGTTTTGTCGTCAGGGATTTTTGGATAGAGGGGTCAAGTGCTAGTGTAACTCGCGTGCCGAGGGTTTCGAACGTTTGTCAATTAGACAAATATGTAATAAAGGTACCGAAGAGGCGCACGAAATTTAAAGGGACAAATTGGAGCAACTGAGATCTCTGCCTTCTTATAAGAGAGATATTAATTCCGATTCGATGGTTTTTTATATGAAGTAACAAAAAAAGGTATCTTTAAAGTGAGTTAGTGCTTGCGAGGTCTGCTGTTCGCAGAAGTACTAGTTTGTTTACACAAATTTTATACACATATATCGTCAAAGCTAATTCTGTACGAAAAGTATTTGATGTGTACCTAAACATTGTCTTGTCATAATGATAACATTATGTGGATTCAATTAAATTATATAATCTAGCATTAATGTTTAGTTTCTTGGATTTTTTTAGTCCCTATGGTAAAAAAAAACTCTTCTTTTTATTTTATCCACTATAGATACTTGATCATGATCATTTCATGAATATAAAATAAGAAGTTGAATAAAAAAAATTTTATACCAGTGAAATATTTTATCAGTAGCATCAACAAATAGTTAAATAAATAACTAATGCTGAACAATCCACAGAGCATCATCTAGTCCTAAGCTACGCAGAGCTTGTGTTATGGGTACTAGATGACTGATGTACTTTATACAACTTTATAATCCGAATTAACCGAAACGCTAACACTGATCGATTTTTTTTTATTTTACATAGAAAATACCCAGAACAATCGCAACAAATATTTGCAGATCGTACAAACATTTGTCAATCAATGTCAATATTCAATACCACGATAATAAAAGACAAGTATTATACAAACGGATACGACTTCTTGTAGCTCTGCTTTACAACGATAAAAATGTCCAGACAAATAGATTTATTACAATGAAAAGCTATTTGGAACCGATTGAATAACAGCCACGATATCTATTTATTTCTATGAGAAAGATTCCGACTCTACATTATCAATGTCATGGTTATTCTATGGCGATCGTTTTCTGATAAGATCTTTTGTGGTGTTAAACTTTTGTAAACGAGAAGATGTTATAGCTTGATAATGATATGACATCTCTATAAACATTCCTTTATATTTTGTACGGCAAGATTCGGTAGAGCTGCTATTGTTGACCAAGTGAGAAGACTTTTAATTTTAAATCATCGGTATAATCCTGTAATAATAAAATTAATCAGATGTCCCAAGGACTACTTGGTCCTTGGGACATTTGTGATTTGATTAATTTTTGTCACTGGTGTCCCCCCCCCCCCCGTTATTTAGACTAACTATATATACGCTAGCGGTATATACATAGATATACATACATACCTAATGATCTTCCGTGTGTTCATGCCTCTTCCGGTACTAGACTCTACTACTCTACCTAGTATAGTATTATAATATCTGTGACTCTACCATAAATTGACACTGACGCTGACTCCTGAAATACAGTTTATACTTGTTCTGGAGTCTATGGAATCATTTAAATTAATGTTTGTTTACTTGTGTCACATAAATATATTTTACTTTTACTTACTTACCTTAAGGTAGCTATATAGCCTCTCATAGCATACCTAGTTCTTTATTAGGTTTTCTATTGCTAAAAAAATCTTTACCTAAGTGACAGTCGATAAAAACAACAGTCATTTGCTAATCACAATTGATGAAGCATGCAAGTCAGACTGTTCACACCAAAGATATTGTATAACGTAGTCATAGGATCTTTGGTTCACACAAAGCGTTTTTCTCCCAAAACAGTCAAGGAAGCCTTAAGGTTTAGCTACACCGGTCTAGGTGCCAGACTAACAACGCAACAATACAAAATTCTCTAACAAACGGTCGACGAAACCTTAAGGCCATACCTACACTGATGTATACGTAGATATGAAGCCTGTCCTCAGACTGCTTACAGATAGGTCTGAGAGGTAAATTCCACTTGTCGTAGGCACTCGCACCATCTCGTCTGGCTTGTCTGGGTTCTAAGCCGGCGTCCGAACGGCGTCCACTTGTCCCCATTCACAAACAAATTGACTTCAATCCCCACGGAGGTAGTATCACTTGGAGTGCGAAACTTTTTGAATGCTTTAGTTTTGCTAACGAGTCAGTTTGTACCTGTCACCTTTTTTTTTGTTTTGGAGGGGGAAAAGCAACAAGCAGATACCACCAGATACTAAACTGCATATAGGGTACAGTATGGTTGTACCTGTCACCTGGTACAACCAACATACACGTAGACACCAAAAAACTTTGTATGGGACGTTTTTTCAAAGCCTTTGTTTCCATAATAAAAAGTGTCGATTGATAAAAGTCGACCAGTAACAAGTTTTCCTAGCACAAGATTCAGTCTGAACTGTTTCACATAAAATAAATTTATCTAGGCTTTAGATACTTTATTTAGATGATTGTATTGCACGACATAGCTCTAAGAATTAGCCAGCTGAAGTGGCAGTGCGCCGGTCATATCGCGCGAAGAACCGATAACTGCTGGGGGAAACTTGTTCTTGAGTGGAGACCACGACTAGGACTAAACGTAGTGTAGGACGCCCTCCGGCAAGGTGGGATGACGACCTGCGAAAGACTGTAGGCAGATGCTGGATGCGGCAAGCTGAAGACAGGGCGCTATGGCGCTCATTAGGGGAGGCCTATGTCCAGCAGTGGACTAACATAGGCTGATGATGAAATAGGTGCCAACATTTTTTGATTTATTGGTAGAGTGAATTGAAAATCCACAGTATCGACTAGTCAATAATTTTTAAGTACTATCGTTTCAATCCCATAGTAAAGTCCAGATGCTAGCCCGTCCGTGGCTTTAATCCTTTTAGGAATTCTCTCAACACTCGCTTATTAACTTACAGATAGCTCACTGATGAGCTCATGCCTACCTCCTTACAAAGGAATTTTATTGCGCTTCTTTTGCATGTTTCAGCTTACAATACACAATCAATTTGCATTTTTGGCAAAAAATGCTCAAGGTACCTACTTCATGAAGGAGAAAAATACTGAGTCATACTTTTTACTAGCAGTATTTAAAAGTATTCTGTAAAAAACTGACATAAATTAGCTTCTTGTCAACGACTTCCAATAACAAGAACTAAATTAAAGATTTAAAAAAACCCCAGACAGATTTTCATGAAACATGGCTAAGAACACGCGGTATAAAATTATCCATGATACAAAAAAACTAAACGATAATCGGTTTATCCGTTTGGGAACTACGATGCCACAGACAGATAGACATATACACATACATACACGTTAAACTTATAACGCCCCTCTCTTTTTGCGTCGGGGGGTTAAAAAGGGGAGGTTCTCAATTCGGATATATGTTTGTTTGGTACACGAAATGATAATCCAATTTTTGTTTTTTTCCGCTTTTCTATAGATATATATCAAGGTGGTCCCTTGTATGTTTTATTCACGAGGAATAACTATTATCCATACGAAATACAACTAGTAATTGTGAAAATATTCCGAGATTTGAAGCCGGTAATTATTGTCAAAACATAAAATTATTGTAAAGAGAAATCGACAAGAATGTCACATAAAAGGCCTGAGATTCAACAAAAACCTTCCTCACAAACAAAACAGAGATGTGTGAATCTATTCAAAGTTCCACAGATACGTACAATAGAGAGATAGAGTCAGTAACAGTCAACCAGCTATAAAACTTTTAGTAGCAATTTCGCGTTGACCACAGAGTTCCGGCTTCTTTGTTTGTCCACGTGTTTTACACCAAGGGGTCAAGTTTTTATGGCTGTTTTATTGACGTGTGTACGTACTTGATGGTAACTCATTTTCTTTTGATTTGATTAAATACATTTCACGGAAAGAACACAAAGTATATTTTAAATTGGTCATCAGTAAGGATTTCGACAAAGATTACTCGCCTTAGTCATCCAAAGTGCTTGTGGTTTCTATGTGCCTCCTACTCTCCGAGGTAGACATACAGGATGTAACAAAAATGAAGGACCAAGCTTTCAGGCGGGATGTAAACACTGAATTCAGGAAAAATATTAAAAAAAAAACCCGCTTTTAGCTTTGGAACAATTAAATAAGTTTGTACGAAATGTTCACCACATTAGGCAAGACTATTTTTTTATGCCAAATAAACACGTGCATCAGTCGTTTGCCTAATGTAGTGAAAATTCCGCATTTATTTAATTTTTCGAAAACTAAAGGGCGGGATTTTTTTATATTTTCTGAATCCAGTGTTGGAATTTACACCCCGCCTGAAAGTTTGGTCCTTCATTTTTGTTACACCCTGTATACGTTACCGGAGCAATCGGTCATGGTAGACTGTGGTGTGACAGGGAGGTATGAGGGATGAGGTCACACCATTGGAGTAATAGTTGGACAACGATCACGGGACCACATTCTACCCAAACCCTACCCTGGACCACAGACATTCTATTAAATAAATCTAAATTCCGTGCTACGTGTCCTAGGATCTTCACTCTTAATAGGATTTTGTGACCTGTCTTAATTATGAGTTTCGCAAAGGTCAAATAAACTATGAAAGTTTTCGTTTCCTTACAATCAATTAGCGCCTGGCAGCCAATACCGGGTACTAAGAGTAACTACTTTTCGTGGTATGACAGCGATCCAATAGTTTATTCAAAGTAACTTTCTGAGAAGTAAGCGGAAAGTAAACTGTCACTTCTTGTTCTCGAAAACTTTTCCGGTATTTTACAAACTCGTACCAGAGTCTCTGATTAATTGCTCGGCATAGACCCCTTTCTATTATTGTCTTAATAACAATTTAAATGAACAAAAATAAAATGTTTTAAATCCTCCCTACAGATTTTCATGAAACATGGCGAAAAACACTCGGAATAAAATTATCTATGACACAAAAAAAACTAAACGAAAATCAGTTCATCCGTTTAGGAGCTACGATACCACAGACAGATACACAGACAGACACGTTAAACTTTATAACACCCCTCTCTATTTGCGTCGGATGTTCAAAACTAAGCCAAATGTAGCGCGCTTGTTTTCCGCTTCCAAATTTTTTTGTAAACCTCAATTGGATTTTCTTTCTTTCTAGATCTACACAGACTGGGCGAACCACTACCTCGAACGCGCTCGCTCGCGGCGCCGCGCCGGAGCCTCGGGCGGAGGCCTAGCGAGGGACTGCGCTGACGGCCTGCTGCTGGCTGATGTACTGGAGGGCGTCACGGGATTGAAGGTGCATAGGGCGCATAGGAAGCCAAGGAACCCGCAACAAATGGTGAGTGGGCTACGACTTTACTAATAATCACTGCGTCTGTTTTCCCAGTAGAGTGCAATCTCGGAGTCAGAGTTAATAAGTTCCTTCTGGGAAAACATGCTCCATCTTAGATTAATCAGATCTCCACTTTTTTAAGTGTGTGAGGGAACATTTGATAGGGTTCCGTAGCTTAAAAGGAAAAAAGGAACCCTTATAGGATCACTTTGATGTCTATCTGTCCGTCTGTCAACCCTTTTTTCTCAGGAATGCGTGGAGGTATTGAATTAAAATTAACATTCAATACTCAAGTCCATAATCTCTTGGAGCCATGATATAAATCAAACTTCTAAGTCAACGCATTCAAAGGTTACAGCTGTTTGAAGCCGAATATTTTCAAATTTCCAAGGGTATGTGCAGCCAATACATGCACATAAAACCTAAGGGTTACTTCCCGTAGACCTAGAATCATGAAATTTGTGCGAAGACACAAGGTCTTATAGCACAAGCAAAGGAAAAAATCCGGAAACTGTATATTTGTAGTTTTCACAAAAAAAATATTCTCCATAGACCCAAACCTATACGGTACTTACCATTGAACTAGAATCGTAAAATTCGGTAAAAAGCAAGGTCTTACAACTATACGGAACCCTCGGTGCACGAGTCCAACTAGCACTTGACGTTTTATTTTATTTGGGGGTAGGCTAACAAAATACTCGATTCTTGGGGAGTAGAGGGTTAGGTAAGTACCTAATACTAATCATTTCTGTGTTTAAATGCTACGAAATGAGAAAAAACAAACCGTCAGATGGTCTCAGAAAATTACTAGTGCCACCCATAAACACAAAAAAAGCTCAGGGATACCGATTTCTTCAACCTATTTCTGAATAAGAGCAAAACGAAGTAGAATTTAAACGTAAACACTCAAAAATAACAGCTCAAAATTCTGTAGAACCGCGTAAACATACAAGTTTAAAATAGTATCCAGGTCACGAGATTACTACATCTCGTAAACCAGAAGCGCACTACGTTGCAATTCCTTTATAAACCCTCAATTAAACGACGGCCTTAATAATTTTCTCGTAAGTCGTAAAATCGATCATCGAAACGTCAAAACAAAACTTTCATTATATCCGGTGCTTTGTTTATTTGTGCATGGTGGAAAATGAAAGCGGCTCGGGGATATTTTTGTTTGACTGAAATAGCTATTGGCTCCTATATCAATCTGGTGGAGGGCGAATATGATTTAACACGTGACTAAAAAAAACAGATAGATATACCGATCTAGGTATCAATTGAACTGGAATCTTAAGTAGGTAATCTAGACTTTATTTATTTATTTATTTATTCAATAACAAAATCCACAGCTCATAGAGAAAAACTTAATGAAACTTATATTGTCTAACCTACAACCAATAAAGGATTTACATTTTAGTAGTTTGTCACAAGTTGACTAACACTAAATCTAAAATATAGCCTAAAAGCAAAGTTAACCTAAGTATACATGCGTCTTTGAAGTAAATAAATTCTCATAATTACTACTCTCATTCGCAGATAATTTTTACTCTCATTCATGTCTTTACTCTCATTCGCAGATAAAGTAGAAAAGCCTACTAATTACTAAGTACTAATTAAATAATTTTAAGAACCGAACCAATGCTCAGAAGGCCTATTTTATACCTATATTTTGTAATATCTCTCCAAAATACGCAATTGCGTGTTTCATTTATCCATCATCATTCATCTTTTTTATGAAAATTGGTACTGATACGCCTCCTGTACCTTGGCAAGGCCATAAATTTTACGAGCTAAAATTATTTACAAATATACAAAGACCCACCATTTACAGGGTTTCTTTTGGTTTAGTTAGACGAATCACGTTACGCTTAAACTTTCGTTCATTAGCGTAGTTCTTTCACTCAATGTGCCACAGCAACTCAAACATGTGAAAGTGTATGCAACTTATAGGTAGGTATCTTAATTAGGTAGTGGATGCATTGTTTTGATTTATTGATATCCTGCACGTACATGGTCGGAAATAAAATAAGAGAGAGTTCTCAACCTAGCATGTGTCTGGTACAAGAGTAATTGGGGACACACATTGTATTGGGCATACCTTACATGTAACATACATGTCGCACATAGACGACCTTTGTGGCGCAGCGGGCGAAGGTCCGCCTGCGAGGCAGGAGGTTGCGGGTTCGATTCCCGCCTCGGAACAAATGTTTGTACGATCTGCAGATATTTGTTCAGGGGGTTCTGGGTGTTTTTCTATATATAATAAAAAACATCTATCTATGTAGTGTATTGTATTACTAGTACCCATAACACAAGCTCTGCCTAGCTTGGGGCTAGATAATGCTGTGTGAATTGTCCAGCATTATTTATTTATTATTTATTTATGTCTGTATCATCGTATGCAGACAAGGTGTTCCGCCCCATAGATAGATAGATTACTGAAAGAGTGGAATCGTTTTCACCATTGTCAGTAAGAAAAGCACGTTGTCAAAGGGTTCGTTTGTTCTGTAAAGGCATACTACTATATTCTGGTACTAGGTAGATGCTCAACCGTTTTCTGCGGAAAAACAACATTACTGGGTTTCGGTTTAACTTTGAAGGCTATGGTCGCTATTAAAATTGTACACTATATTACACAGACGAGGCCTAAGTTAAGTCTCGGGTGTCTGTGCATTATTTTACTTAAGGCGCGTGTATGCCTCAAACTAGCGCCGCTGCCTTTTCTTTCTTATAATAACGTTAATCAAAGGAATTTTAAAAAGTCCATTGTACAGTTTATGATACCCCTCATAAGCTTTTTTTTAATGGCCATAACATAGATTTCTTTTATTTCCTTTATGCAGAAAAGCGAAGTTGCTCTTGGTGGCCACCGAACTCTGTTTTCGCTTCTCTGTCTAAATTATACGAAACTAAACTATTTCAGAGGGATTAATAAAAAGCTTAGGATAGGTATCAAAACTAAACATTGGATATTTGAAAATTCTTGTGTTTAACGTAATTATAAGTAATAATAGGTGGCGGCGCTAGTGTGCGGCATACATCCGCCTTAAGGCTTGGTAGGCAGAGGCCGCAATTTTGTGATTTATAAAACACTTAGAAAAAAGTGTTTAAAATTCTGAAAAAAAGAAATATATTATTTAAGGATCTAGTCTAGTCAAAGTCGCATTCAGTTACACGATCTAATAAACTTCACTCGATAGAAAAAAAATCCCAAAGTTATCCCTTTTTCTAATGTTTTTTCAATATGATGACTAGCAAATTACTGATAATACACTTTTTTTTTCGTACTCAGCTAAAGACATTTGATATTTCTAAACGAATTGGCAGAGTTTGACTTGATAAAAGGATTTTCTTAATCACCATCACATGTTTAAATAACTACAAAAAACACGAGCGCGGCGGCTTGGCAGGCGCGCGTTTTCCCTTACACCTACTGCTGCAGGAATAACTGACGGCCTCAGGTTGACGGGCGGCACTGGGCAATGTATAGAAGAGCACAAAGCGTATGTGCAAGGAATAATATTGCTCTGAGGCGATGTTTAGACCAATCGTCTTCGGATGACGATCAGCTTAGGCATCTACTCAGGTACCAATTTAGGAAATTTTTGTTGTACTCAGCATAATTGTAAACCTGTTCCTTTTTCCGAGAGTTGTGTTCTTCGAAAGATAATTGGATAATTATAGTGAATGAGTAATGTATGAAAAATTCTGTTTGAAACGTCAATTCAAGTGTTACTGTCCGAATATCTTTTCCGAGAATACTACATGCTCTACACTACACACTGATTTGCTACACTGTAGGTAATCAATGTCATCTAGGTTGTATCTTTTATGTAACAGTAGTTACACGGTTACACGAAGGTTTTTATCACATGTAACCCGAGAAGGTTGCGGTGCGAGGCCAACTAGGAACCACCACATCCGCAAGGATATCAATTGACTAGGCGGCTTTTTGTTGACGTTCTCACGTACTTTCTGGTAATGCTGATTAGTTGATCTAAGAACGGTGTAACCAGTAGGTTAGGGCTTATTTGGGTCTGCTTGGAAGTGTCTGTTTTTCTAACTAGAGCCATCGAATGATGCTAGTTTATTATGGTATAGATAAAGATCATTATTGTCAATGGGTACATAAATAACAAATATACTTAATTAGATGGCTATGACTTTGTTAGGTAGTCATCGATTATTTTGTACTTATTTTCAAATAATATAGGGACTTTGTGAAAAATTACTTCGGGTTCTAGATGTTTATAAAAAAAAAGGTTTTGCACCGTAAAAAACTAATTTAAAATAATTTTCTGACTTAGAGGCCTATACAGTCTAATAAAATAAATCTTTAATAAAATACTCATCTAAAAACAAGGTGGTTTTGCAAAGTACCATTTATAATTCCTCAACTGGTAGAGCTTTTTACAAAAGCTCTCAATTTACAAGGGCATAAAGTAAGTGGTCCATAATTCAGCTCCCATTGATTTGTAACCAATCTGACGGAACTGTGGATTTAAAGGCATTCCCATGGTTTATGCCTTTTACCAACACTTCACTTATACTTCAACACTTTACGAGACGAGGCAGCTAGCCCAAACTCTACAAAACAAGAACACAAAAAAGAAACGAAAACAGCACTTTTATTTAGAACTTGTTACACATATAAAAATTCCTTACCAACTGTAAAATTTTTAATCTTCAAAAATATTTAGTTAGAGCTCGATTACTTACAGAGCGTTATAAAATATAGATAGATAAATCTTTACTGTTCCACACAAACACAAAATACAATACATTAGGAAGTAAAAAGGGCCTTATCGCTTTCACCTCACACATTCATAGTCTTTCATAAATCTTTAAAGGTAAAATTTCTTAGCTTTTTATCAACTAGCTGCATTTTTACTAACCGTTGTCCTATTACCCGTTTTCCCGTAGGATAAAGCATTTTCCCGCGGTACAAAGTAGCCTATCATCAGGAATAATGTGGGCTTCTAATAGTAAAAGAATTTTTTTAAATCGGTCCAGTAGTTTCGCTATTCCATACAAACGAACAAACAATCAAATCTTTCCTCTTTATAATATTAGCATAGATTGTTTATGTAAACCCAACTTTGCGTTGCCCATTCTAAAGTCATCTTTAATTGCATCTCCAACTTCTTCCTTCCATAAAGCCTGTTAATACATACGCGGTATTCGCTACCTAGAGCGGTGGTAGCGTAATCAGACTGGGTATTCGGTAATCATATTATCACCAAAATACTTGACGGTATACCCGGACCGCGCGAAACCCGAGCAAAATCAAAACGAATCTTACCGCTGCCGCTCTGGGTAGCGAGTACCGCGTAGGTAGGAACAGACCTTTTGAAATTGGGATAAAACAATATGTTGTAAAAATTCCGCGCAAAATTGTTACTAAATATTGTTTTATCCTAATACAATAAATGGAAATATATATATATATAAATATATATAAATGGATTTCCGCAAAGTAACGCCTGAATCTATTATAGGCCTTTAGACTGAACTAGCTGTACCTAATTTAAAAACAAGTACCCTTAGAAAGGTTAGGTTAATACTTGCCCCAAGAATAACTCGTAAAGCTTTGCACTATGGCCCTATTACGATAAGCTGACAGGTTGTTAAACACGAACTTTAGGAATCGATAAAATGCTAGAACCTCGATTAAGAGGCTATAAATTAATCGTAAGCTTTCTATTGTTGAAAGCTCCATGCTTTTGTTTCAAGCATTTGTTTTTTTATTGTTGCAAAACAAATGAAAACTATCGTACATTATCGATGCACCACTTTTATCTTTAAATATCATATATTTATAAAGGGCTTTTAGCCTAACACTGACTATGTTAGCGCTGTTTGTACATTCAATTAGTTGCTAATCTTATAAAACATCATAAACCATGTAATACAGAATCCTGGCCGCCATGCAAAGCGGGGCGGCTAAGATGCTTTGAAAAATGCCAATATTTAACAAAAATTCAAAATGCGTTTCCAAATGTGATCTTAAAGACTGCCTCCGTACACACTCAGCAGTCAGAAGATGACGAACATCTTCTATGACTCCACAAAGCTCGAAGTTAGGAGACTAAAGAGTTATTTTGGCTCCAATATTTTAAAGATATACACTTCAATAATTCATAAAACTACTGACCCATATTTTTGCTTACAGCCTCCCTTAGTTTAAAAAGTAGGTAGGTAAAGGTCAAATATTTACATAAACTTTATATTTGCAGACGGCATGCGTCCTATGATTAAATTCCTCGAATATGGCCTTATTCTGTGTACTAAGGTATTATTTACTTCATTCCAGACTTCATGCAACGCAATATTGTGGATGAAGCACAATATACTTGTCATAAACACCATACAGAACGATCACTCAAAGGAAAAATCTAAAAGTGTCAAGATCTGCCTTTTTGCCTTCTGTAAATATCCTAGCCGTTAATTACTTAGGTTCTTTTAAGTACCTACCCAGTCATCAGTGAAAGAAGAAACATTTATGAGTCACGAATTCACGAAGTCCCTCTAGTTTAATTCCCGTAGACCGATTACTATCAATTTCTGTAGTAAAACCTACCTTACCTACCACATAATTATCGAGCAGTCAAGAAGAGACCACCAGATGTGACAGCAGCACTCGCAGAAATAGTAAAATAGTCCGTCCATCCAGGCTTGTACAGTGGCGTTCATTGTGAGCTGACCCCCCTGTTATGTTTGAAGTAATTTCTATGAACACAGAACTACTTTATAACTAGAATATTTCAGTAAACGATCACGAGTGCTAAGTCAACGCAAACCTTTAAACATAAACTAAAGAACTGGCTGATCGAACAATCCGTCTACAGGATTGACGAATTCGTCA
This sequence comes from Eupithecia subumbrata, assembly GCA_949316285.1. Lineage (NCBI taxonomy): Eukaryota > Metazoa > Arthropoda > Insecta > Lepidoptera > Geometridae > Eupithecia > Eupithecia subumbrata. Next base: position 2,569,098 of record OX438648.1, read on the forward strand.
AATAAAATAGTATTGTTTTTGATAATAATATTATTCCAATGACATAATTATCTGTGATTAATCTAAAATTTTAATTGATTAATTTTATTTTACTAAATTATTGTTTTAATCGAAATGTATAATTGTACTAATGTAATGCTATATTTTACCAATAAATGAACCATTGAACCATTAAAATAAATAAAGCAAGCAGTTTTCAGCCAGGGGGGGCTAACGATGCACGCCACTGTACCTATGTGTTATTTTCCAGTGAGAGTAAATAAAAATAAAAATTTAAAGTCTCTAGAAATTACTCACCTTCACCGATTATCGCTACTTTGCCTACACATACCCATGATGAGGACCGGCACCACAGAGTCCAGGAAAAAGTAAGAAAGTTTTATACGGCTAGGTCCAAGTGTACTTTCTGTTTGGCGTAGGCCAGTAGCTACCTTGTGGTCGGAGCGTGAAGATTAGGTAGCGACAGAGCGGCGCGCGGTCACGGCTAACACGGCCCATTATTATATGGGTGACGTAACAGGAAAATCTGGGCATAGCTATAATAAACGTGTCGTAGATAATAATTATTTAGTGCACGTAGGTAAGTGTCTGGTTGTAGTTCGGACTACTAAATTAGCACAGTTTTATTACCTCGCATCTTAATCGCATGATCACTAAAAAAACAATGACGTTCGAGCTTAGACGAAACATTTTTTATTTATCTATCTGAAACATGAATGTGCGAATTTTGAAGTACGAATGTGCGAAGCGAATTAGGTTGTATGAAACACAAATAAACAAACTTAACTGAAAACCTAACGTGCAAACTTAGGTTGAAACATGATAAAAAGTAACACTAGCCCCAAATACTGCGGTCCAAATCGTTATTTATTTATTTATTCATTCACAAATCAGATATAAATCGAAATTTATATAAATTATTCAAGTACTTTTACAAATTATGATCTAGATTGAAATCAATAATGTGAACATAGAAAAAATAATGTTGCTTGCAATATATTTATATTACTCTTCGGGTTTTAAAAAAATTCTGCTCGAAGCGACGCGTGACCCGAGAGCTGGTCAGTATCTGGCACAGCGCATCAGCATTGCCATGCAATATCAGCAATGCAGCCAGCGTCTTGGGGACGCTTCCGACTGGTATTGATATGGATCAGTCGAGCTACCTGTAGATTGTTTGCAACAGTCTGCAGTTAGCTCAATTGTTTCAATTGTAAATACTAGTTCTTACTTATTTCTATTATTTTATTGTAATTTTCTTTGTGAATAAAGGCGTAAAAAAGAAAGACTATTAACAAACACTGTTACTGAGATATTTCGTTAGACTATTTCAATTTTTTTAAAGAAAACAAACTTACGTGTAAATTATAAACTAAACAGGTGCTAACCGAAAGCATTATAAAACAAAAAGATTTGTTTGTACAACTTCTAAGCCTAGTATTGTGCTACATTCCACGTTTGCGTCGGGTATTGTTGGAGCAAGTGTGGATTGAAACGAAACGCTCATAGTTTAGCGTTTCGGTTGATTGTTTCATGCTATTGACCTTATTGTTTTTGTAGTTACCTACATGAGCTTTTTGTAGTGTGAGTCATTGGATAAGAATTTATTGAAAGATGATTGCGTACCTCGTATATTAACAAAAAATAAAACTTACGTGGTGTCATTATGAAACGCATGTCAAAAGTGATGCATCTTTTAAATTCATGGAAAATGAAACTGGTATAAAAAAAGCTTTATGGTGCCTAAAAATCCACAATAACGATCTTCTTATCACACTAATATTATAAATGCGAGAGTTTGGATTAGATGGATGGATGGATGGATGGATGTTAATTACCTCTTCACGCCAAAACTACTGAAAGGATCCGACTGAAATTTTGCATACAGGTAATTTTAATCCTAGAATCAAACATAGGCTACTTTTTATCCCATAAATCAGTTCCCATGGGATAGAAATCACCTTAAAGCATTTCCATGCATACAACGTGTGCGAAGCCGCGGGCATAAACTAGTTGATTAATAGATTTTTAACTTTCTGATACAGTTTAACGAACTGTTATTTAATTAAAATTCTAACAAAAATCCTTCAATTTAATCATACAAAAGCCTTTTCACACGAAAAAAACATAAAAACTCGAAAACCATTTAAACTAAATTATTTCCCAATACAATGTTATTATTTTTCAATAGCAACCCATTCATTAGTTAATTGGGGTGCGAGCGTCTACCTCCCAACGCGACCTTTCATCACCTACCAGAAGTGAGCAAAAAACGAACGGGTTCAATATTGACAACCAACGGTCCAACTTAAATACATACAACGGCTAAAATAAAACTAAACCCTAATAGAAGGTAACATAGCAAAGGCACAGATATTATAATACTATACTAGGCAAAGGTATGGTTCAGGTATTTTATTAAGAAGTACAATATATCCAAAAAATCGTTTTCATGAACTTGTAAATCCAATATACATTTTCCAGGTTGATAATTGGATCTGAACATTTTGCACTCCTAAAATTTGGCCATGCATGAGCAAGACGTCCACTTTTATTCTGGGATTCATAACACAAGCTACCTTCTTTGTGGTTAAATGCAGTTATATTTTTAAATGTATATCTATGTTAAATGTATATCTTAGTAATGTTAAATTCCTTCTATTTAGTTGTATTGTAAAAAGTATTTACACGGATACCAAACTCGTATTTCTATGGGCATAAAATCATAGTCGCACTTGGTGCTGGTTGAGCTTATTTTGTAGCCGGAGGGAAGAGCCCTCGTGTCTCAATACAAGTTATTTTAACTTAGTTAGAGCGAGGAGTCATTTTCTTTGACCCTAATAGGTTTATATTAAGCATGTTTGTGCTAGATAGTGAACAGTTGAAATGTATATTACTATTAATAATTAGACTAGTACGAATATTGTAAACCTTTCTGTAAATAAATATTATTATTATTATTATTATCTTAATTCTTATATTTTTACCCATATTTTTAACCGCCAGTCAAATCAACGGTGAAATAGGACCGTTCCATTTTTTGCCAGCAAAAGGGGCCGTTATAGATCGTTAGTTGAAAATGACTAGTGACTGACAAACAGACTCATTGTTTGCTTGTCTATCATAGTGATTTATGACACGAACGGTTAGACGCAAGCAAATAAAATGTAGGTTTACTTTTTGATCTCTGACTACCTACTTAACCTAGATTCATCATAATGTAGGATGTATTGATAAATTATTTGTCAAAATACTTAGGTACCTACCTAAGTACCTATTAGGTATACTTACCATACAACACAACTGGCGGATCTCTGTAGAACCTTGTCACACTAAGAAAACAAACGCCAATTTTGGTGTTATTGTGAGATGGTTCTACAGCGATCCGCCAGTTGTATGGTCTACCTATAGGTACCTACTATTTATAAGGTAGTGATTTATTTCAGTTCTTCTTACTTTTATTAATTTTCTTAAGTTGAAAACTAAATTCCTTGTAGCAATACCAACTTATATTTGACAGGTATCGTAGAATATAAGTTGGTATTGCGTCATTGAGTGTAACTAAAACTTTTAAATTATAAGTTGGTATTGCGTCATTGAGTGTAACTAAAACTTTTAAATACATCATGGTTAGAAGTAACATTCTTAGCAAAAGACAACAAATGAGGGAAGAAAAACAACTGATCAGTGCCCTCAGTTATTCCGTGATCATGGCCCATGAAACTTTGCCGAAATATTGGAAAACTCAAAACTCAAATCATATGACTGAGTCTAGCTAAGTAGAAACAAGAACAAAATAAAAAAAAATTAAAACCATCGACAGATTTTCATGAAACATGGCTAGGAACACTCGGGATAAAATTATCTATGACACAAAAAAACTAAACGAAAATCAGTTCATCCGTTTGGGAGCCACCATAGGGGATACCACAGAGAGATAGTACACATATACACAGACAGACACGATAATCTTATAACACCCTCTCTTTTTTCTTCGGGGGTTAAAAAGTAGGTACTTGCGCACTATAACGTTACTACTAGGTACTTTACTTTGTCGAAATAACATAAATTGTAACATTAATAATAATAATTCATAATTTTGTAACATAAATTCTTTTATTATTTCTAAAAATTTTATGAACACTCGTGGTAGGTTACCTGTCCTTTTCTTGTAGCAAGTCATTCAGTTATAATAAAATTAATTGACCTTCTCAAATGCCAAGGACAAAAAAGTGATACAGAATCTTTTATCAGTCGCAAAAAGTGAGGATCCCGCATTTTTTGCCTAATAAATTAATAGATGCCTTCCTATAATTAGGTACAAACTTGATCTTGTATAACATTTTTACAAAACATCAAAACAAAACCGCTACATTAGTTAAATTTCACAATTTTGTGTAAAATCAGTTCCAATTTCCCCAAATCCCAAATATTTTTACCTAAGTACGTACGATCTTTCTATTCTTGTAAGTATTGCTTTTTTGATGTTTAATAATTATTATATGTATATCCCTTGAAAAGCTATAATAACACCAACCAATTTCAAATACTTATGTAGTTACTTGTACAGTCAATAGTCATACCCAATTGTATTTCAATAACAACAAAGATTATCCTACAGCCTACTACGCGACCGGTCCAGTCCTCCATTCATTCGCGCGTAAGCCTTTCTGGACGGCAGTCGCGCTATTCGAAATTCGAACAGAAAACATCGAGTTCGTAATTTAAATCGAATCAAATGAATTAATCCTCTTTTGTTTTGATTAATTTCGAAAGAGGATAACATTGTTTTGTGACGTGAATCGTTATAGTGTAGTGGTTTTACATGGAAACTTTTTGGTGGATTTACCTGTTGAATGCCGTTTATAATTAACGGTGTTTTGGATTAAGACAGGTCAGTAGATAAAATCGTTATGATTTCCTTATTGTATGTGTTTATTTATTATAATTTATTATAATAAGTAATAGTTTAGACAGTAATTGAAATTCGGACATAGAAAATCCATAGGAATACCCTGCTTATTTCAAGTTAATAGTTATTTTGGATTTGATTAATGAGGGTAGATTTCTAGGGTAGTAGGTAGGTATTTTCAGTAAATATGAAATTTGAATAAAACGGTTACAGTCGTTAGCACAAAAAACGCGTTGATTAAATCATAAGGTAATAAATAACATAACGATTAATTAATAAATAATTAAAATATGCAGGGACCTACTTCCTTTTCGGCAAGTAAATAAAAACTCGAAATACCTACCTACTTAAATGTAGCTATTAGTAGTAGGTAGAAATCTCAAAACTAAAATAGGTACGATTTGAACCTACCCATTTTTTTTAATAAGAGTCAACATAAAAAGGGATGCTACATTGATTCAACAATAAATCACCGCCATGATTGCAAGTGCAGCTGTAAAAATGATCCAATGACACGTTACGTCTCCTGCGCGGGCGCCGCCGTCGTCGAGCCGATTCTCCTTGAACTGTCGCGAGCATTAAAAGTGGCAGATTTAATATCGGAGAGCTTTATGACTGGTACAGAGTGATCCATTTTGAATTTATTTTTTCTATTGAGAATTTAAGTACAAAGCCAAATTGTATTTATTTATTTATTTAACATAAAACACATTACAATTCCAGCTAAATTAACATACAAAAATTAGTTTTAATCTACATTGTAGCGTAAAAAATATGTGTGTACAGCTAAATTAATAATGAGTGTATTTAATATCAAACTGCCATGTAAAAACCTGTAAAAGATAGACAGGAAGGTGTTCCTACATTCGCCTCAGCTTAGGACTCTATTTATTTATTTAATAAAAACAACGCCAACAGCATATACATATTATATTATCTTGGTGGAAAGATACATACAATTTTCCACCCCATTTTCCACGAAAAAACGATGCTCTGAAAACAATTTTTTTTATCCAATCAAAAGTTTTTGCTGACGCATTTCCGAATCATAATTCAGTACCTAGGTATTTTTCACTTGTTTATTTCTTGAGATCAGATCGAGAACATTACATATTTTCCCTCAGTAAAAAATACTGCCGGTAATACCAACACAATCAAAATTTTGTAAATCTCATGAAACATCCTGTACATTGCGTAAATTATGTTTGAGATGTAGGTAACTTGGTACCTATAGCTACTTGCCAAAACCAGACGCCAAATTGGATTCAGTCTAAGACAGATTAAGTCATAGTTGTTCATAGCAAGTGTTTTTACACTATATCGTACGATTAGTGAATAACGGGTTGATTGAACTGAATTTTGATAAGTATATATGTAGGTATGTGTGTACGTAATCGTATAATATAAATTTATCTAAAACATAACTCGGTGGTGACTTGAATAAAGAATGAAGAATCATCACATCACATCACACTAATATTATAAAGGCGAAAGTTTAAATGGATGGATGGATAGATGGATGTTTGTTATGTCTTCACGTCAAAACTACCGAACAGATTGAGCTGAAATTTTGCATCGGTGTAGCTCCAAGCCTGGAATCAAACATAGGCTACTTTTTATCTCATAAATCAGTTCCCATGGGATAGAAATTACCTGTGAACGTTTCCATAGAAACAACGCGTGCGAAGCCGCGGGCAGAAGCTAGTTTCCAATATAACTAAAACCGTCTAAAGCTCATAGGTCACTTTCATACCTACCCTCTTTCTACAGTTCATGAAATTTTTACAACTTTATACGAAAAGAGTCGTTTTGTTATCTTCTTTTGACAGTCAGAAAAGACAAAACACTGTAATTATAGCTATTGTTTAAAATTGAGAGAGATTTATAAAATAAACTAGTTTATTTATGCCCGCGGCTTCGCACGCATTTTTTCTATGGAAACGTTGAAAGCTGATTTTTTCCCACAGGAATTGATTTATGGGATAAAAAGTAGCCTATGTTTGATTCCAGGATTGGAATTTTCTGTATGCAAAATTTCAGTCCAATCCGTTTATTTGTTTTGGCGTGAAGAGGTAACAAACATCCATCTATAGATTTATAAAATAAAATAAAAATTAAATAATGGGACAATCCACACAGCATCATCTAGCCCCAAGCTAAGCAGAGCTTGTGTTATGGGTACTAAATAACTGATATACTTATTACAATACATTACATAGATAGATATTTTTTTTATTATACATAGAAAACACCCAGACCAACGGAACAAATTTCTGCAGATCGTATCTACACAAATTTGTTCCGAGGCGGGATTCGAACCCTTCGCCTTCGCTGCGCCACGGAGGTCGTCAAATTTTACATAATAATAACCCTGAACACCCGGAACGAATATTTGCAGATCATACAAACATTTGTCGCTGTACAAACGTTGTTTTATAAATAAGAGGGATAATTTACAAGCACATACGGATGGTGTAGTCTGAAAAGTCAACAGACCCAGTGAATAATAATGCAATGCAGGTAGAATGTAATTAGTACTTTATTAAGTAAGTACTAGTTTCTGCCCGCGTCTTCGCACGCGTTGTTTCTATGGAAACGTTTAAAGGTTATTTCTATCCCATGGGAACTGTTTTAATAAAAAGTAGCACATCTATGCAAAATATCAGCCCGATCAGTTCAGTCATTTGGGCGTGAAGAGGTAACAAACATACATCCATCCATCCATACATCTAAACATCCAAACTTTCGAATTTATAACAAGCACTAATGTGCGATGTGATTAGTGTGATAATTATTTATTATTTATTCGACTACCTACCTTATCTAAATAATAATTTACACTGTGTGAATTGTCCAGTATTATTTATTTATTATTATTATTTAGTAAATATAAAGCTGCAGATAAACTCTAGTTTCCAGTAGGCACAGTAAAAATGTATTTGTTGACATGATGACTCATCGTGATCATTCAGTTAAATAACATTACTCATATTAATGGCAGTCTCATGGAAAAATGCACAGAATACGTTCCACGAAATGTTATTGGTAACAACAATGTGGCTAACAGAATTATCCACTTCTTAGAAGACTCAGTCAGATGATTCTAAATATAGTTCAATAATTGTTGTTGGTACTATGTAGTTACTCCTATAATTTTGGTTCGTCATCAAATCATTCATCAATGAGCTTCTGCAATTTATGTTTTCCTGGTAGGTGTGGTGGTGCTCCTAGTTTTCAGCTTATAAAAACTAATGATTCATGCTAAAAACTAATGTATTTTTTATGTGCAAAATTTGTGCAAAAAAAAGAATGAACAAATTTTGCTTTATTAGATAAAAAATACACTGAAATAAAAATACGTGAGAGGTTTTTAGGAGGAACGAAATTTAAACATACCTAGGTAAGTACATATAAAAAACAAACTAACCTACATAATAAAAAAAATATAAAAGTAAAGTGTGCCCCGTTTCCTTCATCTTTTTTTAAGACTGGTAGGTTAAAAATAAAGTAGTTTATTTGACAGTTAAACGCCCGTTTAATCCCTAAGGTCTGTGTTCACCAATAGATATAATCGGACAGTTAGGCAGATTCTTTGGTTAAAGTAGACGATTAATGTATGAAAACTTGTGTCTAAACCGTCAAAAAAACTGTTTAGATATAACCATCTGTTGGTGAACTTGATTATATACCTAGAACACATGCCATGATTACCATAATCGTGACACCAATTTTATCTTGAGATAACAATCTGAATCCACTTTCTTGAAAACAACTTAGTCACAGAATAAAGACATTCAACACTCTGTATACTAAGCTAAATGCTCCATTTTATCTTTCTTCGTTTGGTTCGTTATTAATAAAATATTAAACCTGTTTAAACTTGGTAGGTTAATCGTATTCATAAAATTGTTTTTTAGAAAAAACTAATAAATAAAACGGGTTAGACGATTTTTTTATTTATGTCTGGCTCATCGAACCTCTAAATAGGCAGACGGCTCTCTTTTCCCTCCTATACATTTCCAATGCTGTTTTGGACCAATCCTTACAAAGAGCTTGTCCTTGCCCAAAAAAAATCAATAATCATCATTGTACCCCCGAAAAAGACCGAAAGCTTGACCATCACCAATAAAAAATGGCGCACTTCCCTTCATACTGAAATATCGAACAAAATCGTTTTCACCGAACGCAAAAAATATTTTTGTATAAATCGAGGATTAACTCCTTTATTGTTAACCAGCACTAAGTCAACTGTCCCATATTGTCTTCGTGATTGGTGTGGGTTTCGGACGTGACAATTGTACCAGAAAAGGCGTGAGCTCAGACTGGAAATTGGAATCTATCCCAAGAATCGAGTTCATCTAGCTGATAATGCTTCATGTTTTCGAAATTTCTCCATTTTCTTCTCTTTGTTTCTAGCCTGGTTCGTCCCACTGCTGGGCAAAGGCCTCCCCCAAAATTCATTCCACTCGGTCGGTGTGGTGTCATTTTCTTCTCTTAATAATTCAATTCAATCTTAAAGGTATCGCGTCTTTCCGCTCATTCTTGATAAAATATTATATAGATTTTTAAGTTTGTTATCCTATCTTCAGGAAAAGCCGATCCTAGTCATCCGACTTCAAAATATTGGCATCTGAGATCTCTTTTAACATCTTACGAATTAAACTGAGACTACTCCATAGCAAACGTACCTACCTAAAAATTCACAACGGTTTTTTGTTAGCACATTTTTCAGGCATAGAGTTTAACTCTGTGTTCTCAACCCAACTCCAATAACGCCAATACCCATACCACATATTTTTTTGTTTTTTTTTGCTACATAGTATTAAATTATTTTATCTACAGCTTACATAAACCGTAATTCGGTTTTTCCGTCAGCCGCAATCAGTGCTAAGGTATAAATTCTATAAATAGTTGTTAAGTAGTTAAGTACAGTTAACTCGTACACTTACTTAGTAGTAACTTACACTTAGTATCTCAAACTAATAAAAATACAATAAACACACTCCTAAATTTCACGTTCGAAACGAAATGTACTAGATACTTGCGAATGCATCTGGAACCCAAGCAAATACAATCGGAGTAGGTACATTGATCTATCTGCCGGATATACAAAAAGCTCTCCATTGAGTGTTATTTCATTGATCTGATCACTCATCTTCCTTGATCAGAACAGCTGTCGATCAAACAAAACCCAGACAGTACCTACTCATGCTCATGTGTTTCGTATTACAGGCGTATCGACCCTGAACTTAGATTGAAGGTGATCGAATAGATTCGTAGAGTCGTTATTTTTATACGTCATAGTATTTTCCTTCAAAGAAAAGAATATTGTTTCAAGCCAAGAGTAATATTATTTTTAGGATAGGTATGGGTGTACATTGCCCTTATCAATAATTATGCATATTTAATTATTCATATTTCACAGAATTGTAAACTGTTATAAGTTAACTAAGTATTTGCAAGAGTTATGCTAGGTGATGCTAAGGCTTAATGACTTCAACTAATTTTTATTTTATTTTTAGAAGATGATTTCCGAAAATGTATATCACTCAAAGTTTTTGATGTTTAGGCTAATTAAAAGAATAACACTAATAACAAAAACTATTGGTACAATATACGGTGCTTTTGTTTTTACAAGCATTTATTTAACATGTATGTAACCAATGAGATTTTACCAATAGAGACGTCATACTCATTAGAAAGAAATAAAAACATGGCGATATTTTACTATAGCTACCTGCATAGGACTATGGAACTTTATTTGTATCACTGAGTACGTTAAAAGATAACAGAAATATATAGGACCCCGTTGTCAGAAAGAGATGAACATACTGTTCACACTTTACACGAGCGGCCAGCGGGCTGACGGCCAATGACAGCCTATGACGTCATCTGCTAGCCGATGACGTCATAGGCTGTCATTGGTAAGGAACGAACTAGGGGAAACGGGGGTAACGAGGCACCACTAAGAAAATAAACAGTAAATTTTAAATAAAAATGTTTATTTACGAATTATAGTATTAAATTCCTAGTATAGGTACATTTATGTGAGCACACTAGAAAAAATACTTTAACTTAACTTAAGTGCCTTCTAATCGCTACATAGTATAAAACAAAGTCGCTTCCTGTCGGTGTCTGTCTGTCTGTCTGTGTCTATGTATGCTTAGATCTTTAAAACGATGCAACGGATTTTGATGCGGTTTTTTTTAATAGATAGAGTGATTCAAGAAGAAGGTTTATATGTATCATACATGCATAATATAGTAGAGGAACACTGATAATTTTAGAGGTTTCTTATGTGATGTCGTAAATAAATACTTTTTTGCGCTTACATTGCAAACGCTGGCTGAACACCTTAAAAAGGTCTATAAAAAGTCCGGGTGGTATATATCTATCTCTTAGGGATAACCCACAATAACCAGTTCCTTTACTTTTTACGAGAAATAATTGCTTATTTACGAAGCTATTTTAACATTGTGCATTTAATATAGATTCATTTGGCCCTTTACAGCATGTAATTAAAGTAAATGAATATTTTCGAAGATATCATAGAATTAAAATGCAGGGACATGGCGGTTGCAGCGGTACCGGCAGGGAGGCCGATTGTGTAGTATATTTAGTATCAGCTTTGCACCCGTGCGAAGCCGGGGCGGGTCGCTAGTTACTATGATAATAATTTAATAAAGCTTGGTTTGATAGATGGATGGATGTTTGTTACTTCTTCACGTCAAAATTACTGAACGGATCGGGCTGAAATTTTACCTGTCTAATCAAACATAGGAACACACAACCGAATATAAAAGTAGTTTTTTTTTCTATTTAACCTTAATTACCGGCACTGCATTCTTTATCAGTTTGTGATTTTTTTTGTGATGTACTACTTGTCAGTATCTACAAAGTGTTTGAAGCATATTGTGGAGTATGCCGTTGGCATCCATTCATCGTCTCGTCTTTGGGTTCTAACGACTCGTACCCATTTCTCCCTAATTAATTCGTCTTTAGGAAATCTAAAACAAAATAGAAGCAAATGTTGAAAGTCAAATCCATCTCTTTATTATCCTACTACGAAAAATAATTGGAAAGTAGTGGTGAAAAATAATATTGTTGCATTGCGTGATCATATTACCCATATCACCCTAACCTCCCTTAGCGTCGGTCGAACCGACAACACCGCACGCCATTATCTCGTTCTCTCTGTCACTCATGAATGCAACGCACTACGTCTTGTCTCGTTCGTGTAAATGGCAAAGCGGCAACACCGCGGCAGTGATTTTTTAATATAAAATTAATGATTTTCCATTTTAATTATACTAAACAGTACTTACAAATGGAAAGATACATTCTGCCTGTTTTTTACAGCTGTCCCAGTATAATTTTTGCACTTTCGAAACACAAAATGTGGCATTTTCGTTTGTTTTACTTTTCTCTAAAATCCCGCAACGTACGTTCGTATCGCGGCGCGACGCAGAGCGGACTGAGTTCAGTCAAGTGAATTCACCTGGTTTTGTCTTGCCGCGCAGACCTCGGTAAAACGCATCTACCTCAGTTTATATATAATATCATTGTATGTAACTATGTTTGTGCGGGTGGAATCTTGAAACTCAATTTTGAAGCAGATATTTTCAACCGATTGAGCTGAAATTTTGTATACACGTTTAGTTTGGATGACAATGCATTAAAAGCTTGTTTTTAAAAAAGGTTTTTTAAATATTAATACTTAATTTGTTTGACTGAGCGTTTGAAAATAAGCTTGACGTAGAGCAATCGACACGGACTCCCGATCTATTCGGGATCGTGTCTATCAACGTTTTGGCTGTTTGGCACATCGGCTTTTATCAACGGCTCTTTGTATAATCTCACAATGGTTTACAAAGGCGAATCTTAAGCAAAGTAGGTTAGATATACTCGCACACTTAGGTTCTTTACTTTAGATAATAATTTATTTCTCTATTTTTCTCTCTCAGATCTTAAAATTACGTACCAGATGATTCGATGGAAACATTTTATTTTTCTACAGTAAGTTCATACATACTTACAGCCTCGAAACATACATACTTACAGCCGAACAAAGAACTACATCCTTTTTGGGATGTCGGTTAAAAACATTGTTAAGGTTAAAAAGTTCCAACGTACACAACTACTTTTAGTTACCAACAGGTCCATATCAATACCAGTCGGAAGCGTCCCCAAGACGGTGGTTGCATTGCCCCGCTGTATGGCAATGCTGATGCGCTTTCAGTTGAGCTATCTTTACATTGTTTGCAACAGTCAGCAGTTCAATTGTATTCATTTGTTTCAATTGTAAATACTAGTTCTAATTTATTTCTATTATTTGATTGTAATTTTCTTTGCGGATAAAGGTTTCTGTCCTGTTATCTACTCAGTTTAGTTATTCGGAGTGGAATATTCACATGGACAGAAAATTTCAACTCGGTTTCTCCATTCCGCATGCAACACAGAAAGCTTTTCATTTTAGTTTAACTGTTGTCTTTAGTAAAATGTCGAAGGAAATGAGTATGCTTTTCGGATTATCATTGTTTGCAGTCACATAGGGGACCCAATTTGCATAGCCAATTGTACCTCTTGAAGTTACTGTTTGTAGACATTGCCAAGTACCGTCAAAGGCCTTCAAAATTTCTAAGAGGCCATTCATTTATTACGTAAGACGATTTTGGCTAGTTTTTGACCCCCTCCCCCCATTATAAATAAAAATAAGATAGGCCGACCCCCTCCCCCCCTGTTTAATATTTATTACGTAAGAATCTAAAGGAAAAAATTAATACACGTTTGGTTTGTTTTAATTTATATTTTTCAAAGTAACAATTTTTAGAAGTGTTGATTTGTACTTACAAAGGTACTAATAATTTCCATTTTTTGGTAGTAATAAACTTTGGTTTTAATCATTCATCTTTACCTACATAAAATTTTCAGTCCAGGGGCTCAAAACCCACTCGGAAAGTGGACCTGCCACTGGAACATCTCTATCATAATGACGACCTCTGTGGCGCAGCGGGCGAAGGTCTGCCTGCGACGCAGGAGGTTGCGGGTTCGATTCCCGCCTCGGAACAAACTTGTGTACGATCTGCAGAAATTTGTTCCGTTGGTCTGGGTGTTTTCTATGTATAATAAAATATATCTATCTATGTAGTGTATTGTATATCACTAATCTATTACCCATAACACAAGCTCTGCTTAGCTTGGGCCTAGATAATGCTGTGTGAATTGTGTCCAGCATTATTTATTTATATATTTATAACTATCGACACTACCTCCCACCCCCTTGTAAGAAAAAATAAGACATGGTCGACCCCCCCCCCCCCCCCCTAAATCGTCTTACGTAATAAATGCATGGCCCCTAAGCAAAGTAAAATATTTTCAGATGGTACCAAGGTATAAAAATTTACAAAAGATCTAGGACCTTTAACACATTCTTAGCGATTAGTGATTGATTATGTTATTAATGAATCTCTTGTTTAGATGCTTATCTGTGTTTATTAATAACCTCGTTCATCATTCATCTAATAAGTATTGAGATAATTGGACTTTGCATCATTACATAAACATAATATATCTAGCATACAGTTCGCAGTTAAATATCATTAATTTATAATTTTTTTCAACATTCAATTTTCCGTCGGGTTTGGGCTTAGCTCTACACGCAAAGATTAAATCAAGTTGCAATTGGCGAGTAGGTGACGCTATGCAGGATTTATAGGAGTCGAATCGCTCGCTACTCTACTTTTTAGGGTTTGAAAAAATAGCCACCTAGGAACCTAATTTACTACGCTACTACTAGGCTAGTAGAACAGCTTTTTATAATGACTACATTTGAATGCTCGCCCAATAGACACCTACTGCTATGTTCCGCTAAGCTGTGTGGGTCTGCTGAGAATTTGCACCACCCCAGCTCTTCCCGCGGGTGTCGTAAGAGGCGACTAAGGGATATCTACAGGGGGCGGGCAGCAGCGCCCCTTGCAGAACAATTCTACCACCGAACTGAAATCCCAACTCGCATGCCTATGCGTTGGAATTATGGGCATTACCCCTATGAGATATAAGCAAATAAGGCGCTTATCAGAATGAGGCCTGCGTCCAGCAGTGGACCACTTAGTAGGCTAGTAATCAGCTTATAAAATGGTCGTGTCGGTCTGCCGTCCCACCGGATCATGAGAGTGATGGAATAGAGAGTGAACCAGTGTTCGCACGCAGACTTGTGCTCTTTAAAATGTCCTGCGCACCGGCGCAGGACATATTAAAGTGCAAGAGTGGCCAGGTGGCTAGCCTTCGTAGAGACTGGCCGCCGCCGTGGTCGAAATTCGGCTAGAAGGTTATCATCATCATCAATCAACTTATTCCAAGTGCGAACTAGACTTTAAATATATCTAGCCACCGAAGACTCAACAAAAAAGAGCTACGGGTAGGTATTATACCTACAACTGCATTGCTTTACAATCTCTACCATTTTTATTGTAATCCATGTCTGGATTTGGTCAGGGACTAAAATGGAAGTGAAACTTGAGGTCGGTCGTATTACTGTTATAGATTCCGGAAGGCCGAAGTTGTTTTAATGCAGTTTTCACGTTATTGTTTGTTTAACTACCTATAAAGATACCTACAGCACTGGATATTTGGACGAACTGTGCATGGATCCTTGACGAACCGCTTATTGGACGAAACGCGATATGGATGAATCGCTTTTTGGACTAACTGCTAACAAATTATAATAATCAGTTTCGAGAGCTGTATCGATAGGCAGCCCCTGACAGGTTCCAAGTTCGATGTCGCGTTATTTTTATTTGGTTTTGTTTTTTTAATATTTATATTGTTGTTAAAGAACAGCTTGCTGTCTGAAAATTACCGAAATATACTAGTTTTTCTTTCAGTATTTACCTGTGCGCCGCGGTAACTCACCAATTCTTCGAAAATTGAGGGGCAGCTCTACCTAGGATTCTAAATCTATACTAATATTATAAAGAGGAAAGATTTGATTGTTTGTTTGTTTGTACTGAATAGGCTCCGAAACTACTGGACCTATTTGAAAACCTTTTTTTACCGCGGGAAAATGCTTCATTCCTACGGGAAAACGGGTAATAGGACAACGGGTAGTAAGAATGCAGCTAGTATATGATAAATAACAATAATGTTTATTTAGCTGGTCCGGTTAGGGATATGTTTGGGAGATTACATCCACCCAAGAGTATTTAACATGGTCACATAAGCACAATTTATGTTACCATGTTAAATTCTCTAGAGTGAAATTCCGATTGCAAGGGAATGGCAACGAAACCATGCTCTTAATTTTGGAGCACCGAATACTTTGTATTGTGAGTGTGACCCGAGTTTAAGAAAAATCTCTTCACATTTCTCACGGTACTTCATAATTATTGCAGAGCTTTAAGCTGCTTTGCTTTATGTGACGGTCACCGTCATTTAACGCTGATGGTCGAGCTTGAGTTATCTGTAAATTATGTCAACAAATTCGAACATAAATTCCAAATTTCATGAAAATTGGAATTAAATATTTATGAACTATTCATAACAATATTTATCATAACATATTTATTGAAGAAAAGATCTTAAATCGATGAAAAGTACTTTAAAATGTTTTTAAAAATGAACATAATGGAAGTTTGTTTAGCTAACTACTAATTTATAGTTAAAAAGTAATTTTCGGTTAACTATTGAGGGATTTTTTATTTTTTTTGCGGGAAAAATCGAGTATTTGTAAACCAACAACGTTAACAACCAATATCTACTTCGAATGGTGACGGCTTAGATTTTTAAGAAATAGATATAAGTGTTTAAATTACTAGTAATTGTTTTATTCTGTTACTGTAATTTTCTATAATTTCTGATAAATAAAAATCTACCGAAATACTTCGAATCAACTCGGGTGTCCAGTTTTATGAATTTTATATTTAGAGTGTATTCCGTTACAAAGACACTTTCAAAGCATTAGAAAAAAAAATTAACAACTAAATACTTGTGTACTTGCCTAAAAAAATCATGCTAATATTCATTTTAATCGGTGTGTCATGTTTAGCTCAATCCACCTGTTGTGGTTACTGATTTTGGCTGAAAAAGTCTACGTAACTTTTTACATAAGGTGTACCTACCTAGGACTTACAAAATATTTTTAAAAACCCCAGCTTTAGGTACACCATTTTATTATGCACCATATTTTGAAGTGCATTACATTGTACGTACAAGTAACTCGTTCTGTGATTTGTTAAGGACGTAAACAAATCATAACACTCTTTGGTTGGACAATGTCGAAATTCGACCTTTGTAAGCGATTTTAAGCGTTTTATTTTATCTGAAGTGCTTAGCTTATAGTCTTAGTACTTGTAGGTCTCTAATTAGGTACTTACATATTAAGACATTCTTCAATAATTTGGCGTGTTTTTAAAAAACTATAAACCGACTTCAAATTCCGGTAAATAGTGTTCATCATGACTCTGACGAACGAAATTGCCCCTCCTTAACTTTCCCTGATCAAACATAAGTTTACGTGCAAAAAATTTAGTTTACACTGGCGATATTATACAGGGTTATTGGTAATTCACTGACAAGTAAACTGCAGGTTTGCGTAGATGTAAAATAAGTCAATGATGTTGATGTGGATTTAAATAGGAGTGGGAGATCGGTATTTTCTAATTAATAAGGTTTCGGACATTATTTTGTATGTGAGGCTATATTCTGATCCCTCGGGAAGAAAATTCCACCACCACCTCTTGATCATTCCTGTATACAATAGTGAAAGAATCAGCAAAATTGGTTAACCATGGGTGGAGATATTACCTATCAATTACCTAACATAAAAAACATAACGATTTTTCGCCTAGTTTTCTTATTTCTTTGCAAAAAATAAAGTTCTTTTTTCATATTTTTCAAAAAAGGAAAAAAATATCGAATTTCAAAAAACCATAGAACAAACGTTGACCCTTCGATATCCAGAATCACCCCCTTTCGGCTTAGTGCACCCTTTCCGTGGCACCCTGTACAGGTTCAGCAACGCGCGTCTAAGTCCTCGATGTTGCAGGCGTCTATAGGATGCGAAAACCTCTTAACATCCGGCGGCGTGCCGCATGCCTGTTTGCCACCTTTATGGCATAAAAAAAAGTTTCATCCCGACATACCTATCACAATCATGAGCTCGTTCGTAGTTCCTATCGACTACTGAGTACCTATTTTGCTACGGTCGGAACGGAAGTTTTTGGCCACATTTGACAAAAATCTTCACAACGTCGCGTGGCGAAGGGCATTTGCGCGATGATAATTGGCGATAAGAGGAACTTCTTGGCCAGACTTGTCGCGACAGCGCAAATCTTCAGGTTATCGCGATAGTGTGGCCGTAGCATTAGGCATAGGCATCAGGGATCCTCCAATTTGTGTCACTCTTAATGGACTTCGGCTCGTCGCACATATGTCTTGTCGGCTATCTTTGCCATATCGACCACATAGAGTCCACCCATCTAGATCACTACTAAGTGCTTGAATAAAAGCTAAATGCCGGTAAATAGCCAGGCAATAAGTGGTAATAAGTCGACACAGTCCATTTCACATTAAGTAGACAAAGCCGTTATACAACGTCAACCGCATCCATGGTCAATGTAATTTAGCCGGACAATGCACGTAATAGCCATTGATTACACGACTTACGCGCTTAGGGATGTCAAGAAAAAGCCGGACACTTTTGACGTTGAAAAGCCGAAAGGCTTAGGCACGTCGTTATAGAAATACTAGATTCTGCCCGCGGCTTCGCACGCGCTTTTTGGAATATAAGTGTTATTCTAGATCCATCTTACTGTGTGCAAAATTTCAGCTCAGATTATTCATCTAGTTTTGGCGTTGTCATCGGACAAACAACATAAAGTTTCGCCTTATAATATTAGTAGGATTAAAAAGAATAGGTCTACTTAAAGATTTTTAATAATATAGGGAAATTAGTACAAAGGTTTTGCATGTATTTCAATAAGACAAAATTGTTTATCTATTCATTTTCATTTAAATTTTTCTAATTTATCGGAGACTAAAATTGGATGAAATTACTCAGGTAGGTGCGGTTACCTCTTCAGCGCACATAGTCACGTCCACTGTTGGATATCACATCAGTCAAATTAACTGCATTATATATTTAGTAATTTAATTGTAAATAATGTTTTAAAGGAAATGAAAAAGACGGATATTTCAGAAAATCGCCCCCATAATACTTTAACATCGCGTGACCACCTCACGTCACGTCGTGACACACATTGTACTGTTAAATCGTTATCTACCCACTTTTCACTTACCCCATAGGTGTTATCATGATTTATTGTAGACCGTAACTTATAGTATTCTACTGACTTGGAAAGTTTAAATGGAAATGTTCAAAAATGTGGATGGGTCATCGTAATAGATAGAGTTATTGAGTAGGTACGGTAGGTAACTAACTGTCTTGGTTTCATAACGGTATATTTAAGACTAATGCCACTAATGCTCATTGAAATGACGTTGCTAAGTAGATAGGTTAGTGGCGCCCGAAATAGAAGGGGTTTTTTACTATTTTCTAGGTCCTACAAGTAATTTAGATAGTAGATGAGAAGATTCGCGCACATTGTAAGCCAGTTGCCATCGTGAACCCACGCTAAAACAATCTTTGGAGTTTTTTTTATAAAAAACAACATTATGTCGATAGAATCCAAAACAACAATTGATTCAAAGTTTATTTTATCAAAGATTCCTAGTCAATAGCTTACAATGTTCACAAAACTTCTAATCTACCATCTAAATTCCTTGTATAACGAAGAAAATAGTATTAACCCATTTTTTTGCGTGACTAACCAAACCACCATAACTACCTACTTGCAAAAGTGGCTTAAATAAAAGTGTGAAAGTAAAAATACTTTTGAAAAGTGTGTTTGTCACTTGTTTTAGTGTCTTTATAAAACTAAATTGTACGAAAAATATTTTAACCTTACCAAAATCGGTAGTAACACTCAATTCACTGCAATAAAACTTTAATTTTATTACAGTATCAAAGGCTCATGGCTCAATTTACTCAAAAATTTAAGTCTTAACGTTGAGCCTTAAGGTTTATTGGCAAATTTGTGTAAAATCACGATATAAAGTCGTAAGGTGCGAATGATTGCGCATACGTAAGGCGCGTTCTAGTTGAGCAGGACAGGGTCGTGACACACTTGTACTGCGCCCGGTGCGCCGTGACCTAAGCCCGAATAACGGGATGCACTTGACTTTCAGCGGTGCCGATCTAGACGCGATAAACGAAACATGACGTCCTATCGTACGTACTTACGTTCCAACCTCTCTAACTGTAATCCTAATCATAGACTAGACAGACACCAATAGATGCACGCTTTGAACAGACAGATAAAGCCTTTACAAGTACCTATGTTTGATAAAAATACTATCGCTAAGTTCATCTGGGACGTGATTCTCCCACGCAAGGACAAAAGACAAAGCGGAAGAAAGCTATTATTATGTACATCTATAATAAAAAATATTTCTTAAAAATATTCTTCATTGCCTTAAGTTCAAAAAATCTGATAAGTGGATTTATTTTTATCACTGTTTATCAAATCCATAAATACTATATTGAAATAACAACAAAGAACAAAATTCAATATCAAAAGCTGCTCTCCCGCAGCTGCTTGCACCTAATATGTCATGTTTTGACGTTGTCAGTTGCAATGCACTGCACTTGAGTGGCAAGATCAGTAAATCACTTTTGTAGTGTTATTGTTTGCAAACAATGCTTTGGTTTAAAATCCGGTTTGGTAAAAACAAAATAATAACTGATAAAATACAAGTTTTATTTTAAACTTGTGAGTATCTCAAATATTTCAAGGAAACACGTGCTTTTTAAAAAACTATGGAAGAATAATATTCAGCTAGGTATACCAGAATGCATCAGTGGTAAACATGGCAGTCAGTATTATAGGGTCGCATAGGTTAATGTGACAGTAGTTTTTAAGGGCAAAGGTATACGCTGCCACTGCATCAAGATTCTGCACGTGCTTCCATCGAGATACGGCGGATTTAAATATTTTACCTCAGGTTATCCGTGAAATAGAAAGGTTGAGCCGTGGCCCTTACTTATAAAACATTATGAACACAATAAGGCTTGGAATGCGAAATGGTTAAATTTTAATGAAATACATATGTTATACATTTCTACATCATATCTATATGTGTATTGTATTAAGTACATCAGTTATCTAGTACCCAAAACACTAGCTTGGAGCTAATGATGATGAGTGGATTGTCCAGCATTATCTATTTATTTATTATTATAATGAATTATATATATTTAACTATCTATGTAATATATTGTATTAAGTATATCAGTTATCTAGTACCCATAACACAAGCTCTGCTTAGCTTGGGGCTGAATAATGTTGTGTAAATTGTCCAGCATTATTTATTTATTTATTAAAGAACCTAGCTCTTGCTGCTTGTCGGTGTAACGACGCAATTTCCTCCACTTTTCTTTTTCCAATGCCTTCAATCAATTTATTTTATGCGTTATAGCTGTTCATTCGCTAATTATCGAATCAATAATCAAATCACTTGTCAATTATTTTTCTTGACGAATAGCGAATAGCTACATTAACAAGTGATATAATCAATAATTTGTAATGGAATAAAGATGACAAGCATACGAACAACCGACTCTTAGTTTATAAAAAGTTTGTCTTATCAAACTTTAACTATTGTTAAAATATTGAATAAACAAATTTTTAGTAGGTAACACTATACTCATAACATTTTTGTGTTCTAAATAAAATCTAAGCAATACACTTTTGTGTATTTGTACTTACTACAACGCAAATAACAAATTAAAAGACATTACTATGCAAAACGGTTCCTATCTTACTATTCCATTGTAAACACCAAGCTAATGCGTACTCATTGCTACTTTACATAAAGAAAACAGGATAAGTTTAAATCAGCTGCTGGCCGGACCGGTGGTTGGTGACCTATGAGATCAAGAGCCGGGCCATGTAAGGGCTGGCGCCGTGTTGTGTCGCAACGCAATTTTACTAACTGCAAACTGCCCAACTATACCCAACTTACCTACTGTGTAGGTATCTATACGTGGTAGGGCCAACTAAAATTATTATTACAAAAAAAGGATTCGACTTGACTGTTTTAATGTTAGCATGAATAAACTTTAATATTTGTTC
Organism: Eupithecia subumbrata; assembly: GCA_949316285.1. Lineage (NCBI taxonomy): Eukaryota > Metazoa > Arthropoda > Insecta > Lepidoptera > Geometridae > Eupithecia > Eupithecia subumbrata. Next base: position 2,591,199 of record OX438648.1, read on the forward strand.
TCAAATATCTACTAAATGCTATAGCAAATGCTAAAGTAAAAAGCCGGATACCTACGCTTAAAAGGACGGACGTTTAACTTTAATAAATCTACTACAACCTTATTATTTTATTTCTTTGTAAGTATTATTTTTTTCTGAACAAAAATATGGGACCGTAGGTGTAGGTAGCTAACTAATAATTATTCCGGCGCGGCGGCGGCGTGTGTAAGCCAAAGTAGGTAAGTACTTACTTATCATTAGTTTTATCTGTAGAAGCATTTAAGTTATTGGCCAAGACTATGATTTGGCCGGAGAAGGTAACCTCTACCTGGGTAAAAAAGGTAACTAGGCAACTGAATTTTCCTTAAGGCTTCTTAAAAAGTACCTACTTAGGTCGGAAAAACTACTAGTGATGCTAATACTTATAAAACCAGAGACAGAGGAAAATGGAGAATCGGTAGGTAGTAGGTACCTATTAGGGGGTCTTCGGAAATAATTTTCGGAAGGATAATAAAAAATTATATAATCCTTCCGAGGGGGGGCATCCTAACTATCCGCTACTGGAGTAGCTACCTACCTAATAAATGGTAACAATGATGATGATGACTATTGATGACCCAAAAAGTAGGTAGGTAGGTATTTATCAACTCATCAAAAAACAATTCATGTTCGTATTGAACCGAGCGTGCCAAACGAGTACCTACTTAACGAGCTTATCAAATGGCTTAACTTAAAATATAAATATTGATAGGTAGTCTTTTTCAGATTTAAGAACCTAACAGCAGCCTAAGAATGGCATGCACCTCTTCTTTGGCTGTAATGAATTTACTTCCCGTTTAGAGTGTGCATAATGATGATGACACGACAGCCAGGCAATAACTTAATTAAAAATTAAAACCTGCAAGAGCTTGCATATTTTGAGTGCTACCTAGTTGTTTGAAAAAAAAAATATTTTGTTTCAGTTGGAGAACGTGCAGTGCTGTTTGGACTTCCTCCACGCGCAGAAGGTCCAAGGACTTGAGCAAGTGACTGCTGTCGACATCAGAGACGCAAAACTCAAAGCAGTCCTTGCACTGTTTTTCGCGCTAAGCCGTCACAAACAAGCGTCGAAACAACGAATAGCGCCATCTAGTAGCAATGCAACGAACGTCAGGAAAGAATCAAGCGAGGATGTCTCGTTGAGCTCCGTGCAGAGAATCACAGGTGGCAGCAGCTGCGATGAAGTTTTAGCTACGCGAGACAGTGGCGCCGAAATGACGACGCTAACAGCCAACAGGTAAGTCCTTATTAGTTTTGTGTGTATAAGTTTAATGTGAAAGGTTTTCTGCATTTTATCCACCAGTTTGTTCCCTAAAATGAAGTAACCTCCACGCGCCATCTGTGAGCAGGCAGTCAAACTACACAATGTTCAACTACTGCACACAAGATGGGAACGCACTGCTTATTTAGTATCGCGGCAAGATAATAGATGGCGCATGGGCGACTAAAAACATGGACCTACAAACTTAACATAAATCTCCATAGGTTTGCTCATTTAATTCCAAATTACGTAGGAAGTACTTACTTGAAATTCTTCTTGAAATTAGACCCACTCATACTTATATAGGTAATAATTATATAGGTAGGTATTATAGATAGTACATGATAGTACTTACACACAACACATTATTAGTGATACCTACCTACCTAGGTATTACCTAAATCATAAATGGGTAGTAGATAGGTACAACTGTTGTAGTGTTAGTTAAATAAAATTGAAAAATCATCCATTGTGGACGTCAAAAACTATTCAATGAGGTAAGTACATAGGTACTACCTACCATAGATTACAGAGATTTTCTGTAGGTGAATGAATACTCAAGTAGGTAGTAAAGTAGGTAGGTACTTATACTTATTTGTATCTATACGTAATAATTTTCAAATAGGTAGGTAAATACCTATACACCTGTGGCTGTTCTGTTATGATGGCAATGATCTAATAAACCTCAACTCAACAACCGACGACGCTGCATATAAATAACCAAAAATAATAAAGACGGAACATCGGAAATGCCTACCGCAGCGGCAATAAGTCGAGCTGTGACAAGGCTATTTCTGTCTCTAGCGCCCTCTATTGGCGAGTTGCCCGGTTACTCATGCTAGGTAGGCCTCTCTACTAACTTACTAAGCTATGTTGGTAAACATACATAACCTAGTAGTAGGTAGTAGGAACCTACCTATCTAAACTCCATCCTAAAAATCCTTCTAGTTTCATACTCTTCATATTCAGGGAATACCTACCTGAAGGCTTATGATGTCACGTTGTAGGTAATATTTTCAGAAGCTTTTATATATAAAAGGCTACCTACATTTTGGACAGAAATTTTATCAATCAATGATATTATGTGCGAGATAAATTAATAGTTTCAAACTTGACACTTTGACGCGCATCTCTCCATCTGCATTCATCATAATTTCTTTCATCTAAGGTAGAATACCAAAACGTGTCATTCTTTGACGATACCCCTGTCATAGTGAAGCAATTAGTTTAGCAGAACAGGGCCCCAGCTGAACGGAACCATGAGTAAGAAGTGAAACGAGTATGACACTTCTTAACACTGACGCTGGCCGAGTCGTAGCTAAAAGTCGTGTGGATAAAGAATGGGATTGAAAATGACAACATACTATCCCCCGTAGACTCTACACGATTTATACCTAGGTACCTTAATAAAGATACTTAGGTACCTATGTTAGAAGTGTAACAGGTCCAATTCTGGGCATCGAAGTTTTTTTGCACGGCGTTTCATAACATGAGAGAAACTATGGTTAAATGTGAACTTAATTAGTCGGCAGGTATGTCAATCGCGAACGAAGTCGCGGGTACAGCTAGTTATATATAAATTGGTAAAATCTCATTGTTATCAATTATAAAAAACTAGCTGCTGCCCGCGGCTTCGCTTGCGTAGTTCCCGTTCCCGTGGTAATTCCGGGATAAAACATAGCCTATGTCCGTCTCCTGGTTCTAAACTGCCTCCCCACCAATTTTCAGCCAAATCGGTTCAGCCGTTCTTGAGTTATAAATAGTGTAACTAACACGACTTTCTTTTATATACGTACATAATGAGTGGATAATCTTGAAACGGCTTGTGCGGGGGCCCAAGGCCAATCCGAAACATTTTTTTGTTTTTTTTTATCTTGACCCGTTCGGAAAATATTTAACTTTTTGTAAATTTGGAAAAAATTGTACCTTTGTTCACATTTTTAGACTTGGTGCCTACAATTATTTTATTTTTTTTATTTTTGTATTTGGAATATATTAAGAAAATATAGCGTAATTGAACACCGTTTGAATAATTTTGGTAACTAGGAGCAGTAATTTTCAAGACAGTATTAAAGTGGAAAATTGAAATTTTTCATTTAATTTTACTAAGTTTAAGCATCTGTGGTTTAAAAAAAAGGTATGAAAACCTAAGAAGCCATGTACATAAAAAACATGTCCATTTCAAGAGGATTCTTAAATGATAAAAAACTACGAAATATTATAGAATGAAACACTGAGATATCGCCACTTTTGTGTAAAAAGGGGCCATTCATACTAGAAATAAAATTGAACCATCACACATTAATAAAATATCTTTACGCCACTCTCGTTCTGAAACGGTAACTTTTCTACTTAAAAACACAGAAAATCTATTTTTTCTTAAACATGCTTCTTATATTCAAAGAAATAAATAATAATCTAGCCGAAAGTAAACAGAGTTTGTGTTATGTGTGGCCTCTTATTTGGTGGTATTTTAATTTGGAAAGGAGATACGAACTCCGATCAAACGAGGTTCAAAGCAATGGTTTCCACCTTTTTGGTGAAGCTAAAGTGCAATTAAGGAGTATTTTCACTTTTGACCATTCATATTTTGAATAATTTTTGCCATTTGTGGAAAATTCTTTTCTACGCGTCACTCGACATTAGTTACAAGTGCTCTCTCGTTTCGCCACACGGTATAGAATGTGGCTACAGAATGACGGGTGTCCGGCACACTACGCCGTACAGGTACGGCGATATTTAGACGAAGCGTATCCAAACAGATGGATCGGGCGTGCTGGCGCAATCCAGTGGCCAGCGCGGTCGCCGGACTTGAATCCATTGGATTTCTTTTACTGGGGCAACTTAAAGGAACTGGTGTACAAAAAAACCCATTTCCTCAATAGAGGAACTTCGACGTCGAGTTCAAAACGCTGCGGACAAAATTAACGAACGCAACTACGGAAGTTTGCTAAAAAAATCCTTTATTACAAGATGCAGAGCATGCATCAGAGAAGCAGGACACCAGTTCGAACATCTACTGTAATAAAAAAATATAAAATGATTTACAATTATGTTGGTTTAATTTTATTTTTAGTTCGCAATTGTAAAAAAAGCAGTTATCTTGTACCCATAACACTAACTCCTTTTACTTTCGGCTACATTATTATTTGTTTATTTAAGTGTTTTCCGTGTGCGAAGCATACTTTTCACCGTTTTAGAACGAGAGTGGCGAAAAGATATTTTATTAATGTGTGATGATTCAATTTTATTTCTAGTATGAATGGCCCCTTTTTACACAAAAGTGGCGATATCTCAGTGTTTCATTCTATAATATTTCGTAGTTTTTTATCATTTAAGAATCCTCTTGAAATGGACATGTTTTTTATGTACATGGCTTCTTAGGTTTTCATACCTTTTTTTTGAACCACAGATGCTTAAACTTAGTAAAATTAAATGAAAAATTTCAATTTTCCACTTTAATACTGTCTTGAAAATTACTGCTCCTAGTTACCAAAATTATTCAAACGGTGTTCAATTACGCTATATTTTCTTAATATATTCCAAATACAAAAATAAAAAAAATAAAAAAATTGTAGGCACCAAGTCTAAAAATGTGAACAAAGGTACAATTTTTTCCAAATTTACAAAAAGTTAAATATTTTCCGAACGGGTCAAGATAAAAAAAAAACAAAAAAATGTTTCGGATTGGCCTTGGGCCCCCGCACAAGCCGTTTCAAGATTATCCACTCATTATGGGACACCCTGTATATAGATGACAAAATGGCGTCCCTTGACATCTCCCATTTTCAGTTCAAAACTGTTATTATTCCCATAGATTATTCCTATATGCCAAGCACAGCGATTGTTGTCTAGGGTAGAAAATAAAAAAAAAATAGATAGCATCGTGATAGATACCTAGGTATACGCATATTGCGTAAATTTTTAAGTAAAGGTGAAGGAATTAATTTTATATAAGTAGGTACGTTAAATAAGTAGGTAATGCGTTGTCAAATTTGTCTTTCTACTTTCTACCCTAGACAACAATCGCTGTGCCACAGATATGAACATCGATTATATAAAATAAATTAAGATTCCTACATCGATGCGCTGTGCTTGGCCCTTCCTTAGCCTATAGTCCGTTGATTTCGAACCTTTTGATCCTAAAGCGCAGCACCCGAAACTTTTTACCGACATTCTAGCTTGGTGGCACGTGCTACCCGACCAGCCAAACAAATGACAGACGGGAGTGACAAACAATAGCTTGTTACCCTTTGTCGTGAGTCAAGTTCGGGAATCGTGATGTGTGACATCCTCGCATTGTCTGCGTAATCAGGGAAGCGTTGACCGGGAGGTGTGTTTGGAAACAAGAGAACGTGATGATGAATGTTTTTGGTTTTTTAAAAGGACTGTGTTTTAGGTGCCTGATTGAATTTAATCAAGCAGCTAAAGCAGTCAATAGGTAAAGGAAATTACCTACTGTTTCCAATCTCGTATTCGAATAATATCCTACCTAGTTATTTCGATAGGTAGACAAATTTCGTACGACTTAGAGTTGAAAGTACCTAGATTTAAGAAAAGATTCAAAATTCCGCCTAAATACGATAACAACCCAAAGTTTTCTTATGAACCCTGTACCGTGACATGACAAGTATACAACACATTATGTTGTAGTTTGTGTTTCTAAATTTATTCCTCTCAACTACTGAATTATGTAGATTGCAATAACAACCTAGAAATAAATTGTAGGGCAGTAAAAACTAAATTAAATTCCACTCAAAAGTATGAGCATGCTCCATCCTCCAGGGATTCAGACTGCATTTTAGAATTCCGCAAGTTTTTCTCTCAGGTGAACAACCGGACAAACGCTAAATACAATGGGTCCACTTTCCTTACTCGGAACTCCCATATACGGACAGACGTGTCCTCTGAATACCACGCAATCGCAATGCTATAAGCACCCATAAGTATATTTTAATAGCCGAAGAAAGATTTTGAAACAAAACTCGTTCGGAACATGTTTATGACAACGATAAAGACTGATTTCAAAAGGAAAGCAATATCTTTGATGGAAATAAACTTCTAAGCTCGATTGGTTATCGACGAGCTTTAATCACTGAGCCATCATAACTTTGGACGTAAAACAAAAACTATTTTGGATATTGTGACTTTCTAACTCGAGATGTGTTCTATTTGTTTTGATAGGATGAGACAGACGGCAGCTAGCATACTAATTAAAGGATTTAGTATGTACCTATAGGATAACAAAAACCTGTTTAGTGTGAATCAACTTGGTTCTGAAGTGTTGGAAAAATCGGCACATTTTATTGAAAAGCGTCTTTAAAGGTGTATAGTTTGTTGTTGTTGCAAAAATCTTAAACATCTTAATAGCAAGGTATCTATGGTCTGCAATTTTCAATGATCCCAAAAAATATAGCGATATTACATGAGGATCGTGTTGACAGAATCATCGTGTCCTTTAATAATAAGCTTCCTTCATCTCGAGTTCCCGGTTGCTAGGCATCACATCACATTACTCAACATAACACCCAAGGCCGGGTGCTGTTTCGAATAGCCAATTAGGGAAGTAAGGGTCTGGGAGTGACGTGACGACTTATGATTATTTAGAATTTTGGAATATTTACTGAAGGACCTATACCTTTTGAATAAAGAGCCTAGAAATAAAATATATACATATATTACAAAGCACATTGTTTGGACCTAAAGCAGACCCTGCTATCAGATAGGAATACCAATTGCTAGAATTGAATATTTATACTTATTGGCTTCTATTGGCTTCATGAACATTATTATACCTAAATAAAAAAAAAAGTTTATTTCAGACAAAAAACCATAAAAAAACTTTTAAATCCATCATGGTTATTAACACTAAAGTCATTTATAATTGGATATTTACGTTATTTACGGAATAACTGATGGCGCATATACCTAACTGCGCCGAAATATTGGTAAGCTCAAAACTCAAATCATGGTAAATATCCCGTTATAAATGACTTTAGAACCATAACAAAGTCAGTCACATGTTTTCAAATTAACAAATCTTTGATCAAGTAAGAGGCCGATATGAGATTAATTCTGATTGAAGGGACGCCTGTCTTTGCACTTAGCGAATGCGGTCAACAGTAGATTTACGTCAGGATCTGTTTACATTTCTCTGACCCATCCTCGTCTATCCATCCTGTCAACAAACACGATGTTAATGGCACACAAATGTTCTTACTGACTGAGATAGGTACTCCTCACTTTGATTTGGGAGTTCAAATGCTTGTAAGAATACAGGAATAGGTTTCAACAAATTAGTGGGTATTTTTGTCTATGCTTGAGTTGGCTCTTGCGTTCGTTTGATCAGGGCTGTTACTAATCGGGTGATTGGCAGACCCTTATAGTTCCGGGGCAGACCCAACTTAGAACTCATAGTAGTACCTATTTATACTGTCTAGTTTAACGTCTATTCAAGATCTAAACTGTAGAGTATATACAGCACTAGATTCTGCCCGCGGCTTCGCACGTACTTTACCGGGATAATATTGTTTACCTTCCTGGCAAATTTCATTACCAGCCGTTCAGCCGGTTAGGCGTGAAAAGGGAACAGACAGACAGACAGACAGACAGAGTTACTTTCGAATTTATAGTATCCCAAAAAATTTCGACTTCGACGAGACTTGAACCCGCAAAAAAGAAAAAAAGAATGAGTGTGCGGGCTTACGCACCATAGTAGTTACAAAAACCTTAGGTTATGGATATTATGGACATGGATTAAAATTTAATTCGGTTACCATTATTACTCGCAGTTATTCATTTTACGATCTGCATGCTGGACATAAGGCGACGACGGGCCCCTTTTGAGAATTCCATTTATTAAGCACCGCTCTTTACGCCCTCGTCCTCGTAAATTGCCTTATGAGTTCAATGCTTCTCTTAATCCACACCCTGAGATGGATCTTAAGGTTAAAAGATAAGAGATCGGAACTTTCGCAAATTAAAGTCGATACTGATGCAAAAAAAAACTCATAATGACCAAAACATACATATTATAAATGTCACTTCGCTATAGTAATAGAATAGCAATCGGCATGGATAAAATAATCAAGGATGCCAGGGATACAAGAAACTTTTTTTTTATATTTATTGACAAAGAAAGTAACAATCAATTATTAAAAATAAATTACAACTAGTATTTACACTTGAAACAATTTAGCTTACTGCAGGCTGTTGCAAGAAACTTAATATTTGAAATAGTTTCTCAATACCATTTCAGTGTTTCTCGGAGAATTTGTATCACGAATATAAAACCATTACTGCCTACCTTATATACCTATGCTAAGGCGCCTACAAGCACATTTGATATACATTTCCAGTGCCTACTTATATATGTTCAGTTCAGATCTTCATTTCCAAAGTGTGCTCATGACGCCGACGCGCTACTCCGATGACATTTATTTCACCAACCCATTTATCACCATCTAAGAAAGGAGTTCAGATAAGTTTTTGTCGCTCAATATTGATATCACACCTTCTCCAGCACGACAGCTGAAAGTGGTAAGAATGCCACTTAAAGTTCACTACACTCCGGTACAAAAATAATTCATATTTTCTCACGTTCCTATTATAAATCATTGGCTATTCGTTGTTCGTTCCACGAATAGTTGATCCGTTTAAAGGCGTTAAGGGAATTAGTTAATTTAGTCGATGTTGTGGCTTCCGCATTGTTATACAATGGTCGTAAAGAGGACTTAAAGAGGACGTATTGGAAGAGTTGATTATTTTCAAATCCTCGTAAGCTGCGGTACCAGTCCTACTTTCTTCTGCATGACGACAACGCGACTCTTATCAACGAAGTGGTCTTACAAAGTTGCCTTGCCTTGTTCTATTTGTAAATGTGTTAGGTAAGTTGTAAAACTTAGAGATAAACTTATGTAATGTAATGTTTAAACCTAACTGGCAACTCCTTTCACCTAATGGTCCAGACTATATACTCGAGAAAATATTAGACTTGGCTTCATCAGATAATAATTTGAAATTGTTATGAAGATTAATGTCATCTCACCTAGAAACTTTCCTCCATCCATCTGCCTAATGGAACATCCTTTTATGCATATCCAATTTATTATACTTCACTTTGCTATTCTTAGGTACCTATAAGGTCCATCTATATTATATTTTCCATAAGCTGGTTTATTTTGTTAATTTGACAGCCAAGCTTTAAATAATTGACAGCCGCAAACCCGCAATTCTTTTGCGCCAAAAGAAAATGTTTGTTATTTCGTCCTCAACAAATGTTACCCTTCAACTTTGAAATGGTCTACAAAAACAACGGAACCACAAGGGCCAAACAAGATGAATCTTATTTTCAAGAATTCATTATTATTAGGTTTCGCCTATAAACAGTCCATATACAGGGTGTAATGGATATTGACGTCATTATCAATAAGTAGTATAAATTCATAGTGACGCTTTCACCCTCACCCTCTTATAAATACAAAATATTTTATTGTTCGCCGAGAGGTAACCACGAATATAAATCTGCAGTTTCTAGCTATAATTCAACTTTATTGTGCCCCAAGCTATTTCGAATAATATAGTGTATAAGTGAACCTATGTAGGAAGATATATTTTATGAAATTTAATGTTTATCGTCTCGTACGATATATTAAATAATAATTGAATTTACACATTGAGGAGAGTTCATTAAAAGAACTTAAAAATAATGACCAAGGCGTGCACTGCACTAAATTTATTGCGGGTACTTTTTGAACAGTATTTATGTGTTGTGCATCAAGGGCTGTCATGCGCAGGCATAATTACGAGCAGTTCCGAAGATTGTTCTGAACTAGCTCTTGGTCACGGCTTCACTCGCGCATAACCTGGTAAAATATAGCTACCAAAAATTCTTAAAATATGAACTTTCTTTTATCTTCCCACATCATCTGTTAACATTGACTCATAGGTAGAATTGGTGGTAAACTTACTGACCCTTTCATTTTTGTGACTATTGTTTGGTGGTTACAATTGTGTGACTCTTAAACCGGATGACTCAAAACAGCTATAAAATAAAGAGATAAAAGTACCTCGGAAGCTGTTTACCGTTTGTAAAGCGTAGACTTCTACGGGCGAGTGATTTAGCAAGATAAGCCACGGACGGACCCCTTAGTGCATAATATCATCCCGGTAATGCAGGGGGACCCTTCGCAGATGGCACCCGCACACAGTTTTTCATATCTTTAGGGTTGTTGCTAGTTTATTAGGTTTCTCTACGCTCGCCAGCTGATTCAAAATTTAACTTTTTCTGCTGTATAGTTTGCATTTTATCTATATAGCAAATGTTTTTCATCAAAAGAAATAAAAACGCTATCATGCCATGCTAGCCAGTCCATTTTGTTTACAAAAAGGTCACGCAAGCACGATCAGTCAATCATAAAAGGTCAGGTAACCTAATCTATTCCTTAAATCAGAGATCGTGCGGCATACACATAGAAAACGGCTTTGGCAACCCTAAGCGGTGTATTAGCATTCGCTGCATCCCGCGCGATCACGGATTCGGAAGGGGCGAAGGCCCGAAGGCCCTTGCGAGTGTTTCGAACTTTCGACTGTTGTGTCTGTCGTGGTCGCGCGGACGAGGTGGTCGCGTGCACCCGTCGCACGCGCCGATTTGAACCCACCCGATCGCGTCGCGAGTGACAAAAACAAACCTGGAGATTTACGGTGTGCAAACCTATAAATAGATCAAACTGGTCACAAGCAAATTAAACCTAATCGTAGTATCGGAGTTACGCTTTCTATGTTTACGTTTTGTGTCTATTTAGAGAAGTGGTTGTTTTGTTTCATGAATCACGAAGCTCTGACTTGATTTGAGCTTTCGGTGGAACGGATTTATCCGTGTAATGTCTTTAGTCATGTTCTGCGTAAGTTATGTTGATGTTCTATACTGCGTTTATGTCAGTTTTGTGCGGTTTGATAAAAGCCTGTTGGTCAGCGGTTCTCTTCAATTAGCAGGATGAATTAAAAGCAGCTGTGTGGTAAAAGGTTCAGTCAATTGAGTTTATTGTTGAAAGTGCTCTGTCAGCGTCATAAGCCATACGAGTCTGGGCATATATCGCAAAAATATTGTCAATTTCAGTTATATCAGTCATGTAATGCACCTAATGGTCCTGGGTAGTTATATTATAACTTGTAGGTCTACCTATCTCGCAAGCATCTCGCCTGCTTATTCTCAGATTGGAGTGCATTACAACAAGTTTCGCATAACTTATTGCGTTTGTTCGGAGCCTGTTTGCTTCATGAACCCTAGACAAGAGTCAATCACTTATCTTTGTTCATTATATTTAGGTATATTATTGATTTTCTGTCAAAATAACTTTCACACTAAAACTTCTATCGCTTCCACCAAAGCTTAATAAGGTGCAGGATACTAAAACAACTAATAACAACAATACTAAATCAAGGGCTTCCTTTAGAAATTATTATTTTTAGTCTTGTCAAATCTTTTCTTTTCTTGGAAAATTTTCTCAATATTATTCTTGACTTTTGAAGCCTTTTTGCTTATGTTAAGCTAAGAAGCTAGAGGTTTCAAAGATCCTCTTGTCTAGTGATTACGTTTTCTACAGCTATCGTTCGTACGCCCACGAGCGCTTTGCCTAGACTGGTCTCGGACCAATAAAGATCTTTAACATACCGCCTGATTCGCTCAAATGGAGCCCCCGGAGTTCAGGTAATGGCCTCCTGAACTTTATCGATGAGAGATCTGGAGTTATTGAAACTGTCGTTGGAATTATCCATTATATTTCATAGTTCCATTAGTAGAAGATTATAATTTTACACAGGTAGTTACTTGTTCCATTCGGTAGCTCGCACGTTTCAGAGAATCGATTTAAATCGATGCACAACACTAAAACACCTTCCCAACCCTACCACGCTACCAGAACGCCATTCTTTTTCCGTGCGCGGTAGCATAAGCACACTAAAAATTTATTTAACAATAAAATTTGTGAATCTACGAAAAATTACAAGAGGAAAAGGGAAGACCAAGCAATTCAGCGGTATCAAGCAGAAATCAAAAAGCTTGAACAAAAACAAGCGACTCGAGGTCATGTATTGAATTCTCGAATAAAGAAGGTAACTTCTATTTTGAATTCATTACCTACTAGAGGTTGCAAATGTTTACAATTCAACCAAACCATACCATCTAAAAGTCTGCCTGGAGGGTTTACTGTAGGTACTCCACGAAGGCTAGACAGGATGAGTTAAAAGCCTGGGGGTTTGACTGTAGGTCACTCACGAAGGTTATAAAACAAGTAAAAGTCATTTATTTGTTACACAAGTACCTACCTAGAATAATCTAGATGTTGTATCCTTTACAATTCAATCATACCATACCATCTTAAAGTCTGCCTGGAGGATTTACTGCAGGTACTTCACGAAGACCAGACAGGATGAGCTAAAAACCTGGGGGTTTGACTGTAGGTCACTCACGAAGGTTATAAAACAAGTACCTACCTACCTAGAATAATCTAGATTTTGTATCCTTTACAATTCAATCATACCATACCATCTTAAAGTCTACCTGGAGGGTTTACTGTAGGTACTCCACGAAGGCTAGACAGGATGAGCTAAAAACCTGGAGGTTTGACTGTAGGTCACTCACGAAGGTTATAATAAAGCAAATAAACATCTACTTTGCATATCAATGGTTTGTACATTACTAGAACTCATTATCTCATAAAAATATAAAGATGATTAGGTACCAATTAAAAACCAAGCGGATTCTCAGTACCTAGGTCATTCACAGAGACCATAAAGCAAGTAGGAAGTCATCTACTTTGCATACCATTGGATTTAACATGCCTAGAACCAAAAATTTCATACCTACCAATGTTGTTTCGACGACAAAAAATTGTCAGTAAAATACCTGGAGGTTCGACTGTAGATCATCACGAAGGTCATCAAGCATGTAAGTAGGCAACTAAACTACTCCGCATATCATTGGGTTCAATATTCATAAAATCAACATTTCCTAAGATTGAGCCGATAAAATATTTTGCACTACCCGCAAATATATTTAAAGTGGAATTGGGTTTTCCTTTACGGAATTCGAAGCCATAATAATTAATGAACCCCTATTTGCTAATATCTGTGTAGATAAAGAAGCCGGTATAGAATAATAATAATATAATATAGGTATTGTATCCCCGATAACAAAAAATCTAGACACCATCGAAACTGATACTGGGATATTGACGGATACCATGTCAAAATTGGTAATCCTGTCTTGATATTATGTCGTGCATGTGGTCGTGCACTAGGTGACTCAACTGAAGAGATTCCAGTTGTTTACGGTGAGAATATACACTCAGATCTCGCAAAACCGAACATTCAATCGAGACGAAAACACGCAATAGGCCAATATCTAGATAAATCGTCCCTGAACATCATTCAAGACGAAACTCGAGTTGACACCCGTTTTGGCTCTAATTTGTCAGTTATAATCAAAACTGCTAAAACAATTTAAAAGCAAAAAAAAAAAAAAAAGGGGTTGTCAAAACCCACCCCGCAAGCTTCAAACGGGATGCCCTCCACGTTAACCCGCGGTGAACAAGGGGGGGGGAGGTACAGGTACATGGCGCATCGCCAGGCACAGAGAAACTCAAGCGCCGTCAGCTGTGTCCCTAGCGTCGGCGCATCACAACCGACAGAATACGAACCGACGGACGTCCTCCACTGCAACAGTAGATCAGGTACTAACCTACGTGACGGCGTTGTTATAAATGTTGGTTATCTATTACCAAAACACCAATATGAACGGTTACCGATTTTCTCTCTGACTCAGTGATACATGCCTAAAAATACCCTAGCTCAAGTTGATAAGTCTAACACTTAACATAAAAATAAAGGATTTAGTACATTTTGGTGCAATATCATAGTGTAAAATGAAGAATGTTAGCTAATTTATGGTAGGTACATTGCAATCATAATAACCAACATTGTTGACACCTAACAGTACCCATATGTTTATTTAAAATCATTTGATGTATCCTAAGGAACACAATCAAAATAAAATATAATGCGACCACTTGTAATAACCAAAACAAGACTATCTTAAAGTCATGTACAACAATTGATCACAAGGACCCATACTTATTGATATGTACAATTCATCAAAATTATTAAAGATAACTATTTAGTTAACGCATTCACTGCCCAGCCTCGGAGGAGCGACCCGCAAAAGGGCGCGCCGCCTTGCCGCCGCCCGCGCCGCACGGCGCCATCGGTCTCATAACGGCGGCGATGGAGGCGAACATGTGTCTCATGGGTCATTTAGATGACGCATTCACTGCCCAGTCTCAGGTGCGATCCGCAGGGGCGCTTTACGGCGATGATGGAGATGGACATGTGTTTCGTGGGCCATATAAGTGTTAGTTATATCGCATTCACTCTCCAGCCTCGAAAATGCGACGCGCAGGCGCAGGAGCGCGCAGCAGCCGCCTTGCGGCGCGATGGAGATGGTCATGTGAGTCGTGAGCCATGAAAGTGTTAAGGTTTCGACTCGAATCTACAGTTCAGTCTCATATTTAAATGATAGTAACCAACTATGAAAAATGCTTTAGTAACATTATTGAAACAATAAAACGATCTCGAAATGGTTTCGTATTTAATTATAAACAAAATACAATTGAAACTAAACAGACATGCAAGCTGAAAGTTTTAAGGCTTCATATTTAATACATCATCAGATATTTTGAGTTTAGCCTTACCTGAAGAAAAACGTGAACCATAAAGTTGTCACAAAAATAGTTGAAATTACCACGATTTGAGTTTTGCACAAAGTTTACACAAAGGTTTTGAAGACAGAAAAAATTTCGCGCTGCTTAATAATAATTATGGCCATCATTACAAAATAATAATAATAATCAACTGATAACAGACAAAAATTCGATATATACTGGCAACAGGATAGATGATATTAAAAAGACTAAGAAATCCTTAATTTCTAATACCATTTCTATGACCCATAAAATGTTTACTGACTATCGTCCTGGATTGGATGCTGCTTGCAATGGCATGGGCGCAAATGGTCACTGGAAATAATGTGGCCTATAATTTCACACTAATAATTTAATTTAATTGAAACAAGCGTTTTTTGTTTAGGCCCTGAGAGTTTGCTCACAATAAATCTAATTGCGCAAAACTGATGCTTACAGTTAAGACGACGGCAATAAGCTATATAATAGGAATGGGAAAAATTAACCCAGTATTGAATTAGAACTAAACTCACATGTCTGTATTAACTTTGGTATATAGTTCACTCAGTAGGTACATCACTTTAGTCTACCTTACATTGATCGTTGCGCATCTCGCTCCAACGCCAAATGTGACACTTTTGTAAATGGAACCCCGATTCGGTTTTCACGTTTACTGAATTTCGCCTTTGTCAATTATTTTAAAGTGTTTTCCAAAATTAATAACGAACAATCAACAGGAATAATTGTATTCCCTAACTAGCCTTCCTAGGCTCAGTTCTCTCTACTGAATCGTTTGATGGTATCCAAAATCACAGACAATAATTATAAAATTTTGCGCTTTAATAAAGGGTGCTCCTGCCGATAGACCTTACCCTTCGAGGGCTGCGATCGTCACCGGAAGCGTTTTCACTGCGACCAGTTTTTCAGCAATCACTATAATTGTATTAATAATATTAAGATGTCATGATTGCTTCCTTTTCTAAAGGACCTTAAAACACTATTTATAAGCTATGGTGGAATTATTTTTAGCAAAATACAAAAAATAGAAGTATATTAAAATTTAACAGAACAATTTCAAAAGGGTGATTCATAATATAGTTCACTTAGTATTAGTCAAGTCACCGATCGGCGCCTTTTAGGCCACAAAATTGGTTCTGACGAACACAATATTATCTCGCCTCCTGAAAGGAGCTTATACGCGTAAGCAGCGGCCGAGTGTACCTAAATACAATTTTGTAAGGAACCAAAAAGTTCTAGATTTCATCCACAATTGGTACCCTAACATTGATATTCTTTAGATAAATTAACTAAAATACTAGCGTTATTAAATTGTTATATACCTGTATATATCAGCATTATTATAAACCTGCAGCAGCTCGCGAGCAACCAAATATGATTATACCATATTTTACAAAATAAATAATGTTAACTAGATTATAATTATGTCTGCCCCGAGTAAATTATGAAGTGAAATTAATAGTAATTTATTGATCACCGATTAACGTCCGCATAAGCGAGCATCGTCGCAAACTATGGCTCGGTAGATTAAGGATGTTACGAGAGCAAGCGGAATCGGCGTTGCAAATTTCGGCGCACATTGCAGCGACATGCTGCAACGTCGAGCGCAAACGCTGCTGGTCCACCGAGGATCTACGGAAGGCACTGAGCTGGCTAGAGATAGAGCTCGCAAGCCTTTGCCCAAATTATAATCATCCAATTTCATCGGAATTTTTTTATTAGGTCGGCTGATATACAGTGGCAATAGAGACTTCATTATTACTTTATGCATAAGAAGTTATGATTGCATTGACTGATAAAAAGTTAAGTACTTACATTATTATTTTTCTTATATATTTTGTGTTATAGATATCGACATACTCGTACGATCATAATCTAAAAACACCTATTTGTTTTATCTTTATAAAATCCGCTATTCCTAAATAAAGCAGAAAAGATTACTGCTCTGAAATTATACCAAAACTTAAGTAGATAGTTAAGACTCTAAACATCTACCTGTGTAAAATTATAATCTTCTACTAATGGAACTATGAAATATAATAGGTGATTAAAAGAACTTAACAAGTGAAGTTCAATCTCTATTATATGAATAAGTCCATTAGTAGAAGATACAAGAACCCACCCACCACATCCCAGCTCAAGTTTTGGTTGCTATCCTCTAAAAAGAATGGCGTTCTGGTAGCGTGGTAGGGTTGGGAAGGTGTTTTAGTGTTGTGCATCGATTTAAATCGATTCTCTGAAACGTGCGAGCTACCGAATGGAACAAGTAACTACCTGTGTAAAATTATAATCTTCTACTAATGGACTTATTCATATAATAGAGATTGAACTTCACTTGTTAAGTTCTTTTAATCACCTATTTTATTGGACACTTTCTCAAAACACCCTTCTACGATTCAGATTATTTGACCTCTGCATCGTTTATTCATAACTCCAGTTTATAGTTTGAGAATCAGGTTTCTACCATCAAAACTAAATTGACCTCAATGGGGTTCGAAATTGGTTAAAGAGATGCAATTTCTTCGGTCGAAGCCGGTAGGCTTGATATAAACAAAACAAGAGAGCCACAGGATTTTTTCTTGTTCATTAGAAATCCAATTAGCAATAAACTTCCTACAAGTAGGTCTTAAACTATAATTTCAGCCATTATCATCCCACACTACTGGGCAAAGGCCTACCCTCGTAGCATTTAAATTATAAAATTTTCAGTAATTATCACTAATGGGCAAATCACATAGATTTTAAGATGCCTTAAACACCACTGTATTATTATGAATTATCAAATACAAGAAATCCTTTTTGAAAATGTTCCTCTAAAAACAGGCCGAAAGTTGAACACAGAAGCTGCTATTTTTAATAACTATTTACTGTGTAACTCAGTTAGTTGCAGTTATACAATAAAGCTAAGTGACACCTGCGTAATCGGAACGGCTATAAATTACAGTCCATGTAATGAACGGAGTACAAGCACGAGGTACTCGGTAGCTCGCGAGAGGGAATGGGCTTTCTATGTTTACATATGCAAATCCTATTAATTAGAGATTAACAAAGCGTTAAATTAAACTGCCAGGCTTAGAATAGAACTCAAAGATAAATACTTCAGACCTAGAACTATAAACTAGAAAGTAGAAGTGAGCTCGAGTGAGCTTCTGGATCTACCTCAATCCTCAACAGCCTATAATGGTCCACGGCTGGACCCCTGATAAAGATCTACCTAGTAGATCAAAAATCATCATTTAATGCTCACCTAATCAGGAACCTGTATATGCTACAAAATTCTAAACAGGGCTTTACTTAATCACTGTGATTAATACTAGATACCATAATGTTTCATATTCTTTCATTAAAATTCGTATTTATTTATGTTTTGTTTGGGTCTCTCTGTTGCACTCAAAGTTGGTCCATTATGCCATCAGCATCACACACGAAAAGATGCTGTAGTAATTATTATTACAGCATCTTTTCATGTGTGATGCTGATAATATTATTATTATTATACTTAATAATAATATTATTCAGCGTAATAGTTTCCATACGAACGTCTATACCAACCTAGATAATAAACACGCTAAAAGCACAAGTTGGCAATATCCCTACATCTACTTGATTTAACTATGCGTTTATGTAACTGAGTGTTCCTGACTTCTTGAGAAATAGAACTAGGAAATAGCTAAAAATAGACAGGTAACTTACAACTATCCTGGTCTATTTATTTTATTAGACACTCTGTGATTCTGAAAACAACAAATCTAGCTAGACGTACGATAGACCGTAGTCCAAGTTTTTATTATATTTACCTTATACCTAACTTAATCGTATTAGTTGCTGAATCAATAAATACAAAACATCAAACTAGAAGCTTCAAACCTTATCTGTTAACGGCCTTTAAATAACTTATTTATCACATCTTGGATTACAGATTGTTGTTCTATTTGTATATTATCAGCGATGTCAATAAATAGAATCTCTCAATTCAGGTACGCTACGCCCATAGATTTACTTACATTACTTTGGAGCTAGATGGTGCTGTGTGGATTGTCCAGCATTATTTATTTATTTATTTATTTATAGATATAAAAGAATTCTCATATTAATATCTTATCTAATGGTTTATTTTTCCTTTGCCACCTACAGGATATTAATATCGAGTTTAACTCATGAAGCTGTCTCATGGCATTTCCGATTGCAGGATTTAAATGGCTTGAATAAAAGTTGAATTGTGGAATAAAATATCCTCAGCTTGATTAGAATTTGCGATTCCTGTGTACACGCGTGGGATTCTTCAGAACTGTTGAGTTCGAAAGCTTCTTACGTTATTAACATTTTATAAAATTAAGCGGATTGAATGCGCTAATCATTTAAATGAGCAATTTTGCAACCATATTTTTGAACAAAGTAACCAAATTAATAACATAACAGTTGAACACCTCAATATAATTGTAGTTCATCAACATTGCTTGCATTTAAAACTCTTATCATTTTCCTTAATTATTTTCTTTGCCACCTTATCATTTTTGATCAATGGAAGCGGATAAATTTAATCCGAGAACGCCTATATTTAATTCATCTTTATGTCGTGTGCCAAAGTTCTCATGAAAGCTTTTTCATAAACTCTTATCATCTTCTATATCAATTATCCCTTTTACTTATTAATCCAAGCCCCTCTGTTTATCACAGTACAGTGCCTTTATCAGCAAACCAGTTCCAAGCCTGCCGTGTTGTGGGCGTGCATCGGATCTGCAGAGCACTGCAATGCAACACTCGAATAAATAACAATTTAGCTTTGCATGGCCCCAACGAGTTGGGACTTGGACATTCTCGGCTGCATGTTTGTGTTTCTGTTTGTTTTTGTTTAATTAGAGTGATAATTTTGCAAATGGTTGGGAAACTGAATACTTGATTTATGGAATTTTAGCTGAAAATTTCTTGGACTGTAATTAGAGTTAGCCCTGACATGTTGGTAGGTAAAAGGTCTCTGGTGAGGTTAGTCAAAAATATTATTCTTTATTCTTCACACTAATCACACTAATATTATAAACGCGAAAATTTGGATTGATGTATGGATGGATGTTTGTTACCTCTTCACGCTAAAACTACTGAACTGATCAGGCTGAAATTTTGCATACAAGTAATTGTAATCCTGGAATTAAACATAGGTTATTTTTTTATGCCATAAATCAGTTCCCATGGGATAGAAATCACCTTCAAACGTTTCCATAGAAACAACGCGTGCAAAGCCGCAGGCATAAACTAATTTTAAATAAGTCTCTGACACTACCTACAGCTATTTCAAATTACCAATTAGGTATAAGTTTTTCATCATGTAGCAAGGTATTTTTGTTATTTACTCAGAGGTTACACACATTTAATTTTATAAGTAGGTACCTAGGTATTATATGCTTGTACCTATGAGAAATAAAGTTCTCTAAACCTACAACGTTGCAAACTATGCAATGCGAACCTAAGCGATTGCATATCCATGATTATGATGATAAACAATGATAGGTTCAATTTCTTAGTTAATTACAAGTTTGGTCATATTTTTGAAAGCTGTATGTTAGGAAACATTATCTGCATTCAAAAGTGGCGTAACATAAGACCAATAAAATTTAAAGTGTCACTATAAAACCGTGTGTAACTCGAAGGTATCATTTACAGCATAAAATATTCTATTGCGTTGCAAAAGAATGCATTGTTTACATAAAATTTCAAAGTAAACCATGAATGTGTCTTTGTCACGCTCCGGAAACCGAACCCCTACCAAAAAATGGTTATGTACCTCAAAGTACTTGTAACAAGAGACAATAAACAAGGCCCAGTAAGTACCTATTCCAATTTTACGAGGGCTTTGCCACAACTATTTTAAAGCATTTTCACGAGACGGTTTTAGTTTTATTGTTTTAAAATCTTATGTTGTAACACTTGTAACGTTTTAACTAATTGCTGACCTGCGGCTCCTGTGATATATTTGAAACATTTGGAATCAAAAAGGAACTCACGATAAAATAATGCTGGACAATTCACAAAGCATCATGTAGCCCCAAGCTAAGCAAATCTATCTTTATACGAGTAGGTTTTTTCGCAATAAATAAGTACCGTAAAACGGGATCACATTGATTAATTTTGAAATGAAAATGTATGCTACATCTTTAATTTCAATCGTAGAAACGTAGGAAAAATTGTAGAATGATGGACATACTAAATACCTAGGTATATACCTATTTAAAATTATTTACAAACATCGTTAGAAACTTTCGCATTTACAATAATTAATAATAATACACATAAGTGTGATGCGATGTGTTTGCCACAGAGAGAAATGAGTTAAACTGTTGGAGGGGTAAACTCCCCCATGATGTACCCCATCCGAACAATAGTTCACACAAAATAATCGATAACGAGCGTTGTTGGCAGCCGATCGAGAGGGCCTTTGGAACTAATGTTCTATGCGCACGCACTGTTTTGTTATCATAAAAAATATGGTTCTCCGTATGAAATTTCGAACGCCATTAAAATAGTAACGAACGACACAATCACGCAGTTTTTGGAGTTGGTACAAACTTTTAATAACAAGTATGCCTACAGTATTTTTTTTATTGGTTTATACACTAGATACAGATAAGATTATCTGCCCTAAAAGTTCTGAACAGTTTCATGTTAACCAAACCTTCTAAAACTAATATCATTAATCATCCTTTTGGTAAATGTAGGTCCATAATAAATTAATAAAGGTCTTTTACCTTTCCTCATCAAGCTACCAACACAGTGATGTGAATATCATTAAATTTATAACAGAAATAAATCTGAGAACGTGTTGTTACATCTAAATTAATTAAATTCTCTAGCACTTGCTCGCGATAAGTTTATTGATATGAAGTAGAATAATTTATGTGGAATAACGTAGGTATAATAAAACCTTTCTAAAATATATTACAAGATAAAAACCATACCTAGAGCACAGAATAACTATACATTGTTTATTTTCGAACCTTGATCAAACGAAATGTGCGGATACGTGACATTAATTTGTCTATAAAAATCAGAAAAAAAAATTATATGTAACACTAGCTGTACCCGCGACTTCGTTCGCGATTGCCATACCTGCCGACTAATTAAATTCACATTTCACCACAGTTTCTCTCATATTTATGATACGCCGCCGTGCAAAAAAACTTCGATGCGCAGAATTGGACCTGTTACACTTTTAATATAAATATCTTTATTTAGGTACCTAGTTAAATAGTGTATAAATCGTGTGGGGTCTACGGCGGATAGCATGTTGTCATCTTCAATCCCATTCTTTATCGACAATACTTTCAGCTACGACTCGGCCAGCGTTAGTGTTAAGAAGTGTCATACTCGTTTCACTTTTTACTCATGGTTCCGTTCAGCTGGGGCCCTATTCTGCTAAATTAATCGCTTCACTATGACAGGGACGTCACAGACGTCACGGAATGACACGTTTTTGTATTTTACCTTAGATGAAAGAAATTATGATGAATGCAGATGTAGAGACGCGCGTCAAGTTTGAAACTATTAATTTATCTCGCACGCACTATCTGGAGTTTTATTAATCTAAAGATTCTACGTAATGATTCTGCGACGATTACATTGTCATAGTGAAGCCATTATATTACAGAATTGGGCTCCTGATCCATTTGACTGGACCACCGTAATTTTTTTTCGTTATTAGGTAGGTACAGTTGATTGTGTACCACAGTCAAAAATATTTTTCTGTGGTCCAGTTAGTTTAATTGGACCACTTACTCCAACCAAACTTCGGTGGTACAGTTACCTAACTGGACCAGCTAAACCACCAAATATCATGTTCATGAATATTGCATGGACCATTTGTACATTTTACTTTGCCTGAAATAGGCATTGACGCACTCATTAGTTAGGTTCCTACCTACTAAGGTAGAACCCTAACTAATGGGTGCGTCTTGGAATAATAAATGGATAGGAACTTACCTACCCTTTATCTACTGATTTTTTTGTTTCAATGAACTGATTTTCTACTCGACTTTCTACTGATTTAGTCAAATTCGATCTTGCAACACTGTTTCTAATAAAAAGAATGCATGAAATCGGCGACGCGTTAACGAATTACAACTAAGAACACATTTTGACTTTTATCCCCTCTCCCAAGAGAACCGTGCCTACTGATATCCCAGATAAAATGCATCATTTGATTTCATTCTGTACTTGTGTCGTGATGCGCGACCCAGGAATTTGACTATTATCCCCCTCCACGGGAACCTTACTGAATTCCGGTATAAAATATATCTTTCTCCGTAGTATGAACTCAAATTATGCCGAGTTTCATTCGAATTCATTCAGTAGTTCCGTCGTGATGCGCGGTTAAATAATTTTACTTTCATCCTCTCTCCCAGGGGAACCTTACTGAATTGCGGGATCAAATGTATCCCATGTCCGGACATGTCCTTCTTTGTAGTATGAAATCAAATCGTGCTAGGTTTCATTCCAACTCATGCAGCACTTTCGGCGTGATGCGCGGTGAAGAAATTTTACTTTCATCCCTTCTCCCAGGGGAACCTGACTGAATTCCGGGATAAAAAGTATCCTATGTCCTTCCTCGTAATATGACCTAAAATTATGCCGAATTTCATTTCAATACCTTCAGTAGTTTCGACGTGATGCGCGGTGAAGATATTTTACTTTTATCCCCTCTCCCAAGGGAACCTGACTGAATTCCGGGATAAAAAGTATCCTATGTCCTTCCTCGTAATATGACTTAAAATCATGCCGAATTTCATTTCAATACCTTCAGTAGTTTCGACGTGATGCGCGTTTAAGAAACAGACAGACAGACAGACAGACATGAATGAAAAAAATTACAGTTTTAGCTTCAGTATCGATAGTAGAGTGTCCTCCAAAAAAAATTTTCCAAATATCTTCAATGTACAGAATTGGACTTGTTACAGTTTTATTATAAGTATATAGATAGATAGATATAGATTACAACGAAAAGAGATAAACGCATAGTTTTGGAGGATTTGTAGACAAAATCATTTAAAATTTAATACACCAAGGATCGATCAAGGTTTGACAATACACATTGTATAGTACTCTAACCCTAGAGCCAGGGCAAACACAAAAAGTTTTTCCATGCTCAAAAAGGAATTTCCATTACGTACCTCTCTCTTCATACATATTGCTTACCCAGCAGGGATAGACCCTGCCAGAGTGAAAATTAATCATCTAGATTATAAACAAAGGTGTTTATAGTACACCTATCATCATCATCATCATCATCAGCCCGCATACGTCCACTTCTGAACATAGGCCTCCCCCAAACGATGCACGAATAATAATTGTACACCTATAGAATGCAACACAGATTTGACGATTGACTTCCTAAAAAAGCCATAAAGTTGCCTACGCTACAAACTTACTAAAATAGTCAAACTAAAAAAAACAATAACAGGTTATAATTGCCTAGCTAGTCCAATAGAAAGTGAGAAATTGCCATCTTAAAAGCAAAATAAGTTTTAGTCAATAAAAAAGCTGTATATAAAAAAGCTGTATGTATACTAAAGTTCAGAGCGACACCAAAGAAGGAAGCACAAAGGGGTAAAAGATGGGTAAAAGGGTGGGGGAGATAAATCTGATTTACTGTCTCCAGCAACTTGTACCCACACAGGTAGGTATGGGCTGGTCTGGGCTGGTTGCTAATGAAAATATATGACGCTGCGTTTCTTGATAAATTGTATGGAAATCCTTGTAAGCGTTGTGCTTTGCATAGCAAATAGGTTCAAGAAATATTGAGCGTAGGGCAAAACTATAAATAACATATAAAGTAACCAGAACTTCAAACTAAAGGACCCAAAATATACTTGTAAAAAGATGACTTAAAATGTTTTAAATTACCTAGGAGACTTTTAAATTAAAATGTTGTACAAAATCACTTACAAAATAAAGAAATAAAATAAATTGTGTTTGACAATTCACATAGCATTATCTAGTCCCGAGCTATATACCTCCTTAAAGACTGGTATCTATAAAATACTTTCACATAATGAATATTTCGCTCAACAATTAATCGGTGATTGAGTAGACAGTTCAATAACATTATCATGTTTTCTGTCTTGTAATGTACACATTTTATCTATCCACACTCTTTTCATAAATTTTCTTTATATCCATAGGTTTGCTGTTAGAAAACTCTTTTAAGGTTAAGCTCGCCTTTGTACATGTCCATTATGTGTAAACTTTTATGTATGAATTAACTCGTGTGTGCATTAAAGAATTTAAGAATTAATTCAAGAATTCTCATCCCAAGAAAACTTGGATGGGATAAAGAATGCGGTTCATTTGTTTGCGCAGACAAGAAAAGCTTTCCTATTTTACAAAGCAGGATACTAAACATAACAGCGAATGTTCCTCTCCTTCTGTTTTCCAGCTGCAAAATAAAATTTCCAACGTGCAACTACAATAAGCCGTGATTATCTCATTGAAATGAGGACAAAAGCCTGTTTCCTATTAACAGCTTTCAGATGATTTTTAATATGGTTTTAGCAGCGTAACGCAATTCTGGTCCAAGTCGTGAGATCAAGCGTACTTTTTGCAAAAGTCAAATCCATTCTAATATTATAAAAGCGAAAGTTACTCTGTCTGTCTGACTGTTACCCTTTCTCGCCTAAACGATTGAACGCATCTTAATGGAATTTGGCAGGGCGGTAGACAACATGGCTTTTCAAGTAGCCTATGTCGGGGACGGACATATGCTACTTGAAAAGTGCGTGCGAAGTCGCGGACAGAAGCTAGTGAAACATAATGAAATTAAGAATAAAAGACATAAACGCTAGCGCGCAATATAGGTTTAAAGATATTTATTCTCAACAAAGACACAGTCACTTACATGAGAATACTTAATTAGTTCAATGTAAAACAGTTTATAAAATGTGAATGGAGAAGTTATTGTTCGGTCTAAGTGTAAGTTGTAATTACAGCTGTTTAGTATTACATAATGAAAAGATAAGTAGGTACAAAATAGGTAAAAGAACGATAAACATTACATTTCAGATTAGATAGTTAAACTACACTTTCAATAATTTAACAAACTTATAAAATAGGCCAATTTTCCCTAACATAACTGGCAAGTTCAGTTTTAAAGGTATGTATCGAGCTAACGTTTTTCAAAGTTTCGGGTAGTTTATTATAAAGTTGTGCTCCTCCAAAAGTAAACATTTTTTTTCCATAATTCGTTCTGACTTTGGGCAAAACAAGATAACTAGCTCGGCGAGTGTTACGTTTTGTCAATTGCTTTGATTTTAAGAACGATATATTAGTATGAATGGCATTTTTGGTGATTTTACGCACTAAAATGCATGAATTTATAGATGTACATTTGGTTAATACTCATTAGATTTGTTTCTTCGTAAATAGTTTTAGTAGGTGTAAGGTAATGATACTTAAAAAGGAGTTTGATTATTTTATTTTGTAGAACTTGCAAGACAGCTAGTTTAGTTTTGGCGGCGTTACCCCAAATTTCAATAAGATAAAGTAGATGTGGTTTAACAAGCGAGTTGTATATTGTGTAGCGAGTTTGGCGTGGAATACACCGAACCAAGTTCAATATCACTATTAATTATATTATAACTAGTGATCGGAAATTCAGGCGCTTATTAAGCTAAAGTTGGCGTGATTAACATGGAGCGGTTAAAACCACCTCTTTCGGGAACTCGAAGAATTCCGAAATTTAGTCGAATGTCGATATTTCCGGAGAAAAGAATTTTATTTACATGTTTCTAAATTTTTTAATATCGACTTTAGTGAAAAACGTGTCAGCATAAAAGTGTCTTATATTTCATTTATAAGTAAGATTCCGGCGAACGTAAAACAACACTTTAGAAAATTCCGGAATTCTTGGAAATTCCCGCGAATTCCCGAGAAAGAGGTGGTTTCAACCGCTCCATGTTATGTCTTCCCGCCAACTTAAGGTAAATAAGCGCCTGAATTTCCGATCACTGATTACAACACAAGAGCGCTGATAAATCTATGCCATAGTTAGAAAGAATAGGTATCAGTATCGAAAGGGTCAGCGCAACATAACATCCCTATTGAATTGTTTGATAAATAGTTTTAACTGAGTAGAAAAATCCGGACTGATAAAAAAAATCGCACTTTCTTGTAACTTGACGTCCCTGTAAGCTCATTTTGCCTGCCAACCCCCACGCTAACAGGCACCCTGTTTATATCCCAGTGGGATTAATAAATTTGCTTTTAGATTCAGTCCAGGGTTTTGTCGAATCATGCTTCAAAATAGTCTTACGTCTCTTTGCTGCTTGCTGCTTCGGGCTTTCTTGTATTGAAATAAAATATTCCTACTTCAGCATCATGAGCAGTTTTAGACTAAGTCAAAATATTCGTTTCTCTCTTTTAGCCCTCCCTTCAGTACTTTTTTTGAAAACTGCTCCTTATCCCTCAAGACTCTCGCGTATTTGCGCGCAACGCCGCGCTCCCGTTTTTTGTATATAAATTCTGATATCTCTAAAACTACTGCGTTAATTTTGATTCGGTAAACAGCTCCATAATTTAGAATAACTATTCTTGATAATCATCTAGTTTTGATTGATAATAATATGCCTAATATGCCTAATATGGCTTCCATTTTGAACAAATTCTTGAAATTCGAGAATAAATTTTCACCTCATATTTTAGACAACTCTTTCTGCTTTTAGCAATATTCTCATAGTAAAAACATTGAAAATACATCACAATACACAGTTATTTATTACACAGTACTTAATTTGAATAACACCCGAAACACCAAAAAATCACAAAAAGAAACACGAGAATGTTCACAAAGTTTGTTTCCACACTGTCACTTTTCGCCAATGTTTTTTATTTTTCTAGAAATCTTTTGATCATAGACTAAAAATGCTATATACGTTTCATTTGAATAAGCTTCAGGTAGAATAGAGATTTCATTGTAAAATAAACCCTACACTATACTCATACTCATATATTTATTTGCCGTAGGAGCGCAAGGCACACTTGGTTATGTCAACATTTTACATTTTGATAAAAATAACTAATAAGATAAAATAAATACAGTAACACAAAACAAAAAAGTAGTATTCATGGGTATCTGCTGTAAATGGGCATTGTCAATAATCAAATTAAACAAAATAATTCTAAGATTAATTACTAGAGCTGCTGTAAAAGGGCATTGTCAAAAAAGATTCTATATAAAATTTATAGCATTTATCACAGAATCACAGAACCCCATGTACCAGGTTCCTGACAAAGGAGTGTTAAGAGACACAGCTTGACCTGTCGACTGACTCAGGTTCGAGATGCATATCTAGGAAAATCAAAGTTAACTGGGGAGGTACCTATTAAGGAATATCAAAGGATTTTTGATTATGCAAATTAAATAGAAATGTCAAAATTTAGAATTAAAGATTAAAAATTGTTGTTTACCACATGTCAATTAATACTGGAGTCGTCAAAGATTTCTTGTAAAGTGTAATAGGTTTTTCTTATCACGATTTCCTTCATCTTTTTCATAAATAAATCACAATTTAAACTTTTAAGTTCAAAACTAATTTTGTTGTATACTTTTACACCAATACAGAGGTAACTTTTTGACACTTTAGCCAGTCTACGGTTTGGGTTCTTAATGTTACCACCATGTCTTGTGTCATAATTGTGAGAAGCTCCTAAGGTTGGTAAAACATGTTGTTTTTTTTTGACATATTGTAAGCATTGTAAAATATATGCCCCCTTTAATGTAGCTATGTTTAATTTAGCAAAAGCTTCTCGGCACGAGTCTCTTGGTCTGAGTCCAAGGATATATCTAATTGCTCTTTTTTGTAAGACGAATATTCTTTGAGATTCAGCTGCGTTCCCCCATATTAGAAGTCCGTATGTCATTAAGCTGTGGAAGTATGCAAAATAAACAGACCTGGCTGCATCGAAACCACAAAGTTCCTTCACTTTTTTGATTGCATAACAGGCGGAGCTTAGTCTTCCAGCTAAATTATCAATATGTTGGTTCCATTTTAAATTGTCTGATGAGTCTATCCGAAGTCCGAGAAAGGTAATGGCGTCAACTGGTTTTATTGGTAGGTTGTCAGGTAGGGGTTTTTTAAGGGTCGCTAGTGAGAAGTTTATAAGATTAGTTTTGTCAATATTTACTATAAGATTATTGCATTCGAACCACTTTGTTAGTTTGTCAATTATGTCATTTAGTTTAGCTACAATGTCAGTTTTTGTGTCACATTTAACGATAAGAGAGATGTCATCCGCAAACATATAAATGTCAATATCCTTATCACTAAAGCACGAGCTAATGTCATTGATGTATAGTAGGAAGAATAAGGGTCCAAGAATGGATCCTTGCGGTACACCATGTCTTATACTTCTCTCATTTGATGTTACGCCGTGAATGTCAACTACTTGCTTCCTTACAGAGAAATAAGTTTGACACAGCATCATGTCAGTATCATTGACACCATAAAGTTTGAGTTTAGCTAACAGAATATCATGACTGACGCAGTCAAAAGCTTTTGACAAATCACAAAATATTCCCCATGTATTTAATTTTGCGTCTAGAGATCTATGGACATCACTTATTAGTTCGGCCATAGCGTCGGTAGTTGATAATCCTTTACGAAATCCGTATTGGTTTTTATTTAGTAATTTGTGCTCGTGTGTGTAGTTGACTAATCTATTGAATATGAGCTTTTCAACAATTTTACTTAAAATTGGCAGTAATGCAATAGGTCTATAGTTTTGTGCCTCATGACAATCCCCCTTTTTGTGCAGCGGAATAACCTTTGCAAGTTTCAACAAATCTGGAAAATTTCCTGAAGATAAGGAATCGTTTGTCACTCCCGTAAACGTAACCGTTATTGCACTAGCTATTGACTTAACAATTTTCGATGACAAGCCCCAGAAGTCTGTAGAGGTTTTCGGTTTCATATCTTTGATGATTTTGTGTACCTCAAGCTCAGTAGTTTCATAAAAGATATTAGTAGAGAAAATTTCTAAATTATTATCCTTTATAAAAGTTTCTACATATGATTTGGATAATTCTATATTTTTAATAAGATGTCTTGTTGAATATTCCGGAATATTTATAAAGTAGTCGTTAAAATAGTTAGCTATCTTCTCTTTGTCCTGATTAATGTTCCCATCAGCCAGACGTATCCCTAACTTATCAGGGACGCTATCGGCCGATAATCCAGTAACTTCTTTGATTATATTCCAAGACGTTTTTATTTTATTTTTGGAGTTTAGTATTCTTCCTGTGAGTGATATCTTTTTCGCTAGTAACGTAACTTGTTTAAATATTTTACTATAAGTTTTAACCCTTTATAAGGCATAACGAGCAGGCAGTGGTAATATAAATCTAGAAGTAGTTTTAGCTTTTGTATGAGGGTAGAAACCAAAATTGGTTTTTTTTTTTTTTTTTTTTCACTCCTTCTATGGTGGTAAATATATTCCCTTTGCCGTCCCTGAGAGGGAGGTTTTGTCGAAATAAATAATAAAACTACTTTTTTCAATCAATTATCTTAGGTATATTCCCTATTAGTTACATACTACTATTATATTAGGTATAAAAATTACGGCAATACACTTACTGCCTATGGAAGGCAGTAAAGCATGGAACTATGCACAGAGGTATGGCACATTTCTCACACATTATTTTGGTCCTCTTGTCCAGCACCTTCGTGCTGCAGAGGCGGCAACGTTTATATGCTGGCAATGGAGAAGGTAGGTGGTCTCCTACATTCGAGAAACGTATCTCATCGGCAACCACGTGGATTGCTTGTGTCTGAGCTACTAGATGAAGGTGCAGCATGATGGCGAGTTCGTGATATCTGTCGACTTTCTGATCTAACAAGAACTGGGCTATTGTCAGATTGTTGACACACAGAGCCGGGATGTTCATCAGCTGAACCAGCATGATGATCATCTATGAACATTTCTGAAGATTGTGGGCTGGGCTGGTTACCATCTAAGTGCATCGTCGATACATGGTCAGAACTATCGACATCCTCCAATATTTTCTGTAGCCTAGCTGTGCTAAACGGAACTTGTTCTTCATCAGGTTCCTGGTCATCGTCAGATTTTTCTGGATCATCAGGCAGGCCAAAAATATCTTCAAGCGCATTCTCTAATTCTAATTCAGACAAAGCTTTACGACTCATCTGCAAAAACAAACAAAAAGCCCCCATCAACCTCACAGGCAAAGGGAATATTCTTCCCACCACAACAAATTCACTTTAGGAAAAACCAAGCCGTGCGAGAATGCAAATATGCGTAAAATCCATTAGTAGTAACCCATTCAATACCAAAAAACTAAAACTTACCTTACAAAACTCGGAGATGCAAAAGATTTACACTGATAGTAAAAAAAGTACGAAAATCATCAAGTTTTTCAAATTCCGCCAACTACAGACAAATAATATGTTGTGACAGCTAACAACTTCTTTATGTCAAAAGAATGAATGATAAATAAGGAAGTCGCCAGCGCAAAAAAAACAAAAAAGTAGGAAATAATTTGGAAGTTCTAGCATCGAGAACATGGTGGGAATTATATTCCCTTTGCCTCAAAAAGGGTTAACGTATTCTCTTAGCCTATCATTCTCGTGATTTTGCATTAGGTCAAACATCATGAAAAGCTTTTTGCGAGATATGACTATACCTTTTGTAACCCAATCTGCGCTTCTTCTTTCATTGTTGGTTCTCAATTTAGTATCAACTACTGGCAGATATGCGTTAATTTGACCAAGAGTATTTTTGAAAAAGTCATTAAAATTTGGATTTTGGTCGGTTGCCTGTAGCTGGTCAAGTGAGCATTTAAGTTGTTTAATCCTATCTTGTGTGACTATTCTACGTCTTACAGTTCGTGGCTCTAAATTTT
Organism: Eupithecia subumbrata; assembly: GCA_949316285.1. Lineage (NCBI taxonomy): Eukaryota > Metazoa > Arthropoda > Insecta > Lepidoptera > Geometridae > Eupithecia > Eupithecia subumbrata. Next base: position 2,623,132 of record OX438648.1, read on the forward strand.
TGTTTCGACTTTCACTAACTAAGTTAACAATCTGAGCTCTGTGATCCGACTTAATCCCCATCAGAATTTCTGCATGAATAGCCTTACCATCAGTTAGTATGTTATCAATTGCAGTTTTTGATATAGGTGTAATTCTGGTGTAGCCGAATATTGTTTGTTTTAACATAAACGTACCCATCAGATCACTGATACCATGTGATGTATTGCTGTTTGTTATTGGAAAGTTGATATTGAAGTCTCCACAAATAACTAGTCTTTTGTTATTTTTCTTACTTAAACGACAAAGGCAATCATCAAGTTTATCGTTAAAATTCTTGATGCAAGCCGAAGGTGACCTATAAACTGCTAAAACAAAAAGATCTTTTAGCTCTACACATGCAATCTCGAACTCTTTATCAATCGAAAGGTCGACTATGTCTTGTCTGTTTTTGGCTTTGATACTGTCTTTTATGTATACTAGGGTGCTGCCACGTATATGATTTTTACGAGTACTGCTACTTACAATTTTGTAGCTTGGAATTTCACATACTGCTATATTGGCTTTGGTGAGCCAGGTTTCAGTCGCACAAAAAATGTCAATCTTATTTTGTTCTAGGAAAATACTTAAATCTAAACACTTATGCTCTAAACCTTGTACGTTTTGGTTAATATACAATTAAGGTTTAAAGTGGTCTATCGTTCCGTGGCCCATAAGGTAACATCGGTGCTTGACGGCAGAAAACGTTTAATGGCCCATAAGGTAACAAAGAGTACGGAATAAACATTTTAAGCTACAATAATAATAAATTTTTGCCTATCTTTACATTCTATAAAAGTTATATTCAAACCGTCCAATCTGGACGCACCTACCTCCAAAGCAGCTCAGAACGTAAATCTGTCTTTGCGAATATGCGCTTGCCTTGTTCGTTCTTGACGTTAATTTATTGCCTGATGATTGCATTTTAAGATTAGGCATTTTACTGAACCCTACTATAGTGTTTACACTTCTACCTCTACAGCTACTTTGCGTTGAAGGGTTCTTCCTACTTTCTTAGTTAAACTTTTCAAAGTAAAACAATTGTAATCACAATAAAAAAAATACTACGTTTGACAAATTATTAGAATGATTTCCAATAAAACCTGTTTGCTAGGTTATCTATACTAATATTATAAACAGGAAAGATTGGATTGTTTGTTTGTTTGTATTGAATAGGCTCCGAAACTTGCAGCTAGTATTACTTTACTAGCTGCAAGTTTCGGAGTTTGTAAATCAAATACAAAGAACCTTTTAGGGATTTCAGCTTTCAAAAATATATTTTGTAGTTTATCTAAACTATAGATTTATCAGCATGAATTTATTAACGAAGTAAATTACAATCAAAGAACGAAATTAAAAGGCTACTGCAGTTTATCCGCAAAGAATACTAAATTACGGACTGTTTGATGATAACAATGATGATATATCCAATAATCTTTACCTATCTCTATAATAATCTTCAGCTTCTGTTTACAATTATCATAAAACAAGATTTAACTTCCATTGCAAGTTCGATTCTATGAAATGCAATAATGTTTATGCAGACAAAGCTCTTGGTCTTTATTAAGCTCTGTGATGTATGGGGGACTTTAGTGCTTGAAATATTGATGCGAACGCCACTTGCTTGACTAACTTGCAAGAATTACAGCTTGTTATTGGTTTTAGCAATGAATAATGTGAATAAAATAATTGACGGTTAACGGTTAACGGTTATGAGCTTTTACAATATTTTATTGTTGGAAACACAGCTCTTTCTAAATTATTTCGACAAAGGCATAAGGTTACATCTTTGTTTAGAATTGAGGCATGTTAAAAATTTAGTTTGTTTGATAAAATAAATAAATATAACATAGGTACATTGGTATTAGACTTTTTTGGTGGCAAAAAGCTCAGCGCAACGCCGCCGCCGTAATATTTGTGAGCCAAGAGATAGTGGAAAAAACTTGTTATTTAGATATAAACAATAAGTTTAAGCGGATTTATTTCTATGAATCATTCTACAAAAATAACTAGTTTCTCCTGACAGCTGAAGACTAAAACAAATCAGCAATACCAACTGCTTAAACAAACCAATCATGACGCATTATTTCTCAGTAGCGAAACGAAAACCACAAAAGGTATTTTACCTAAAATATCTGAGCTGATGCATAATTCACGACATATGGAAATAAATTTACTAGAGCAAAAAGAATTGCTCTTTTGAATTCGGGTTTTAGTCATGGGATAAGGCATGTAAATTGTACGCAGTGGTAGCTAGACAGCAAGAATCAAGAATGTTGAAAATTTTACATAAAATATCTGCTCCATTATTTAGGTATGTTACGCGACGTTCATAATTCTACGTCCCTTTTCATTACTATCAAAAATCACAACTTTATGTAATTTTGTACCACCCAGCATCATTATAAAATCTCCCTCCAAAGCCTATACAAGACACCTTTAGCATCTCAGTAGATTCTTATGCGATTTGTCCATTGTCATTGAAAGTGGGCGTGAGGCCTGGGTTAAGTGAAGTGCTCATGAATTATTTACCTTACCCCTGTACCTTGGTGTTATATTGATATCAGGATACTTCGAGGCGTCTTTATTGTTTTATTATGCGTTCATGGACCAAAATCAACTTTAGTAAAGTTGGTAGACCAAAGACAAACAACCTTTTAGGGATTTCAGCTATCAGAAATCTATTTGAGTAGGAGAGAGCTCTGAAATCTTATAAACACAATATTCCTACGTAACTAAAGCATGTGCTACGCCCCAGTGAATGCAGCCGACTGCATGCATCACTATGATAGGAGTAATTTCGTTAATGCACTCAAAGCCACATTATTCTGTCCTCGTTTCTATCACAATAGACAATTTACTCAGTGCTTTGCCTGAGGATACTTGTTTGTCTTGCATGGTGGATAGATAAGACCATCAGAAGGCTTTTCCTTCGTGACATCGGTCAGGGCCGTCTTAAGCATATTGGGCGTCGCGCCGGGTGCGAAAACCAGCCAGCGCACCCTTTGGTAACAACAAAAATTATTAATCTTAGTTCCATTTCTTTTACGCTAATTTTATTCCGTGTAGTGAGAGGAAACTAGCTAGTCGCAATATTCACCTTTCATGAGCCGTCAAAAATGAAGGGGGTGCCTAAAAAATGCTACTTCCTTGAGAAGAGATGAAGGAACTTCGGCGCCCCCTAAGACCCGGTGCCCGGTTGCCCCGCATCCCTGGGTTAAGATATTCTGATTCGGTACTTACTTCGACTTAATGTCCTGGTACCCCTAGATGTGGCAGAATGCATCCACTGTAGACAAGTGTGCCCAGGTAGTGGCTATCCTGCCCTGTCTTGAACTTCGCGTTTGATTTCGCTCTGGTCTTCCCTTAAAGAGCTAATCTGGAGATGTTTTCTTATGTCCCTATGGAGAGTTTGGTCTTTCCAGTTCCACTTTCGGTGTCTTTCTTCCTACTTAACGAAATATTATGACGATTTTAGAATGAAGGAATTCTTCCGACCGACGATCGTCATGCCTTTAGTTCAGATTTAATAAAAGGTTGGCGACCGCTTCAAAACAAGTTACAATTAGAGCTTTTTTTCTCCATTGTCCTTGTTCTTCGAACTTTGAGACAATAATCGCTGTGTCCCCTCTCGTTCCTGCTATTAACTTAATTGGAGATAGTTATTTATTGAGAACTTTTGTGAAGACTAAAGTGAAATAGAGTCACTTTTACCTCACCTACCTAGCATTATTAGATCGATTACTAAGACCAGTCTTTCCACTTGTTGTTGTAGTTTTGCCCCCGACTGACTGACTACTCCACTGCCGTCTATATTCTCGTGATGCATCCTCGGTTTGGATACAACCTTTGGTATTCGAGCTATGCTTGGAGAGGGTCAGCAGTGGTATTTGCCAGTCAATAATGTCCAGTAAGGATCGGAATGGGCCAGGCATTTTGGCGTAGTCGAAACTTGCTAAGGTATCGTGGTATTTCACGTTTAGTTTGTGAAAGGCATTTCTGAATCTAAACTACTATAGTAAGGAATAAAGTCAATCCGTCAGTTTCAAACTAAAGTACATATGCTGGAACTTTCGTTTGCAAAGAAAACAAGATGTTTACATAAAAGTCCTTGAACAACTTTGAATGGTAATCTGTTTATCGCTCAGCTGCTCAAGCTAGATGGATGAACCAGTTTAGTTAGGTTTGCAAAATGCAAAGTGAGACAGAACTGCACGCAAGTGCTGGAGATAATTAAAGTGTCTGTGATAATAGTGAAACAGTGATAAAATGGGGAACACTAACTCGGGCAACCACCACCGGGCTAACAGCAAGAGCAGGAAGTGTCGGAGTCTGCCAACCTCGCCTGAAGTCAGGAGGTGAGTAAGGTTATATTTACAATTAGCCTTGTGTGTCCCACTGGGCAAAGGCCTCTTCCTGAGCCTCTCAGAAAGGTTCCTCCATTCATCCCTAACCAGTTGGACGCATGTTGTAAATGGTTATTCTCACATAAAGGTTTCCTCGTGCCCGCGGCATAACTTTAAATTAAGCTAGGAAGACTTTCGTGTGGGTGTACGATGTTTTATCTCAATCTCAACGGGGTGTGGGAGGTTTACTTTGTATGCAAGAAAACATACGTGCCTCCTAATTTAGAATCTTTTTGGTGATTCTATGAATATTGTTATAATCATCATCATCACCGCATCATCATTCGCACCCACACGAAACGGAATATCTTCGTTGCGTTTTTTTTCCAGGATATAAAATTCCTCCTTCTAGCCATAATGTTATCCCGGGTCTAACTTACACATTTCAATTTCTTTATCCGATGTAAAATATTCAGTAATTTTGACATACTTATCTATTATACTTAAATATCAAACATAGGTATCATGACAGTGACCCATTGTTATCCAAACTGTCGCATCTTATTACTAGGTAGGTAGATACTTACCTACCAAGTACCTAGGTATGGTAAGATTTATATCCTGTTTAGAAGAAGAACGACCGACCATGCAATTGCACGTGAGTCATGAGTCAGAAATGAATCGAGAAATGAGAAATTATTAAGATGGTGCGAAGAGTCGTAAAAATTTACAAGGTTTGCAAATATTTCAAATATTACCCATTGTGTGTCTCTCGGGTTTTGTAAAACCAATAAATCATTTGTGAGTGAGTCAGTGTAGGTAAAGTACATACCGCTCCAAAAAGTCTCAAGACATTTATTAGGAGCGGTCCTAAAAAACTAGGTACCTACCACCTGTTCTAAAAATACGAAATTTAATACTAACGGTCCAATCAACCTACTTTTTTGGTGGTGTGGTGTTCGTTTGTTAGAGACATAGGTAATCGGTCGATTGCCTTTTGATTGACGTTTTCGAAATAAGATTTGAAATAATAGAGGTCAACGTTACCAATCGAGCTGATCGTCTGATTATCTTTCAGAAAACACCACCGTAGTTCTAAATGTGATTATCTATTACAATGGTTAATGCCTAGGCTTTACCTACATCCCTACTACACAAACACAATACAAGACTTTTTGATATTCTCTGTTCTGAACTTTAAAGGTTCTAGTTCTAATTCTAAAGAGGTTCATTTGAACCATCAAACGAAAGAACCATGTAGGTAGGTAGGTATACTAACTAAATATGTGACAGCCCCTAAATATGTGACGTCACATCACATGTCGCGAGCCCGACAGCCTCCATTTCCGAGCGGAAGGTTACACCGGAATTCCACGTCGCGTGCGATACTCCAACTGGCCTACAATAACAAACATTGATTCTTCTTGTTTGTTTTCTTTGGGGTTCTTTGATATTAAAGACCATTGAATGAAACCAAAAGAAATATATCAACTACCTTAAAAAAGATAGCCTTATTAGTTGCGATGTGAGCTTTCCATTATTGGTGTAGATAAGATCAGGGCCCTGAGTTCCGTTTGAAGATAGAACCGAGACGTGATCTTGACGTCTCATTTTTGTATAGGATTTGGGTAGTTCCATGTCCGCTCGATAGAGGCGCTGCACGGTGGTACCGCCCATAGGACATAATTCAAAAAAAAACTTGTCAGCTACCCTCAATTTAACTACCTTTAACGATTAACCGATAAACGAGCTACCCTAAAGTATAAATATTCTAGCCATTTTACCTAATAATCACAACATTTTTGACCTCCGAAGTTAACACATTATTACGTTGCACTCGCCTTATCAGTAACTCACTAACAGGCATTGTTTTTGTGACGATGAATTCTCGGAATTTCATTGTTTTTGAGTGGTTTTGTGACATGGATTTCCAAGCTCAAGGTATGTTTTCACTATTAAGTTATAATAATAAATTTTATTTGACATTATTATAAAGAGTTTTTACGTGCTACGTCATACAGGATTTCTACCAAATTTTTATCATAATTGTAAACTTTACATAGACTTACAATTAACTTGCTACATTAAGCTACTATTCTCACCTATCTTAAATTATAGATCAAACTGTCTATTTTGAGAATGTAAAGGTTTTATCTGCAGACGTTTGCAGATGTAGCTGCTATACAGCCTCTACGACTGCGTAGGCTATGGCGTTTGGTTTTATGGTTTTGGTACAGCGCGCTGTACCAAAACCCCATAGAAAAATGAGCCCTTACGATGTGGTTTCGATATTAGCGGCAAATCGAATTCAGGGCTCAGGTGAACGCTCCAAACCCTCAATTTTATTATTATAGTAACAACGAGGCTCCTTAGTCAAAACAAAGCTCGAAGCACCTAGTTGAACGAATTTCGTGACAACCATAACAAGCTAGTAAATAGCCATGCATAAATTACAGCTACCAAATTCACGCATGCGTGATCCGATACAGTTCAATATCCCGAACACGCGTGTCGTGTTACCCGGCTTCCCCGCGCAGTGTCGCTGTCGCAAGCATGCGTGCGCGCACCAGATGTTCATTGTTTAGATATCGCCCTCATTATCGCTACTTTCCAAGTTTCGATCACAAACAAAGGGCATGGAATCAATAACTTAGCATCTCTTTGAGATTGTTGACATGATTGCCGTCGCTGTTGCTTCAGTAGGTACCTATGCAGATTAGAAGTAGAATAAAATAACGAATGCTAACGGTTACAAAATATTGCTAGTGACACACTCGGGATGATTTTAATTTTAATGATCCACCATTATGTAATAGGAACATCCAAATCTTTAGGCATTTAATAAAAAACTCACCAGGTGTTTTCATTATTTTAGTGCAGCGCAGCGCCATCTAGTGACGAGTAGCTGAAGAAAAGCCCTTAGTTCCGTACTATAGAAACGTGGAAAAGCATCGAAGTTTGAAATAAAATAGTTTGTGTTTGATAAATAATGTGTAATTTGCGATATTATTTATTCTTATAAATTAGCCAGAGTGTGAGGCTTACGCACTATAATAACAAAACTTTAGATTTTGAGCAACGCGACACCTCTCGTCAAACGAACTAAACGTAACTTTAGTCTTTGAACAGGAATGGAAAAACTTCAATGTTTCCCCTGTAGGTGGAGCTAACGGCGCTACAGTTCGTAGAAAGTCGCAAAGATTTTCGACTCCTACGTCACTTGACCTTTTGTTTTGCACATTCCCGTACTGAGGGAAGGACGCGAGTTCAAGTCCCGTCGAAGTCAAAAAAAAATTCGGTATTATTTCTTCCTTTGTTAGGTAGGTACTATACCTATTTCGACTACTAAAATGTCCCAACACCATAGTGCCCCCACTATCTATTACCTAACAGTGACTTTTAATAGTCGTGACTACTCGTGACCGAGCACCGGGCTTTCAAATGGGAATACCTTTCGTTCTCGGTTATGTGGTTATGTCCCCCATTAAACTTGCAAAGCAGTTTGACATTATAAACCACACAAGTCGTGCGTAAACTTGTAGGGCGTCAGAAGCTAACAACTTCACCCAAAGAGGTTTGATTAGGTATTCTCAACATGGTTTGTTGTAGGTTATATTTTAGCCGCAAGTTTGAAATGAAACTAGATCGCGCATGGCTAGCTATTAATAAACGTGGTGGCACTAATTACCTTCTTCATTAGATGGGTTTACTTATTTCTATAAAAAAGCTCAATGTCGTACATATAGGGTTTTCTTACTTTGGATGGTCTTAAGATTTTTCTAGCATTGCACATTATGAACTGAGTTATATGCGTTTCGTCAAAACTGCTTTTCGTCATTACCCAATTTTTGCCAAAGGTGCGTTTTGTCAAATACCTTTTAATCAAAACTGCTTTTCGTCAAAATAGGTAGGTATACCTGGGTGAACTACGGCATCTCGACGGAAGCTATCCCGACAAAAAATCAAAAAGTGAATGCAATCCCCACGCACGGAATCTCGACAAAAACACATAACATGAACGTTATCGCGACGCACGGAATTCCGACAAATGTTAATGGTTCTCTAGAAATAAGATATTTTATATAATAAATTATATTTCCGACGCAAACAACAGATGTGAAAAACAGCTGATGTCAAAAATGACAGCTGATGTCAAAAATGACAGCTGATGTCAAAAATGACAGCTGATGTCAAAAATGACAGCCAATGTCAAAAATGACAGCTTGAGTTATTTATTAATTTGGTCTTGTATTTAGTTAGATTCTAAACAGTGTTTTTAATCTATGCATGTTAAACTTTTATGACAATTATAACATTTTTGACATAAGCTGTCATTCTAAACACCTGCTATAGATTTTGACAAAATCTGTAATTTTTCGACTGACCCATCATGGATCTAGTCGATCAATCTAACGAGATTCATCCGATAGCTTCGTTATAAAATAACCACAGAAATAAAGCTAATTCCGTGATAATGACAGTCGTATTCATGGTCAAGTATAAACGTCAATCTACAAGATAATAGAAAAGTAAGTGGCCAGCCACTTATGTCAGTAAAGAGGTTTTATATTCGACCTGACAAAAAGTATCACTTATGTCTGTAAAGAGATTTTAATACATGAGTCTGTTTACATTCAGACGAAACGCAAGCATGGCAAATCACTGTCTTTGACCAAAAGCTACTTTGACGAAAAAGTTTTGACCATACATAACTTTGGCAAAACGAACCTTTGACGAAACGCACCTTTGGCAAAAATTGGGTAATGACGAAAAGCAGTTTTGACGAAACGCATATAACTCTATGAACTTAGCTAATATATTTTACTATAAAGCTATCGTAGTTGGACAAAATCACTACGTTGGTGTTTTTCCAACACAAATAAGGATCGTAGTTAATCCGCTTACATCCGTAATGAATTTGCTAATATAATTTGATTGTTTTGAAAAAACTAAAAGCCAACTTCAAATCCCTTAATTTTAAACTTTTTTATGTTTTGCGGAATGAATCTAATCCCTCGGGAAATATTTTTTATGGTACTTACCGGAATAATTTAAAGAATTGCAAAAAAATCATCTAAATAGTTCCTTACCTACATGTTGGAGAAATCGACGGACATACAATAAAATAAAAATTAAAACGTCAAGTGACAGTCAGACACGCGCACTAAGGGTTCCGTATCATTCAAACCTTGTTTCTCGCAAAATATCATGATCATTATTTCTAGGTCAACGGAAAGTTCAAAAGTTTTGTTTTGTAAATAAACTACAAATTTACTGCTTTCGGAATTTTCCTTTAGTTATGCTATAAGACCTTGCTTCTTGCCAAATTTTATGAGTCTAGGTCTACGGGAAGTACCCTATAGGTTGTGTGCATGTGATTTCCTTGGAAATTTCTAAAAATTCCGGCAAAAACGGCTGTAACTTCTGATTACGTTGTCTTAGAAGTTTTTTTTTATATCGAGGCTCCAAGAAGTTACGGACTTGAGTATTTGAAGTTAATTTCCACTCGATATTTCCACGCGTTCCTGAGCAAACTGGGTTGACAGACGGACAACAAAGTGATCCTATGAGGGTTCCTTTTTTCCTTACCTGCATACATCCGAACATAAAATCTCCTCCTTTTTTCGAAGACGGTTAAAAAGTGTTCTTTCAATCAATAAGTTAAGTAGTAGTTACCCCAAACCAGGCCATAGTTCGAACATTTAGAAAAGCCGCTGGTACTAAAACGCGGTTTAAAGGTTTAGAGCAAAACATTCGTCTAGCCTGCTTATTTATTACCTCCCCGTGACTGGGGGTGTTTAATCCCCTAATGGCAGGCATGTCCGCACTCGATCTGACATTGTACAGGATTAGCGGCACGTTTACTGTCGCGTTGGTAAGATAGCAGAGAGAAGACTGTTTACAAAGAAAAACGATCATAGTAGACAGAACTTGCATACCTACCGGACAGGGTCAACAAATCAAAATCGATTTTGAAAGTAGAAACGACGCCCAGAAATAAATAATGCTGGACAATTCACACAGCATTATCTAGCACCAAGCTAAGCAGAGCTTGTGATAAAATATAATATGTGTTATAGGTAGGTACTGTAGATACCATCCTAGGTCCTCAATCTCAACAGCCTATATTGGTCCACTGCTAGACACAGTGAGTGCCTTCTTTGGCTTTTATCTCATGGGGGTAATGCCCATAATCCCCTAGCCAGGTATGCGGGTTGGGGATCACAGTCCGGTGGTAGAATTGTTCTGCAGGGGGCGCTGCTGCCCTCCTCCTGGTGGATATCTCTTAGTCGCCTCTTACGACTCCCGCGGGAATTAAGTGTTGGGGGGGGGGGGTGCAAATTGTAAGCCGGCACCAAACAGCATATTATATAGATGCCTAGGTCGGTACGCCGAACATAATCAAACTTATACGAGTTTTAGACAAATGACAAAGTTCAGCATTTTTATATGATGACTGATGACTTATATACATAGATTTTTGTTACTGACACAGATAGATAACCTACTTAATCCTTTATATAAGGGATCTCGTTTACGTAAAGCGGATCGTCACCGGTCGCGCAGATCATTAAAAAAATCTAGTTTTTTTTGTAGGAAGGTAAATACCGTCAGATCTTATGAGTTATGAGTACCTAGGTATAATGCTATTAAAAGGATTTTCTAAATGTGACTGTCAGGTGCGTCTAAGGGTATCGCCATAAAATTTCGGGAGGGTTGACTCGATCACTTTATCTACTAGTCCATACTTACTTACATCAATGATGTCTCTAGGGAAAAGTAGGGTTGGTTGTGTCATGTCACTCAATATTTGAACGTAAATGGTGTAGTTGGAAAAATACATACAACCAATAAACATTCAGTAAAGTAAACATCATCTTATTGTAAAGGTATTACAGTGCTTCTTATGTCGACATTCCCAATTCCAAAGGTCCTCTAGCCTTCAAAGTTCTAAATAATAGCACCTAATTGGTAGAAAAGAGAAGTCCTCGAGTCACCTGCGCGCTCCCAAAACGCCGGCTCTTAATTAAAATTCCTGGGAATTTCTTCGTAATTTACCAAATAACCTTCATAACATAACTTAAATGGAGAAAAGTTTGGAGATGAGTAGACGCTTGATTTTGTAGCTATACTTACTACTGGCACTCGATAGAAACTCAGATTGTATGGTGTCACATTTTAAAAGCAGCCTTATTCAATTTACTACCGTGTCAAGCTTCAGAGATGAGACCCAGATGGGTGCGTTAGTGCTTTACACTGCCCCCAAGACCAGCGTGCGTGTGCATCGGTGACATTCACAATGTTTAATAGACTCCTTTGTTTATCCACAGACAAGTGTCGGTGCTGCAGACCTCGATCCCGCTACCCGCGTCTGCCGCCGCTGTGCGCCGAGCCCCGCCTGACAAGAGACCCCTGCCGGCCACCCCTGGACACGGTAAGAAAACCTGAACTTTATCTTTTATTTTCTTATAAAAATCCTAGGAAAGGTCAGGTCACTTTAACAATATCTCATCCCCCGATGAGATATTGTTAAAGTGAAATAAAATTACAAACTCTAAAATCAATGATGAAAATTGTTGGTTCCCAACAATTCTTTGAGAATAGCGAGTCAGGTTCTTATCAAAAACAGGGCTTATCAACTGAAAAAAGAAAAAAAAAGAAATCTGAAACGTCCAGTGACATGCAGAATCTTAGATGAAACATATAATTAATAAACAACATAGGTAGATAGACCATCCATCGGAAAAATAGGTGACGCAAAGAACAATGTGATGACGCAGAAAATGTCAGGATAAAAATTCCTACAATAAGAGAGAACAATGAGAGAAAACAAATCAATGCAGATTTCTCAGAAGATCTGAAAGTACCTACTAAGAAACATTGAAATTAGATTGAGAATGCGAACGAATCGAATTAATACTTTGCAGTAGGTAGGTACTATGTTAACCTATAGTAGTGGAACCAATCAGATTTCTTGAAAAAACAAACCTTTCTTTGTCCTAAATAATGAAATTGAAAATCGAGAGATTGCGAAGCCAATAACAGAAATTTTAGAAATTCCAAACAATAAGCTTTAGATAGGTTTAGCTTGGGTCCTCCATCTTGAAGGAAGAAACGTAATTAAATTAATCGAATGATCAATTTAGCTTCATAGCAGAGACAAGAACCGATGAATCGAGTCTGAGTCAACGGAGACTTCATGTCTGTATTTGCTCATCGTCTCACTTCACTTTGTAACTTTGTAGATAAGTACTAGGATACTCGTAGACTGCCCTTAGCAAAATAAATGTTTACTGTTGGAATAGTTCTGGGAACTAAAATTTTAAATATGTTTGTGTATGTAGTTAGTAGGTACTTAACCTATAGGTAGGAAGGTAGCTAAAACTATAGGTTGATTACATACCTAAATAAATCCAATACAGAATAAAGGGGTTGCAAATAATAGAAACTGTTCAAGATATTCCAAATCTAAAAGAGTGTTAGTTAAACTTGTACTTCCTTAATATAAAGGAACTTTCACTTATGAACGTATAACATAAATAGACCGATAAAGTAAACATAATTCAAAACACCCAACAATAATCTTGACATGTTTTGATAAGCGCTCGACTGCGCCAACTTAGTTTACAATACTCCTTTCAACACAGTAATCCTGTAACTTATATTACATCGCTCCAATGATATCACAGTATTGGGCTTACGTACTCACTCAGTAAGCACTTTGAAGAATTGAATGCAGATGCATCTTTCTTCAGTCGACGGGCATCGCTCGCGCGCTTCGTTACTTACGTTTTTGAGATTGATGTGGAAGGCGCTCATGATTTAAAGTGAACTTTTATTTAGTGTATTGGATTTTATTACAAGTGTGCTAGTGCATCCTACTATTAATTTCTACTATAATAATAAAGTACCCATTGTAAACAGGTAAGACAAATTCCATTGTTGTAGAATAGTATAAGGCTGTAGTGTAGACGTGAGATGTGATTAATGACAAATTCAATAGCGAGCCAATTATAAACCGTATTGTATCTGCTATGATTCAAAAGGTGTCCCTCTTACCTATTGCACCTAGCTGGCATATCTATGAAACCCAGGAAAAAAACCTAATTTATCTATAACTTGTTCGTAAAATGTGCTATAGTGCGGTTTGTTTGCGGTCCGGAAACGTCACTGTTAGTATCATTAGCAGGTGTTGAATTTCAAACGTCTTTGATTTCTTAACACTTGTTTCTTTTATATTAGGGCACGATGTTGTAAATTGTAGTGTTCTAAATCTTGGCTTCGTAATTTGTCAAGTTTTTTATATATAATTTCTGATTATTATTAAAGAAGTTTCTTGCTGCAAAAATATTGGTAAGTAGGTATAATGTTATCATCAAGAACTTAATAATCATATATTTTCCTCGTTTTTATCACTAAAAATGACCTTTTAACTCCTTCATTGGTACTGTTTGTTTCACGCATTTTAATAATTTAGTTACCTAAGTGTTACAATGTGTATCAATAAATAATTCTTTGCGAAATATGAACATACTAACTAAGGAAGCCATGTTAGTTTAGGAAATTTAAAGTAGGATTTTATCATAGGAAATAAATGGAAAAACAGTATCTCAATATCCCAATCCAACCGTTTCATTCTTCTATCTTCAAAGATGCGAGTTGTTATCTACGTCTCAATTACATCCACCTACTGTGCACTAAGTGATGGATCACCGCTGGAACGCCCGCGAATGAGGGCGGATGTGGCCGATGGTGACTGACAATGCTATTTGCACGTCCAGCTGATATTTGGCATCCTTTTGACTCGGTCTACATAAAGGCATACAAAGTACAATACACGCTTCCTTAGCTAATGTATCTAGAATCAATTCTGTAAAAACGCATAGCTCCGCCAAGTATCATAACAAAATTTGCGCAACAACCAAAACAAACGCACAATGAGAGCCCATTCTATGCAATACAGCAGGCAACCATCGATTAATTATCAAGTAGGGTTACCTACTTACGCACACGCATACATTGCGACCTAAAGCTAATGGGTATGACGTCATGAATTATAATTTAGTCGCTATGGGCATCGATCGGTCCGACTGGCCAATTTAGTATGGTCTATTGCTGACAAATCATTGTTCTCCAAATTCAACAACTCTAAAGGGTTGCATGGTTCATGGTACGATTGTTGGAATTGATTTGAATGCACTGGCCTAGTGTGGTGAGCAGTCGCGCGCGCACCGTGTGCCACCCAGGTCGCTTCGATAAAAGTTCGCTTATCTAGTGAATGTCTCGATAGTGATAATATTTACCAAGCTTGAGGTATGAGATATCTTTCATGAGAACAGACTCAATGGGATTTTGTCTGAAAACATTTTATCTCCGGGAGTGTTTATTGACATTGTTATCTTAAATTTTATTTAAGTTACACACGTGTGAGATATGCCGGTATTTGGCACACTTTCTCATTTTGATGTTTTTACAGGAGGCAGAAGCGGACTTTCTGCTAGTTCCAGCAGGTCAACCAGTCCTCTTGGCCACGGAGTCGTCAGTTTTATACCCAGAGCTCCAACATCTTCATCAGGGTAAGATTTCAACACTCATTAGACATACCTACGAATGATACTTTAATAACAGAAAAAAGAGACTTATTTTAAAATTATCATCGCAGATCACGGCCAAACTCGTCGATACTCGCTCCAGGCAGTAAAATACCATCGTCGTTATCGACACCACCACCGCACAATCAAACGCCTACTACGCAAAATGGAACCCCGACAAAGCATTCCATGCTTGACAAGTTAAAACTATTCAACAAAGACAAAATAAGCAATGAAAAGCAGCAAAGTAAAAACACAGCTGTATCCAAACGCACAAGTTCTTCCAGCGGATTTTCCTCAGCAAAGAGTGAAAGATCCGATTCCAGTCTAAGCCTCAATGAGTCTACAAATACGCCTAATACACATATCAAATCAACTAACTTAGTTGGGCCAAAAGCTATAAGACAGCAGAATGAAACATTATCAAAAGATAAGTCTGGTAAAAATGTAAAATCTAAGTTAATTGGTTCCAAGACCCCTAGAGAATCTTCTACGAATTTAAATAAAGCTAGCAGTAAAACAAGTGATAAATCGAAAAACAGTCCTAAATTGCTGTCACGTGACAAGGAATCGAAACTAGCGGCACCTAAGTCTATCAGCAATACTAAACTAAATCAAATTGATGATCATTCAAGAAATTCTAAAACTAAAATGGTAAAGCTTTCGGGAAGTCAGATGAAACTCAGCGAGCAAAGGAATGAAAATGAATCTAAGAAACAAGAAAACGTGGCTGATGATTCAAAGAACCCAACTTGTCAGTCGCCTTCCGGACAAAATTTTGGTACACCCAATCATACAGGAATACCAAAACCAACAGCGGCTGTAAAAGGAACGTTCAAAATATCAAAAGATGATAGGCATGTTATACATAAGAGTACAAATAGTCAATTAAGTCCAATACAAAGCAATTCTAGTTTAAATTCTACTAATAACGTAAGTGCACTTCCATTTAGTAGAGAACAATCTAATTTAAGTAAAGAAGTACCCCAAAAACAAACACTGGTAGTTTCTCCCATGCCAGCTCAGACTTCTCAAATGTCTGAAAGTTCTCATTCTAATTCGACTCATAGTACAACGGGGCAGCATTCAAATTCCAGTGATAGTAGCGTAATATACCGTCCATCTAGTGAATCTGGATCTGAAATTTCTAAGACTGCTGGCACTGTTCCGCCAAACAAGAGGGTCAACATGAACACAACTTACTTAAACGACGTGATAAATGAAGCAGAAATATCTGAGAAAGAAGCTTCTCAGAATAGGGTCCAAGAAAACTCAAGGCCAGTTTTCGATCCTAATAGAACTCTGACTGAAATAACTAGAAGAATTGACAATGATAGTAGATCGAGCACACCGTCACATGGTCGAGATAACTCCTTGGGCGACGAAGAGAATCCAATGATGAATGTTCTGCCAATGAGACCCTTGCTTCGTGGATACAACAGTCACCTTACTTTACCCATGAGAACTTCAGGTTTGACGCAGAAAAACATGCCAGGATATCCGCATCACGCCAATACCGTGAAAGCTAATTTTGGGAGAGATAATGCGGGACTGCGAGGAAACTATGGACCTGGGTTTTCAAATCAAGATTATTGTGATTTGGATATTGCTTCGGGATACATGTCGGACGGAGATTGCTTGAGGAGAATTAATATTGCTGAGATGGAATGTGCGAGGAATAATGATATTATGGATGGCTATATGTCGGAGGGTGGTGCATCGCTGTATGGGAGAAGGATGAACTTCCAGCCCTCACAACTGCAGCAGCTGGATGAAAGGTAAGTCGTAGCGTATTTTTAGGTCAATGAACTTATGTATTTTCAGCTTTAAAAATGGCCAGCGCTGGTTGATCTAATAAAACTCGAATTAAAACGCTCCCTCGGGGTACGAGATTCATTGCCGTGATGGGATTGCACCGGTAATGGTTGCGCTTTTTCGAGCTGGGGTGCTGGCATCCAAGTGAATAAAATTCTTTTACCATTTCCAGCCTGCCAAAGCCCATATTTCTCCAGATAAAAATTATTGCGTTCATAAAGATTTTATCTGTTCAATGTGAAATTACTTTTCAAGGAGGCATTTTATTAATGTCCTATTCAATTTGCGTAGCGTTTTCTCCCGTTTTACTTCACTTAAGCTAGATACGTACATACTACTTTTCTTAGCAAATCCATTCCAAATTTACAAGGCCTCCCGAAATCCACAAGTGGTCGGCCCGCCTTCCATCACTATCTTTCAAAATAATGACCTTGCTTTCAGCACAAAGTAAAACAATAGGTAAAGCAACGCAACCAAATCTTAAATGCTTCACACAAAATTAAACTCTAGGATTTACAAGTATAATGAATCCAAAGACAAACGACGATGTAATTGCTAAAGTGGATTTGTAGGTGATCCTATGTTTACGGATGCGAATGCCAACATAATTAAAGTTACAGTCTCATAGATGCGGGAAGTAAACAGAGCACCCCAAGGAGTGCTTAAATGCAGGGGTAGGATTAAAAGACAAATCTCGGAACTTTTCTTTTATTTGATTTGTCTTCGTAGCGGCGTCGTAGCAGGCTCTACGCCGTAGCAAGGTTCTTTTACTATCGTTAAAATACTTTGCAGATTATTTTGTTCATGCCCTATAGTTTAGTAAATATTGCCTTATCGGTCTAGTTCATGCGTAGGTACTGTAGGTACCCGATATTATAACAAAAGACGGTCGCCATGACATCAGGGTTCCGTACGTCTTGTCCAGCGCTATGACAGAGCCAAACATATCCATGTCAATCAGCAAACGTATGAAAGCGCAGTGAATGAAACCTTTGTCTAACACCACCGGTTATATTCGGACGCTGTTATCCGTCAGCCTCCGGTGCCTTGGTTCACTCACACTGGCGCACCGAGGGCGGGGGCCAAAATCGATATTCCTACGTCTCACCCGCACCCCTCGGCTCCGCTCACCATCACGACCCTAACCGCCCCCAACAATACAACACCATTAGAGACCTTAACTGTCTTAACATAAAACTGTTTCTAAATAAAATTCCATCACTTAAACTAGGAAAATTTTGAACATCATTTTATTTTCTGTTCTAAATCCATAATTTTATAGTTAGTTTATAGATGTTCAAAGGTGAATCGAACGAGAGGAATTAGCAGGGCTGTTAAGTGATTGTGTAAAGGAGAATGTGGTCAGAATGAGCGGCGCGCGGTGTCGGTGTCGTGTGGTGTGGTGGTCGGCAGATGACGGCGGCGGAGGGCGGCGGCACTCGGCGGCGCGCTACTCCGGCGAGCGGGCGCCCCGTCCGCCCGCTCCAACACGCGACAAACTTTCCCGATCCCCCTGGAAAATGTAAATCTGTTGCCGGCATCGATCGTTCCATGTCGGCAGACGCGAACCGAACACGCCGATCACAGCTGACGCCATGGACTTAACAAAGGAATACGACGATAATATGTGTTTGTGCTAGACTTGCGGACCACTCGCGTTGTGCCTTTGAGGGAACGACAATACTTGTGTTGCTGTAGTTTTTACACCCTGTATAATATCGCGGATTAACGTAAGGATCGGTGTTGCCTTGCTATATGTGTCTTTGCTTCGCGTAGCTTACGTACGTACGGTGCTTACTAGATAATACGAACTATTGTGTACCTAGTTCGACAAAGTAGAATTAGGATTATTGTTGTTGTGTTTGTGAAGATGGATAAAGGATTGCTGGAATCGGTAAGAGACTCTTTTATTTCCAGAAATAATGTTGCAATTTATGTCTATTATGCTGTCCACAAGGCAATAACCTTCGTAACATGTGGTCGTTAGCGAAGTCAATATCGTGGTGGGACATGTGGCTACCAGCCCCAGCGTACTATCGCAATAACTAGGCACTTAATATCATTTCATGTTATGAAAACAAAGAGATGAATTTTCAAATACGTAACGGATCGTACGGATTCTTGAGTGTGATGCATCATCCATCTGCTTGCTGTTTTATCCTGAAATAGACTGTAAGCACTGAAAATCTTATTGATCTTTATTGAAGCATGTCATCGTCTAAGGTCTTCAAAGTTTGTTATGTACCTTACCTCAAGGTCCATGAATTTTTTTATTAACCTCGATTATAGATGCACCCCACTCTTAACTTCTAATCCAAGAAACTCAGCACAAGTTCAAATCTTTTAGTTTGTTTCCAAAAGTGGTTCTGAATTGATCAGTGCAGAATAGTTGAGTGCTGAGAGCACTATTGACTGAGAGTAATTCTTCTATTGTATATGGGTACCTAGTAAAAGTTCAATAGTTTCCACGTTATTGACAATAAGTAGTGGGTAAGCCCTGTCGATTGATCCCTGTAAGGTTATTACTTCGGCGCTGGTACCCATCGGACAGGGGTGAAACACCCGGGGTTCGATTTCATTGGAATCTCAATGTTATTAAAGATTCATGCATCAGCCATTTCATCGTGTTTAGTTATGAGGGGTCTATTTGTTTATCGATATAGAATGATTTTCATAGAACAAAGACATGAATGTTTGTAATATTTCTGGGAGAACGGCAATTCGATTGCTGCATCAATTTCTTTCTAATCTGTCTTTCCTTTCTGTTTTCCTAAAGACAGATTTGAAAGAAATTTAATTTAATATTTATTTGTCATTGTTGGGGAAGAGATTCATGTTACCGATATAACATCGGTCGATCAATAGCCTAATGATAAAATAGACCAAAGATTCTGCGTCATTTACGCGAAAGTGGCTTTTCACACATAAGCGGATTTCATAGAGGTCCAACACCCAACATAGGATAGCAACCATCTACTGAGCAACCCTTACCCAGATCGGCATAAAATTCAATCCGCTACATTTAACTTTGCCCCTTTTAAATGAGAAGCAACCGACCAAATCGTGACGTATGCTCTTATCTTACATACGATGTGAACTCTGTGGATTTTTAACAAAGTCGCATATAAAATTGTCGGAAAACATCCCCTTGTTTGAAATATAAGTATAAATAAGTGCATGCAATCGATTAGGGTGGGAAGGGCTATAAGGGTTTATGATTCATCAGAACGTCGGAGTTATGGCGAAATTATTGTTAGATAGATTATTACTTTATTGCAACATCTTGAGAAGTGTTCGTGTAAGAAGAAGAAACATAAGACTAATGTAATGATGCTATAAACGACAACCTACCAGTACGGTACCTTCTTATTTACAAAACCTGCACTGCACCCTCACTCAGTACGTCAAACGCCCAATTGAAAAGTATCAGTTTGTACGTTTCAAAACAGTTTTTCAAATTTCTGTATGTTTCATACTTTTTGAAATATTTCGAAAAAAGTCGAAAAAATCCCATTACCCTCCCCCTATCTCCGAAGTTTACAGAGCGATCCATTTAAAATGTATGTAGCGTTTGTAGATATGGATCTATTTAGAGAAGTCTGTAAAAAGAACACTTTTTGAAAACTGGTCAAAAAGGGAGGGAATAATTTTCCCAAGGGGAGGCTACCACACCGATTTGGGTATCAAATGAAAGGTATCGGTTTGGACATTTTAAAACAGTTTTTCAAATTTCTGTAGGTTTCATACTTTTTGAAGTATTTTGAAAAAAGTCGAAAAATTGACCATTACCCACTGTATCCGAAGCATGCATAGAGATCAATCTGAAATGTAGGTTGGTACCTTAATTCATTAAATTGCGAAGTCTCTAACCGGTACTTTTGGTACATATTTCTTGACAAACGTTCGAAACCCTCGGCGCGCGAGTTACACTCGCACTTGACTTCTATTTTTACCTTATTTCACAATCGCTGTCATGTGCCCTTGATATGTAATGCCTAGTCTAGACGATCTAATATGCAGCCTATCCTCCCTAGATCAATGCATCCCGATTGGTTTGATTGATCCCATTAGCTGCACCGAGCAGACTTGTGATTGGATTGCAAACTAGACACGGCTACATTTCTCATTGTTTGTATTATAATTTGTAAGCGGTTGAATGTGGGCATGTGTGTTCATATTAGTCAGACATACTGTGTGGAATGTGTTTTATTTTTCTACATAGTATAAGTATTTATTTACCTACATTATGTAGTGGCTTGATGTTCCGCCAGCGACGCGCGGAACTTCGTTCGCTTTTCTCTATTATTTTGTTTCTTAACCAATTTATGTAATGAATCTAAGTCTTTACGTAAATATATGGTATTAATCTCCAAAGAAAGTTTTCTACGAAATCAGTGGTTCTTGGAAAATGTTCATTAATTGCCATCAAAAGAATCAAACTTACGACCTCAGTGGCGCAGCGGGCGAAGGTTCCGCCGGCAACGCAGAAGGTTGCGGGTTCGATTTCTGCCTCTGGGCAAATGTTTGTACGACCTGCAGATATTTGTTCCGGGTGTTCTGGGTGTTTTTCAATGTATTATAAAAAAATATCTATGTAATGTACTGTACCTACTAAGTCTAATATCAGTTAACAAGTACCCTTAACCTAATGTGAAATATCCATTTTTATATCGCTTTGTCGCGTGTAACTTGTATAAATTTTTTTAATGGTCAACCCAATAAAGCCACGGCTTCCCAATTTCCCTTCTACACTTCACGGTTATGAGACCTAACCATAGTTACATTGCCCACTGCAAATCTTAAAAACACTAGGCAGATTTATATCCCAACTTAAATTAACTATGTAAACCTACCACAGTGTACCTACTTAATATAAAAACTTGTAAACAAACTGCAACAAAGCAGACTCGGTAACGCCTACAAAAGCTTCCACAGCAGGCTCTGGCGAAACAAAAATACGCACACAATATAGAAACCAGCAGAAAAACTTTTTAAATTCCCGTTCGGATATTGCACGGCCGTACTGTTTGTTCAACTATGCTGAAATTTTAATGGGTAAAGTCTGCGATGTACTCGTAACTTGGCTTACCTATACAAGTTTGTTCGAGTTTTTCTTCTATTTCGTTTTTACCATTCGAGGAATTTTCAACATATTTATTAAAATGCGGACTCGTACAATTCTGTACACTCTGTCCCTAACATAACCTAAGCGTCAGACATAAAATGTGTGAACACCTTTGTTCGTTGGAGAAATACCGATGCGCAGGTGTTTCACTTAAAAACTTTCTAGACACTTTTCTTAATTAATCGTTGCCCATAAAGGCATTTTAAAAGATAAGTAAACCTATAGATATGTATAAATAATAGGAAGTCTCTCAAGTTTGACGAGGGTAAACGCTCGGGGGCGAAAATACAGCATTGGTTCTCGCTTGCCATCTAATAGAATTAATGAAGCGAGTTCGGCGGAACTTTTCCGTATGAAGACCTTTTCACAGAACCTCGAGGAAAAGTTTAGAGGTAAACGATGGAATGGTACTAAAGTTGCTAGTCGTCCAACGACGTAGAAACATGATGGAGCTGGAAAGTTTGTGAAAGGCAGTTGGCGTTTCCAAATCTGGCCCGTGGGCCTAGATTTGGAACTAACTTCAAACTATTATCTTTGTTCAGACATTTAGACCTTTAATGGGAGGTCCCACCCGAAGTTCGGAGCTCCTGAGTAGGTATGAAGATTTTACTACATATTTCTCATGCACAAACACGGTGTTATGCAATAACTCCAGTTTTAAAACTATTTCGCAATCTATTCACTCTCGGACGTTGAAGCGTCGAAGCCGCCAGCAAACTGATAACGTTTGAATTCAACTAGAAATGCTCTGGCAGGATATCCGGTTCGCTTCAATAGCTTTCAGTGCTCACTGAAACAGTTTACATAACTTTCTTGCAATATTTTAAACCTTGTTCTGTGGCTATGAAAACCGCTTATTGTTTTCAAAAGCTGGGTTTCCAGGCTTTTATTCTAAAGCTCTTTTACTGAAGTAACAAAAAGGGAATTAATTTTGATAAACTGAGGGTCTTATTTCCATTGTTGTTTTAATTGAATCATCATTCAAAGCTCCAAACCAACAATAACATCAATATCATTCAACAATCTCACCCTCGGCGCATAAATCCAAATTTCCTAAAGCCCGCGAATCTGCATTGTCTCAGCTCACGTCGAAATGAAACAAAAAGACCCTTTAGGTACCTATTCATCGTGCAGATAATGATGAGCCGAGTCGCGGTATACTGTTCATAGATAATGAGGAACCTGGCTGCTCCTTTCAGGGGATCCGTCATCATTAGTACGTGGCTTCGGGCTCTCTGTTTTCATTAGACACCCATGTTTTAAACGACGGTGTAGACGTAGGGTGAGGATTAAAGCAACACCTTACTCTCCCGATAGGTGACTGTCTTTATAATAAACAGAGGCGCAGGTTCTCATTAGGATTTCAATTTCAGTGCCTTCCTTGTTTTGTTGTAAATAAGAAAGGGCGCGTTGTTTTGGTCCTTTTGGGTTATACGAGTATCTACCTTGAGTTTGTTGTCCGATGCAATGGAGCAATGGAAAAAGCAAACAAGCAAATGTCCAGAGTAGCAATAGCAATTTAGCTGCCCTCATAAATACAATAGTATAGCTCTGGGGTTGATTGGTTGGAAATATTATGGAAAATATATTCTTGTGTGTCATAACTTGGCTTGGCAAGAGGCCATTACCAGAGGTAGTTGTAAGAGGTAACATGAATGGCAATGTTCCAAATCATTCGTCATAACATAACTGTCGGCAGAGTCCAACTTGAAAACTTTACTAATTTCTCTACCCCTTGCCACCAGCACTGCAGATGTATTTTAAATTTTTCTGAATAAATAGTTAGAAGAACTTTGCTACTTCGCTGAGGCGGTCGTGGCGTAAGATTCGATTCCTCCAACTAAGCTCGTGTGTGTCATAAGAGTCGGTAATTTACCTACCTTCTGTGAAATTTTGGTACCTCTACTGAGATCACTAATCCGCCTGCCAAGTGTGGTGATTATGGCAAAACTCCCCCTAGATTAAAAGAGTGTTGATAGGCAACTTTGCTGGGTTGTCGTACATTTGTCACAAAGTTAGGTAATTCATCACATTTTTTGTACATTGAAAGTAAATTCGTCACATGCAAAAAAATATGTGTAGTTATTATAAATTTGTCCCAAACTCTCACTTTGCAAAATATTATGCATAATGTAGGGTTAGCAAGTAAAGTTAATGGTGTCTAGCGCTCGAAATGAAAGAAAGGTGCAAAAATTGCAAAAATTAACTAATATTAAGATAACCTACAAACATCTTATACGCATTCACTGCACAGCGTCTTGCGTTTTGGGTCATGAAAGTGTAGTCTAACAAAATAACTAACAGCTGTCACCACAGAATAGGCAAATGAAGTCGTAAAAAAACTATATTTATTTACGTTTCTATACATTTTCTTTTTTTTATGTTACGTGCCAAAAATTGAGCATTTGATTATTTGGGGCTCTTTATAAATTTATAGGATCGTAACAAATTTGGAAATGTTCTAAAATCTCAAAAAACAGTGTTTAAATCGTTCATCATGTAGGTCATTGTAGGTATTTGTTTGACCTATCTGATTAAGATTTTCAAGAGCAAACATACGTCACAATATCATAAGTCTCTATTTTTAGTAAGGAATGCACAATACACAAGTGCTTACTCTCAAGCAGATTAATGATCCCGGTTCCCATCACTTACTGTGCTTTTGTTGCACATGTGCAGCCAAGTTTCACCTATTATGGTTTGGCGTAAATTCAAAGCCATTTTTCAAAGTGAAGACCACAAGTCCAAAGCGGCAGACTATTTGCTAAGTAGGGCAATGCGGGTCTGACCGTAGAGGCTCTGCGCTTGTGACTCCACGGTTTACTTAACCTGCCACCTCGGAACTGAACTCGGTTCTTACAAGTCTTTTTTTCGTAGCGGTTTCGTAGCTTTGAAAAGCTGAATTTCTCGGATGGTTGGTTTTTATATTTCAGTGCCTTTTGAGTGGCTCACGAACCTGATTTTTTTTACCCTTAGTACCTTAATATAACACATACTAAATAAACAGTGTGTTACTAGCGTCTAAGGGAATAAGGACTTCGGGTTTTGAGTCGGTATCACAGTTTCCAATACGAAAAAATTCAGACATACGAAAAAATTCAGAAAATTTCAATTGACACAAATTCCACATTGACATTTATATTATTTTATATTATATTATTGCTTAGCTTGGGGCTAGATAATGCTGTGTGAATTGTCCAGCATTATTATTATTATTATTATATTATCAGCCAAGTTCATCCCACTGCTGGGCAAAGGCCTTATTGAAAAAAAAAATTAAAGAAAGGTTTAACTATTGCAAAAATTAACTATTAATAAGATAACCTACAAAAATCTTAACGCATTCACTGCCCAGCGTCTTCCGTCTTGGGCCATGAAAGTGTAGTCTAACAAAATAACTAACAGCAGTCAGTATTGACATTTGTTTAGTGAAAATTAAAAAGTAAATCGAATTTTTGTGTGTTCTGAGGTATGCACAATGTACTTACCATTCGCAAGGAAACAAAGGAGATTTAAAAAACGTTTTCTTACGAAAGTTCTTTTTCACCTTATCGTAATCTTTATTGCAAGCGCAGGATAACGCCGCTTTACGCGCCCGCATTGTTCAGAATTCCAGCATTTCTTGCGTTTCAAAGTTTGCAAGTAATGTTTTTTGTTTTTTATTGCTGGTGGAATAGGTAGCAGATGGTACGCGCCGATCGAAAATTTACTTTGCCAACAGTGGTACTGGAAAGCAGTCGCCATTTTCGGAAAATAAAAAATGAACGACAGATCATGCATGTTTAAGTACTTTTCTTCTGTTTGTAGGTACTAACTATTATTATCTACCTTTATGTAAATCACAATTATAATTCTTAAGTAATTATTGGACCAAAATATCTTGAATTGTAGAACTCCGTACTTACCTATTACTACTGCAACTAACACAACATTATTACCCAATTAAGCTAACATTGTATCTGAAACATATCAACTGAAATGACCCGTAGCTTATCAAGGGAACGAAAATAGCGACCTCTTTTGAACGTTCCATAGTAAATGAGCTCAATTCTTCAACATAAAGACTCCATTGATCTTGAATGACTGCAATATGAAGTGATTAATGGCTGTTTATCAGAGTAAAGTTATCGAACACAGCTATGCTATTAGAAAGAGAAGCTTCATCAACCATTATTTCATAGCGAACAAACCTCGCCTAACTTTGGATTGAGAATTGATCGAGTTATTGATATCGGTGCTCCGTAGTCAGGGTCTTTATCGGCCGATACTCTCGTATCATTCAACTGCCAACGAAGTTACATGGGAGAGCGTAGCGTAGGTCGCCTGGTTTTACTTTGTGACATAGCTTACAAAGCTTTCAGTGACGTGATATCATAATGTTGTTTGTGACCACAGACATAGTAGTAAATATATAGGTATAGTAGGTACTATACCTATGTATTTGCATAGTAGGCAGGTACTAGTACTGGCAAACACTGGGTACATACATTATGTATCCTATCCTAATATTATAAAGCCGAACGTTTCTGAAATCTGAAGTTTTGTTTCCTAGGATGTCTAAACAGATCGTTATGAAATTTGGCGTACGTTTAGAGTAAAGCCTAACTTAGATAATAGGCTACTTAATAAACCGAAAATACGGCTGCGTAGCTGCAGGCAGAAGCTAGCTGGAATTAATTTAGAAAGTCCTGGAATACTATTTATGTAGCAGTATGTAATATATAAAGGGATAAAGGTTACAAATGCTTTGCCTCCCTTTCGAACCACGGGAGACCTATATTAAACTTTTTGAATAAGTAATTTTAAACCTTCTTCGTTATGTTAAAATTGAGTTCAATTTATTAGTTTTTTTTCGGCGACGAGCATAGAGTACCTATTAGGTGCTCTTACCATTCTAAATTTGAATCTCTTTTTTAATGAACTTACAGTTAAACAGGTACGTGCGAGGTGCTAGCACGCACAACCTACTAATGTATAAAATAAATTACCAAGCACGCCACAAGGACGCGAATTAGTCGCCTTTTTGCGCCCCGCCTTTAGGCCATGAGTAATTTTAAAAGGTTAGGCCGACCCAAGGCGAATCTCACGAGCCCTGAGTGTAATCACGGCTTTAGATTATCCCTGAAACTGGGTCGCACTGTTGCGTATGCCCACTCGTCTTTCTAAGCCCCAAGAGCTTTTGAACCTGTGATTTTCTTTGATCTAGCTTTGTACCTACAGGGTGATAATTATACAGGTAGCACTGTTTTTTTTAAAGTTCTTTATGCGGGCATGCAAACCGTAGAGGGTAGGTATGCTTCAATTACCTCGAAGCTTTTTGACCTTATGAGAACTCTAAAAATCAGCCAGAGATTAAATGGAATTTATATCTGCTCAGAAATAGAAAGGGAAATTATATCAGATAAAAAACAGTTAATAAAATAAATTGATGCTAATTTCGTACTTCCATTGAAGTGTTGTGCACATTTCTAACTCTCGCTAGAGTTCTATTATGCACTGGGCTGACGTGTGCTTTATCTACTAAGATCGTCTGTTTTTACTTGACCTAGCCAGAGATAGAAAGGAGAATATCACTCACCAGCCGTAGAAATTTAGATGGGAATTAAATCAGAAAAAGAAAATAATAAAAAAATGGATGCTAGTTTCGAACTTCCATTGAAGTGTTGTGCACATTTCTTACCCTCTCTAAAGTTCTATTGTCTTCTGGGCCGACGTCTACCTTATCTGCTCAGATCGTCTGATAACCTAGCTAAAGATAAAAAGGAGAATATCACTCACTAGCCGTAGAAATAGAAATGGGAATTAAATTAGAAAAAGAAAAACAGTTACTAAGTAAAATAAATTGATGCTAGTTTTGCACTTCCATTAAAGTGCACATTTCTAACCCTCTCTAGAGTTCTATTGTCTTCTGGGTAGACGTGTGCCTTATCTGCTTAGATCGTCTGTTTCTACTTGACCTTACTGAGATCTCATGGATACCTTTAAGATCATCAACAAGTTTCTATGCCTTACCTATCAATGCTCATATATGTATAGGATAGAAAGAAAAATCGGGCTAGAATTACATTTAACTTTTAAATCCATCATGGTTATTAATACTAAAGTCATTTTTAAATGAGGGTAGATCGATATATCTGCCAATAACAACTCACTCGCAGTGCCGTCAGTTTATTCCGTGATCACGGCGCATGAAACTGTGCCAAAATATTGGAAAGCTCAAAACTCAAATTATGGTAAATATCCCGTTATAAATGACTTTAGTGCAGAATTTAATTTTTCAGCGAGGTCTAGTCGTTCTGTTCAACCTTCACACAATGAGAACTAGGTCGGAACATGTTGCTCCGGAGTTGCCTTTTATCAGAGGCTGTAGTAAATTTATGCCTTTGTGTAGAGCCTAGAGCACCCTGTGTGTAATTTGCTTCAAAGCAAATTACACACAGGGTTCAATCTCGTGTTCGCTACTACGGGTAGGTATTTACCTACTTGGTGATGACGTAACTTGGAACGTGTTTCAAATCTTACTTACAAGTGTCGTGTTTTTGGAAGGCAATAAGTAACTTCTTCTTTTAGTTGTTATTAAATAAAAATAAATAATAAATAATGCTGGACAATTCACACAGCATTATCTAGCCCCAAGCTAAGCAGAGCTTGTGTTATGGGTACTAGATAACTGATACTACATAGATAGATATTTTTTATTATACGTAGAAAACCCCCAGACCAACGGAATAAATTTCTGCAGATCGTACACAAATTTGTTCCGAGGCAGGAATCGAACCCGCAACCTCCTGCGTCGCAGTAAATAAATAATAAATAATGCTGGACAATTCACACAGCATTATCTAGCCTTAAGCTAAGCAGAGCTTGTGTTATGGCTACTAGATAACTGATATACTTAATACAATACAATACAATATTATAATGAGATTCTTTGAATCACACGGGTGAGAATAAGACTTAGATTTGGACTATTTATTGGCATGAATATAATGTCCAGCAATTTTTCTGTTAACTCTACCAAAATAAAATCAGCAGCTTTGCTAATATGAAAGGTTAAAGGGCAGACTGACCAGCTCCTCGAGTAGCAGAAAAAACACTAAACAAGCGAAGTGAAGGGTATCTAATTAGTCTGGCACAAGGGGCGTTGGTGTGGAAGAAAAATATAACAGAACACAGCGCGCTCGGTTAGAGAAATTAACTTGGGGTAGCGATCAGTAGGCAGCTGGGTGGTTAGATCGATGGAGTTAACGCACTTA
This sequence comes from Eupithecia subumbrata, assembly GCA_949316285.1. Taxonomy (NCBI): domain Eukaryota; kingdom Metazoa; phylum Arthropoda; class Insecta; order Lepidoptera; family Geometridae; genus Eupithecia; species Eupithecia subumbrata. Next base: position 2,652,282 of record OX438648.1, read on the forward strand.
GTTTGCTTGTTAGGTTAGCTATGATCTTTCTTGAAATTTTGGGTTTCTTCAGCGTAAGCTAAGATTTTTTATACATTTTCGTTTCGCTCGCTTAATCAATAACACTTAGGTACCTAACTCAGCTAAAAAGATTTTTTTGATTAAGTCAGCTAAACAAAGTTATAAAAAATCTCGAAAAATATAAAAAAAAATTATAATAATTCTACCAAGGATTAAATTCCGCACGAATGGTTGCACACCTAAGAAACCGTTCCTAACGATGCGGTGGTTAGTGTTACTCATTGCTACGCTGCGCTACGCCGTAGCAAGGAGTTTACATTTTTAGCAATGTACACGTCAAAATAATTACTTACCCTACTTCGCAAGTTAAAAATAAGAATAATGACAAGGCAAATGGACTCAATTGTGGAACTAATCTATGGAAACAACAGACGTGGTCGTGGACGTTAAGGTAGTTTGAAATGAAAAGAAGTTTTGCGTACATTGTAAGCTATTTGCCATGTACCCACTCTAAAACAAACTACGCGCAAAACTTCCCACCTGCTATCTACATAAATGACTTGTAGAACATAGAAAATAGTTAAAACCCGTTTTTTTTTCACGCGTAACGCGCGCCTGCCCAGCCGCCGCGCTTGTGTTTTTTGTAGTTTTTTAACCATGGTGATTAAGAAAAGCATTTTATCAAGTCAAACTTTGCGAATTTGTGTAGAAATATAAAGTGTCCTTAGCTGAGTACAAAAAAAGTGTGATATCAGTAATTCGCTGGTCATAGTATTGAAAAAACGTTAGAAAAAGGGGTAACTTTGGCATTATTTTGTATTGAGTGAAGTTCATTGGATCTTGTAACTGAATGCGACTTTGACTAGACTAGATCCTTATTATGTAATATATTATCTTTTTCAGAATATTAAACACTATTTTCTAAGTTTCAGATGGTTTTAAAAATCACAAAAATGCGGCCTCTGCTGGCCTACCAAGCTTTAAACCAAATGCGTACATAAACCATCTTCTTTTCTTTTTTTCAGGCGTAGCAGCAGTCGTAGAGGCATGGAGGGCGGCAGTGGCGTAGTCTACCGAGTCGTGGGTCGGACGAGAAGCAAGGCGGACAGCGGACAGCAAACTGAGCGGCCGGCAGCGAGGCAGGATACCACGTGGAAGAAGTACACGGACTCTCCTGGAGTGGGTGCACCGGTTTGTATTTATGTAGTCTAGAATTGGCAGGAAATGGAAACGTGGGTGGCAGTTTAATTGGATATTAGACTAGATAAAGTTTATGCAGAAAGCGGGACTGACAATATCTTGACACAGATTACAGGAGTGTTCTATAATCTACTAGGCAAGAGCGAAATATCTTTGAAGAGGCCATATTTATCATTACCTTATATCTACTTAATCAAAATAGAGTTGGACAAATAAGAAGCACCAACCAAAGGAAAAATGTTTAGAGGGCTATTACTACCTAACAAATTGTGGTTGCCACAGAAATAAAATTTTAGAAGGCACCTATACCTCTAAATACTTAGGAAGTTAGAAAGTAAGTACCTATCGATGAATCTTTAGTAGCATGGCGTGTGTAGGTAACTAAGTTTACAATATCTCGTTGGGATGTCATATTTCAGTTAGGCTTTCCTTTTTCTGCAAATAAGAGCCCATAGGTATATTAGCTAGGAACCTCATACATATTAATATTCTGGGAAGGCCCATAATTATTACGAAAGGTGTAAGCCCCGGTCGTTCACCGTGTCCTTTGCAAATCGACTGATGCATGAATAAGGGCTTCATGGAAAGGTACTTCAGAACGTTCATAATTTATTGGCGCGTTGCCGTGTTTAAGCCGATCGATTCCTTGGTTATGATAAGTCACTACCTACATACATGTACATTTCTTCCATTACATGTGCATTTCTTCTATAAAAAAATTATTTAGATTCCGTTTTAAATGTGTTGTTACTTTTAAACGACTACATGAAATCGATCGATAACCAGAAGGACTGAATTCAGTGGCTTTGTTTGCGTCCCATATGGAAGTATCTAGTCAACCAGCAAATAGGTAGCTGCCATTTGTGTAGATAGTTAGTAATACTGGAATCTAAGACTCTGGTTTAACTAAATTACCTTTTTATGGTCGCTGGAATCGTAGGCCTGATGTTGAGTTGACAAGTTGACCGAGTCATTGCACAAGTCTTTTGCGATGTTAATTTTGACAGCATGTTCAAGTCTAGGCTGACCATAACTCGGACTACTTAAGGACAAAAGTAGCCTACTGTTTTACTAACGTTTACTTTTCTTCTGCAGAGCCAACCAGCTCCGGCGCCGCCCAGTCCGTCGCACAGCCGTCGCAGCGACAAGGAGCGACGCACTGGCCACCACTCTCCGCAGCATCACAAGAGAGAGAAGCTCTCTGCGGCGCAGCAGCTTGGCATAGCGCCACACCCGCAGGTCAGTTCTACTCGCATGACATGAACGAACATGGCACCCACATGGGCCACATGTTAGCTAAGTATCGTCTCGCTCTGTAATGGGAACCATTCGAACATTAGCATTAGAGGCAATCAGCACAACGGTCGCAGTGGCAAGGAGCACTACACCGGCCACCACAAGAGAGAGAAGCTCTCTGCGGCGCAGCAGCTCGGCATTGCGCCACATCCGCAAGTTAATTTACCTACAATCCTAGTAGGTACCCGCCCACTTATCAACGCAAAAGCAAAGAATGGTATCTTGTCTTCACTGAAAATCAGCGCTGGGTGAACACACCAGCGTGCATCCAGTACAACGCTGGTAGGGCCATATTTGCCATAAACGCTGCTACGCACAAAACTAATCTATTTTTATTTGGTATACTAATAATTCATTTAGTCTTGTCTAATTGTGTATAGGTAATTAAACATAAATATATATTTTATATAAATTGTCTGATTAAATAAAATTAGTTTTATGGTAGGTAAATACAAATATTCTCTCTCTCTCTCTCTGTATGACAATGTTTGTTGTGGTGGCTCGACAATGTTTTTGATTTAAACCTACAGCAGAGAATTATAATAATACCTAACGTTCTTACAGGCATTCATTTTGTGTTTTGTTTTCCAGTATGCGCAGAATTCGTCCAGTCAACAGCATTCGTCAAGAAGCGGCGGATCACAGGTGAGTGTCAGATGATGATAATGATGCTTGGGTACCTTTTTTTTTATTATTTTTTTTATTCGGCGAGACCTAGCACGTAAATTACTTCACTGAAAACTGATCTGATTTACACCCTAACCCCCCCTTTAAATCCAAGTAAAGTAAATATCACCTGATCAAACCTATCTATAGATAAATTATGTTGGTAACATGCTACAAATATTTCAGGTCCAGTCTCCGGGCGGTGGATCGCGCCCTTCCAGTGTATCGAGTGGCGGGAATGGAAGCAGTTGTTCCTCGAGTAAGGCGAAAGTTCCTCAGAACTTTGGTTACGTCAAACGACAAAATGGTGTTCAGCAGCCTTCTCCTCAACCAAACGGGGCACCGCACGGTCAGCAGGGGCATAGTGAGTGTATCTTGTTTACATTGAGCACGGAATTAGAAATAGAGATTACGTCAACTCAACGCCATCTGGTAGCGGCAGCATAAACAATTCATATATGCTACTTGACGCTAGATGGCGTTAGCTAAAAAACTACCGTCAAATTAAAACAATAATGTCAACGTCTGTGCATATCACATACGTCAATGTCTCTGATACTCAGAGGTCAAGGTCAACTATTGACAACTTGTCAATGTCAAACAAAACAAACAAACCTTCGCTCGCCTTCGCGAAGAGAAAAAATAAAACACCTAAATGAAATAAAATCCCAGAAAATAATTATTTATGTACCTACCAAAAAGTTAGTCAGGCTGAAGATCTGTGTTTATGCTGCTGGTGCTAACTGGCTGGCTGAAAGAAAATACTAGGTACCTACCGCTTTGCCGCTTCTGAAAAATAAATGTTAATAATTCAGAAATCGAACTAAATTCAATTGTTTTCTTTAGCATTTCATCCTAGGCTAACAAAAACCTATTGCTCATTTACCTACAGACGGTGGAAGAACGGCCCAAGTTTCGGCGGTGCCCAGAACGAAAGTCAAAGTATCAGGTGGTACTCAAACGTGCACTCAAGATCTCCAGAATTTGCAGATTCACAGTAAGTTATCAGATGATGTTACCTTCCGCAACTCGTATAAAATCTTGGCTGCTTTTTAAAATAAACCTCTAGACATACAGAATTAAATAGAATATAAATCTTCCCATTTTTTGTAGAGAGAGGCTTCTTAATGTACTTATTAAGTGACAAAACCCCCCTGCATCCACAATTTTCCTTTACAGAGAATGGAATTGGACCTAAATCCTACTCCTTGGGTGGCACTGCAGCTGCACAGTTGTCTGCATCAGTGCGAGAGAGGCTACTCGGCTCACAGTCACTGCCCAAACCTGGGACTCATGAGTTCGCTGCACTATTCCATCACCACAGGTAAAATAACTTGAAGATTCATTAAATGGTCCTTTCATTTCCGATTCCACTACCAAGCATAATTAAAAAATAATGGTAGGGACAAAGGACCTAGTCTCAATAGCACAGTATAATAATTCTAACCTGGAGTGCCAAGGTATAGGATAGGGTACCCACCAGATTACTGAGAAATTATGTAGTGATCAGAATGTTATTGATCACTCAATCATTAAGTAGGTACATAAATAATCATAATCATGAGCTAATCACAATCATTTTAAAAACAATACATAAGTTACTAAGTATAATCAGCAGAAAACACAAACAAACACTGATAATGTGTGTGATTTTTTTTATAAGCAATAGAATACCTACTTCAATATTGGTTACTTATAATGGATTAAGTATCACCCATTGATTAATATCTAGGATAAGCTCTGTTACAATTTAACCAGTATCTACATTCTAGAGAAAAAGTCCTTGGCAATTATGTACATATCTGGAAGTAACAAAAATGCTACAGACCGTTTAATTAATCACTCAAAAGGAAAGATGATTCATCTCTGTTCTAGCTTGTTCTTGTACAATGGCTGGAGTTTTAATTGAAATGGTTCTTACAGGGCTGAATTCAAAAGCTTTAAGAGATACTCTTTTTCTTTGGAAGGTTATAGAAAAATGCTGTCATTGTTCTTAGAGAAATAACAAAAAAAATCAAATTCAGTCTGTATTCTATTCAGGACAAAAACAATTGTACAATGCAGGCTAAAGATAAAGAGCTTATTCTATTTGTAGTTAAATGTGCAGTCAATTACATTATCCAGAAATTAGTAAAGAATTTTTATTTACTGCATAGTTGGCTGGTAGTAGCTTATTTTATAATAGTTTAGGTTTCTTGATTTGTCATGCTTTCAAGTTTCAATGTTTACTCTTGATATTAAATGCGTTCTCTACATCTAAATCTTTAGATTTAAATGTTCATTCTTTTAGAAATAAAATAAAATGATTATTGTCACAATTTCAACAAATGAAACTATAAGCAAACTTCTAGCAGTGTAGTGTTCATTGATAAAATGGTTTTATTTACCCTCAACCAACAATTCGGCCCTGTACTATGAACAGTGTCAGCTACCTACTCATTAAAAGTTGATGTGAATGAGTACAGACATTTTCTGTTGTGAAGAGAGACTGACATGTCATTTAACAAACAATACTAAAATATATTCTAAGTTCTGAACTGTAAGGTGCTTAAGAATGACCCATACATTCAGGTAGAGTTTTGACATGAAGACAAATAGTCTTATCAGTGTCATGGTGATGATAAGTGACAGTGTTTATTTACAAACAGAAATATTTGCGTTTAGAAAAATGTGACTTGATGTACATATTAAAAGAGCTTAAAATAGCACATGCAGTAAAATTTAATATTTGAAATGGATTCTGAAACGTGAGAACTTTTAACACCCATGATTTTTGAGTTAAAGCCAGTTTGGAAGCGCACTTGTAAGTTAGTTCAAGTCAGTGATTTTTTTATTTAATTGCAGGGTTACCCCCAGAGGTGGGATGAAGATCAGTGATGGAAGTCTATCAGACACACAGACTTACTCTGAAGTCAAAAGCGATTATGGAGTCCCCTATGCCCCTTGGTTGAGACACAGGTACCTAATTTATTTTTTGTTTGTGAATGCTCGGGTTGTATGCAGTCAAGTGATGTGTTTTACTATAATAATCTGAAATGTTTTCATAGCATTGTCATAGTCATTGTCATTTCCTTAATCATTCTGTGTGCCCCTGTCACATTTCTTGTGTCTAAATTATTCTACCTGAATGTGTTACTTTGTAATAAGTAATATGTATTTTGTGGATCATAATCATGCTTTTGTTTTCCTATTTCAATTGGCCAGTTGAAAAAAACTAATCAACTACTAAATTTCTCAAAACAAAATGGTTAAACTAACGCGCATGAATACCTATTGCCCTTTTTGAACAGTAAAATTACTGAAAGCAAGCAGAAAAATGTGTTTCTACAGGAAATAAAAAACAACAGAAAACCTGCTTCGTGGGGCGATTGAAATAGAGGCTTTTTAATCCTAAAAAAGGTGTTAAATAAAACTAAAGTTAACACATACATTGTGACCATTTAAATGTCATATTTGTGCCTTGATGCGTCCTTGCACTTGATGCTCGGCAGTGTGGGCAGGAGAAGCATTGTCCTCCTAGCAGAATTTCTCATCCACGGCTGCCAATCCCTTAAAGGAGACAAGCCATTTGCGCAGGATATAGTAGAACACAGGTGCAAACACAGGTGCACTCTATTCTCTCACTCTCATAATATGCTTGGACGGACGAATCAAAAACGAAAATGCGTAAACCTGAATCCAGGACTGAAACCTACCATTTTCTTTTCTCCAAAATATTCTTATAGCATTTAAAAATGTAAATAGTCCATCAACTGGCCAACCATCACGTTCCCTTTCAGCAACACATACTCTGCCAGCGGAAGGCTCTCGGAAGGCGAGTCCATGGAGTCGCTAACGTCGCTGCATTCGGCGCAAGCGCACAACCACACATCCTCACCTAACTCACACCATCGCAGCTCACTCACACACAATAAGCTGATAATGCACCGTGACGCACAGGGTTCCAGGTTAAACAGGAGCAACAGTATTAGGTAGGTCCCTTTAGAGAGTCTTTCACACTAACTAATGGTATACCTTAATAAGTGGATGTATCAATTGGTGGATGGATAGGATGTTAAATGTTCACGTTCAGACAATTAAATAGCTCGCTCTAAAGAGCTTAACAAGACCTGGTAGACCAACTAGGCCACCAGCCCACCAATTACAGTAGCAAATGGCAATGGGGAACGCAACAATGGGGATGATTTTGGCAGCCTTAGCGCTGTCCAAATCTTTTGTAACTTGAAAGGAGGAATATTTAAGCCAAAAAGTTTCCCCTATTCAAGTTTTATAAGATTTAGATACCATTAAGGCTGCCAAAATGATCCCCATTGTTGCGTTCCCCATTGCCATTTGCAACTGTAATTGGTGGCAGGTCTCAAGGGTCAGGTTTCCAGGTCTAGTTGGTCTACCAAGAGCAACTAGACCTGGAACGACTTACTAGCCGAATAATAAACTTACATAAACGCCGAGTGGCTGTATTCACATTTCTTTTGTATACTTACGAGTACATAATGTGCAAGAGTTTTGTGCGTTGAATACGTAGTCGTTACGTAGCGTAGAATGTCTAGGTAGGTCTAACTAGAACGAATAATAATATATTGCTATAATAGTGCAATTACATTTTATTCAATCAATTTGTCCTCTGTGTCCAAGGAACCGGTCATTATTCAGTATAAGACATGTTGCACAAGTCTACTGTATATAATTATGTTTATCAATTTGGACTTTGCTGCTCCATGATAAAGCTTATACTGGTTAAAAGTGCGTTCTGGTGCTATCAATCCAAACAGCGTGTCTTTGTAATCCAGGTCATACTTTCTTTATCACGCTTCTATTGAATCTATTACATTCCATGTTCACATCATAACCGTTATTATGTATTCTTATGTAAAACAGTTCTATGTACTAACCTATTGTGTATGTTTATGTAAGTATTGTTAACACAATGTAAAGTATTCGATGTTAAATTTTTAGCTATCTCAGAGATAGGACATTTCCAAGGTATGCCACGAAGATTGGAGTTGGTGTCTATGGTTTGGCTTCATCGTGGCACGCTTCATTATATTTAAATACTACAAGAATCTTGCATGGTTACGAACTTGGCACGGCTTAATTTAATTTACAACGCGCCATTATGTTAAGTTTACAAAAACTCGACACAAAAATTTATTTAAAATGCACTCTATAGCACTTTTTCTCAAAAGTTTACCTACTCACAATTTTATAAATTTACTTTTACATTGAGCTGTATTAAGCTATGCATAATTGAACATTGGGAATGCCAGTCATTCGCGTTGAGAATAGAGGCCAAGTGCTATCAAAACAAGCAATAAAGTCAATAGGCTTTTGTCGTCCATATGCTAAATGTATACCGTGTCATGTAGCAATGTGCTAAATTCAAGGCTTCTTTCACAATGATCGTCGGAAATGTTGATAGAAATCTAGAAACCATTTGGCGCCTTTGTAATTTTGAGGCACTATACAGGGTGGTTTATGAGAAGGGCGGTGATGACCATAGTATCCTGCTAATAAGACAAATGAGTTTCACATATAACAACCAAAAAGTTTGGATAGAAGGTAATTTTCTTCCCTGTAAAAATAATAAAATAGTTAAAAATGCTATTTCCTTTCATTTTAAGTAATACATTTCTTTGCAAAGATTGATACTTATCAGCAAAAAATTCCATTGGTTCAATAGTACACTGTGTATTTTTTTTTAATCTTTCGTTTCCATATCTGTCAAAAGTAAAAGGTTAAAAAAACTAAAATGCAGTTTTTGTTTTCTTATATACCGAGGGCATGACTCCTTTCACCGCCCTTCTCAAAAACCACCCTGTATATTCTATAAAGGGTTATTTCACTCATAAGTACGCTGATTTCTGAAAGACGCCTTTTTCGTACATTCGAGTGATTAAATGACATGATTCTAAGTTTTATATTGATTACAGATCAACAAAATCGGAGAAACTATACCCGTCTATGCTCCAACGGAGTTCGGAGAGCGATTATGAGCCTTACTACTGTTTACCTGTACAATATGGACCGGGCGGCCAAGGTAATCTTACAATTCACCTTTAAAATAACACAAGACATGATAAGAATACAAAAGACAATCAGTAAAAACAAAATGTTACAGTTTGATTTAAAACTAGCTGCATTCTTACTACCCGTTGTCCTATTACCCGTTTTCCCGTAGGAATGCAGGATTAATCCGCGGTAAAAAGCCTTTAGCCTTTGTTCATCAGGAATAATGTGGGCTTCTATGGTTAATATTTTTTTTAAATCGGTCCAGTAGTTTCGGAGCCTATTCAATACAAACAAACAATCAAATCTTTCCTCTTTATATTTATATATTTAAAATAAATGTTGGCACAAGCTAAGTCTAACCATGACAGGCCATTTCATACGCCTGTGACGCAGAAGGTTGCGGGTTCAAATCCCGCCGCGGGACTAATATTCGCTTATATTTGTTCCGGGTATTCTGGGTATTATCTATGTATAGTGAAAATATATTTCTATGAAAAATATATCTTTATCCACAAAGAAAATTACATTCAAATAATAGAAATAAATTAGAACTAGTATTTACAATTGAGCTAACTGCAGACTATTGCAAACAATATACAGGTAGCCCAACTGATCCATATCAATACCAGTCGGAAGCGTCCCCAAGACGCTGGCTGCATTGCCCCGCTATGAAATGTATTGTATTAAGTATATCAGCCATCCAGTACCTACCAATCTGCTTAGCTCGGGACTAGATGATGCTGTGTGGATTTTCCAGATTTTATCTTATTAATTCAAATCCTCAGATTTAATAAATAAAATATCTTATCTCGATACGGCAAATGTTCCTACCTCAAAATCCATGTTTTTTTTTTTAAACCTTTATTGCACTGATGTACAAAGGGTGGGCTTAATGCCGAGGCATTTTCTACCTGCCGACCAAAAACATATGTTTTTACAAGGGGTTGGCGTGCTAATTTAAGTTTTACAAGTACCTAGCTTAAATAACTCTAATTATATATACCTATTATATATTTAAATACATACAAAAAAAAAATACTACTAAAGCATAAGCATACCTAGTATCAACTACCAATGAGAAACATTTGTGTATTTATATATTTTATCACACCCAGGTTTAAACTACGGAGTATCAGAGCCGCCGTCGCCGTCTCCCCGGTCAGCGCTGAGCCCTACGCATCAGCCCGGCAATGTTATCCACACCCCGAGGCATTCACATCACTATCCTAAGAAGAACGATGATGGTAATTATTATCTTCAATCTTTATTTATTTATTTATTTAAAAGGCAATGCCAACAATACACTTAATAAAACGTTCTTTTATAACAATTAGGTATAAAGTTTCTTAGTATAGAATGTGTGCTTCTAACAGGCATGCACAACATGACCTAATTAACTTTTGTAAATGAACCAAAATGTATCCCTAACACTTTCATTGTCCACGCACATGTGGTTCTAGCACTGACTGTAGGGCAGTGAAAGCGTTAAGAAATAAACGAGTCTAAACTGAACTCAAATTAAACGTTCCGTCGTAATCGTGTACTTAGTAAATCGTTAATGTTTAGATTTTTAGCAACGCACCAGTGTCGGTAAAGTGGTCAAATCAATTGCAACCACAGCGTAGGGTGAGAAAGACTCATTTTATAAGACTTATTTGAGGCAAAATGCATCATGCATCCCTTAGGTAATCTTGCCTTGCCACCCGTGATAAGTATACTATGTAGATAATCTTCTGCTGATGTGTACCACGCCACGCCCACCAATATTGGAAAGGCACCTTACCTGAAAACTTAGCACTTAGCATTGGCCGGGCCAATGCTATGCTGGTTTTCAGGTAAGGTACTAGGGCCAATTTGGCCCTAGCCGAATACTACACATGCTGAGGTAGGGACCCTTTTTACCCTTTTAGAACTATCTACACCTGCTTTCTTTCTAATGTTTTTGTGTAAACATTTTTGTTTTTAGATTAAGTACCTAGTCGTCTGTGTGTTTTGGATATAAATAATATTTTTCTTATATAAAAATTCTTACAGAATAAATATGAGTACAACCAGTTTATTGTCAAAAATCTTAAATTGACATCACACATATCATTTATAATTTCACAAGTCAAAGATTGTTATATTTATCACAATAATTATTATGGTAAGGTAGGTATATCATCTTTGCAAATAAACGACTATAATCTTATTATTTATAAGTATTAATTATACTCAGGAACATGATAAGACCGACAAAAAATCCATTAAGTACATTAAGATTCAAATCAGCCTAATTATTTCACACATACCAAACTAACGAAGTGTCCCAATAACGCTTTAAAGCCAGATGTCCCGCGATGGCGTAAGCAAAACATGTGTCTGCACACAATTACATTTTATTTCACTAACGACTTTTCAAATTAAGTCAGTATAATTCTGTATGAAATATCTTCTCTGTAATAAAATCAAATAGCTTTAAAAAAAGGAGTACCAAGAAAACGAAATGCAACCTACATGTAATAAAATGCATCTCAGCAAGATAAGAAAACCATTACACTGCAAAAAGTGTTAGTAGTATGTAAGACAGGTGCTGAGATGTGCTCAGTAAAGAATGTTTTTATGTTTACTAAAGTGTGCATGAAACTGGATGGACCTGGAATGGTACACCTGTTGCATAACTCATTGCTTAAGACAAAAAATAACGTATGTTGTTATATTACTATTGCTTTTAAATTGATGTAATGGTTGCATAATGATGATACACTATAAAACAGACTTGAGATACAGATATGTACCTACATATGTTTATTTAATACAATATAATACATATATTTATTATATAGACCATTAGGTATGTTAAAAAGGAATGTCCCACGTATGTAAAGCTTAAGTAGAAGCTATTTAATGATGATAGACTATAAAACAGCTTTGAGATACAGATACCTACATATGTTTATTTAATCCAATATAATATATATATTAAATAGAAAATACTTGTCGGTCATCAAATATTATAAAATTAAACGTAAGTAATTCTGAAAAAAATAGACCATTAGGTATGTTAAAAAGGAATGTCCCGCGTATGCAAAGCAGTAAGTAGAAGTTATTTAGATGAAATGTAAGCACATAGTAGCCTATAGCTCTCAAGAAAATATCTTGAATTATTATAAAATCGCTGATGCAGAACAGATCCACCACTGAAATAAAATGATCAGCGAAGAATATTTATAGGTACCTAGGTTTAGAGCGGATAAGATTAATTAAGTGAAAGAATATAATTCGGAAATAAGTTGATATTAATTGTACTGTAACGAAGACCATGTGATGTAGTTTTATTTGACGTGTAAATTTATATTTATCAATAAAATATTGAAACTTGAACTGCGATCAGCAACGCGCATGCACAGCGTGGTACCACTATGGCATTTCCTCTGATAATAAGAGCGAAAAAGGTGCTTATCAGGGAGGCCTACGTCCAGCTGTGAACTGGTGCAGGCTGTTGATGATGATTAGAAATTCAAACCCTCAGTTTGGGATAATTCTCATTGCATACCAAATAACAATAATATATGTATAAAATGACATAATGTATATACATATATAACGATTCAGTAACTTTCCAACAGTGCACGGTTCTACGGCGTCCCTTGTATCGACAGCGTCATCGCTTGCTGCCGGCGCCGGCTCAGAAGAAAGACAGGCTCATGAGGTAAATATTACCAATTGATGACATATTCAAAGACAATCTAAATATTAGCAAGCTGAAGTGGCAGTGGGCGACCATATCTCACGAAGAACCCACAACCGCTGGGGTAAACGGCAAGCTGAAGGCAGGGCGCTATGGCGCTCATTACGGAAGACCTATGTCCAGCAGTGGACTAACATAAGCTGAAGATGATTAAACGTAGATTCCTGCAAATTGAACAAAAAGTTTAATTTACGAGTACAACTTAAGCCCTAGTAAATCTTGGTTTATTTGCATTTCCGACTATCTAAGAGGGAAAAATCCATATCCATTAAACCTAAATCACCATAAACTCCCCAGGTAGAACCTACTATTCTGTGTTCTGTGGTTAGGTTAGTACAAGATTACATTCGCGTCCTGGCGTTATAAAATGTATCTCCGAGCACAGTATAAATGGCTTTATTTGCAGGTGCGAAAACTGAGGAGGGAACTTGCGGATGCCAAAGAAAAAGTACACACGTTGACGACGCAGCTTACAACTAATGTGAGTACATAACATACCATATTTTTTATAAACGTTTAATATCACGTCTTCCTCTCTGGATAACACCTCCGGATTTAAACCGCTATTGGAAAGTTTATTGAACTTGAGGCTGCCTTATTAGCATACGTCAATGATGTAAATAGAGATATAGACTGATTGCTTATATCCTAATCACCGAGTAGTAAAAAGTAGGATTTAAATCAGCTTATAATTTATTTCTTATTAGGCATTCTTGTGATTCTATAGTTTGTTAGTTTAGAGTTTCCAAGTTATCAGTTTAGTAGTCTATAAATTTTATCATCTATCAATCTATATAAATAAAAACATCTTAGAATATTCAAACGCCAACGTATCACACTAATATTATAAATGCGAAAGTTTGGATGGATGGATGGATGTTTGTTACCTCTTCACGCCAAAACTACTGAACGAATCGGGCTGAAATTTTATACACAGGTAATTATAATCCTTGAATCAAAAATAGGCTAATTTTAATCCCATAAATCAGTTCCCATGGTATAGAAATCACCTTGCGTGCGAAGCCGCGGGCATAAACTAGTACCCAATATGTCAAATTGCATTAGTTAGTTGTCACGTCATCCTTTCCATGCGCAAGCGCAGTGCACCGCACCGAAATATGACACCTGCGTAGACAAAATAGACTGCCTACCCGTGTTAAGTTATCTCCGACGATGTGGGCAAGCTTTTGTTTATATTGTGTGTAAGGAAGCTACCACAGAATACAGAAGTTACTTCTGTTTTCTGTGTAAGCCACGGAGATAATGTCTGAGAGATATTAAAATAGAAGCGATTCTCGGTATCCTGAGAAAGCTCTGCAAAGCTGAGGTTGCTTTACTTACATATAATAATATACTCGGAGAGGTATGTAAAGCTGAGGATGCTGATTTTGAATATTCCCTGTACTTGCAGTACACTAAACTTGATAATTAAAACTAAAAACTGACTTCAAATCCCTATTTATACTGTTTTTTTTTAAGTTTTGTTGGACAAATACTAATCCCTCTGCATAATTTTTTTGACGACACCATCTGAGGATTATTCATTATCTATCCAATAGCAAAAGAACCATTAAAATTGGTACACTTACGAGTATGAAGGCGAAATCAGCGAACATACATAAAACACATACATACATACAGCCAAAAAATACCCACGCGGCAGTGGTATAAGTAGTAGTTATAACTGCCAATGTATTATACTTTTATACGCTGCTGTAAAATATTTACAATGCCACATTTTAACAAGATCCGTCAAGTACGAGTGTAACTCGCGCGCCGAGGGTTTCGAACGTTAGTCAATTATACAAAGAATATGTACTAAAGGTACCGTTTAGAGACTTCGCAATTCAATGAATACCTAAAAATAGTAGGTACCAACCTAAATTTCAGATGGATCTCTGCATACTTCGGTGATAGAGGTAATGGGAAATTTATCGACTTTTTTCAAAATATTTCGAAAAGTATGAAACGTACAGAAATTTGAAAAACTGTTTTGAAATGTACAAACCGCTACATTTCATTGGATACCCCACTAGGGGGGTAGCCCCCTTTCGAAAATTATTCTCCCATTTTTTGAACAATTTTCAAAAAGTGTTCCTTTAACAGACTTCTCTATATTTTTCCTGTAAAATATAGATTCACATCTACAAACGCTACATACATTTCAAATGGATCGCTCTGCAAACTTCGGAGATAGGGGGGGGATTGGGTATTTTTTTGACTTTTACAAAATATTTCGGAAAGTATATAACCTACAGAAATTTTTAAAACTATTTTTAAATGTACATACTAATTTTAATTTATTTTTTTATTTTCTACTATTCTATACAGGCGCACGAAATGTATTATTATTTTAAATTTCAAGTTAATACCTAGCTGCGGTAGTTGCAAAAAGGACAGACAAAGCGAGACCATAAGGGTTTCGAAACCGATCTCCGATCTCGAAACCCTTACAGTGTACAAATGAATTTAAATCAGTAGCAATACTAAGTTGAGAAAATCATGATGCAAAATTATAAATAAACTAAGCTTTTCATTTGCGTGGGTGTCGGGTGATGTAAATATTACTCTTCTGTGGCGTAACACTATATCAAAACAATTTCGTGGTTATATCCAATTCTTGATTTACATTCTGCGGTTTTTGGAAGGTCGCACCCGCCACGTTGAACTTTACTTTCACTTGAGTGCTCACTGTTTGGGCTTTTTATTTGCCTAGTTGCGTAAAAACTCTACTTTATCTATAGTATCATAATAATTTATTTTATGTTCGTGGGAAAATCTAGACCTAGTTTTAACACGGGTCAAATATCAAACATTCTACACATAGAATATCAATGAGCTGTCTTAAAAGTAGCATGTTTTGACCCTTACTGACATCGCTCAACATTTTACGGCAAAAACAAAATGTATTATGTTTATTCGCCACCTTTCAAGCTATCCTGTTGACAATCTCTGCTCTTGCGGTCGTGCCACATATGACTTATTTGGTGACGTATTCCATATCAGTCCGCTGATAAACCAAGGATCGTAGATGGCATGAAATGTCACGACGAAGGGTCATTGAATAATATCATAGGTCTGTCCGTGAGACGCGCGGTCGCCCGCCTCGCTGCCATATCGGGCGAGTGGAATGTGTGCCAAACGCCAACTGTCTTGCCACCGAACGCTATCTCTGCCCTGATGTCCAAGTCCTTAGCTGATAAAGCGAACAACTAACTAGTGAATCATGCTAGCATTGTTTACGATAACTTAACAACCTAGTCGAATAAGTTCACTGAACCAAATTACTTATAATGGAGCTAAGAAATAGCGTGTGGGATGCACAAATGATATCATAATCGTAGTGCCTTACGATGAGATGAAGAGAATATAATTCAATGCTTTAAGATACATTACCAGAAGCTTAAGACGAGGAATCCCATAATTTCTAGCATTACATTAAGTATCATCGTACATTATTGTACTGAGTAATGTGGCGAATCGTAAATACGTACTATAATGATCATTGAGTTACGTAACATTTTCGTAATACACATGGAGATCTTTGGTTAACATTATTTCAAAGAATGCTTTTAGGCTTGTTTGACCTTGCCAAGTCATAACGATTTTATTGTAGACGATGAGTTTAATTGTATCGAAAAGCTTCCTATGTAATTTGTTCTACAACATCGTAAAATTTTATTTATGTAACTGTTGACCTATTAGGGCAACCATTATCAAACCACTGCTCGCGTTTTTACTCTATTTTTATACCTTTTATTTTCGTTTTATGTTAGGTAGTAACTGTCTTTTTTAGTACACCTACATCCATCAATATGAAATATCTAATAAATTATTATCATCTTTGTATTGTCAGTCATCTGGGCAAGTAAACATTAGATATCTACAATTTAATTGCGCATTACGTATTCTATCTTCGCTACCGTACTGACGGACTGCGGCATTGTAATCAACAGACATTTATTTAAATATATTTTTAACCGACAAGAAGGTACCTACTAAATAAATATTCATTGATTCTGTTAAATCAAGCGGTCATCGTAAACAAAGTTGATAAAGTTTGTATTTGAGTTAAAATTAAATGAAGATTATGCGCTTGATTGCGTGGGCATTACTTATAATCAATTAAGCTTAAATTTTCACACAATTGACTTAAAAAGACCCAGTTATTTAACTTTAATTGCCAGATATGTTAAGTTCATAAAATTTGCTAAAAACAAACAGAGCAGCTTACAAGATTTAACAATGAAAGTATTGCATACTGCCTCTGCACATAACAATAAAGCCTTGATTGAATATAATCAAGCAAAAAGAAACGGGCTGATTAATTGTATCCTCAGGATAAATAACGGTTATCGATTTCACTCAATCTCATATTCGCGAGGACAAAGAAAGCTGTTCAATGAGGTTCTGTTGTTTAGATGTTTTTGTTCGTCTAATTCACCGGTCGGTAAAGCATCACCGACATAAATTATTCAACACGAGAAACCGAGCGTCCATCGTTGTTCTTGCGACGCCATTGTGTGACTCGAAGGAACTCTCCGTGATATACTCGGCCGCAGGGCTAATACTTCATTCTCTGAATCACAGCGCAGTCTATTTGTGAACAAAAATACCGTTTTTCTGTGGTTGGTATAATCTTTTCTTCTGTATATGTCGTAAAACAAAACCTGACTAAAACAATCCTTATCCCCTTCTACTAGAATTATACAGCGACGAAATTGAACAGACCTTTTGTTACTTTTAAAAATGCGCATAAGCATATTAAGGGGCTTTTGATATGTACGTCCTCACACTCAGGGTAATTTCTAAGAAGTCAAATTATATCCCAGAAAACTTCGACTTTGACGGGACTCTCGTCAAACGAACTAAATGTAACTTTAGTTTTTGAACAGGATTGGATAAACTTCAATGTTTTCCTTGTTGGTGAGGTGGACCTATCGGCGCTAGAGTCCGAAGGTCCCAGAGTTTTTCGACTCCTACGTCACTTGACCTCGTGGTGTAGTTGGTTAGCATTTACACCCGTATTGAGGGAAAGACGGGTTCAAGTCCCGTTGAAGTCTATTTTTTTTTGGGATATTATTTGATTTATTTTAATAAAGGGCTCCACTTACCTCCATAAGATGGATAACAATTGGTCCAATGAAAAGCAATTTGATGTAATGAAAGCACTTGCCCTTTATATGGCCAGTATATTTTTAACGATGATGTTATTGATTTTACATGTACTGATTTATCGGTCTGTAACTAGCTATAAGTCCCTAACTATTAGTTAGGTTAGGGTATCAATGTTATCTATTGGCTCATTTGTTAACTGCATAATATTTAGTCAAATATTTATGGAATTATTTGAGTGGATCTGTCAAACATCTGATAAATTCAAAACAACAAAAACACACGGTTATATTTTTCGCTGTTTTGATAGAAAAATCATTGCCGGAACTACAAAGAAATTTAGATACTTGGTGTAGGTAGGGCATTGGAAGGTACCGGACTACGAGTGGGTCGTAAAAAGACATAGTAATGCATTGCAGTTTATCAGGAGATAACAGCAACGCGCTACCATCGATGGAATCGCATTAAACCAACTAGATGAATTCAATAATCAGAAATCTATAGTAAATACCAAAGCAAATTCTGAAAGAAACATTACAACCGAATCAGGACTGGCTGGGTTAAGTTGAGAACACTCTCTGGGTTCCTCTGTGACGCAAAAATGTCCATTAAAACCAAATGCATTGTATATAAGAGAGCAGTCATACCAGCTATGCTTTATGGATCAAAGTCCTGGGGCACAAGGAAATGTGAAGAACAGAAAATGCATGTCGTAGAAATGAAAATACTTCGATGGGCGGGTGGTGATACAAGACTTGATAAAATCCAAAACAATTTCATCCGGGTATCTTTAAAGTAACTGAAATACAACACAAAATGACACGTAATTTAAATATTGGTTCGCTGGTGTCGTGCAACGTTTATCACCGGCCACGGACACAAGGGAAGTGATCCGTCCAGCCTGCCATGACTTTCGTCCACGCCACACCGAAACAACAGATTGCCTTCATGCTTCAGGCATCTACTTATAATGTATATACTTGTGTATACTACAATGACCACATGACCGCAAGTTTTAGCCATAGAAGAAGGAAAAAGTGGTAGAGGCCGTCCTCCGACCACCTGGACGCGAACTATCCAAAATCATATGCTGACGATAGGCTTAAAGCCAGACATAATCGCCGAAAATGGCGTAAATGTATGTGTTTATTGCGTATTTTCGAACCAAATCAAGTCTACATAGTAAATAATAGAAATTATAAAGCTCATAGGTAATACCGATCAAGGCGAGTCTCACTATTCTCATATTAATATTAAGTGACATTATTGACTTTGGCTGCAAGCCAATTCTAATAAAGAAATAAACGTGATTGGAAACTTCGCCATATCTAATGCAAATGGCTAATAATTAACATTAAAATTTGTCTTCATTGATACTAAACTTTCAATTTCCAGTTGATTAAGCGCGGTGCGTTGACCGATACAATATTTACATATTATTTTGGCTGGTGTTAAGTAGGTAAACAACGCCGCGTTATGCGCTAGTAATGTTGACCATTTTATGCAGCAATTTACGTAATTTATAGAGTTGCTTAGCATTATATATCACTTGAATCTATGTTAGCAGTGCTAGAGAAACATTAAAGTTAGAACATTATACTGAGTTTGTCCCATCTAAACCCTTTGTGGTTTGTTTGCGCTGGCAAAGTTTACCATCATGTCTGCCTAATCTATTATGCGTATACGCAGAGAAAGACGTTATCACTGTAACTTGAGGCCCGTGTCCCACAAATCGTCCAAAGTGTCAAGATTGCGCAACAAGTGCCTAGTTATAGTAGTCGTCCCTTTTTTGCTTTATCTGAGTCATAAAATAGTCACTACTTGGATTTTATGTTGCTGATATATTTTTCAGAATGTTATACTTCCCACGGTCGTAAAATTATCGTCAACATTTTATGTTGTTGCGCTTTTTGTCACTGTTTCAATCGTTCCCCACACCCTAATATGAACCCCTGTCCCCATCCTGTCTGAAATCAATAGACCGTGTGTTGCTAGTTTGATCGGTGATCCGGGTTCCTTGGGTTCTGTGACTCAGTTATATTCAATGCAGTCGGTCACCAACACGGGACCATCAGTCAAACAAACCAGCCAGCAAGCAAAAGCAAACCAGTATGTACGGAGCCTTGTCGGAGGGCGGACGCACGTTCTCCGCCGAACCGATCGCGTTGCACGTTAATTCTACCTCGGCCACTATAAACAAACTTTCTTGTGAATTAAACTTTGATATACAAGTGAAGTTTTAGTGTTAATCAGTGATAGTGATTTGTAATGTATTTGTTCTTACTTTTTTTATTGAGAACAGTTTTTTGATCGCCATAAGAGCAAAACACGTTTGATAAATTATAGTTTGTTGTTTTGTTACCAAGACATCCGGGTATTATTTTATTGTTAGTTATCAATTTTTGGTCGGTAAGGGGATGAATAATGATAAATTGATAATCCTCCATCTGTAATTTAGTTACTTTCGTCATTTATTACGTGAAAGATGAAACACATTTCTGATAAAATATGCCCTCGGTATAAATAAAGCTAGTGATTCTGCCTAATACAATATAATAATACAACGAATATTTTAAGCTCTAGTAAAACTAAACAGCACTACATTCTACTTACTTCAATTCGAAGTGCTTTGAGTTTCTCTCTCTCAAGTATTGGGAGCAGAGCAGGTAACTGCGTCCCTTTTTTACTCGTGTTTGTGAGTTCCCTTTATTAGCAGGTCCTGGTTGGACATGGTACACTGAGTTTTTTTTTCCGGTTATTGTTGTTCAAAAACCATTGAAATTTGTAAACTTGTCACAGGATTTGTATAATGCTTTGTCATATAGCATCATTAATTTACACTAAACTTACAGGAAGTCAAACGGGTTTTAAGAACGATAATTTTTTTATTTCGTTTTAAATTTTTCCACTGGTTGCCAACTCTACTCTACTAATAGAAAACATTACCTTCATGCTTTTGATGCATAGGTAGTTATTCTGTGCTTTTGCTCAGAATACTTCTAATTCGTATCGGGGTTAGAAATACTCGTACCGAGCTTTTATTCCTTTTACAGGTTGTCTGTAAATTAACACTGGTATCATAAGCAGATGCAGAACATCAAACGATACATCGGGGCTTTTGCAACTTGTCAATCGGGAGTAGTTGCTTAAACGCATGTGTCTCATGGCGATAAAAACAAACTTCAAAGCATCTAAACCCTGTTTACTACTGTATCTGGTTTTATTTGGGGTCAAACGTTTGATATCAATCTCGTTTGATGTTTTTTATATGGCAGGTCTTGCCCAGCTTACGCTTTTATGGCAAAACAATGGTGCATTGACGCTATGTACTTTCTTTACATATAACTATAATCCTTTTATATTATGAGGTATAGTCTGGGCTATACCAGGTCCCGTCGTGAAAGGAATAAAGTAATAGGTATGTGTTACGATTCAATAAAAAAACCTAATAACTCCAATACCAAGTAACAATACTAATAAATATTTACTGAAGCGACTGTACTCTTTCTTATTTATATATAACTTGTCTTTTTGTGGCCCCAAGACATTGATTGTATGATATAAATCAGTTGTTATGTGAAGGCCAAACACAGTCGAACCTAACGGCCAACTGTGTCATAGGAACAATTGTCACCACAAGAGGACAGCTCCAGTTCTCGCCCTATTTACGCAATATGCGGCTGATGATACCTTGTCTCTGTAATTTAAACAGTAGCATAAGTGGAGCAGGCAACTTATCATTCATCATCTACCTCCAAGGAAGATAACAAATTCTTAGTACACGCAGGCTCGTTTTCAACGGTTTATATAGCGTTTATAACCGTTCTTTACCTTTTATTTCCTTATGTCCTTAGTATGTAGGTATATTTCTCAGAATCTTAATTAAATTTATAGTTTTTATTTATATTGTTATAGTAACCGTCCAACTCTCCAATCTATCACTTAGCATGGTTGTTGTTATCTTTAAAATTTATCTATTGATAAAACTGGGTACTACATGAATCTTTCACTAACATAAAGGACGTAAAAGCCGTATCTTATCACTGTTTAGTTTATTAAATCATGTAAGACAATGTCTAAATTCGTAGGTACTCGAGAAGATATTCAATAGTTAGGCTTGTAATTGTGAGAAACTGTCTTGCTAAGTTGAATATTTATGAAGCTGGACATTTGAAAGGAGCATTTACTGGCTGTTAAAATACTGTGTGTTCAATCAGCAGAGCGCCTTGTCGACACTGTCAATTGAGGTTAATTCGTATGGAGACTGGCCAGGGATCTTTAGATAGCGCCCCTGCATTATTTATTTGTTCAATAAGCTGAATTGCCTAGTAAATAGAGTTTGCATCTATAAATAACTGTAGAAAAGTATTTCCCTTTGTTAAACAATTTCAAAGACCTTTTAAATGTCACACTTCTGTATACTATTTTATGTCTTTCGTACCTAGAACTTTACTCGGTTAGGGCTGACATAAAGTTTACGGTAGAAAGACAACGAACTCGTAAAACGCGTATAAAAAGACCAAGCTTTCAGGTGTCAGCATGTTAGTCCCAATGTTAACAATGCCTTCTGGTATGAAGCATTGCTACAATAGCTTTTTTATACGCTGTGTTGATTGTTTGCGAAACGATCAAGTATCGGAGCTGTATAAAAAACTAGCCATATTAGGAATAGGCAAGTACCATTACCTAACACGTGAAATCAACTGTGACGTGAGTCTGAAACTAGAGTTATTATTAACCAGGAAGTGGTTGTACAAGTTAATTGTTGTGTGTAAGCTTATTAATTTCGGCTGTTGACAGGCTCTCTATTCTATATTCAATGCCATATTGACGAAACCTGCCTGTTACGTACTCCTATACCTAGAGGAAAGAAATCGTTTGATTTGTTGGTAAAAAAGTGAGATGTTCTTTAGCCTGTCTACAGTCTATGCAACCCCGTCCGGTTTACAGTTTTCATAAACCGATTTCAAGTTGTTTCAAGGGCGTGTCTTACCAACTGACATTTTGACCTCTTCATCGCAGATTTATCAATGAACCGAGTACGGTAATGCAAAACCCGTTCAGCAATTATGTGTTATTGCGTCACCACCAACGGCTGCCGCCGCCGCGTTGACGACCTTGACAGGATGACCATGCTGACATAAGAACACTACCATCTAGAGACGTACTAACACTGTAATCTTTAAAAATGGGCGCCTTATTAATACATTTTCCAATAAAAACTGGTACAAAACGACTGTGGCCGCCATAAAATATACCACAAGCCCACGTGTAAGTAAATCGCATAAAACATCATCCGGTTTGGTTATCTCGAGGTATGGGTGCAACTTCCTAAGTGGTTTATCCGTTATCCCATAAAGTACCGGGTTCTACGCTATAGACTTGAATAGCCACCGCGGAAGGAAGCTTTACAAACTACAAGACAGTATCGTGCTGTATCTATTCAGGAAGCACCAGTAGCACATCCACTTGAAAGCAGATAAGCTTAGGATCAGGCTCAAGTTACAATGAACTATAAACAAAGTTCTTAAACACACAAGCTAGCGTACGCCGCCTTTCTGCTTAGTTAACGAACCATGGTGGTCTACCATTCTATAACAGAGATTAAAATTATCGTCAAGTCAACAGCCCGTAACCATCCACTGGACATCCCGTCCCGAACGTAACCAGGGACATTCGAAATCATGACTTTCGCGGATCGGTTATTGTGGCGTTTAATTTTGCTTGTACTTATGTCGTTCAATATCGTCACAGTTGATTGGTGGTATCATTAGCATAACAATAGCTCTGAATAGAGGTCGGAGGTCACGCCGTTGCCCTTAGAACTCGCTGCTCTACAACACAATACTGCAGACAATGAGCCCTACCCATGTGGTTTATAGCCGTCTTTGTGGCGGTTGTCAACGTCTGCGAAATTCGCTCAAGTGTCACTGTGCCTCGTAACAAGTTGGAAGTCAACCAATCGGAACTTCAATTTCGCTAGGATGTGGCTAGGATTTCGGGTGTGGCCGTTCCAGTCGTTTGAGAATGATGTTTATGTTAGTTTTGAGCATGACAAAGCTACTAAAGAATCTCAGACCCATAAAGTTGACGTTTTATGGCCTCATATCATTACGCCACTGCCCGCTAATTTAGGGTAACGTGATATCTTGAAGCTCTACGATTTTGTAATGTTTACTCAACCTAAATTAACAGATTAGAACTCTTCTAATGTTTTCACGATAGTATGTTTGAGTGTACACAACACTTCATCCATCATCTTGCAGTTCCTTGACCGCGTTTTATGCACCTAATTAAGTGAAAAAATACGCATATGACGCAGCTTTGTTACCTCGTGCTGGTATCAAATATCTTCCCATCAAGTGTGCTCTTGTTTGCCTGCTACCGAACCATGTGCACGGCAGATGCTAGCCCTGAGTCTTTAGTTTTATCCAATGTTCCGGGCCGTCGAACACAGCTCGATCCTTTGCCTTACATTCAAGTTGAGTGTTCCCATTATTTTAGATGGCTTAGTTAGTGTAAAATACAAACGTTTTATGGTCTTACAAAACTTTAGATGCTGGGGTTTTCCTCTATCATACACCTCATAAGAATTCCTATTCAATTACCAACGATTACGACCTAACGTGATCTGAGTGAGAAGAATATTAATGAATATTAGGTATATCAATGACATCATCGACTGTTTAAAACTCTCTTCATCTGCTTAGCATCCCTGTATTATTTATTGTATTATTATAACAGCTAAATTACGCAAATTAATTCTATATTGAGTATATCCGATGCGAGATTAAGTTACATAATAAAAGTGAGTTTATAGAATGCGAACTTTCAAAAAAGCTTACGTTTGTCGATAAGATATCATTTGTTCATTTAAAAGTTTGATTTGATTGTAAACAAGCAATTACGCCTCAATGTATTTCCGCAATCGTAAATACAAATGTGATTGCGATAACTCAAGGTTATTTTAGAATACAATCCGTCATTCGAAGTTAATACTCGTTATCTCTTAAAATTGGACTCGTCGATTGGAATCATTTTTCTCAAAATACTGAAACAAGAAAGAAACATGCACTTGCACCCACACTAGAATTAGAATGCCCGAGACTACTGATTCGATGCACGATGTAAAATTGGTTCAAATTACGGGTCGACTGTATTACTGGTAGGCATGCCAGTAATAACCAAAGAAACATTCAAACTCGCGTACGTGCTTGTAAAAAATGTTATTGAGAAAAAGTTTCAGATAATTATGAATTAAAAATGTAGAAAGAATTTCAAAGAATTTCCACTATGATTTTCTTCTTAAAATTGTGGAATCGAGGACTGTTAATGATGTGATAATAATTCTCTAAACAATCGATTCCCATATGATCGAACTAGTGCACGACTTGGTACAAAGCACCGTTACTCTAAGGTCGTGGTCTCTTTACACGTGTCTTTCCAATGTAGATTCATGAAACTGTATCGTGAGATTTGTTTACAGAACTTGCATGAATACTTTGCAAGAGATGTACCATGTAAACATAAATTGTTTACTGTTTATTCCTTCTGCTTCCGTGTTTTTAAAGGTGTGACTATCCATCTAGTATCTGTTCAAAATATAGTACCTACCAGATAGCTGCGTGTGCGCTGTGCGTGCACCTCAGTTCCACCCACAAATCAAATCAGCCAGTGTCTGTTATTATTTTGTAAGAAACACAATGAAATCAATAAATAAAATAAACAATTAGGTACCAGGTGGTAGACACCGTAATCATAGACATTGTGCGGCTTATTTACATATATACAGTTATGATATTTTATTTACTAAACCTCCAATCATAAACACTAACATAGGATATTGAAATGTTACGAAATGACCGTGAAATGAAAATACATGGCTCACTGTTACAACGGCCTCGGTAAGCAAAGGCTACAACAAACAGGTCGTTGATACGCAAAAGATGCGTGCTTGCATTAGAGGAACTGAGAAAGCTATATAAACATTGGGTTGGTCCCTCTCGGTTTCAAATGCCAGAGGCTCTCAAAAGGTTAAACTTAAGATTTTAAAACATTTAAAATTATGATGTGATGTCGTCGTAGAGTCCTCAGACATAAGACTATGAACACAGTAAATCTCTTCCTCCATTCAGATATTTTATTTTAAAAACTTACTCGTATATTTTTCATGAAACAACATTTTACGATTTTTTCATACCTATTCATTTTGAAAAAATATAATTTTATTACTTTGAGAAATACATACATAGATTTACGAGTTTCACTCATGTAAAAATGTATTCAAAATGATATAGTTTGACAAACGTCGAACATTGCCTCGGTAGGCGAGGCGTAGCGTAGGGTCGTTTCCCCGACTTCCCTGAGCTTGAGACGGTTGCATGTCTGATATAAGTTCACGATTGACTCCACGTTATTTATGTATTGGTACGCTGTATTACATGACTACCTATTGTGTCTAGTAGCTCTACTTTCTTCATCGAAATTGTATGATTTATTATGCGGCCGTCATCTTAATCCACGATAGTGCTGATTTATGACTACCAAGTCATTTCAATATTGTTCAACCATTATAGTTATAGGACAGATAGGGAATATTAATGAAGTTACCTTACTAAGAAAGTATTCCGAGACACATTTTCTTAATAAGACCGGAACAGTTCTCTTGCTGCTTTTCGTTGATTAAGAACCTATTTTATCGAGACTGACGTCGTTTTTGCTAATGCAGATTAAGGTAAAGCTACCTTGATATAAAACGTAAAATGTTTGATACTTCGTCAGTGATAAGCAGCCGTATGGTCATTGATCACGTCAGTAATTTATTCGTTGACCCGCTTAAAGGACCGGTATACCTACCATTGTTTCGTTGCAGTAAGCAGACGGTAGCAGACACGTAATCTGTGGTTTCTGGTTGTGGATGAATAATACAACCCTCGTAACTCTCCGTTTATGAGCTGATTTAGATCTTATAAATAATTTCACAACGATGTTATTTTACTTAAAATATTTTACGTTTTTCATCACAATGCTTTTGGACCATGAATTGATGTCACTCTAAAATACGAGTTCCTAAAACTTCTGTCCAAAAATCTATAAAAATAATAAGTGCATTCTCTTGTATAACTCACTCTAAAATTTTTAAGATAGTCTCATAAACATATCCCATGGCAATTTACAATCTAAGCTGCGATAACAACTTGAATTTTAATATAATAGACCGCAACCTTCTCTACGTAGAGTACATTTTAACTAGAAATGGTGTTGTAACAGGCGAAATGAGTCACACATACTCAATTTAAAAGCTTAACACTTATTTCAACGGTACAGAGTTCACAGACTCTTATCTACTTGCAAATGTCTTTACAACTTAACCGTCTTCGTCGTAAGTTGTCGTTAGTCGTCATCTACGCGTGCGAGCTCGGCCATTGACAGGAATAAAGTATGTCCCTACGTACCTTTATGAATATGAATACCACGACCACAGGTAGGCTTGACTTTGCCGTAATAATAGCAACTAATAAGACCGTATATACACAAATTCCCTATGACCACGAGGGAGACCCTAGTCATAGCAGATGTAGAGTCTATAAGTGTATAGCGTTGTAAAGCAAGATTACTGGCATTATAGAAAACATGTTTTCATTAGGTAATTACAGAGTGGTCAGCACTTGCATCCTAATAAACCAGATACGCAGCTAAAGCCTTACCGGCCGGATGCGTCGTTTGTTTCTAGAAGCTTATATGGCGAAATACGAGATCAAACAAATAATCGCTAACACTTTTGCTGTCAATTATTTCTTTATAAGGATGTCAATCATAGAATTAGAAAGTTTATTTCGTAACTCTTATGGTATCTTGAAGTAGGTACCAGCTCCTATTTTATGTAGTATGCCGATTTAGATTGAAAAATGAGTATGATGCTCTGCTTGCCAGATAGAATCAGACCTTAGATAGTTCAAGTGTCTAAAAATCAAGCGCACTCAATTGAGCTTATATGTACAACCGCTGCTGTACATATGTATTTATTTTTGAACTATACCTATCGTTGATATCTTAGTACTCATACTTATCAGAAATGTTTTTCATCAAAACACTTACATAGAACCTACGTATAATAAATGCAAAAATCTTGGTAACAAAACATCAAAATTTAATAAAACTATATCTTTACAGCTGTAAAATGGTGGAATATTGGAATGTTTTAATAAAATTAGTGTTATATTTTGTGTAAAGTGATACAATGCCTGAAATGGCAGTAACAACTTCGTCCGCTTATCATGGATCGCCTATTCACGATGGTTTTGCCACTATACGAGCTCCCAGAAGCCGAATAAAGATCAGAAATCTAATCGACCCTAATCCCGTAGTCAATCTACCTCAAAGACATTCCGAGTACTTCACTCTAAACAGAACTCCAAAAAATAACTTCCTCGACAATTGTGACGTACAATATGTTGCCAAACCTCCCACACGAAATGTATTTGAAGAGAAGTCTTCACGTCTGAGCTTCACAGAGCCAATCTATGCGAAAATAACTCCACCTCAATCACAAAGGAGTTCTCCTGTGAAATTCTCCAATGGCAGACAAGAAATTCATTACGATTCAATCAACACGAAGCCACGTAGGCGCTTAAGAAGCTTGGAGTTACCAGGGGAGCAGGATGTAAGAGGCAATGAAAAAATGGGAATTGCGAACTTGAGTAACGGTGAACGGTTTTCGCATGAGCATCACGTCGGCGGTAACCAGGATGGCGGAGAGCAGCATTCCGTGCGGACGGACGTTACTACTAGTTCGTCAGGTGACTTCAGAAGGAGCCACAGCGATCGAGATAATTGCTCGGAATCCTCCTCATACCTCACTGACAACGATAGACCTATATCTAGTTATAGTGATAATTCTACAATACCATCGACAGATACGGAAGATGTTCTCAAAGAATTACCCAGCAAATCCAAGTTTCACAGATCCCCACAGAAGTTCGCTACACTAAATTTGCGGAGACCCAAGTTTATCGAGTTGAAAGCCTCAAACGTCACAGATAATACGAGTACTTACGATACTATGCATCGCAATAGAGTAGGATACCACTCTGAGCCAAACACACCTCTCAACGGTGAATTTGGTGGTTTCTGTGATGACCCCAATATTCTCAACGAAGTGCAGCAAATACCTAAAATGCCTTTGCAAAATAATAGAAATGGTTTCAAGAGATCAGTAAGCGAGAACGGTTTCACAAAACGTCTGAGCTATCGGCATTCGTTTAGTGCCGATTTAAGACCGCAGGCACAACCAAACATGAAACGACCACACAAGTGCTGTGAATGCATAACTGGCATACCAGCTGATGAAAATGCTGAAGATTCTTCAAGGCCATCCTCCAGAACCTTGGGCACCTTATACGAGTCCCAGGATCCTAAAGTAGGATGTCAAACTATTCTTCGTGCCAAGCCTTCAGTGCCGTGGTGGGACTTAGCCATAAGAAAATCAAGATATAAAAGCTGTCCCATTTTGGAAGAAGTAAGTAACTTCGGACACATTACACCTTAGTCATCAAGTCATCTTTTTCGTTATTATTGTAGCATAGAATGTTGGTATCGTATCGATTCAATGCAGCCCCAACAGTACCGTATAAACCCTCTGTATAAATCACATGAAACTTTTATGCTAATTTTCCTGTGAGGTGTGGCTTTTCATTCCCCCATGTCTTTTTCGTGTGATGGTTAAAATTTACAGGTTTTAGTAAATAATGTAAACTGTTAGGGGAACACTGTAGTATGGCGTTTTAGACTGCCGTTGCTTTCAAGCACGTATTGCGATTGTTTGTACTCAAGGCGCTCAGCACTCAAAGGTAAAATAGTAGTGAATTATGTATAGCTATTTTACAAAACGACTGATATATAGATTGAAAAAATTAAAAAAATATTTAAAAATATTTATTAGTGTATAAAGAATCCAGGTTACAATTTACCATCGGCCTCCGCACTAAGGCAAAGCCTGTATAAAGATTAAAAGTCTTATTATCCATCCATCTTTCACAACACACACACACACACATTATATTATACTATTTCGATTCTTTCTATTTCGATCTTTTGTTACAAAAAAATTTTACCTGGCTACCAAAATAATATAACCTTTCATCCTGATGGTCAGGTGTCGACTTTATCTTTGTAAAAAATATTTTATTGACCGTGTGTTATACAATATCCTTTCCCACGGCTTTAATCGTTCTCCATATCATAAAGTACTATAGCATAACCTAGTAATAAAATAAATCAAACGAACACAGAATCAAATATTTCGGCTATCTGCAACATGCGCGATCAATTAACTTCGATAGATGCTAAACTATTTTATCTATTTTACTTTCGTCGACATTACATTACTGTAATAGTGCGTGTAGGCGAAAGCCCTCTCTAATGCATACAATTGTACCGTCTCAAGGGACCTTTGAACTACGCTGGTTCGACAACTTCGACATTCATTGGTCGCTTTGGAAAATCAAGACAAATGTAAATCTTTCCACCGTTGTTACACGCGTCGGTGTCCAGTATGAAAATACTGTAAATTGGTAGAAAGCGGTCCTGTCCATTTCAGACCACTTGATCAATACGCATTTCTTGTTCGGATTTAGAACCCACCAGCTTCACAAGAGCCGTACCGCGGTGTTTGCAGTTTTAATTGATGTTGCATCCGTATTATTAACACTCACCTAACTTGTAGAAGTGTGAACATAAGCAAATTGGGATCAACATCAGTAAGTTACAAACTAAGTAAGCTCTATAAATCGACCTTACTCTATTTGTTTCCGAATGTGGTGAACGCGACCACGACACACTTTCCTTAAAAATAGTGTATCCGCCTTAGTCTTTCTAGGTAGGGCTTCGCTTAAATACCCACTATACTTCAGACAATGAAAATTCTTGTTGAGTTTTTTTAGTTTTGTCACAGATATTATAATACTATACTAGTACAGATGCCTCATCTCATAGCAAAAAATGGGACTCGCTTCGGGCGAGATTTGAGCGGGCCAACCAGTTATTGTTATAAGTTCACTAGATGGCGCAAGTCTTGGCCCGCAAGAACGAATGAAAAAGTACCACCTTCCACTACTAGATGTCGACTCATGCGATATTTTAATGACGCCATCTAGTAGTGAGTATTATTTACTTGTAATTTTCTAAGAAGCGTCAAACTAAGGGTTTATTTAATTTTAGAACAGACTTGATGAAAGTTTTTCTTCGTATGTATTATTGTGTTACCGTACCTACTTTAGTGATAGGTACTTATTTTATAATGCTACAGCAAGTTCCACTTAGCTTTATAGGGTAGGTACCCACATAAGAACGATGCGGATACCTTAGCCCCCATACAAACGTACTTTTCGATTCATTTGGAAACTAGGTACATGCCCGGCTTAAATGAAATTTTGTATACGAATAAGATAAGAAATAATATTATAAGATAAGAAATAGCTATGTTTGTAGCGTTTTAGTTTTTCAAAAAACATTATAATCTTTAAATGAGATCGAAACTAATTTGCCATATTTTGAGCAACAAATCGAGGCATTTTCAAGCTATTTTTGAAGTGAAAACTTCTTTAGCGGCGTTGAGCACTTTTTCTGTAATGGGTATAAAATCTTAAACTCGCGTCAGGACACGTGACCTGATCGAAAAAGCGTAAGACGGATGGAGCAACGACGACCTTATGCCGAAGGAATAAAGCTCAAAATTGTGCAGGATCTTCATTATAGCTAGGAAATTTCTTGAAGTTTTGTTTTGAGATAGAGTTCAAAATCGAACATTATTTTTAGGTAAACAGAATAGATAATAGTACTAGTTTCCGACAACAACAATAGGCCCTAGCTTACGTAATAGTTGCTAGCGTCCGGCTCGCTTATACCTACTTATGTATCTTTAGATAATTAATTTCTCGAACGAATCGAAAAGAAAGACAAGGACAAAAATTTTCATTTATTCAATAATATAATTTTATAATTAAGGTTAGGTTTCGATCGAGTCTATCGTACTGCTTAACGGGTGTAAACAGACCCTTCACGAAGCCGTCAACCAAGCATTCTGTACATGAAACTAAGTAACACTGCGCAAAAATAATTGCTGGGAAACGGAATTTATTCTTGGACTTTAAAAATAATCAGATTTTTGTAGCGGGTAATGGTTTGCGCGCGACCGGCTGTAAATAATTGTAATATTATTTAATATTGTAAAATAATTGTAATAGTTTTAAAGTGTTAAATTTTTAATGTAATATAAATTGCCATGTTTGTGTACGATAGCGCAATAAATGAATATTGTATTCTACCACATAAATGATAGTACTTTTATACTGATAAAGCAATTGGTGCAAAATTATTCCCTAACCATTCCAAAATATCAAACATGCTCAACGTTAATAATCAAGTTTTCACTTCTGCCGGCACTCCCGGAGTGCAACCCGTCTTTTTTTTATGCATGATAGACACCTTTATTCGAAAATCTGTAAACATCTTAAACTGTGGATGTACAGGGTCGGATCCAGGATTTCATTTTGGGGGGGGGGGGGATTTTGACAAAGTTCGGAGAAAGGGTTAAAATCACAAGTAAACAAAAACATAAGGTTTTTATAAAATAAATGTTAAGCGGGGGCGGAGCGGCGTTGTCGAAAAAAATTCATTCTCTGATGTAGCGGTTCTCAAAATCTTTTAGCGACGCAACCTTTTTGGACATCGAAATATTTGACGGAGCCCTAAAATAAGTTCGTTGCCTAAATAAAAAATAGGCGAGCGGAACGAGCCTCGAAATTTTCAAATTTTGTTTTAGCGACGATCGCGTAATTTGTGAGAGAAAAGAAAGCAAGGATGACATAAAAACGGCGAGCGGAGCGAGCTTCGAAAATTTAAAAGACTTTTTAGCGCCTATTAGGACATTTGTGAAAGAAAATATCAGACATAAAAATAGGCGAGTGGAGCGAGCCTCGAAAATTTTGAAGTCTTAGAGCTTTTTAGGAAATTAGCGAAATAAAAGACGATATAAAAAAGGCGAGCAGAAGGAGCCACGAAATTTTTAAAGATTTTTGTACGACTTTTTGGAAATTCATGACTGAAAAGGAAGAAAAGACGATATAAAAACGGTGATCAGAAGAAGCCTCGAAATTTTTAAGATTTTTT
Organism: Eupithecia subumbrata; assembly: GCA_949316285.1. NCBI lineage: Eukaryota > Metazoa > Arthropoda > Insecta > Lepidoptera > Geometridae > Eupithecia > Eupithecia subumbrata. The sequence goes on from OX438648.1 coordinate 2,685,466, forward strand.
TGCGACTATTTGGGAAATTGTGATTAATAAGGAAGAAAAGATGATACAAAAACGTTGTGACGAGCTAAGCGAGCCTCAAAAATTTAAATTACTTTTTAGTGCCGATTGGGACATTTGTGAAAGAAAAAAACCACAGATAAAATAGGCGAGCAGAGTGAGCCTCGGAATGTTTAAAGTCTTAGCGCCGATTGGGAAATTAGTGAAAGAAAAGACGATATAAAAACGGTGAACAGAAGGAGCCACAAAATTTTTCAAGATTGTTTTGCGACATTTTGGAAATTCGTGAGTGAAAAGTAAGAAAAGACGATATAAAAACGGCGAACAGAGCGAGCCTTGAAAATTTTAAAAGTCTTAGCTACGATTGGGAAATTTGAGCCTCGAAATTTTAGCGTCGATCGCGTAATTTGTGAGAAAAAAGAAAACAAGGATGACATAAATGGTGAGCGGAGCGAGCCTCGAAAATTGAATACTTTTTAGCGCCGATTAGGACATTTGTGAAAGAAAAAGAACACACATATAAAATAGACGAGCGGAGCGAGCCTCGAAAATTTTCATGTCTTAGCGCCGATTGGGAAAATAGTGAAAGAAAAGATGATATAAAAACGGCGAACGGAGCAAGCCTCGAAAATTTTAAAGTCTTAGCGACGATTGGAAAATTTTAAGATTTTTTACGATTTTTTGGAAATTTTTGAGTGAGAAGGAAGAAAAGACGATATAAAAACAGCGTAGCGAGCGGTGCTAGCCTCGAAAATTTTAAAGACTTTTTAGAGACGGTTGGGAAATTTGTGATAGAAAAAGAAGAAAATACGATATAACGCCGCTGACGAGCGGTGCGAGCCGCAACAATTATTGAGACCTTAGCGGCGGTGGTGGAAAAAATTGAGTAAGATAAAAAAAGCCAAAACAATAACAATGGCGAGGTTAGCGAGCCGCTATACTGATGGGAGAAAAGAACGTATCCATATTAATATTACAAATTCGAAAGTAACTCTGCCTGTCAGCCTGTCTGTTACCTTTCATGCTTAAACGGCTAAGCAAGTCTTAATAAAATTTGGCAGGGAGCTAAACGGTATTCCTAGGAGCAAGTAGATGGGTATTCTAGCACTCACCTGCGCCAATCCCGCTACAGAAATTTTTGCCAAAGAAATAGCCATTCTACAGAAAATTACAAGGTAGTAGAGAAGTAGGTAGGTTTATTCCGTGGATCACTACGCGCCTCGCAGTTTGAATTAATTTGTTATTAACACCTGAATTGAATCGAAATAATGAGTCCAAAGTATGGAATTCCTGGGTCTTTTTGGGGGGGGGGGGCATGGCCCCCATGGCCCCCCCTGGATCCGCCAATGGGATGTCAGCGAAAAGGAAAAATTATTATTAATAATAATAATTCTAATAATAATAAATAATAATTATTTAAAAAATAATAATTCATTCCTTAAACTTCAATAATTTACGCAATGTATAACGATGCGATTATCGATGCATTATTGTCTATTCTACCCTAGACAACAATCCCCGTGCTAGGCCTACAAGCATACTTACCTATTCTGTATTACGTACCTACTAGGTTAGGTACTTACTTTCGGAACTGTTTTCAAACCTAAAATAAGCACAATTGTGAGGAGCCATATTCTTAACTCAACAATTCAATAATCTTCCCATAGAACTTAAAACATTAGATGGTAATATATTTAGAAATAAACTAAAAAAATGGTTAGAATCAAATGCTTTCTATTCACTCAAAGAATTCTTTGATAAATGATGGTTCCCCAATAGTATGTTTAATATTTTTAAATACATAGGTAAAATAAATAACTTGGAATGTTACTAAATATATACCTAGTATTATAGGTACCTATTTAAAAAATTATTGTATGTCTATTATAGATAAGCTGTTGAAACTGTACACTATTTTATACCTAAGATCTTTTTTGTACAACAGTTAACAATAAATATATTCTTATTATAATATATATTCTGATTCTGAACAAAATAAAACTCTCACTCATCAAACGGCAGGGTAGACGGACGGATACCTACAGTGCGAAGTTTGTAGATCAAATCAAAAACCAAACCGCTCGATCGGTGTTGGCGTGACACTGACTGACAATTAGTTTGCGTTTTGTTCATTCATTGGAATAAGAAAACCGATACGCCATCTATCAAGGAGTAGCAATTACTATTTACTATCCTACAAAAGTCGTGAGATTTGATAAGTTCATAAAAATGCCGCCAGAAGAACATCGATAGTGTGTCGATAGTAATGAAATTTTCAAATTTATGAAAGTTTTGATTTAAAATCACACAATTTAATTATATTGTAATCAAGGGTTTTTACCGAAAAGAGTTCAGACATTTTATAAAGAAATTCTTTATTGTTTTGTCAGTTTACACAAACCTCGATAACTAAGTGTAATACACCTAACGCCATCCATTGTCATTTTTTTGAACTAAAAAACTTTTATATGGAATGAGACCCCATGGTTTTGTTAAAAATATTGAGTAAATATTAATTAGTAACCTTCGGTTTTTTAGTATTGAACATCAATTGCGCCATCAAAGATATAAAAACATCTGTGTAATATAACCCAAATTGAAAGCTTTTGTAACTTTCGACCTAACTTAAAGTCGTTATGTCCCGTAAGGCACGTTCATAAATAATAATTGACCGTAGACGTGCAGCCCAGTTACCAGTCGACCGAATAAGGAAGAGTGCACTTGAACAAATAATCTCGCTCGTTTATTTAGAAGCTGCCGCTGCATTCGTAAAATACGCCAGTGGGATTCGAGTGGGCTCCAGGCGTAATATGAATTTAACTCCTACTCAATCTTGACATGATATTGGTTTCCCTTGTTATTGTCGTTACCTTTTTCGCCTGAATGTCTTACTTATCGAAATCCAACTCATTTTAAATTACCATAATACCTATACCACCTTTTTCCATCAATTTACTACTTAAGTGCTATATTCTAACCATGTTGTACGAATGCGTGCAGCAAACATTGAAAACGACTTCTTAGCTAGGTGTGTCTGCTTGTTATGCATAAAACAAATTCATTGTTTGACCAAGCACTTAGTTTGTGATGTGAATTTTCTAAGCATTTCACCAGTAGGTTTCTCGTTTCCTATAACTATTTGCTAATTTTATTGTAGGTTTCTATAAATCTCGCTGCATGTATGTGAATATCATGTTACACTTTATCTACAACTCCAATTCAGACCATAATCTTTATTATTTTAAATTCCAATTCAAAGTATAATTAAAATAATTACATCCAGAATACAGTCACATTCTTACAATAAACGTTGCTGAACAAAAACACGCCAAGCGCACATCGCCCCCTGCCTGTTGTATAAGGCTAGTAGGAATATTTTTGATCGTGTCATTAAGCTTTAAAAGTGCCGATGATTCCAGCTGTTGATAAATAATTATGCTCCACCTGCCTCGTCCCCGCAATACATATATTTTTTAAAGTTCTGCAAAACACGATAAAACCTTTGTTTAAAATGAGGCTTACACAATTTTTATAATAATTGTCTGAAAACTGAAAAGTTTCACGAATTCAACGCATATTTACGAATAAATCTTACATCATTACATTGCTGATTACGGGATCAGCATTCCATTACCAAGGAGAAACAGATACTCAAAGTTGCTCTACCGTATTGGAATGCCGCTGAATAACTTTGTGCTGAAACCTGGAAATTGAATACCACAACAGGTAGAGCAACACTTTCGAAATCATAAAATATTTGCACGGGGCCGTTACATTGTACCTCGTTTTACTACTAGCTGGGCACGCGCAAAAGGTGTCCTGGGCATATGGGGGAGATCTATCAATGATGCCTGCCACTGGCACACACCATAATTGTTAAACGAGTACTTGCAAACAGGTGATCGCACAATTTATTAAATGTTTGTTTAATTACATTGAAATAGCTGCACGGTAAAATACAATTAAAGAATGTATTTCTGGTGTTCCTGTCGTATATGCAACACGCAGGTTGTCTATGAAAGTTACATAGAGGGTCGTTACCCTCGCTTTTAATTTTGCTAAGTGCGTTCCTGTGACGCAGCAAACAAAGGGTCCCTTGTCCAGACTACGCCCACAACCACTATTACGAGTTTATAAAGCAATTTATGTGCATGACTCACTGGACGATATCACATCAAAATTTTACAACCAATATTTATGATAGCTAAAATAATTACTTATTTCGTATTAATGAAACACCGGTTTAAAGCGAGCAATTTAACTCGTTCGCTGAGGGGCGTACAGCTGGTTACGGAGTAATTGAGTCCGTAGCTGAAGATATGGAGAGATCTATGTCGGTCTGTGGTCATCTCTGATTACTTAAACCGAATAGAAATCACAGTTATGTTGGCCAGCCAGAAGGAAGATTATTAGCAATGTATACACAGGGAAAGCCTGACGTTTCTTTCATTTATGGTCTGGCTGGAATGATCATGCTCATATTACAACTGAAGCTGCTCACTTTACGGCCGTATGATGAGGCATAGAAGCTCACGTAAATGTAGAGATTATACTTTATGCCCTCGAGCAAGCTATAGCAATCTTGCAAAATATAAGGCACACTAAAACAATGTGCGAGTAGATAGTAACGGTAAATTGACAGTCACAACGAATAATAAACACATTAATAATGATGTTTTATTGTTATAGGCGCACGTGGTGTCGGCCTTCGAGCAGAGTCTCTCCAACATGACGACGCGACTGCACTCGCTCACAGCCACCGCTGAGAGAAAGGTAATAAACGAACTGTTTCCATCGTTATATCAAAGTGCATCCTTTAAATTCAATTTATGAACGCCTTTTACTACCTACCTTGAAAGCAGTGAAAGCTTATTCAGGCAAATCCTGACCGTATTTTTAGCTGGTTCGAAAATTCAACTTAGTTTATTTTACATGGTAAACATGAACAGAACTACCCTTCATTACTTTTCGAAGGAAAAGGTTTAGTTAGTTGTGTACTTAGCCGGCGCCGTGTAGAGGCAGATCCCTGGAAAAAAAATCTTTGCACGCACTTTATGTCCACCCAAGGCTTAGCGTAGACAGTTCATTTGGTTACGCACTTATCGCTTTCAGTTTTCCCAGCAGATATTTCTCACTTTACAAATTGCATTTCCAATATTTATCATTTGCGTTTACCTTTCACATGGACATATACATGGACGGCCAGCATTCGTGCAATTAGGTTCATACAATCCCAAGTTTTGATTCTCTCCACGCGTCACGCAACGGCCGTCATGTCAATTAGATAAAGCGATGTGTGTGAACGCCCAAGTCACCGGTTTGGCTCCGATAGACCGGTTACAGCGGATGCTAATGACTTTCTTTTAATTACTACTTGTGTTTTATTTAATAACTTTTTGTTTTAGGATTCTGAGTTAACGGAGCTTCGGCAGACCATCGAACTTTTGAGGAAGCAATCGATTCAAGCTGGACTCACCACGGCACACATGCAATCCATGGGCATCCGGGCAGACGGTGTTAACGTGACTGGGCAGGCAAGTACATTTCAAGCTAAATCAACTATTCGACCAGCTAGAAATCGTATTTTACGAGGTACCGTAACCTTGGAGTCGTGTATCCCCGTAATTTACCCTGATGAGTGCGAAGTAACAAACCGCAATAGACGCGTACGAGGAGCTATGAAGTCGGGATCAGTATTCACACATAAATTCCGCTTCACTTAATGCCGTGGGAATATAATGTAACTTCCGATTTGAATGCAATTTACATATTAAAGCACATGTAGGTTAAATTGAACAAGCACGATTATTACAGCCCAGAGATTGGGAGCGCTTATATTATCCCCAATGAGATAGCTTCATTATATTGAAATCTACCTTGTACGTGCTTCCGTAGATAATTTTATCTCAATTAGTATTCTTGTGAGGAAACACCGATGTCGGTCAATGCGATCAACCATCAATCATATGCATTTGCAAGACATTAGAGTTAGTAATGAGATCAAGTGTAGAGCTTTTTACTTGTATCTCTCCCGGAAGTCGTATAATGATCTCAAGAACCTTTCGATGATTTCACATTAGACGCGACCATAAATAGAATCGAATAAGGCGAAGTAGCATTTACATTAAATTGGCCGTCAATAGACGTGTCCCCATTTCGTTTCATACCAATGATGGGACGAGCGATCTGTAAGTTTCTCTAATGAATGTACCTATTAGATTCCATGCGTTGCCTTGACATGCAAATTACCCTTATATGGACAACAACAAATAGCGCAACAGTGCATTTACAATTTTCAAACGCCGTAAATCATATTAAAATTGTTCGGGAGAGAGTATCCATATTTTATACTTCGTACATAAGTTATAGTCTGTTCAAAAGGCGAAAAGGCCACTCTGGTCGTTGCCTAGTTTTCATAGAAAAGATGTAGTAACTACCTGAGTTCTTTTATGTCGGTACTTTCACGATAATGATGTCATAGTTTTTATCTACTTTTAATTGAGTTGACCTAAATCACTGCACTCTACTATTAACCTTAATTAGGGATACGAAGTGACATAAGAGCATCTAAAAATACTTACTATTATACTTGAGTGAATAATGCAATACAAAGTGATTTCTGTAATGCAACCAGTATAATAGTCATGTTCCGGTTATTATACCTACTGTGTTCCGGTTTGAAGGGATAGACGGTGAAATCACAACAACGAGGTTCACCTTCTATCTTCTCAAGGCTGGCCAGAATACGATACATCGTTGCTATTTCTAAAGACCGACTTCTCGAAGTCGGCGTCTTCTGATCTGTGATTTGGTCATAACTTATCCTGGATAGATAATTGATTTTAACCAATTTTCTTTAAAGACATTTGAAATTGTCTAGGGGTTTCTTCGGGCGATCAGTTTAATAGCAGTCTACAGCTCGACGTCCATACTAATATTATAAATGCGAAAGTAATTCCATCTGTCCGTGACCTTTTGATGACTAGGCGGCTGAACGTATCTTACCAAATGTAAGGTGAGTGTATGCTTGGGAAGGACATAGGTTAATTCGAAGCCGCGGTCACAAGCTAGTGTTATAAATTTAGACTAAACCTAAAGTCGAACGCTTATCTATCTTATTTATGTTATCTTCCGTTGGTCTGGGTGTTTTCTATGTTTAATAAAAATATCTATCTATGTAGTGTATTGTATTAAGTATATCAGTTATCTAGTACCCATAACACAAGCTCTGCTTAGCTTGAGGCTAGATAATGCTGTGTGAATTGTCCAGCATTATTATTATTATTATCTAACCATAGCAGCGGGCGAAGGTCCGCCTGCGACGCAGGAAGTTGCGGGTTCAATTCCCGCCTCGGAACAAATTTGTGTGCGATCTGCAGAAATGTGTTCCGTTGGTCTGGGTGTTTTATATCTATAATAATATCTATCTATGTAGTGTATTGTACTAAGTATATCAGTTATCTAGTACCTTGTCCAGCATTATTTATTTATAGCAAAATCACCATAAATACCTACACAATAGGTACTGTACTGATTGTGAAATTCCTTTGTTAGCAGGATAGCAACCCGCCTGCGACCCAGTCGTCGCCGCAGAGGCTCGCCCAGACCGGCAACGGAGCCATCACTCGGCATCTCTCCACGGACAGTGTATCCAGCATCAACAGCCTCAGTAGCGGCTCTTCCGCGCCTCATGACAAGAAGCACAAGAAGAAAGGATGGGTATGTTCTTTAAATGTCACCAAGTTTTTCAAAACGACGTATAACACATTCATTGCCCATGACGCACATGTAGTCTTCCTTTACTACCGCTGCGGCGCGGCGCCCGCGCCCCTTCCTAGAGGTTGGGCAGTGAATGTGATAATGATAACCACGTCATAGCAGAAAGACCACCATACATACAGATGTCATGGCTAGCTTTACGAATCGTCCGTGCGTTGTTATTCAATTAGTTCTTTGAGTCACGCATCATAACGACTTTGTAATTTGTTTTATTTTATTAAGATTTACTTCGTACCTTGGACGTTCACATTACACCTGCAACTGAGAATAGAACCTAAGATCATAAAATATCAACGCATTTTATCAAGGAAAGCTACTGATGAAGTTGTCCCATTTTACCTTATCAGAACTTCCTTCGCTGAAACGCGGTTAGTGAGCCGGCGGCGTTTTGTAATAAAGCGAAGGTATTTAACCATCTCAATCAACTTACAAAGTAACAAACACGAACCAACTTATGCAATTCCGCAAACACACGCAAAGACATCTGCGTAAACAATTATGCCCGAAAAACTCCAATTAAAACACATGCAATTTGTAAAGTAGGCCGCGGTACGTACATTTCTAAAGAAGGCCAACCCATTACATAAAACCTTGTTTAAAGGAAATAAACAAATTATTATCATACACTCATTTATTCTTCAATCTCGTTTATAAAATACGTTTTTACTATAGACAATAAAATGTGATAAAACTATTCTACAGTAAAAAATATATCGGCACGGTGAATCACCGGCCGCGAAACTAGGCTCAAGCGGCCGGTGACTAGGGCTGCAGAGAGAGGAACTTCCTGACGATGCGCGCCTAGTCCAGGAGTACAGCATTTTGAATCTGGCCCTTGATCCAACTTCCTAGCGAGAGTCTCTTGAGATGTTGATCGAGACTCTTCGCTATTACGTCGTTAACCGAAACGACTATCGGGACGATATACTAATTTCTTAGAAATCAAATAATATCGTAAAAATTTTTGAGTTCGGCGGGATTTGAACCCGCATCCTTCCGTCAGTACCGGAATGTGCTAACCAACTACACCACGAGGTCAAGTGACGCAGGAGTCGAAAATCTTTGCGACTTTCTACGGACTGTAGCGCCGTTAGCTCCACCTACAGGGGAAACATTGAAGTTTATCCATTCCTGTTCAAAGACTAAAGTTACGTTTTAGTTCGTTTGACGAGAGGTGTCGCGTTGCTCACAATCCAAAGTTTTTTTTTTTAATTAGCCAGAGTGTGACTTTACTTTAGATTAATATAATTATATTATTTGTATCTTTACAATTACCTGCTTAAATTGTTAAAAAATTGTACGTCCGGTTAAAATTGTTGAAACATTTATTTGATTTTAAGACCTTAATGTAACACCATTTCACAATAAAATTATTCTATTCTATTATTACATTAATAATAATCATGTTTTCGTTCAACAGTTGCGCTCCTCCTTCACGAAAGCCTTCTCAAGAAACGCCAAGATATCTAAAACAGCGAAGCACGCGTCCCTAGGGCAGCTGTCATCTCAAGACAGCTCGTCCGGATCCCACCACTACGACGACCCGCACGTGATTCGAGAAGGAAGCAACGAGAACAGTCTCGAACATTCGCACGAGGCGTTACCCGACCTCAAGGAGAAGGGCCCTGCGGCCAAGACTGATGAGACCAAAGGTAAAAAAAAAAATTGATGTGCTATTCACACAGCAAGTTAAGCCCCAAGTTAAGCAGAGCTTGTGTTATGGGTATTATATAACTGATATACTTAATACAATACACTACATAGATAGATATTTTTTATTATACATAGAAAACATCCAGACCAACGGAACAAATTTCTGCAGATCGTACACAAATTTGTTGCGAGGCGGGAATCGAACCCGCAACCTCCTGCGTCGCAGGCGGTGCGCCACGGAGGTCGTCAAACGTCAGGTGAGACGTGTGAAATACATACTCCGGAAATTGATATTTCAGTGTCTTCCAGAGGTCTCTTGGTGTAGCAATTTCGGTTGTTACTATTTATATCAACTTTGTAATCTATTGTATATATTGACGACCTCAGTAGCGCAGCGGGCGAAGGTCCGCCTGCGACGCAGGAGGTTGCGGGTTCGATTCCCGCCTCGGGACAAATGTTTGTACGATCTGCAGATATTTGTTCAGGGTGTCTGGATGTTTTTCTATGTATAATAAAAAATATCTATCTATGTAGTGTATTGTATTACGTATATCAGTCATCTAGTACCGCATAACACAAGCTCTGCTTAGATTGGGGCTAGATAATGCTGTGTGTAATGTCCAGCATTATTTATTTATTATCTATCGAAAAATAACAACTAACAGGCTAAAGGTTTCTTCGTGGCTTATTTACTTTAGTCTGCATAACGAAGCGACAAAAATCATAAATATCACTTTATTTCCGTGTCAGTGTTATGTTTACAATTTGACCTTTTCTAAGTGTACATTTATTGTATTTATGGAAATGAGAGATTTTGATTTTTTGAATCAAAATATTACTCATAAATAATGAACGACTACTGGTAAAGTGTTTCCGGTATTAGCTTCATTACTATAACTATCCCATCATCATAGATAACTTAAGCCCACTGCTGATCAGTAATAACTGTAATAAGTATAACCGCAACAAAGTAACCGTAGACTTAACCTTATGTTTATTACAACAACGATGATAGAGACACAAAAAAAATCCTTTAAAACCTTTTACCGCCGACATAAAGATGTTTTGATGGGCGCAATCCGATTACGTAGAGCTTCTTATCTCTACTTACAATTAAGATAATTCTTCCCTTCTGTTCCGATCGCGACTTTAGCTGTGAAACGAGGGACACTCGCCTTACGTAAATTGATCCTGTAAGTGTACGGGACCATTGTTAAACGCCGACGCTTTTAACCTTTGTTAGATAGGGTCACTTTTTGAATAATCATGCTGTTAAGGGTCCGGCGACGGATGAATTTCCCATACAAACGTAGTACCAAAATGATTTTTTATTTGAGAATATTTTCACCATGGTTTGCTATTATTTATTTTATTTTATTTTACGAATTTTAGGAAAACTTACAGCTATGACTTTACAATAAGGTATTTTCTTAATATAACATGCATGATACATGCATGATATTCTACTGAGGGCTAATTACAAGTTTCCACTTATATTTATTTACCAATAAACTTAGGTAAAAATCAGTAGACGACGATATAAAAGAAAGTGCAAGTAAAAAGGAATGTAAGTTAGCTACAAACAAAAAGATAAAAACACAAAAAGGTAAATTAAATTAGAAAGAGGTGATTACCTAAATACTACAATCTAATCTAACACATAAGCAATAGGCTAATAAGAAAATATAATCCTAAGTTGATTCTTAGTTTAGTCGCTGTCCAAAAAGAAATTATCATTAAGAATCCGCTTTAATTTACTCACTGATGTATTAAAGATATCAACATCGACATTTACTTTTGCTAAAGAGTTGAAAGAGTTACTTGCTCTTATAATAAATGCGTTCTGCCTGTAGTTAGTATTAACGCGCGGTACGTACAACGTATTCGGGTTTCTCAAAGCTCTGCTCTTGTGTGAGAATAGTATTTATTTAGGTTCATGCCACAAGCTTTTTTCAAAATACTTATCTACACAAATACTAAGAAAACATTCATTCTATAATGTAAAAATGCGATTCGGTTTAATTTCATTTCAGAAAGGTATTTTGAAAATAAATTGTGGCAGGAACCTAGATAAATACTATTTTAATACAAATAATAGCAGACCATGGTAAAAATATGCTCAAATTACAAATCATTTTGGTAGTGCTTTTGTATAGAAAATCATACATCCCCGGACCCTTAAATAATAGATTCAGGCGTTACTTTGCGGAGATCCATTGTATAATATTAGGATAAAACAATATTTAGTAACAATTCCGCGCAATATTTAGTGACAACAATGCTGTAACAACTTGAACACAATTTACAAATAGGGCTGACGACGAACAAAGCCCTAACAATCTGAGTGCAAAAGCAAATTGAATAATGATCCAACCACAAAGTCTACAGCGTAGTCAAGCTAAAAACAAGCTAACAAGATACGGCAAGAAGTTTCCCGCTTAGCAAACAATGCTCGACAGTTTGCGCGCTCGGAAAATTAGCTCGCAGAGAAAGCTGGATGTTTAATCTGTCTATCCCCAGCTAAGCCTTGCGGGCTTTTGAGTTATGGCTTGCGAATGAAAATTTAATTAACCTGACGAACTGATTTTTATGTGCTCGTGCTATAATCCTCATAAGTCTAGTTTAATTAACCATTAACTTACAAAATCCGTTTATTTGCTTTTATTAGATTTGTTTGGCAGTTAACTTAATTAATTAATAACGTTACAACTGTTAATCTATAAATTTTTAAGTATGGTTACATGATGATGATTGACAAACTCCGTGGCGCAGCGGGCAAAGGTCCGCCTGCGACGCAAGAGGTTGCGGGTTCGATTCCCGTCTCGGAACCAATTAGTGTACGATCTGCAGAAATTTGTTCCGTTGGTCTGGGTGTTTTATATGTATAATAAAAAATATCTATCTATGTAGTGTGTATTAAGTATATCAGTTATCTAGTACCCATAACACAAGCTCTGCTTAGCTTGGGGCTAGATAATGCTGTGTGAATTGACCAGCATTATTTATTATTTATTTGTTATGATCATCATATCGAAATTATTCGGACATGAAGACTGAAACTAAGTTCTACACTATTTTCAATTTTCAGAAAAACCAGAAGATGCACACTTGGTTGATGAGCTAAAACGACAACTTCGCGAAAAGGATTTGGTGCTAACAGACATAAGATTAGAAGCTTTAAGCTCAGCGCATCAACTGGAGAATCTAAAAGACACTGTGATTAAAATGCGGGTAGGTTTCGTCACATTAAGACTATATAAAGTACCTAAAATTATTTAGGAGTTATTTAACTGATTGAAAAAACATCTGAGCGTCTGGTCGAAGCGACGCGCGACCCGAGAGCTGGTCAGTATCTGGCGCAGCGCATCAGCATTGCCATACAGCGGGGCAATGCAGCCAGCGCCTTTGGGACGCTTCCGACTGGTATTGATATGGATCATTTGAGCTACCTGTAGATTGTTTGCAGCAGTCTGCAGTTAGCTCAATGATTTCATTTGTAAATACTAGTTCTAATTTATTTCTATTATTTGATTGTCATTTCATTTGTGAGAAAAGTGTAATGTTTTAATTGACTTGGATATATTTCAGAATGAAATGCTGAACCTGAAACAAAACAATGAGCGACTACAAAGGCTAGTGACGTCACGATCGCTGGCTGGCAGTCAGACATCGCTTGGCACGGGCGGCTCGGCTGTTGAAGACCCCCGGAGATTCAGCTTAGCTGATCAGGCTACTATGCATCAGGTAATACTCCTCACTGTTCATCTTTACATAATAGGACATGGTCACTTACTGCCTTCATTTAAAGTTTCAAGTACTACACTTATCCAATAAAGTATTATAGTTACGGTATTTTATTTTATTAAAAGACAAAACTTACTGCACTAATCGCCATAGTAAAATCAGCAGAAAAAACAAATGAGTTCCATTTTGATCCCTGATTTATACTAATTGACAATTTAAAATCACCACGAACAAAAACAAATGAGTTGCGATATTCTTTACTATTGTTTTATAAAAAAAAACTAGCTTCTGCTCGCGGCATCGCACGCGTTGTTTTTGTGGAAACGTTCAAAGGTAATTTTTTATCCCATGGGAACTGATTTATGGGATAAAAAGCCTATGTTTGATTCCAGGCTTAGAGCTACACCGATGCAAAATTTCAGCTCAATCTATCCAGTAGTTTTGGCGTGAAGACGTAACAAACATCCATCATAATATTAGTGTGATATTAATCCCACAAGACGGGTACCCAGTTCTAAATCCGTAGGTAATTGTTTCACAGGCGACATTAGACATGCACTCGCAACCACTCGACCTAGACTTCAACTGTATGACGTCGACCCCTACAATGGACTTCTCAAAGAAAGGCTCCCCCAAATCTTCAATGGGAGAACCGATCTACGGAAACAAAGCCGTGTGTGAGCTCAACGAAAACAGCGAGGCTTTGTTGACCGCTCTGAATGGTGCCAGCGACTTGTTTGCGAATGGAGGAGAAAGGCTCAGCGGAGACTATGATATCAATAGTGTATTGCCGCCTCCGAAGAGTCGAGAACTGGCCATCGGAGAGAGCTATTCAGATATTGGTGAGTTTCGATCCCATGACCTCGATTACAATACATTCTAATAATAATAATAAAATCATTAATTACCTGAATAATTCCACTGCTTAAATATGTAAACCTGCATGTATAGATATACAATTTACTAAAAGAACTAACAATATAATAAAATAACTAAGTAGGTACATAATTAACGTAATAATCTAGCTATTCCATTATGATGACATTAGTAGCAATAGCTTTTTTCAGGCAAAAGGAATAAGCTTAGCATAATGCCGACAAGCTTATCAACTTCAAACGATAAGTACTAACATTTTAAAGCTTCTTTAATATCTTTTCGAACGCTGACTACAAAGTCTGCGAAATTTCTAAAAGAGATGTTCCTTAAATAATGCCTGAAGCTCCGGTTATGGTAAATACGTGAGCAGCACCAATGATATCCGTCCTCACAAATCGATTCCTAACAGTAATTGACAGGGAAAAGCTTTCGCAATTCAATTAACTTGTAAACAAGAAGCCCACCCAAGTTCTGACAGACCATCAACATTAAATTTTACTACAATCACTACACATGAGCCGTAATCCCTTATTGAAGGTTATTGCTAATAAAAAAACATCATAGATAGATAGATAGATAGAAAATACTTATATTGCACACCTAAAACTAAGAAACAATTTAAAAATAAATAATTATAAGCTAAGTGACAATTGGCGGTCTTATCGCTCAAGAGCGATCGCCAGACAACCTGGTATGGATAGGATCGTCGGATATGTACATGGGGTAAGATTTGTGTGCATCTGATATGGTACTACTTTAATAAAAATATTACTAGGTAGTAAGAACTTTGGTTCCTACTCAAAAATAAATAATAACATACTTCAATAAAATTACAAAAATACATACACACCTATACCTATAAACCTTCATACGTATTCATACTCTGCTTTCTCGTAGTAACACAGTAATAGTTTCAAGTGCAAGTTTCACTACGATACTTAATTTATAAATTAATTGCAGGTGTGGCCGATAGCCAAGGTGATACTACAGATGGAAAGAAAATAGCAATAGCAGTATACTTAGGACAACCAGACTCATTCCAAAGATATTTCGAAGAGGTTCAAGACACACTTACAGAGTCCGAATGCAGATTCTACGCGAAGCAATCAGCCAGCGCTTACAACAACCACTTCGACAAACAGCCCAGCTTCGAATCGCCCCGAATATCCCAAACACATAGTCCAGAAACAGAGACACAAGACTACCCCCACATAAACAAATCCAACACGAATAGCCTTAAAAGTAACAAGTCCGCTCACAGCAGCTCTTACAAAAACGTGTACAACAGTGACTCGACAATAAACAGTAATGAATACACTATCGCGTACACTTACATCTCTGGCAAAACAACTTGGCAGAACTTAGATTACATAGTTAGGAAAACTTTCAAAGATTACCTGTCTAGAATAGACTTGGGTACGAATCTTGGACTGAACACGGATTCCATAACTTCTTATCACTTGGGCGAGGCGACTCGCGGTCCGGAGATCGGATTTCCAGAGTTGCTGCCTTGCGGTTACATTATTGGAACCGTCAACACGCTGTATATTTGTCTTCAAGGCGTAGGAAGCTTGGCATTCGATAGCCTTATACCAAAAAATATTGTATATAGGTAAGTTCTTCTATAAATCTTGTACACGAAATATAACATCCACAGGCCTCTATAATTTCACTCGATTACGTCAATAAGCACAGTGTCGGTCAGAATTGGTGATCTAGATTATCTTCTCTTTAAAACAATGTGTAATAAGTATTCTATAATATTTCACTTATGCATACCGTGTAGCATACAGTAATAATGTTGAGCTGAAATTTGAAATAAGATAAATTTGCTATTTTAAATCCTAGTAACCTTTAAGCGAGAATGATCTTTAAGGTTGTCACCAATAATGACCGCAACTGTAACCTAAAAACTATAATATGTATTAAGATTGTGATGATTTTTATGGGACGGTATGGTCACTAAGCGACAGTCCATTATAAATAAATGAGTAGGACCTAAAACTAAGTAATGTTTCAGATACGTTTCGCTACTGACTGAGCACCGAAGGGTTATACTTTGCGGGCCCAGTGGTACTGGGAAGTCGTATTTAGCAGCAAAGTTAGCTGAGTTCTACGTTCAAAAGACGCAGCGCAGAGGAGTCCCCGCCGAAGCTGTGGCTACTTTCAAGTTAGTATTAATTCAATGTATAAATTTAACCTATCTATTATACCTTAGGAAAGGTCCTAAGGTAGGATACCTCGCCTATTTACCTTAGGACGTTTCCTACCACGGCATATTGTGAGATCTATGCTAAGGCCATGTCAATAATGAATAATGTAGCTTTCTATGAGTGCAGAATGTTCATATTCGGACCAGTAGTTTCAGCAATTACTCGCAAACTTAATTATAACAAACAATTTTTTCCCTCTTATATTAGTGTAAGATTATCCTCGAGTATCAGGGACATTTAATTGACCTAACCTTTATGAAGAATTCTGGCCGAAGAATGTGCTGTTCCGGCGTTTACGCGGACGATTACCGGTCGCAGCACATATCGCGTGTCACACGTCGCCGACACTACGTGCTAGTAAATAGTTTTATTTTATGTATGTTAGACTAAGGTATATATTTTATATGGGCCGTAGTTTTTAAGTATTTTACATCCTGTACTTAGACTAATGTTGCCTGAAATAAATGAATTATTATTATTATTATTATTATTATTTATTTTGTAGCGTGGACCGTAAATCCTGTAACGAGCTGCGAGCGTACCTCGCCAACATCGCAGAGCAATGCAGCGCGGCGGTCGCGGGCGAGGAGGCGGCGCTACCATCGGTCGTCGTACTGGACAACTTGCAGCACGCCTCGGCTTTAGGGGACGCTTTCGCGGGCCTCCTACCGCCTGATAATAGAAACATGCCGGTTATTATTGGTAATTAACTGTTTATCTCATACAATAAACTTAAAGTACCTTTAGATGGGTTTTCTATCGATTTACTTACGATACGCTGATTTATATGTATAATACTGCCCCAGAAACTTCTATTCCATTTGACTGGACCATGATTATAAATAAAAAAATAAAACGTTTACCGTCAGAAATTGATCCGATTAAATCCAATGTGCTTGCCTTGCACATTGGATTTTAGATCAGTCTTGCCTCTGAAACTGATAATAAAAGTGTTTCTCAATTTTTAGGAACAATGTCACAAGCAACATGCAATACAACAAACCTGCAACTGCACCATAACTTCAGGTGGCTTCTCACCGCCAACCACATGGAACCGGTCAAGGGTTTCTTAGCAAGGTAAGTCAAATCAAATCATTTATTTGCCGAATACATTATTACAGGTACATGTTCTGACATGGCTGTCTTCATCAAGATCTGTCTTATGACTAGAGTGATGTCAAATGTATTCAACCCGCAAGCAGGTGTGCAAATATTAAATCACAGTGATTCAAATCGTTATAATTATCAATATTGAAAATAATCAAGGATACAATCGAAAATAAATATATGTAATATGTAGTTAACAATCAGAAAATTAATTAACAATCGTGGTCAAAAAATAATAAATTATCCTATTTAAAATTAATATATTCATTTACACTATAGAAACATTTGTCAAGCAACCACTTATTTAATTTTTGTTTAAATAAATTACCATTGAGTTCTTTATTAGATTCTGGTAACTTATTAAAGATAATGATGCACATATTAAATACATTTTTCTCATAGATCCGCTTATGGCATTGTGGATTGTATAACAGATTATTGAATTTCGCTCTTTTTTGTCGAGTGATTATACCTTACGTTTGGAAAGATTTTACAAACATGCATAGGTCTCTAATGTACATGCAAGGTAGAGGCATAATATTACAGATCTTAAACAGAGGCTTGCAAGAGTCACGAACCCAAGCCTTGTTAATAACTCTGAGACATCTCTTTTGTACTCTAAGTCTCCTAGGGATTCCACATAATTATACTAACACATTTATTGAGCATGACGCACATGCACGTATTCACCCTCTCCTACCCGAGGCTGGCAGTGAATGGGTTTTAAGTCGCTTATTTTGTGCCACACTAAGATTGGACAAGCGAATGGCCCATTCTGCAAATTAAAACTAGTTCTCTACAACTTCACAGCTACACCATTTAGGCCCAATACTATAAGAAGCAAAAAATCTATTCGGAAAGACTACAATGGATTCTTGTTTCAGGTACCTCCGCCGCAAACTCTTCTCGATGGAACTAAGGCTCGGTCGGCGCGATCCAGAACTGGCGACTGTTCTAGAATGGCTGCCAGGCGTGTGGTCCACTCTCAATGCCTTCCTAGAAGCACATTCCTCTAGCGACGTCACTGTTGGACCTCGACTGTTCCTCGCATGTCCTATGGATTTGGAGGCTAGCCAGGTAAGACATTCCTTAATTTGTAAGATGCCAACTCTTCACTGTAAATGAGGGAATTGATAAATATGTAATTCTAACTACCCATGCTTAATCAAGCATGATTAAATGGTATTTATGTAATTAAATACCCTTTGAAGTTATACTGTCACCATTTGCCAGTCCAAGCCAAGACAGAATAGACTTACTAATCGCTTTTCAAAGCTAAGCTAAGCAATTGATAAGTTACCTTCGATCATCGATCGATGTTGGTTACAAATGATTACCTACTTGGTACTTTACCTACTAGTCTCTTTTTTTCTCAGTTTTATTGAAAGACTCAAAAAAAGAGACTGAGAAAAAAAAGAGACTAGTGCCTCAGGAGCTCCTTAATTCCTTTCATTCCTCCCGCATTCGAACTCACATCACCTTCGCCTCCCCACACCAGGTGTCTCCTGTTGTCCAGACTCTAACGAGACTGTTGCTTCAGGAGCACTTAACAACACATTACTAAATAAATAAATACAAAATACAAATAAATTACACACACACACACACACACACTCATACATACACGCACGCTCGCTAAAACACACGTCGCGAAGCCACTGAAATAAATTTCTCAGTTTACTGTTTATTCTGTACTAACTTTTTGTTTTGTGGTTAACGTTTCTTTTTATTTATCAACTTCACTGACCTTTCTGTTACTTCTTCGATCTTTATGTTTACTTTTTCGATGTAATCCTATAATTAGCCTTAATATACTGCATAAGTCTTATACTGTTTTATATAAAATGTACTGCTGTCGGATTACTTAATAAATAAATAAAACGCAT
The DNA here is from genome assembly GCA_949316285.1 of Eupithecia subumbrata. NCBI lineage: Eukaryota > Metazoa > Arthropoda > Insecta > Lepidoptera > Geometridae > Eupithecia > Eupithecia subumbrata. Next base: position 2,704,721 of record OX438648.1, read on the forward strand.
ACAAATCTGACTTTTTTATGCAAACCAATATTGTTTTTCGCAGGCGTGGTTCGCGGATGTGTGGAACTACAGTATAGTTCCATACGCGTCGGAGGCGGTTCGTGAAGGGATCGCATTGTACGGGCGACGAAGACACGCGGCAGTGGATCCGTTGCATCACGTCAAGTCTACCTACCCGTGGAGGGAACCTAACCACTCTCATGTATGTTTTACCTTTTACAATACTAATTGTGAGCAGAACCTGTATTCTTAAAAACGAAATCGAAATTTCTGATCTGTCTTCGTGTAAAAGTTAATCTTATGCAAGCGACATAAGAGTTGGTTTTGCTAGACAACGAAAACAAAACTTCGATTTTCCTTTTCCGAGTAGGCCCCCTGAATCATCACATCAATCTCGGGCCCACATAATTTTTTTACGGTATCTTAATACTGATTAATTTTACTTTTTACAGACATTGAGAGCTATTACCGTGGAAGATTTAAGCATTGAAGAATCGAATGCCGAACAAAACCAAAACAACAATCAAGACCCGTTGGTAAGCTACTCATTATTCTTTTCTTGTCTGTTGGATCGCATTAGCATTATTCCGAGGTACTTGCCTACTACGCCACGCTGGGCCGCGGCCGCTAACTCGAAAGTTATTAATCTCAAATTTTTGTTTCAGTTGAACATGCTAATGAGACTACAAGAAGCTGCCAATTACAGCGGAAACCAAAGTCAGGACTCTGACAACGCCAGTATGGACTCGAATCTAACTCATGACAGCTCCATGGGCAATGAGCTTTAAGAATTATTGACATTTGTGACTGTTCCACATTCACTTTTCTCAATGACTCATGTTCTGTTTTAACTTTGCTGGTATCTATTTAGAGACAACACTTTGCTTTTCATTAAAATCTAAAAGCCTGACATTTGGTTGTATACCTGTGTTTGATTCGCGTTAAATATTATTTATAAAGCCAAATATTTGCCATATTTTGTACATTATTTATATTTATTTATGTGTACCTACACTAAGTGTAGTCTTAATTTCGAATCTGTTATGTTAAGAATCATTTTTCAGTGATATTAAGTAAATAGATAGTTAGCTACTTAACGATTATAATCATTATTGAAAGGATCTTGCTTTGCGGTATTTGTTTTTAAGCAAATATTTTAAGCATAAGTAGTACCTTTCTTGAGTTATTTTTATTTACACCGTAAGCAGTATCTCTTCAAATTTAATTATTATGAATGAGAAAATAATAACAGTGCCTGGAGCTATATTTTTTCCATTTTTATAAATTCATACGTAGTAGGACTGTAACTGTTTAATATACATACATAATACTAAAGCAATGTGGCTTTTACTGTTGTTATATTTTTCAAATGTACGATACAAACCGCATTTGTATTACTATGACGCGATTGTAATTACTATAATAAAAGTGTAATTTTTATACCTATTTCATATTAAAACTCATGTACCTACTAAAAATATTTAAGTGTAAATATGTTTAAACATATGATTTTTTTCTATGCAAATTCAAAATAAATAACCGCTACTATGCCCTATAGATAGTTTTGTATAGAAATTGTGTAACTCTACAGTTTGTTTGGTATGGATTGACTTGTGTGCATAAAGGAAACGTGATATCTACAATCTATGCTTTACAGAAATTGTGAAATAAAATTGAGTAAAAATCAACTGTTATTTTCATTGCTGTAAAATAACATTTAAAATCCAGCTTGACTAAAATACAAGTACCTTTAACAAAGCAAACTATTAGCTAGGGTAGCTGGCATGGGATTTCAAATTATTTAGGTATGATGAATAAATAACTAAAATAGTCTGATGATGATTATGAAGAAATACACAATTTTTGGAAATGCAATTTATTGGCAGCACAGCTCAGAAACGTATTACAGACTTATTAACAGGAGCAATTTGGACGGAACCATGTTTTGTTTTATAGGACTAGAACATTTACTGAACTATCAAAGGAACTATTGTTATTACATGTAGGTAGTGACCTACTTACAAGATAAAGTGATGTAGGTAAATAAGTCTGTGTAAAACATCTAAGAGTAAAAATGACATTGCTAAACATAACTTACATAGCTAAATTCTGATTATCTCATTGTCAAGTGGATTTGATTAGAAAAAGGCACAACCACACATAATATCTATAACCATAAATTTATTGGCAGCGTCAAGTAAGACTAAGCTCCACTGAAAATTAGGAACATTGCTATCTCAAAGAACTAGAATTACCATTATTTAATTATTTACAATGTAGTCTAAATAAGAAACTTCCTGATTTCTAGTGAACTTAAATTTGCAGTTAGTGGCAAAAATTAAAATGAGCCTTTACTGGCCTATTTAAAATACTATGCCAAAGTTTTTCAAGTTTCTAAAAACTTCAGATATTTTATGAAATCACAGATGTGATTTTTCAGATGTGACAATTGCGAAAAATTTACCTATATGCACACTAACAGGTACAAACTTACTAACTAATTACAACTAGATATTGCTTAAAATTTTGCAGGTACTACAATATTAACTTAGTCACTATGAATATCTAGACTAAGGTTAGAGAGAGATGGTACAGGTGATTCACTGAAATCTCCAGAGTCATCACTGTGCTTATTCAAAATACTTCCAGATTTACGATTAGATCGATTGCTTGATATTATAGATTTTTCATCATCTAAAGATTTTTCATAATGTGAGTTCTCAAAAGAAGCTGATTTTTCACTGATCAAATCTGCCACATCAGATATTGATACCGAACTATGTGAATTTTCACGGGGAGTTGCAGCCGGGGAGCTTTTGTAGTTGTCATAGTTGTTAGATAGATGTAGTTCTTCTGAACTGACTTTGTTTTTAGAACTTTGTGAAGAAGAGAACTCATTTGTGTAGTCTGCTGTTTCCCCATCAGATTTAGACATCTTGTGCGGGGTTTTTATTCCTAATTCATTTTTTGTGCTTTCATTTTTTAATGAAAGAGAAGAAACACTGCTTAATGTGCCACCTGATTTCGCTGAATCTTTAGCTAGTTCATTTTGTATGTCCGTTAACTGGTTTAATTGAGGGATCTCTGTTTCATTGAATGGTATTCCCGTAGTGTTCAATGCTTTTTCATCAAATGGACTAAATGGTTTCAAGTCTGCATATGAAGTAGAATCAATACTATTATTGCTCACTATCTTACTCAAGTAAGGCAGGATGTCTTGTTGTTTGGGTATGTTGACATCACCAGTTTTTGGAGTGATTGAATGTTCACTCTTATTCGCATCTAAAACATGGTCACTGGGAATATACTCTGAGCTACTTTTATCTCTTGTGGAATCTGTTGATGTAGATGTGTCAGTATCAGAATTTTCTAAATGAAGCCTCAAATGCAGTTTATTCTTTTCGTCGGAAGAGTGATCTGACTGTGATGTGTTTGTACCACTGCTATGTGAATCATCATGAACAATGTAAGAGTTATTTTGCTCATCTTTATAGTTATTGTCTCCATTATCACCATGTTTGTTTGTCAATTGCTGATCAGTTTGTTTGTTTTTGTATTTTGATTTACTTAGATTCCTTAGGAGTGATACCAGAATTGGCTCTTTTGAATCAAATTTCCCTGAGCTGAGCCTGTCTGATAAAAACTTTTTTCCGTGATAACTGTAATCTTTACCTTGGCGGGACTCAGATTTGTACACAAACAGCGTGTTCTTCAGATTACAAGCCTCTAGAAACTCGTGAACAATAGAAAGTGCTAGTATGCCCTCTGGAACCTTTAGTAAGTTATCCAAACTTACATTCTGTCTCATGTTCACACACTCATCTTCAAATGCCAAAAATATGTTAGCCCTTAGCAACGCACGAATCTTTGCTAGAGAACCATTTTTTTCTAATGCTTCAATCACCAAATCTCGCAGTTCTGTGTCTTCTGTTTGAGCCATTTACGTTTGCAGTGTAATAGAACTAAAAAATAGTAACTACAACACCGTTTATTTCCAAAATATTATCAAAAATGCACCACACGATTGTACGCAAACAAACTTGTTTTGTTTGGAAGTTAGTTTTGGAAGGGAAATTGTCTTAGCTGTCAGTAACCGTGTTCATTGTCATCATCAGTGGTCTTCAACATTTCGATTAATGAAACGCGGATAAGAATCGAACTAAAGTTTTTTCTTCTGGCTTCAACGCGCAACGTCGAGAGAGAGAGATGTCACTCGAGTCATGTGTTTCCGCTTTGAGAGACCCAGGGATATTTTAATTCACCGATTTGTTTCCGAATCGAATCCGACGGATCTTTAAAACGCTATTTGGTTTTCGCCTCGGGTTGATGATCGAAATAAAGAGCTCCTCCTCATTGACATGGTCATTAGTCAACAGATTCGATTCAAATGAGCCGTTTTCGATTTGACAATAAAAAAAAATATTAGTTCCAAATATCTCGACAGGTGGCAGGGCGTCAACAAGGAATTCAGGTATGTTAATGTCAAATGAAAGGAAACAAACTTTCAAGTTTCCAATTGGCAGATTTTAGAACACCACCGAAAGAATTTTCCAAATCGGTACATTTTGACGTTTACGGTTGATAACATTTCATTTGACATTAACATGCCCTAATTTCTTGTTGACGGTCTGCCACCTATCGAGATATTTGGAACTAATGTTTTTCTTTATATATATGCAAATCGAGCTACAACGCATGCTCACAGATCTGAGCGTGGCAAGCCTTGAGGTGGGATTGGCGATGAATCGGTTGAAGACCCAAATAATGACGAACTCCACCAAACGCAAAATAAAGGTTGACGGGCACGAAATACATTACGTCAATGAGTATATTTACTTAGGCCAGATAGTTTCCTTCGAAAACAGGCAGGATAAAGAAATCGGTCGCAGGATCGAAAGCGCCTGGAAAAACTACTGGTCCATGAAGGAGCTTATGAAGGGAAACCTTCCAATGTCACTAAAGCGGAAACTCATCGACTCGTGTATTCTGCCCGTCCTCATCTATGGAGCACAAACGTGGTCTTTGACTGAATCGCAAAAATCCCAACTCAAGGTCTGCCAAAGGGCAATGGAGCGTAGCGTGCTTGGAGTAAAGAGGATCGATCGAATCCGAAACACTACGCTACGTTCCAAAACTGGAATTGCCGACGTTGGGTACAAGACGGCCAGACTCAAATGGGACTGGGCGGGACATGTGAGCCGCATGCATCCAGAAAGATGGGCTCGGATCGTCACGCAGTGGGTGCCTGAAGACGGCCGACGACGCTGAGGCAGGCCAAGGAGACGCTGGCGAGACGATTTCGACGCATTTCGGGTAGATCGGGTAGATTGGTGGGACTTGGCAAACGATCGCGATTCCTGGAAGAGTTTGGGGGAGACCTTTGCCCAGCAGTGGGACAAAATAGGTTAGATAAAAAAAAAAAAAATGCAAATCGAAAATCGCTCATTCTTTGTCCACGGAGAACCTGGATGATGGCCACCGGAGTGGAAGAGGCGATCAGCTTGAGAATTAGACCAGGGTGCCACACTCGGCCTTTTCCACGTCTAGGAAAATACCAACAGTGGAGCAGTTGCTGTTCAATTGGTGTGCAAGATTATGCAGAATCCGTGTGAGTTGGAGAGTTGTAGAGTGCTGGCTGGTTTTCGCAACCAAACTGCTCTGGTCTGGATTCTACAGGGTGTTAGGGTAAACAGTCTTATCCTTGAAACCAGAAGTTCAGAATCATGAGCAGAGTCCAAAACCGATGAAAAAACTAAACTTTTTTTTACATAATTTTGAAAAAAATATCCTCATACATCATAAAAGCATTTCACCCTACATTTATACCTACGCCGCCTGCTTTGTCGGTTTCAAACAAAGACCCGTTCGCGCGCCGACTTAAAGGCGCCGCCTACATACCTACGCCGCGCGCGCCGCACAAAGACGCCGCCGCTCGCGCGCTCGTCAGTCGCGGCCCGTCTGCTAGGTAGTGAGCACGTCACGACGCGTTCCGTGCTAATTTGTGATGTGCCGATTTGTTCGCGTATTGTGTTAAGTAGAGAAGTGACAATGTCGTTCACAAATGAACAGTGGACTGAAATGGTGCAACTTTATGCCATCGCTGGTGACAACATGAACTTGGCTCGTACGATGTACGCAGAGCGGTTCCCAGAACAACGTGTGCCAAGCCGGGAAACGATCCTAGCGGCTACACAAAGGCTACGTGCCTACGGCCAGTTCAAAACATTTTATGCCTAATGTGAGTAAATCAAACTGTACATAAAGCTGTAAATTTTAATTGAATTGTAGGTACATAAAACTTGATTGATGATGAACTTTTTAAATACGCCAAAAGTACCTACTCACTTTAGCCTAATTACTGGCAAATATGTTAGAGTAGCTATTTTTGCCTGTCCTAAGCCAGGAAAAGTATGAAGGGAAAGTTCCATCACAAGTTGTAGGTACCTACAATTCGAGTGGTTCGATACCTACACCACCGGCCGGCTACAGGCGAGAGCGGGCGGCGCGGCGTGATAAGGTCACTAGGGTGTCTATGAAATCACGTAGGATAGCAGAGAAATGAATTATGAAATTCCATCGAAACTAATTGACTTTTATTTTTAAAAATAACTTGTATCGTCTTATTTTAGGGGTGTACATACGTGGTTTCAAGGATAAGACTGTTTACCCTAACACCCTGTATATGTGGTACTAACCGACGAAGTAGAAGGCGCTCGAAGAGTTTGGCAGCCGTTGCAAGCAGCGCAATTGGTGTGTAGCTGGCAGGGTATCGGCGATCTTTTCCGGGTTTCGGGAATACGAAGACTTTTCCCACCTCCCAGACGTCAGGGAAGTGTATCCATTGCTTCTGCTACTTTTGCTGTCACTTTGTTAAGCTGTGTCTTCAGTCTCTGGCATCTGGTTCGAGACCACAGTCGGCTTATCAATCTTATTTCTCAGCTGGATACTTATTGAATGTGGAACCATGAATAGTTTATTCATGGGTCAATGATCGCGCAAGAACATAAATTTCATTCATTCAAAAGTAGTTTGTCCTAGTGTAGTATGTTGCAATATAGTGTACGTAGGGTGTCACATGTTTCCAAATTTTTTGCGCACTATGAAAGTACTAATAATGGCAAGCAGACAGTGAATACTACTACAACCTAGTAGAAACTTAATTATCAAGTTATGTTATTTAAAGTATAATTTTTCAAAAGAACAAGTTTCTATTACCAGCACATCACAGTTTCATTAGAACTTATAAAAAATTACAGATGTATGGACATCTTATTAGAAAGAAAGAGATGAACTACTACTTTGGGGTCTCTCACTCACGACATACGAAACACTGCATAGTCGGTTAGGTATAGGTTCATGGTTTGACCCAATCTGTTGTCATTGGATTTGACCTTCTTTTGACTTATGGATTTGACATCATCGGCGAAGTCAACTTAAATTTCTTGTCAAATGGCTGTCAGCTGAAAGCTTTTTTCCTCCTTTTTTCTGAGGCTGAAAGGTGGCCCCACCGTCAGTTGTCAGGTTTGAAAGGTTGTCAGTGTCATAGAGCATAGCGTTATCCATCTCTATGACTATCTTGAACGAACGAAAACGCAGGGTGTGTATTTTCGCTCTAAGCGTCATAGCATAGACCAAGGGTAGGCCCCATCTCGTAGGCCCACATGATCACAGGATTCGCCTAAAGGCTATCCTAAAACTGGCTACTTCTATAAATATATTAGCAACTTTGCTATTCATGTTCCTTCAATTATGAACCATGTTTCGCTCAATCGGCGGAAAAACTAAGACAAAATTTAAATCGACTTTTTCTAAAATAGTACTTTCTACTCATCGATAGATGGCGTTAAACTGCAAACTTAGTGAGGTGAAAAATTAAAACTTATTGAATACCTACTCTGAGAGATGACTTTATGTTATCAGTGATATGATTAGTGATAACAGTGATATGTATGTATTTAGGTACCGTAAACCGGTGTTACTTTGCGCCTGCCAGGATATCTTTGCGCCAAATCGGATAACTTATTTTTTTGTCATAAATTAAAAACTTGTTGCTTCAACGGAATGATTGATATCCGAACATGAAATCAAATGTCAGAACACTTCCCAATTTTCAAATGGGGGCGCTAGTAGTGTTCTTTTCTCTGGAATGAGTCGCAGAGTAAAAGTGCATATAAATTCAAAAAAAGAATACTGCTAAAATCCATGTGTATCTGCATAATCACCGGCTCAATATTGGTAAGCTTGTTTTTTTATACCTGTTATGTATTCTTCTTGTCGATTTAGAAAGTATTTTGTAGCAATTATCTGCCTATATTTTTATTTATATTTTTTTATGAATCAGGTCAGAAAACACTTAAAAATGGGGAGACTTTGCGCCTGGCCCCATTCATGTTATTTTTACCTACCCTCATCTTTTTTCAGATAAACAAACATGCCAAGAGATTATAAACGAAAGCTAGGCCCCCGGAAAAAGCGTAGCTCACGAAATACTTGACACTACTGAAGCCAATGATGAGTTAGATTCTACAGCGAAGGAGGGTCCTTTACGCATGCAACAGACTAGCCAGGATTCAGACGGTTACTCTGTCCATGACGAATCTTACAATGGTGACTTTCTGGAACCCGATAGTCCTGACGAGGAGCCTTCAGAACAAGGAACAAGATTCAAAGATGTTAGACGTGAGAAAGACGCTTTTGTGGTCGTAAAATATGATAATAAATTGTATCCTGGTATGATTGTTGACTTCGATGAAGAGGGAGCAACTGTGGACGCAATGCAGAAATCAGTAAAAGCATGGAAATGGCCACAGATAAAAGATTTGAGTTATTTTGGATGGAATGACGTCATTGGATGCATTGACCCTCCAAAAATGATCAACCGCCGCGGTTTTTTCAGCGTCAAAGAGCTGGACAACATAGAGTAGGGCATTGCGCCATATAGCACGTAAGGAGTCATTGCGCCATAGCTTTAATGGATAAGTTATAGGTGGATTTAGAATATGGCGCAAAGTGTCCCCGCCAAAGAGGATACTTTGCGCCAAACTTTGATTAAAAATAAAAAGTCTGATTATTGTGTTATAAGGTCATACTAGTAAATATACTATTTTGAACATTATATCCAATTGTTTTAATCCATATCCTATACATTAAATAGATTTTTTTCATATTTTAAAAGACAATACAAAAATCACTACAATTTTTGGCGCAAAGTACCCCCGGTTTACGGTATTCAATCAATTTAATATTTTTCAGACATTTGTTCTAAAAAGGTACTTACCTACTTAGATTAGGTACATTCAAAGCAATGTTTATAATATGAGTGTATAAGTTGTAGGTAGTAGGTATTAATAATCATAATTAATTACACTTTTTAATTGTATTAGACGGTTGTCTAACACAATTAAAAAGTGGAATTAATTATGTTACTATGTAGTTTTTCACATAGTTACATAAGGCCGTACCTGTACCACAGTAGTAGATACTTAATTTCTTAAGTAGTTACCTAGGTACCAACATAGTCGTTACTGTGCACCTAAGTAAATATTTGATATGTTGCAAGATAGCCAAACCACAGATATTATAATACCTACTATACTAGTACAAACTCATATCTACCTACGTAAATTTATCATACCTAAGTCAGCCCAATAATAATAATCATAAAGTACCGTACCGTATCTACCAGACTACCACGCACTTGAGTAGGTAGGTAAATAAATTGAGTAAAAATTTGAGCACATCTAGATTTGAGTGTTTTATCTTCGCGGGCGTGCTCGATTACAAGGGGTGAAGGCTTGCGCCGGGAAAATGTGGGAAACTCAGGCAGTCGGGTCTAGCGAGCGCGCGAGGCCGCCGGAACGACGCTCGCACTGCCGTTTTCACAACCACATCAAAGTTTCTACCAGTTTTACAACCTTTTACCCAACAAATCACCCCAAAACTCACTAAAAACGGTGTACAGTTACACAAAAAATAATCAACAGTGAACAAATTCGTACAATGAAAGAATATGTGCTGAAATACTAGTGGCGGGAAACCGTTTTGATATCTCGCTTGACGTGTTGTGTCCTATGTGTACGTAGAGAGCAGCCGTCTGCCTGCCCTAGAGGGCGGTCGACATGCTGGATACGCCGTGAATCGATATTTTTGGAACGCTGTGAAGCAGAGACCATGAGGTTACGAGCCCAATAAAGGTACGACAGGTGATGCTATTAATAGTTTACATCCACGATGGCCGGACCCGCGAGCCACTCCATAGTTATGAGCGGTCTGACTCCGCATTGACTCTGCTCTGTACTTCACATAATTGGAGGTAAAGCGCAGGTCTCAGCTGAAGCCGGCGAGGTCTGGATATTTATTCTAATTTATAGAATCCAGGTCATTACCAAAATTGCCAGCCTGGCTTCGATCCGTTCTCCGTAGATGTTGCTACGGGTTTTCGTAGACGCAGCGCTACAGATTTTCGTAGACGCAGGCTACGAGTTTTCGTAGCAAAAAATATTTTGCAGCTTTTTCACACAGATCTACGAAATATGATTACAGTTGTACTTTACATCAGTTTGAAAATATTTAATTGTTTTAATTTTTAGTACAACGTATCTTCTTTTTACTGTCGTTATAATACTAACTCACACTAACTTATCATACTTTAACTTATCGTTAGAATTTGAAAAAAAAAAATGTTTTTATAATTTCATGAATATAACCAAAAGAAATAAAAGCTTATTTTAGGGCGGGCCAGATTACCTAATCATCATACCATCAGCCTAAATGAATTTACCTACCAGGGTACTTTGTTTTAGATTAATTAAGAGATATCATTCTTTGTTCAGATTGTGGTTATTTAATATTCACCCTTTTACCAAAATTGAGGGTTGTTTCAGGAAAACTTTGAAGTAGCGAGTTGGTAACCAACGCTTATCAATCAGAATAAGTAATATTATCTACCTACCTATCTATCCACGTGTTAAGTTAATACTAGTACAATTTATTGTAACGTAATAATATGAACATGCCTAAGGTGTTTCGAGTTCGGAGTAAAATAGTTCTCCAACTTATTGATTGAATAAAATCAGAGATGTTGATGAAATTCAATATAAATACTCTAAGAAAACACTTAAACTTTCGTCTGCTCGCTCTTCACCTTTTGATTTTGTTAGATATCGGTAGTTACCTCTATATACTCTTCGTCTTTCGACATTGCTACGACTTTGCTACTTTGTACGTAATAAAGTAAGTAAACGAAATTATTTAAGAATTTGATTTGACAGTCGGCCCACTCTAATTGATCGTTCTATTATGTATGAAAACACTGCGTGGGACAATTGCTGTTCATACCTCGGAGGTCCATACATATTTCCAGAGCCTTAATTCAGAGCCATGGACTGAGGTTCGTATCCCAACTAGCACAAGATTAAATCGCATGCGTTTTACTAAAAAACAATTATATTTGTCCTTGATTATGCTAATCTTTTTGCGTTAAAAGGTAACAGAAAGGAAGACTGAATTATACATTTTGTTTGTGTAATGTATGTATAGTCCAAATAAAAATAATTTATTATACGCATTTAAAAAAAAAAAAAATATCTGTGTATTTTTTTACTTCAGCATCGGGGCAACCGGTCTCCCACCACAGTTTTCTCTGTGGTATTGTAGCTCCACTTCGGGCCTATTCTTGGAGACGATCGATATCGTCTGCATATTTAAATCAGTTGTATGGCTATATCGTGTGTGTCTGCGTTTACGGCAGGAGATAGGAACTGATATATGTATATAGGGTGTTCATCAGACCATTTGCATTATGGTAACTGGGAGTAGGTGGAACTGAAAAACCTCTCGGTAATTTTTAAGAATTTTTAAAAGATTTTTTTTCATGTTTTTGCTACATATTATTATTCTTTTTTAACCATTAAATTCATTAAAAATAGAAGATTTTTTTAGTAACGCTTATTTTGTTTCTATTTAAGGTAGTTTTGACATACATATATTGGAATGGCCATGAATAGAGAAGTTTTCAGTTAAATGGAAGACCTTTTTACTTACTTAGACACTTAGTTTTTTTTATTCAATCCAAAGTTGCACTTGGTTCCTACCCCCAGTTATCATATGGCACACGGTCTGCCGAACAGCCTGTAGAACAAATTGATTGTAGAAGAAAAACTCGGGATAGATATTTTGTAAGGTTATGTTTAGAGAAATAAGGCTCTTGCGGTGTTCCAAAATCAATAGATTTGGTATGTACTGACTCCATAGCGCCCAAGCGGAATCTAGGCTTCCGGTGTGAGAAGTCGCAACTTTTTCGTGATGGATCAACGCATTCACCGCCAAGCCTCTCGGTGCGGCCCGCAGCAGGGGTGGATCGCAGCTAGTAGGTCTGCTAGAAGCACATGTGCGTCGTGAGCCATGTTAAACACTATTTTTATACGAACTTTAAGATTTACGGGCGCACTGCTGTGGCAGTTAATATCTTAGGCATTAACCGTATTTGACCCAGAAAATATTTCTAATTGTTCGACGTTACCTCATAAAAAAGAAATTCAAAGTGCCACCCGTTTCTTGAAAATTATAAGTAACTTTACAACATATCTACCTACTCACAGACCTAGGTCTGTACTGTACCACTCGTTTGTCCATTGACATTGAAACATAAGGTGCCAGTCGACTCTACATATAGAAGCGGCCATGAAAAGCGTCGGCTCTCGACACCACGTCCCATTGAAGGCCCTTTGATGAGCATCGCCTGTGAGAGGCACCGACCCACTGACCAATTGTTGATTACTAGAACTCCCAACTTTTGCTGATAAAGGTTGACAATTAACGTTTGATTTGAGAATTACTACTTAGATACTACCACTACTACTACTTTACTACTAATATTTTTTGAGATTACGTAAAAGAATCCTGTTCCTCGTTTGTTAATTTAAATGTCTCTTTTTCGAAATAACTCAATTTTATTCATATTTAAAACTTTGACCGTTATTATATAACTCTTTGATTCAGATCAAAGCTCCTTAACTGGGTTTCAGAGGATTGGGTTTCAGAGTACCTTAGTTAACTTTCTAAACTCTAAACCCAGTTCCGGAACACGAATTGTGCGAGAGATTTTGAAGTTTAGGTCGTTTTTGGGAGAGAACCTGTTGTCACACGACTGCCTAGAAAAGAAGTTTCATGCTCTTAGGGTTCTGTAGGTGTCTTGTAGGTATGTAGATAGGTGTATGTTTTTTTTTATTCTACCATAACTTTTAAATCGATTCCCGCCTCGGAACAAATTTGTGTACGATCTGCAGAAATTTGTTCCGTTGGTCTGGGTGTTTTCTATGTATAATAAAAATATCTATCTATGTAGTGTATTGTATGAAGTATATCAGTTATCTAGTACCCATAACACAAGCTCTGCTTAGCTTGGGGCTAGATAATGTTGTGTGAATTGTCCAGCATTATTTATTTATTTATTTATTTAAATCCCTGAACATATTTGGGTACCTATCTTTACATAGGTATATCCTTACACCATCCCGAGTGACACTGTCTATATTTTATTGTGTTCTTATTTTTGTAAAATCGGCTTGTTTTCAGCAGCATTTTTTTACTCTATGATATTATAACATGAGATTTCCCGATGTAATTTGATCATTTTCTGACAAACAACAAAAAGGCTCAAGTATTGATTTATTAAAATTTATAATATATTATTTAATTTTAGTACAGCAATTAGATTACTGCTCAAAGTGCGGTGCAGTATCAACCGTGCTGCCAACTGGACCGCAAGTAATTGTTGAATTAAGGGTTAGCCGGCTGCCTGCATGGGCTATTAGGCACGGGATTCCGCATTAAGATATCCAGGGTATAGACGTGCAGGTCCAAACAGAATTCTAACAACCGGTTTTTCAAAAGTTGAGTGTTGACCAATGAATTGACAAGCTTTTGAAAATAGAAGAATGCAAAAGCGATGTTACGATGAATAATATCGTTAAATTAAAACTACAATTAAATGATAGAAACAAATTAGAACTAGTATTAACAATTGAAAAAATTTAGCTAAATGCAGACTGTTGCAAATAATGAATTGATAAGACAATATATTTATTCATTAATTATTGACAACCTCAGTGGCGCAGCGGGCGAGAGTCCGCCTGCGACGCAAGAGGTTGCGGGTTCGATTCCCGCCTCGGAACAAATTTGTGTACGATCTGCACAAATTTATTCCGTTAATCTGGGTGTTTTCTATTTAAAAATAATAATAATTTCTATCTATGTACCTATATAATGTATTTAATAATATATCAGTTATCTAGTACCCATAACACAAGCTTTGAGTAGCTTACTTTGGGGCTAGATGGTGCTGAAAAATGTTTTTATTGTATAAATTTCTTTGAATATAAACTCTGACTATTATTATTTATTGATTTTGCATGATTATGTGTGACATGTTTTTTTAATGTAATTTTAATTTTATTTGGATTCTCACATGCAATCTACAATAATTTAAATTCTAATATTATATTCATACATCTTAAAAGGCTGGTTTTGGTTGTAGTTGCTTTAAGAATAATTTTAGATCTATGTATAAACCTGAAACTTTATGAATAAACTAGTTGCATTCTTACTATCCGTTGTCCTGTTACCCGTTTTCCCGTAGGAATTTGCATTTTCCCGCGGAAAAAAGTAGCCTATGTTCATCAAGAATAATGTGAGCTTCTAATGGTAAAAGAATTTTTCAAATCGGTCCAGTAGTTTCGGAGCATAATCAATACAAACAAACAATCAAATCTTTCCTCTTTATAATATTAGTATAGATGAAATCTGAAATCTGTACCATATAGTTAATTATTCTGCGCACAATTCTTCATTGAAATTAAAGGTCAATGATGATGATGAAGTAATATTTTTTAGAAACAAGATTAATTCTTATAACAAGATAGGTATAATGCCTGTTTCTCTGGGATATTTGAGTCTCTTTTTCTCCGTTACATTCAAAGCCTAATTAGCTTCTTGTTTCGCGTACACAAAAAGCAATTTTTATGATGGAAATTATTTTGTTCTGGTTTTTCTGAGATGTTTAATAATAATGGCAATTTTCTACCACTACCCTCCTATTTAAATATCATGAAAAGTTTTTATCGCGTAGCTAGCTACAACAATTTTGATGATATCTTCGCCAATTCTTAATAGATTTTGATGATTTTTTCGTTATTGTCTAATAGTTGATTTCGAGGTGGTCTCATAAAGGTATGAGTCTCGAGGAATTTATATGTGTGCTGTAAAACATATCTATAACACACGTTAATTTTCAAAATCTTTGGTTACTAATGGTTTCCATGGCAACGGGACATCAAAATCAAACTAGTGTTTTTTTTAGTGTGCATGTATTAATACCTGAGGAGTGAGTCTATTTGACGTTTGTAACGAGAAGTGATCGTGACGTCTCCTTTTCATACAATTTGGTATTGTGCGGACAGGGAACTACGCAAATCCCATACTACAAGAACTAAATGAAACATTTTAAAAACCCCTGACAGATTTTCATGAAACATGGCTAAGAACACTCGGGATAAAATTATCTATGACACAAAAAACTAAACGAATATCGGTTCATCCGTTTGGGGAGCTACGATACCACAGACAGATACACAGATACACAGACAGACACGTCAAACTTATAATACCCCTCTCTTTTTGCGTTGAAGGTTAAAAATGAGAAGAATCCGAAGGTTCTTTTTATAATAATATAAATACTAATGTTATTAAGCCGAAAGTTCGTCAAATTTGAATTTTTGCTACCTAGGATCTCCAAAACTACTGAACAGATCAAGATGAAATTTGGCTTACGTTTAGAGAAAAGCCTGACTTAGATCATAGGGTAGTTATTAGTTTGTGTCATATATGCCTGCGACGCAGGAGGTTGCGGGTTCGATTCCCGCCTCGGGACAAATGTTTGTACGATCTGCAGATATTTGTCCAGGGCGTTCTGGATGTTTTCTATATATAATAAAAATATCTATCTATGTAGTATATCAGTTATCTAGTAACCATAACACAAGCTCTGCTTAGCTTGGGGCTAGATAATGCTGTGTGAATTGTCCAGCATTATTTTATTTTATTTTTTTATTTATATATAATTTTATCCCGAGTGTTCTTAGCCATGTTTCATGAAAATCTGTGGGGGTTTTAAACTTTTTAATACTTTGCTTTCGTTAAGGTAAATAGGTACCTTACATAACTAAGCTATGAAGGCAACTAATATGTAAGATAGGAATGCCCTACATAGACTCGACGGCAAGTCTTAGTCGTTTTGTGAAGAAGTTTTCTTGGCAAGTATGAATACGGCTCTACCATTGCTCTACCTATGTAGATAAGATAATACTAGGTATTAGTATGTAGGTGAGTACCTCAAAGAAATGTTTTGAAAGCTATTTTACTTACTGCGAGAATTTAGCCTTTGTTCTCCGAGTTTTATGTTGTAGGTATAATAATAATGTTAGAGTTTTCTTCTCATATGAGTATTCAATTTGGATTCTCTCAGTGAATATTATGAAAGCTAATTCAGTAGCTAAATTAATTTATTTCTTAGAAATAATGACGAAAGATAAATAATAAAAAGTAGAGTACCAACAGTATTTTTACTTTTTATATCATACTAATTTGTAAATGCGAAAGTTTGTATGTTTAAATATATGCATGTTTGTTACCTCTTCACTCCAAAACAACTGAACGGTTTGGGCAAAAATTTTGCATAGATGTAACTCCAGGCTGAGAATCAAATATAGGCATATTTTTATTTCATAAATCAGTACTCATGGAATAGAAATCACCATTAAACTATTTCATTATAAACAACGCATGCTGCGGGCAGAAACTATGTTTTATGTACTTGTATACAAAAAATATAAAAATGGGTAAAATTTACTGGGCACGGCACACTCCTGTGTAGGTAGGTTTGCGTCTATGTGGGTACAATAAGGATATTATTTTTATTAATTTTCAATGAACTCTTTCTTTTAATAATAACATGTATAATATGTGGGATCTTACTTACTTATTTTCTGTTTTTTTTTTTATAGTACCTACCTAGGTCTAATTTATTGTTACTTTCGGAACAAGAAGGTAGTTGTTGCAGTCTCTTTTATGTAGGTACCTCATATTATCTTGCGGAGGAAGGCCCTGGTGACCCGTACCACAGGTTTTTATAAATCTCTCGGGCACCAGTCTCTTACAAAACAAGATCACTTTATACAAATTAAGATTAAGCAAAAAATTTTAATTATCTTTTGTAAGAGAGAATAAATACATTATTCAATTCAATTCAATTCAAAAAATTTTACATAAAGTACCTAAACATTTTTTAAGTGTAATAAAGTAAAAAGTAACCTGAGACCATATTTGTGAGAAAACGATTTGCTACGCTACGAGTACCACGAGAAATGTGTGTAGGTTAGGTCCGGTACTACTTAGTACTTAGGTACATCATACACGTGGAACTCCAGTTTTATTGTAGACAGTTAAAAACCATACACTCAAAAAAAAACAATCGACTATCGCAACATAATCATTCAATCTAATAAATGAAGGAACGGTCGCTTCCGACTGGTCGCTCAACTGATCCATATTAATATATGGATCAGTTGAGCTACCTGTAGATTGTTATCAACAGTCTGCAGTTAGCTCAATTGTTTCAACTATTAATACTAGTTCTAATTTATTTCTATTATTTGATTGTAAATATGATATTTATCATAATAAATGAATACCTAAATATCCTTATAACTCAGTACCGAAATGGGAAAAAACGTCTCCATTCGGTTCAATAGATAACTTTTCTACCTCTGCAATAAATCAGAATCAGCTACACCATTCAAGATACACCCGATGATACTGGTAAGTCGTAACTGGCAGTTAAAACTTCAGTTGGATTCCCTGGATGCGCTACTTGGCCCATTTTCTGACAATTTATTTTTATAGCTCCATAACCGTTCAATGCAATACGTACCCGTCTTACCTTTAACTGAATGTACCTATGTTCTGACTCCCAATGGGTTAATAGCATGCATGAACATTTCACGCCTTCTTGCATAATTATGTAATATATCATACGGGCATTGGAAATTATCGCACTTGCATTGAAAAGGTGCGCCAACTCCCTAGATCGCCCGTGCCAAGTAAATTATTGGATAATTATACTGAGACATTTAACTGACAGGATATGTAATTAAAGATATAGGTCAATTGTGTGAATAATTTCTGTGATTCATAACTACTTGGTTCTAAAATCCAAGATATTTTAAGTCAGCATTAACTTTTATGAATTATAACCTAACAAAAACTGATAAATATGTAAAGACAAATTTATCAGTTTTTGTTAGGCTAATTAATAGCTGTTAATTCAAAATGAAAATTACAATAAAATAATAGAAATAAATTAGAACTAGTATTTACAATTGAAACAATTGAGCTAACTGCAGACTGTTGCAAACAATCTACAGGTAGCTCAACTGATCTATATCAATACCAATCGGAAGGGTCCACAAGACGCTGGCTGCATTGCCCCGCTGTATGGCAATGCTGATGTGCTGTGCCAGATACTGACCAGCTCTCGGGTCACGCGTCGCTTCGACCAGACGCTCAGATATTTTTTTAAAAACCCGGAGAGCCTCGGTACCCCACGGACAAGGGTTTCAACTCCAAGGGGAGCAAATTTGTAGGCTCTGTCGAGACCTGCATATCTGCGCCTCCTGATTTCTTCGGCCAAATCTGCCGCCGCGATATTTAAAACAGCAGCACCGAAGCAACAAGATACAATAACCTTTTTAAAAATAATGCAAACTACAACAACGCATAATTGAACACGTGCAGCGAAATAGGTTAAATTTTATTAAATCTGGACAATCCACACAGCATCATTATGACCTTACCCTGATTTGTGTAAAACTTACTATTACTACTTAGTGAGTGCTTCCCCTTACAATCGTAATTATTGTAAGGGGAAGCACTCACTGCCAAACCACAAGCTATTTTCATGAATAGCTTATATTGGTAATGAGAGCCTTAAATATGTATCGTGTACTTTTTATGCAATAAACATTTTTTTTTATTTATGCTAAATTAATCTATCAATGGGGTCTCTCAATACATAGATATTGAAACATTCGTATAACTTGCTACGACGTAGCAATCACCGTAGCGCGCTACGGCGTAGCAAGAAAACGTAGCGTGGAAAAAACTGCAGCTATGTAAAATTCTTTGATTATCTTAAAATTCTCTCTTTTCAGAGTTTCCAAAACGTTAAAATTTTAGAATATAACCTATACTCTTCAGGTTGTCGCAGATCATTCACATATAGGGCCTTAAAATTCTCTTAAAATTTAGATGCTATTCATATTGACGGCATCAGACGACAGACAGCTCGCGTTGTGGTAAGCCTTTTTGACACTGTAAAATGTATCTAAGGATAACGAGTTTAAGCCCGTATTTGAAGGAACCTTTTGTGCTATGCGGTATTGGCGTTGGTTTAATGTGCGCAAAGCTTTAGCCCCGTATAGATTTTTCTTGATCCTGTAAGAGCTCTTGTACACAGTTTTTTTCGCTATAAATCTACGGTTAATTAGCCATGTTTAGGCTCGGTCGTCAGTGTTGTATGAATCACAATGGAATCGCATTGACGGCGCCGTGCGTTTACGGGGCGAATTAAACGTTAATATTTACCTTTTAAAAACGTATGTGAAAAGCCCCATCAGTTCTTTTTAAGAAGCCTTAAACACTTAAAAGAAACTAGGTTTATATACCTTGACATCTGTATCCATTAAAGCGATCGTTTGATATTCAGCGAGCAAAACGATACTACTACCCACCATTTTTCAATTCACACGTGATCGGAAAACGGAATATGCGCGGATCAGGTTTCTATACCATGAATCAATCTAGGTATATCCTCAAAAGATCCTCGAATTCGAAACCAATGGCTAAAATGTACTTATTTTTACGATTTCTTCGTGAAGAGTCAAGTTTCTTAGCGTAACGAGATCATCGCCGATGATGATACAGTCCCCCGTGTAGGCGGCCTGTTATACAGGGTGTTTCAATGTTAGAGGAATAGCAAAAGAGAGTGGTAAAAATATTTCTAATTCTGTCAACTTTTTATTTGTTGCCAAGAACAGTATCTGAAAACTACGCAATTTTAACATTAGATCCAAAAATATGGTTTCTATTAGAGCAAGAACAGCCATTCCCAATTATTTTATTCGTTTAAGAAAGGAACATCCTTTATATTGTGTTCGTCGTTACAGAAACTCGCAAAAAAATTAAACACTCGAGTCACATCCTTACCTTCTACATAAGATCGTAACGCCATTATTCTAAATTGTCGTTCGGCCCTTTTGAGTCGATCGTGCTTACAGATGTATGAGGGTCGCTTATGTATCACCTATCCGCGTCGTTAACTCAAAATTAATGAAGCTTTGAGTTAATTAAAATGATTTTACGTGAGTTATACGCCCCCACCAAAGTATTAAGACTCTTATCATCCTTTAAAATAAACCCTTTTTACTGAGCCATTAAACCCAACGTAACGAGTAGGTGGTTTAGTTTGTCGCAGGGCGTCAATATAAATAATAATAAAGAAATTATTTATTTCTAGGATATAAAATACTTAAAAGCTACAACCCATATAGAATATATACCTTAATCTAACATACAACTCTTTTTTCACAAAGAAAATTACAATCAAATAATAGAGTAGAACTAGTAGGTATTTACAATTGAAATAATTGAGCTAACTGCAGACTGTGGCAAATCTACAGGTAGCTCAACTGATCAATATCAACACCAGTCGGAAGCGTCCCCAAGACGCTGGCTGTATTGCCCCGCTGTATGGCAATGCTGATGATCTCCACAGCCTCAACAGACTGTATTGGTCCACTACTGGACGCAGGCCTCCCCCTGATAAGCGCCTTATTGGCTTATGCTGATGGTCTAACATACATAAAATAAACCTATTTACTACCACGTAAAAAATTACAGTAACAGAATAAAACAATTAAAACTAATATATACACTTATATCTATTTCTTAAAAATCTTAGCCGTCACCAGAAGGCAGAGTGCCCAGAATGCTGGCAGCATTGCCACGTTGAATGGCAATGCTAATTCGTTGACCGAAATAGAAGCCAGCATTCCGATCACCTGTGGACTCTATAAGAAGATTGGTAAGTTTTTTATAAATTGCGTCTGTCCCAGGACCCCAAGGACCAAGGGTTTCAACCCCAAACGGCTCAAATAGGTAACCTCGGTCAAGATTATCGTATTTTCGCCGTTTAAGGGACTCCGCTGATGTTGCTTCAGAACCGGCTCTTACCGATGTCCCTGCAAGATGTGAAGGCGCTAGGGTATCTACACACGTGGTATCCCAAACTAAGGGCCGACCCATCTTCCAGGGAATCAGAGTCATACCGTCAGGCCTTTTACCATCATCTCGCATAAGGCCACGTGGTTCGAGTGTAGCTGCGATACTGACGCTGGCAAAAGCCCGACGGATGATGTCATTAATTGAACCATGACGGGACACACGTCCTGCACTAGAGACAAATGCCAATGCATGGTGACCAAACTTGTCGACGGTTTCACCACACTGACAACGGTGTGCAACAAGGCCAGGAGAACCTAAACGCAAAGAGGTGGCCACCCGAAATGAGTTATTATCTAAAAGGGTACCTTGATTTTTCGAAGGCAGAATATGCAGCCAAAGTCCTGATTTCCACTCGAAAACGGCGAGTAGACGAGCACGTTCTGATGAGCTGGTTGACGTATTAGTAAGAATTTTCCGTACCAGCTCACATAATGGCTAATCCCAGAGTCTCTGAGAAGAAAGGACTTTGGGCAGATTCGTGTCAGGACAGGCTATTTTCCATGAGTAAACCATTACCTACCACGCGTAGTGTCGGCGATATGTGACATGCAATATGTGCTGAGACTGGTAATCGTTCGCGAAAACGCCGGAACAGCACATTCTTCGGCCAGAATTCTTCCTTAGTGAAAGTCGAAATATTCTTAGTTGGAATACGCACCACGAATGATTTTAAACTAGTTTATGCCCGCGGTTTCGCTCGCGTTGTTTCTATGGAAACGTTTAAAGGTGATTTCTATCTCATGGGAATTGATTTATGGGATAAAAAGTATGATTCCAGGATTGGAATTACTCGCATGCAAAATTTCAGCCCGATCCGTTCCGTAGTTTTAGCGTGAAGAGGTAACAAACATCCATCCATCCATCCATCCATCCAAACTTTCGCATTTGTAATATTAGTGTGATGGATACGGCTAGCGTAGGACGTGGTGGCTGGTAAAGGTACTACAGGATGTCAAACCACATCATATACACAGCCGTGGATAAAGTTCACTCGCAAATGATGATGTTAAAGGTCCAACGTCCCCCACTGCCCCATATCACAAAAATTGGCGATCAGATATAGGCTCCAACATCGCGCGGTCACTTGGCGCTTGTAACTTGCGGTAAGCAAGTATGTCACTGTAAAATTTATCTGAATGTTACTAGTTTGAGCTCATATTTGAATGCTCATTTTTGTGTTTTGCGGCAGTGGGGTTGGACGGGTGAGCGACAACCTTAATCATTAGATTCATTAAGTCAATATGAATCATGCACACACTATCATAAACTGAGATTTTTATCTAGATAGGATTTTCATCATCGTTATGTATTTTATAAAATATATAATTATATATAAGTACTAGCTTCTGCTCGCGGATTCGGACATAAGTTAGGCTTCACTCTAAACGCCAAATTTCATCTTGATCTGTTCAGTAGTTTTGGAGATCCTATGTTACAAAAATTCATATTTCACAAACTTTCGGCTTTATTCAATTCAATTCGTTTATTTCAGACAACAATCTATATATATAAAAGAAAGTCGTGTTAGTTACACTATTTATAACTCAAGAACGGCTGAACCGATTTGGATGAAAATTGGTGGGGATGCAGCTTAGAACCAGGAGACGGACATAGGCTATGTTTTATCCCGGAATTACCACGGGAACGGGTACTACGCAGGCGAAGCCGCGGGCAGCAGCTAGTAAATTATAAAACAAAAATAAGTTAGAGTAATATATAGACAAAAATTAGATATAGTTTATAATATTAGTAGGATAGGATTGTAGGAAGTAGGATATCTTCTTGGTATAAAATACATAAAAAATAAATAAATAAAAAAAAAAAAAAAAACTAACTAGTATAAACTTTTTGCAAAAATAGCAATTCTGTATGTTTTATCGAGTAGAGCGGTGATCCATCTCTTTTGTATGCCTAATTACCTGACTCGAGCAGTTGTTGGGAAAAGTTTTCATTCACATTATTGCAGAGTGGATTACAGATCGGTAAAATGATTATGATAAGTAGAAAGTTGCCATATCAGATACAAACGGACTGTTTCAGAATCGATGTTACTTATTTCGAAGAGCTTTATAAAAATCACTTAGAAAAATGTCTATTTTAAATAGAAAAGATAAATACTACTTCTATAGACTTAACTTATTAAAAACTAGCTTTTGCCCGCAGCTTTGCACGCACTTTTCCGGGATAAAAAGTAGCCTTTTCAAATCAAATAAAAAACTCTTTATTTCTATAAATACAATAAATGTACACTTAGAAAAGGTCATATCATAAAACTAAATTCGTTCCGTATTATTCGTTAGTTTCGTATTTTCCGTCCCCGGGACACCAATCTCTCTGCAAAATTTAATCAAGATCCATTCAGCCGTGACGTGAAAAGGTAACAGACAGACAGAGTTACTTTAGAATTTCCAATATTAAGTATGGATAATGAAGTCGCGTTACGACCGATCGGCCCACATGTGTCATGTGGTTATTCGCGGGTTCTATCATTTCTCGTAAAACATTATAATATTACATTGTACACCTAGGCGAGAAAGTGCCCAATTCCTATCAAGTGTGTCATTTGAGGCACGAGGCGCAGCCGAGGGCCTTTAAACACACGAGGAAGGAATTACACTTTCTCCCGAGTGATACATAGTGCTTTCTACCTTCGAGGAAAATCATAATTTTAGAAATTTGTCAGAGTGAGGCTTACGCTCTATAAAAACAAAAACTTTAATTTTAGAATCTTCAAAATCACGCGAGTAAATTCAAATTATAAACTTAAATGAAAAAATAAATACGCGTACGTGCAGTTTTCATCATAGCTTTATTTGAATTATTGTGCCGAATACGGATGAGTCCGATATCGATATCATATGGCAGATTCGGAGTCAAACTTTTTTTCGTTTGACCTATTAACCCTTTAATTCGCAGTGTTGCTAACGGGCAACATAATAAATAAAAAAATCCTATTCATATTTCGCTATACTTTTGTTAGTTTTGACTAAAACATGCCATAGTAAAAACAAAAAGCAACCTAAAATAAAATTACAGCTGGCAACCCAGACAATTCAAAAGTTATTTTTCGAAAGTTGGCGCCAATGCCGCTTGCGCCGTGCGGATTGAAGGTAAATATTGATTGGTTTTATGATTTTTACTTTGTAAGTAGATTATTTTTCATTTGCATTTGTTTCTAAAACAATTTTCGAAAAGATGTGTGCCAAAAGCATGTACTTATTAGCATAAAATAACTGACAATCGGCTTGTCAACATGTATGTTGCTTAGGCGCAATGCTGCGAAGTGCTCTGTAAAGTAATTAGGATTTTGAATGTTGCTGAGAATCAACACTGCGCATCAGACTACGAAAATCAATGTCATTTTCGGGGATGGCTTTCTACAACATTTCACCAAGAATAATTTAAATTTAAGTCTTTTTGTATGTGTTTGTTATACTAACACTGGGGACTTAATATTTTACATACCTAGGTAGAGGACTTGGTATATAAAAGTAAGCTTTCATTTGACTAACCGTATGTTATATTTGCTTACCTACCTACATCTCACGTTCCTGTTGGCCTTTTATCTCGATGTTTATTACACACATAATCATGTGAGACCTCTAAGGTTCAACGGCAGTCTGTTCTTACTGGGATATAAGTAGGTAAGTGCCTAATCAATATGCTCTGGGTGTAGTTTGCATGTTGTGTTTGTCTGCTTGCTTCAGATTTAAAAAAAATGGCAAAGGACAGGTACGATTACGGCACTTGTGCCTCCAGAAAATGTATCTCCATCCGATAGTAGTAGCAGATCAGATGACGAAGTCATAATCCCGACGCGTAATGATGAATCCATTGATGCCACGTACTACAGTTCGGAATCAGGGTCCTACCCCTCTATCTCTTCTCTAAATAGCCTGGACATTTATGGAAAATCCGACGATAAAGTTGCTTGTTGTAGAACTACGTAAACTTACTCTCCACCAGATCCATTTAACCCGACACCAGCTTCATCCAATCCAACACGAGTTTCGTCTGATAAGATATCATTCCAATGGCACCGTAAGTCAAACAAAATATTTCCAACTGTCGACCCTCATGAACAGCTCCCTATCATCTGAGTATCGGCCTCCATTCGATGCCAATACCAGATGGGTTCTTTATTATTTCGAAATGTTTTTTTCGTAAGATTTCATGGACCTCATCACGGACAATAATAATTTGTTCTCAACGCAATTTACTGGGAGATGTGACTTTCTTATTTGTGCTATTATAATTAAGTAGGTAAAAACTAAATATTTTATTGGTTTTTCTTTTAATTTACTTCATAAAAAAACTGGTTCTCTTTCATATTTTGTTTTATTTTTATCGTAGGCAAAAATTCTACGCAAGCCGCAGTGTCGCTAGCGAGCAACATAGTTTTTACTACGTATTTTTCCGAGGAATGGGCAGTGTTGCTCGTGAGAAACATATGATTTCTCAAAATCTATAGGCTTTAGAATTTTTTTTTTACAATAAAAGGCATTCTAGGACCATAACTAACCCCATTATATAAGAAAAAAACAATAGTTTCAATTTTTTTTTGCCTGCGAACTAAAGGGTTAAGAAATAAACATAGCTACTGGCTGATATTTAAGAAAATTAAAAAAATTAACACGTTAGTAATGGATTTCCATACACTTCTCTCTCCTGCTAAACGCGTGACAAATGAACTTCCATTAAGTTTTTCCTCCCGCATTTCAGTACGCCTGCAATGACGTACTTTCTACCTTATGTTTGGAAAAAGCATATGCAACTTTCTGAGGAGGTGTAGTGTAAAGATTTTTCTCCTAACAAATCTTTCACCTACAACTGGAGCAAAGATCCAAGATTCTAATCATCAAATCCCTTCCTAAACCGCAACACCCACCACAATCTCCAGTTATCTCTTCACAACGGAGTCAAAAAACAAAAGTAAAAAGTATATAAAGAAACAAAAAGGTACTGTGCTCCATGTTCCCGCAATCTGGCCTCTAATCACTGTAATGAAAGCCTTTACGATGTCTCGTTCAACGAAGGGATAATTAAATTTGCGGGGCCACTTGTTTTGAAGCACTACCGCATAATTAAATCAGAGATTATAAAAGTCGATAGGATTTTATGCACAAACATCCTACTATCTAGACGGGCTTAACCAACTATGACGCAGAAAACTTCAAACTTAATAAAATGACGGCTCATTCTCCCATGAACTGAACTAAAGGTAACAGGTTTTCATGCATTCGATTAAAACTCAGCTAAGATAAGAGATAAGATTGCTAATATTAGAGGAAAATCCCGTAGGTAGTGTTTTGTTATAATATTGATCGAGATATATGTACACAAATGACTGCAGCCTGAGAATTAGCGCCTTTTCATACCGCTCGGTGCCGAGTACCCGGCGGCGAAGTGTAGATAAATTACGTGCGTGTGAAAGATAACTTACAATAGTTATTGTAAATCAGAAATTTTAAAAGTCGATAGGATTTTATGCACAAACATAGACGGGTATAACCAACCAGGACGTAACAAACTTCAAACTCAAGAAAATTACGGCTCATTCTCCTGTGGACTGAGCTATGGTGACAGGTTTTGCATGCATTTGATTAAAGCTCATTCACAAATTAGAGGAAAATCCCGTAGGTAGTGTTTTGCTCTAATTTTGTTCGAGGTATAAACAAATGACTGCCGCGTGAGAATAATTGCCTTTTCATTCCTTGTTTATCATACGTCTCGGTTGCCGAGTACCCGGCGGCGAAGCGTAGTTAAATTACACCGGTGCGTGTAAAAGATAACGTACATGCCCATACACTTCGCCGCTGGGTACCCGGCACCGACTACCTCTCAACCGGGACGTATGAGAGGGCACTAAAGGACATAACATATACATCCAGTACCGCTACCAAAATAAGCATTCAATTGTAGTGTTGCACCTCGTAATCTTTAGACACATTTTACAGTGACAAAATGGTTTACCGCAAGCTTCAAGCGAAGCCCGCGAGCTGGCTGTTATCTGATGCCGTCAATATAATATTTATCTAAATATTCCGAGTATATTATATGCCACTATTTGAACGCTCGTTTTTGTCATATGCGGTCGAGGTCCGGTCCAGATCTGCGACAACCTTAAGTCATAGATGGCCCCGAGCGTAATCAGGCTAATAATGTAATTTATTGACTAGGTACCCCACTTTCCGACACAAATATTATCACTAATCCACCCCTATGTGATTAATAACCTTCGGCAAAATGGCTAAAGTTTGTAACTAACTTCTAAACGAGTTACCTGACGTCACTTTACTACATGATGTTTACATTTATTTTGGTTTCACACGTGTGAATTTGCGGGCTACAAACCTCAATTCCTCCCGACGACCTCCGTGGCGCAGCGGGCGAAGGTCCGCCTGCGACGCAGGAGGTTGCGGGATCGATTCTCGCCTCGGAACAAGTTTGTGTACGATCTGCAGAAATTTGTTTCGTTGGTCTGGGTGTTTTCTATGTATAATAAAATATCTATCTATGTAGTGTATTGTATTAAGTATATCAGTTATCTAGTACCCATAACACAAGCTCTGCTTAGCTTGGGGCTAGATAATGCTGTGTGAATTGTCCAGCATTATTTATTTATTTATTTATTTATTCAGTTTGTTGGATAGAAAGCTTGCATAGATGTTTTTACCTTTTCATCGGGATAAACAAATAAATCATGGCCGCCACTACTACCCGGTGAAATACGGGTGTGCCCTCACTAGACTGCAACTTGTTATGCAGATAACAATTTTCAACATATTCGATGTCAAAAAGAGAATATAGAACCATCCATTTCAGTCAGAACCGACGCAAACAAATTATTTTCCACTTTATACTTCCTACATCAATCAAAACAGGCTGCTTTCTTGCTGGAACTTACCTATCTAATATACACTTGGCTGTTAAATGAGTTCTGTATGTTACTTTGGAAAATGTATCTGTTTGTCATTTTTGGAATTGTTACAAAGCTAAATTCCATTACAATGTAGAAAAGTACAGTCGTTAGTACTATAAAGTTATTCAGAGGTACTGTCTTTGTACTCACTTTGAAGTGGGGCTAATTAGAAGAGATCGGTTTCGATCATGCCGGGTATTTTACTAGGTACCCAAAATGTTGGACCTGTAAATAGGTCTTAAATATTTGTTAGCTTTACACTATGGTATTGCGTAGAGAATTTTGTACTAAAGAAAATTACAATAAAATAATAGAAATAAATAAGAACTAGCATTTACAATAAAAAGTACTAAAGTAAAACACATTTACATATTATTAAGAATTGGACAAACTGCGAATTCCTGACGAACCGCTTATTGGACGATACGCGTTTTGGACGAAACGCTTGTTGAACGAAACGCGTTTTGGATGAATTATCATAAAATAAATTTTGGCAAGTAAATTCCCAATACAAAGTGAAAAATGCTACGCCGTAGGCCTGCTACGGAGAGCTTTCGTAGCAGTACCGACGTAGCAAAATGGTGCAAAATCCAAAAATAGGAACATAATACACAAATTAACCTGCACCGCTTCCCTCGCTGAAACCTTTTTTGTGCCAGTTACAGCAAGTGCTGAGTGCACACAATTTCGTCGGTTTCTTATTTCAATAAAAGCGTCGCATGCATGTATTCATACCCGTGGGATAGCACGTGTCTGCAAACCCAATAACGTGGAATTACCCACGCCTACGTGCGCACGGACACTTCACCACAACTTATGAATATTATCCACACACGGTGACTGCTGCTGAGCAGATTTCACAAAGACGATAAGGTTTTCGAGTTACTTTCGGCTCAATCTCTCACCCAACTTTAAAGTAGGTATAAATGAGCTTTATAAAAAAGGATACTTCGGTCAGCATTAATAATTGTTGAACTTTTATTTGGGGTCCAGATATGGACTATCATAGGCGGGTGGTACCTAATAATGATGAAATCCTTTCAAAGCTTACAAGAAGTGCAAATCTTAACTTCAACCTCAACAGCCTGTACTGGTCCACTACTGGACGCGGGCCTCCCCTTGATTCGCGCCTTATTGGCTTTTACCACATAGGGGGTAATGCTCATAATCCCCACGCTGGACATGGGTTGGGGATCGCAGGTCGACGGTAGAATTGTTTTCGGGGGCGCGGCTGCCCGCCCCCGGTGGATATCCCTTAGTCGCCTCTTACGACACTCGCGGGAAGAGTTGGGGGGGTGGTGCGAATTCTAAGCCGGCACCACACAGCTATAGTAAGTGCAAATAAGATGTATAAATGAGAATTGGAATATCAACCTTGTTATCATATTTTTTTGTGTCGTTGACTGTACCTAGCCGGTTTCTGCAATAGCAGCAAATACAATCGACACTCGAACCAAATAACCATCATAGAATTGAAATGAGGGAGCATTTCCCAAAACGGAAAACCTCTCAAAAACCAAATCACACAATCTGAACCCTATGATACCTACCTAGATACTGAAATTTAGCGCCAGAGATTCATTTCCAGCGTGAGGTTCAGACTGAAAACCAGCGTTGTTTCCGTCCTCAGGCGGTAGCGGCATTCAGTTGAGGCTGGACCTGTTTAGACACGCACTAGGGAAAGACCAATCTTTCATCAGACTCTACACGTAGAGTTCTTTTTTAATTTTATTTATTATTATTTTATTTATTTTTATTTATTTATATGCAGCCAGCGTCTTGGGGACGCTTCCGACTGGTATTGATATGGATCAGTTGAGCTACCTGTAGATTGTTTGCAACAGTCTGCAGTTAGCTCAATTGTTTCAATTGTAAATACTAATTATATTATAATTTTCTTTGTGAATAAAGGCTTTTATTAAGCACTTGCAATTTTTTTGAGCAATTTTATTTTATGATGTTTCTTTGTTTGTTTTATTCAGTCGCTATTGTTGTATTATGTGTAACTTTTTTGCCTGAGTATTTTGTGTGCTAAATATAATAGAGCTAGATTAGAATATAATGAATAGAGATTTACTATTCTTTCTATTATATTCTATTCTGTTCTGTAGAATATAATGAATAGAGATTTACTATTCTTTCTATTATATTATATTCTGTTCTGTTCTTTTCTATTCATTTTATCCTACCACCTAAATACTGAAGTTTGTCGACTGCGATTCCTTTAATCGGATAGTAGAGCGATTAGTCCAGAAGTAGTTGGATGTCCAATCAATCGAATTCAGGGGTCGTTTTGGAGTTTTCACAACTTCAGTAATCACGGTGGGGTTAATTAGCGAAATCCGCGGCTTAATTGAAACGTCACGGGAACTCTGAACTTTGATTATGTTTGGTGAAGGCAGGTACATGTCACTGTAACGGGCCTTTGATGCAAATCTAAGGGAATTATGCAATGGTATGTAATTATTATTTTATATTCAGCTAAAACGAGCCGCGAGTTAAGTTATTAATTTATGTCGGAAAATTTATTAAACGATTACATTCTAATTGAGATTGTTGACAGAAGTTTTCATACAATAAATGTCAATGTCAGCCCACGAAGCGAATTACAAATTTTCCAATTATATTTTTAAGAACACCACCCTTAAGGTGCGTTTCCACTGAGGCGGGCTGGGCGGAGTGGAGTGGAGAAGAAAAGTGAAAAGTGGCAAGTGTTTTCGTTGAAGCGGAGCGGGCCCACACCACAGCATAGCCGGGTCGACTCCGTTCTGTCCAGCTTGGGGCCGCGTGTTCATATATTACATTTGAAAGTCCGCTCCGCTTCACTTCCACTGTTTCCACTGATGTGGAGTTGAGATTTCGAGCACTGTGATTGGCCAATTTATGGTCGGGTCCTATCCACTCCGCCCAGCTTCGTGTCAGTGAAAACGCACCCCAACGGATCTTTGTCGTAATTTTTGTATATAAAAACTTCCAGCCTGGCATGAATACCATGAAAACATGCTTCATACTAGCCAGATGGCTGAAATTAAGCATCATCCAAAAATGTAGCAACTGGCCATTAAAATGTCTTTTTACAGTAACAACGGATGCTTGTCTCCCAACATGTCCACTTAAACTTGAAATATCGCTTTTTGTCGCGTAGGTGGCCATAACTGGCAACTTTATAACATTTTAATTAAAATTTTGGGAATTTCAAAGGGTCGTTTGGCTTCTGACTGGTTCACGGTTGACGGGGTCTGGAAATAGGG
This sequence comes from Eupithecia subumbrata, assembly GCA_949316285.1. NCBI lineage: Eukaryota > Metazoa > Arthropoda > Insecta > Lepidoptera > Geometridae > Eupithecia > Eupithecia subumbrata. The sequence goes on from OX438648.1 coordinate 2,736,290, forward strand.
GTCTGCGGGGTAGGATGGGGAGAGGAGTTGCGTTAAATTACAATTATCATGTTTACTACCCTTGCTTCATCGCGTGGAAGGCTCTCTTTTAGGACCGCGGGTATTTTATGGGGAGGAAAGCCGTCCATCACCCGTTTTGATCTCATTTGCGGCGTAACTCTCACTGAGAATTAACTAGATATCTACAAAGAGATTCCTGGTGCCTAAAATAAAGTTGAGTCCCACCTCGAATGATGATTTATTCGATGTTGTTATCACGCGTAAGAATCTTCGAGTTCAAACGTGGAAATGAATTTTATTTAGGGTTGCTCTTTTGTACAAAAAAATGTACTCCTTTTCTTTGATCTGAATATTTAATATTTTGCCTTTTCTTACGAATGGAACGTGAGTGTTACGGAGTATAATTTGTATCTGCTAAATTTAGTTAGATTCCTATTCCTATTTTCAAATGTCCAGTGTGATCTCGGTGAACAGAAAAAAAATATATAATAAAATGTTAGTAAATTCTTTATGGTAAAACGATAGAAAAATCTAAATTCTTTTTTTTTCAGCTTTGAGTTTTCCAACTTTAATGTTTCTGGCAAAAATTTTGGTAGCCCTTGTCGTCGGCATTTAAGTGAAGGAGAAGGTATTCCCTTCTGGGATTGCGGTTTGTGCGCGAATTACCGCTACCCGTATTATAGTTCGTACTACACATGGTTTCACAATTAGCTAGTGTGACGTCATTATCTTGGTTAATTGTTACGAAAAGGGGTTAATGCTGAGAGATGCAAACTTGTAATATGTATGTATTTATGTTTTTGCTGTAGTAGAGTTTGAAGAGAGACCAAGTAACAATATTATCATTATTATTATTATTTAATACTTTATTGCACACAATTTTAAAAGTACACAATAGGTGGGCATAATGCCGATGGCATTTTCTACCTGCCAACCACACAGGGTCAACAACGAGAAAAAGGCGTACTTAAACTTAGACTTAACTTAAACTTAGCTGTTATAAAAATTTAGTATATAACAGAAAAATATATATTATATTTTAAATGTCTACTATGATATACAAAAGAATAAGTAGTTAGATACCTACCTTAATCAAAATTTGTACTTGTAACGAAATTATGGTAGGTATTCGTAATTATTTTTCAGAGGTTTGTGGAAAAAATGGTCTAAGTCACTTAGTCGTAAGTGTTCTAAATCATTATACTCGTACGTCGCAGAGTAGAATATGAATCCATAAGTTCAGGTGTTTATTATTCTATCCCAAACGCCGGTGGTCGTCAGGGGCGGATCAGCCGTGCTTGACCTTAAAAACGCCTATAATTTGGGCTGGCTTTGAAATCAGCCTCAAACTACGTTAATGTACCTTAAGCAAGTTTTTTTTTTTATTTAAGATCATTCTAGCATTAATATATCTGATTGTCAATGTTGCTTACATCTTCAGTATAAAGAAAATATCCATGTTTATTTTCTTTGGAAGCAGAGCCAAGGAAAATGTTTTCTTTATGACGATACGTTTCGCTGCGCGCATTGTTATTTGACTTCGAGGTATAATGCTGAAACATTTCTCGGAGCTCGAAAAACTTCGTCAAATTAAACTGGTACAAGGAGCAAGTGTTTTTCAAGCCGCTTTATTTTGAACTCTGAATACATTTCCGTGTGAAACAAATAAGTAATTCAAGTTCGTGACTTGAGTGATGTGTTTGCTCCCAAATAAACAAAAATGTTTTGAGTGCGTACCGCGCTATTTTTCACGGTTTTTCTAAGGTCCGTGTAAGTAATGGGGGAGACTGAGAATACAAACTCGAGTATTTGTTATGGAGCTGGTACGTGGAGAGTAAAATATGGATGTCTGTCAACGAACTTTGTGCAAGTAATAACACAGAATGTGAAACTTAGCTTTCAACTCGCGCAATGCAAACAGCATACATAATCAGAACTTTCATGTTGGGAAATTGAATTAGGTAGGCAAGGTCAGTCCTCCGTAATAATACTGTCTAGTCTAGGTTGGGTCTAGAATCTAGGTAGATAAATATTAAATAGTACTTCAGTAGGTTCTAGCGAAGGGGATCCTTGTGGCAGAAACTTTGACTCACAAATACGCCAGTGAATTTGAATAATTTTTTTCACAAATTACATTATTAATTTTATGGCTTTATCGCTGAAACTTTGATTTCTTCCAGGCAACTTCAAATGCTTTGAAATTAATAAAAAGAAACGAAACCTGTTTCAGAAAGTACATATTATTATATCTACCTACGTAGGAGTTCTCTCAAAGGAAGAATCCGTAAGAATAAACGCCGAATAATCACCCTATTCATCTTAGTCTCTACCTGTGGATGAAGTTATTAAATAAACCCGCCGGACACACCTAGTTCACATGATAAATTGGCGAAGGGTGGTTTGCGTGACTTACTAACTGGGCTAATACGCGGGCTAACTGCTCGTTGTCTCTAACCATTTACCTGCTCATACTTTTGGTTTTAATATTACTAACATGCAAGAATTGGATTAGAAACGCGATTTTGTAGCAGGGGTAAGTTTATTTCGTTAATTTCTCACAATAATAATAATAACATACAATACGTCGACGTGTTTGGGGATAATGAGTTCTGGGACTCTAGTACGAGTTTGTAAAATACTAAAACGATAAATGTTTTAGAGTGCGTGACAGAGTTAACTATTGATCCAATTGTTTCTCAATAATAATCTTAGCGGATTAATATCGAGAACCAATTGGATCGATGTCATACTACGGAAAGTAGTTCCATTCTTTAGATCCGGGTAGAGGCGCTACCGGGCGCTACAATGTATGGATGGAAACGAAAACTACTGAAGGAGATCGTCGTGAGAGCTGTCTACTAAGGAGCTGTCAGAACATCTCAAAGCATCTAAAAATTATCTAAAAGCACTAAGCCCCTAATACTCAAATGCAACCCAGATTTAAGCACGTCTCAACTGACGTATTTTGGACAAATTTTCATTGAAAACATGGATAGTCACGCTTCTGCCATTTTCAGAAAGAAACTTAGCTTCCGACACGTTGACGTATTGTCAAGCCCGAAGCTAACCTATTAAAAACCTATTTCCTCTTTCAACGATACCACAAGACAAACCCTCAATATGTGAACAAATCTCCACAAAAATGCAGCATTCGCGGTTCTTATTCTCTTTGTCTGCTGTAGTTCAGACCGTTGAATCTTCAATGGAAGCACAGTCGACAGGAAATTGTCATATTATCGAAATAGGATTCGTGACTTTTATGGTAAAGCCAATACTCGTACAGTGAATAATAAACCGGTACTTTCATACTTGTGGAAACTTCGACAGAGGCGAGCAACTCGTAAAAGATGCCATATAAAAATGAACTTTATGCCAATATTTTCGTAAGAAGATACGATTATAGTGTACAAAGTTCTGTCCTGCGAGTTACGAGATACTTTCCTGAAAGTAAATAGACGAGAAGTAATTCGTAGGAGCAATACGATCGATGAATTCGATAAGTTTTACCTTTTAAGAGAATAATGATATATCTATAGATAATATCGAAATATCGTTGAGGTAAAACTTATGGCACCTTAAGGGTCCGGCGACGGATGAATTTCCCATACAAACGTAATACCAAAATGATTTTTAATTTGAGCATATTTTCACTATGGTCTGCTATTATTTGTATTAAAATAGTATTTATCTAGGTTCCTGCCACAATTTTTTTTCAAAATACCTTTCTGAAATGAAATTAAACCTAATCGCATTTTTACATGAAAGGATGAATGTTGTCTTAGTAATTGTGTAGATAAGTATTTTGAAAAAATCTTATGGCTGGAACCTTTATAAATACTATTCTAACACAAATAATATCAAACCATAATGAAAACATTCTCAAATTACAAATCATTTTGGTACTACGTTTGTATGGGAAATTCATCCGTCGCCGGACCCTTAAGAAATCAACTTACATTGGCTACAAAAACAAAGTGCCAATCGTAGCCAGTTTTTGTAACAAAATTCGTAAAAAGCAACTGGTAAATTCACAGTCGTAATAAAAAGACTATTTCCTTCAAATATCTGTTGTGAATAGACTGTAGGTATAGGTTCCTTTATTGAATGTTTAAGTACGGACTAACCATTCAAGAAACAATAAAAGAAACGAATGCAAATGAAGCTCGGGTGAGAGTTAATGTTGGTGGTGAAATAACTGGGAAATCAACAAAAAGGTTAAATGAATTGAATTGCTTGTGGCGTTCGTTAGACAGCTACCCGCCGCGATACAAAATTATTAGCAATTTTAGCAAAGTTACAATGTTAGCAAAGTTAAAATACCTGCTGATGATCTGCAGATATGCTACGGAGTGAGTTTGTACTTACAATATGTACCTACAGGGTGTTCTGCAGGATCAAGCGTGTGGCGGTGAGTTCCAATCTACATCGATCAAGAAGCTGATTTTGTTTATGTTTTCGAATATTTTAAAAGTAACTCAACATCTTTTACAAATATACTCTAGATATGTTTAACAGGTTTCGTAATATAATTTTGTAGGTTCTAGTATTTTCAATAAGTATATCTTTATTCACAAAGATTTATAAATTACAATCAAATAATAGAACTAGTATTTACAATTGAAACAATTGAGCTTACTGCAGACTGTTGCAAACAATCTACAGGTAGCTCAACTGATTCATATAGTCCGACCAGTCGGAAGTGTCCCCAAGACGCTGGCTGCATTGCCCCGCTGAATTTTCAGAAGTTTTCTTTCTGCGTCACGTGAGAGAGTGGTCAGATTTTCCGATTTTCTATGAACACTTCAAATGATCAGCTAATTTCAAAACTCATTGCATATCTCGTAATATTTATATTTTTTATCCCCCAATACAGAAAGCTAATTGTATCCTATCTGTGCCTATCTACACGAGTGGGCAAAGTAAATTCTCATTAAAACGTCGGAGTTTCTCTTTTAAACTCACGAGCTTAAATATGTTATAAGAGCCGTAATGTTGTGCACCTGCTGTTTATTACAGGCCTCATTATACAGCCTCTTCATTAGATATTCAAGTACCTATGTACGAGTTGAGTAGACTTGTTTTGAAGACAAGCTTGCTCCTTTAAGGGGTAAAATAAGATAAATTGAGCTTTTGAAAAATTGTGATATGAGCCCTGATTGCGGTTGACGATGTCTAATTTTTATGAGATTGTCGTTCCCTGTCTGCAAGATAGAGGCATTGTAGCAAATCCATTAGTTGATGTTTTCTTTTGCATGCTGTGTCGGCCTGTAAGAGGTTGGTGCACCTAGCATTTCACAAGTTTTTTTTTAAGTATCTTGTAATTTTTAGTGTACTCGCCATAGGTTAACCTAACTGTATCAATAAAAATAAAATAAAATAATTGTATGGAAAAATAAACATCTTTTTAGAACAGAGCCCCGAGTTCGGTTGACGATAATATCGAGACGAGGACTACTCAAATCCCAGGCAAAAATGAGATGTCACGATCCGAATGACGAACCGGACTCTGGGCTCTGAGCCTTGATCCTGCCCTCTCCTGTGGCAGACGTCCAAAGTTTGGACGATTGAAATTCAAATACTCAAGATGGATCGCTTTACATTGCACGGGATATTCAACATTAGACTGACGAAACGATGCGTTGACGAGCTGGACACATTTGATCTTTGAATGGGTATACAATGCATAGAACAGAAGGGAGATTATTTTCCAGCATTGGGATGTTATAGGCTAAGCGTGCTGTGAATAGGCTGTGATAAATTTTACTCCAGGTTATATATATATGCGTTTCACTAACCTTGCCATAGAGAATACCGAATTTGCACTGCATATATCGAAGCACCTCTCTGTAAACTGTGTAAGCCCTGAGCTTTAGAATACAGCACACACGTACACAAGCCAATTGATTCCATTCCATTGTAGGTTTGTCGGGCACGGTGCTATAAAACGCCTTCCTTATTTTTACGAGCGGCGCAGACTGGAATGGCGGATAGTGCATTTACCTTCGTTTGAAATAAATAGGTTTTTCTGAATTATTTGTACGCTTTTCCGAATAAACGGGAAAACGCACATCATCCATCCATACTAATGCTAGCAAAACAAACTCTGTAACCTCGTAACCTCGTGTAACTCAGTAACCTTTTACCGCATTAACAGTTTAACAGAAGTTAATGAAATTTTGCAGAGTATCTTGTAGACTTAGACTTATTTTTATCCAAAAATATCGCGTGCGAAGCCGCAGGCAAAAGCTAAGGTTTATAAGCCCTATAGCTAACATAATTTATTCATAATATTCAATATGTTCAATGTAATCTACGTACGGAATTCCTAATAACAGTTCTCAGAAATAAGGTTTGCCGCTCACCGCTACCAAACCTCACACTACCAAAGATATCAAAGCTTAGAATTCATAGAACTAAATCTGTGTTGCCAATTCCACGCTGCATATTGCGGTAGCTGTGTTATTTCTGCAGTACCATTTTTCACAGAAATAGGCATCCTTGTACATATGTGTTTCCGACATACCGAATCTATTCTACGGTGTGGGATACAAAATATTGTTCACTGTAATTTGTGTTCAATATGATTCGGTGCTATGGTGTGACGTATCGCGATGTATTTATGTTTGAGTTTAGATGAAAATTGTATTTTGTTTAAATGCTATTTTATTTGGATAGATTATCCCTAACGCCAACAAAGCTCTGATGGAAGACCAGCGTTGGTTGCTAGAGCTAGCAACCAACCCATGCTGAGGCAGAAGCCATTCTCTAACTTTCAGGCTGACATTTATAAGTATTTTTGGCTATTAGATTGTCTTAAATTTATAGAAATTATGTAAGCATTATGGAACAAATAAACCTGTTTTTCTTATTCCATAAATGAAAGAATCATAATGCAAATGCAATTCAGGGTATGGAAAAACAACGAACTACACAGAAACACAAGTAAGCAAACGCTAGAAAAGTAGACCATTTATAAAGAACCGGGATTTTCCGTTCACTGTTAGCTCACTTGGCCTTAATGTCGTGACTTAACTAGTAAAGGCACTGAAACCACTCAATATAGGAAGGTAAATTACTTAAGGGTGTGCTGTTGTCAACATCTTGCACACGCATCACCTATTTCTTGCTCATTGAGTCGTGGAACCCTTATAATTGCCGTCTTACAGTCGACGGCCTCAATTTTAACCCGACCGCTGACCCGTAATCTTTGATTAACTTAGGACTCAGGGGTGTCGTAAGATGTTCGTATTTTTTTGGGAAAACAGGCGCTTTTAGTTACTTACCTACCTGTTTTTTTTTCAACAATGTTTAAATGACCTTTAATCGCAAAATACTGCTTTGGGACAGCAAAAAAAGGCCGACATATGACAGGAATTTGGTAAATGTTTAGCAAATAATTTTTGAAGCGGTGTTGTCGCTCAGCGATTAGGTAAGACTTTTGTAAGGTGTCAATAACTTCAACGTAGTTAGCATAACGGCAACGTAGTTGAAGGATGCCCTCCGGTCAGCAGGGATGATGACCTGCGAAAGATGCTGGATAGAGCAAGCTGAAGACAGAACGCTACGGTGCTCATTAGGGGAGGCCTATTTCCAGCAGTGGGCTAATAGAGGATGATGACGAATAACTTCATTCTCGTACAGCCCGCGTGGGAGCGCTTATTGTACATAATGCTATTGATAAGTCATAAAAAAAGATTTTTATACTACACCTGCTCGGAAAGTTGCCTATTCCTTTTCCATTAATAGAATAGAAAGTATGTCTTTGCAGGCCTATAGGAAACCGGGAGGAAAAACTCTATGGAATTTCATTTCTCACGTGTTTTAGCGGGAGGAAAAAGTGTATGGAAATCCATTTCTAACGTGTTATTTTTTTTTAATTTCCTAAAAGATCGGCCGGTAGCTATGGTTATTTTCGTTCGGTCAAACGACAAAAAGTTTTTACTCCAAGTCCATTAGGCCTCCTCCGATTTTCGAACAATATTTTGAAAAAAGAACCCAAAGGCTGGCGCGGTCAATGAGGTTTTACCAACATCATTGGGCGCGGTAAGTTCTTCTGAATTTCAATTAATAATTAATTCTGCTTATTATTTTCCTCGAAGGTGTAGTATAAAGCACTATTTATCACTCGGCAGAAAGTTCGATTCCTACCTCGTGTGTTTTAAGGCCCTCGGCTGCGCCTCGGGCCCAAAACGACACACTCGGTAGGAATCGATCACTTTCTCGCCTAGGTGTAAAATGTACTATTTTACTCTCGCCGTAAAGTTTGAATCTAATCGTCTGTTAACGTCTGTTATACGAATGAGACACAATTCGTAAGCGTAATTTCCCATCAATATTTTCTGCGTATTTATGTGGGTATATCGGAAAGATGGTCCCCTGGTTTTGTCATGAAAACAGCCAAAATCACGAAGCAACCCGACGAATTTTATGAAAACAGAGCCCGACAAATAATTTCCATATTTATGAATTGTCGGTGCCCAATCACTGCCACTGGATTTATGACCTAATAGGCACATGTTTTTATGGGTCCTTTTCTATCCTTTTCTATACTATCTATAACAAGGAATGTTTATTATTTTTACTGTTACTTTTTGATTCCTACTTCCGAGGAGTAGGTAAGTATTGGTACGAGTTGTCATCATGTCTCTGGCATCTGTGTGTGTAATACGGCCCAAAAACGTACAAAGTGAAAATCAATACGTATCAATTTATAAGAAAAAGCAGTTCAATCTAAAATGCTGCCCTTGAAACAACAGCCATAGCATGGACTAGGTAATGAGGTCAAGGCGAAATATAAAGCTTTCGATTAATGTTTCTCTATTCAAACACGATTCTTTACAAACGATCTAGTTAGTTTTTAGGCGTTGCTTGATTACTTTTTGGGATGGTTAAATAGAGCTATTATATTTCACGGTAAACGATATTTACAGCTTTCAAATTAATAATATTTATGTATACTAGCTTCTACCCGGTATTTTCATTATTATATTTCCCGGTATAATAAGTAGCCTGTGTTAGGCTCTGCTCTAAACGTACGCCAAATTTCATCTTGATCTGTTCAGTAATTTTGGAGATCCTAGGTAACAAAAATTCAGATTTCCAAACTTTCGGCTATAATAGTACGATATTTCAAAGGTTAGACTTGAATAGCGAGGTTATTGAATATGTGTGTATATTTTTTACTTCATCTCTATTGAATTGTTGGGTCTTTTTAATATTTTTTACAAGTCAGCCATACAACGAACACGAAATAGGTCGTTATACACGAACAAAACACAAAATTAGAAAAACAGGAATTCCTGCGCCTAGCTAGCCTTGGTTTCATCATAACGAGGAAAGTTTTCGCGTGCACAGTTCAACACGTTACAAAAAAACATCAATTTACGAAAACAAAACAAAATTTATAGCTGCAACTTTCCAAATGACCATTCATTAAAATTCCATTACGGCCCCAGCTGTTCTCATGAAACGGCCCAAGGTGACAAGAAGGCCCATCGATTGCTGACGTTATTTTTCTACATTGTGAATTAGCGCCATATTAATAAGGCATTGTCGAGTAACGGCTACGAAGCACGCACAGAAACCACGCAGAATATCTACTCATTGTAATAAAGCTAATAATAATAAATAATGTAGATGGTCTTACGGTCATTGAAATAAGATTTGAAATGGCCTGCGCTACGTTCTACCGGGATAAGGTAAGGTCAAGTTTTGGAACAGCTATGTACCATTGTTCTAATAAGGTTGGCCATATTTTATTTTCATGACCGGACCGGGTGCGTATCGGCGCGTTAGAAGCCTATGCGCGATCAGAATGGGACAGAACCTTATGAGGATGATTGAGGATTATTGACATGAGGACATTTTACGAAATAATCCTCATAAATTCCACGCGTTAGTAGTACCTATACAACAAATGTCATCGATGCTTTGATACATTGCAAAAAATTGAAATGGAAATGGGCTGGCCATATCGCGCGTATGGAAGATAACAAATGCAAACAAGGCTAATCAAAGCTCAAGACAGAAAGTCATGGAGTAAAATGGAGGAGGCCTTCACTCGATGAGAGGTCCTTAATAATACCATTTTTAGTATTAGTATTAATTTTCAATTTAATTCATATCAATTTTATTTTGTATAAATCAAGTGTTATACTGCTTATTATTCTACTCATAATTAGTATTGTAAAAGTTTATTTTATTAAGGAAATAAAAAGGCTTTATTATTATTATTATAGTAGTACCTATAGTAATTGTCTAATAGCTTTGGTTTCAGTTCGAAATGTTACTATCCAACTGAGAGAGAGCGCGGCGCAGATTATACGCGTTGGTAGCGCTCGTAGCGCCCTACGCCTTTCAAAAAAACCTTTTTAGCTCTGCCAGCTTCTGTGCTTACGTCGTTCCTGGATGTAGCCTGGATGCAGCATTCAGGGATTAATGGAGCTACGATTTTGAGAAAGAATTTTTAAACTAAACATGTAACATACCTTTTCTATCTACACCAAACAAATATACTTGTGACGACCTCAGTGGCGCGCAGCGGGCGTGGGTCCGCCTGCGACGCAGGAAGTTGCGGGTTCGATTCCCGCCTCGGGACAAATGTTTGTACGATCTGCAGATATTTTTTCAGGGTGTTCTGGATGTTTTCTAAGTATAATAAAAAAATATCTATCTATGTAGTGTATTTATTAAGTATATCAGTTATCTAGTAGCCATAACACAAGCTCTGCTTAGCTTGGGGCTAGATAATGTTGTGTGAATTGTCCCGCTTTATTTACATATTTCGCTCATCTGCGACAAGAACGTGACAAGTCAGAAAACGTGATTGTTCAGAAAACGGCTTTGAAGTTTTCAATTCCGTATATTTTCGTTTCTATTGCGCTTTCTCAACTTTTTATTGGCGATATAGGTGCTCCAACAATTCTATTTTCGAAAAACTGATTGTAAGCTGGTATCCTTATCCGTTTTCACTAAAATACTACGTTTATTTTAAAAAATGGCAGCAGTTGTTACGTTTTTCTTGCAAAATATATTTTTTTTCATTGGATATACAGACGTGTCACGTTTTATATGGTAATATTTTAGTAAAACTAACGAAATATCGAATTAAAACACGCTTTTGCAGTCAAAATGTATGTAATTATAAAAGAAATATTACTAAAACACCGTTACATTATGTTGGGCTACGAAAAGGAAGTTATACTTTTTGTACTATTTTAATCAGTCTCGACAATAATTAAGTCTTACTTTTGCATGGCACACTTCTTACCTAATACAAACAATTATGTCTATCCAATACTTAACGTCGTAGGTAATCATCGTTTACTTACCATTAAATAATCAAAACATCTTAGCAAAAACAATCACAGCTATTTTCAATAGTTCTACTATAAGATTAACAATGGCATGGCACTTAACATAGAGCATTAACATCATTAACATCAAAGAGCATTACCTATCTTTATGACTCTGTTGTATTTATGTATTTACTCAATTTCTATGTGTATATAATTATATTATTTGTTGGGATATATTAGTTTATGTATTGTATTATATTATGTATTAGTCTATTTAATAAGTAGGTTAAAATTAAATCTTATACATATCCTTGTGCACATGTACCCACTTCTGCAAATTTGTCTCTCTCTCCCAATAAGGTTTGCTGGAAGAGAACTCTTTTTAGGGTTAAGCTCGCCTTTGCCATTATTTTTCTTGTGATATGTTTTACTTATAATACCTATGTTGTGCAGTAAAGAATTATGAATTATGAATTAACATTTGCACTTATTATACTAAACATATTAGAGAAAGTAACTAATTAATAATTTTCACAACACAATGTTCTATTATAAAATAACAATTGTAATGAAAAATACTAAGAAACATGCACATTTAAGGAATATTTAAAATGTTTTTAAAATTTAAAGAAATTCGTAAAAAGTTTTATAATATCGGGGAATGAGGTTTTTATTAACCAGTTCCATGAGGTCCGTTTTTTTTCTCGGATATGGAAGGTTTTGTGTTGTACAGTTTTTTAACTTCCACATCTATCTCCCTACTTTTTTTATGGCAGTCGTCAGTATCTATAACAAGAGATTTTTGATTTTAGTATTTGTACGTATTATTTATATCTATTTCAGTACCTACAGTACCAGCACAAGAATAAAAGTAAATACCTAACTTCTACAACAATAAATACATACATTGAGTACTTACTCGTATCTTTAAAAAAATAATGTTATTTGTTACCTTCATAAAAAGACGGTCCCGACGAAGAAGAGCTGCTGCTTGAGAAGCTTGACGAGCTTGAACTAGTGGAATCATGACGACGCTTGGTACAATCAGGGGCTCTTTTTTCCGTGGAGCATTCTAATAAGTAAAAATTTAATTAATTCGATTAACCAATTGTTATTTCGATTTAAATCAATATAATTCACACATGATTCCTGCTACTATTATAATTGCGAAAGTGTGGATGTTTATTATACATAGATGTTTGGATGGATTTTTGTTACCTCTTCACGACAAAACATCTGAACATATCGGGCTGAAAATTGCATACAGGTAGTTCTAAAACATAGGCATTTATAGTCCATAAATCAGTTCCCATGGGATAGAAATATTCTTAAATAACGCGTTCGAAGCCGCGGGCAGAAACTATTTTTAAATAAACAACAGTTCATACCTATTTGGTCATTGCTATAGGTGTTTTAGCAAGAAGATCCAAAATCTTCTTGGATCGCGATCGTGACTCCATCTGAAAAAATAAGGTGGGAGTTTAAAAATGTGTCGTCATCTGTAATGCAACAACTTATTCTATCACGACAAAATGTATACACACTTTACGACAAAAACGAGATACGAGTTAATAATCCAAAAAAGCTTAAACCTTTAGAGATTTGATTCACCATCTAAAACGGTACATACCTTTTTATTCCGAATAAATATAAGTTTTTTGCGAGAAAAACGTGACTAGGTAGCCTAAAAATTTATATAGTGAAATTTTATTTTACAGCTAAAGTGGTTCCAACCATGATATCACGCTTAAGTAACATATAAAAACCCAAATAATGCACGTACCTTTCCGTCAACAACGTGACACGCTGACCATGTCACGTTCTTGTTGCAATTGAACAGCGCCTCACTCGTCGCGCGCACGGAATCCACTGACATGTACCGATGTTGAAACGAACTTCATCGATGTAAAGGAGGGAGCTAGAACGCGTCTTGTCGTCTTTTTCCTTCATACCAAGGTCAATTTAGGCGCTAGAAATATCGCGTTTTTGTAGCAAGTAGAGCGCGATACGGCGGATTTGGATATAGTATTATTCCAAAACGATACCTAAATCTCATAACCCGTTCTTCTCGCAAATGAGCGATTTATACTTAATTTTTAATATTGATTTAGTTAATAATTTCATAAGACTGTTTCTGTGACTTACGGATCAGTTTAGGTTTGTATTACATTCCGCAACTGAGATCTTACTTTGATAGTATTTTCCACTACAATAAATATTTCCAGCTAGAAAATATATCTGGAGTAACGTCGCATCTCGCTGTAAGGCTACTCCTTTATTTTAAGAGCCACTTGACTTACAAACACATGAAAGTGTCCTCTTACGGAGCGTGTGCGATGCAATATGTCGCAGAAATAGGTATTTTGAACAAACACAGTCATTGTATCTTTACCTATCTTAGTTTCTAATCTTGGATTATATGAACACCAAATTTTATGTTTACAAGAATAAAACTAAATTTCGTATATATACTTCATTTTACAAAAATCTGAAATATAAATCCATGATAGCTGATCGCACATGTAGGTATCTCAACCGAAAACACCGTAGATCAATAAATTGAACTGAAAAAATTAATTAACTCTGGAGATTCATCCCATTCCCATTCGTGATGTGAAGTGTGCGAGGTTTTATCTGATTTTATACAAAAAATTCAAATCGTTCGGCACACTCGGCGCATTCGGCTCCGGAAGGTGAGCGTTCAGCTTAAAACAGTCAAAAAATATCATAGAGTTTTTTGGATTGTCTATGATCTAACTTAAACCATTCAATTGTTATCTCAAACATTAATGTACCAAAAATCTGTCGACACAACGCGTTTACGCTTTATTGAATCCTTTTACCCGCTTATCCCTTTTCACCCTCATCTAATAGTGAAATAATGATGTATGTTTTGTTTATCAGTTACGAAAGGGTCTCGTTATTTAAAGTTACACCGAAAGAGAACATTATATCCTATTGATATTATAAAGGCGCCATTGCGGAAAGAACAAAATGTTTCCAACATTATGCCATCGAAGACTTGCTAGCATTACAGAACTCTACCAATGATACCGCAATTTTACTAGGCTATTTTGAACCTTCTCTACATGCATGTGATCGTAATTTGGTGTGCTACTGTCACTTCTCTGCTAAGGGTTCTATTTTCGTGCTGATGTCGTATTTATATGTAGGTACTTTCCCAGTTACCTACTTCTGTTATAACAGAGCTCATGTAATACGGCGACAAAACTTATAAGATAAAAACCTTGAAAGCTAACTTTTTGAGGTTACGTTGATCAAGATGGCGGATCAAGATAACTAAGTCTTGTTATAGAGGTGAATCCTCCTAATTACCAAGTTTTTGTTCCCTCTGTCACGAAGAGGAAGACAAAACCTCATTTTGGGACGACCTACAATTATTCCCCCTACTACCCCTGCAGTGACAAAATACTAATTAAAATCTCCGGTCACGTAATCGCGTGCAAAATTCTGATGGAAGTGAAAATTTTGTATTTAATTATCACGATACCTCGGAATGAACTTATTTTAACACGTCCATATTTCAGCAGTACGAAAATAAACTTATGGATGAATATCGATAGATCCATCGATTAGATTCATGATGGTTCTATCAAGATTTTTAGTTCCCATTAGATCTGTTTCTTTGCACTAATTCAGGTTCGGCGTTAATAACAGCCCTGCTAAACTGAACATGATAAACTACGGCACAAACATACCTCTTGAACGAAACTCCTTCAAAGCTGAGGTAAATAAATCCCGCTGTTAGACAAAATTGATACTTAACACATGACCCAATTAAGGCTAAGTATAGAGTTTCTTCCACCCATTAAACAGTTCGTTTATCGTGTTAGTTTGAGGCCGAATACTTTGTTATCAGAAAAGTTTCCTCCGTTGGGGTTTTGGCCTTGTTTGCGATAGTCGAGAGCAGGTCTAAGAGTGCCTCCAACATTAAGATTTCGGATTGGCCCCAACATTAAGATTTCGGATTGGTCTTATTGTTCCTTGGCGCTTGGGTCGGTGTGGGAACAATAGCTGCCTTTGTTTTAATAATTATTTGACCCTTGTATAGTAGCAAGCAACTCGAACAAATATAATTTCAGGGAGTAAACATGCCAGCAACCAACCAGCGTCTCTATAATTGAAGCTTTACAAATCGAAATACAAGATTATGAATTCAGAATCGAAATCAAATTATTTCTCAATAAAACCAATAAGTCAGTAATTTTAGGACGATTTCGATGATTTTAGGACCCTTTATTATAATGGTTTTATTATAGGTACAACAAAATTATTAACGTTGTTGGGTAGCTCAATATATCTATACTTGGCGACAATTACTATGCTTTTGTATGATGAGGAGTGCCTTTTGTTTTCGGTTCCTAATTAGATGCAGTTTTTATTAACGCCCGACGCAAAAAGAGAGGGGTTTTATAAGTTTAACGTGTCTGTCTGTGTATCTGTGTTTATGTCTGTGGTATCGTAGCTCCCAAACGGATGAACCGATTTTCGTTTAGTTTTTTTGTGTCATAGATAATTTTATCCCGAGTGTTCTTAGCCATGTTTCATGAAAATCTGTCGGGGGTTTTTTAAAACTTTTAATTTTGTTCTTGTTTACATCACATGTTCAAATTCAGTTTCACTACAATGTCAGTAGTTCTAGGTCATGGCTTGTCGTGGTAAGTCCGTAAACATTTTTAGTTGCACCTTCGTTTCGTGTAGTTACGTTTAATAGAAATGCTACTTTCTTTTTCTCAGCTTGTTTTATTATTATACAGAACATGGAAAAACATAACACGAAAATGTGAACAATGCTGTTGTTACTGTTTCCAAAGAAGGTTTCATATTGAGGGTAATGGTTTGTCATGTCAGCATCACATTGTACCTATGCCAAGTTTTTGTATCCCTAATCTACATGTGGTTATAGGAAATCACATTCGAAATAGAGTATCTAGGTACTCGACTTCGCACTCCATAATTCTACGATTTTTTTCCTTTTTCGTTCACTAGCCATCATTAACAAAAAGCCTTCTCGGAAACTAAAAAGGGTTCTTATGAAATCATTTTTTTTGAAAGATTGAGAAGTATAAACTTACTTATTATGTACAATCTTCCAAGAATATATGTAGGTAAAAAGTGCGTATTACTTTTTTATATAGGCTTTTACTACGATAGGGACTGTAGTACTGAAGCATATGGCTGACTTATCAGTACCGTCAGCATTTCAGGAAGCTACATGAATAATCATGGACGTGGTTTCGGAATTCTCCTTAAGGCGACGCATTGATAAACAATAATTTGAAATCGGGCGCCACGCCCCCCATGAGCTCCCCGCAAGCAGCACATACCCCGCGGTAATTTTACGCGGTTTGCAATCGTGCCGTGTCGGTCGGTCGGGCCGCGCCGCCGCCGTAACTAGCGCGCTTCTCAGTCGTGCGTTGCCGCGCTGGGACAAGACGTCATGGAGTCGCATTACCTTTATTTATTTATTTATATCCATTTGAATATTTTACAATATAATTATAGGCAAGCTTTTTTTGGCTGTAGTATATCGATAAAAAAACATAATTTGACGGCACGGATACTACCTGCAACTTCGTTAGCGTGGTAGGTAGGTAGGTTAGGTTACCTAACTAAAAGTAGGGTAATAAGCAGTGATAGGAATAGGTAGGGCTTATTTACCTAAACTTCGAGGAACAGTGAAAAGAATCGGAGACTTCCTTCCGAAAATATTTTTTCCGAAATTCCGGACATTACTCAGGTACATTAAAAAATAATTTTATTCGAATAAGTAGCTGGTCTATGTTTAGGTACCTAAAGTTTGCGACTAGACATAACATAACTTATCATTTTAAAAACGAAAGGTATTTGGCTTTTATCTTTACAAAGATCACGATAAGTTCAAAAGTTTATTTCAAAATGTGTTATTTATATATTTAATATTATTAAAATAATGGGCGAATCACATGTTCAGTAACACACTTAAACTAAAAATCTTTAAAAACGTCGTCTTGCGCGAGCGAGAAAGCAGATAGTTTCCATAAAACGCGTACGACCTCTAAGTACATGTTTACGGTATAGGAGCTGCCCATTTCGCTATCTATTCTTGGAAATTAAAAAAAAAACTCGCCAGTGGTCGCATGCCTGTGCACTATGGGGAGATTGGACCACTGCTGAGGTTACTTTCACTCCAGTACCTCGGTCTATTGAGTGCGCAAAATCAAAGTCAAAGCTCTTTATTTCCATAAGTACAATAAAAGTACACTTAGAAGAGGTCAAATTACAAAATTAACCACTGTTAAGGATATAAAGTGATATTTTTTATTTCTGTCGCTTCGGTATGTAGACTAAAGTAAAAAAGCGACAAAGTAACCTTTAGCCTGTTAATTGTTATTTTTCGAGTTAGAGAAAAACCCGTCCCAAGCCTTTGTATCCTCTACTTGGATAATCTGAAGAGATCGCTCTTAGCGATAAGGCCGCCCTTTATACTTAATTTTTTCTAAGCATTTTCTTTGTATTGTTTCCTGTATTTGTGTGGTATAATAAAGTGTTTTCTATCTATCTATCTATCTACTTGTTACTTGTTACTTGTTTCCGGACTCGTTTCCGCAACTAGGCCACAGGTGGGCCCTTTTTGCGTGTCGGCTGGGGGGCTGCTAAACTAACCACCCGATGTCCTCCAGGAAGGCCAGCAGCTCGCTGACGCCGGTGCATGCCTCCCTAGGCGTCCTCGGTGTCCCAAGGTGTTGTAGTCGTTGAGAAGCAACGCTATCGCACTCTACAAGCACATGCGCGGCCGTCTCCTCTGCGTTCATGCACCCTCTGCATAGGGGGCTGTCCGTGATACCCAGGTTAAATAGGTGTTTGTTAAGCATGCAGTGTCCAGTGACAATGCCGACGATTTGCCGGAGTTTGTCACGCTTCAGATTGAGGAGTTTTCGGGAGAATCTCGGGTTAAGAGCCGGGAAGGTCTCCTTCGACTGTCTACAATCTGGAATACTTGCCCAGTAGTCTTGGTGTTGTTTAGTTGTATGTTGACGGATCCAAGAGCGGACTTGA
Organism: Eupithecia subumbrata; assembly: GCA_949316285.1. Taxonomy (NCBI): domain Eukaryota; kingdom Metazoa; phylum Arthropoda; class Insecta; order Lepidoptera; family Geometridae; genus Eupithecia; species Eupithecia subumbrata. The sequence continues at coordinate 2,754,646 of OX438648.1, forward strand.
CTGAAAGGTAGGGGGATTATTGGTTCGGGCCCTGCCGGTTGCCGCTCCGAGCCTCTCCTTGCCAGTACATCAGCTTCGTCGTTTCCTCTCGATCCGCTGTGTCCTTTTATCCACTGTAGAGTGACTCTATTAGACTGACTTACTTGTTCCAGCAGGTGGTGGCATTGAAGAGTGAGTCCAGAGTTGTGTTCTATCCTGTTCAGGGCCTGTAGTACAGCCGCGCTATCCGAGAGGATCCTGATATTTTGGTCAGTTACCTTTCTTCGTAGCACTGCGGTCGCAGCTTGGATTATACCTACACATTCCGCCTGGAAGATGGAGTTGTGGGCACCCAGTGCTGTTGTTTTGTGTATGTTCAGTTCTGCCGAGAACGTTCCCGCCCCGGTACCTGTTTTCATTTTGGAGCCATCTGTGTATATTCTTACTTCATGTATGTTAGAGCTGTCACTTGGCTCCTCGTGCATTTGTATGGTGAAGCTTCTTGAGTTTATGTGTTTTTTGGGTACCCTGTCATAAATCGAGAGTAGCATGGGATTGCTCCGTGCGTACTCGTCTATAATAGTGGTATGTTGTGCTTTGGTGTTGTGGTTCCATAAACTTAAAGCCCAGAGTCTGAAAGCAGCTGCGGCTGCCTCTTGTTGCACGTGTAGGTGCAGTGGCGTTAGGCCTATCAGGGCTTCGAGTGCTGCAGTGGGGGCAGTTCTCATACACCCTGTAGTCGCTACGCAGGCTAGTCTCTGGAACTTTTGCAGTTTGTTTATGGTAGTGCTTTGTTTTGTTCTCGGCCACCAAACTAGGGCACCGTAAGTCAGCGAGGGCCTGATTACAGTGTTGTAAAGCCATAGGGTAATCTTCGGGCTGGGACCCCATGTTCTTCCTAGCATTCTCCGGCACTGCCAGAATGAGATGGTGGCCTTCTTTGTCTTGTTTTCCAAGTGTGTTGCCCAGGTTAGTTTACTGTCTAAGGTTATACCTAGGTATTTGACTGTATCGGATAGTGTTAGCTGCGTGTCAAACAGGAACGGGAGTTGGTAGGTTCCTAGTTTACGCTTGTTGGTGAACATTACTAGTTCTGTTTTGGTTGGGTTTACGGTAAGTCCATAGTCTATGCACCAGTTTTCGACGACCTTTAGTGCGTTTTTCATAATGTTACACGTCACGCTGGCAAAGTGTCCCGATATGAGTATCGCAAGGTCGTCCGCATAGCCTACCGTAAAGAAGCGTTGGTCGTTTAGCTTAGTGATTAGGTCATTAGCTACTAGGTTCCACAGAAGTGGTGACAAGACGCCGCCCTGTGGGAATCCTCTTGCCACAACTCCCCTGGTCCCCCCGTGTACGTCGATCCGTACTGCCCTCAGCTTGAGCATGCTAATGATCCAATTTACTAGCGTTGGCTCCACTCCGTGCTTTTGGAGGGATGTATTAATGCTGTCAAAGTTCGTCTTGTCAAAAGCCCCTTCGATATCTATGAAGGCTGCGAGACAGAGCGTTTTTTTTGAGATGTCTTGTTCTAATCTACTAACTACTGTGTGCAGCGCAGATTCTGTTGATTTGCCTGAACTGTAGGCGTGTTGTTGTGGGTGTAGTGGTTTTATTGTTAGTATGTTGTCCCTTATGTATCGATCGCATAGCCTCTCTAGGGTCTTGAGTAAGAATGAGGTGAGACTGATCGGCCTGTAGGACTTTGCTTCAGTGTAGTCGCTTTTTCCTGGTTTGGGTATGAATAGGACTCTAACCTCTCTCCACAGAAGCGGTACGTAGCGGAAGGCTAAGCAGGCCTTGAAGATAGAGGTCAGCGCCCCGCTTATGTGTGCCACACCCCAGCGTAGGAGGCCAGGGAATATCCCATCCATACCTGGCGACTTGTATGGTTTGAATGTGTTGATGGCCCAGTTTACCTTATCCCCGGTTACCACTGAGCCCGCCACCGCCCAATCTGTCGCCGAAGGCGTGACTAGACTGGTAGTGTGCCACTCTGTTTCTAATCTATCTATCTATCTATCTGATATTTTATAGCAACAACAAGGTTTTGACAATGTTTTTCAATTTATTTACAGATAGTTTTTGCAACTCCCAAGGAGTTTAGCTGTAGAAGCGTATACATTGCCCTTTAAAAGATTCATTAATTTTGTGTAGCCTAGTTGTGGACACAGCTAGTTTACGTTTATTTCTGGTATCAAAATTATGTTTATCGCTATTTTTAGGGAACTGTTTTATATTTCTATGAGTGTATAACAAGTTTTCATGAATATAATTGACATGGTACTGTCATTATGTTTATTTCTTTGAATTTATCACGTATCTCGTCTCTGGATCCCATATAATACATTGGACGAACAGAGAGCTGTTCGTCAGAAGAGAGCTTCTGCAGCACAAATACGGTGTTAATATCTGCAGCGTTTCCCACAGCAATATACCGTAAAAGATAATACTATGGAAGTAGCTGAAATAAATAATTCTAGATGTATCTACGTCTGTAAGATGACGAATTTTTTTGACTGCGTACGCTGCAGAACTAAGTCTCTTCGATAGCTTATTAACTACTTATTCGAATAACATTATTAATAATACAATTAATTAAACAATAAAAATACGAAAAAATAAATAACGATGGATCGAGTCTCCAAAATGTTTGTTACTCTATGGTATGGAGTGGTTCACGGGGTGGTGACAAAAAAGGTAGAGGAGAATTTTAAAAATTTTCAGAGCCCACTCCGCTCGAAGTTATTTATTTTAACCTAAACCTGTATAGGCTTAGGTCACTGACTGCGTGAAGTGCAGTTTCTGCCCATCATCACGAACACGTTCGTGAAGACGCCAGGTTCAAATTCTTAATTTTTTTAAATCACTTCTACTAAAATATACGATTGTCCGGAACCCATGAAGTAGTAAGTTTATTTTCAAATAAAGCCTCTTAAAAGAAGAGTTATTGAATGGCGGGGGGTACCAATACCCCTGTATAAAATAAATAACTGTGAGTGGAGTGGGCTCTGAAAATTTCGGAGTTTTTGGCGGCTGCAGCTAAAAAATTGTTGAGAAACTAATACAAAATAAATATCGGCGCTTGTAATAAACCGCAGATTATTTTGTAATTGGTGTAGCAGTGGCATTCTTGGCAATGACAATGTAGCTAAGATAGAACCAATTTATGTTTTTTTAAAGACTAACAACAACATAGGAAGATCACATACAATATAGAATGAACGGAGAGCGGAGCGAGCGAGCGAACTGATATGGGCCTACGTCAAAGGTCACGCAGCCAGAAATAATACTAAACCTCCTTTTACGGCAAATAAAAAGCTCACATTACTGCACAATGCCTGCGAAAATGTCACGTCAGAGGACTGGAAAAATGTGGTTGATAAGTGCAAAAAAATCATAGATGAAGATTTGGAGAGCGATATTCGATTTGACAATTTGTCTGATCAAGAGCTTTTTGAGATCGTATTTTCAGCAAGCGCGGGGTTAGATTTCATGTTTTATTAAATGACTACAAAAATAATCAAGCTTTTTTATTTGTATTGAAACAATAAAAATCGAAAAAACCGAAAAAAACTATTTTAAAAATCTAAAATCGAACAAAAACCGGATTTGGGTATTCTTCCGATTTTGCATGCCCTAAATGGGTGGAAGGATTCGGTGGTGATATTATATTAGATTATATTCGGAGATAAACGGCTTTGATTTTTGAGCTGTGTTGTGCCGGCTTAGAATTTGCACCACCCCAACTCTTCCCGCGGGTGTCGTAAGAGGCGACTAAGGGATATCCACTGCGGGTGGGCAGCAGCACCCCGTGCAGAACAATTCTACCACCAAACTGCGATCCCCAACCCGCATGCCCAGCGTGGGGATTATGGGCATTACCCCCCTGAGATAAAAGCCAATAAGGCGCTTATCAGGGGGAGGCCTGCGTCCCGTAGTGGACCTATACAGGCTGTTGAGGTTGAGTATTTTTGATTGCGTTGAGTTAAAAGTTTTTAAAGTAAAACAAGTAAATCGTTATATCTCAAAAACGGCGCCTCTTAGGAAAAAAAGTATTAATATATTTTTTATAGATAATTATCTGATCTACAATTTTTGACCGCGATAATTTTATGATAAAACGTTTTGCTGAAAATCGCGAAACACCCGTTTTTGTGATCTTTGACCCCGAGTAATTTTTTTTTCAGGTGTCGGATCGATGATTACTTTTCACAATTCATTTATAATGGGCTTTTGAATAATCCTACCAATTTTCAGCTGGGTGCGAATTATTGTAACCTCACCCCTAATTTTTGGTCTAATTTGACCGGACTAAGACGACTCCATGGTTTTCTATGTTCGGACAATTAGTAAGTAGTAAAGTTTAGGTTTTTATTTTCCAAGAACAAAAAACAAAATAAACTTTATAATTATTATAATACTATGTACTTATATCTTATAGATAGGTAGGCAGCTAGGCAGAGGCAGTACCTAGGCAAAATATTTGACGTTTCTTCACGATGTTTTCAAGGTGTTGCTTATGATTTTACTCGCAAGATAATATTGATTCACGGCTATCGATACACTAGGTAGGTACCTATCTAGTGCTAGGGAAAAAATATTTAACGTTTACTTCCACTACTACCTTCCATTTCCTTACATTTTTCAACATACAGACCTTTCATCTTTATTTTTGAAACTTTAATCATCTTTCTTCCCATTTTTAATAATTTATAAGATTTTTTTTACTCTGAAGATAATATTGATGATGTGTCAATCGAGAGCAACTTGTGCGCGGGAGGCGAGCTCGATTGGCACACGTCCGACGCTGACAATGGTCAAAAGCGGACTGAAGGGGGCCGCCTGCATACAAACAGAGGCGAGAACTAGCTTGAAACGAAAAGGCGTAAACGCCAAAACAGTAATTCTCGTTTAAAATAAAAACTATTGGTAATTATGAAAAATCCTACCACCATTTTGAAGAGGGTGTATAAACTTATTTGTACAGAAAATTTAGAGGCATAAATCGGTTCCGTTTGCCTGTAAAGTTAAAAACCATGTTTTTATAGACCAGTTTTCGGGATTTTTTTTTCTGCTATGAAAGTTAACCAATCGTGAAACCCTACTACCAATTTAAAGTAAAAAACATGAAAAATTCAAAACATAAAAAATAAATTCCGAATGTCTTATAATTGCTGAAAAAAGTTGAAATCCCTGACGCCAATATCTTCAATGCGTCGTCTTAATTGTGGTTCCATCAATAGGCATTGAACCTTGCCACAGCAGCTTGCGTGGTGTACCAGTCAAAGCTGAATGCAAACACATACATGTATGATAGTTAGGTAGAAATAGGTTAGGCTGCTACTGTGTGTTACCTACTCCCACTCTAAAGCAACAGAATACATCTTCATACCTACCATTAAAGAAACAATGAAAGGTTTTCTCTCAAAATAAGTCAATATAAAAGAGGTATTCTTCAATTGTTCTTTGAAGCTTCAGATCAATCCGATATGACAATACAAAGGATAAGAGTTCATTTGTAACCAAAGTAAAACCTAATTCCATAAAATCCCACCAAAAAGCGTCTGAAGACTTCAACGTTACGAAAACAAATTGCTTTAGGCTTTACTTGCGATGAAAGCCTGTACCATAGAAGTCGGGGCAAACGTACCACTAAAGTTGCTTTAGCAACTGGACGACGACTGAGCGCTTCAGTCATCGGAGGCGCATTGTGTTGCGACTCCACCTTTATTATCATCATCCACAGCCGGATTTTACATCTGCTGGGTATAGGCCTCTCGAAGTTCGTTCCATCCACCACGGTCCTGTTTTAATCACCTCTCTCTGAACGCCTCGGACGCGGCCATCTCGTCGACCCACCTTGCAACTGGGCGTCCGAAGTTTCTTTTGCCCATTATTGGCCACCAATCAGTTGCTGTTTTTCTCCACCTATCATCAACTCGCCTTGCAATGTGTGCCCAACGAACTCTACACGGGACTTTTATTCTAGCTGTTACATTTAAAGTAGCAAAGATTGCCTTCTAGTGGCCCGTCTGTTCTTTACCCTAATAGTTAATCCTTTTAAGCTGAGCACGAGATGAGAGAACATTTTCTAGATTTAATGTTACAAATGTATTGCGATTTTAAAGGGGCTATCATTTCGAGCGCCTCATGCCTGATTTATTTTTAATCCCCTGCTTAGACCAACTTAATCCTTTAAGTGTACCTTACGTAATTCCTTAGAATGTGCGTTAAAAATTGAATTTACGAAATTCCTCTTGGAATCTTATCGATCCATTACGTCTCTAGTAGGTAGGGTTGCCAACTGAAGACAAATCAAATTGAGCCAGATAACTAAACTACGGTCAAATGTTTTCAAGACAAAGCTCGGGTTTGATCAAAGTTTTATTGTTTTTTAATGGTAACCAGCTAGTTACAAAAAAAATCCAATCACTAGGATTTGTCAATGAATTCAAAACAACTTCCATAACGTTGTTTTTTTAAGACATCGCTTTTCCTTTACTAATAATAATTGTATGTCAACGCAATATTTACACATTCAGAAGGGTATTACGAAACGACATCACCATGTCAACGGCAAATTACAAACTTTACCTGTCTGTTTTTGTAAGCAACTTTATTAACGATTCAACCGATAATAAACACCTAAGTATCTATTTCTGTCCAACAACAAAGCCTACAAACTTTGAACGAACAACAATAATCTTATTCTCAAACAAATCGTTACAACTCCAACAGGGAGATTCTGAAGTTCTTTCATTTAGTTGCCAGCAATAACCGTTAAATCGTTTCCAACAACAGCCATCCATCAACGACACTGCGATTAATGACGTCACGCCCGCTTCACACAATACAGATGTTGAGTATAGACTTCCGCTCACTTGCCCAACTTCAATTCCTCCATTTTATTCCCTCGGTTATTCAGATCTTATTTCAGCTTCATGCAAATCAGTGAGGTACGCGCCTCATACCGAGACAAAGGATGCGTTACCCCATTCTCCGAGTAAATTAAATTGCGACGATACCTATGTAGGGTAAACCTCAAACAAAATACCTCAGACGGCAACATCCGCTCTTATTCATTAGGCTCTGGCAGATACTCGACAGCCCCGAGGTTAGAAAATGTGAATTCATCAAAACCGAAAAATGCAATGCAATAGTGATCTTCTCCATCAATCAAATTGCGACAAAAATTTAAAATGAAGCTCTTCAATTAGGTAGGTTTTATTTGATAAATTTTATTCTCTTCATGAAAATACGATTTGACACTTTGATTTAGGCTTCTGATGGATGGTTCGGCAGTTTGGGGCCAACCATTGCTTTTCGATATTTTTACTCACTATAACGAACAAACAACGCAGGCGGTCTCTCGACTTGAATTCCTATTATTGACTTACGGCGTAGAATGTGTAATATTTTTTCTGGGTTTTATATTTGAGAAGACTTCACTCACTGAATGTGAAAAGCGTGTGGGTTTTTTCAACGTAAATAGAGATCAAAATGCTACAAAACACACGACGAGAGTGCATAAAATACCTACGAGCGCGTGTTGCATAAAAATGGGGTCTATTGTGCAAAAGTACGTGAGGTATTCCATATCAGTCGGGCTACGCGTGTGGTGCGCCGTAACCTCTGAGCTCCGGCACGCCACACTTACGTCACTATTTGCGATGCACGTTCCATTATTAAAAGCATGGCACCGCGCGACATGGGGCTTTGTAACTAAAACGAAATTTATACGGGGCTTCTTTATGCGCAAACTCGGGGATTTCCGGGGAAAATTGCTGGCAATTGTGCCAGGAGCGATCGACAGGGCCGGTTCTTTTATAACACCCGCACGGACGCGGTCGCTCTCCGAAACTTAAGAAACGCAGAGGCCTCCGAATAAATAATGGGGCAAGGCGAAACTTTTACAGATATTGGCTTTGTTTCACAGCGGAAAATATTAATGTTGGCAGCTGCGCGTGTAACAAGCTTTGATGGATTTGACCAAGAGTTTTTATTAAACAACAGCAATAAGAAAATTGTAACTGAGCTTAGAAAGTATGGTGCAACTAAAAATAACCAATTTAGGTCACCGCACTTGGTCGCCAAGTTCTTTTATTAGAGAAAAGCTGCACAATCGAATAAATTGAGCGTAGACTCGGCTTAATCGACTTCGGGATTAGAAACGAATGGACAAACATGCTTCACAAACATTGCCAGTAGGGGAGACTGGGGTCAATTGAAACACGGGTCAATTGAAACAAGTTACATAACTCTAAGACGGTTAGTAATAGGGGCGAGGTCTGGAGGGGGGAAAGAAGCGCGCTGAGAGTCGGAACATGTCGCTCAGTACGCATGGCCGCTCCAAGCGCGCTGGACATTTTTACGTGGGTGCATCGCTTTTTCGACTCGAAAAGTAAGTTTTTTTACTACTATTGTTTTGTGTATTACACTGAAACTATTTAGTGTTCTGCAGTGTTGTTTACTATCATTGTTTCCATTAATTTTCTAGTTGAATGCTTCGTGGTGAATGCCCACCTATCACATCTGGTTTTTTTTCTGTTCGATAAAATATTTAGAGTGACGGGATGGGGTCAGTTGAAACAAAAGTTTCGGGGTCAATTGAAACGTATTTTTATTGACACCAAACCGTTTTTTTAATGCTTTTTCTAGCATAATACGCATATTATGTCATATTTTTGTCGACCTCTATGGCGCGGTGGGCGAAGGTCTACCTTCGTCGCAAGAATTTGCGGGTTCGATTCCCGCTTCGGGACGAATGTTTGTAAAGCATTATTGATATATTTTTTATTTATATTTTAGATGCCAAGAAACTGTCCAAAAACTAACAACCGCGGAGAGACTAGTAATGATAAGTATAAAAAGCATATGCTGAAGTCGTTACGAAAGGCACTCCATTGAGACAGACGGCCGAAAAATATGTATAAATGTCACATCCTTGTTCAGATACAAAAAAAGAGATAATTCCAACGATGAGACAGCAGAATCAGTGAAAATGGGATATTCACCACATAACAGAGTATTTACTGACTCCCAAGAAAAAAAATACGCTGTACAAATATGATGTGCTGACATTTACTTTGGACTTTCCAAAAAGGAAGTAAGGAAATTAGCATTTAAAAGTTGAGGATAGAGAGATTTGAGCTTGAAGGGGTAATGTGCCTGATACTTAGTGGTGATAAAACTTGATTATGTATAAGATTTAAACCACTAAAACAACAAAACTGATTATTTTTGATTAAAACATCTTTTTCTCACAACAGACCTATTTTATCTTCTCACTCACAACATCAACTGTACATAAGGCTAGTTAAATCATTTGTAGAAACACTTGTTTCAACTAACCCCAGTCACCGTTTCAACTGACCCTGACACGGGGGCATTTGAAACATTTTCCAAGGTTTTCTAAATAGCTTCTATCTAATTTAAAGGTGTATATTATGCCAAATTACTAGGTTAATTATATAGCCAGATAGTCTGGCTATGATTAAAACCCATTATTAAACAAATAGGGTTATAGAATGAAGTCACACGATCAATTTTCTCAAAAATGTTTCAGTTGACCCCAGTGTACCCTAACCTCGTTGTAGGTAATTAAACTGAAAGCCATCGCTTGGCAACAGTTGGTAACACTATGCCGTAAGTGTGTGTACAGTTGAACGTCAATAAAGAAAATGTTGCGTTATACAACTTCAAATGTAGAGCAAGCTAAAAAAAATGTATTTAAAGCACTCAATCTAAAAAAATATCTCTGGTTATGATTTTGACATGATAAAAAATCTTAAAAGCAACATAAGTAAGTAATATTATGTATATAGTAATAAGTACCTATGTACATAGTTTAAACAAAACATTTCACAGTGTAAAGAACATCACGGATCATGCCCTAACATAACGGTTTTGAGTACCCTTTCAGATTTGTAACATTGAACGTCGATGAAGAAAAGAAAATGTTGCGATAAACAACTTCAAATGCAAACTAAAAAAAATTTTTTAACGTCAAAATCATAACCAGAGGTATATTTTTTTAAAATATATCTCTGGTTATGATTTTGACGTCATAAAAATCTTAAAAGCCATGATTTACTTTTGGCTGTGCTGCGCTCCTTAAACCTCTCTCCAGACAGTATCAATTGGTTCAAATCTTATCTGAGGGAGCGCTCGCAGTGTGTCAAAATTGGTGACATCGCCTCTAATTGGTGCCCAGTAGGTATAGGAGTCCCTCAAGACAGTGTGCTCTCACCACTACTTTTCTCCATTTTTATCAATACTCTTGTATCTAAAATCAGATTCTCATCTTTCCATCTCTACGCTGATGATGTCCAGCTTTATCTCAGCTTCGATCCCAGTAATATAGAACAAGGTATTGATACCATGACGGCAGACCTCAGCGCGATTCATCAATGGACTCAGGAGTATGGGCTCCCCATAAATCCTAGTAAGACCCAGGTAATGATCGTTGGTAGTAACTACTTTATTTCCAGACTAAACGTAAAATCATTGGCACCCGTAAAATACAACGACTTTCCACTTCAGTACTGCTCGGAGGTCAAAAATCTTGGCCTGTATATTACCAGCAATCTATCTTGGGACTCCCAGGTTGCCCAGGTTAGCAAGAGAATGTATGGAAGCATGCACTCTCTTAAGCTGATGAAAAACTTCTTACCACAATCTACTAGAATGACACTGGTTAACTCGTTGCTCTTCCCTATCCTGGATTATGCAGATGTGTGCTATCCCGACGCTTCAGAAGAGCAGCTAAACAAACTGGAGAGACTACAAAACCTTTGCATCCGCTTCGTCTTTGGGTTGCGGAAATACGATCACGTGTCAGTCTTCCGCACCCAACTAAAGTGGCTAAAAATCAGAAAGCGTCGAGATTTGCACACATTATGCCTTCTTTATAAAATACTTTGTAACCCACTATCCCCAAACTACCTCTCTGAATCTTTCAGCCCACTTTACGGACCCGAGCGCACTGTGCGGCACTCGAAACGACTGCAGCTTGCTGCTCCGGACTCCTGTACTGTAGGGTACCATAAAACTTTTGCTGTTAAGGCCACTCGGCTGTGGAATAGTCTTCCTGTTGAATATCGCGAGGCATCCTCAATAAATGTCTTCAGATCTAGAGTCTATAACCACTTTCTTTCGCAAGAATAATTCGGTACGTAAAATATATATGTATTATTGTGTATCTACTAAGTATGTATTAATCTGACTAGTATTTATTTTTTATTATGTTTGTATGTGTATTTATTTATGTTAATGGTAAAAACACAAATTATTAATTGTACTTATTATAATTAGTTTTCTTGTTTTTCTATAAATTTTTGTAATCTAGCACTACCTACTAAATTGTTGTCCACACTACCCAAAGGTTAGCAGGTAGAGAATGCTATCTAGCATTATGCTCGCCCATATACAACTTTTGTGCAATAAAGTATATTCTATCTATCTATCTATCTATCTAAAAGCAACATCATTAAGCATGACATAAGAATGTACAAAGTTTAACCAAAACATTTCACAGTGAAAAGGACATCACAGGATCATGCCCTAAAATTAACGGCTTTGAGTCTCCTTTCAGATTTGATTTGGGTATTTCCCTAACGAAGGCCCTCGACTTATGTGAGATGAGAGGCATAGCCAGGCTGTTTATGTTAACTTTACAATTTCTGCTTTGAATTCAGCTTGCCTTGACCTTGAGAATTTTAAGTGCCAGCCTCATTTGATATTATTAAAAGGCCGTGACTTCAAAATTACTACTTCAAACATTATTTTTGACATTACCTAATGCTGTCTTGTTTTAAATACGCGTCCTTTTGTTACTTGTTCATCTATGTTCAGTTGGCCAAGCACTAGGTTTTTGTTGTTGTCTGGGGTAGAATAGACAACATTGTAATACATTGCGTAAATTTTTGAAGTTGAAGGAATTAATTTCAAATATTTTACGCGTCCGATGACGCTGTGGTGTAATTTATCTATTTTACCATAGACAACAACGCCTGTGCTTGGCCTGGTGATGATGTTTATTTAAAATTACAAATACAAATACAAAAATACAAAATAATTTATTTGCCAATAAGGTTACAAATTAAGGTTACAATTGCCATGTCGTTCAGCAGCTCGGAGACTGCTTCAAATTTCGTAGACCTAGGAATTTCGTAGTCAGTGCAGTTCTACAAAAACTTACTTAGAACACCTAACTGCTTTAGAATATCGTGTTTCTACAAAAACAAATACTTTCAGTGATCTAATTTGAATAGCGTAATTTTATTGTTGAATAATATGAGTTTTAAATTCTCGTTCCGTTTGATTTTGCAATTCAAATCTGCCCCATAAAATTGAAGTTTGAATTTACAAAGTTTGTACATTTTCACTCGAAGGGATTAAGACAATTCCCAAGAAGTATCAAGTTTGAGAGGAAAAGCAATTGAAAATGCAACTTTGTTTCAAAAACGAGTTGCAATGGAAGCCAGCCATTGCTTGTGATAACAAGCAGGGCGGTCTTTGCTGTTGTTATAAGATATTATCTTTCTTCGTTAAGTTTTTTATTTTCTTGTTATTTTCTGAGAAAACATTGGATTGGAATAATGATGTCCTCCTAGCCAACTTTCAGTGACGGTGGCCAGTCCCAACGAAAAATAGTCTTGTGCACAGAAAATTATTGTAGTGCACAATAGTGTGCACGCAAACAAATGATTTTGAAACTATTCCAATTTATATCTAATGATAGCTGTGTTCTGCTCTACTGATACAGTGTAGCAGAAAATCCCTTAATCCTGATCCCAGGAACAAAGACTAAATGGTTAATCGATGGTACCTTCGAACGTATCTTCTTATAAATAATGAGGGAGGTTCCCTCCGCGAAAAATAGTCGAGGTAAATTGAAAGGATGTTGTGTTACGACCTCGCCGACCCAGGCAGTCGACGTTGTTGGTCAGAATTAGTTCTGGGTTTCCATTTCAGAATTGTCTTACGTGAATTCTTCCAAAACTATGCTAATATACTACCATGCAGAATCATATTTTAGTGATTAGCTGCATTCTTACTACCCGTTGTCCTATTACCCGTTTTCCCGTAGTAATTAAGCATTTTCGCGCTGTTTATAGTAGCCTATGTTCATCAGGAATAATGTGGGCTTCTAATGGTAAAAGAATTTTTCAAATCGGTCCAGTAGTTTTGGAGCCTATTCAATACAAACAAACAAACAATCGAATCTTTTCTCTTTATAATATTAGTAAAGATAATATTTAGTGTCAGGAATTCCAGAAATTAGGTAAATTGGTATTAGATATGAAAACTTCACTGAACGAGAGTGGAATCAAGTCCTTCAATAAATTAGTTCATGTTTGTACTTTTGTACCTACAGCGAATATCCTATTACTCACCTTTGGCGCGATAAAGGATTACGAGATTGGGTCCGAAGGAGTCGAAAACGTTTTGTACCTGCCTTGAAACTAAAACAATAAACTCGGCCAATTCTATTGACGTAATCTAATAGCCAGCCTTTTAGGTAAGTGAATAACCACGTTCTACTTTTTATCTCTACGAAAACGATGTTCCAAAGTTGCAAACAGCTAAAATATGTAGGACGGTCTCCTTTACTAGTTTTCACAAGACTGTAAAGTATGTTACTTACATTGTTCTGTTTTGTTGTCTAAACTAAACCGTAAACCAAAACCTCTTTAGGTTACAACAGCTGTGATAATAAAGCTCAATATGGTTCTCGATGCCTCAATATTTTACTTGAGCAACTTAGACGAACTTTGCTCTCTTAATTAAGGAGCTGCTACAATTTCATACTCGGTAGCTAAATAACAGTTCGTGGAAAATGCGAGGGTCCCATCTTAGGGCTGAGTATAACATAGGTACTATCATAAGATAGTGCGTAAAATATACGAGCGTCGTTACGTAAATGGAACACTTATCCGCAAAGCCATGAAAGCTGCTCCGGAGCGAGTGTGTTAAAAAATCACCGCCTTGAAATTCAATGAACGGCACGATAGGGTAACATAAACCCTAACACAATACCTCAAGCGAAAATTTGGTGAAAGGGTCCTGAAATCTTTATGATAAGTTGTGAAACCCGTAAAAGATCGCACTGAGGGACAGTCATAAATAAAATACGATGATTGACCCTCGAAAACCGTAAGAGGATTATGAATACGGGTATGGAATTCTGGGGCAGTATATTGTATGCGGCAATCGTCTCGCGTCAATATCTCGGGGCGGAGGAAGCAAAGAGGCAGATTAAGGAAACGCCGGAATGATAATGATAAATCTTTTATTCTGTAGAGACCTTGTAGAGACAGATTAAACATGCGATATTCATTGCACATGGTAAGTGCGTTGCGAAGAGGTGACGATACCGGTAACCTTCACCTTCGAAAACAAAATCTTACCGCAACGTTTCACAATTGAGTTTAAATTATTCAGTAGGTATTTTTTTTAATAAAACCTATTAATCAAGAAACTTCAGAATCGTAGAGAAAACGTTAAGATGGGTACTGACCAGCGTTTCGGGGCGCGTAATGTAGGTACATAATGTTACACAAAGAGTGTTCGTGCGGTCAGTACGGTAAAAGAAGGCGCTCGCAACGAGCAACGTAGACGGATTTTAGCACACAGCGTAACATATCATAGCGAATGATACATTACGCCACGTAAAACCGATTTTTACTGATTTTTTATTGATTTTAGAGATGGACAAGATATAATTTCCACGCAAACATTACCCTACCGCAGTTGACCGCACTATTTCCTCAGAAGTACCTACGTATAGATGTGAGTAAAAACACAATCGCTTTGTTAACTCTACAGTTCCACCAATTTCTTACACTCAGTGAACACGTAATTTTGTACGAATACGAGCAATAACGTGCAATATCAGATTGTGTTCATTTGAATAAGTACTTTTTGGTACAAGCTGGGTGGCTGGAATATAATTTGAAATTATGGAAATTGTTATGAGTTTTTGATTGCAGGTTCGAAAATGCGAGTGTTCCTAATTGGACTATTATATGAGACCCCATCGTGTGCTTTCAATTACCTATTTTATTTTGCTAATGTATGAATATGTTATGAAGCAGGTTACCAGACTTTCCAGCTATCTGGATGTTTCTACAAAGTCTTTTAAAGAATAGAATCTGCTACGTAACATTAAATAGCAATTTCCTGATTTTTTTTCTCGTTACAAAAATATTATGCCCCTAAATGTTCATCGTTCAGCAGTTATCTTAAGTAAATGGGAGGGTAGATACAAAGAAACCTATTATTCATTCACGGTTCATTACACCCACAGTATCTACATTCAAATTTTGTGTAAACAGAAGAACTGAAATACTTAGCTACCAAAATTCCCCCTGTTGCTTAGGCCTATTCAAATACAATTCCCTTAATTAGACGCGAATTATTCCTGAAAGAATAATGCAAAGACCAGGGGTGTTCCGGGAGGTTTAACAGCATCTTAGAGCCTTATAAATAAGACGTAAGTGGACAGTTTTAAAGGGAAACTTGGGCTTTATGATTATGAACCTACTAGAAACTGACGCGTGAAATATGTTACGCCAAAACCTTCTCATCGCGGCTGTAATTTGTTTGGTAAATAAACAACGTTACCATCACAAAATTACCTAACCCCTAATGTAATTTAGCTCTGCTTGAAATAAATGTTGACACAGAGATTTGTAGAGTAACTTTGTTTGTAGGAAGTTCATAATAAATTCTCGGTGGATGCTAAATGGAGGAGGTTTTTGGAGGCAATGGTCCGCGAATAAGGTTAATTAGAACTACGCTTGATAATGATACCCGGTTTGGTGAACCAATTAGGACATAGTCATAAGGTCAGTAGCAGGTTGAGTTGAGCATATATTTTATTGTTTTATAAGGGAAACACGCAGTTATAATGAATTTAACAAAATATACCTTCTTCAATTGCACAAAAACCAGCAAAGCAAAGCAGCAAAGTTTAAATGTTATTTAATGGAACATTTAAACGATCTGGCAGAGCAGGGCACAAAAAGCTACTACAAGAAATAAAGAAACAAAAAACAATATATATAATAGAAACAGTAAAAAGCTTCCGAAGGCGACTCAAGGATAGAGCGAAGTGAAGAAGATCAATTAAGAAAGCTGACCCCATCAACACCATATGGGATAACTACGTAGGAAGATAGAAAGAGAAAGAGAGACAGTGTAATAGGTTTAGAAAAAAATACAGTTCGTGAAAGCTCCTGCAAGCGCCTGTGGTAGAAACAGTAGTTTATAGTGGCGTTTGCAGCTATGTTATATTTCCATTACAAACTGGAAAGTAGAAAACCCTTAAAGAAAAAACAGGAAGGTTTAATCTGGAATTATCCATAAAATATGTATTATATTACATAATATGATTCCGAGGAGCTGTAGAATAAACGATCTTTATAGAGCTTGTAACGTAAATCGTTACATACTTACGTTTTTATTTAATTAATAACTTAAAATCCAATACAATTCCGATTCCAATTAAATATTACTCGATTAATAGTATTAGTCGATTATAGACGACGGCCCATAGATAAGTTCGTCAACACGCCGCTAACTTCATGCCGTATGCGCTGCGATTGTCTATGGCCTTGAAATAGGACGTGTCACACTTTTACTGCGCAGGAGAGGCACTGAGACGCCATTTTACTCGCTTATTGAATCAATCTCGATAATTCCTCGTTTTTACTTGTATTTAAACTACAACAAAGTGAAAGTTATAAACCCCTGCTGGGTAAGTTTTGCACTGATTTGTAATGTAGGCTGTAAACATTCATTCCAATGCTCAAAGAATGACATGGGCTTTCTTTCACCTCGCCATGTCATCTCTTCATTCTGTTCACGGGCTAAGGCTTTTCAATACATCTACAGTTATTCCTTTTTCTTTCGCTCACATTTCTCTTTGTAACACTTTTAGCAAAATCTCTTTTCATATTGTTTTAAATTCATCTCCCGTTCTGATTGTGACTTCCACGGCATCATGAACACTTAGTGCTTCTGCTTTTTGTGCTGCCGTGGGAGCCCGTCACCCTACTAGGCCTGGCTGTAATGCCTAGCTTTATGCGCATTCCAGGGTTCAAAGTCCACCCTAGGGCAGTCTTCGTCTCCGGCCGGACTTCTCACGAGCTGCCCCCCTTTTGGACCTGGAACTCCACGCTCGCACACACCTTTCGCCGTCGGGTCCCTGCTACACCCGCGACGCACTAAAAGGAGAGTACGGTGGAAGAGTAAAAGCAAGAAGAAGACCCTCAAATCTTAACCTAGTAGAATCAGCCTTCTGTAGGACAAAGAACCCACTCGCTAGCCCCTCTGGCCGAGTTAGTGTTTTTAAATTAATTAAATTACTTTATAGCCCTTCAGGCTCTCTATTTTATTCGTTATAATTAAATTTGTATTTAAACACACGTGTTTTTAATTTTTGTACAGTACGCAGCTAGGTTCTGTACCCCCCGGGTTTCTTAAAAAACCGGAAATTTTAAAAACCGGATTTTCTTCAAAAACCGGGACACTGGCGCCCTTTATCCGTGGTTAATACAGCTGATTCTACTTGGTTCTTCTTTTTGTTTTTTTTCTTTTGTTTATGCATGTTGGTGGTAGTCTTATGTAAAACGTATTTATTTTTGGTTTTCAATCATAAACTACTGAGGTGTACGTAAGTACTTAGATTGTATTTTCCTAATTGTAATAATATTTGTAAACTCTAGTCATTTTACATTATTTACAAAATTGTTCATTTTAATTTTAACTTTTTACACGCTTGTTTTTTTGTTGTTTTTGTTGATTGTTCTTGTACAGTACCGAGCAGTACACATCAGTAGTTTCCTTTTTCTTTGATTTTGCATATTTTTTTTGTTTTCACTGTTCATCTCATCAAAACCATACGTTCATTTAATCATTTTGTAACAGAACGGCGAGCTTTAGTTTTATTCAGTGCACTACTTATCCAACAGGTCAGTTTATTTCTCACTGCTATACCATGTTGCCCGTTAAGTTTTTGTCTCTCCAAAAATCGGAGTTAGATTATGAGGTTCGCATACGAGGCGCTACTCCAGCATCTTCTGTTGAGGAGTTACGCAAACAGATAGTCAAGTTAGGGGCTGAACATCCTTCAGAACACATTTTAGAATCTCCACTTGATATAAGGCAGGATATTAAAGGTTGTTTAGATGTTCTAACGAAAATTCAAACTAATTTGGATGTAGAAGATCCTAGTGCTTCCTCGCTCATGCGAACACAAAATATGCTCAATCACTTATATAACCGTATTGAGAGGATAGACCGTGGCGATGAATATAAGAAAGAGTTTGACGATATAGTCGCGGCATATAAAGGTTTCTCGCTCAAGTGTTCTGCCCTGCAAAATAAATCTCCATCTAGTGCTTCTTCAAGCGTAAACACTGCCTCTTCCGAGACCGTACGCAGTGCATCGGATACGCAGCAGACTGTGATCAACGTGACTTGTGATCGCGCTTCCTCCGAACTATCTCGCTTAAAATACAATGGCAAGTCATGCGTGCGTTCTTTTATACAGCGTGTTGACGAATTTATGGAGGCTCGTAACATTCCTTCGTCAAAAGTCCTTAGCTACGCCTCTGAGATTTTTCAAGGTGATGCCCTCCATTGGTATCGTGCGGCGAAAGATAGGGTTAACTCGTGGACTGAATTAGCTATCTTACTTAAAGAAGATTTCGGCCAAACTGATTATGACTATAGGTTAGTTTCAGAGATTCGTGCTCGTACTCAAGGGGAAAGTGAAAACATCACTATATACCTCTCTATAATGAAAGGTATGTTTTCGCGCTTGTCTAAACCCATACCAGAAGCGGAGCAATTGGAAATTCTCCTTCATAATATCAGGCCCTGCTATGCCAGCACCCTAGCCTCAGCTGCCCAGATTTCTAGCATCGACAATTTGCGTACATTATGTAGGAATTTTGAAGCTATTCAAGCACGCCTCTCTCAATTTCAGGAGCCGCCTAAGGTTACTTCTGGTACTCTTGCACCGGAGTTTGCATACAATGCTGATAAGGGCTCGACTAAATCTAATAACTATAGTAACAATCATAATAGATATAATAATAATAGAAATCACAATAATAAAGATCAAAATCAAGCTAATATAAATGCAGTCTCCACCTCTAAAAAAGAACCTTATTGTCCAAGGTGTCGCACTAACTCACACCATTTGCGCCAATGCAAGGCTCCGCGCGATATCGTGTGCTTTAAATGTGGGAAGAAGGACGTTAAAACTCCTGATTGCCCTGACTGTCGTAAGAAGAAGTCTTCTACGCCAAAAAACGAGTAGATCAGAATTGTAGCTATTTTGATAAGCAAGACTGGGAATCTTGGCTTAATTTTATACGAACCTTTAGCTCTTCATATAAAATTTCTACAATTCTGAACTCTAAACCGTCAAACGATTCTCGTCCCTATGTAAATATCAAAATCAATAATATTGATGCCTGTGGCTTACTCGATTCTGGTGCTGCAGTCACTGTTTTAGGAAATAATTTCCATAAACACCTTGTCGATTGCACTTTGCATACAAATGATCGAATTAATATGGTAGCTGCTGGTGGTCAATCTCTAAATAGTATTGGTTATATCAATGTTTCGATATCGTTCCAGGACCAATTACACATTCTCCGAGCTTATGTTGTCCCCGAGGTTGAAACGCCGGTTATTCTGGGCGTAGACTTTTGGCGAGCTTTTGAAATTTGTCCTAAATATTTGAACTCAATTAAAATGTCCACAACTTCGTTGGCAGATCTTAATTATAATACTGATGCGACGTTTATTCAGTCTTATGACAATTTGATTGACTCTCAAAAAGCTATAGCTGACAATATAATCGCTCAGTTTAAATCAATTTCAACAGAAGAGAAGGGTTTAGGTAGGACCGATTTAATTTGCCATCGCATCGATACTGGAGACACGCTTCCAATCCGACAACGCTACTATAGGATGTCTCCTGAGAAACAACGCATTTTGGTTGATCAGGTTGATGAAATGTTGTCTCTTGATGTAATAGAGCCTTGTGAGAGTGCGTGGTCCTCTCCCGTCATCATTGTTACTAAAAAGGATGGAAGTCCTAGGTTCTGCCTCGATAGTCGCAAGCTTAACGCGGTTACGAAACGAGATTCCTATAATTTGCCTTATGTCTCTGAAATTTTGGATAGTCTTCGTGACGCTAAATACTTGTCAAGCATTGATTTGTCTAAGGCATTCTGGCAAGTCCCTATCGCACCTGAAGATCGAGATAAAACTGCTTTCTATGTACAAGGTAGAGGATTATACCGTTTTAAAACTACCGCTTTCGGCCTTACCAACGCTCCGGCGACTCAGCAACGTCTGGTTGATTTGCTTTTTACTGACAGAGAGTATAAAACTTTCGCTTATTTGGACGATATTGTGATCGTTAGTTCAACTTTCGAAGAACACGTCTCTCGTTTGTTGCGTCTCTTGGATAGGTTGAAGCAAGCTAATTTAACTGTTAATCTCGGTAAATGCCAATTCTTTCGCAGCGAACTAAAATACCTCGGTTATGTTATTGATGCCCATGGTCTGCGTACAGACCCTAATAAGGTGGAGGCTATTCTCAACTTTCCAACTCCTACTAACAGGAAGGAATTAAAACGCTTTCTCGGCACCGCCACGTGGTACCGACGTTTTGTTCCCAATTTTAGTACTGTAGCTGGTCCACTAAATAAACTAACTGCAAGTGGTAAAAAAGCACCTCCTTTCCAATGGACACCTGAAGCTGACATAGCATTTAACGCATTAAAGGAATCCCTAATTTCTGCGCCGGTACTTTCTTGCCCAGATTATTCCAAACCTTTTGAGGTCCATGCGGACGCTAGTAATTATGGTGTTGGCGCTATGTTGACGCAGACAATAGAAGGTAAAGAACATCCCGTGGCTTATATGAGCAGATCGTTTAACAATGCTGAGAAAAACTATAGTATCACCGAGAGGGAGACTCTCGCTGTGCTGACTGCTATAGAACATTGGCGTTGTTACCTTGAAAACGGTCATACTTTTACAGTGTACACTGACCATTCTGCGTTGAAGTGGTTTTTATCTTTGGAAAATCCAACTGGTCGACTAGCTCGTTGGGGAGTACGTTTGTCATCTTTCAATTTTGAAATCAAACATCGTCGTGGAGTTGATCACGTCATCCCTGATGCTTTATCGCGATCTTTTCCCAATGCTGCCATTTCTCTTGCCAATTCCTTTGTCAATACCAACGATGAATGGTACAAAAATATTTACAATGGTTGTCTTAACGCCCCAAGTCAGTATCCAAATTTTTGCATCAAGAATAATTCTTTGTTCAGGCTGTCTAAATCTAAATCTAATCTAACTTCAGAATTTGCTTGGAAAGAAGTAGTCCCTAGTGAATTTCGCGATTGTATCATTACAGAGAATCATTCGGAACCTACAGCCGGACATCTTGGCATCTTTAAAACATACCGGCGGTTGTCACTGACACACTACTGGCCGGGCATGCATCAGGATGTTGTCAAGTTTGTTAGCGCTTGTTCTGTTTGTTCTTCTTACAAGCCGCAAAATCACACTACTCTTGGCCAAATGGGTCGTCCCAAACAATGTTCAAGACCATTTCAAATGATCTCTATTGACTTTGTTGGTCCTTTACCCGCCACTCGTAAGCAAAACACTTTTATGCTTGTTGTAACTTGTTGTTTTTCGAAATACTGTCACATATTTCCCATGCGTCGTGCTACTTCAGACGGCGTCGTCAAAGTTTTAGAAGAATCAATTTTTCTTGTACATGGTGTCCCTCAAACAGTTTTTCTTGATAATGGAAGTCAGTTCATTAGTTCTACAACTGAATCTTTGTTTAAAAAATATAAAATCCCAAATATTTACTTTACTCCAAAATATACACCACAGATTAACACCGTTGAACGTTATAATAAAACTATCGTTACTAGTCTGTCCTCATTTGTAGAAAATGACCATCGGACATGGGACACTTTTATCCCGAAGGTACAGTTTGCGATTAACAGCTCCGTAAACGAAGCCACTGGTTACACTCCGGCTTTTCTTGTTTATGGTAGAGAGCTTGTTTTGTGTGGATCGCACTATACTGACAATGACTTAGGTGATGAGGTTCTCTTCCTTCCGCGTGATATCTACGCCGAAAATCGTGGATGTCTTTCGGCTGTATTTGATGATGTGCAGGCGTCATTGTGGCAGGCACATGTAAAGAATACAGCACATTATAACTTACGCAGGAAGCATGCAGAGTTTAACGTTGGTGATGTTGTCTATAAACGTACTTTTATTTTGAGCGATAAAGATAAATATTTTAGCAAAAAGTTAGCTCCCAAATTTATAAAATGCCGTGTTACTGAGAAACGGTCTCCCTTAGTATATGTCTTAGAGGATATGTCAGGCAAGGATATTGGAGCTTGGCATATCAAAGACCTAAAATTAAATAGTAATAAAGTTTAACGTATCTAATCTGTAGGTTCTTCGGTAATGTTACGTTACCCGTTTTTTTTGTTTAACATCTTAGCTGCTAGCATTGGTCATCCTCGATAAATAAAGGATGCCCTGTTTTTGAAAGGTTGCGCCAAAACTTTCTGTTGTCTTGGTGTTGTTTGATAGGTAAGAATGTTTGTGTTACGAAAGGTAGTATGAATGGTTTAATGAATGTGGAGTGTCAGTAGTTAGTAGTCAGATTTTGCATTCCTAGAGCAAAATCTTTGCCTACAAGAGGGGGTAATGTAACGTAAATCGTTACATACTTACGTTTTTATTTAATTAATAACTTAAAATCCAATACAATTCCGATTCCAATTAAATATTACTCGATTAATAGTATTAGTCGATTATAGACGACGGCCCATAGATAAGTTCGTCAACACGCCGCTAACTTCATGCCGTATGCGCTGCGATTGTCTATGGCCTTGAAATAGGACGTGTCACACTTTTACTGCGCAGGAGAGGCACTGAGACGCCATTTTACTCGCTTATTGAATCAATCTCGATAATTCCTCGTTTTTACTTGTATTTAAACTACAACAAAGTGAAAGTTATAAACCCCTGCTGGGTAAGTTTTGCACTGATTTGTAATGTAGGCTGTAAACATTCATTCCAATGCTCAAAGAATGACATGGGCTTTCTTTCACCTCGCCATGTCATCTCTTCATTCTGTTCACGGGCTAAGGCTTTTCAATACATCTACAGTTATTCCTTTTTCTTTCGCTCACATTTCTCTTTGTAACACTTTTAGCAAAATCTCTTTTCATATTGTTTTAAATTCATCTCCCGTTCTGATTGTGACTTCCACGGCATCATGAACACTTAGTGCTTCTGCTTTTTGTGCTGCCGTGGGAGCCCGTCACCCTACTAGGCCTGGCTGTAATGCCTAGCTTTATGCGCATTCCAGGGTTCAAAGTCCACCCTAGGGCAGTCTTCGTCTCCGGCCGGACTTCTCACGAGCTGCCCCCCTTTTGGACCTGGAACTCCACGCTCGCACACACCTTTCGCCGTCGGGTCCCTGCTACACCCGCGACGCACTAAAAGGAGAGTACGGTGGAAGAGTAAAAGCAAGAAGAAGACCCTCAAATCTTAACCTAGTAGAATCAGCCTTCTGTAGGACAAAGAACCCACTCGCTAGCCCCTCTGGCCGAGTTAGTGTTTTTAAATTAATTAAATTACTTTATAGCCCTTCAGGCTCTCTATTTTATTCGTTATAATTAAATTTGTATTTAAACACACGTGTTTTTAATTTTTGTACAGTACGCAGCTAGGTTCTGTACCCCCCGGGTTTCTTAAAAAACCGGAAATTTTAAAAACCGGATTTTCTTCAAAAACCGGGACAAGCTTCAGAATCATACTAAGCGAACATCAATCACTCTTCATCAAATGTCAAGTTATGTAATACCTGTTTGTTGGTTGTGCGGAGCCGATATCAAGATTTGATCCTTGTGCGAATACTTAGGTACCTACCTAACCTAAGAGTTGGTATAATTCGATGAATGGATATATTAAGAATATAGTATATTTAGAATACATATAGTAGTAGTATATATGACGACCTCCGTGGCGCAGCGGGCGAAGGTCCGCCTGCGACGCAGGAGGTTGCGGGTTCGATTCCCGCCTCGGAACAAATTTGTGTACGATCTGCAGAAATTTGTTCTGTTGGTCTGGGTGTTTTCTATGTATCATAAAAAAAATATCTATCTTTGTAGTGTATTGTATTAAGTATATCAGTTATCTAGTACCCATAACACAAGCTCTGCTTAGCTTGGGGCTAGATAATGCTGTGTGAATTGTCCAGCATTATTTATTTATTTATTTATTTATTTATTTATATATAAGATATAATTCGATGGAACCATTTTGATCAAAACATAAGCTGTCGGAAACTTACACTGACGGGGTTCCATTCCACTTTAAATAAATAAATAAAAATCATTTATTGCCTCTTTCTAGATGTCCTCTAAAATCAGTTACCTTATCATTTTAAATCTATCCTACTATTACAGGTCGCGTTTTGTACATGCTAGAAAATTTATGTGTTTATTATCTTTGACAAGGTTATTTCACATGCCGATCGCTCGCGGAAAAACAACACATCTACAAAAAGAAAGGATTATAGAAGTAGTTTAATTCTGGAGTGTATGGGTTTTTACTACAAATACTTTAACCCTTTATGTGAAGTATAATGATGTATACTTTAGTTTACTTGCATTCCACCACACTGTGGAATGTGCGAGGAATGTTGTTGATAATATGACAGAAAAGGGTCAGCAAAGAATCTCAGTAACGTTCCATTACGCTACGGAGACCCCGTAGTCGGTACACTCGCTCATTTCTCCAAACAAAAGTCGCGTCTAGGCACATACATGTGCAACTTACGCTACACGTGCAACTGTGTGTGTGACGTAGAAGTGACCCTAGCTAGAGGGTCACATCATGAGCATATTGTGCGCGTGAGCCAGTTGCGATACCTCAAAGACATTTAATTTGTCTCAGAAAAGTTGTAATCAAACCTCAAAACAAAATACATATGTCCTGATCGAACGAACAAAACATCGAACACCATCGGCGGCGTCGTCTGTCAATATCCGTCCCTTGAATTTGGACAGCAGTATAACTTACCCAGGGGCGCCCAGGGGGCGGGGTGAGGAAGATCCGTCAGGTGGGAGGCGAAGAGTGTCCATTCTAAACGTTAGTATTATTATATATTCTCTGACTAAGAAGGGAGATTGGAAGCTCATAATATGAGCACATATTATGTGCTGTGCATCGAATGTATCCACGTAAGTATCTGAGATTTTTTACGGGTTAGAAGACAAAGCTTTGTTCATGATTTTTGATCATTTTAAAGTTATATTTAGAAAAAAAAAAGAGAATGGATTCAGATCAACCGATGCAGATTAGAACCCGACACCGATAACCAACTTCTTTTGATTCTCTATAAATTATTGTACATCCTGTAAATTATATCTCACTGAATTATTAACCAAGCCTTATTCCAATATTGTTATTGATAATACAAGACGTTCAAGATTATTAGACTACAGAGCAAGTGTCCACCACTAGAAATCATTGCTAGAGTATTATATTATTACTAGCTTCTACCTGCGGCTTCGCACGCTCTTTACCGGGATAAATAGTAGCCTATGTCCATGGGATACCGTTTACCTCCCTGACAAACTTGTTAAGATTCGTTCAGCCGTTACAGACAGTTACTTTCGTATAAATATTATTAGTACTTATAGTATGGATGGATTTGTGCCCAACGTAGATTGTTTGCCCAGTGGCCAAACCCTTTCAAATGAAAATGAATAAATTGCGCTAAAGCTAACATAGAAGCACTCCCAACTCAAACGGTTGGTTAATCTTAAAGCTCGACCGATCCTCAGGGAACCCATGTTATTGATTGTAGAATCTCCAAAGTTCAGACTGAATTTTCACAATCTTGCTATTTCAACAGAATGCCAATTTATGTTCTGGGGATTGCGTTTTATCGTTATTAATTTTATGAAAGCTCAGCCCCAGACATAGTTTAGTAGGTAGGGTAGGTACTTATGCTACTTACTTACAGAGGGGTCTGGGTTTCAGGCTGGTTCACAAAAAGGTACAGGTTCCCATTCCTAAACTCTATCATAATACTTGAGCACCGATTTGCACTATTTAGAAAATCTGAACAATTTCATAGTAATAATATGACTTTGTTCATGACATTGTACTGTAAAGTACAATTTTTCAATCCAGTGTCATAATTTTCTTGATATTTTTTGATACTGGATTGAAACTTCAATATCATCATCATCAGCCTGGGACCCATAACTACAATGAAAAGTCATGAAATATCAAAATAGGGATAACCCTAGATTTTCCTATTTTTAATTAACTTAGTAAAGGATGTTAAGTTCAAAATCTCGGGAGACGAAACGTGTATATTTAGTTACCACAGGAACTGTTTTGTAATGTAATATTTCAAGGGTTCGTATCGATCATTTTATTGGCTCAAACAAACCTCAGAAGAAATCGGAACTAATAAAAATTTGCAATTTATATACATAGCAAAACCAGTTTGGGAGTAGTCAAAGATCATCAAACGCAATAATGAATCCACTTTATTGACTTTTAAGTTAAAATTTTCAATATGACTTTTAAACTCAAAAGTAGAAATCAAACAAAAGAGTTTCGAGAGTCGGGAAAAAAGGCAAATGAAAGCGATTATATTATATCATATATCTATATCTATAGATTATATTATATATCGAAAGACACACACCCGTGAATAATAATGTAACAAAAAAGTTTCGGTTATAAGCATTGCGAGTTTATTGATAGAAACCCCGCCTATGTCCGTCCGAAGCGTGTGCGTCCAAAGTCGAAATCAGTATGCACCGCGCAGTAGGTGTCGAAGCGTGTTAATCTCGTTACTATACCTGCCTGCGCCTACCGTGTTAGGGCAGCTTCAACCTGCCAGTTACACCTTAGGGTAACAGTTATAAGCTTATGCGTTTGATATGGCTTTTATCATGCATCTTATTTTGAGACCAAAATATGGTATGAAATTTTGAAAAACCTGGCAATTAAAACAATAAAATTACTAATAAACTCACGTTGCACAAGGATTTTGAAATGTATAATACAAACATTTGACATAATTGTATGTTTTTACAATATACTAATGAAATTTGGGACAGTTAAATATCCTTATGAAAGCAAACCTTAATCCAAAGACATTTAATCGTCCTAGCCTTAAAATCCCATCCAATCCGATTCGTTAAGAGCCTGTACATTTCTAAAGTAAAGGCAAGGTCTCCCTAATTTCATGACATCATTTCGCAAGATTTGAAACTACTAGTAGTAGGGGTTAGGAAGGTAGTTCAAAATTTATCATTTCTAGAAAAGCTCAAATTCTGCCTCAAGGTCCCTACAAAATAAAATATCATGCTTATGTTATAGCCTACCCAAAAAGTTGTTTTAAGCGGAAAATCCATAATACGCTACGCTACCGTTGACACAATTAGTAGAAGACTTGACAGGTGTCACGCTCGCTTGTCACAGTATGTTTCCATACGAGCTGGTAATAATGAAGAAGCCAATAAGTTATCTATAATAGATAATATCAGACACGAGAACAAGATGTGAGCCGATGTACTGCCACCGAAAGGGAACAAAATTAAAAAAAAAGCAGTTGTGTTTTTTCTTGCTCAACACTCTTCTTCTTCTTTTTTTTATTTTTCAACAACTAAACTCTAATAATATATTTTCGATATAAGTTTCTTGTTTCGTTCTAAGACTACAAACAATGTGCCCTACATTGGGGAAGACGATGCCTTCTGTAACACAGTTTTTATAACTATAACAGAAGACAGCTGCCCAGAACATTGTAATTTTTTTGGAGTTTCGAAAATAAACATTTTCATTTTCATATTATACACTTCTGGCTTCGCCTCTCAAAGTCTGAGCTTTGTAATTCACTACGTTGGAACGAACTATACATACCGATGAAAATACAGTACCATTCCAAATATTAGCTCATCAGCCCATCAGCCAGCAAAACATTTCGCCGGTACGACTCTGCACAGCCGTATCAGCATAACAACTACTTTATTGTGATACGAACAACAGTCCTTCTCATTTGCATGTTGAGTTATGATATGAAAGCACTTTGTAACTGGAGTAAAACTACGAAGGCCCGAACGATAAAAACTTGTGACTTTTTGTGTTGTGTTTAGAGCACTGCCAACAAGCGTAAACTGAAATTTTATAACTCTACATGATATCAAAAGGGTTGGTCTGGACAGCAGCTTTCAGTCTACGACTCGTACATGCAAGCAAGTACTAACGGTTTTTAGTCTTACAAGACTGGATGGTAAATTAACTTGAATTTACGTAAATAGTTTGTAAGAAAACCGAGAAAGGATCTCTATACCTATTTATACATATGTAAGTACTTTTCTGCCGAAGATCTCCCATTGTTCCAATTTATCTCCAAAATTTATGAGCCTTTTTTGTAAGAATGTGTATATTTCTGTGTATGTTTTTAGCTATGTTTGATGCAAATCAATACAGACATTTTAATTTATGATGGTCTAGATTCGCTAGTGTTTTTTTTTCTTAAATTCACTTGTTAAATTTATTACAAGAAGGTTGTTCTATACTCCAAAACTTATAATAACATTTTTATAACAACCTCTGTGCAGGAACAACAAACAATCTACGTGCTACTTTGTTTTACGTCGTCGTCGTCCAAGTTAAGACTTCGCAGTTTGAACTACATTCAAAACCAAGAATGAATACATAAACCACTTCCAGTAGGCACTCACTTTGATGCCACTAGAATAGAAACCACAATAGTTGTAGACATAGTTTAAGCTTTAATAGAAGAATGGTGCGCCTATTTTCCCACATAAGCCTATTGTGTTGAATATAAATTAAAACAGACAAAATTAACTAATTTCGGTCATGGTACAATATTTCTTTCAGATTTACGTAGGATTAAACAAAATCAAAAGATCAGATTATCCGCTTGCATTACTTATAAACGCCTATATGAAGTGGAAATATTTTTATGTACTCAAAATCTTTTCTAGTTTATTTTTATCAAGATAGCAGACTAGAAAAGCAAGAGAAGGCAAGAGTTTGGTTGCATCTGTACTATACAAGGTGTTTTTAAAGTAATGTAAATACTGAAGGATCTTCATGTATATTTGTAGTACCTATATTTTTTTGTGTCTGGTACAAGGTGTCACATAAAGCAGCGACATAGTTAGGATTTTTTTTTGCTGTCACTATTCTACCTAATCCTTTTGTTACTACTTTTTGGTTCCTATAATAAAGGCTCAATAATAATTTTTAGACAATTTTTTTTTTACTTTTAGGTACTTTGTAACCTAAAGAGCGTTGGCCGTTGACTGCTTCCTCTTAGAAGCCACTTGGATCGATTAGGCACTTGCCCTTGGATCGGCCCGCGATGATCTTAGCCCGAGACCTTCACCTATAATTAGAACTACCTTTCTCGTGTTTCCTATTGGAGTAAGTTATGGTTATTTATAAGATCTTCTAGTTTAAAATTTTGTACAACTATTAAGAGGGCGCATTGCACGCTATTTTGTGAAAAGGATATGAATAGGTTTTCGCGTTCATAGGAGCGGGACGGAGCATAAGTTTTTGGAACGGCGCAAGCGCAAAAATTATGTTTTTGCTTATTGAAAAGAAAACTACACAACCTGTCAAGAAACTGTATTAAGGAACCAATAAATTAGTAATAACCTACGAATCGAAACAAAAATCTTTTCTATAAAGCGCAAGGTTCCTGAGATCTCGATCAAATTAGGTGCAAAACAGTGCACTTTCATGATTTTCTTTATTGTATGTTTTTCGCAATCGTATTAGCACAGTTAAGGAACCAAAGAAAACATGTAGAATTTTATGTTATTCTACTTTTTTACCACGGGGATCTCGTGAAAACTGAGATCTAGTCCTATTTGGACAAGCAAACCCGCTAGGTTCGCCCCTTAAGTACCTACCGCATTTATAAACAGCGCTCTTAATAGAAATATCACAGCTAGAATGGTGTCCTTTTTCTCAATTAATCTTCTTGTAATTTTATTTTAGCACCTAAATGCCGTGAAAACGCGCTCACTTGATGGACTATTCCTAAATGTATCAAACTATAAACTATGCCTAAAATATATCTCATTTCGTGTTAGCTATGTGTTTCATTCAATCACGTAAGTAATGGAATATTCTAACTTGCTACACTAACCGCAGTTGGATAGTTAAATTAATTGAATAACGTCGGTGACTGTACTGGCGCTATGTATGGTTTTGAGGCCCCGCTGTACCCGACTGTACCCACAGAGTGTGAGCATGAACAGCTAATTTAACTTTACAATTTCCCTAATGAAAACGGTGTTCTGTCTTTACCGTGCTGGAGGTTACATTTTTATTATTCAACCTACAATGGTGATTTTGTTTGACTAATAGGTAGTTAGGTAGTTGGTTGATTTGTTAGATTAGTACTATAAGTTTCACCTTTATTGAAACAACCCTTGGATGATTATGATATTAGGGGATAAACCTAATCAGTACAGAGAAAATTATCGTGGGCCTATAATTAT
Organism: Eupithecia subumbrata; assembly: GCA_949316285.1. Taxonomy (NCBI): domain Eukaryota; kingdom Metazoa; phylum Arthropoda; class Insecta; order Lepidoptera; family Geometridae; genus Eupithecia; species Eupithecia subumbrata. Next base: position 2,785,281 of record OX438648.1, read on the forward strand.
TACTTCTTGGATATTAACTCTAGCAACTATGGTAGGCCTAGGACGGGGATTGTTGTAGGGAAGAAGAGAGAAAAATTACGTCATCGAATGCGTAATATGGAACACATGTATTTCTATACTTGTTGGTATCTCGTTTTTCTGGTCACCTCAGAGGCTATACCTGAAAATCAGTGTTTGCTCGCTGAGCAAAACTACTCGCTGAGTTATTGCCTTTTTGCTGGGCTGCACACACTTTACCTGCCTATTTGTGATTTCCGTCAAATGTTTATAACCATACCTATGTACTGTGTGTTGCAGAAGCAAATAAATGGTTTATCTATCTATTCTACCCTAGACCACTATCCCCATTCTAGGCCTACTGATAACGCGACCATTGTCGGGATCATACTTTTAAGTACCTAGATTTCGGGTGTGTAACGACATATTAGGTCAACAACATGATCATTTCAATAACGATAAACCCCTTGCAGGACATAAAGGGAATAACAGTTAGTATCTGGCCGCAGGGTCCAAAAATGAAATTGCTTTGTTTTACCCTTTGGAAATAGCTGCCATGTACACTGCTCGGAATGTGGGGACAGAGCGTGTGCCTACAAAGATAAATGAACCATACCTATTGAAATTTACTTTATCGCAAACTGAGACTGAAAATAAAGCTCAAAACGAACATGGATATTGAGGTACCTATTTAATTTTAAATTATGTTGATCAAGGCGTAAACCTACCAAGGCATGGTTTTGTTTGGCTATTAATATCGTTTGGAGAATTTTGTAATTACATCTAAAACAATCTTGTTGAAAATTGTTTTTTCTAGAATTTCTATTTTAATTTCTATTCTATTTCTGCTTAGTTAGAAAAATTCACTTCAACATCCAAGAATTTCTTTTAATTAACTGTGATAATTTTCTTTTTCAGGTATGTACGGTCCATTCCAGCCTGCAGCTCAAAAGTAAGAATGAAAAATAAAAGATTCTTTAATGCAAAAGCAGAGTGATGTAAAAAATACTAAGAGCGTGGTATGCTGAATTTATTTGGCACTCAGAATGTTGTTGTACCGTATAACTATTATACCTATCCACCCAACTACATGAAAAATTTATTCGATTATTAATAAAAAAATTAAACCTTGGTAGCTAAAACCTTTTTTGTCGTCCAAGAAGTCGAAACTTTTGAAAGTTAATATAGATATCAAATGACTACTAACTTCCACTATTTACCATTAATAACTTCCAAAACATCTATGTAGCGGCTCAAAAGACTGGTTCAATTAGACGAACGAACTCTGAGTTGTCCAGCGACTAAAACTCTGGTCCACTTAATTGAAACCGAACTACTGAGACTACACCCTATTTCTGTAATTGAGCTGTACTGTATATATGTTAGCCCTTTTATTATACAGGGTGCCATGAAAAGGGTGTACAAAGCCGAAAAGAGGTGTTTCTAGACCTCGAGTGGATCATCTTGTGAATAACAAGTTTTTGAATTTCGTTACACGCAATCTTACATTATTAAACATAAAAAAATATTTCACAAATGTTTTTTCCTTTTTTTTCTCAGTAAAAGCTGTATGCTGCATTTTTTTCAAATATATCAAAAAAGGATGCAAATCCTTTGAAATTTCAAACCAATAATAATAATGTAAACACGTAAAAAACACGAATATGTGGAAAAAACGTCTCTAATAAAAAAAAAAGGAATTTCATAGTAGAGGTATAACAAACGTTGACCCTCTTGATACCCAGAATCACCCCCTTTCGTACACCCTTTCCGTCGCACCCTGTATGTTAGTTCTGCAGTACGCAAACTAATTGTGAAATGGATATTTTCGTCTAAAACTGCATACATTCTCATTCATTTGCCGCTCCGAGTTTAGATGAGCAACGCTGAATGGCACAGACTCAAATAATATTCTGAAAGGAAATTAATACATCTATATGGGAAAATGTACACAAGCTTATTAAACAAGATGGTAAAGGAACCAACCAACTGATGTTAAGTAATTGCACATTCAAGTATTAGTTGGTTTGTTTTCAATTAGTACATAGTAGGTAAAGGGGGAAACTAAAAGCACCGTATTTTACGAGCTAGTTTTAGCATAGTTGGTTAATTCGGTAATACGTATTTACGATGTAATAAAAATAAAGATATTAAAAAAAGCACACAAGTGAAGGCGTCCATTACACTACTATTCAAAATGTTGCGATTATTGAACACTCCTGCTAAAAATCAAATTAGGCTGTATTTTTTATGTTTGTTCTGGACTTGATAAACAAACTCAACTAATTTTATCCGAAAATAGCACTTGCAAAGCCACAGGCAGAAGCATAGTAATATGTGATAATACCTAATGTCTAAACGAAATCATTTGAAACAAGAACAAAATTAAAAATTTTAAACATGGCTAAAAATACTCGGGATAAAACTATCTATGCTATGACATAAAAAAAAACTAAACGAAAATTGGTTCATCCGTTTGGGAGCTACGATACCACAGACAGAAACACAGATACACAGACAGACACGTTAAACTTATGACACCCCTCTCTTTTTGCGTCGAGGGTTAAAAATAGTGAACGAGTCTCATAACTTGCTACGCCGCCGTAGCCAAGTTCCGGCGTAGCAAGGTGTGTAGCAATAGATACGAGTATCTTGTGTGCGAAGCAACGTAGCAAGCTACGCGCTTGTGGAGTCGGTTATTCGATTATTACCTGTGTCAAGCACAACCTTTTAAATAAATATTTAAAATAAATAGGCGTGTTTTAAAAAACGATAAACCGACTTTCAAATTCATCTAGTGGCGACATCTAGTTAAAATTCGAGTCTAATTTAGTTCGATAACACATCGCGGTATACCTTATCCAATAAAAAAAGAATTATCAAAATCGGACTACTCTGTAAAATTTTTATGTAAAATGTTATGTGTGGTCAAACATTACAATCAGTGTGTGAACAATCAATCATCCCCTGTTTTCCTACCCTTTGGACTGGAATATTTTTTTCAAATTTAAACGGGACCACCTTCGGGGTATATCCTTTTCAATAAAAAAGAATTATTGAAATCGGACTTCTCTGTAAAAAGTTTTTTTTTTTTTTTTTTTTATTTAAATCATAGTAAAGGGACTTTGTCGCTTAGCGACCACATCATGTAAAAAGTTATGCGTGATCATACATAAAAAAAAATATATAACCTATAAAAAAAAATGTAAAACTAGGCCGTAGGTACCTAAAGAGGACGGACATATCAATGAAATTACTGTTTGGAAATTTACTCCAGTAGCATTCTGATACCAAAATCTCACAGCAAACTTGGCGTCAGTTCAAATCAATTGTGGTTAGATTGATCGAGCATGCATTGATGAATTGACTAATTGTGTAGAGTACATTGGTTGGTCACAGGTCAATTTGATCTTCCCATCTGTCTAAGGCAGTCGAAACTATGGTTACTTACTAGACTTGCTTCCGTTGGTACGGGGAAGTATGTTGTCGTGATGCTATAAACTGCATAGCCAAGTAAAGTTTGTCAACAAGTTTAAAATGTCTTATTTTGAAGGCTTAAGTTCGTAAAAGTCCTATTCGCTTATATATATAATCACTAAAATTATCTATATGGTTCATTTGAATCAGTCAAGGTTGCCTGGGAGAAATCGCTCACAGCAATTAGGTCGCCTTTTGTACTATGTTTATTTCTCATTTGTGAAGTGTTTAGTATGCGGAATGAAACGCCTTAAATACGAGACTGACATTTATTGACATCTGTCACTTTGACAGGTACTTAGCTACAAGTAATAAAGTATAATTTGGCTTTTATTTATGTTAATTACTCGTACAATAAAGTCTTAATTCATTAATTCACTCTACGAGACGCTTAGATGCGTCGGCTCTCTAATCGCGTTAGGTCCGTACAAATGCGTGTTCGGCATTAAGAAATGTCTAACATAAAATATTACGGAATACCCCGCGATCATTCAAATTCTTTCCACAATTTATGTAGAAATCAGCGAACATATAGATACATAAAAAACATACATACCGTCAAACATAGCACCTTCTTTTTGTCGAAGACGGATTCAAAAGAAATAAGATCTAAGCGCAGGACAATCGTGTAGCAGACACCACTTTCCTTCATATGTCAAGGTGTACGTGAGACGTGAGCTCCTCTGTTCTCGTGAGGGACGATTTCCTCCACTAATGCAAAGTACACAGCCAGGGGTTCCACAAACAGACAGAGGACACAGTAGGTACGTACCTACTTTATGTTACAGTAGGTGAACTTTTGGGAAAATGTTCACTTATGTGGTAGTAAATCTGAGAATAAAATTACCTATGTAAATTTGTTGTTAACTTCTGTGTTGTGTTGATGCAGGCCTTTGCAAGAGGACGCAAATTATTTAAATAAAATCTCGGACTACATATGTCTTTAATTTAATAAACGGGTACTTTATTTATGGTAAATGTCACAAGAACACGAGCTAGCGCAGTATCATGAGCAAAAGATCTGTCTCACAGCCTTACTGCTCGTGAAAGTTACTGTGGCAAGGATAAAAATTACTTACCCTGCATTCTTTTCAGGTGTTTTCAGGGCGCTGTTTGTAAAGGATTGTGTAATTTGTTACTAGGTTTATTTGGACCCCTGGCTATACCAGCTAGAGTGAAATAAAAGTGTTGGCATAGACTAACTCCATACGCGAGCGAAATATTTTTTATTTTTCGGTGCTGTAGTCACTTTTGTACGGTTTGCAGTATTGGGTCGGGGCTTTTGGTGAATAAAATTTCCACTATCCGTGATTGAAACATGCCGATAACTACCGTTGGTTTTTTTAAAAGTGGACAGAGGATTTCTATATTTCGTTTTATAGGTGCTGACTGAAAATGTTGGTATTTGAAGTGGACACTATTCCGAAACGGTATTCAGGTAGAATTTTTCGAATCAAAGAATGAAATAATAATAATAATAAAAAATGCTGGACAATTCACAAAGCATTATCTAGCCCCAAGCTAAGCAGAGCTTGTGTTATGGGTACTAGATAACTAAAATACACTACATAGATCAATATTTTTTATCATACATAGAAAACACCCAGACCAACGGAACAAATTTCTGCAGATCGTACACAAATTTGTTCCGAGGCGGGAATCGAACCCGCAACCTCCTGCATCGCAATCGGACCTTCGCCCGCTGCGCCACGGAGGTCGTAAAACCAGATTATCGATGTATGAAAATGTTAAAGATACAATAAAAAATGCTTCAAGACAGAAGTACAGCCAAACATCGATTTTACCCATCGGCTTCCGATGTAGGTCGAACAAACGATACAAACAGACGATTTTGCGCTTCCATGTGTAGTAGATGCCAGGGCTTATACTAATGTGTGGCTTGTAGATAAACAGCTAGCTCAGTTTACGTTTGGCTTCCCACACAATACATAGTCACACATGTATGTCACACGAGATAGAATTAAAGATCTCTAATTGGTTTTCTTCGCTTGAGAATAGCTCCTCTTCTCTATTGTTTTTGCTTCGCTAACCATTGCTGCTTATCCATGTGTAAGTTCACACAGCAGTCCGTTTTGCTGTATTTTTTTTTATTGGGTGATGGCGGATGTAGTTATCGGGCCTGTAAAACGGACTGTTGTGTAAACGTACCCTAAGCAAAAATCTGCAAATGAGCCGGTTTCACTATTTTGGTTTTCACACGGTTTTGCTGCCCCAACTCTTCCCGCGGGTGTCGTAAGAGGCGACTAAGAGATATCCACTAGGGGGCGGGCAGCAGCGCTACCTGCAGAACCATTCTCCCAGAGTGTGGATTACGCGCCTTACCCCCATGAGAATAAATATGTATAATAAAATAAATAAATAAATAATGCTGGACAATTCACAATGTATTATCTAGCCCCAAGGTAAGCAGAGCTTGTTTTATGGGTACTAGATAACTGATATACTTAATACAATACACTACATAGATAGATATTAAATAATAAATTTGTTCCGAGGCGGGTATCGAACCCGCAACCTCATGCGTCGCAGGCGGACCTTCGCCCACTGCGCCACGGAGGTCGTCAGTCGAATAAAGCCAATAAGGCGTTTATCAGGGTTCTAGCTGAGGAGGTGAGGTGATGCAGCTGGTACATAGTTATCTTTGCTCACCGTCGAGGCAAACGTCAACGTGAAAAGGCCCTAAACGTCATTATCGATTGCTAATGGCGCGTCCCAACCACTTTGCACTCCATAACTTTAGTGAAGTGAGGTAGCTGTCAACTTCAATGTTCTATTATGTCCTCATCTATATCGGACGTCAGAATTATTAAACAGTCTGTAAAGTAGCCGGTCGGAATTCATTTATGTATGAAGGAGGTAGTAAAGTAGGTCACAGTAAGCAGAAACAGATGAAACTCCCGACTAGGCCAAATTGTTTGAGAAAGTTGTTGATGAAGCATCGTAGAATGTCTTTGTAAAAGTGCTAAGGTTTTTTTATCACAAGAAGTTTTTGCTGTAATTCAGTAATGGTCCATCTTCGATTAAAAATTCAGCGGCTCAAAATTGTCTACGACTTTTTTTGACGCAGACAGCTTGAGCAGAGCCTGTCAAGTTTTGTGCATACGAAACAAGAGATTAGTGGAGTCGAATTTATTTAATTTTATTTTGTAAGTAGATACTTTCCTGAAAATAATATACTCAGTTTATTTTATATAAGGATTATTATTATCAACCGAATTCAGATAAAGATAATGAGTACTTTATTGATAAAACTATAAATTGGTCTTAACGTTATTGTATGTCCAAAATGACCCTTTTGTATGGTTTTCCAAAGGGTCACTTTGGCATTCAATAATTTAAATAAGTTAACAAATTAGTGAAATAAAAATAAAATAAAATTCCAAGCAGGCACTTTAAATTAATTTGAACTAGTTTCTGACCGCGGCTTTGCACGAGTTGTTCCCGGGACAAAAAAGAAACGTTATTTCAACTTAAAAAGGATCTTATAAAATACTTTTAAACTATAAGAACACATTATTATTAGTACCTACTATATAATTTTACTTACTGAAAAAAAGAAATACCATAAATTTTCTTCTGCTTGGACGAGTGTTCTTTGCATTTTTACACGAGCACTTGGCTATGCTTTCTGTCCGAGCGCTAAAATGACACTAGTTGAAATAATAACTATTCATGGAAAAAGGCTTCTCTTTTGATACAGACGGTTTCAGGGTGCCCATTGTGAATCGATGGGGGGCGAAAACCTTGATCGATGTGGTCCATGCACATATTTCACATGCTGGCCTTGTCATACGTCGTTTGTTTTGTTTGTTTTGACAGCCCAAGACAGCCTCTTTAACGTAAGCAAGTCAAGGCTTGTCATCACTCCGCCAACATGGTACTGTAAAGCTCTCCGCAAAAATTGGGCCTTGACTGGTGACTCGGCCAACATGAAAATGCATGATAGCATTTCAAAGTCACGCACGCGGGGTTGGTAAAACAAATGAATGTCTGGTGTGCTGCCTCACAAAATGTATTGTAGTTTTTTTAGCTAGCCTGTCGCCTAACAAAGGACACGTCGTCCTCGCATCCTTTTTGCCTTGCTTCCTTAGGTTAAAGTCTTAAATCGCTTGAAAATGCAGAAGCAAGAATAATTAATCCATGTCAGTGTTTGCAGACTGTCTTAGTTTGCCTTTGTGAACGTTTGTAGTTGTAGCCGGTTCTAAACTGTTGTTTAAACTATCTCGGGAACGTCTAATTAGCTCTATGCATGTCATCTTGCAGGATGCAGGTATTTGGGCTAAGCGGCTGCGTTTTGGGAGCTTGAAAGCATTGCATAGAGACCGAGTAGAAACCACGTCTGACATTGAATTACTTTAACATTTGTTTTACTTTTGTTTTATAGTGCCAACCCCGCACACATAGGGAAACTTCTAAGAAATTAAACAAAAAATTTACAATAACATAGACGACTAGTTTGGAAGGTTATTTTCTTACGTCTCAGGATCTAAGTAGATCTACTCAGCTCTTCAAATTACACGGTATTGATAGGGCTTACGTCGAGAACAAAAAATAAACTCATCAAAACAGTCTTTGATGCCGACAACAGACATAAATCACCGTAAAAATATCCGAACAAAATCATCCGAAACACTGTCCGGAGTAATTTTATCGCTGACAGTGTCTCCGGCTTAGCCTGAAATTCATAGACTTATTTTTCTGTGAACATTAATCTCATTGGCGGCTTGGGTCGCCTACCGGATCCCGCGTTTGTGTCAATTTCCTGGCAAACACTTGCCCGACCAAACAACCTTTTTTTTCATCAATTTTGATGATAACGTGCGTTTTAAACTCCGCATTGCGCGTGCCGGCGCCCCTGCTGAGGCAGCTCATCTAAAATGTATTCGCTGCCATTTACCTCGGTTTCAGTACGAGCGGGACAAATACAGCTGTTTGCACACCGCTCGTGTGAAGCCGCCCTAAAATCAGGAGCTAATTAGAACGCAATTAAGCCAGTCATTAGTCTGATGTTATGGCATCACTAACTTTTAATCATTACATAAAATAAACTAATTTCAGAACGCGGATACGTATGTCCGTACCTCCTGTATTAACACATGAAACTATAAGATAAACAGTATTTACATGAAATCTTATAAATAGAAGCACAATAGTTGATGGTTTATGTTGGTAACTACTTTGAATATTGTTAGAAACTGTTGATGTTTGCACGGAACCTGCGGGTTACAAGGGATCGGGTAGAAAATTAATATTTCTATTATCATCCTAACATCCTAAATTTGAAACTCAATTTCAACATTACATTATCCCTTGTTCACCTACATCAATAAATCCAACATGTACCTAGTAGTACACGCTAAGAAAATGTAAGCTATGTGGTGCGTAGTGGTAGGTGAGGTTACTAGGTACAAGGATATAGTTAATGTAGGTATGTTTAAGTATAATGGGTGCCTATCAAAGACATTTTATTAAATCTTTCTAGGTACCTTTGTAGCTAGCAACCCAAATATTAATCGACAGAAAAGGTAGAGTTTTTATGTCCTTAGGAGAATTGAATTTGCGTTTCGTTACATTTAGATAAATTAACAATGCCGGACTCAGCTTTACTTTCCGACGTCGGAACACTTCGTGTCAAGTGCGGTTTAAATAAATAATTGCCTGCTCTCAACCCAAGAGAGCTTCTGTTTGTAAAGTCCTCTGTATAAAATCTCAGCAAAATGTTTTTAAATATTAGGCTTGAAGTTCAAAAGCAGACTTTGTGATAAACAAGTGTCGTTTCGAACTCTGTTGTTTTCAAAACATAATGACAGTGCGCCGTTTTCATTTGTTTTCGTTACAATCAGCTGTCAAAATTGACTTGGCAATTAGGGTTGGCTGTGTAGAGAGGTGCCTTCTCTATGTGGAACTCTAAACTTATTTAGGGTGCTCGCGCCGCACCAGCTCTGTCATTCTCAAAGGTGCCTTCTCTATGTGGAACTCTAAACTTATTTAGGGTGCTCGCGCCGCACCAGCTCTGTCATTCTCAAAGGTGCCTTCTCTATGTGGAACTCTAAACTTATTTAGGGTGCTCGCGCCGCACCAGCTCTGTCATTCTCAAAGGTGCCTTCTCTATGTGGAACTCTAAACTTATTTAGGGTGCTCGCGCCGCACCAGCTCTGTCATTCTCAAAGGTGCCTTCTCTATGTGGAACTCTAAACTTATTTAGGGTGCTCGCGCCGCACCAGCTCTGTCATTCTCAAAACGATTAATCACTCTTTGTTTCTCAAGATGCAAACCGCTCATAAATAGTTCGTTAAAGGATGACGGTGAAGAAAATTTGCATCGGGAATCTTGTTAGCTCTTTGCTTTACCAGTTGCAGATAGGACTAGGGGAAGTTTGTTTGTTGGAACTTTAAAATTTTGTTGCGGAGTTTTGCACAATTTTGTTTGGACTTTTTAGGGTTTCGTTGCCGAAAGTATTATTAAAAGTCAACGTTAAACAACATTTTAATTGTTTTCGTTAGGTAAAGGGTAATTACAAATTTATATTTACTTAGATTAGAACCTTATCAAGTGGCTGTGCACTCGCAGCGACCTCGCGGCGTCGTCGCGGCATGCTCGCCACGCTCTCGTCTCGCCTTGAAATGGTTCGCAAATCGCCAGTGTCATAAAGCTGCAAGTAAATACCTATTTGATATTACACTTTATATATCGTAGACAATTAAAGTCAGAGTGACAAGGCTCTTAGACCTTAATAGTCAAACAACATGTAGGTGTGAACAAGATAAGAATGTGACCCTCTTCTTACTGGCTTTCACTCTACCCTCTATGCCTAGAGTAGATCATTGTCAAGTCACGGTATGTAACATAGCTCCTACACATCCGCAGAGTGGGCAGGACAAAGCGGTGACCATTACCGCACGCCTAGAAATTGCAGTAGCTCCACAAAGGACCTGCTGTCTCATGTCCATTCAATTACTGAAAAGGTCAAGCGGCATAAATTTATCTTTACACTCAGTGGTTTTGAGAAATGTTTCTATTTACACGGGCGGTTTCAACCTTAATGCAAGTTTTATTGCGAGGTGTTTGAATTCTTTTTTGTTTTAATTCTTTTTGCAACTAACGATATTTTTTTATTAATTTTTTAGGCCTGATCTTATGTAAAATGAACCTCTTTTCAAACTGTAATTTTGAGAGTACTTAGTTATTTTTGTTATGTCTGCATGAAACTTATTTTTTTTTTGTCAAATTACTTTGTTAGAAGTGATAAAAGGTAAGTCAAGGTTTCATAAAATAAGCATTTCATAAATAAAAGAGTTTTCTCTTAAGCCCCAAAGTGTTTTTTATTTATGAATAAAATCACGCTGGGGCAATGAAAATGTTTCCTGCTTGATTAATATTCAAATAAAAAGAACAAACTCGTCTGAACTTATTTCATTTTCTACATTAATTAAAGCTGTATTCTGTGGAGCTGTGTTTTTTCTCTTTCATTTTTCTAATCTGCACGTACGTTATGAGATTTAATTTATTTATAAGGTATGCAATTGAATTTTAAATTATTTTAAGAGAAATCGAACTCATTGATAGTTTTTTACTTTTTTGTAGGGGCTACTCCCATTGTCCCTTTTATTGAATTCTAATAAACTTCCATGACTTTCACAACAACTATATCCATAATATCCTTGTACATAGATATGACAAAGCAGAGAAAAATTCCGCATCTTTTGTCGTTCACTAGTCCCGTGGAAGCCTTTGTCGATAAAATTCTTGAAAGGCAAACGTTTGCTTCTCGCAGAGCCGTGTTCCAATGTAGAATTGTAAAGCCGATTGATACCGCGATGGATATATGTTAAATAATTCAGTAGCTCGGCCGCTGCTCTGCCCACGGAACCACTGAAAGGTCAATTGCAATTTCAAATCGAAGTAAACGTCCTTGAAGTTTTAAAATGCTATTTGTTCCAAAGAACATCGTTTTATACTTCATCATCATGAGCCCATATTTGTTCACTGCTGAACATAGGCCTCTCCGAAACGCTTTTATATTTCTAGTATATATTTTACACTAAACTACAATTAGAATGACTAAACCAGTCATTCTAATTGTAGTTTAGTGTAAAATATGATAAGACTACAGACTATAAAAACATTTAAAAACCAGTGTTTAATTGAATACTATAAAAACCCAACTCGGTCCTTGCTTTTCCACATTTTTTCCCTAATTGAGAAGGTAAAGGCCTACAAAATTTGGCTTAGAACTCTAGAGGAGACCATTGAGAACAGACTAGTATTTTGATACCTCATTTATCAAAATTGCTTTAGCCGGATGCTTCGAGGATATATAAAGATATATAAGTGTCCGCCAATCACAAATAAAAACATCCGAAAAACACAATCCACGCTTCGCGGGTAGTATGAGGCAAAATCACGAAACTTAAACTTTGTTGAACGGTTGATGAAAATGTTATAGCCGCGCCCGTTCCGTGCCGCACTGCAAAGCGCAAAGCTATTGACGTCGACGTGACAAACTTCACACTTATTAGTTTATTTTCACAAAAGCGCTTTTATTTTAGCACGCGCCAAGTACCTTGCAACGTAACTCAAGAGTCTTCGAAATGTGAAACAAACTTGTTTGTGAAATAAACGTGTTTCAAAGCACAATAAGCTTTTGGAAATGCAGTTTTTATGTTACCTTCCTTCTATGTCTGTCTTGTTTGTTAGAAAGATTTCATATAGTTGGCCCTAACAGTTGGTTTCAAGAAATACACAACGTCATTTTCTGGATTTTTGTGGGATGGTTTTGTGGGAATTGTGGGAATGCAGTTTTACCTAATCGATATTTATAAAAGAGAAGAGAAAACTGACTCACCAAGAGATCTCTGAAACTACAAGAGCTACGAAGCTGAAACTTTGCATGAAGGTTACTTTCAGGACGCAGGCACCCGCTAAGAACGGATTTTTGGAAATTCATATTCTAAGGTCATTATTATAATAACTTTAGAACCGTAACTGTTGGCCCTTTTAAATTTGTAGCGTAGAAAGATGACTTAAAATAAAAAGACACGTGTATCGGGGTTTTTTTAATTCACACCCTGAAGTTCAATGGTATGTAGTCAAAGTTAGGCGACTCACTGACATAACACAAAATCTAAGGAACTAGAACAGCTACGAAGCTGACATTTTGGATGGAGGTTTCTATTAAGACGTAGGCACACGTTAAAAACGGATTTTTTTGGAAATTCGTATTCAAAAGTAGTAAAAATGGGGTCGTAATCGAATAAGTAATTTTAACAAGCATTCTTAGATGAAATGGGATTTATAGGTTTTCTCATTATAACTTTCAAATTGCAAAGGATTGGTTGTAAAACTTTGGCGTTGATAGTTTACATGGAAACCAACATTACTTGGGATATTAGTATTACTAAATCCACGCGAATGAAATCTAGGCACCCGCCAGTCAGTCGCAGCTAGTCTATTATAAAAGAGAACTGACTCATCAATCGGATTTTTGAAATTCGTATTCTAAGTGGGGTCTAAGGTCATTTTAATAATAACTTCAGAAACGTGACTATTAGCCCTTCAAAATTTCTAGCGTAGAAAGGTGACTTAAAATAAACAGATACGTGTTTCAGGGTTTTTTGAAATTCACACCATAGAGGTCAATGGTGTGGAGTCAAAGTTAGGCGACTCACTGACATATCACGAAATCTGGGTAACTAGAAGAGCTACGAAGCTGAAATTTTGCATGTAGATATCGTTAAAAACTGACTTTTAGAAATTCGTATTATAACGGGGTTAAAGGTCATCTTAAAATAACTTTTAGAAAGTAGGCGGTCGCTAAGAACGGATTTTGGAAATTCGTATTCAAAGGTAGTAAAAATGGGGTCGTAATCGAATAAGTAATTTTTTTAACAAGCATTCTTAGATGTAATGGGATTTATAGGTTTTCTCATTATAACTTTAAAATTGTAAAGGATTGGTTGTAAAACTTTGGCGTTGATAGTTTACATGGAAACCAACATTACTTGGGGTATTAGTATTACTAAATCCACGCGAATGAAATCACGGCAGGTCAGCTAGTATAAAGATAAAAGAACGTTGCCTTTGAGTAAAATTTGCTACCACCAGTATTTCGGATACCTTCTGGTAACGTTCGTTTATTCCATCCAGTATATCTACTTGATGGAAGCGTTTATTATAAAACTGAGTGAGAAAGTCTATGTTTTTGAAATAATTTACCAGTTCATCTAACCTTATTTAATTAATTACCTTTCTTTTTTTCTCTTCAAGTACTTACATAAGGGTATAAAAATTTCATTCAATTCGACCATTGTTGAGCACAAATGTGTTGTCATTCAACGAATTGCCAAAAGGTTTCAAGAAGGAAATAAGTGGGACATTTGGCCCAATTCCAGACTATTTTTCCATTGGATTTTCTAACTAGTCCAAGATTGCCGAAACGTGAAGAAAACATTGCATCTACTTTCAAAGAGGACGCAATCTCTACTTTAGAATTGGTTATTTCAATTATGACAACAATAGCTTATTTACCAAACTGGGCTTTTAGGAATGAGCTTAAAAGTGAAATGGCAGCCAACTTTCTTAAGAAAAGTTTACAACTCAGTCAAACTTTGAAACGAAGCCTCCGACACGCAATACTATCGGATTGGTAATAAAATACGTTTTCTATATCGAATGAGACAATATAACAATGAATCGGCGTAAAGAATATAATACTTACCTGATTACTCCTTAAATTAACAATGCGTCCAAGCAACAAACGTAAGATAAATATAACAAAATGTATAAGGGACGCACGACTCCACTAAAAGTTTTTTTTCTGTTATGGAGACGTTCATTTCAATTGACTTTTTCGTAAGTAGGTAAGTATATGTACAACTGCTTCGTGTCTGTCCCAAGGTTGTCTGAAAGAGTTCCCTCTTAGCGGTAAGGCCGCCTATTGTGCAACTGTTTATCTCTTTTCCTGTATTTTTATTTTTGTATTCTTGGTGTGCAATAAAGTGTAATTGTATTGTATTGTAATGGGCCTAAAGAACCGACTAGGTATTGTGTCGAAAATGTAAATAATACACTATGTAAGAGGTGGTATAGGAACTATTTATTTGAAATTTTAAAGAACGGTCACCAATAGTGACTATACAGGTTATAACAGGTTCATGAAAACAAACATCAATCTTGTTATTTCTGTTCAATACTGCGGAAATTCAATAACCACCCTGAATGATAAAAATGTCACACTCGCAGACAAGGCAATCCATTGCACAAATATAAACAATGCTGACTTGCAGAAGTGAAAGTCAAATAAATATTGTTTGAGAATTTGCAGTCTGCTTTAATTAAAACGTGCTTTAATAAGAAAGATAGATTGGACGGAAAATGCACTCTTTGACAAGTCTTAGGATTTCCTTTCAAAGGAACTCTGGAAGATCCTACTGGAAAATAATCTTCTTTCAAGATGGACGTCTAAGTACTAGATGGTTTGTGCAGTTTGTTTTCGAATCTCATGTTACACCTTCAACGTTCTTTGCTAATATCGGAACGGTTTTCAAAACCCGCACGGTTTTTAAAATCAAAACCTCCGAAAAAATGCGTCGATTTTCGATAAATAATAATAATGTCCTCCTAGCCGAATTTCGACTACGGCGGCCAGTCTCTCGGAGACTAGCCAGATGTGCAGGACATATTATAGTGCACAAGTGTGTGCGCAAACACAGGTGCACTCTCTGTTCCCTCACTCTCATAATCCGATGGGACGACAGATCGACACGATCGGGGAGAGGTTAGGCGCAGGACCAACGGCTTAACGTGCTTTCCGAGGCACGGGGGTGTAACACCGCCATCTTCCTGACTCCGGGCTGCTACTTTGAATTTTTCTTGCTAGAAAAACCCCAATAACTACTATTGGCCCGACCCGGGATTCGAACCCAGGACCTCATAATCAGCGGTTGAACAAGCTGACCGCTAGACCAACGAGGCAGTCTATAAATACGATGTTACAGGCGAAAAGCTCTGCAAAAAAGGTAAAGCTGCGACCGAGCTGTTTCTCAAAGATACGTACAGTAGGTGTAATAAATTTGTTCTGAGAAAACCTAGGTTGAAGCGAATATTATAAGTTGGATGAAGTAACTTTCAAGGCAGCAAAAGTTCTTTACGCTACAACACGACTGCGCCCCGTTGTTTACAGTCGGCTACTTCCTTTCTGTTACTATTTACTGAAACATTCCAAATTCATTTGTAAAGTCGCGTTGTCACGATGAGAGTCTGCTGGACCGAGTGGACTCGGATACCAACTCGTATTGTGCCAATCCCCTAATCCGAGCGAACTCGGACGATGCGTCCGATCTAAGTATCTCAGATTCGGACCGCGTTCGACTTTTCCGAGCTAGCTCGTATACGACTAGGAAAACAAAATGTTGTCTAGTAACAACAACCAAGCATCTCATGAAATCTTTCAATCATGACTAAGAAAATGATAATACGAGTGAACTATGTTAATATCAACACCTATCTTATTCCACTCGTATGAGCTACTCCTACGAGTCCACTCGGTCGAAGGCTTGTCTGAGCAGACTCTGATCGTGTCAACTCAACGCGGCATAAGAATTGAAATAACTTGACTGTATTTCTTACACTGAGCGACTGTCTATATTAAGGCAGCAAAATGGGTAAAAGTAATGCTGAATTCAATATGGATTCAGCATTATTTTTACGGGATGGACATTTTTACAGTTTCATTTAGCCACACAGAAATCAGGTGTACTACTAGAGTCAGCTGTCAGTCATGCATGACATAAATAATTACGTATAAATTTACAAATAAATACTCACCGCTGTTACGCATATTTATATAATGTCGGGTAAATGGTCCGTAAACAGTTAATTTATGTGTTCTGATCGCGTAAACTTGTAAAAGTTTATCAATATCGCATTTGATCAGTTCAAAACAAATCTGACTTTAACAGTTGCGTGATGTGTTAATGTTAGATGTTCCTCATTAAACAAGTTCATTTTGACTAATGGTAGGGTTGATTTGGCCACCAAAAGTCCTTAATTGGGTGGGTCGGAAACGGCCCAGAGCTGGCAAAGGCAAAGTTATGGCCGTCGCAGGATACTGTTGCTCATTAGGAGGTATTGTTGTGGCGCACTTGAAAAACATTGACCACATTTTGTTAGCACTTTAACTTACGCGTCTTGTCAAACGTTTGAACCTACTTTTTGCATTTTACATTGATTGTTTTGAAAAAACTATAAACTCGGGAATATTGTTTTCACAGGTCCATCGTGGGATTCATTCAACATCAAAATCGGTTCACAAGAGACGAAAATTGGCGAAAATACATTATACAAAAATACATGCAGTTAAACATTTATAACCTCTTCCTCCTTTCGATGTCGGTACAAATAAACAAATAGGTAAATTCTGGACTTTTCATCCAGCATCAGTAAATTAGACAAACAGGAAGTAGGGCGCGTCTCACGTGGGACGTTGGGAATAAAATAATAATAATTCGTGTATGTGTGTGTGTGTTGTTTTTCCCACCCAATACCTAGGTAGGTATTCGATACATCACGATCAGAATCGGAAGTACTCACCGGGCCGTCAATAAATTTAAAACCCAACAACCCAAATATTCGGTGAAAACCAAGAGAAAACTATATTTCACCTCATATTTTCGATTTCGAAATCCCCAGCCAGGGCTTATCATTGAATTTTATGTTTTCAGCGCTTCAATAAAACCACTCTAAAAAGTATAAAACGTTCTCAGTCGACGTCAGTGCAATGTTAAAGAAATGTTACAATTTGTGGTGCTGTTGAATTTAATATTTCATGTGGATCGGCTTGCTACGTTTGCGTACAACGATGACCCAAACGCTGAACTCATACCCAGCTTGAAAAATGACGCTAATTTAGATCTATCAGTGGATGAGGAGTACGAAGATCTTCGTGCGGAGTTGCTCGCATATAACACGGCACTGTCGTCACTTTCCGAACAATCTCGAAGTGAGTATAACGCAATATTACTAATCTTTCAGTATTTTAGACCAGAACCGAACTGGAGGGACCTCATACCTTTGAAATCTTGTAAAGGTTTGAGAACCAATGCGGATATCGCAAAAGTGTTACAAATTTGAACCTTGAAAGCGGTAGTATTAGCGGGTGTTTTCTATGTATAATAAAAAATATCTATCTATGTAGTGTATTGTATTAAGTATATCAGTTATCTAGTACCCATAACACAAGCTCTGCTTAACTTGGGGCTAGATAATGCTGTGTGAATTTGTCCAGCATTATTTATTTATTTATTTATTTTAGTATAAAAACACCATGTTCATAAATATTCTTTTCATTATAACACAAACCATGGCTATGTATATATTAACGAAATACTCGTAGCTCAAAATGGATCCACAATATTTAACAGTGTCCCTTTTCAACAGGGTCCATGAAGTCTACTCCATGCTGGCGACTAGGCGGAATATGCGTTAACTTCAATCTATGCATATCTGAGAGGTATTTGACCGAGGTGCCAGGCTGCAAGGACCAGTTGAATGTGTGTTGCTTCGCCTGGAATAAATTCTATGAGAGAGATCAAAGAATCCACGACCTGGCCGCGCCAAGGCTTCCATGGGGCAAAGTTAAAACTCCATTCGGCGTAGGCAAAGGTGTCGTGGAGGTTGAACCAATCACAGAGCGAAAACGTCAACGGAGACCAATGAAAGCTACTATCAATTTAGATGGGGCAGCCACAAACGGTGAACACCTCGGTGACGCGGAAAATGGATTAATTAATGATGGAGATCAAGATGAAAAACCGGCAAATAAAACCATGCTACGGTCAGCTGCTATAATAATATTACAACGAAGAAACACTGACAAATAAATTCCATTCACTAAAATTAAAGATTTTTATCTAAAGCGTTATTTATGGCACATTCACTATGTTCTAAATTTAAATTAGACTAGGTCTGGCCGAAGATCTCAAGAGGCGCAAATATGCAGGTCTCGACAGAGCCTACACATTTGCTCCTCTTGGAGTCGAGACCCTAGGTCCGTGGGGTACCGAGGCTCTACGGGTTTTTAAAAAAATATTATCTGAGTGTCTGGTCGAGGCGACGCGTGACCCGAGAGCTGGTCAGTATCTGGCGCAGCGTATCAGCATTGCTATACAGCGGGGCAATGCAGCCAGCGTCTTGGGGACGCTTCCGACTGGTATGGATATGGATCAGTTGAGCTACCTGTAGATTGTTTGTAACATTCTGCAGTTAGCTCAATTGTTTCAATTGTAAATATTAGTTCTAATTTATTTATATTATTTTATTGTAATTTTCTTTGTGAATAAAGGCTTCTGACTAAGTATAATACTCGGATCACAAACATTAAAATTTTACTAATTACCTAAACTTAAACAAATACAGAAAAATAATAGTACAAAAACGGTTGCAACCCTTAAATTAAATTAATAATCTTCGATGAATTTAACCGTATAATTATTTTACCCCGATTATTTTCTCCAAGAAATAAGTACGCCGTTATCGACCCGCGCTCAATTTTCCAATTAATTTTCAGTTTGCTCAATTTTCATTGCATCACAAATGGCATTCGTAGGTATTGGATTTTTGTAACTACTAAGTAACAGTCAGGCCACGTACCTCAATGTTGATTATAATCAAAGTTTTTTTATTAGTTTGTGTTTCCGAAATGCTGGGACAAAAAAAATCGAAGTCACCTACTGTTATTTTTTTAGGTTCGAAAAAAAATCCCAACTTGCCACCAATGTTACCAAATACGTACAAGGATGTTTTTGTGGCGGGATCCGTTGGGAGACCGCAATTGGGTTTGTACTTTTTTAAATTACACCTTGATATGGTTCACACTGCGTCTAATTGGTTTCCGTTCCGATTCCGTAAATAGATCTCAAACTAGAAAATCATAAAATCCTTATTTGATTATAAAGTTTTATCACAATACAACTCAGTGCTGCCACAAAAAATATCAGTGTGTTTTAACCGCGTAGGTATATTATTTTACGTAAATACTTTTTGCAAAAATTGTGGTAGAAAATTAGCACAGTATTACCGTGATATGCTACGTACGACCCTGACAATCTATACCTACATAATATTATATAGAGGATATTTTTTATGATTGTTTCTTTGTTTGTTTGTATTGAATAGGCTCCAAAACTACTGAACCGATTTGAAAAATTCTTTTACCATTAGAAGCCCACATTATTCCTGATACAGGCTACTTTTTACCGTAGGAAAACGCTTCATTCCTACGGGAAAACGGGTAATAGGACAACGGGTAGTAAGAATGCAGCTAGTTTAATATACATACCTAAACTGTCATTTACATTCTATATAAACAGCACCAGCTCTCTCTCTCTCTAACTACAACATAGTTAACATTCTATAAGTTTGATCCTGGGTTATATTAGTTAGCTACTTCAGAGTCCAGAGAACATATTGAGTAACCTTTGGGAGGAAACTTGACGCCTTAAATCAACTATTCAAATAATTTATTAGTTTGACATGACTGAAGTTGGAACCAGCCGTGCCGCACCACGTGCCAACCGAGAGAACCAGAGTGGTTACTTGCCATTCACCGAGCTTAGCTAGCAACAAACTTTACTTCAGTTTAGTTAGCCAACATACTAAAATTATGGAAGCTTCTTTAGATAGATGGGTTCTATGCAAATAATGATGTCCTGTAAGATATAATTTGGCGTCTAAGAAATTTCTAGCTTAGTTGTTAACTTTACTGACAAAGCAAATTACAATTTAATAATAGAAATAAATTAGAACTAGTATTTACAATTGAAACAATTGAGCTAACTGGAGATTTCATTATGAATGTAGACGGGTTAGTTACGAACCAAGTTTTTGTTGGAAGAACACCAACGTAACTGGAGACTGTTGCAAACAATCTACAGGTAGCTCAACTGATCCATATCAATACCAGTTGGAAGCGTCCCCAAGACGCTGGCTGCTGGTTAAGTGTTAATCTCATGGTGAAGGTACACTGCAAAAAGAGGTCGGTTGAATCTATGACTTATCCATCAATATCTGAACAGGTACAACGGGTGCAACTTGTTGGGCACGCGGGGGAGTCTGCGTAGACATAAGACAATGTCCGCATCTGGTGCTCGACACGACAGTGGCTGGCTGCGCTTGGGGCCACAAGGTCTGCTGCAAAGATATACGATATAGAAAACCCACTGTTGGATATGGGAAAGCGAACAAAGCGTACAATAATGATAAAAAATTATGGCGAAGAAGCGTTTTTGGCGAAGAATTAGACGAGAGACTACGGATTATCGGGCGACGAAACGCAATAAAGATTCAAAGATCTTGATAAAGCCGACTGTTAGCTTAATATACATATTAAAAAGTACAGACTTAACCCTATTAAAGATAAACTCTAAATGGAAACGATAATGAACTTTATGATTCTTGCTAAGCAGCTTTTCTTGTTTTTGTTACAGACAGCATACCTACCCATGGCTTTCCTTGCTATTATTTATCTAACGGCAGCAGAATCCCTTTTCCCTTTCAGAAATTCCAGCTAATCTCTGATTAACTCAATAAACTCACGTTCATCATCCAAAACGAGATTGCGTGAACGTCATTTCTCCGAGACCCGAGTGACAAGTTCATCAATCAATTGGGATTTCAAAGACGAAAGTGGCGATGGTTGCTCTCGCTAGGATAAGAGAAAAATGCGCTAAAAGTTCTCAAATCCAATAATCTGAAACGAAAGGATGGGCAACAAGGAAGAAGCATTTAAGATTAAATATCTGCGAAACATTTATAAGCTCTAAGTGGCTCGATGATGATTAAAACTAGATTTAAGGTGCTGCTGGCCGTTTTGCTTATTACTTTCAAACCATTGGGACATTGTAATATATTGTTATTTCCGTGCACCATTATATTCCCCATACAACCAACCAAAGACAGACATAACCCATACAAAAAACCAAGTTATGATCAGTGAACATAAAAAAATCAAGAAGAGTATACTTCGACATCTCGCTTGTGACTCAAAATTGCACTAATAAGACATTATGTACGGTTTCATAATATTAAATTGTTTGAGTTATTAAAGATTAAAGCGAGTTTTTTGAACTCTACGTCACTTGTCCTCGTAGCGCAATAATTGCGGAATGCGCTTACCTATTATTGGTAAGCGCATTCCCTTAGCGAGGGAAGGTTGCGGGTTCAAGTCCCGTCGAAGTCTAAAATTTTCTGGGATAATATTTGAATGCTAAGACATGTTATAAGATATGGTCATTGCAACAGTTTTATAAGCTAGCGCGTCTGAATAGAATATCTAGGTATTCACTTATTAACATGGCACTCAGTTTACCCAATCATTCGAGATTACGAGACAGGAATAGCTATTTAAGTTCATGAAATCTCCAAATATAAATTTCAATATGCTAGCCACAACACAATAATTATCAATAATATGTAGTATAAATTAAAATAATGTATGTACATAAACAAACTTTTTTATGCAATAGTGTTCGCTAGGTACCTAAGTTTGAACGCTGGCCAAATTGTTTGACTTTGGAAGGAGCATTCAAGAAAGCCTCGAGAAGCCTACCACAACCCAACAGTTCAAATAGATCTCAAATAGTTTGTGTCCCTAACCCGATGTGATTTCGAGTAAATAATAAAGATGCACGGGCACTGGAGCGGAATGGACAAGCGCCACCGTGGATGGCCACGGAGTCCTGCAGCAGTAGGCGTAAGGGAAAATGCGCGCCTGCCAAGCCGCCGCGCTCGTGTTTTTGTGATTATTTAAACATGGTGATTAAGAAAATCATTTTATCAAGTCAAACTCTGCGAATTTGTTTAGAAATATTGAGTGTCCTTAGTTGAGTACAAAAAAATTGTGATATCAGTAGTTCGCTAGTCATAGTATTGAAAAAACGTTAGAAAAAGGGGTAACTTTGGGACATTTTTCTAAAGAGTGAAGTTCATTAGATCTTGTAACTGAATGCGACTTTGACTCATATATTTTTTTCAGAATTTAAAACACTATTTTCTAAGTCTCAGATGGTTTTAAAAATCACAAAAATTCAGCCTCTGCTGGCCTACCAAGCCTTAAAACGGTCAATGGAAAACTAGACATTTTTCATACTGAAATCCGACAAGAGAGAAACGCAACCAGAAACCAGCTAACATTGTGCCTTTCGCCCACACATGTCCCTTTCGCCACAGTGCACATGCTTACTAGCTCTGTTTATTTGGTAAGATATAGCTAAGGGACTTGCTTTCATAGTGTTGTGAACATGGCTTTATTATTTACGTAGGCTTATCTTCGCTCAGAGCTGGTGGATTTACTAGACATAATACCTCTATTATTCGGGTCACACACGCTTACCATTAATCACCACTTGCAGCGTCCAGAGTCCACAGATCTTGGTGAAAACTTATATGGTCAATAGTATATTAATAGAATGGGTAAGCAAAATTGATGCAGCTCTATACATTTAATTGTTTCCGTGGCGTTACATTTTCTGATTATCTGATTTACACTTTACGCACTTTTCTAATATCCGTGTTATTTTTTTTTTTGCTTCGAGTTTTCCACGAACCTTGAATTTAATGAAAACCCGATTAAAGGCTGTTGATTAGCTAATTTTCAAAAACTAGTAGTAAGAACTCCGCTCATTAATACGTAAAACCGCTTCCGGAATGTTTTTTGGGTGTGTTTTTGGAGGGAAGTTGGAGCTGATGTGAATATAAGTAAATTATGGTGGACAATCTACACAAAATCTCCTAGCCCCAAACTAATTTTAAATTTGATTTGTAGAATACTTAGATCTTTTCTCCGCCACCCGCAAGATTTCCTTACAAAATATCCGCCCCCGCTCCCGCTATCAATCACAAACGCAGCCTTATTGAAAGTTTTCAGCAACTTTCGTCGTTGATAGTTCCAAGCGCTTCTATTGGTGGTTTAATTTGATAGAAAGATCTTGCTATATCCCTGTTTGGAATGCGGTGCTGGCTCTCGCAATATTGGGCGCCCGCATTTTATTTTCACGCCATGCGCCAGAGCGCTGCAGTGTCACTTATTAAATGGGAACGTCGGGAGCCAAGCGTGGCGATTGTGTGCACACCCCCGAATGATCTCTTTGTTTTCAGTAACTGTCTGTCGTGGTTGGGAGCTGGATTTTATCATGATTGATTTTGTCTGGTTCTGGATGTAATGCGTGCATAACACGTACAGGGTTTCACGTAACATGTGTAGTAAGCCGAAAGGGGATTTCGATTTTCATACTTTTCGAAATATTTTAAAAAAGTCAATAAAGTAGGTCCCCGTTCCCCCCATATCTCCAAAGGTTACAGAGCGATCCATTTGAAATGTATGTAGCGTTTGTAGATATTGATCTTTATATTACATGAAAAATAAATATAAGTTTTTAAAAAGAACCCTTTTTAAAAATGGTCAGGAAGAGAATAATTTTCAAAACGGGGGCTAAACTCACCGAGTCGAATATCAAATGAAAGGTTTGTACAGGTTTTTTCCATGGAAACGTTTAAATTTGATTTATATCCCATGGGAACTGATTTATGGGATAAAAAGTAGCTTTTGTTTGATTCCAGGATTAGAATTAACTGTATCAAAAATTTCAGCCCGATCCGTTCAGTACTTTTGGCATGAAGAGGTAACAAAAATCCATCCATCTCAACTTTCGCATTTATAATATTACTGTGATTGATTGGGCATCGATGGAGTCGCAATAAAAGTAACTAAATTGCTGAAAACCTTTCTCAGAACTGTATTTATTTTAAAATGCAGAAAGGATTTCATTTTAAATCAAACCAATCACATCGCTCGAATTACGCAGAATGGGTTGAGATGGAGCGGATAACAGTACAATGGCAGCTACAACCTAGCTACAATTGATTTTGTTGGGTACAACCATTTGAATGATAGCATTTTACACTCTGCAAAGATAAAGTTTATTTGTAGCAGTTTAGCTTCTGCCTGCGATTTCGCATACTATTTTTAACCCCCGACGCAAAAAGAGAGGGGTGTTATAAGTTTTAAATGTCTGTCTGTGGTATCGTAGCTCCCAAACGGATGCACCGATTTTGGTTTAGTTTTTTTTGTGTCATAGATAATTTTATCCTGAGTGTTCTTAGCCATATTTCATGAAAATCCGTCAAGGGTTTAATTTTTTGGTTGTATTAAATATAATTAATAAACTATTATAAATTCTGCGGCGGCATATTCGGCCGAAAATCTCAAGAGGCGCAAATATGCAGGTCTCGACAGGGCTTAGACATTTGCTCCCCTTGGAGTCGTGACCCTAGGTCCGGGAGGTACCGAGGCTCTTCGGGTTTTTTTTGAATAATCTGAGCCTCTGGTCGAAGCGACGCGTGACCCGAGAGCTGGTGAGTATCTGGCGCAGCGCATCAGCATTGCCATACAGCGGGGCAATGCAGCCAGCGACTTGGGGAGGCTTCCGACTGGTATTGATATGGATCAGTGAGCTACCTGTAGATTTTTTGCAACAGTCTACAGTTAGCACAATTGTTTCAGTTGTAAATACTAGTTCTGTTTTATTTCTATTATTTTATTGTTATTTTCTTTGTGAATAAAGGATTCTGCCCTGCAAAAAAAACTAAAAGCCCCTTTCAAATTCCTTTAGACTCTTTTTATGTTTTTCGAGTTAAATACTAATCCCTCAGTTTTTTTGGTCCATCTCGGAATCATTTTCTATACAATAAACGAAAGAATTTTCCAAATCGGTCTACAATTGAAGGAGTAGATGACAAACTTAGGTACTGAAATAAAAATACATACAGCCAAAACTTCTTTTTTTGAAGTCGGTTAAATAAGTTCGAGATTACAAGGTCCAGAAGTACAATTACCTATGTTATATTGATAGGTATATTCGGTATTCAGAAGGTAATTTTGAAATGATTAATTGGGTGGCATTCAAACTATTCTTCACTAATAATTTAGGTGTACCCTGATGTGACCCCATTTTATGCAAAGGCCGTGTGGTGCCGGCTTAGAATTTGCACCACCCCAACTCTTCCCGCGGGTGTGCAGGTGACTAAGGGATGTCCATCGGGGGCGAGCAGCAGCGCCCCCTGCAGAACCATTTTACCACCAGACTGCGATCCCCAACCCGCATACCCATCGTGGGGATTATGGATATTACCCCCCATGAGATAAAAGCCAATAAAGCGCTTATCAGGGGGAGGCATGAGTCCAGCAGTGGACAATTATAGGCTGTTGAGGATGAGGAAATGCGTCCTCCATCAAAGGGTTTAGGTATCGACTATAAAATAGGTTTACGAATAAAATGAAAAATAGCTGTTTAACTTAGCTTATGAACCGAATGTTACTACAAACTACATACCAAAAGAATTTAAACGGTATCGTTTATTTCCTCTGCGTACGCTATTAAAGTAACGATTTATCGCTTTCCGATACCTATTTTTATATTACCAATAGGTAGTTTCATTTCTCTTTTCTGTTATTTTATGTAGGTTAACTGGTTTAATTCGGTCGCATTTTACGTGCGAAAATATTAGTTAGGTAGTGAAAGTTTACATCCGCCTGTATACGATTCGTCCATGATCTGTCATATTTTTTTTTTTCAAAACGAAAATGTGATAGATTAATATAAAAATTCATGTTTGAAAAGTCCATTAAATATACCGCCAAGTGCGAGTCGACTCGAACCCGGAGGGTTGCGTACCGAAAAAATCAGGCAACTTTTTCAAAGAACATCAAATTTTCACGTGTTCATTAAATTTTCAACTTGATTATATATTTTAATAATAAATCAAAGTCTGTGGTCTACGCGGACGAAGTCTTGGGCATAGTCTAATGTATACATGTGGTTTGAGCATACACGAGATGTAAATTCAGACCTATAAGGAAAAAGAAGTGATCTGACGAAAGCGGAATCTAACAGACGTGTTCTAAATCATATTTTTATTATTTTGTTTACAATTGGAGTGTTACTTTTTATGGAAAGTTTCAAGTGTGGTAGGACACATGTGTGTGTATTGTGGTTCAAGAGAACCTTGACAAACAAAGGGCAAAAATAGCCAAAAAATTCAGGTTTTTTTATCGATATTTGGATATTTATTTTATTTTTATTGTTTGCTATTATTGCAGCAAGAGAAATACACATTCTCTGAAAATTTCAATTATCTACCTCTTACGATTCGTGAGAAGCTCTCCAACAGACGGACAGATGGACAGCGGGGGCTTATTTCCGTTTTCAGCCCTCAGGTACTTAAAACACAGCATAGCATTGAATATAGAATTTGGTATCAAATATAGAATTTGTTTCATTTAAACAGTAGTGAATAGAAATTGAACATGTCATGAAAAGCAACGGCTCAGGTTTCATGACTCGTACAATATTTATTCAAGCAGAAAAGTTGTCAGTTACTTCTGAAGATAACGTGTGAAGGTAATTGAAACACCTATGTCGCGCTAGGCACTTTCATTTGACCCGCGACTTTGTAATCTCCTGCTGAATAAATATGACTGCTCATGACGTTTATCGCGTTTTCTGTGATTTCCTCTGAGAAATATTCGGACAAATGGAATGCTTTGTGTGAAATAAACTATCGCCGGAAAATGTTGATCAGTTTTATAAATCAGGAAAACTATTCCGTTGGAATCCAAATAGGCTTACGAGCGAGTAGGTATCATTGGTATGAGAAATCAGAGTAAACATGTGAATCGAACCGGTGTTGCCATGTCACGTTTGGGATCGCTCAGGTAGCCATTAACCAAGCAATAATTCCTTCAAATGCTCCATCTGCCGAAATTACAGCCCAGTGATTTATTCTCAACACCGTATTCAATAGGAACGGAGCGAATTACCTATTCCCAGGCATTCAGGGGTCGTGTAATAAATTGTTAGATAGGCAGGTTAATTAGACATTTCTCCAAATGGTACCGCGTAAATCGGAATGGGCCGCATAAATGCTCCGTGGAAACTCTTCACCAAAACAAATGAATTGTTAACAGGGTTACCGCGATAGTAATCACGAAAGCACTAGACGGTGCGCCAAATTACGGTTAAGAGCCATTTCCAGTTTTTCAAACAACCTTAAGACACGATGGCTTGTTAATATTCGCCTTAACCGTTTCTAAATGAGAACTTATTTGCATTTTCATTAAAAGTAAATTTTCAGTTGTAATTAATTCCGTTTTGTGAAAGCAATTTAGTGCTTCGTTTATCTTATAAACAGAATAGATAAATGTTAGTTCTAAAGAGCAAGTGCCTTTTTTTTGGCATGTACTTACAATGTAGTAGGTTCTTCCATGTAAATGTCGTCTAGTGCCAAAACAAAATTTGGTATTCTCGCTGTTGTTATCGTAATATAACTTTTAGTAGCATAGTGTACCGTTGAGCTTAACCTTTCGTTCTGACGAGCAATAAAAGAGCGCACAGGCCATTGGTTTTTTAGTGCTTGGAGGTTGAACGGAAGCTATAGGGAGGCCTGGGTTCCGCCCGGGCCGCTTTGCATGCAAATACTCCAGAATGTCTACAATAGGTACGTTCGCTATTTGCATTCAAGCTAATTGCTTTTCCTTTCGACGCCTCGAACAAACGACCGTTTATTTCTTTGTGCGAGACACCTTATCGAGCTAACTACCCACTGTTCGCAACAATGCCACTGTTAAAATTTATTCTTTGAGACTTTGCAACAATAGGTACCGTATAGGAATTTATTATTTAAGGCGGGCATCCAGAAAATAGTAAAACAACAGCGTACCTAATTGCTTAAATAAATAATATAATTGTCTATGTGCTTATTTTGTAATCTCAAAGCAATAAACGTTATTAACCGACTTCGAAAAAACGAGAAGGTTCTCATTTCGGCTGTATGTTTTTTTTTATGTGTGTATGTTACTTGATATCTACGCTATTGATTAGCCGATTTTTTGTTGTTATCAAATTGAGTTGAGATGATTTGTTTAAAAAGATATTTACCTATATTCCGAAGTAGATTAATAAAAGTATCAATAGATCTAAATAAAAGCACTCTACCTTTGAGAATAAATCTTATTTTCATCTGAAGAACTAGAAACAGACACTTTATTGAATAAAGTAAAAACGTGTTTAGAAATCTATGTAGGTAAACAGAATTCTGGAGTTCTGGAACAGCTTAGGTGTGTCTAAATATTCAATAAGAAGTGTTCTCAACATAAATGGGAACAATCAAAGTTGCAACGAGAGATGTGCTTCGTTAATGGTTGTTTCAAACCCCATTAGCTATTTATGTGGCTGCAAACTATTATGAAATGTTAAAACTTTTATTCACCGTCTCGTCTAAGAGACGATCATTTGATAATTTGCGAAAGTACAAAGTTTTGAGCTTTATAAATGCCTTCAATATTCTCAACACCTGAAGCTACTTTTGACCAACAAAGTTTCGCTGAGTGCTCTTCTTAATTTTTTTCATTGTTTTTGTCTAGTTACTACCTTTTGCATAATGATATCATGCTATCACATAGTTCAATTTGTAAAAAAGTTAAATCATTAGGTTAGGTCCTTAAAGAAAAAATAAATAAAAGATCAAGGAAAAACTCCACATTATGTTTGAAATGGGTAAACGTAATCATGATAATACTCAAAAAATACCTTCTTATAGGAACCTACCTAACACATATCCTGCTTTGTTGTGCACACCAAAATGAAAACGGTGTGAGATAAAGTGTCAACCTCGATCAGAAAACTATGCGTAATATGTTCTCAACTTTGCGGACAGGTAGTTAAGGTATTGCATAGCGGAACCAGAGCTTTCAAACTTGGACTCTAAATAATTTCAGCGAACAACTTTAGGACATACGTACCCCCTTGATATAAATCGGATGTTTTTCTCAAGTCTAACTTGAAACTAATGGTTTCACAGTACTTATTTGTATTTTATTTGTACCTTAAAGTTTTTATAGACAGAGCGAACAAACGGCATCGTTAAACCATCGATACCTAAACGCAATGGGTAAAGTTAAAACCTGATTTAACTTTACGGCTCCAGAACAAACGTAAATTGAACATTTTTACGACACTCTTACGGGATACATTGTAACTACTGTTATGACAGCTTAGGGGGTCTTGTTACTTGGTAAGCCTACGCTTATCACCGGCTTACGGGATTAACACATGTGCTGTTATTAATAAACTTGGCTGAGGTAATGTACGAGAAACCCCGAATCCAGCATTTCTCTCTGTATTTCATCTTACCTATGTTTTATCGTAAAACACAAGATATGTAATTAGTATTATAAATACATCACCTCGAACGATTGTTTACTAATAAAAACTGTACTGTTTTCAGAAAAACTCTATAATCCTATGTGCCTATTCCATAAACCAATGTATTCTATTAAAACAGCAACTATTTCTCTAGAAAGCATCGCGAACATACGACCGACGCAAGTAACATTTGCAGTTCAATTTGCAATGCTTCTGCCTGGCCTGGTTTCTCAAAGCCTATGCTATGTCCTGACATGTTCCAACACAAGTTGCTCAGGGAATATCCCCATTATTTGCCTATTAGATACCCAGCCTTATACAAACAACGTATTTTAATTAATCCTGGAATTAGGATGGGATATCCGCGAAAGCTCGTTAAGTTTATGTTATTAGTTAGCCGACTTTATGACTATTGACCCTATACAGGGCTGTTTAGTGATAGCGTGATTGGGCGTAAAGATCTGATTAAACTAATTCAATAAAGTTGTTGTGTTGGCTCAACCCTCGCGTTGTGACTTGGTGACGTCAGTGAACTGGAAAAAATATGTTGTTACTGCAACATCTGTAACCCGGATTTTTTGAGATTTTATTTTGCTTTGGAAGTAGAAGTGTTAATACACTGTCTGCAAAAAATCACAACTATTTATGGACATTTTCAAGCGCACAAATAATTTTCCATTTTGTGTTTTATTCTATGTATAAATTCATAAACCCTTTTTGAAGCTGACACCTGGGCTTTAATTAAACAACCCGCTCTCATAGGCGCACGACTACCCAACTAAAAGAACTCAAAATTGAAATTCTTCGGCTGTTTACCCCTCGGTAGGTAGAACCAGCGAAATTTATCTATTGCAAATTAAACTTAATTCTAAAGACAGATATTCACAGCTAAAGCACTTTGAATATTTCAAGTTTCTAGGCTTCGATTCAGTCAAAGTAATTCTGTTTAATTTAAAAAGTTAAAACAAAGAGTTTTGTTGACTTTCTTCGACTTCAGTCGTTAATCAATGGATTTTAAATTAAACGACTTTTAAAAGTTTTTGTGCAGACTTTGTTTTTGTGAAGCAAGGAAGATTTTTTACCTCTTATTTATTTAAATATTTTTTTTTTTTTTTTTTAATAATGCTGGACAATTGACACAGCATTATCTAGCCCCAAGCTAAGCAGAGCTTGTGTTATGGGTACTAGATAACTGATATACTTAATACAATACATTACATAGATAGATATTTTTATTATACACTTTGTCCAGACACCTAAGTCAAGGTAAGACAAATGTCCTGTAGTATTGGTCGTATCAATAAATATTACTTTTAATTTTGTAAGATTTGCATATGACCACAATTTGGTATTTCTTCGGAAATTTCACAATTATGGGCGAACCTACACAAAATTATTGGTCTTATACCAACCGACCACAATACAAATCTACGTCTAAAGGACATTAGGCGTACAGCAGAACTTGCTTGTTTAAAGCAATTGCCCTGTATTGTATCCCTTCAGCTATTGCAACTGCAGTCTTGTAGTTCTATTCCTTTGTTCACTGTTAGTTCTATGCCAGTTGCGTAACAAACGGTTGGTACAATATAGAGGCGCAAGATCAACTCTGTACCGAATGAACCGAAACCCTGCCATGCAAATGAACCGTAACGAATAGGTACTACAGTATAAAAGCAAATGGTCGGTATCGAGGTTCTCCTACACATGGCTGTTGTGTATTTTTTCCGGTTTTATTACAGTCATAACACAGGCAGATATCCCATATAGCACAAACAAGTGCTCATGGCATCGGTTATCAATAATACGCATTGCTTTGTTTTATTTTGGAAATAGAAACACAGTTTTGTTTCGTATAAATATAGCATTTTCAGACATAAAACTGTGTTTCTATTTCCAAAATAATACAAATCAATCAAAGTAATGTGAAGCAACTGAGAAGCTTTTTCAGTTGCTACGCCGTAGCAACCGTGTCTAAGAAACCAAGAAATACCAGCTGGACGATCCTGATGTATTATATTTGTGATTGTATTTGACGACCTCTGTGGCGCAGCGGGCGAAGGTCTGCCTGCGACGCAGGAGGTTGCAGATTCGATTCCCGCCTAGGGACAAATATTTGTACGATCTGCAGACTTGTCCAGGGCGTTCTGGATGTTTTCTATGTATAGTAAAAAATATATATTTATGAAGTGTATTAAGTATATCAGTTATCTTAAGTACCCATAACACAAGCTCTGCTTAGGTTGGGGCTAGATAATGCTGTGTGAATTGTCCAACATTATTATTATTATTATTATTATTGTTATTATTATTATTGCATCACTTATACTATCTTCGCCCGGTTTATTTTCGTTTTTTATACATACTCAAAATGCAGCCCTTAAAGACGAAAATGGTACCTATGACTTACGATTACATCTGAATTGACCTGCGTGAATGAAAATCCATAAAATTGACACATATCTTTGCGCTAATAACTTTAAGCTTTAAAACCTTTAAAACTAACCTTATTACTGATTATACCTTCCCTACATAGTCTCGTATCGTATAGTTAGGTAATAACCCATTTCACGACACGTAGCATTTCCATTCGATCACTTCAGATAGAATAAGGAAACAGAACCATTTCCGCACTAAAATATACAGAAAGCCTTTATGAAAAGTGTGGGCTTGGAGTGACGGCTCTTTCATGTGATTTCCGTGGCAATTGCCTCAATAGCCGTCGCTGATTCCATTAGCGCCCCGCTACTAACCCCGCGGGAGTTGGATTCTGTGCGATTTACTTTACTATAGTCTGTGCAAAAAGAGAACCGTCGTCGCTCGTGGCGTTACGATTAGTTCACCATTAGGATTTTCTAGTTCTAACATTTGTGTCGTTACAGTTGGTGTCTATGATTTCTACCAAGTATTGTTTGATACTTGCTACTTTTATTCGTACTGGCATGGCAATGACAGAGCAGTGTTGCCAACGCAACAAAAGTGGTCAGTTGGCACATGTGCGATCTCAATTCCTAAGACGTTTCTCTTTTTCCACAGACTCTAGCTCATTTGTTTCAATTGTAAATACTAGTACTAATTTATTTCTATTTTTTATTGTAATTTTCTTTGTCAATAAAGTTTTATATACCTACAGTTAGGTACTTTATACATAAACTTAATTTTAAATGAATGACAAGATTAAGTGTGTTAAAAATAAAATATTTATCAATAAACTTGCATAATTTGACTATTCGAATGAAATGATTTTCAAATATATTTCATTTGATATTAGAATTTTCCGTCAAACTATTTAATAACAAAGAAACAGCAATGGAATAATAGAAACGAACTAGTAGTTACTATTTAATCTAACGGCAGACTGTTGCAAGCAATCTACATGTAGCTCAACTAATCAATACAACAATCTACATTTAGCTCAACTCATCATAATCAATACCAGTCGGGGCCTCCCCAAGACGCTGGCTGCATCATCATGTCAATATCAGTCGTAAGTGTCCCCAAGACGCTGGCTGCATTGCCCCGCTCTGTATGGCAATGCTGATGCGCTGTGCATTAGCATAGTTTTGTATTTTAATCTAATATAAATATATGACTTTTAAATTTCATTGGTTAAAATTCTTATGATTACTTAGATAAGCGATCTTATTATTAGATAAGGGATTTGTGGCACATTACAAATACCTAAACATTTTTAACATTTTAGAACTGTGTACTTTTATTTAATGTCTATTTAAATTAAACGAACTTAATAGAAAATTACTGTCATACCGGTTTAGAAGCAACGCCTATCTCTTATTAAAAATTTAAGCTCTTAATTACGTTTAGACCCTAAACCTAAAGATTTCATAAGGTCGACAAATGTTCTCGTTAATTACAAGTAAAACGGCCAGCTCTGCTTCCAGAACTTCAGCAGAGCAATAAAAAGTGAAATACCGTCGGGTCAAACTATTTATCACGTCGAAATAATCTAACCATTCCCGCTCCGCTGTCTCATCTATTGAAACCTTTCGACCTGAATTGAAATATTACTGTAAAAGTTACAAATCTGGAAAATGAGATTTGAAAAGTGATTGCCCAGGCGGAGAAGCCTGGCTTGCGAAATATCGAATTTACTGCGACTCTGTTGTTACGAAAGTTTTAAAGGAATTTGTCCACTACATAGTGTACGATGCAATTGGTCCGCTACCTCCAAAAAAATATTTAAAGGTCGTAAATTTATGGAGTATTATTTAAATTCTAAAAAGAGACCTTTTTTCACAAAGAAAATTACAATCAAATAATAGAAATGAACTGCAGACTGTTGCAAACAATCTACAGGTAGCTCAACTGAAATTATTGAATAACTAAAAATTATATGTACTAAATCATTATTTATTTCTTTGCCGCGTTTTCGTTCATCGATAAGAATCTACTTATTTGTTTTTAACCCCCGATGCAAAATGGGGTGTTATAAGTTCAACGTGTCTGTCTGGGTTTCTGTGAATCTGTCTGTGGTATCGTAGCTCCCAAACGGATGAACCGATTTTCGTTTAATTTTTTTTTGTGTCTTAGATAACATTACCTCTAGTGTTCTGAGCCATGTTTCATGAAAATCATAGAGGAGTTTTTAAAAATTTAAATTTTGTTCTGGTGTTATGTAAAAAGTAGTCGTTTCCGATCCCTTTTTTCCCATAGAAGTAATTATAACCTATGCAATGACACAATGAAAACTCCTACTGTTATAATGTTTATCATTCACCTATATTTCTCAATCGCCAAGCCTTAAAAGCTCGTCCAAATCCTTATTATTGCACGATCCTGTACAGTGGGCTAAATCCTGCTCTCACCAAACTGTCATCTAGCTGAAAACTCTGAAAAGCATCGTAAATGCTATTTACTGCGCGGTCAAACTTCGTGCTAGCGCGTTGTTGTAGGTACTTCGTTTGTGATGTGAATACAGAAGTTTCGCTTTAGAGCAATGTATCACGTGAGATAAATGGCTTACAAAAGGTAGATTATTTAGGTAAGTGGGTACTCTAGGCCTCGATTCTGGGATATGTTGATCGATTTATTAACTGTGTCAAATCTCCAATGAATAGAGGCAATTTTGACACAATTCATGACGTAGTAAATTGATTATGAACCTGAGTCGAGGCCCCATCGTAACTTTGCTATGCTAGAGCGGTCGATATTCTGATTGATGGCCAGCAACGTACAGACAGCGTCAGAATTAAGTAACCCCCCAGCATACCACATGCAGGTTTAAATCTAAACCTGTTAATCGTAGGAGTTTTATAAGTCGAAAATAAAATATTTTTTTATTTAGTTAACATAAAAAAGAACGAAAAGATTTAAAAAATAGGATTTTAGCCTGCATTGTGTTATGCAGGGGGTTATTTAATTCTGACGTTGTCTGTACGCAGGTAACAGATTTAAGCAAGGAACGGACTGATCCCCAGCCACGCAACGTACGCGTCGAAATGCAGGAAACGTCGGACGGATGGCGTGGCTTAAGATAAATGTGTCTCTAGGCCATTTGTTTTCATACAAATTCAAGCATGCAGATCTCATGATGCGTCACATACGTTTGTTACGTTGGATCGGTTTGTTTCTTGCCTTGTAACTTGAGCTAGGAATCTCACAGGAATATACAGGGTGCCACGGAAAGGGAGTTAGCCGAAAAAGGGTGATTCTGGACCCCAAGGGGATCAACTTATGAATAGCGACTTTTTAAATTTCAAATATTTTTTTATTGAGTTCTTCCTTTTCGTCTTCTTTGACCTCGCCCTTGCATTATTTAATATCATAAAATATTTCATTTCATTTTAAATAATTACCAAAAAATGATGTAAATCCAGATGTACAAAATCACCCCCTTTCGGCTTACCATGGCACCCCCGTATAATAGGTTATTATTTACCGCACCAGGTGTCCGTATCGCCGATTTCATACATTCTTCATGTCATTCTGATAAAATCTTTATCACGATCAGATAGGGTTCATTTCTAACAAATCGGATGACGAACGGCTTTAATCCGATTAATTTTTCAATCAACTCAGCGGGATAAAAAATTGGTTACTGATATAAAATGCCTTCTTGATTGGGTGCGATATAAATGAGCAAACCCGCGCGTGATATCGACAGACTTATTTCATACGGATCAAGTGTTCCTACTTAATTTAATGGTTTTATAGGATGGAATATTGTAGCAAAATGTAGTTTACTGAAATATTTTATTGGCGACAAAAAAATAGTTGAATCTTATTTAAAACTCCTCGAATGATTTCGGAAAACTGAAAACTCAGCAAAAAACCTATTTCCACGAGTATTCTTTGTAGTGGCGGGATAAACTATTAACTTTAGTTAGTGTATAAAATCCAGTTGGAGTCGCATTTCCTACACAGTTGGAACAGTTTATTACAGTGGCGCGGTGGGCCAAGATCTGACTACGACCCAGGAGGTTGCGGGTTCGATTCCCGGCTCGGGACAAATGTTTGTACGATTTGCAGATATTTCCATTTAGTTCCGGTTGTTCTGGGTGCTATCTATGTATAATAAACATATATATCTATGTATTGTATTGAGTATATCAGTTATCTAGTACCCTTAACGCAAGCTCTGTTTAGCTTGGGGGTTGATAAAGCCATAGTCCCACTGCGGCGCTGGCTGTGCAGGCTACTGCAAGCTGCGGGTATAGCCGCTGGTCTATTGCCGTGCACAGCGTGCATCATCATCATCATTTGCGTGGCGTCCGTGGCGCGGCGGGCAAAGGTCCGCTTGCGACGCAAGAGGTTGCGGGTTCGATTCCCGCCTCGGAACAAATTTGTGTACGATCTGCAGAAATTTGTTCCGTTGGTCTGGGTATTTTCTATGTATCATAAAAAAAATATCTATCTATGAATATAATGTATTAAATATATCAGTTATCTAGTACCCATAACACAAGCTTTGAGTAGCTTACTTTGGGGCTAGATGGTGCTCTGTGGATTGTCCAGCATTATTTATTTATTTGCAACATTAACTTTTAACACCCTGTATATCCACCATACGGAGTGCCAGCAATCTCATTACCCAGCTAAATGATTTAAATTAAAACAAATCAACGATTTAATTTAACAGCACGCCTCTCGCTCAATCACCGCGGATTACAAAGGATTGAAACTACGAATCATTAACTTCTCATTTCGCTGGGGGCTTGTATTTCGAATATAAAAAGCTTGCACGAGTTTCACGTCCGTTGTGAGGATTTGTCAAAACGTTGAATTGCGATATTGCTGTTGAATCCTCGAAAGCTGACGTAACTCTAGTCTTTTTCCTTTATGTGATCTACTCACGAGTGGTTGGGAAGGTGTTCTAGGCGCCAATATTAAATTGAAACTCACCCTATGAGAAGATTGATATCGATGAATGGTAACAATTGTTCCTCGGCCACAATGGACGAGCGAACTATTGTTAGAGTGATTACTGACTCAATGTATTTAACATATGAAACATCTCGTTGGAAATTTTTAGGCTGATCACTTTTCCTTCCTAAATACGTGCTTGTACCTGCTTAAGGCATGGTAGGCCAGCAGAGGCCGCATTTTTGTGATTTTTAAAATTATCTGAGACTTAGAAAATAGTGTAAATTCTGAAAAAAAATTATATATATTGCTTAAGGATCTAGTCTAGTCAAAATTGCATTCAGTACAAGATCTAATGAACTTTACTCGATAGAAAAAAATCCCAAATTTACCCCTTTTTCTAAAGTTTTTTCAATACTATGACTAGCGAACTACTGATATCACACTTTTTTTGTACTCAACTAATTTAATTTTTCTAAGCAAATTCGCAGAGTTTGACTTGATAAAATGATTTTCTTATTCACCATGTTTAAATAACTACCAAAAATTCGGCGCGGCGGCCTGGCAGGCGCGCGTTTTCCCTTACGCCTACTGATAAATTACAGAAATTATTTTTCGATATATGGTATGTTATGATACAACATGGAATGTTTTGTTACAGGAGAGAGGATGGAAAATGAGAGAAGAGGTGAACAATGACAGCATGTCCCCGCCGCGAGCGATGACCCTGCAGGGCGCCGGAGGGCGAGCGGGACCCTCGGCGGCGGGGCCCGCCCTCCACGCGCCCCCACACACATCGATGCTCTTTATTATACAAAAATTAACGCTTATTAGGCTATGTCTACAATACCTAGGAATATGGAACGCCGAGGTCATATGGAACTCTTACTTTTCAAAGCGTCCGCTAGTCAAATTAAAAGCTATCAGTTATTTAGTTAGTTTTCGAACTAGGACATTGTGTTGTGATGTTAATTCGTTGTTAGTGAAAACTCTAGTGCAATTATTCTACGTGGCCAAGTGTGGGTGTCGAGGGGTTATGGGTAGGAGGGCGCGGGTGGTGCTTCTACTGTGGCTGAGCGGTTGTGGCTGTAGTGAGGGGATGCGGGAGGAGATCCTGCACATTGGGGGCATCTTCCCCATGGAAGGCGAGGGCGGCTGGCAGGGCGGGCAGGCCTGCATGCCCGCCGCCGAGCTCGCGCTGCTGGACGTCAACAACCGGACTGATCTGCTGTCCGGCTTCAAACTGATGCTGCACAGCAATGATAGCAAGGTATGTCGCTGTCCGTAAACAAATCATTCAAGGTTAACTTCACTGTTTATGTTAACTATTCAATCATAATAATCAAAATTAAGGCGCTGCCTCCCCTCACACTAGCGCCGCTACCTATTTTACCTAATTATATTATCATATTTCACTAATTATTTAGGCAGAAAAACGAAGTTGCCCTTGGTGGCCCCCAAACTCTATTTTCGATCTATATCTCTGTCTAAACTATACAAAATAAAACTATTACAGAGGCATTTAAAAAAAGCTTATAATAGATATCACTAACAAACTGACTAACGTAATTAATAATTTTATTTATTTATACAATAACAAAATCCACAGCTCTTAGAGAAAAACTTAATGAAATTTAAATTATCTAACCTACAGCCAATAAAGGATCTACATTTTATTAGTTTGTCACAAGTTGACTTTCACTAAATATAAATATAGCCTCAAAACATCAAAGCATAAGCAGTAATTTTTAAAAATTCCTTTCTTAAACGTAATAATTAGATAAAATAAGAGGCGGCGCTGCCTACATAGTAGGCAGTGCCTTAACTAACTTACCTAATTGTTGTCGACTGTGTGTAAGCCAAGCATCAATCAACAAAACGTCCATGTCATGTCTTCGCGCTGAACAGCTAGTACCAGACCTAATCCATTAGTTTAAAACCGGCGCAGCTGACAGAATACCTACTTTGGTAATTAACAAAAAGGGCTCTCACTCAACCCGACGCCGCCATCCAAAAATCCAAATGAACCACGACCGTAGGCTTATGATATTGCAGCCAAGACTTGCCTGGAGGGCTTCGATTCGACGTTCAATTCAATTATTGAGAATTTATAAATGGTTCTCGGAAGAAAATTTTATTGGACAGAATTTCCGCACCGGTTCAATTCACCGTAATTTCCCTCTTTATCGATTCGAACCTATTCTCCAACAAATTGACGATCCGGATCACTTTTATATTGATAACACGGCTACTATCGGAAATTCTTAAAGGACGCTGATGTCGTAATATAGGAAGAATTATTGGGGATGGCCTATCGACCCTCTATATAATAGCAGCGTTAGACGAAAGAGGATTATCGAGGTCGAGTGCCACTGCGACGTCACTTAATTTTATTATTATATTGCCGGGGATGCGTTAACTGAAGTGATTGCTGATTTTAGATATCAATAATCAGAAGCATTATTATATCCTTCCTACTAATATTATAATGCCGAAAGTTTATGAAATCAGAATTTTTGTAACCTAGGATCTCCAAAATTACAGAACAGATAAGATGAAATTTGGCGTATGTTTAGAGCAAAGCCTAACTTAGATAATAGGCTATTATAGCGAAAATACGCGTGCGAAGCCACGGGCAGAACCTAGTTATTTATATATTTGTTTAATAATTTTAATTTTGTACTAATACAACCTCTTTTGAATGAGAAAGTCAAAAGCAAAGTGCCAGATTAACTTTTTTAAAAGGTTGTTTTCGTTCTTCCAAAAGAAGTAGAATCAAAACAAAGTGTAAACTTTTTGGTACTAAATGAAATAAAACTACAACCTTTTTTCTGACACCTACTTAATCCAACTCTTATTAGGAAAGAAAAAACTAGTATTCTAAATTTAAAAAGTGGATACAATAAACTTGTGCCATTAGACTAGACTTACAAATCGAAAAGTTTTTTTGCTGATATTCATATTGTAATTCAATGTGAGAAATCTATTGATAACCGTCTTTAAAAAAAGGAGAAAGTTCTCAATTCGTTTTTATTATTTTTATAGCGCTCACGCGCTCACCTTGTGATTTTATTCTCATTGGTGTATTTTGTTTAACTGCGAATACCGATGCTGGACCAGCCGTGTTTGGTATGTTGTTGTTGTCCATTACAAAGGACTTCGAAGCTTTGTGAGTTTGATCATTCTTTTATGAGTGCCTAGGCACAATTTTATTTGAATTATTATCTGCTGCAATGCCACAGATGATTAATTAGTAAAATAAACAATTAAAAGATTTAATAAAGTCAACAAAAGTCTTTTCCTTTTCTATCCTGTCAATTGGGTCCACAGACCTCTTATTTGAGTCCAAGCCATCCTGCTACTAGGAAATATAGGTGGTTTCACAATTCCTGACACGTTTCTTCATTTACAGTGTGAGCCGGGTTTGGGCGCGAGTGTGATGTACAATCTTCTATACAACCCGCCACAGAAGTTGCTCCTGCTTGCTGGTTGCTCAACCGTTTGCACCACCGTCGCAGAGGCGGCCAAGATGTGGAACCTCATGGTTGTAAGTAACTTTTAAACCATTATAATACTTTTTGCCAAATTCTTGCACTTTGTCAAATGGTAGCTAATAGTGTTAAATTTCTGGATCCTAGAATTTACTGTTTTGCCTGCGGATAATTGAACGTTGATAATTGATACATTTTAATTCATGTGAGAATTCAGAAGCCATAGCAGAAGGAGAAGTCAGGTTGTATTATGATGGTGATGAAACTATCATTAAATAGCCTCTTCAAGTGAAAAAGTATATTTATACACTAGTGTACAAGTGGATTTTTTGGAAGAGGCAGTAAGAAGAGGTACCTTAACTTTCGATAATTCTTAGAGAAGCATTCATAGCCATTCACAGATTTTCAAAAAATTCAAAAAAAGGCATTTTACACAAAACATATTCCCATGTATTTTCATGGAGAAGTCAGTCTGTATTATGATGGTGATGAAACTATCATGTCACTCACTGGTCTACAGTGGTGGATTTTTGGAAGAGGCAGTAAGGAGCTACATTAAAATGGTCTTAGGAGAAAACTTGTCGTAAAATATGTTTTTGTATATTGATATTATATTTTATTTATTAAAAAAAAAAAATTCAAATTTTAGGAAAAATTTAAGAAAACTTACTGCTCGAAAAAAGTTGATTTGTATTCTTTCTGGTCTGATTTTGATACTTATTTTACTAATAGGTAGCTACATTATTATCCCTTGTATCCAAGTGAAGTGGCACCTGGATACAAGATAACAACTCAAGGATAGTGGTGAAGCCACGAGGGCAAAGTCTAGCTAGTAGGTAAATAAATAATCAATCTATTTGTAACTAACAATCAATATGAAAAATCTAAAACCGTTTACCTTCATGATAACTTGTAGTTCTGTAACAAGTGAAAGACTGGCAGATAGCCAAACTGCCGGTAAGCGGTTAGCTTTAGGTTACCGTGCCCTGCCCGCCCATCACATTACCGGCGAAACCTTGGCAAAGCAGTTTTTTGGCAATGTGCTTTGTATTGAACCATCAATAGGATCTAATCAATCGATTGGCATCTTTGTCCGTTTTGGTGGATAAGGACCACTATTAATAATAATAATAAATAATAATAATAATAATGCTGTTGTAATAATAATGTTGCGGTTGTGTTATGGTTACTAGATAACTAATGCTATGCTGGACACAATTCACACAGCATTATCTAGCCCCAAGCTAAGCAGCGCTTGTGTTATGGGTACTAGATACCTGGTATACTTAATATTACATAGATAGATATTTTTTATTATACATAGAAAACACCCAGACCAACGGAACAAATTTCTGCAGATCGTACACAAATTTGTTCCGAGGCAGGAATCGAACCCGCAACCTCCTGCGTCGCAGGAGGACCATCGCCCGCTGCGCCACGGAGGTCGTCAAACTGATATATTTAATACATTTTAAACAAGGTCCACTACTTAAAACGTCTACTTCTGGAAATGTGCACTTCTAGCAATACTAATTATAACTTAGCGAGAAGCAGCGTTCACATGCTTCTGAAAATAAGTATATTTATTGCGGTGCAAATCCACCGAAACCCTTTTGTTTGCATGAGCATATGTTTATGTTAAACTCAATAACGTTATAATGTTCAAGTTTTACGACAAAGGTTAGAACAGCTATGTCAGAAGTTTTTATCTTATTGCCGTCAAGTTGAACCAAAGTCACATCACTTGGAAAGTTTGGCGTGGGTTAAAGCTTGTATCTTAACGACTAACAAGATTGATCCATCAAGGGGCTAAGACACGCGTTTTCCATGTCGTGCGAAGACGACACCATTTTGGAGCACTGCCAACGTTTCCCGGTGACTGTTCTCGACTCGCATGCGGCATTCCATTCTTCTACTCTTTTTTCTTCGTGTGACTTTGTCTGTGACAAGTAGGAACATCCATTAAAAACACACTGGACGTACGAATATCAGCACTCCAGCTCGAGGGTTGTGGGTCAGATTCGGGAACATAATGTATTTTGATTGGGGGAATTCGACGGGTTATGAATATTGGGTTTCAGGCGCCGTTTTTATAGACTCCGGCGTAATGAGTTTTGTCACGACTTCTCTTTTATAAGCCGTTAATCTATATATATAAAAGAAAGTCGTGTTAGTTACACTATTTATAACTCAAGAACGGCTGTACCGATATGGCTGAAAATTGGTGGGTAGGTAGCTTAGAGCCAGGAGACGGACATAGGATACTGTTTATCCCATTCGACAGCGTTCCCGTGTGATTTGACATAAAACGTCAGTCGCTATAAAACGTGGTATAACAAAAAAGAATCAAACTTGGATTAACAAAACGAAAATGACAGTTATGTAATGGACGTATGGATGACGTATGCATGCCGGGGGGCCGATTCTGTAGTATATTTAGTATCAGCATTTGCACCCGTGCGAAGCCGGGGCGGGTCGCTAGTGGTTTATAAATAAAGCTTTATACCTGCCTGTAGGTACAACACGATGAAATACCGTAATTAGGGACTCGAATAAAATTTTATATCAATATCCATTCACGTGATTGATTCAATCAACTTATTAATTGATATTGCTCGGGCAATTTTATTTCGAACAGGCAACTCTGCATACATTGTACATTGTATACACAAAATAAAATTGCCTACATATTGACATTACTAGAACCTGACAAAATAACGAATAAAATATCATCCAAGGAATTAGGATTGTGAACATTGCTCAAATAAATTTACAGAACTTCACAGAACGGCAACTGCAGCCCGTTTACTAGTGCTAAACTGTGTAG
Organism: Eupithecia subumbrata; assembly: GCA_949316285.1. Classification (NCBI taxonomy): domain Eukaryota; kingdom Metazoa; phylum Arthropoda; class Insecta; order Lepidoptera; family Geometridae; genus Eupithecia; species Eupithecia subumbrata. Next base: position 2,828,669 of record OX438648.1, read on the forward strand.
GAACACTCCAAGATACGCGATGATAATCCTATAACGATTTCCATTATGGCAGTACGTATCTAAAGCTCAATTCTGGAATGCAACTGGTTTTCGAAATGCATCGTTTGCGCTCGTATTCAAGCATTTCATTGCTCTAAGATCTTTGTCTCGACCTTGTTCCCATTTCAATTTAGGTCAGCCTTTCTTAGGCCATAGGTACTCTCTCTTTTTGAAATTTCGAGATCCACACCTTGTAGGGCTTACAAAACTTGCTTGCAGAAGTTTCAGTCATTGAAACAAGTCATACCTATTTTTAGGAAACAGTCTGTGTCGGAACGCAATCTAATTTATTTATAATAATATCAAATCTAATAAACACAACGGAAACAATGGAGAAGAAAATAACATTTAACTTACAAGTGCTCTCGTTTACGTTCGCTGAGTTGATGATGAGCTTTTATTTCGGCGCCGAGTTTGTCGTGTTGTTATTACTAAGTACATACTCCTAAAATATTCCTAGGTATTACAAGTGTAATTTCGAATTCTAGAGTTGCTTGATCTTAAATTCAACATCATCACAAAGCCTAATTATTTACTTCGTAGACTGTCCATAACTGGAATTTTGCGTTTCTAGGACTGCGGCAGGATCCGAAATATTTGTTGCAAAAAAATTATTCAATGATTATTTCCAGCTATGCTACGGAGCGTCATCGCCAGCTCTATCAGACCGAGCGCGGTTCCCCACTCTGTTCCGAACACATCCATCCGCCACCGTACACAACCCAACCAGGATCAAGCTCATGCAGAAGTTTGGATGGTCCAGGATAGCGATCTTGCAGCAAGCGGAAGAAGTCTTCATTTCAGTGAGTAACCAAACCATCGTTTAGCTACTTAGGCTCAGTACAGTGTAAAAATATACAAGGTTATTGGTAATTCACTGACACTATGTTAACTGTAGGTTTTGCCCACCATCATAAACATGTCCGTGAAGATCTTGATGGATTCCACCAATGAATTACCAATAACCCTGTAAAAATATCTTGGGCGATGTTCAGCACAAACTGACATTTGTGTTATTTCATAAAATTAGTTTCAGTTAAAAGTTTTAAAACACAACAACGCCACACAAAATGTCTCTGCTTTTGTATCGGTAAGCGGCTATTGCTTATCCGAATGATATCTTTATCACGAGAGAACAGGTCCAAAGCAATTGCTTTTTACGCTGCTTCAATGATAAAAACGCAATGTGCCGTGAAATAAAATATGACTCTACTTCACTTTTAAAAGCTAACGAGAAAGAACTAGAGACGGTTTATCCAAGAAATAGGAGGGTTAATTGTGGCTCCGTCCGACTGTCGACCGTTGCGTCGTTCGAGCCTCGACATCTCTATATCTCCGCCGTTAAACGTTCCATTTTGAAACTTAGCTGAGTTTATTCAGCAATTTCCATTCCAACTACTTCTCACAATACGTTCTGGTACTGGTATCACCGATAGGACAGATAAAATGAGTCAATACATTCGCCTGATAGACGTGATAGGTACAATAACAGACGACTCCGAACCATCTTTACATTACAATGGTTTTGTAGCCCAACCTGTAGATCAGTGAACAGCTGAACAGATAATAAAGGTCTGATAAGGAGGATAGTGATTATTTAGGGACATCGCTTTTCGTCTCCCCATATCGGTTGCGTGATTGAAATCATTCAAACATCGCTTGTTTCTATCGACATCGAGTGTGGTATGACACGCCAAGCGCTTTGTCTGCCATCTAACGTTATTCGTGATTGTCCTTGGGTGACTGGGTGCTTTGGATTTTATTACGTATTTGAACCGAGACTATGGCTTAGAACTATCGTTGTGTTTTTATACGACTCCATTTGATTAAATAGTCACTATGCACCGAGCCGAAAGCAACAAGACCGATTAGTACTAAATACATAGGCTACTTGCAACTTAAGAAATTATGTATGTAGGTAAGCAAACGTCACAATAATAATATATTTATGACTGTAAGTTTTGTACATACATAGAAACAGTTAGCATTGCCAGAGTATTAAACCACAAAAAATACATATTAAATTTAACAATGGTCATTTTATAGAACATAATCGTTCTCTGGAGAGGCAGCATCATGGAGCTTTCTTGTATAATTGTGTTCTTCATTAACGGATGATATTTTTGAGTTCCGCTCTGAAACAAAAGAACCCTTGTCACGTCCATCCTTCCGTATGTATGTACCGATATGACACGGGCTTTTATCACGATCACATGTTTTTTTTTTTTTTTTGCACAAACGGATATATTTTTGTAAATGAAAACAAACGAGCTTCATAAATTTTCCATATTTTCGAATATTGAAATTCAAAGATGGAAAATTTTATATTCTCGGAAATAAGCACTGAACTTTATTTCCATAAAGTCTCGTAAGCGAGTATTCCGTAAAAGATAGACAGTATATTTATTCACATGAGAATGTATAAAGATAAACGTGAATACATAGTGAAATACGAATACTTTTTGTATGAAATGCTTTTATTTTTTGCAAAAAAAGTCTAATATCTGATGTTAAGTTGACTTGCTAAATTTTTTTTGTCATAACCATCATGAACACGTACGTGAAGATGCCAGGTCCCAATTTTTCTAATTGGTGGAAAGAGAATGATATTAGTAGGTACTCCCTTTTATTTAAAAATAGTTCTTTATTGGGTTTTTCTTTAAAACTAAACCTAAAAACGGCTCTGCCCTGAAAAATCTGTTGGTGTCTTTGTGTTCGGCTGACTCCCAGCCAGACGAATGCCACATAGATCATCTTTCGTAGATGTAAAATAAGCCAATGATGATGTGGATTTAAATAGGAGTGGGAGGTCGGTCTTAAGTAATTAATTGGGTTTTGGACATTATTTTCTAAGGGAGGCGATTTACATAAAATTTTGAGAACTAAGACCTGGCGTCTGCACCAGCGTGTTCGTGATGATGACCAGAACCTGCAGTTTACACAGTGTCAGTGAATTACCAATAACCCTGTATAGAAAATACCAAGAACACCCGGTTTACATTCCCATTTACAGTTCGTACAAACATTTTGTCCAAAGGTATCGAACCTAGAACCTCCTGCATCGCAAGCGGAGAATCTATCTCATAAGATGCCGAGACTATTTTTGTTGCCAATCGATTTTATTTAGTAAACCAATATCTATTATCATTAGGAAGCTCGGTGCAACTTATAATCGAATTTAATATCTGTGTAAATCGTTTATTTCTCATTCAAATAAAGGTCTAAAATTATTTATTAACCGTAAGTAAACCCAGTAAACCGTAAGCTTTTCCACAAATAATTTCACATTTGCAATAGGAATAAAGTCTGTTTGCGTAAATAACCTTAATCAGTACATAGGTACTTCAAATATTTTCCTCCTTTCCGTAAAAGTTATTTTAAATTAATGCCTTTTAAGGAAAAACGGCAACGCTTTAGTAAATACGATTGCTTCTAATAAATTCTTTAAAGTCCTCCCTATTTAGACGCGTAGAAAAGTTCAAGCGATAAAAGCAATCTCCGAGAAAAGTATTCCTGCGTAGAAAATTTTAGGTGAGATAAAAAAATATTCTTTTATATTGCACGAAGGCAAGTAGAGGCTATGTGTATAGTGCCCTGCCATGAATAGCGCCGGGTCTTTCACGCTGGATTCAATGTAATTAGAGCGGGCCCGCTTTTTTCTGCATAAGTGGGTTTGAAGCGGTCTCGCATTTTGTTTTACTTTCATCGCCGCTGACTCAACACAAATGTTGACTTTTCTAAATTTTACCTTGGAATTTCAACTCTTTCATTTGATAACAGTAAACCTCTCTAGACTACAAAAATATTTTCATTTCTTTCATTCTTTCAACATTAAATCTAAAGTAAACTTGAAATCTTCACAAGAAAGATTACGGTAATTGTTATGAAATAGAGTACAATTTTGAAATTGTCTCTTTCCATTTACATTCTTTCGCAATAATCTCTAAGCTTAATTGGCAAAGTAAACTTAACGGAGCAAAATAAGGCACAGAAATGAAAAAAACTGCCAAGAACATTATTATAAAATGTAAGAGCTTTTAAAACCTACCAGGTATGCAAATATAATCTTTCACAGTGGGTGGCGTTACTTAGTGGTTATTGTGGTTAACAACGTTAGGAAAAGCTCTCAGCATAAAATAGCTGTTCACGTTTGGTTTAACGTACTTTTATACAAACTTTCATATGCGGAATAATCTTCTCCCTAGATACCGTACCACACCATTAACGTTCTCTCATTATAAACTTTTAATGGACAAAGAATTGCTCATTACTCGTCTTTATTCGTACCTAAAGATATCTACTATCACAACTACCCAGATTTTCTGACAGGCTCCTGAAACACAATTTTAAACTAGTTCAGGAGTCTATGGACTCATAATGTCTGTTACACTAGTTATTATGTCAATAAATAACATTTTCATCGCTGTGTGGTGCCGGCTTAGAATTTGCACCACCCCAACTCTTCACGCGGGTGTCGTAAGAGGCGACTAAGGGATATCCACAGGGGGCGGGCAGCAGCGCCCCCTGCAAAACAATTATACCAACGAACTGCGATCCCCAACCCGCATGCCTAGCGTGGGGATTATGGGCCCCCATGTGGTTAAAGCCAATAAGGCGCTTATCAGGGGAGACCTGCGTCCAGTAGTGGACTAATACAGGCTGTTGAGGTTGAGGTTTTAAAATTTTGTACTTTTACTTTATAGATTTTCTTTTTCAAAAAGTAGTAGAAAGCCCAATGCTACTCAGCACCGCTTAATTTGATTAATCTTGTAACTTTATCTCCACAGACCGTGGAAGATCTTGAAGCACAATGCAAAAAAGCGAGTATTGAGATCGTGACCCGGCAGTCGTTTCTGTCGGACCCTGTGGACGCAGTGCGCAACTTGCGACGTCAAGACGCACGAGTGATCGTCGGCCTCTTCTACGTGGTCGCAGCCAGGAGAGTCCTATGCGAAGTCTACAAACACCGCCTCTACGGAAAATCATACGTGTGGTTCTTCATCGGTAAGTTTACTACAATCATCTTTAGTAAACAGCGGAGGGGAATAAACTGAGCGCATTTTTTACGGTTAACTCGGCTGGGAAAGAAAATGTTGCGTAAAATTTTATTCCTACTATTGTGTTGACTGCTTTGAATGAAGCTTAGCTGAAAGCTCGTCCTTTGTATTTTACCTGAAGCTAAGGTAATACTTTTATCAACAAAGGCATGGGACATCGGTCATTTTAAGGTAGCCTCATAAATAAGATTACCCAAACGTCCGGAAAATCTTGGTCTTGTCCAGGCCACTGACATTCAAACAAAAGATCATCCCTTTTCGTGAGGCTCGGTCACGTCCTTGCGTTTTTATAATTCCTTGTAAATGTCCCCCAGAATTCAAAATGATGAATTAGCGTCTTTTATTTCAAACTAATCCGATTAACCTAAATAAATGGTTTTCTGAGAATGTGGCTACAAAGGCCTACAATGTGGAGAAAGGACGGTATTGTATAACTTTTATGTAATCGTCTTTGTTTGTAAAGCTCGAGACGACACATTTGTGGTTGCTTCTAAGAACGCCTCCGCTAATCATTATAATAAGCACAAGATAAAATTTCAACGAAACATTCAAATAAGGACGGTATGTTGTATGAGAACTGAAGTGTATAAATTGAGCCTACGACGAAAGAGTTATGTGAGGCGGCGACGCGTTGCGCGCTCCCTTAACCATGTGCTCTTATCAAGAATAATTTATGCAATGCGACGTCTGGCTGAAAAAGCAATAAGGGAAATGAGCCATACCCTGTTTATTAAACAAATTGACGCAGTATTTTTGCTGTATCGTCTCCGTATTTTCTTATAAACGAGTCCCGTGGGTCTAACTGAGCTATTTATTAATGAATTTCCCGGGCGAATCCTCCCGAGAAAAACCACAGCTCGCGACAATAATGGAAGTGAGAAAAAATGGTTAGATAAAGTGAGCAACAGCAAACCGCGACACTAACGATACCCGAGTGTCAAATAAACCAAGGATATAGATATTTGCATGTCGTGCTCTACATCATTTTCGTAGTTTTATGTTTTTATTATAACTAAAGAGAAGTTTTACATGAAACCAAAAACAAAAAAAATATCAATAATAATAATCAAGTGCAACTTAAAACGTGTCTCTGAACAACTCTAAAGTATGAGCTACGAAATCGTAGCTTCGTCTAGTCGATGTCCGTAGCACTCAAAACACCGAGGACTAAAAATGTATATAATGTTTTCATAGCATCTTACGTTTGCATGTCAGTTTTAAACTAATTTAAGAAAACGGTCCCTTCCATCCAACCCATGCTCTTTGAAAAAAACTTGTAGATAAGAGCGCCCAGCGCATCTTGTTAGTCCAACTAGTTTTTGGCCTTTTAAAGTATCGGCTTTCAAAGTTACCTCTGGATTTTAATTACTGCCATCCTCACTTCATCGGCAAAAGTAGTTTTAACTTTTTTCTCTCTGTTTTGTTAAGGTACCTAGTTTTGTAGTGTGTCGTATTGTTTTGAAGTGTAGAGTGATTCAGAATAAGAATCGTACTAGACGACCTCTATGGCGCAGCGGGCGAAGGTCCGCCTGCGACGCAGGAGGTTGCGGGTTCGATTCCCGCCTCGGGACAAACGTTTGTACGATCTGCAGATATTTGTTCAGGGTGTTCTGGATGTTTTCTATGTATACTAAAAAATATTTGTCTATGTAGTGTATTGTATTAAGTGTATCAGTTATCTAGTACCCATAACACAAGCTCTGCTTAGCTTGGGGTTAGATAACGCTGTGTGAATTGTCTAGTATTAAATTATTATTAATTTATATTAATAAATTGTGTGACGCTTGGTAAAAATGTGAGGGTTTTGACTTGGTTCCATTCTGAATAGTCGATTTGCTGGCTTATTAGAGTCAGTTTAAAATCAACATGTCCCGGGAACGTAGCGCTTCAAATTAGTTGGAGGCGCGGTACTCCAAGCCTGATCCAGCTCGAGAGATAAGTGTATACCCTCACAACGCGGTTTGGCATGGCGCCAGAGGATCCAGGGTACGTCAGCCCAAGTTCGGCAGGTTATCAACGTCCGGTTGGCCTTAATATAGCTTCTAAGAATCATTTTTTCTTCCGCAATAAAACTTTATTACACCATAAAATTGCCCACTAAAGAGATCACTTCATATAAAAATAATCGACACGTCCGCTGACTTTAGCCGATGTGGTTGCATATTTTTTATGGCCAAGACAATATCCATACTAAAGTTTCGTATTTCATGACTCCATGACATAGTAATAAATAGAGTACGAACTATTTTCTTTAAGGCACAATATTTTCACTCATTACTGAAACCGTAGACTTAATTAAAATCCAGACACGAAACAAGTTCAATAATGATCAAATGAAACAAGACAAGCAAAAGATCGCAGCTTATTAGAATCGAGACCATTTCGATCATAAACTTAGAGGGAAGTATTTTTCATTTCAATTCAGAAAAATATGATAATAATATCATTGCTTCTGAGCACGTCCAAGCTCTATGAAAATGGGTAGCCGCAAGCGAGATGGAACGGAAGACAAACATACATTTGTTCGCCTCAGGTTCTTCCAACAAACAGGACAAAGGAATCGGATAGAAAGAGGATAAATAATGGTCCGAGGGTGCGGCGCTACGTGCGTACAAATAACGAATAATTTTGCGTTTATACCGTGTACAATTACAAGTAGACATGAGAATTACCTCGCGGGCTTTTGTTGGACGCTTTTGCCTTGATGGTTTCCCATCCAATATTTCTTGATTAAAATTTCAGTTTTCATTTTAATATAGCGTGATTTCAACGATATTAACGCTCCGTCCAGAGCCGTTGGACTCTGCGTCATTGAATTACGTCAAGTTACTTAAAATATTCTTCGTTGACCCACTTCGTGGTAATATTTTAATATTAAAAACACTTATTTTGTCTTAAAAAACGTTCTAACTGGTGGTAAAATATATCGTCATTCACGCACAAAACAAACCAACTGTTGGGTTTCAAACTCCATTCCTCCGATCCATTTACTTATTGCACATTTTGAGGGAGAGAATAAAAAAAAAAATTATTTTTTTAGTTAATAAACTACAAATTTATGGTTAAAAAACAAAAATATTTAGGTTACCCTTAATAATATTTATTTTACTTAAAATTGTATTTCAACAGGCTGGTACGAAGACAACTGGTTTGAAACCAACCTGGATAGGGAGGGCATCGACTGCACAGTGGAACAGATGAGGGAAGCCGCAGAAGGACATCTTACAACGGAAGCCCTCATGTGGAATCAGAACTCCAACCAAACCACTATCTCCGGGATGACGTCAGAGGATTTTCGGTGAGTATTAATTTTATGTCCTATGTACATATGCTGAGGTCCGTATGTCAAAAAAATCCATTTGAGCGCTCACAAAAGTGGTCCGTTATTCCGATATTGCATCTACAGTTGATATTGAAACGTAATAGGTGACGTCATAACCGGCGCCATCTTTACGCTCACAATGCGCATACTACCGAGCATGGTCGCTGTCAACGATCTGTCAAATTGTCATATGATTATACAAAGTGACATAAAAAAAATTCAAAATCACCATAAACTTGTGGTTGTGTTTACGTCAGCGACGTGGCCGCGTCTATAGCCGTTCTGTTGAACATATCCCGATATCTGTCGTCATCGCGCTCAAACAATTCGGGACGACTTTGAGCGCTGTTAGCGCTAGAATCGATTATTTTTATAAAAGGAACTAAAGGAACGAAGCACTAGCATGTACCTTTCTTTTTCTTGTCTTGGTTATTTACCTAATCACGATCGTCTTTTGTTTTTTCATAGATGTGTCGACGCTGACGTCATACATTGTCAGCGTAGTATAAGAAAAACAAAAGACTCTCGCGCCATTATTGTGGTGGGGTACCTTTATGAAACACAATCGAAATGGTTTTTATAGTTTCAGCGAATAACAATTCCTATTTTCAAAATATATTTTTATATTCGTATTCAAACCCATAACGAAAGTTCATGCGATACTTATTGCACATTTTTTTGCACATTTAGTACCTAAAACTTGTGAGGCGAGCGGAGTTGTTGTGAAATATTGACTACATAAGACTGCCTCATTGGTCTAGCGGTCAGCTTGTTCAATCGCTGATTATGAAGTCCTGGGTTCGAATCCCGGGTCGGGCCAGTAGATATTATTGCGGTTTTTCTAGCAAGAAAAATTCACAGTAGCAGCCCGGAGCCAGGAAGTTGGCGGTGTTACACCCCCGTGCCTCGGAAAGCACGTTAAGCCATTGGTCCTGCGCCTAACCTCTCCCCGATCCTGTCGATCTGTCGTCCCATCGGATTATGAGAGTGAGGGAACAGAGAGTGCAGCTATGTTTGCGCACACACTTGTGCACTATAATATGTCCTGCGCATCTGGCTAGTCTCCGAGAGACCGGCCGCCGTAATCGAAATTCGGCTAGGAGGACATTATTACTACATAGGTACCAACAGTGGCCGATTCAATGAAATTCCTGTTTATTCAATTAGGAATTCAAAATGGAACAACCTATTTGGTTGTGTAAACATTCCGGAACGCGAACTATCGTATATACGTCGAACAGCTTGCACCTATGTTGGAAGCTTAGCAGAGTCTCAACCTGTCGCCAATAAGCTTATCGAGAACTCAAGTTGGTGCAAGACAATGTGGTTTGATCTAGAAGTATAGTCACATACGAAAACTGTTCCTTATTTGTGTGAATTCTTTCAAATACAAAGCACCGTCAATGTTCTGAACAGATATGAAATCGAGTGGAAGCGACGGATAATAAAACAGTGAAAGAATTTGTGCAATTGCAGTTCAAAGTTCTATTGAACTTTGAACTGCAATTCCACAAATTCTATGAACTTCGCTCCATGCTCGCGAACATCTTTACAAAACTAAATAGTGAAAAGAAGATTAATGTAATTGAATTTTAGTTCTCAAGTTGAGCTTTTGACCGGTTTGCTATAAATCCTCCTAAGCTTTACTAGAATTGGGTTGCTTTATCCGATTGTGGGAACAACTGATGAAATAGTGTTTTAATCCGAACGAGCCGCGCTAGCGTTGCTTTGATCGCGTGCTCCTTCGTTTTCGTTTGCCACTCGAACGCGTTGAAGTGATTTATTAAAAGCACAAAGACAACATTTCATTGCGTCTTCAGGCTGCTAAGTGAATGCCATCGATACTGAACTGAACTTTGAAATATAAACAAACTGTTATTATAAGATAGTACTTGTACATACGATCAAAACCGGGTTTTGCTCAAATGAGGAGTAAACAATATTAGGTATTCAACTTGTTGAAAAAAGTAATTTGAATTCAGAACAATGCAACCTTCATCGAAACAAAAACTTCGTCCGTTCATGATTTGAAAGAGGTTTGTAGCATTTTTACCCTCCAAGGTTGTTGTTGACCAAAATGAGTTTCTGACATTTGACCTCTTTTTTATATTACAAATGATTTTCTCGATAGTCGTGGTGAAGCAAATAGTTTTCGTTTCGTGCCTTTTAAATCCCTCGCTACCTCAGCAGTCTACTTAAGGGCCAGTCGCTACGCTCGTGACTCTATTTTAGACTGCTTCGCTAACTCGGGATTTAATATCGGCACGCTCAACAAAAAAAATAGTTTCGCCCACTTGTTGAACTAATAACTATTATTCATTCTATTTTCATAATTAAGTAGGTATTTTATTTAGTAGTTCTCTGAAGTAGACCTCTGTTCCTTCCATTTAGAGAACGATGCTGCTCTTACGATTCTATGTAGGCAAATCCCCTTTTTAAATCGAAAAAGTGACTTGCACGTAATTTTATCGGACAGAAAATATCTACTAGGTTTTGGGCGTGGATAAATGTAGGTTTTAATTCCCTCGTTACTCTTAGCCTCCCAGAATGTAACTCAGCCAAGTGAAAAATGAGAGCAAACTCATTATTTATGTAGATTTGAAACGTATGGGGGAACCGCTGGAATATGAATCGAGAAGAATTGTGGGCACCACAGTGCGGGAATTAATTACCTAAAGTTCTACGTTTATTGTCATTGTGCGTCGAATCCACATACATATGCGATGCGATGTCCCTACATAGATAGATAGATAATGTCTTTATTGTACTATCAAAAACTTATAAAATACGTTACAGAGACCTTAACTACTAATTAAATCTAGTATGGCACAAGCGGTGGCCTTATCGATCTCTTCCAGGCAACCTTAGAATGGACAGGATCGGTTAGTATTAAACTTGACATGCAAGCTTACCTATTATTTTACTGCTGGTATGGACTTCGCTGAGGGTTTAAACTAAAAGCGCAGAAGTACACGTAGCACGTAGGTTAGGTACACTTCTTGTATGTAACCTTAGGAATGTAACATTCTGCACAAATCCAGGCGGGCTTAGAGAATGTTAAAATGTAATATAAAATTAAATGTAGTTTTCAAAAATAAATAAATACAAAATAGTCATACTTTATATGATATCACACTTTTTTTGTACTCAACTAAGGACACTTAATATTTTTAAACAAATTCGCAGAGTTTGACTTGATAAAATGATTTTCTTAATCACCATGTTTAATATTATAGAATTTTATAATCAATAAATTAGTTATATAAGTTAAATATTGTACGTCCATAATTAATGGATAAACTGTTGTTCCACCTAGCTTTTAAGATATTTTTTGTAGACAGTTTCTACAATAAATAAATTTCATTTCATTTCATTTCATTAAATAACTACAAAAAGCACGAGCGCGGCGGCTTGGCAGGCGCGTATTTTACCTTACGCCTACTGCTGCAGGACTACCTCTACAAAACGTACGAAAGTTTGAACCATTGTTTCCTATTAATGTGACGGAAAAGTTTAAAGGCATCTAATGCACCCATCTTGCTCGTTTCCCCTTCGCTGCTCAGCCCTGCACTGCACAGTGCACTTATTTCTAAGAAAGACTCCGCTCCTGAACAAAGCTAAGTACCGGCGGCGGCGGAGTCCCGGGGGACTATAGCAATAAGCTTTTCATCGTACTTACTCGTACTAGAGACCAAAATATACGTACACAATGCTGATGCAACAACTAATAACATCACACGGACCTCGCTCTCATGTAAGCAAGTGTTGAAATGTAAAGAGTTTGAGATATACACTACGAGTATATATGTCGGTGGGTGAGTATTTGTATCAGAATCCAGAATCAGAATCAATCGTTTATTTGCAGAATACAATAAATACATGCCAAGATCTTAAAGCTATGTGATGACAATATATTCGACCCGCAACCAGGTGTGCAAATTTTAAATATGTCATTATTATTATTAGGTATAAATTGTAGTTTAAAATGTCATTAACTAATTCTCTTAAAATTTAAAATTTATATATTCTTTTACACTATAAAAACAATTTGAAAGTAACCAAATATCTAAGGGTTTCATAAATAAGCTTCCATTCAAATCCTTCATTTTTTCTGGTAGCTTGTTATAAATAATTATACACATGTTAAAAACATGTTTCCAATAAATATCCTTACAACATGGAAGTTTGTAGAGCGTTTTTTGAAACTTGACCCCTTTCTTTCGAATCATAACATCCCCACGTTTAGTAAAGTAAGGTGGGTAAGATTTGACAAATACACAGACTTCTCTAATGTACATGCATGGTAGAGGCAATTCCCAAAGAGGGGTTTGCAAGTATCACGGAACCATGATTGGTTTATTGTAACTTCACCACCCTCAACAGCCTATATTTGTCCACAGCTGGACGCAGGCCTGCTCCCTGATAAGCGTCTTATTAGCTCTACCTCATGGTGGATAGTGCCCATAATACCCACGCTGGGCATGCGGGTTGAGGATCGCAGTTCGGTGGTACAATTGTTCTGTAGGGGGCGCTGCTGCCCTCCCCCGGTGGATATCCCTTAGTCGCTTCTTACGACACTGAGTTGGGGTGGTGGAAATTCTAAGCCGACACCACACAGCCATATTTGTAACACACAGTAGTAAATTATAGTTAGCATAGTTTTTAATCCCCGACGCAATAAGAGAGGGGTGTTATAAGTTTAACGTGTCTGTGTATCTGTCTGTGGTATCGTAGCTCCCAAACGGATGAACCGATTTTCCATTAGTTTTTTTTGTGTCACAGATAATTTTATCCCGACTGTTCTTAGCCATGTTTCATGAAAATATGTCGCCCAGACGGTTTAAATTTTTAATTTTGTTTTTGTTACATTATTAATTTTTACTTCTTTTCTCAAGATCTTTATATCAGTGTTTATGCTGCAACTACTAGGTAGCTATTGTAAACTATGAGTATGAGTACCTACTCTGTCACTTTACTCTTCTTAACCCTATGACGACCTCCGTGGCGCAGTGGGCGAAAGTCCGCCTGCGACGCAGGAGGTTGCGGGTACGATTCCCGCCTCGGAACAAATTTGTGTACGATCTGCAGAAATTTGTTCCGTTGGTCTGGGTGTTTTCTATGTATAATAAAAAATATCTATCTATGTAGTGTATTGTATTAAGTATATATCAGTTATCTAGTACCCATAACACAAGCTCTGCTTAGCTTGGGGCTGGATAATGCTGTGTGAATTGTCCAGCATAATTTATTTTATTTATTTATTTATTTATGAACAAGATTAGTAAAAAAAATAAGTGGTAACACATGGTTGTAACAAATCAGAAGGCGTGCTATAATTAAACTAACCTAGATACAAGTCTAATTACAGAGAAAAACTACAGTTATATAATAATAAACTTACACTATATATAATACATATATATCATATTTATATAAACCTAAATATATATTATTGTTTTAAAAAATTATCTGAGCGTCTGATCGAAGCGACGCGTGACCCGAGAGCTGGTCAGTATCTGGCGCAGCGCATCAGCATTGCCATACAGCGAGGCAATGCAGCCAGCGTCTTGGGGATGCTTCCGACTGGTATTGATATGGATCAGTTGAGCTACCTGTACATTGTTTGCAACAGTCTGCAGTTAGCTCAATTGTTTAAATTGTAAATACTAGTTCTAATTTATTTATATTATTCTATTGTTATTTTCTTTATTATAATATATACATATTATATTATACTAAGCTACATACGTTTTGGTGCAGGTTACGATTAAACGAGGCCTTGAAAACAGCTGGATACGACATCGACGGAGAGAAGTACCCAGAAGGATACCAGGAGGCACCTTTAGCTTACGATGCCGTGTGGGCGGTTGCACTGGGTATGTGATCCATATTTTAAAACTACCCGGTAAAACATTATAGGTAACTAGTTTATGCCCGCGGCTTCGCACGCGTTGTTTCTATGAACGTTTAAAGGTGATTTCTATCCCAGGGAACTGATTTATAGGATAAAATCTAAGTATGCCTATGTTTGATCACAGGATTAGATTTACATGTATGCAACATTCATCCCGATCCGTTCAGAAGTTTTGTCGTGAAGAGGTAAAAAACATCCATCCATCTATACATTCATCCAAAATTTCGCATTTATAATATTAGTGTGATTAACTTAAAAGCTTGTGGTTACGGTCAACACTCACATGGTACTGTAACGGTCCAGATTATGCTGGCTCATTCAATTTGCAAATATAGAAACATTTAACACTTTCTGATATAACTTGTAACACCGAAGGAATAAAACCTTCTTAAATCTTGTTCAGCAAAATACAATATTTGAATTTGATTACTCTAGGAAAATAAAGGTGTTATTTGGAGAGGGGACAGTCGGGTCTAGGGAGAAAAAGGAGTCTGTGGGCTTTGGGGTTTTTGCTAGGTTTTCCAGAAACTGTGAGGAATTGTGTGCCTGATTGAGAGAATGCTGGGTCGACCTAGTACATATGATGAACGGCTTCAGAATGGATTGGATTTTAGCGTTCAGATCCTTCGGACCAGCGAGGATTTCGGAGAGAGCATTCTATCGTTCCGGAGAGTGAGGATTCAGGTTACGTAAACACATTATTTAATTCTATCGATTCTCTACGTTGTAGACGGATGGTGTTACATCCCAGAGCTGGCTAATCTAAATTCTTATTATATTTATCAAGCACATCCAGTAGACCCTGGATTGTGTATTAAATTTAACAAGCAGACTTGGGAGACCATTTACGTTCCAAGTCTGTGGAATTGTCTTCCTGTTAAACGGTTCTTTGCAAGCGTCATCCCGATTGTGGAAGAACTGAGGGTTTATTATGTCTATTGATTAGATCTACGGTTAGCCTGGAATGTGGTTCCACCCCGTTTACAGAAGCAGCAGCTTCTAGGTAGGTATAGGTATAGGTTGAGGTAGGATAGGTATAGGAGAGGTAGGTAGGTGTGTGCCTGAAGGTGGACGGTTTCACGGAGGAGAATAAGTAGCCTTGTGCTACACCATATATTGGATTTTCGGTTGATTTTGTTTGTGAGGGCTGTGTTTTGAGTCGCGGAAGGCCAAGGCATGCCGAGGCCTTTGCGCGACGAGGCGGGGAGGTTCTCAAAAGGCCCTTCTCAGGGCCCCTCCCCGCGGGAGTCGGACGACGGAGATGCAAATCTTGTTGGGGAGGTGTGCGTCGGTTCTCCGCCCAAACAAGGCCCTTCTCAGGGCCCCTCTTCGGAGGTAAGGGCGGAGCCCGACACGGCGGAGGATATGCTGGAGGACGTGGTGGCCCGGAAGCGGCCGTCTTCGTCGTTCTTCGTGCCCGGGTATTTAGACTCGGACACGGAGACCGAGGGGACAGTGGCCGCTAAGGTCAACACGTCCTGTAGAGGGAGGAAGAAGTCGGGGAAGGCTTCGTTGGCCAGGGGGGGCTTTCTGAAGCCTCTCCCGGTCGACGAGGCCTTGATGGAGGTCCTGCTCAGCAGGAAGTATGGGAAGGAGCGCGCCGCTGCTGTCCCCGATCTCACGACGACCGGTAGCGATACCGATACCGCCGTGCGGGTCGGGGACATCAGCGCGCTGAGCGCTCAAGAGTTGAGGGCCCACGCTGGCGAGAAACTCGCCTGTATCCTGGAGGTTGCCAGGAAGTCCGGCAACCTCAAGGGCGAGTTTGTCGGCCGCCTGAAGGGGTCGGCGTCCAGTCTGCGGGAGGTGGTCGATGCCCTCGCAGACCGGAGTGAAGCGGAGGAGACGCGGCGCCTGAGGGCAATGAACGGCCGTCTACGGCTGGAGACGGAGGCCTTGAAGGCCGAGGTGAAGTCACTTCGTCGCGCCTTCACCGAGGCGAAGACGGAGGCCGCCGCCGCCTCTACCGCCGCTGCTGCATCCGCCGCTGCAGGGACCCAGGGGGCCCCCACCATGTTGCAGGTGGGGGCGGAATTGATAGAGGAGCTGAAGCGCTCCTTGACCTCAACGTTCGGGACAATGCTGAACGCCCGAATCGCGGGGATTGAGGAGCGCCTCCTGCCGGCTCCGGTCGTTCGTCCGCCACTGAGGGCGGACACAAAAGAGGTGGCCGCGCCGCTGAGGCCAACGCCACCTCAGCAGGCTCGTGGCCCTGCTTCCGAAGCGGGCAAGAGGGCGGCACCCGCCGTGGCACCTGTGCCAGTCGCGGGTCCCTCGAGGGAGGCTGCTCCGGTCGCTGTCGCCGTTCCCCGGTCTGGGGAGACCTGGGCGACGGTGACGAAGAAGGGAAAGGGGAAGGGGAAGAGTTCTTCTCCCCCCTCTGCACCTGCGCCTGCTCCAGCGGCTCGTCCCGCCGCTTCGGCCCCAAAGCCCAAGCCGGCGCTGATGTCCCCGAAGTCCGCGGCTGTCGTGCTGTCGCTACAGCCCGGGGCTGCGGAAAAAGGGGTGACCTACTCCTCCGTCCTCCAGTTGGCGCAGGAAAAAGTGAGCCTCCAGGAGATGGAGATAGGACGGGTCGGGTTCCGGCAGACTGCCACGGGAGCCAGGATGCTGGAGATCACTGGCTCCCAAAACGGACAAAAGGCCGACAGGCTCGCGGAGAAGCTCCGCGAGGTCCTGTCGGAAGTGGCTAACGTCACCAGGCCCGTGAAGTCCACGGATATCCGTGTCACGGGCCTGGACGACACGGCCACCAAGGAGAAGGTGGCCGCAGCGGTCGCCGAGGCGGGCCGCTGTGATGTGCGGCTCGTCAAGGCCGGGGAGATCCGCTCCGGCTTTGGTGGCACCGGGTCCACCCTAGTTTCCTGCCCGATCCCGGCAGCCAAAGTGCTGCTGGAAAAGGGCAGACTGCTGGTGGGGTGGAGCTCGGCACGAGTGGTGGGGCTGGGGGAGCGTCCCATGCGCTGCTACCGGTGCATGGGGCTAGGGCACACGCGCCGCCAGTGCCCCGCGGCGGCGGACAGAGGTGACCTGTCCTTCCGGTGTGGAGGCGAAGGTCACAAGGCGGCCACCTGCGGGAGGGCCCAGCCACACTGCGCTATATGCGCAGAGTCTGGCAGGCCCTCTGGGCATGTAATGGGGGGACGCAGCTGCGTTCCCCCGAAGACGAAAGGGAAAACCGCCGGGACCCGGACCGCCCCCGCCCCCTCTGCCGGAGCTCACGCGGCGTTGAGCGAGGAGGTTGAGATGGCTGAATGATGGATCAGGTCGGCCATCTCAACTTCCTCCAGACGAACCTCAACCACTGCGCCAGGGCTCAGGATCTGCTCATGCAGTCCCTGGCGCAGTGGGAAATTGATTTGTCGGTTGCCGCGGAGCCGTACTACGTCCCTCCCCAAAACCAAATGTTGGGCTGGTGACCTGGACGGCTCCGTGGTCATTATTGGGAAGGGAAGTGGCATCCCTCCCCTCTCAGTTGAGGAGAGGGGTTCGGGGTACGTGGTGGCCAAGTGGGGGGAGTATGCAGTAGTCGGCGCATACTTCTTCCCCAATAGAACCGCTGCAGAGCTGGAGGTCTTTATGGACCTCCTGGCCGCGGCGGTGCGTAGGCAGGCGCCACGTCAGGTCCTCATCATGGGGGACCTGAACGCCAAGGCCCGGGACTGGGGCAGCCCCACTACTGACGCTCGAGGGGAGATCGTCAGGGAGTGGGCGCTTGCCACTGGGCTGACCCTTCTTAATAGAGGGTCGGCCCACACGTGCGTGCGACAGCGAGGGGGGTCCGTGGTGGACATAACGTTCGCCACCCCCGCTGTTGCGGCACGTGCCCGGGCCTGGAGGGTGATGTCGGAAGTGGAGACTCTCTCGGACCACAAATATATAAGGTTCGAGATATCCACTTCCGACGTCCAAAGGGGGGGCCGTCATGGGGCGCGGGCGGACTTTCCGCGCTGGACGGTCAGTCGCCTCGACCGCGATCTGGCGGTTGAGGCGGCGATCGTCCAGTCGTGGTTTGCCGCGCCCACGCACCCGGAGGTGAACGTAGAGGCGAGCCACTTCCGGGATGCGGTGACGGCGGTGTGTGACGCCGCCATGCCCAGGGCCCGGCGCCTCCCTGGTCGCCGAGAGGTGTACTGGTGGAGCTCGGAGATCGGGGATCTCCGAGACGCCTGCTCGGCGGCGCGGCGGTCCTACGCCCGCTGCCGGAGGCGGCGTCACGGCCGCACCGACGGGGAGCTGTCAGCGGAGGAGCTGGCAGCCGAGAACCAGCTGTACAGCTCCTACCGCGAAGCAAAAAGGGAGCTGCAGCTGGCCGTCGGTCGGGCCAAGACGCGGGCCTGGGAAGAGGCTCTAGAGGGCCTCGACAGGGACCCGTGGGGACGTCCGTATAGGGCTGCCCGGAAAAAGTTCCGGGGCCAGACGTCCCCGATTGCGGAGTCTCTAGAGCCGGAGCTTCTGGGCAGGGTGATGGAGGGGCTCTTCCCCGACATCGACCCCCTCCACACCCCGCCCGTGATGGCGGCGCCACCTGTCCTCCCCGAGGAGATTGACCCGGCCTCCATCCCACCTGTGTCAGAGGTGGAGATGGAGGTGGCCGTTGGACGCCTGCGTGGCAATAGGACGGCCCCGGGTCCGGATGGGATCCCAAAGCGGGTCCTGCGGATCGCCTTGGGGGAGATGGGCGAGCGGCTTCGGGAACTGTTCGACGCGTGTCTCACGTCTGGACGGTTCCCGAAGCTTTGGAAGGACGGGCGGTTGTGCCTGTTGCGGAAGGAAGGTCGAGACGCAGACTCGCCTTCCGCATACAGGCCAATAGTGCTGCTGGATGACACGGGGAAGCTGCTGGAGAGAGTATTGGCTTCCCGTGTCATCCGGCACCTGGCGGGGACTGGGCCTGACCTGTCCCAGGCCCAGTATGGGTTCAGAGCGGGGCGTTCGACGATAGACGCCCTACTCTGGCTCAAGGGCTGGACCCAAGATGTTGTCAGCCAGGGGGAAAAGGCGTTGGCTGTTTCGCTCGACATTGCCAACGCCTTCAACAGCCTGCCGCACGGAACCATACGGGAGGCGCTCCGTTATCACGGAGTGCCCCTGTACCTGCGGAGGCTGTTGGCGGACTACCTCCAGGACAGGGAGGTCCTGGTTGAGGGACGCGACGGCTTGAGACACCGTCGCGTCGTCCGCGGGGTTCCACAGGGGTCGGTGCTGGGACCGCTCCTGTGGAACATTGGCTACGACTGGGTGCTCCGGGGCACGTTCCCCGCAAGTATGCGAGTGGCGTGCTACGCGGACGATACCCTGGTCGTGGTCAAGGGGAGGGACCTCGGGGAGGCGATGCGGTTGGCCACGATGGCCACTACCCTAGTGGTCGACCGCATTCGCTCCCTGGGTTGGAGGTGGCCCTCTCCAAGACCGAGGCCCTGTTGTTCCACGGGCCTCGGGGAGGGCCTCGTCCAGGAACCAGGGTGGTTCTGGACGGGATTCAGGTCCGGGTTGGGACCCAGATGAAATATTTGGGTCTCATCCTGGATGGGAGGTGGACTTTTGGGGCCCATTTCACCCAACTGGCCCCAAGAGTCCTGGGAGCCGCGGCCGCTTTAGGGAGGCTGCTGCCCAACGTGGGCGGCCCGAGCGCCACATGTCGCCGGCTGTACTCCGGGGTCATCCGGAGTATGGCCCTTTACGGGGCACCGGTCTGGGTGGACGCCCTCAGTCGCGCGAACCTGACCCTGCTGCGACGTCCGCAGCGGGTCATCGCGACGAGGGCGATACGCGGTTACCGGACGGTGTCCTGGACAGCAGCATGCGTGCTGGCCGGTGATCCCCCCTGGGCTCTTCAGGCGGAGATCCTCGCCGAAGTGTATCACTTCGTGGCGGCGAGGAGATCTGCCGGGGAGCGCCCAGTGTGGGAGGAGGTCACGCGCATGCGGCGGCTGGCGCGGGCCGCCTTGTTGCGGCGGTGGGCGGAGGACCTGGCACCACCGGTCCCTGGTCAGTGGACGGTGGACGCCATCAGGCCGGTCCTCCAGAGGTGGGTGCGGCGGCGGTTCGGGTCGTTGACCTTCCGATTGGTGCAGGTGCTTTTCGGGCATGGATGCTTTGGAAAGTATCTGCACCAGATCGCGAGACGGGAGGCGACCCCGGCCTGCCACGAATGTGGGGCGCCGGAGGATACGGCGCTCCACACGCTGGAGGCGTGTGCTGCGTGGGGTCCCATGCGGCACACGCTTTCAGCGTTCCTGGGCCGGGACCTTTCGCTGCCGAGCGTGGTGAGCGCCATGCTCGACGGCGAAAGGGAGTGGCAGGCCATGATCTCTTTCTGCGAAGAGGTTATGTCGCAGAAGGAGGCCGCTGAGCGGGTCAGGGAGGATGACGCCCAATCTGACTCGCTCCGGCGCAGACGTCCAGGGAGACGAAAGGGGCGGTTCGCCCGCCTCCTTCGTCCCCCGTAGTGGGGCCACTGGTGGAGAGTCGGGGGACTCTCTGCCGGCTAGCACGGCTCCACGCGTCTGAGGGGTGACCCGTGTGAAAGGGTTGCTCCTCCTTGAGGCCGAGGCCCGGACCGGTTCCCGGGCCACCCGCCGGAGCGAGATGGTGAATGCCAACGCGACCCCATCTCGCCCCATGACGGCGGTGGACGTTTCACGGGGGGGTTTTAGTGGGTTCGAGTCCCACATACCCCCTTCCGTCACCCCCATGGCGGAAGGGAAGTGCGAGGGCATTTCCCCCCTCCAAAAAAAAAAAAAAAAAGGTAGATTTGGGTCGCTTCAGACCATTCCCCGTAAAACTCTACTGAGTTAGCGTCTTTCAATCGCTTTGCACTTAAATGTCTGGTTACACTGAGTACGGGCCAGGCGATAGTCTTCTACTTTCGACTGTCCCCGAGGCGCTGAATGTGATTCTGAATGGGAGCCCTTAATAACAGGAAGCTTTGGTCTGGACCTGCACAGGCCAAAGCAAAGTTCTCTGGTAACCGCACAGTGGAGGCATTGTAACCGAAATCATAAAATGATCCTTTTATTATCATAATCTATACTTAAATCTACTTCTTCATCTAATTATCTTTACCTTGAATGCCCGGGATAGAATTCTAATTTTACTACGTAAGCTAAGCTGTTTCAGAGAGAGAGAAAGTTAGGTTTAACCGACCGTGAAAAAGGCTGGTTATGCTACACCAGAATTGAATAATCGATGATTTCAAGTAAGTTGAAGAGTTAGTTCGTTTGTCTAAAGCTCCTAAAAGAATCTGAGTTACAACGTACGCGTACTTCCGCTAGCTAGACGATCATTGGCCACTTTAAATCATAATTTTATTACAAAAGTTACGGTAAAATATACAAATCTAACTATAATAATCAATATTGGACAGGTAGGGTCTGTTACGATGGTTTGGAGTGTTACAGTACCATGTATAGTACCTGGAGAATACTCAGAAATAATTATAGCTTTAAAACTGTTTTTAATTAATGAAACTACACCTTTTATAATATTAGTTTAAATATGTACTGAAAAGGCTTAGCTGTCTTAAGTCTGACTTTACGCAGGGAGCTCAGAGAGGCAACATCACTGGCAGGACTCTGTCGTTGTTGCTTGGCGGTCTCAGTGTCAAAGTCGAGTATTGTTGTGGTGTCCGATGATGTCTTGTGGAGAGACGAAACTAGTTGACGACTTACTTTTGATGAGTTTTTTCATTGTGTAGTTGGTGTGGTCTTTTCTTTTACAAATTAAGTTGTGTTCGTGCTTAAAGTTGGAGAGTAATTTACTTGGCAATTTTATATTGCGTAAGTCTGTTGTTTACCTTCTCTGATTGCAAGTAGAGCACTATGTACGTTGTTGCTCTACGACTCTTTTACCTCCTTATTTTACTTCGTTAATATAAATTAGTACCCGCCTATTTAGTCTCAAGTAGCTTCTTAGTTTTACCATAGTAATATAACATAGGTTAAAACTCCTACTTTGTAAAAACCACTCGAAATTAATTAAAGTTTATATTTATTATTTGTTTTATTAATATATAAGTGGGAGCAATTTGTGGGATGGCGGGCTCTACACGCGAATCGCACTTTGTTGTGTCTTATCAGAAAAGGTTTTGCGCGGAATCGTTACTAAATATTATTTTATCCTAATATACTTAATGGATTTCCGCAAAAACGCCTAAATCTATTATTTATTTTAGCTTTTCGTATCAATTTCACAGTTAGACACCCTGCAGTCAAACTACTGCCCAACTACAGACCAACTATGGCTATCAAAAGTAGAACCAAGCCGCAGACAACTTAGTACTTAGTAGGTATAGGTATCAATGCTCTTGCCACCAAAGACCTCACTGAAGGCGGTGCCTCCAAGCTTTGGCTTAACTCGTACCTACTGTTCAGAATAGTTTAAATCGGAACTACACCAAGAAGTTTCATAGATTACTTAACGTTTTTATCAAAGATTCTAGTAGCTTTCGTTCCGTTTCAACTATCTGATTATGATTTATTTCCTTTCCTTAAATGAAATGAAATATTACGCAAGAACCCTTTTAGGGCGTTTCTTCGAACTTATTCCAGTTTCATAAAATAACATTAAAAATAGGATATTGAATCCTTTTGTGTAGGTTAACCTAAAGGTCATAACATAAATGGGGTTCGCCAATGGGCTATTGGATATAAATTTGGAGTAGGCCATTATATGAAGCGATGTTAGAAAGGATTGTAAATCATATGAGCCATAAAGATATTTGTATGAGGTAATTTACGATAGTGCGATGACGTGTTTTAAATCTACCAAATACCGAAACGTAGTAGAAACAATAGAACACTTTTATAGGATTTTATTAATATGTCTGTAAATAAACAGACCGTGAATGTATAATATTTATGGTTGCCCGTCGACGTGAATAACTCCTACCCACATGTTAACATGAGCTGACAGAATATTAATTCGAAGGTGTGCTGCTTTCGTAATCCCTGGAAAGCCTACACCTCACTCACCTCCAAGGGAAAATGCCAAAGAGCAACTTTTAACTATTAAAAGTTGTGTCTTTGTATGGCTTTGGTACATACATTACTTTGAAGTGAACCGACAAAACCATTGAATACAAGATCCTGCCTTCGGTTTCGCACGCTCTTTTCCGAGATAGACTTTATCCTTCATAGCCATAGCCTTTGTCCTTCCTCAGGATGCCGCTTATTTCCATGCTAAATTTCATTAAGGCTTGGTATTCACCAAGCCTTAATGAAATTTAGCATCACCAATCACAAAAATCATCCGAGACTTAAAAAATAGTGTTTCAAATTCTGAAAAATAGAAATATATTACTTAATGATCTAGTCTAGTCAAATTCGCATTCAATTACAAGATCTAATGAACTTCACTCGATAGAAAAAATCCCATAGTTACCCCTTTTTTTAATGTTTTTTCAATACTATGACTAGCGAACTACTGATATCACACTTTTTTTTTGTACTCAACTAAAACACTTATTATTTCTAAACAAATTCGCAGATTTTGACTTGATAAAATGATTTTCTTATTCACCATGTTTAAATGACTACAAATAACACGAGCGCGGCGGCTTTGCAGGCGCGCGTTTTCCCTTACGCCTACTGCTGCAGGAATACCTGGCCTTAAGACCCGCCAGCCGTTTAGGCGTGAAAAGGTGTCAGACAGACAGACTGAATTACTTTCGAATTTATAATATTAGTATGGATAAGACCTGAAACAAATGTGTGGTCTGAAAACTTCCTATCTGTAATCAGTAGAAGAAATCTAGAACGGCTGTGACTGCTGTAATAAATTAACGCCAGCAAATTGCAAAGTGATCAGATTACTTTAAATTCCAGCTCAGTCTAAAGCAGTTGCTGTTTTTTGCAGCTAAGCATGAAAGTTCGTTTAAAACTACTACCATCTTTTTACTTAGGAAACTGCATAATGAACGTTAACTTTCTTAAGCTTTTAGCTTAAGTTTAGGTATTTCATCCTAATTGCTCGCAGGATATGTAGGTTAACAAAAGTTTCCTCTTTCACCATTACCTCTTTTATTAAGAGACTTCAAAGAAAATTAGCTGTTTTAGCACGGTACCTACTTATTATGTGTTTCTTTCGTAGCTTTCAACAAAACGATGATGAAGCTGGAAAAAAGTGGACTGAGCTTGAAGAATTTCACATATACGAACAAGAAGATAGCAGATGACATCTACGAAGCTATAAACTCCACGTCGTTTCTTGGCGTCTCAGTAAGTATACCTACTCATGGTAGCTCGTAACTCGCACCTACCGGATATTCATGCGATAAGCTGAGATATGGTCCATTCTCTTTAAAATTATGTCGAGCTTTACCTGGGATTTTATCGGAGATAAATACGAGTACGCATTTTTGTGGGTCTTAACTCTTTTAGCAGATCTACCCCTAAACTATTTGTTATAAATCTTATTTGTGTAGAATAGAATCCTTTTGAACCCTCGACGCAAGAAGAGAAGGGTGTTATAAGTTTAACGTGTGTGTCTGTGTATCTGTGTATCTGTCTGTGGTATTGTAGCTCCGAGAGCCGATTTTCGTTTAGTTTTTATTTTGTCATAGATAATTTTATCCCAAGTGTTCTTAGCCATGTTTCAATAAAATCTCGCAGGGAGTTCTTAAAAATTTTAATTTTGTTCTTGTTAGATAAATCCTTCTCCTAAGTACACAGCAATGCGTCACAAATTCGCAATTTATCTGAAAGAAATCAAGACTGCAGTGTTTTCATCTAACGTCCCAGTCCCCAAGGCGTAAAAATATAAACGTCGCGTCGGAAATTGTAGACATAAATTGCACGGAGGTATTGCAATCTTCCTGCACAGAGAATGGCACTTACAGAATCTCTTAAGACAATTATTGCAAACGAAATAGGACAATAATACGGAAATATTAGGCATACTGGAAGCATTCAATAAATTTTCCATGTAGGTATATTTCCATGTGGATATAGATTACTATTTTAATGTCTATTAATCCCAGTTAGGGCATAGTAATAGGAATTATTATATTCATTTCAAAAAACCTAATCTAAAGTAGTAGTTATCCATAACAGTCGCCTCGTGAGGTTCGTCTAGTTTATCATAAATATCTAAGAAAATCAATGAAAATGTTCAAGGTACGGTAAACTGAAAGAAAACTATTTGAAACTATTGAGAAAATATAGACTTAAGCTCACGAAAAGAACTTCGTCAGATATTAGTCAGATAAAACAATTTTGGAACAAAGGGAACCTATTATAGAATTTTGTGAAATGTAATGACGCAAACATATCAAAGAAAAAGCAGAAGTTATTTTAAAAATGGAATTAATTAGGTAGGTTTACGATTTCGCATTTCAAAACAAAATAAACGAGAGCAGGAATTTACTCAAAATATAAATAAAACAGAAGCCATTGAAAAATTAACTACAAAGTCATAGAATCTCTGCCAAATGAGAGCTCGCATCGCTTTAATTTTTTCGAGCTCAATACACGCTCGAAAAAATTAAAACCATTTTGAAATGTACTCAAGCACACCTTTCTTATAAATTTCATTTCTTATTCCTATTTGATTGAATTGATTGATTTTTAACCACTTCGGACCGCCGTATCTCAAAAACCCCTCTACGGATTTGGCCTCACTAAGTTACCAGCACATAACCTATCAAAGTTCACACAAATCGAATTAACGGTTGCACAGTTATGCTCGAAGTGACGATTGTACCATGCAGCCAAGTAACGCAAACTACCACTGAGATCAAGTTCGTTTCGCTCACTCCGATTAATTACTACCCAATAATACCTTACACACAAGAAAATCCAAAACACATACATTTCTAGAGCAACGACGGGGGCGTAGCGCTACGGGTTTCGTAGCACTTCATTTGACCGTAACAGTTTCGTAGCGCCCGCGCCGTCTTAGTTATTTGGATTGCTTGAAAGTACGTTAGCCTTCAGATTATTTTCAAACAAATAAATTAGCGGGGCATACATACGCGAATGAAGTAATAGCTTCATTCGCGTACTGGCTTTTGTGTGAAATAGATGACTCATCATGGTCGACAAATCATGCAAATCGAAGCCGTAGACCATTGCCCTATAAAATGTACCAGGTATTAATTTAATTTTAAGACGTTCTTTTAATAACGGCCAAAGCAAATCCTCGGTTTATACCTAATCGTGAACTGAGTTTAACTTAAGTGAGGTTTCTCTTTGGCAAACTTAGTATTAGTTTCCTACCGAGATGAAAAGAAGCCTTTAAAAATACTATAAAGTTTTTCATCGATTTTCGTTCGATCATAAGTCGTTTGTCGGTTTATTTCACACAATTTTCTAGTAGCTATAAATTGATACATTAGTGATACACTGGTGGCGATAGCAAATTGGTTATGCATATTTGATGATTCTGAGGTCTCTGAGGTAAAAGCATTCTGTCAAAATAAACTAGTTCTCTATTTGCCCATATTAGGGACTGTATACATACGTGAAGGTAATATTGAGTTATGGTATCTCTCAAAGGAATACCTACACAGCGGTTTAATCATTTCACAAGGGCCCGTGCACACCGGACCATAGGTCACAACCACATTAATGTTATATTCAAAGTAACACTCCATGAATGTTGGTGTTCTTCCAACACAAATAAGGTTCGTAGTTAACCCGCTTACATTCGTAATGAATCCATGAACTAGCCTTTCGCGCAGATTATAAGCCACCAAAGGTCGTCATAATAATGGCTATTTACACTTAGCCCCTTGTAGTTTTCAATTAACGGTTAGTAATTTCATGCAAAGTGGCATTTTAAATCTACTCGTACATAATAGAATACAAAAATGCTCTATTGTATACCAAATCGACAACATTACATAAGACAAGTACAATGGGCGGCCTTATCGCTTAAGAGCGAGCATACGGGTGGAGTATAAAGCTTGCCTGGTAGACCAGGCAAGCTTTATACTCCACCCGTATGCTCCACATCACACGTATCAACAGTTTCAACAGAAAACTACACAAAATCATACCAAGTTGCCTTTTTTCGTTAATTAAGCAGAACCACGTACAAATAAGCTCCTATACACATGAAGGAAATTCCAAATAATATGATGATGTATAGACCTAGAAACTAAAGTAAATAATAGATGGTAAATACAGAGATTATGGTAAATGCTAGGTGCCCGTTTCGTTATCAATGATTTCATGACATCTGTATTGTATGTACATAATATATCTTGTATTTGCCAACCGTTGCCGTAGATTATGTTTTTTTTATTGTTATATTTTTGATTGTTTTGTGTCTTATGTGTTATCTTCCGTGACGTCATCAAACGGCTCTGTCGGAAGACCAGCGTTGGTTGTAACGTGTTTACAACTAGCTCATGCTGAGATAGAGACGTTTTGTGATTCTAATAGACAGAAGCATTATCTTTTATTTTATTTTGAAATCATGTTTGTTTTTGTTGATTGAGTTACGTATAAAATATTTTCTTTCTCATTCTTATTCTCACAAAGCCTCGACACTATTAAGCAAGGTCTCAGCAAGGTATAATGCGTGCCACTACCCTAAGACAATAAGGTTTTACCTCAATGTATATATAACATCATTGCCCTAAGACGTGTAGTTAGCAAGTAATTAGTGTGTAAACGCCCCACTGATTTGAGTAATCAGTATCAGAATTACTTATTATTCTGCTAATTGAACCTAATTAACGACGTTAGCGTACCATTGATCTATTAGAGAAGATAAGATAATATTAGCAGTACTAAGCAAGTACTAAGATTTTATTTATTTGACCCTAATTTGCGGCATAGTAAGAAATTACAATCTGAATAATTTTGTTTATTTATATATTGCATTCATGCCCATTACCAAGGTTTTACAATTTTTAGGTAGAATCTCCATGTAACTTGTAAGAGCGTTGCTACATTCTTTTCTTAGGTATAAAAGTAAATGTTTTTTATTATTATTCCTCATATAAATTTGCTAGTTAAGATATAAAAAAAAACACAATTCGTCATCTATAAGTAAGTTTATTATAATTATTATGTCAGAAATATTAAAATTTAATTAAAAAGTATGTCAGAAAAACAATTCAAATTTAAGCATAATGTCAATGGTAAATATAGATTGTAAATGTCAGAAGGATAATTAAAGTAAAAAGGGATGATTAACCCACTTATTTCACGCATTACAATATTTTTCAACACACTTGCTCATAAAGTGGCTCTATGGTCACCGCAATGAGGCACAGAATGACACCCATAATCAAACTGTGACTTTTTCATTGCTATCAAATCACTAGTGAGTTATAGATTTTTTTTTTAATATTATTGGTTGAGTTGCTTTGTTCTTAAAAAAGTTTTTATTCAAAAAAAGTTCGTGTTCAATAGAACAAATAAATTAATGTTCCTATTGCTTGCTCATTTCATGCAACTTCTTATTTAAATAGATAATTTTAACTCGTACGTGTTTAATAATAAAACTTTCACTCAAACATAACTTTTATTTTCTCTGTAATAAAAAGAGTTTTTATTGATATTTTATTCACAAGTGTCTTGAAAAACGTCGTATGATACACGTGTGTATTGATGATTACCGTCCTCGGCTCTCTTGTTACACACTAGTACCATAATGCACTAAAAATCAATCTTCTAAATAAATAACTGTCATAAGATAGTAATATTTCTAAATTGCTACCTGTACAGGTGATATTATATCATTTTTATGTACCTCGTCTCAAAAAAATATTGTCCAGTTTTTCAATTATTGAATAAACAACTAATTAGTTCTTGTTTTCAGACTATACACTTATACTCATTGTCTAAGATGTCTTGATAATTACAATGCGTAGATGAACACACCTGATCTTGAGTGGTTTAATCAAAAACTCATTGCATATAACCATCGCCTATACTTCAAACTATCCATTAACCATATTCATAATTTTCGCAGGGTCTAGTAGCATTCTCCTCGCAAGGAGACAGGATAGCACTCACCCAGATAGAACAGCTGACTGACAACCACTACGTGAAACTTGGTTACTACGACACGCAAGCTGACAACCTCACCTGGCTCGACCGGGAGCGATGGGTTGGTAAGTAGAAGGCTTAGAGGACATATAAAAGATTCGTCAGAAATATGGCTTGCTAGGGTCGTGCCAATGCGGCAGTTGGTTGATTTTCTGATCGATTTTTTAGATCATGAAAATAGGGTCGGAATCCGATATCCATTTTTTTAGTACTTGTACCGATCCAAGATGTCACTGTCACTGATAGAGACGGGGTGACACTCGAAAAGAAGTTGAGGGGAATTGGGTGGAAGGATATTTTGATTTATTTGAAAAGGAGAATTTATAATATGTTAAACACTCCAAAAACGGTACAAGGCAATGTTTTACGGTAAACTGATTATCATTAAAGTAATGTATTACTTGAGGTTGGTGTTTGAACTGATCCTGATAAAAAATAATTTCCCGAATAAAACATATTCAATCACACTAAGTGGCAATGTAACATTAATGCATACGAAACACTCGCAGCCTGAATTTCGTTGTTGGTACTAAACTAGATAACAGAACGAACTGTCAGTGGCCCCGCATCACCTAATACCGTGTTTGTTACGTATAAAATTAATTATGCAAATGTAGAAATGTAATAAAACTCGTTGCACGTATTCACGCGACGACAGCAATACGTTTGAATGTAGCTATTCATTTGAATTTGCACAAACATTCTGATAAAAACTCGTAGTAAAATGTCAAATGTGCGGAATCTCATATTTTGTGTTTGAGCAAACTTTTCAGATGGAAAAATTGTAGCGAGTGCAATGGTAGACGATTCTTTCCACTCGTACTCGCTTACAGCTCTTCAAATGTAAAAATTTCACGTCAACGCGACCGAGTTTAACCAGCTTTTATAGCTTGTGTAAATAGCGAGGCAATTTCATATCTCTCAGGCGGCAGTGCAATAAAAATGTAAGCACCTACTTGATTATTTTGTAATCTAAGTACAGAATTGTGGACGACCTTACGTGCTGAGTGTTACTTTAGATACTCATGGTTTTGTTACTAACATCAAATTACGCTTTTGCACGTGCAACTAACAATCGGTGTTCTTTGCCGGCAACAATGGATAATTTGTAATGTTCTTCTAAAGCTGTACTTAGTTGAGCGTTGGCCAAACAATAAAAGTATCTACTGTAACTGTACAAAGCGAGTACGTAATGTATCTCCCTCTGTACGTAGGTACATTAACAGTATAAGAGTACGTAGAGACCGTTCTAAGACATACATAGGTAGTAAAGCGATTCCAATAGCCGCAAGTTTTCTTTGTGAAAATTTTGTAGTACGCTCAGGGCACGTGACGTACTATCCAAAAGTTTGTGTGCCCATCGCTCGCTGTAAAGGTTATCGATACGTTAGGTACGTTCACGATAAAATTCATAATTTTGTCAAATTGTTCGATAGAAAACTTTTATCTGAAACAATATTTCACGTCGGAAACAACGTAAAGATTTATCTGATTCATTTATTTTCGAATCGGCTATTAATCATAAAGTATCTTCGATTCGTTTCGAAAATAAACCATGGATATAAATCCATTGTTGCGCAACACTACATTTGCCAGCCCAGACTTCGATTATTTTACGAGTATTTTATGATCTTTGCAAGCGCCTGACCCTGACACGAATCGACTGAAAGAATGTTTGATCTTTTATGCAAAAGCCAATTTCTCGTAAAATTTCTAATTTCCTTAAATCGAAACACAACGTCTTATCACTTTGACTTGTTCAAAATCGCTATCCATTTTATTTTGCAGGTGGAAAAGTCCCTCCTGATCGAACAGTGATCGTGAGAGAGCTTCGTACTGTATCATTGCCGTTATTTGCTTGCATGACGGCTCTCTGCATAGCTGGGATCCTGGCAGCCATAGGCCTCGTCATCTTCAATATCGTTCACAGGAGAAGAAGGTAACTCCTCATACTTTGATTTCCAAGCTATTGGTAAAGTTCATGTTGTTTTTGGCCTACCACAACCCTTTAACAATACATATCCACTGTTAAACCGGGACACATACGAACCGTCTACGTAACTAAAAGAAAACGTTAGCGCTGTGATAATAGTGACATAGGTCTTCTACTTTGACAGTAGAAAAACCCCTTTGCAAACGCAATCGAGTAAAAAAGTCACGAAAATACGTTATATGTCAAGCGCCCCGCATCAATGTCAAATACGTCCTTTGCTGATAAGAGAAGTTGGGGCGCATCTCCATTTCGACAGGGGCTGTAAAACACATCGACCGACTAAAAGTAATCGTAAGCGTCGCACGCTTACCATCGATAAAGCTGAAATTTCAATTCCAGAAAAATAAAGCAGATACCAAAAATAAAACTGTGAAATTTAACACAATCAGCGCAGAATAGGTACTTTAGCGTTTGACTTCAACAGCAGGAATTTTGGAATACATTCTCTGAATAGCACGTAGAGCAGCAAAAGAACCTATCGATTTATTCGTACAGCCGAGATTTTTGACAATCTCCATCGTTCCAATAGCTGTTTCTCAAACAGGAACTTTTGTATGCGAAGCGGACAATTTTGCGTCCGGAATCGTAGGTAAAACCTGACGTGGGCTCCCAAATCGAAAGTTTCCCTTTGTATCTTTTATTTTCGTAGGAAGTTAAAGTTCTTTTCAGCGTTTTCGACCCTCGGCTAAATGTAAAGCGGCTCTTGGAAACAACAATAGGTTAGTGATATTATGTTCTCGCGATACGAAACCGTTGAACGAAACATTGTTGAGTGAAACTTTGTTTCCGTTTTTATTGCGTGAACAGTGGCGCCGTTAACCTCTGGCATTAGCTGATCTGGTAATATTTTAGCGTTCCGTACTCATACTATGAAAATGAACTCACTCCAGTATTTTGTCAGTGTCGAGATGGAACTAGAGACGTGGGCCTGGGACTCAATTGTTTCAATTGTAAAATATCTCTTCGTATTGTTTGATTCTAATTTTCTTTTTTAAAAAACTTAGCAAATTATTGGATTCTAGATGAATGATCTTTATTTCACAGTCCTTAATCCCGCAGGTTAATGCACTTTACTTCATTAATGCTATCATCGTTGCATAAAGTGAACCGACTGTTAAACAAATATTTTACAAATTACTCCATACACTTGCGCCTTCCCATCTGTCGAGGACATCCGTGAGGGTGGGTGCGGCGGCACATTTGGCCGAAGATCTCAAGAGGCGCAAATATGCAGGTCTCGACAGAGCCTATACATTCAGTCGCCTTGGAGTCGAGACCCTAGGTCCGTGGGGTACCGAGGCTCCTCGGGTTTCTAAAAAATTATCTGAGCGTCTGGTCGAAGCGACGCGTGACCCGAGAGCTGAGTATCTGGCGCAGCGCATCAGCATTGCCATACAGCGGGGCAATGCAGCCAGCGTTCTGGGGACGCTTCCGACTGGTATTGAAATGGATCAGTTGAGCTACATGTATAGATTGTTTGCAACTGTCTGCTTAGTTGTTTCGATTGGAAATACTAGTTCTAATTGATTTCTATTACTTGATTGTTATTTTCTTTGTGAATAAAGATTAGGTACTGCATTTTAATTGCTACCGAACTATGATAAAGCCTGTTCGATACGCTCTTGGCATATTCATTTTGTTAGTTTTATGATCGACTAGCAATCAACAGCGCTTGCTGTGTAGCTGCAATAAAGAATGTTTGCCAACTTTAGGAAAAACCGCTCTCATTCGAACGTAAATATTTAAGTAAGCAAATATGTTTTGCGAAAATATTCCTAGTATTCAGTAGGATTTACTCCCTATTTTGGTTAGATGGAAATGTTCTATTTAGATCCATCTCAACAGTTTACGCTTAGTATCACGAATTTAACGAAATACGAGACATCCAACTCAAATACGTAGAATAAGACGTTTGAAACTATCTAAATAGCAGTTGCTCGGTTTAGGAATAACTCGCATCGTTCGTATTACGTTTGTGGATACTTATTATACTAATTCGACGAATATGATCAAGATCAGCAGAAGAACTAAGTTTTTAAATAATTATAACGCTTTGTAAGTGACATAATGCCTTCATTAACAAACAAAATTACTATCAAATTATAAAAAAATAGAAGTAGTATTTACAATTGAAACTATTGAGCTAACGTCAGACTGTTGCAAACAATTTATAGGTAGCTCAACTGATCCTTATCAATATCAGTCGGAAGCTTCCCCAAGTGACTTTGTATGTAAGTTATGTCTATTTCTTAGGAGAAACATTTATTTTACTAAAAAGTAGGCTATTCCATATTTTTCTAGTGTGTCGATTAAGTTGTTGCCTATTAATTGCGTTACCGTTACGATCGAAAAAGATATATTCTGCTGGTTCCACCTCTGATTTCTGCAAAGGACGGCAAAATAATTAGTAATGTAAGAATAATAACTTAGCTTCTTAGTTAGTTTTAGTAAACTGATAATAGTACATTTTACACCTAGGCGAGAAAGTCATCGATTCCTACCGAGTGTGTCGTTTTGGGCCCGAGGCGCAGCCGAGGGCCTTAAAACACACGAGGTAGGAATCGCACTTTCTGCCGAGTGATAAATAGTGCTTTATACTACACCTTCGAGGAAAATAAAAAGCAGAATTAATTATTAATTGAAATTTAGAAGAACTTACCGCGCCCAATGATGTTGGTAAAACCTCATTGACCGCGCCAGCCTTTGGGTTCTTTTTTCAAAATATTGTTCGGAAATTAGAGGAGGCCTAATGAACTTGGAGTAAAAACTTTTTGTCGTTTGACCGAACGAAAATTAAAAAAGGAAAAAACGACACACTCGGTAGGAATTGATCACTTTCTCGCCTTGGTGTAAAATGCACTATTATTGGGTACACACACAAACGCACAGGAAAAGTTACAAAGACCAGTAACATAACAGTATTTATTTTATTTTATTTTTATTGATAAAACAATATATTAGTATATATATTAGGTAGGTAGGTAAGCAGGTACACAATCATAAATTGATAACACACAGTGAGTTGTAATAATACTTCAATGATAACACATGAATATTATTATTATTAAATTGCTTTTTCAATACATAAAACTAAAGCTGAACATTTCGCAACAGGGTTATTCTCTGGTCACACCCCGCTTGCAACACGGTGATGCTATGCGGCTGCTGTGTCTGCCTTGCGGCCGCGGTGGCTCTCGGGGTTGACGGCAGATGGGTGCAAGCCGCGTCTTTCCCCGGGCTATGCGCGGCCCGGGCTTGGCTGCTGGCGACAGGATTCTCTATGGCCTACGGAGCGATGTTCACTAAAGTATGGAGGGTACATCGGCATACCACGAAGCCAAAAGCTGAGCCGAAGGCATCGTCGAAAGGGGTGAGTTGTCAAAATATTTAGTTGATATGATAACTTTCGTTAAGTAACACTCAATTTTATTTTACGAATTTTAGGAAAACTTTCAGCTATGATTTATAATAAGGTCTTTGCTTAAGATAACATGCATGATATGCTACTGAGGGCTATTTACAAGTTTCCACATACATTTACAAAAAAACTAAGCTAAAATTAATAGACGTCGATTTATGGAAAGTATATATACAGGGTATGTTACTTAGCTACAAACAATTAGATAAGACACAAAAAGTTTAATTAAATTAGAAAAAGGTTATTAAAAAATACAATCTATCTAACACACAGTTAATGGGCTAATTAGAAAATATTATAATCCTTAGTGTAGTCGTTGTCCAAAATGAATTTATCATTAAAATCCGCTATAATTACTCAGATATCAATATGGACATTTTCTTTTGTTGAAGAGTTGAAAGAATTACGTATTTTTAAGAAATGAATTACCAACATTTATTATCAGTGTACATCGTTCGTCTGAGACGATATTGTAGTAGATAGAACTTATTGAACTTTCCCGTTTCGCTAACATTATTTAAGACTAGCTTCGATCCGCGGATTCACACACGTTTTTCCAGGATTAAATTACATTTTTAGTTAAACCAAGTCTTGAACTAGATCTATGCATAATTTCAGCCTGATCTGATGGTAATTTTGGCAGGAAGAGGTAACAAATATACATACTTTCATTATAATTTTCGTGTGATTTGAGGAAGGTATTATTTATAAGCTTTTCTATAGCTAAAGTTTCCTCGGTTAAAACATCAATCTATTCATAACAGAAGGTAGGTTCTACGAACAACATCGATGCTTTGTTTGACGCAAGTTGAAATAAAATCGTACATAAATATTTGAGTGCGTCGTTTCCAGTTGCGATATTCAATACTGGAAATATGAGTTTTGGCGCTTAGGTACCAACGTTTTATTTTCCGTTTTCCATATTTGACTTACACATGCACAAAATTTTATGTTTTATCACCGTAACATTCCTACTGAGTTTTACTACTGTTTTTGTCGTAGCGGGTGTAAATCGACAGTACTGAAAAGTTTCGTTCAACTAACGCCCGAAATTGTTTTTTATCAATCCATGGATCAATTCCATTATCAAAATGCCGATCGGAAAAATGACCCGTGCGTGCTGAAGCATTGTTTATTGAAATTGGACGTTAGATATGGGCAGCTCCAAAACTAGGCTAAACATAGTAAAGTGACTGTCCCGTAGCTGTCTTCAAGGAAAGATCCTTTCATCCATTCAAAGGAACGAGCTTTGTTCTTGTTAGAGACCCCTTTACTTTCTGTTGTATACGAGTATAAAAGGAAATTATATTACATCTAAAGGCTTCTTGTGTACCCTCATCAGTCAGAAATTGACTTAAGTATTCTAGGAAATTTAATAGTCAAGCTCACTGTCGCCATTCCTAGCCTTAATATAGACGTTACGAGGATAATAATAATAAAAAAATTATTCAAAATAACTTACGACTAAGGTGTTGCAGGACCGTGTGGAGTGGCACAAAAGTTTGGAGACCTATACCCAGCAGTGGGTGAAGTCGGGTTGCGGATGATGATGATGAAGGTGTTACAATAGAGAAAATCACACTAATATTATAAATGCGAAAGTTTGGACGGATGGATGGATGGGTGAATGTTTGTTACCTCTTCACGCCAAAACTGCTGAACGGATCGGGCTGAAATTTTGCATTGGCTACTTTTTATCCCATAAATCAGTTCCCATAGGATAAAAATCACCTTTAAACGTTTCTAAGAAACAACGCGTGCGAAGCCGCGGGCAGAAGCTAGTAATATCATATATTCTAATGGTATGAAATAAAGCAAGTGCCTGAACTAGGTTAAACCTACCTAGGGATGAAATGCTGGTGTTCTTCCAACACAAACTAGGTTCGTAGTTAACCCGCTTACATTCATAATGAATTCGTCAAACTACGAAAGTTTTTATAGTAAAAGAGGTTAAACCTGTTTCTCAGGCAGAAAGTGCTTATAAGGAATAAAATAATAATCACATCAATAAGTAGATAGTCATTATAATATAATATATTAACAAAGCAATGGTGCAAATTACTGAAATAACTTACTTGCTAACTATGCTAAACTAGTTTTAATAATAAAAATGCTTACTACAAAATTATAGCCCAGTTAGATATACGATAACCATGGAATGTTTACAGAGACTACACTAAACTCGAAGTAACTACACTAACTAAGAATTTAAATCCAAAAACGAGACACTGTAAAATTTATGTTCAACAACGTCATATAAGCCTAGAAGAAGAAGAAGCATAGAAGCCGTGGCCACTCATACTCATTTATTTGCCGTAGGAGCACAAGGCACACTTGGAAGTCAGTTTAAATATAAATGGGTTACAATATATGATGCTTAAGTTATAATTCAAAGCCATAGAAAAGACAAGACAGAAAATAGCCGAGGAACTTAGGAATATAGGTTTAAACATAAATAA
Source organism: Eupithecia subumbrata (assembly GCA_949316285.1). NCBI lineage: Eukaryota > Metazoa > Arthropoda > Insecta > Lepidoptera > Geometridae > Eupithecia > Eupithecia subumbrata. The sequence continues at coordinate 2,865,876 of OX438648.1, forward strand.
GTAAATTGATAAATAGATCAGCTGTAAATGGGCATCGTTAGAGTCATGTAAACAAAATACCTAATAATAATTATAAATTCACGATGCTCTGCGCTGCGGGGTATAGGCCTCGTTTTACACTAAGTCTGACCACTTAAACACTTACAGTCTTATGTATTTTTTGATACCGACGAATTTATACATATACGTAGGTACCTAGTTGATAATGTAAATTAAATGTTTCGTCTTGTTTTTTACCATCAGAAAGGACTTCACGGTTGGAAACTATTCACAATGGTCGGCGGTCTACTAGTGCTAGACGTGACTCTGCTATCAGCGTGGCAGATCCGCGATCCTCTTCAGCGGAAGGTGGAAACCTTCCCATTGGAAGCTCCCAGTCAGAACGATGATGATGTACATATTAGACCTGAACTGGAGCACTGTGAGAGCGAACACAATACCATTTGGCTTGGTAAGTCTATTTGCATCCCTTATTTATGTTCTGATATTCTAGTTGCTTCTTCAGGACTTTCACAAATCCCTACATGTCGTCATTGCGGAAGGATAGAACAGGAATAAATGACAATCACCAGGGTCTTTTTCATGAAGACCAGATTATGGTGGCTCAGAAGACTGATGATCAATAACTAATCTTGTTAATTGTCTAGTAAATTCGGAATCTAAATTCTAGCTCATTTTATTTCTTTTGTTACCATAATCTTAATGCGGCTTCATTGTATCTATACGTAAAGTCTTTTCATTTTGCCCCGAGCAATATTAGAATCCACCGCATTTTTAAAAGGAAACCGGTATGAACTGTTGGCTTAGTGATATTGGATTGCATTCGCCGCTCACGATGAGTACACCTCGGCGGTGGATTGGCACAAACGGAATATCAAATTATGTTTACGGGAATTGGACCAAAATGTATTAAATATGGCCGTGTATATGGCATCATCATCGTTTTTTAGTCCTTTTCTTACTTAGGTCGGCACAACATGTGTTTTCCAACTTTTATCAGCTGTCATCTGAACACTCGCTTATTCTTAAATATGTCACCTCTCACACGATCCATCCGTCTTTTGTTTGGGCTACTACTAGCGGTAATTACTTAGCTAATCTTGTATCAAACAATTACTAGAGCAAAATCACTTGTAGATTCAGTTGCTGAAAGTCAATTAATTAAACATTGAAGTGAAGATCATTACCATTAGCATAACATTATTCTGTTTGGGTAGTTTAATTACCGTATGTGTCTTGGCGTGACAAGCCACGCACACTACTTGTATTGTAGCGATATTTCGAAGTGTAAACCTGTTCTGCCCATTCATCAGCTTAGAGCTGTAACTCAATGCTGCAATGCAGTAGCATCAATGATGTCTGTTGAGCTGCAATGCCATTAGACCCTAATGAGTTTACCCTCCCGACTGTGAGCTATGCGGCCCCTAGATTTATATGAAACAGGCATTATACAGGATGGTACAAACGAACGTTATCTAGAGGGCCGAAATATTCAGAATAGCAAATGTTACTGAAAGGAAACATTCCTTTATTTTCAAAAATAAGTAAAACTTCATTCATTCGGCCGGTGTCAAATTGTCAAAATTAAACTACAGATTACCTAAACCAGTGATAAAATAATGGAAAGGAATGTTTCCATTCAGTAAAATTTGCTATATTGTATATTTTGGATATCCCTCCAGGTAACGTTCGTTTGTACTAACTACCCTGTATAGGCTGATAGATACATAGGCTGATTTCTTTCACAAATGTTTGATCAACTCGGCAAATGATGGAAATATTTGTCCAGAATATTGGTAAATATTAATTTTGCATGAATGAACAAGATAATTGGATATGATTCAATCAAACGTTAACTTTATTCAAGTAGCTATTTGTCATCTCAAACATCAAAATACGAAAATAAATAGTACCTATGTCGCCCCTGGATCGTAGAATCAGGAAGTTTGTAGAATGGCTAGGTGGATTACAAAACAAACGCTGTATGATGAAAATCTATTTTATTTCATTCAACGAAATGGCCAACGCCCGAAAACTCAAATGAATATTCGGGCGTTTGCGTGTGTAAAATTTGAGCAAGTCTCAAGTCGCGATTTTTTGATAGTGTTCATTATAAGTCTGTCAAAAATTGGTCACTTGAGACGTGTAAAATCTGAGTTGCGTTTGAGTATTCGGAGGTTAGTGACATGTTTATCATTCAAAACTCGGCATAGGCAATCATCTGAATAGTGCCGTTTTGCAATCCGCCTAGCCATTTTACAAACCGACTGATTTTAAGATCCGACGGCGATATCCACATTGCTAGCGCATCGCCCGTTTCTTTTCCGAATATGGTTAGATAGATACTCGTAGTTTTAGATTCGGACGAGATACCCTAACCCAATTAATGCAGTCTAATAGATACCTGTAGGTAGTTTACACAAGGACAACAAGGAAGGAATCAAAAGCCCAAAATTACCCAGTTTCAGACTAGTGTCTTAGACAGTTCGCAACCCCATTTAGTAACTACCACTTGCTCTTACCTCAAACCAAAGTTTCTCTAAAGTAATAACAATCGTATAGCCCGCTAGGGACGGCAGGTGGTGTGCTCTGGACGATATAACAGCTTTAATAACTTACCCGGGTGAACGAACACACAAGCAATCAGTGCCTTGAGAAAATCTCTAACATTTAATAATACAGCCTTATTACTTTAGGACTAAATAATGGTGGAACATAATTTCGTTTATCTTGAGTGGGCGAGCGGATTTAGTTTAAAAATAAGCTGTCTAGAGTTTAAGGTACCATATAGAGGAATTCTTTGACTCCAGTAGTAGGTAAGCCAAGCACAGTGATTGTTGTCTAGGTAGAATAGACGAAAGTGACATCACATCGCCATACATTGCGTAAATTATTGAAGTGTTGTAGGAATGAATTTTCAAATATATTGCGCATTTAATGATCACTGTACTTTGCCTACAGTCTCCGAATGGATAGTGTAGACAGGCAATCCATAATGCTAAAATTTAATTCTTTTTTTACCTATAATAAATCACTGTTCGATGCTCTTTTGTTTGTCGACGGTTCTGCGTTTATAAGGCGCGCCCTGCACCACATTTCCTTTTGAGGGGCGGGAACCATATGCATTCAGAAAACCATAATATAAAACTCACAGCTTGAAACTATTTTAACATTTTAAATCAGCTCAAATAGGATAATGTTTCCCATTTCCTTGAACACACTTACTTGGTTCATAAAAGTTCCATAAAATAACATTATTCCATCATGACGTAACTTGGCTACTTGAAAAGCGGGTGTTTTGCTTGGTGCAAGAGGAAAACATAATTTCACTCAGCTCGTAACGTGTATGATAACATTATACAACTCGCTAACTGATTAGAGCATGGCATTGTAATATGGATAATAACCCAGGCCTTGAATATCTGATCACTTTAAGTAGAACGTAGCACGCTATTCGCAAATTTTGTCCGACATTTTATGGAAGACATTAATTGCTCGAAGCAGAGTGGTGCCTAGAGTGACTAGCCTAAACCTACCTGCGTAAATACGAAAAAATCCTCAAAAAGTTTGTACAAAATAAGAGTAGCTGATTCAAAAGTACTAGGTAATAAGTTTTCGTAACGTTTTCAGCCAATTTTCAAACCACTAAGCTTCCTTTGTAGACGTAAAAATTTAAGTCAGGGTCCATGCTATCTAAAACAGTAAATTCCATTTAAAATCTTTTCAACTCCACCGCGACTCATTTGGGCGCTTAACTTTGTCAACAAAATTTTAACTTTTTTATAAAAGTCGTTATTAACATCTGTTTCCTTTGTTATGTAATTTAAAAGTTTATTTTGTTTTCATGAGATTCCCCACTTCAAAGAGTTGAAATGTAAATTACGAAAAAAAGTTACGTTTGCCTCTCCCGGTTCATATTTCATAAACGCAATTAATTCCATTTTCTCTTTCATTCTCACAAAGTAGACCTATGATTGTTCAAAAATAAAACATGGCATTGGATATAGCAAACAATATGAGAACCTATAGAGTAACAAAACCTATAACAATGTATGCTGAATTTGTTATAATTCTGTAGTTTTGATAATTTTTCATAAAACCGCAAAATTGAGAGAAAACATAATTTGACTTTGCGCTTTGTTGTGACGACGTAAGTGAATTTGTAGTACCTAATGAATATTTTATGTACCTTATTTATTCATATCTCAGAGTCTAGGATCAAAAATTTTACCTAACGCTAATTCGAATAATAATTCGCTTTATAGGTACGAATAATTTTAATATTTGCCGTTAACCATAATGAATACTTACTAGCGCCTACTCCATATTATAACAACTTTTACAACTCGTTAATAGAAAAACCTACCCACATTCAACGGTTTCCTGATTTTCAGAAGCAATATTAAATTTTGTAAACGGAAGTTCAACATTATCCATGACATGGTTTCGAAAATAATTGAGTTTAACGAACATGCAATTATGGTTCACGAAACTCCCAACGTTACACGTATGACACGTTGATTGGCAGCTCTCAAAATACTTTTAAACATTGTTCCCAATGAAGGTATTATTGTAAACAAACATTTTTTCTTCTTACTTTTAAAAATCTGTCAATTATAAGCTATCAAAAAATAGTTGAACTTTAAATTTACAATTAAAGAATAGAAATAAATTAGAACCAGTACGAGACACTTAAAGTTGAAAGAGAAAAAGTTAGAGGGTGTATTTACAGACAGAAGCAAGATGTACTCGATTTAATACTTTATTGTAAACAAACGAAGTTAAATGATGTTGTTTACTAATTCTAAATGTTACTAATACGTCACAGATATTATAATACTATAATAAACTCCGTTGACTCATTTCTAAATCATAAATATAAACTATAACTTTTTGGATGCCTGAGTAAAAAAACATATTGACCGAGTTATTAGGACAATTGTTTTGATTCTTGTAGCTGACATTGCATATATTTTCTGCCTTCTATTTTTCTAGCTATAAATAAATTATGTACCTACCTACTTATTTTATTAATCTTTAGATAAATTTCTGCACCCTTACATGTCCTTACCTCTAAGATAATTACCACCTAAGCTAAAACTTTGTAATATATATGTTTGCAATAAATAAATCTGAATGTGAATTAATTTTGTTTCAGGTGTTCTATACGGATACAAAGGATTAGTCCTAGTCTTCGGCCTATTCCTCGCATACGAGACTAGATCTATCAAAGTGAGGTCAATTAATGACTCCCGTTACGTAGGAATGAGTATCTACAACGTGGTGGTGTTGTGTTTGATCACGGCGCCCGTAACGCTGGTGATCGCGAGCCAGCAGGATGCGGCGTTCGCGTTCGTCTCGCTCGCCATCGTCTTCTGTTGCTTCTTGAGTATGGCGCTTATCTTCGTCCCAAAGGTGAGTGGCATGAAAAAAGTTATATCCTCTGAAGTACTTTATTTTTCTGTAGTTCCTTTATTAGGTGTCTGTATTTTAGGATGCAAGAAGGTAGGTTTGAATTTACCAAAATAATACTTCCTGCTAATTAAGGATATTGTATTGGTTTATTTATGAAACTCCCTGGAAACCGAAATTGAATCGGCAATTTCAACTTCCGTAATAAATATTTGATTTCCTCCCTAAATTGAGACGCTGAAAACGGATTTTCTCCGAAAACTAGTGCCTATTTCGCTGCTTTCCAATTAGCTTTCGTTGAATCTGGGCTAACAAACCTAAATTCATCTTACGCGGAGATTGCTTTAAATCTGTCTTAAACATTAAGATTTATTGGTCCTCAACGTCGGTGGGTGGACAAAAGGATAACACGCAATATATCAATCTGACAGACAAATGAATAAGAATGAGTCAATTTGTCTGAATCGATAAAATCCATCGAGTTTTCCGCGAGTAGGTCTAAATAGCGTGCGGGTAATATTTAGATGGAGTAAAGACGAATTAAGCGTTCCCTTTCCCGTCATTGCCACTCATGCTGAATTTGCTTGTTATTTTGACTTAGGGGCTTCACATCTTACCTGAGAAATGCTTAACTTATTCGATGGTAACACAACCTGGTAGTTACTAGGCCCGTCGGCGACGATTTAGTTCTTTTCGTAACATGACGCCTCCGTGTTCAATTTAGCAAGATTATCAATCGCCAATGAAAGGCGTCGCTATAACCTAACTGGACATTTCTAGAATACTGGAATACTTGGTTAAATGATCAGCATTAAGCAGAAGCGACTTAGCAAAAGTCCCACCTGAGCTCGAAGCTCATCTGGCTGAAGCTTGAATTATTTATTTGAACATGACGTTTGCTTTTCTGTTTCACAGTTTAACCTTTTGCCTCAGTTTTGGTTAAGCTTCGTGAACGAAAATATGACCATGAACTCTAAACAAATTAAGATAACATGGCTGTGTTTTTTCGAGATTAGCTTAACTTGATCTAATGTAAAAATTATATTATAGCAAAGAAACTTAGCCATTTTTGGTTTAAATCTCTTATAAAGTTGAGTATCTCAAAAATTCTTGCCTTTGGGCTTCTTAAATAATAATTGTGTTTCGACCAAGAGTCAGCAACTTTGTTTTAAAAGATAAGTTAGTGCAAATCGCTCTCCAAAGAGTTTTACGAAAACTTGAGGGTCTTAAATATTTAGGCACGACGTCACTCAACATTTTTATTTAATTATGATAAAACGCGATTCTTAATAGTTAATTACGCCATGCTAGCTTTCATTCGCGTTAAATCATATTTTATCTATTCCATATAAATAAATAATGCTGGACAATTCACACAGCATTATCTAGCCCCAAGGTAAAATAAAATGATAGTAGTTAAAATGTTAGATATAATTGTTGCATGGAAAGATTCTGTATTATTATCTAGGGACTCTGAATATTCCTACTTACTACAACATCCCCTAAGTTAAAACTAACATTTTTCAGGTAGTAACACTGAATTTATCGTCCAATAGATTTTTCTTAATAATGCACCTATTCGTTTATTTCTAGTTTACCCTACATAGTAAAACCGAAACCACCCCATTCCACTCTTAGCCTCACCTACTTTCACGGTGTATTTAGAAAGCAGTTCTATATAGGATATAGAGACACGTATATTTTTAGCAATTAATGGGCTGTGGAGAGTCCTCGATACATCCCCTATTTGTATGGCTTATAGCTCTCAGGTGATTAATGATCAATCTTCGTTTACAAAGGTGATCAAAGTAATCCACCACTTACCCAAGGGGGGGAAGTGGGGATTTATACGATGAGCTTCGTATATTTACATAATGCTTTGGCCCATTAATGAGAAGTAATTATGATTATGTATGTATAAACCAAGTTTAATTTTATTACCAATTAAAGTTAATTACCATTATCGAATTGGCACATATTGTGTAGTCAAGGTGGCACTATGGTTTTTTTCATACATTTGGGATATACTTTGTCACTTGGTTCATGATAGTACTTAGCTACAAGCTTCTGCCCGCGTCTTCGCGCTCTTTTTTTCGATAAAGACTATAAGACTGACCACCGGTTGCTCGAATGCAGATCAAACTAATCAATCGTCAAGCCTCTTTTAAACAAAATTTTGTGGATCAATATGTCAAATCATAAAAAAAATCAAGCCCTATCTATCGCTATACAGGGTGTGTCGTAAGAAGTGGTCAGGTTTTACCTACGACACAAATGGCAGTTAGCATTTGCAGCACACGCATATTCAAGAATGCTTTAACAAAGTCAGATTGAGAAAATTCCTTGATTAGTAACCTTAGCATCGAAAAGAATGGATATGGTAGAAAACAACTTTTTTGAAAAGATCCAATAACTCGAAAGCCGTGAGACTTATACTGGGTGCAATTTTTTATATTCAGAACGCATCTGATGCCGCCTACAGGTAAAGTATGGACCACTCTTTACGCCACAACCTGTATAAGACTTGAACTCTTTGCATAGGTATTTTATTTTTGCGCTTGTCGTACCACTTGAGCGTTGAGATCTGAGGCATAGTATTCTATTTCTGTTTTTCCTTTGTATACGAGTGCGTTCCTAAATAATGACTACCTACTTTAAGCAAAAGTTAATTTTATAGTTAGTTTTAACAAAAGTTAAGTACCTAGATACCTAAGGAAAAAAGTTAAAATCTAAAGTTTTTTTTATCAAGACACAGACACTTTCGCATTTATAATATTATTAAAAATAAATAACTGGACAATTCACACAGCATTGTCTACCATCAGGCTAAGCAGAGCTCGTGCTATTGGAACTAGATAAATTATAAACCTAATACAATATACTACATACATAGATATTTTTTATTATCTAAAAAAACCTCCAGAACACTCGGTAGAAATATCTACAGATCGTACAAACATTTGTCCCAAGGCGGGAATCGAACCCCTATTCTCCTGTCTCGCAGGCCGCCGCGCCACAGAGGTCGTCAAGTATGTCAAGTATGGTTATTGTGGCTGGATGTTTATATAAAACATTTCGATAAAGAACCCTCGAAAAGTATCGACGAGATTCGGCCAAGTTGTCCCCTTCACTTTTGGTTGAGGGTACAACTCGTCCGCATCTAAAACCAAGGGACCTTAGATTCGGTCGAGATGTACCCCTACTCAAAAGTGAAGTGGACATCTTGTCCGCGGACGAGTTTTAGATTCGGTGGAGATGTACCCTAACGCAGTTAATCGATGGTATTGTCTTGGCAGGTGATCGAAGTGATCCGTCATCCGACTGAGCGGGCGGAGACCGGCCGCGGGTCCGGATCCGGGACGGGCAACGGCGACGAGGAGAAGTACCGGGAACTAGTCAAGGAGAACGAAGAACTGCAGAGACTTATATCACAGGTATACCTTTATACCTAACTAGCTGCGCCCCGCGGCTTTGCTCGCGTGGAAAACATATAAATTTCAGAAATTTATTGCAATATAGTTACCCCTAGTTTTGTATAACAAAATATATATATAATTCATTATTTCCTTTATAGTTTATTTTTTTGAGTTTTGAGTGAATCGAATCAAGGAATTATAATTTTCAAAAGAACTTTTCCACCCTTTTTAACTCCCTCCGAGGTTAATTTTCGAAAATTAGATTAGCCTATGTGTTATTCTAGAACCTAAACTTTCTACATACCAAATTTCATCTAAATTTGTTAAGTAATTACAGAGAGACGTGGTATTAAACATTCACACAAACTTTTGCCTTTATTATATTAGTAGGATTCGATAGATAAATAAATAATGCTGGACAATCCTTTTACTTTAGTCTTCCTATGTCACTTTAAACTATAACCATACAACTTTTTGACTCTACAGCGCAGGGTATCCTATTGTAGAGATCAAAGTGAGATCACGATTAGTCTTAATTATATTTATCAAAAGTAAACAAAATTCTAAGTTATTGTGATTGTTGTATTATGTATGCATGTATGTATTTGTGATGAATAAATTTACTTTAATTACCTACTTATCCACACAGCATCATCTAGCCCTAAAGTAAACAGAGCTCGTGTTATTGGTACTTGATAACTGTTATACTTAATATATGACATGCATATTTTTTTTATTAAACAAAGAAAACTCTGACTGTTTCCTATGTAAGATAAAAAATATCTTTATACCCCCGGAATATATCTGCAGATCGTACAAAAACAAATATGCCTATGTCGCTGTTGGTCAGCAAACTTTTAGTTGTTTTTGAATCACGATCACCATCGTCGTTCAAAAACAGAGTTCCAGACGTATTTGTATAGGTAGGCAGTTAGGCACATCGAAGGCTTAAAGTGTCTTGAACTCCGTTTTATAGGCAATGCTAATTAAATTAACTTAAGAGGGCGCATTGCGAGCCATTTTGTGAAAAGGTTGGCATAGAATTTCGCGTTCATAGGAGCGGGACTGAGCATACGTTTTTGGAATGGCTTAAGCGCAAAAATTATGTTGGTGCTTATTTACAAGATCATTCACATCTAATGAAGAAAATGTATTATGGAACCAAAGAATTAGCAATAACCTACAAATCAAAACAAAAATCTTTTCTATAGAGCGCAGGGTTCCTGAGATCTCGACCAAATTAGGTTTAAAACAATGCACTTAAATTTTTTTTTCGTTATTTTTTTTCGCAATGTTTTCCAATTCATGAATCGAATAAATGTAGAAGTTTATGTAATTCTTGTTTTTTAGGACGGGGATACCGTTAGTACTGAGATCTAGGCCTAGTTAGAAAATAAAACCCGCTATGTTCGCCCCTTGGAGTCCCTTCAGTTCCCATGGAATAGAAAACACCTTAAATCGTTTCCATAGTAACAACGCGTGCGAAGCCGCGGGCATAAACTAGTACAAAATAAATCTTTTACAGAGGCATTAAAATAAGCTTATGATAGGTATCGCAAACTGCAAGTTCGATTTTTGGAAATTCCTTCGTTTAACATAGTAATAAGATAAAATAGGTGGTGGCGCTTATTTGGGTCGGGTATGCTCTTCCATTTAAATAATCCATCATTGCTGTGTCATTGCACTATTTGCGTCCGTTCGAATATATATTACGATCCATAGATTCGCTTAGGTCCTTCAGACCCCAGTTAATGCCCGGCTAATATGACGGACAGACAGATGAGCGTGCATAACATGATTAGACTGATATTATCCGTAATAATCACGATTATTCCCGGAAATAAATACGCTTGACGAAGTTCACCGCGCGTGACCGAAACCAATTACCCACTGTTATTTTTCTATCTTATCAAATTCATGGGCCAAGTTGAATGCTTACAACGATCGAACAGCAATTTACAGAAGCACCTCCGATAAATTCCTTTCAACGATTTAAGGGTACCGTAGTTTAACAAGAAACCCTTATCTTGCTTGCTTATCAGCTTACGGGAAGTTCCTTGTAGGTACTATCGTAAATAACATTTACAAATCTGAATTAAAAAAACATTCATGTCATGAAAAAATAGAAAGAATCAAACATTCAACTAGGTATGGGTTTTGTCTGAAATTGCTTTAAAACGAGGGCTCTTTTAATATAGATAATAATTTTTAAAAAATTGTTGAAACCATGTTTACTGACACGGATAATAATACCATTACATTGAATTTCCCCTTCTTTCGGATTAATACGGAACTCATAAAACAACACGCTCTTGTTAAATCTTTAACTAAAACAACACTTCCAGTAAATTGTTTTAGAGAACCATTCAAGCTATCATTATTGAAAACTTTTCTTGTGCCGAAAACATTTTTGGGCGCCTGAACAAAATACCCGTTACATTACCATCATTACAACATTCCGATTTAATACGTTTTCTTACCTTCCTTTATCGTAATACTTCCAACCTAAAGAATTGTCTTTATTTCCGAACGTACAAAAACTGCTGAGTAGAAAATGTTTCCGGAAATAATATGTTCCCTTTTTCGGCTAAAACACCGGATAACATGGAAAGTTTTTCAACCTCTGAATATTTTGCCCTTGGGATTGTATAGGTCTATAAAAATATTAACTTTAGTAAGGTGTTCCGATTGAACTTCCAAAACAATCTCATAAGCTATAAACATTTTCATAATAGATTTTTATGGGGAAAAGGATGGCACGATGATAAGGAAGAGCATTCTTGGGCAACCAGGAGTTAACCCAGACTTTTACCAGCAAATAAGTAGATCTTCCTGGTTTATGTGGGCTTTGTGAAATCTAGGAAGGAAACCTACAGCTTAGTCAGCTCCAGACGTATCAGGTTCCTCGATATCCGACTAACTTTTTGTACGGATATTAATCTTAAAGTCGAAACCAGCATTTCACGATAAAAACCGATCGGAAGTTTTGCATTGAAATGAATTCGGTTTAATCCGAACTTTCATTTATGAAGTCGTCGATTCCACCTGGGAGCGTTGCAGCTATTCGGGCACTTGTTTAATTAGTAATCACGGCTGCGGATTGCGAATCATGCGGCTCACTGGCCATATTTATACCGGAATTAACTCGCTTGCATCTATTAAACACTAACAGTGGAAGCAAACAGGCGTGAACATAGTTTACTCACTGCACTTTCCTTCGAAGTAGCAATAACGAGCCCGTTAACTCCTATTTTCTTCTGATGAACGGTAACTCCTTTTAAACGACTTTGCAAACTTCGAAAAAGGGAGGGGTTCTATCTTCGGCTGTAGGTATGTATGTTTTTTTTATGTACGTTCATCAATTAATTTCTCCGTCATTTCTGAACCGATTTGGATGATTTTTTGCAGTTGTATAGAACATGATCTCGAGGTGGTCCCATAAAATTTTTTGTAAATTAGTATTTAGGTATCCCACAAAACTTCAAAAAACAGTTAAAAACTAAGGGATTCTAAGCCTGTTTCTTTAGTTTTCTTAAAACAATAAAATTATTGAGAGTCTGCGCATGGTCTACGCGTAACTGAGAAGGCCGACCGTCGCCGTATAAGTGTGGTGCAATGCAATAGGCCCTATATTAACAAAAAACTCAATGCCTAGAAACTATTTTTGTCAACAAAGCTGACGGAATTCAAATAAAATAATAATTAATTATTAGTACCTATTACTTTTTAGTGCCAATGAAGTGGGCATAAAATGGTGTTGAATTTAATTTGTAATGGTCACAGCGCCCAACCTGCAATTAAAACAAAAGAGAGTCTTCAGAAAGTTTACAGCGGAAACTTCGCATTTCCGACATAATCGTCATAGATTAGCTCGCACGCAAATGATTTTATTTTAACTGCGTCAATGGTTCCCTATATCCCAAAGTTTATTTCTAGTTTCTCTAAGCCAAAGCCACGGCTTCTGAAAACGCGTTCGTTGTAAACGCAAAGAGAAGACAAGTGCTGAGTGAACCAACATCGATTTTCGTTCGGCATCGAGCTAATAACATACCGTCGCGCCGGGTCGTTTATTTTTATCGTATTATAAAGTTTGAGTGTGTGGATACAGAGGGATAAAATAGTGCGCGTTTAATTAGAGGCTTTGTTGGAACTATTCGAGTAAATTACAATGTGACCGCGCATCTGCGTAGCTACTCGTACCTACTCCCAGCAAACTACTTTGTGTAATTTACTTGAACTTTGCTATTTCGTTACTACGAACTTCGCTAACTGTTGGATTTAAATGACTTTCACTTGATTAAAATGAATCTGCAGTGGCTAATTCTAGTTAAGAAACTATTTAATATTGTTTCTGTTGTCTTGGAGCTGTAATTTCTGATATCCTGATAAGCTCGCGTTTACTTTTTATGGTTCTGTGATAACTACTTACCTTCTCTGAATCGTCTCTGTAAGCCTAGCTTAAAGTTTTCGTATGAAATAAGTTTAATTATTTTAACCTTAAGTTTGGAGGAAAGTTATTATACAGAATAGCATCGTAAAATTTCATTTGATTGAGGACATTAAAATTATTTCAACGCTTAAATTTTGCATACCGTAGCAGCTTTATTTTATAGCTAGATAAATAAACTTTGAGCAAGGATGCTACCATTAATAATTCAATGACGAGTATAAATTATTCATAACCGTTGAATTCGTAGAAAACTGATGAAGCGAGAATAAAAATAAATAAGCATTCCTATTTTAAGTTTTAACGTAGGTACTACTAGTACATGTCAATATACAAATAAAAATAAAATAAATAGGTCTACGCTACAGCGGCATACAAAACCTATGGATTTGACGACCTCTAAACGAAGGTCCACCTGCGACTCCGAAGATGCTGCGGGAAAATATTTATATAGGTATTTGTTGTGGTGTTTACATATGTTTATGTACCCTATAATCAGTTAACCGGTACCCACAACACACGCTTTTCGTACTTTGGGGCCGGCTGATGCTGTGTGAAAATTACTAGTATAATTTATTTGTTGAACGTTAACGTTTAACGCTTTTACCGACAGGCTTGGTCCAGCTTTCCCCTTGAAACTGGACTTTAATTTAAAAAAAAAAAAACAGAATTCCCCCTCAACATACACCAGAGCATTCAGTTAGTCTTGTGGTAGTGATTTTACATATACACACACACCCTCACACATAAACAGCATATACCAGACAAAGGCGGCCCCTGATAAGCGCCACATTAGCTCTTTTCAGAGATGGTGACTTGACTTGGAGCAGTGGCTGATGTGATAATTACTTGTTATACAGAAAGAGGAGCGCATTCGGGTGCTGAAGCAGAAGCTAGCAGAGCGCGAGGCAGCGGCGACGACGGACGGCGGCGTCACCCAAGGTACGGGCGGCGAGCGCGAGCGCGGCGCCGTGCTGGCCGACCTCGCCACCGCCACCTCCGACTACGGCACCTCCACCAACTACACCAGATCCTCCCGTGCCTCCGTCTCTGATCTAGACTTCTCTGAGAGCTACCTCTAGAATTCTATAATATTCTTACTTACCCTTAGAAATTGTGATCGACTTCTTCTCTGACTTTTGAATGAACCTTTATTCTAAAATGTGTTAACTGTGCCCTTTAGATATGAATAATACTATAAAACTCTGAAACCCTGAATATGTGTCCTTTGACAAACAACGCCTAAGCGGTGCTGGTCACTGAGAGTGCTTGCCTGGTGTAGATAGACTACGGCATCTCCACCAACTACACCAGATCCTCTCGTGCGTTAGACTTCTCTGACAGCTACCTCTAGAATTCTATAATATCCTTACTAACCCTTAGAAATTGTGATCTACTTCTTCTCTGACTTTTGAATGAACCTTTATTCTAAAATGTGTTAACTGTGCCCTTTAGATATGAATAATACTATAAAACTCTGAAACCCTGAATATGTGTCCTTTGACAAACAACGCCTAAGCGGTGCTGGTCACTGAGAGTGCTTGCCTGGTGTAGATAGACTACGGCATCTCCACCAACTACACCAGATCCTCTCGTGCGTTAGACTTCTCTGACAGCTACCTCTAGAATTCTATAATATCCTTACTAACCCTTAGAAATTGTGATCTACTTCTTCTCTGACTTTTGAATGAACCTTTATTCTAAAATGTGTTAACTGTGCCCTTTATATGTATATGAATAGTACTATGAAACTCTGAAACCCTGAATATGTGTCCTTTGACAAACAACGCCTAAGCGGTGTTGGCCACCGAGAGTGGTTGCCTGGTTTTGATGGACTACGATTACAAGGCACCTCCACCAAACTACACCAGATCCCCCCGCGCCCCCGTTTCTGATTGACATTTCTCTAAGAGCTACCTCTAGACAAACTATTTCCCTTAGAAATCATTTGTGATCGACTTCTTCTTTGACTTTGGAATGAACCTTTATTCTAAAACATTCTAACCTTATGGATGTGAATAGTACCAACTTTGAAATACCGGTACCTTTAAAATGTGTCTTGAATCTACGCCCAACGTAGTATCGGTGCTGTGCGTCGAGGTGCCTAGAGTAGAAAGACTTTGTTACCTCCACCAACTACACCAGGTAATATCCTCTTGCACCTCTTTCTCTGATCTAGACTGCTCTGAAAGCTAGCTCTAGACAAACTATTACCATTAGAAATATATTGTGATCGACTTCGTCTTTGACTTTCGAATGAACATTTATTCTAAAATTTGTCAACTGTGCCCTATAATCCTTATGATGTGAATATTACTATGAAATACCAGAATTCTGAAACGTAAAGAGTCCATCGGCCACTGCTAGACAAAGCCTTCCATTTTCTAATTCCATCATCTCGATCTAGGCGTTCGACCACCAGTCCGAGCCTTATACTTTGGTGTATATTTACCTTGTCTTATTTATAATTTATACACTCCAATTCAAAAGCTTTTATCTAGGTAGAGTAAACTCTCATTTCTGATAGCTTCTACCACTGTCTTAGAAATCTCTGAAATTTCCTAAATTAGAACAGGTACATTTCAAAACTTAACCACTTCTAACAGACCGCAAACCTTGCTGTCTAAATCTATTATCAAAGTCTTGAACCTTATTTGAAAGGGTAGTTGATAAATTATTAGTTACAGCTTAGTAAAGCTATGTATTTTATAAAAATTTAGGACGCCTGCCAGCAAGAGGTTAAATAAATACTCACGCGATCATGTCCGTCGACTATGAAATGTCTTTTAAACTAGTTCACCTGTTACTCTCAAACAGTACTCTTATGAAAGTCACTTTATACTATGCCTTGATTATTCAAATCTTCATCGCTTTAATTCTATTAGGATCTTGTTGTCGAATCAAAACTTTGTCCATAAATAAAATGTTATTAGACTTTTACTTGTGAAGTTTGTTCGTAATTGGCCTTGGCTCGAAGGCTCTCCGCCTTCCCGTCCCACTAATTAAAAGGGACTCCTCTCATGTCATCCGATGGCTTTGATTGAAATACCTGTCTTCAATTTAGTTACGTATTTATGAGGTGACCCAACTCGAATTAAAGCTAGTGTTTCGGGCAATCCTATTCATGGATTTATAAAATATTCATAAGTTACGGACGGTTTGCTAAACTTGACTCGACTCCTTTAACCCTGTTCAATTACGTCTCTACTACGTGAATTTAATAACTAATATCTATCCCAGCCTATTGTTTTACTAGAAACTAATATTTTCATCGAGACCTTGAGACGCTATGAGTTCGTAGCAAACTAAATTAAACCTACTTGAACTATGTTCATACAATACATGTAAAATGTTCTCGGTTTTTATTTTAAACGCTCTCTATCGTAATTTCAGTTTGATTGAAATCCAGATCAATGATAAAATTTGAACTCCGATAAACCTTTTTCACAATGCCACCGTGGGGCATGAACTTTACCACTTACCGAGACATTTCAAAGACTCGCCGATTTATTTATAAAGGTTATATCAATCGGAAAATTAAATAAAGACAGTTGCTAAGAATTCCTTAGAAATGGAGTAATTGAGGTAAAATTAGGTACTCGGCCTTGTGGATCACACTTTACCCTAATTATTCTGGTGTGGCGAACCCTAATCATTGGACTAGTCCCCTATCATTGTAGATGACGGCACCATTCCTATTCACTTTCAGCCAATCGTATCGACTTTGGTGGAAATATCAAGCTCAGCATGTTCCCGATATTTAATTTAAACTTAACCTTTCCATTCTATTTTACTGTGTTAAATTTAAATGAATCGGTCGTATATAAAATTGAAATCACCCTATAAAATGTAAACCATTTTTACTTTGGGAACATTTTCCCAAAGTAAAAATCGTTTACATTCAACTCTACGATTGATAGAGTTTTTCACCTCTATAATCTTATATGATGAAGATCTCATTCTGATAGTTTTCAAATAGAATCCTCGAAAAAGGTTCCCAAAATTATGCCAGCTAAATCATAATTTCCTAATCAAATGTTTATGCGATGAATATTACTTGCGCGTATCTTTCTACATCATTACTCTCGTAACCGAGGCGTGATCAAACCAATTTGTATATAGAAATAAGCTTCCGACGATTTGAGTAAGCTGGTCCATCAGTAAACGTCGACGGAGACGGCACACCTGCAAGCAAAATTAATAGCAATTATGAATGATCTTGCTTGCCCTGGTTGATTTTATTTCTCAGAAACGACCGGTACTTATAGTTTTTTTAAATACATGACTTTGCGCGATGCACAAAAATTAAACGACTAATATAATATTTATTTTGCTTCTTTAACGTTAACAGATTTAAGGTCCTCCAAAAATAGTTTGGAACTCCTCATATCGTTCACAAAGGGTAAAGTAGGAATTGTCGCCTTGGTTTTAGCCACCAAGGCGACAATTAATACTTTACTTTTTTTTGTTCCTCATTGCCAATAATCAAAAGTTCTAAAAATCACAATCAATTATTGATAGGCTGAATATTACGCTACATTTTCAGGCCTATTTCGTAAATTATAGCCTAGGTATAAAGACTTGCTTGCGATTTTCAGAAGTTGTGTTTTTGGCATTGGGGCACGGATACCACCTGGGGTGTCAATACGGGCTTAACCTATTACTAGATATTTTTTCGATATATGTCAAAGTCAGTTGTCTCACCTGTCTGGTTGTGGCTGTCGTTGTCGTTTTTATATCCAAAAGTTTATAAAATATTCACCTGTTAAAATACTTAAGAATAAATTCATCAACATGTTAATTACCCATTCAATTTCCCTTAAATGAAGGTATTTAGACTTTATTGTGTCCTTTTACCTTTACCTATATACCTACTAAAATAATGGCAAGGAATATTAAAACTAAAGATTTAAGGGCGTTCACAGACTTCGCGTATTTACTGTGTTGTCATTAATTTTGGTGCTCATAATATTTATATAACGTTATGTAAGGCTCAAAGTAGATCATAGATTTTTTTGTTTGCGGATCGCGTAAACTGTCTGAGCTGAAATTCACAATGTTCTCGCTTCAAATACGCCCAGTCTGTAGTAACGCTATTAGATCTCTCCGTGGCAACAGACGTTAAGTTAATTAAACATCGATTCATTCTCTATGCGTTCAGCTTCCAAGTGCTTATAAAAGAACAAGAACAAATCAAAAATTTTAAAAACCCCTGACAGATTTTCATGAAACATGGCTAAGAACATTCGGGATAAAATTATCTATGACACAACAAAAAGTAAACGAAAATCGGTTCATCCGTTTGGGAGCTACCATACCACAGACAGATACACAGATAAACAGACAGACACGTTACATTTAAAACACCCCTCTCATTTTGCGTCGGGGGTTAAAAAATAATAATTTAACACTAACAATATTCTAGAATATACCTATATTCAATGTAAGAGCTTGGGTTGCTTGCGGATGGGCTCAGTCCGTGGCCCTGTTGGCTTGCTGTTGATTGGATGCATCAGCATCCGATTATATTTCTCTTGAAATATTGTACAATACCATTCTGCTGCCACGGAGAAGAAACTTAAATCTAACTCTACCTCACACATAACATAGTATTTATTGCACGTACCTATAACTCTACATTTTAATATAACCGACCTACAAACTCCTACTAGACTGATTTAGTGGTATTTTAGTATACTATAATGTACTTGTCTAAATCGACTCTACATTCACTTAGTTTTAGAATAATTGAACTCTACTGACGAGTGCCTAGTGTTAATAAAAGCATCGCTACAACGATTTATCTTTTACGCATCTTAAATATTATTGTTGATGTTATTGCAAAATACTCGTAAATCATTGAGTAACTTAAATTTCACTTTTAAATTTATTGGCACGAATTAAAGTTAAAATTTAAATAGTTCTAAGCTCAAGTTATAGTTGATATAAATTTTCTTTCTGTAAACGTTGATTGTTTTAGATTTAAGTAGGTTTAACTAACATTGTCCATTATATTATTATTGCATTGCATATAATTATACTTTTGTTATAGAAGCTGTAGTTGAGAAATTCATGCAGTCAAATCTCGTTATGATGCTACAAATGTGTTTGTGTTAAATTTTAAGTTGACTAGGATTTTTTGGGAGAAAAAGATCATTTTATGTTACCACGAGAGCTTTCAGACCGGACTGATCCGTGGATGAACAAATACGTAGGTATGCTGCTACATGTCTGTCTGTCGCGATGCGATCGGAGGACGGCGTGCTTTCCACTTCACGGGCGATTGGTCGCTGTTGATCGAATCACCAGGAAAACGAGTGAAACCATTTACTGTTTGCTACAAAAAAAATATTCTACTTTTGATGTTATTAATTTGATGATTTGGAAATGTTTTGAACTTTACTATTTCAAAGCAATTATTTGTTTACCTCTAATTCACAATCTGTTATTAAAAGCACCTTACCGCCACTATCCCTAAGCTGTACCTGCTTTCAAATCAAACACATCATGATACGAGGGATCAGCTTCTCCACGCCTACACTAGCGAGCTGTAATCCGAAGGTGGTTGGCCTGGTTTACGATAAGTAAATCAGACCGTCATTTCCAAAGTCGATAAACGAACAGCAAAGGGTTGAATCGTTTTCCAGCGTTTTCCTTATACGTCGTCCTCGATCTCGTGGCTTGTTATTTAAGTAGTTTGGAGATGTTGTCCCCCCGTAGCTACCCAGTACCCGTGTCCGTGTCACCCGCAGCATGTTTCCACACCGCACGCCACAATGTACCTAACTACAATTTACTGGTTTACAGGACGTAGAGATGGTTCACTGCACGATACACTTAGAAAGCGATTCACGAATTTCAAGTTTATTTTCGAAGTCCACTGCAGTATCCGATATTTTTATTTTCCCTATAACTGGCTGTAGTTTTTAGCTGCCGAACTGTTTGCCGGAAACAGTATTTGTGCATACGGTTTGTTTTTAAGGAAGCTGCAAAAAGAGTAAAAGGAAATATTGGATAGTGGTTTCAAGTTCTGTTACCCGATAAATATATAAAGAGTATTAAGAGTGAATCGCTTTCACAATAATGTTCTTGAATTATACAACCCTGCCAAAGATTTCCAATTGTTGGTATTAGAAACCCTAATCTAATAGCTATCTTTTTGAATTTGTCCTGTCTTGAATGCGAACCTGTAATATATTACTATAATCACAGATATTTTCCACTTGTTTGATACTGGCTTCCAAATAGACCAGTCATTTTTATCCGTTGTTTAATTGCTAGTAATATAATATACATATAATCATATTACTTCAATTTAAATGTTAGTCGAGTTTTTCTAATAATCTGTATTGGTGTACTCTAGAACTCTACATAGCACCTTTGAATTAGGTACCTAACCAACTCTATATCCAGTAAAGACGGTTCACCAAATGGACTAAATGTGCTTGAAAGTGTAGACCTACCTATCTATGTGTGCTGTGTTGTCTATATCGATGTGTGTATATTACCTATTTGTTCAAAATAAGTAGATTTTAACATTTGGAATAGTGCATTATTGCAAATACTATCTTGCAATAATGTTTTATTAAATCACTCAGAATTTGAATTCTTCAGAGAATAAACATCTTACCGCTCGTAAATCCAATTTGTTTCGTGAAATTGTACATAAATATGTAAACTGCTGAGTAACGAGATTTCCTTGCATGAATGTTTTATGTTTATTTTTGTACGGCTTGCTTTAGTTCAGTTTGAAATGAAGTTTGGGGGATATGGGCAGTAAAATTAAAATGAGAAAAGTTCATTATTCCGGCGGTATGCCAAAGCCGGTGCTATATCACTAGGCGTACAAACCATAAGCTGCTGGAAAGTACGCCCAAGTACCCATACATAAAGTAGTTGCACAAAGGTTTAGCACGTACTCTTGCGGGAAACCAAAACATGAGACGGATGCCAAACAAGCGTTTCACGCGCGGGAAAACATAATGAAGACGTAATACTATTCTACTGTTCGTAGAGACGTGTATTAGTGTAAGCAACAAAGTGCTCACAGGCTGCATTAGACTTAACTTATACTGTACTAATGTTTGTATTCTTCTGCATCGATGTTTCTGAGCTTCAACTGTAGTTACTGCTTTCGCTTTTAGCATTCGTTTAAATATTATGATAAGGAACGTGTTGTTTATGAAATACTATTTACTAATGATAAATGTTCTTTTTCTCTCGGCAGATGTACAAGATGAGCACATCTGATCGCCGCAATGCAATCTTCGAAACTCCTTACCCGTAGGTTAGGTTTACCTCAAAAATGTTGGTTTAATTTAATAATATAGGGTTTGTGTAGTTATCATAATGATTTCAAAGTACCCTTAATTGGTTTTGTTATCTGTAAAACATTAAAAAAAAATTAATCGTTGTAATTGTAACTGAACCCATAAAAGTTCAACATAGAAAAACTTTATGATATATGTAAGAGATAAAGTGTTCTTATTATATAATTACCGTAAGTTATAACAAATTTATACATATACATACGTCAAACAACTCGATTATTCCTACGTTACCTAATTTTTCAGATAGGTTATTTATTTGAATTATATTTACATGAATGTGAAAGTATTTGTTGTAATAAATAGTTTATGCTAGCCACCTGGCGTTGCCTATACTTACATAGCTAAAAAAATAATGTGTTATTTTATTATTTTATGTTTATTAAATCATAGAATAAAATGACTATCTACTATTATAACATATCAAAATAAATTTAAAACAACGCATCCCGTGTAATATTTAATCGATGAATTTATATTATCTACCTAAATCTTGGCACAAAGCTGTGATTTGGATTGCCAAAATAGTTTCTACAAAATTGTGCACATATTTATGATTAGAACACTTTCAACTCGGGTAACTCAATTGAAACTTGAACTTATATAATATAATATATAAATTTAACGTTTCCTCGTTTTGAGCCGTCAGCCTTTCCATTACTCTATAAAAATAAATTAAATAATTACTAGGTAATTGGAGGTTGTTTTAGTCTAGTTAAAGTAAAAATACTTTAAAATTATGTTATTAGGTACTTAAGATAGCTAAATTTAAGAAAGTTAGATATTGAGTTTACAAAAATCTAGTCAAATTATGAATGAAGTTTTAATCCGTCATTTTGTTATGAAGATATTAGATTTATACAGATGTTACAGCACTGCCAAGTTTATTGTAAGTATTCGTAGAAGGAAAATGTGATTAGTCTATACTAACATTTGTAGAGTTTCACACATTATCTTAATTTACTTATTATTTCTTTAACGTTCAATCCCTTAGAATAAGCTGAAGTTTGAACTATTTATTCATCCAATCTAGCCGTCTGAAATCGTAATTCATTACCTACTTCACAGAATTTCGATCTATGTTTCCAGACAGTTCTTAATTGAGAATATTTGATGCTGTGTGGATTGATCACCATTATTTATTATTATTATTAAAATGTAGATATAGATACCATGATTCTGGTTCGCTATTATTTTTCATTATAATATATTCATTTTCATTATAATATATTATATAGAATTTTAGGTTTACGTATGCTTAAAGATTTGACTGCATAGAATTTAATCATTTGTTAACTACTTTCACCATTCTATTATGAAAACGTTATACATACATGTAATATGGTTTAAGTGTAGAAAAAGAATTGGTGACATTCTTAATACCTTAGCAATGCGATCGGCTTATATTCACTAAATCGAAGAATAACTTATTTAGACGGTTACTTGGTATCGTGTTAGCTTCAATTTATCAGTAAATTACTTTCCTGTGATCTGTACTTTGGTTGTACATTTTCCCGTGTCATCACTCTGTAAATAAAGTCATCGAATGATCTGAATGTATATGAAGCATTTTATTTTACTAGCCAACGTAATAGCTTACCACTTTTTTCCTGTTTATCTAATACATTATGTATTTGCCGACCAAATACTAATATTCCATTACTCTATCTTCGTTTAGCAAGATACTTCAATAACAGGGGCTTAGGTAACAGATGGGGCTCAATATGACCGCGTCATGACTTTAGTACAATAAAGGCGCGACCAAGCGTCGTCTCCAGACCCTGGGACAAAGGACCCTATATCTGCAAACAAAGGGCTTTCTCACGAATAGAACAAGTCTATAAAATGCTGTTGACACCACTGAAGAAACCTCTAAGTAGATAGTTACTTTGATTAGTTCTCTCCTAACGCCTTTTACTTGTACGAGTAAAACAGTGTTTTGTTTTCTTTTATAGACGAAGCGAAAAAATAAAACACTGTCGTGTTTTTTTAAATAAAATAAAGTTTAGGGAACGTTATCCAAACAAAGTTCAATTAATTAACCTAAAAGCTAATGCTGTTTGCAATTTGTAAATTGGGTAAAGCTTTTGATTATTAGTACCTATAGATCTATAGATATATTAACACAACAGGGATAACAAATTAATTTAATCACACTAATATTATAAATGCGAAAGTTTGGATGGATGGATGGATGGATGTTTGTTACCTATTCACGGCAAAACTACTGAACGGGTTGGCCTGAAATTTTTCATACCAGTAATTCTAATCCTGGAAGCTAAAATACTTTGTATACCATAAATCAGATCCCATAGGATATAAATCACCCTTAAACGTTTCCAATAGTCCAACAGTTTCCATAGAAACAACGCGTGCGAAGCCGTGGTCATAAACCAGTAATTCCTAAAGGGTATAATCCCTTTCATTAATATCTTTTCCTAGTTGTAATTAACATGCACATCCTTGCCAGAAAGAAACGTTTAATTAGCTTGACTCTATTATTACAGTAAAGTTAGTCATTAGCTCTGTTGTTCTGAGTTTTAACTTGGGGGTTGTTCTGAAAGCAGTTTGGCCTTATCTCCGTACCCAGCTAATAAGAAATGTAAATTCCCTGTACCAATGCCGTCAGTTAACTCAGAGCTTAAACTTCCGAGACACTCCTTCAGAATGGATACAATTTCCTATCCAATGTGAAACGTGTCAGGGTGAAAACATCAACAGATTAGTTCCAGGGTCTCATCAGGCGAGATCTTTACGTTACGAGCGAAAAGCAATTTGTTATAAAAGCAGGATTAGGCATGATTGAAGGGATGGTCGGCGAGCCAGTAGTCATAAAGCGTACCTTATGGAAGTCCCTAAACTTTGTTAATTGCATCGCTGGACTTCCCAGCCGACATCTGCGTCCATAACTTAGGTACATTGGGAACTTCACGCACTTTACTGGATACGAGGGCAAGATCCAGTTTTGTATTACGACGTTTAAATTACATATGATTCGATCTCCCTGTCCCTCCTCTTCTCATTGTACTGGGAAATTGGCCATCATATAATTTTAAGAGCTGTAAATATTCACAAAGAAAATTACAATACAGACTGTTGCAAACAATCTACAGGTAGCGCAACTGCCACAGCAATGCTGATGCAGCATTGCCATAACAGCGGGGCAATGCAGCCAGCGTGTTGGGGACGCTTTCGACTGGTATTGTTAAGGATCTGTAAATATTAAGTATCTAAAATAAAAAATCTAGAAACACATTGTTACGGCAACATTATTGCCGCTGCTCGCTCACGCGGTCCACTATTCTCATTCCTTTTTTAACGTACTTCAAAAGAAGGATGTTCTATTTTCGGCTCCATACTCGGTTTTAGAATCATAGATAATTTTTTAAACAAAGGGAGTAGGTACAAAACCAAATAAATATTGCGAGAATGTATATCAGGATTCGTAAATCATCGAAGTGAATCGCAGAAGTTTTGAAAGGGTTTTGAAAGTTTTCGTTCATCATTTCATTTTGTCTCGAACGTTTTTGAACCCAAAATAGCATCTTTTTCACAGCGCGCAGCGGAATTGTGAGTTCTGAAAGTTTTTGTTCTTGTTTTTTTGTGATTCCCTTGCCATGTTGTTTTCTGTTATTTTTTGTTTAGTTTTCATAAATGCCTTTGTTTACATAAAATATCTAGGATTCTAAATCCGGGTATAGAAATGTTGTTTTTATGTCGGTATGTTCTTCGATTTCTCCGTCAATCATGGACCGATTTTGAAAATTCTTTCGCTTTTGTATATAAAATAATCCCGAGGTGGTCCCATATATGTTATTCGAGAGGGATTTCTATTTGTTCCGCAAAAATTACTTAAAAACAGTGTGTAAAGTTAAGGGATTCGAAGTTGTTTCTTAGTTTTTTCAAAACAATCAAATTAATATGTGCGGGCATCGATTTATATTTAAATTCGTGTATTTCGTATTTTTTTTTTTATAATGTTATGGTAACCCTTGTACTCTTGTAAGGCCTGATCTTATTTGTCGTCACCATTTTCCGAGCGACTTTGGATGAGTTCTGTCTTTATTCTCAGGTGTCAGGGGTTAAATGTCAGTGGAAACGTGTCAATTAATCAGTTCGATTTCCGGCAAAAGTTATTATTAGAATATAAAAAAAATTCTTCATAAATGGAGGTCATGACTTCATTCACGATTCTTGAACTGTCATGGTTTCGGATTGGCCATCAGCTTCCATCTCAACAAGCGACCCCGTATGTATAGTCTGGAAATTGAGCTAAATGTTTAAGCAAACTAGGTATAATGAACAGCGATTTACAGAAGTTTGGTTTGTTGGAAGTGGGGCGCGTATCACCACTGAATTGATTATCCGCATCTTACACCGTCAGTATTTCATAAACCAAAGTACCATATAAAAGAAAAAAATAAGAACTATGAAATCAAATAAAATCGCAAAAGTACCGGAATGATTTTCGCGATATTATTTGATTTCTTAGAAATTAGTCAGAGTGTGAGGCTTACCTACGCACTATAAAAACAAAATTTTAAATAAGAACTAGTAGGTATTTACAACTGAAACAATTGAGCTAACTGCAGACTGTAGTAAAACAATCTACAGATAACTCAACTGATCCACATCCATACCAGTCGGAAGCGTCCCCAAGACGCTGGCTGCATTGCCCCGTTGCATTGCATGGCTGATGCGCTGCGCCATATACTCACCAGCTCTCTGGTCACGCGTCACTAAAAATAGTAACCTTTCTTGTATTAAGTACAGAAATTTATTTAGGCCACACAACCGCATCAGAACTGGCTAACGGGTAACGGTCGCCAAAGCTCTAGAATAAACTGTGAATTATCTACGTTCTCAGCTCCAGTCACCTAGTTATTCTCGTTCTGTTCCGCTTTTAGAAAAACTGCTCCGTGAGATGACAAGTTTGTTTTGGGTGAAATCTTATACTTACCGTAGGTAAACGTAATGGGCTGTAATGTAGGTATGGATCAGTCAGGTCCCATCGTCCCTAATCCATCATTGAGACAAATGGGCTGGTCATCGTAAGTATGCCATAGTTAGATGTACAGTCAACTAGGAAAATACGGATACATTGTTGAACAGCTGACTGTACCTAGTAATAGCTACTTTCATTAGATTAACCACGAGATTAACTAACACATTAGATAGATAACTCTTTATTGTACCATATATAAAATACAACACAGAAGGATAAGCTGAGAATCAAGGAAGTACAACGAACGGCCTTATGGCTTTATTTTGTTTTGTAATTGTACCTACTAACCATTCTCAATTTTAATAATATTGTGTTACTAACAAAATGGATGACTATGTCTGAATAAATAAATTTTCAATTTCAATTTCAATTTGAGCGATCTCTTCCAGGCAACCTTGGGATGGACTGGACATAAACGATAATAAAGACGGTGGCGTTTGAAAAGTTTAAGGAAACGAAAACAATTATACCTATTTCACTATATCCTTTAATACCTAACATGCTTTAAACTACCTACTTATAATAAACTTGAATACACGTTAAAATAAAGTTGTTTAAAATTTTCACACGGATAAATAAAGCTGATGAAGCAGTTTTTGAAGATAAGGTGGTTCATTAGAATTAGTCTATGGTACCTTCCGAGTAAATATAAACATAGGCCTTAGGTAAATTTTGATGTAACTTGTATACTTTTAATATTTTTCTGTTTTTCTTAAATTAAATCGTAAATTCCTAACTTAGTTTTCCTATTTAAGTATGTTTTGTGTCGTGCTAAAAAACGTTTTTTCATTTCATTTCAAATAATTCGCGGTTTCTTCGAGGTTAATTTCTATGGTACCACGATAACTTCATTTAACTACATAATTACTTGAATAATCTACAAAATTGGATTTAATTTACTTCTCATTTCAAAATAAAATATCTCCCATTCAATCGCCCTAATGGGCATGACTCAGACAAGTTTCTCGCCTTTTAGATAGATCTCACTCAGTCCATCATCCATTTGTCATATCATCGTTGCTTTACAAATGAATCTCATTTTAACATTAGAGCAACCGCGCGAAATTCACCAAGCTTTATAGATAGAAAACTTAATTGTACCTAAAGGATAACAAGAAAGAAAAACCTTGCGAAATAACGTTTCTTTTCTCTCATCGGGTTAACAATACAACGGATTCTGATAAATATAAATTCTGATTCCGCAGCTTATAACAATAATAAAGAGAATGTATGAAGGTAGAAAACCTCACTGCCTACTACGCTAAGCTGCTTATGAACATTAGATATTGTTTGTTGAAAACTTTCCTATCGCAGGTTACGTACTGTACTTACTTGGACGTTAAACAGATCTGATATGGTATATAAAATTCCATTTATAAGTATTTCCGACGAAGTATTTGCGACTCGGCAAACGTAGTGTAGGACGTCCTCCAGCCAGGTGGGATGACGATCTGCGGAAGACTGCAGATAGATGCTGCAAGCTGAAGACAAAGCGCTATGGCGCTCATTAGGGGAGGCTATATTCAACAGTGGACTAATATAGCCTGATGATGATGATGATAAATATTTTCGTAAGTATGATTAACGATAACTTACTCCATTTTAAAACACCACGGGACGAGTGAAAGTACGAGAAAAAACCTCGTAATTACTTTAAAAGGTAGAGTATGTAAATACGTAGAGTATGTACCTATTTAAGTAAGTAAATTGGGCTAACTCTCCTGAAATAAAATACGAGTGAACGTTGCAGCCATTAAAAGTTACCAGAGCTGCAGTGCACCAAAAAAGACAAACTTGATTACCTACATTACGGTCTTTAGCCACGCCACACACCTATCATTATCACGCTTACAACGCGATAAGAGGAGGGATCGAGAAAACTGCATACGGTATACAGGGTTGTTGGTAATTCACTGACGCCGCGTGAACTGCAGGTTTTGCCATCATCACAAACACATTCGTGACGAAGACATGTCTTAATTCATTTCACAATCCAATCAAACAAAACAAATCATACAAATCACCCCAACTTCCTCAACCTCAACAGCCTGTGTTGGTCCACTGCTGGACGCAGGCCTCCACCTGATAAGCGCCTTGTTGGGGGTTATGCCCTTAATCCCTAGGCATGCGGATTGGGGATCGCAGTTCGGTGGTAGAATTGTTCTGCAGGTCTGCCTTAGTCGTCTGTTACGAGTAAGAGTAAGTAAGAGTTGGGATGGTGGAAATTCTAAGCCAGCACCACACAGCTCAAACAAATCACCTTTGGTACAAAATTAAAAAAACAATAGTTATATTATTATTACTATCCTAGTTGATTAAGATCAACCGTATTTTTTGTGTGAAGGCTTGCGTACAGCATCCGTTACCTACCTTCCCTCTGCATTTTCTAAAATATACAGCGAGTTTTCTATATCCATTCCCGGATTTAGGACGGAGACAGATCGGTCGCTGTGAGCAAACACTTGCAGTTTTTAAATTGGCAACTAAGATTGCGCGCTACACTGGGGCCGAATTCTGCTAGCCAATCACTTTACTATGACAATGGTATCGATGCAGAATGGTCCATCCGGAAAGAAACTCTATTTAAATAGTGCGTGTGGCGCTATTTGCACTTAGAAATTGATAAACTGGTTTCAACCTTCACATTTTTGACATTTCTGTAATTTCTTTCATCAAGGTAAAATACCAAAATGTGTCATTTCAGACGATACCATTGCTATGTTATACCGATTCATTTAGAATTCGGTTCCGAGTCCGTCCAAAAAGTTCCGAAAGAATTTGACCTATAAATAACAAATAAATTAGCTAACTCAAGTACGACAACCCTTTTCCCTTTTTATGTTTACTAGGTATAAGTATTTATTCGAAACATTTTTTAAAGATACGTCTACCAAAGTAAATATAGACGTGTTCAGAACGGAAAACGTAATAAAGGCCGATAATGCAATAACTTTAGTCCAGATTCGAGCTTTTGAATGTTTTATATTGACGAGGTTTTTGCGCGTTTGTTTTTTGGGGCACAAATACAGCGTGCAGCCGAGCCAAGTCGAGTACGACCCATAAACAGTGCCTTTGTCGAGGCACATGCCCAATAATGTCTCTCCCAATAATGTGCCTCATGTTACAGAGTGAACATTCGTGATGAGACCATAGATATGGGCAGCTACAAGGTGCCACGTAATAGGTGTACTAAGCCGAAAAGCGGTGATTCTACATCCCGAGAACAATTTGAAAATCTTATACGGGATAGGATTTTGGGATGGGAATCGGTGGTAAAATCCGAAACTATTAAATCATCGTTTCGATTGCATGCAAAAGCAAACAAAAACTAAACATTGCAGTTTTTTTTTCTTGTAAATCGAAGTCATGACTTTCACGACTTTTCTCTGACTCTAATGGTTTCGGATTTGGCCATCACTCCCATTTCAAAAACCCACCCTATATACCTCATGAAGGAGTACGTGTAAAATAACACGACAATATAGAAAAAAAATATAATATTATTTTCAAAAAAATAAATAAATAAGTATGAACAAAATTCATAAAAGAACAATAGTTGACCCCTCGAAGTCCAGAATTCTTATTTTTAACCCCCGACGCAAAAAGAAAGGGGTGTTATAAGTTTAACGTGTCTGTCTGTGTATCTGTCTATGGAATCGTAGCTCCCAAACAGATGAACCGATTTTCGGATAGTTTTTTTTTGTGTCATACATAATACTATTCAGAGTGTTCTTATCCATGTTTCATGAAAATCTGTCGGGGGGGTTTTCAAAATTTTTAATTTTGTTCATGTTATTTTCCAAAATACGCAATCGATTGTTTCGTTTAGTTTTTTTTGTACAAATTGCTACTCTAATTAGGTGTTTTAGAATACACCAATTGCCCGAAACAAAACACGAAATTTCGTGTTGGAAAATTAAAATAGGCCCACAGAATCCACCTCTTTTCGGGTTAGTACACATATTACGTGGCACCGTGTAGATATGAAGGTAGATAGATATGAAGTGGCTGTGACGTTCATTAGCACATTCAATGTAGATTGATGTGTCCGTTGCTTCCCAATCAGCATAGGCGCTGATTCGTAATCAGTCCACCAGCTCATTTCTAACGTCAGACCGTATATTGCTCTAACCATTTGCAGGGAAAATTATAGAGACTTACCGACGATAGGTATGGAGATAATTTTAAAATATTTACAAAGTAGTTTAATAAATCTACTTGTTAGATCGGTATACGTTTTGTTTGTTACAATGTTTATTTTTCTTTTCTAAACCAGAGGAACGCGTCGGAGGGCGTCAATGGAGGCGGTTAGCACCGGATCGTGGTAGATGGCACAAACTTCGGGAGGCCTATACCCAGCAGTGGGTAAAATCCGGCTGTGGATGATGATGATGATGAAACCAGAAAGAAAATCCTGTTCATGAAATTGATGTCACGGCTGTTTGTGAAAGTAACAAGGTCTTAGACACATATTTGTATGTAGGTCACACTCCAAAAAAACCTTGTAGGTAAGAGTCAACCGATTGTCGTCTCTCAAATATGTATAGCCTGTCGTGTAAATAGACGCAGGTGGCCCAAATAAGGGCCATGTTTGTCAACCGCTATCCGAATCGTAATTTCTTTCAAGTCCCTCGTCCTTTTACTTGTCCTAAAGTTGAAGATTGGGAAAATAATGAGATTCGAAAAAGCGGTCAATAATCAATTGAATGAGCTCGGATGAAATAAGAATCAGAAAAAAAGGAAATGAATCGCTGCAGGCTTCGGCAATATAATAATCTAACAAATGGCAACTGTATTCAGAACATGTCTCCAGAGGTCAGCTTCAGACGATAAACAGACGCTGAGCTCGAAATTCAATCTCCAAAGTATAACCTACATGACACATGTACCTACACACCTACACGAGTTTTCGGACTGTTTATTTGGGTCAAGTCAAATCATGACACATAAAAAGTTCATACAGCCAATTCCTCAAGTTTTCTTGTAATAAATTGCGGATGCGTAACTATAAGTAGGCGCTTTACTTATATACTTGTTTATCTACCACCTACATAATGATATCAGGCCAAACAACAAGTTCAATACTGGCCATTATTGATCAAAACTTTCGATTTGATTCCACTCTATAACCAAGCTAAGCAAACTAAAATCATATTGATCTATAAAGACAATAAAAAAAACCAATTCAAAGAAATATTTGAATACAAAGCGAATTCACGGCTATTCTCTATCTCATAAATAACTTTTTCTTTCAAAAATATTCATGAATGTGATATTCGCAAGGAATAGCCTCATAACAAGTAATGGAAACTCGTACAAAAAAAATCGTCGAATTTCAAAGTTCTATTTCAGCATCATTCATTCATTTTTATTGTCAATATTGTTTCGTATGTAGTCGCTCAAAGTATTTGACTTCTTTAGCGAATAACTAGTCTATACCTCAGCAATCTGACAAAAACAAAGGGTCTGGAAGACAAATAGAAAGTTATGCCTGATACCTTATTTTCACCTCGCATCACCAATCGCACTGAAAGCAAAAAGCTGAATATGGAGATCAGATTTACTGCTACAAAAAGTTCAATATTTCCGCCAGATTACAGAACTGAAAAAGTCTCTGACTGACAGACTGTCAAAGTCGCTCAGCGAGCTATGGAAAGAGCTATGCTCGGAGTCTCTCTGAAGGACAGAATTCGTAACGAATACATCCGACAGAGAACCAAAGTTATCGACATAGCTCAAAGAATTAGCAAGTTGAAGTGGCAGTGGGCCGGCCATATCTCGCGAAGAACCGACAACCGCTGGGGCAAACGTGTTCTTGAGTGGAGACCACGACTCGGCAAACGTAGTGTAGGACGCCCTCCGGCCAGGTGGGATGACGATCTGCGAAAGACTGCAGGCAGATGCTGGATGCGGCAAGCTGAAGACAGGGCGCTATGGCGCTCATTAGGGGAGGCCTATGTCCAGCAGTGGACTAATTTAGGTTGATGATGATGATGATGATGATGACAGAACTGAGCCAATAAACAAACCTGCAAATGGGTAACCGAGAGCGAAAATAGGATTACTTGCTCCTTTATCAGACTCAGCCAGGCGCCCTAAACAAATTTGTCCACAATTACATTTGCTCTGGGAAATTAAAGTTTATTATGCTATGTTTATAGTTTAAATTAGTTAAACTGCGAATGGCTAGTTTCTGTTTATGAAATGTATACCTAATAACTTTGACCTTAGCAATGCTGCTCATAGCAGCACGATTTAAAAAGTTCAAGTCCGGCTGTTGGGGGACACCAAAAGTTAAAAGTATGCTACGTATTTGCAAAGTCTTGCCTATATTTAACCCAGCTGTAAACCAGTTTATTTAGTACCCTTGCTCGGTGGGAACACGTGAAATATTTAAACCGAAGCACGCTAAAAGCACGTACAGCCTTCAAATACCACCGCGCTGACTGTTTTTATGGAACCCACTTCATAATTCATGTGCCGCGGTTTTCACGCGAATTCAGCAATATGTTTGGTGAAGAGCCAGCCAAGATTAAATCCAGCTTCAAATGCATAAAAAAGGTAAAAGAATAATTTTAAAAATCACAATAATAAAATCTAGTTTCTGCCCGCGGCTTCGCATTATGTTCGATTTCAGGGGCTAGCAGCATGTATACAAATTATTTCAGCTGAATCTGTTCAGTAGTTTCGGCTTAAAGGAGTAAGTAACAATCATCCATCTATCCATTCATCCAACCATGCGTAAGTTGGGTTGGATGGATTTTCGTTACTTCTTCACGACAAAACAGCTGAACGGAGCGGGTTAAAATTTAGCATAGATGGCTAGAATCAAAAATCAAAATCAAAAACTCTTTATTTCCATAAATACAATAAATGTACACTTAGAAAAGGTCAAATTATAAAACTATACACTGACACGGAAATAAAGTGATATTTTTGATTTCTGTCGGTATAACACAAACAGATATGTAACAGAAGAGAGTGAGTAAAAAAAATTAAGTCTGATATTTATGGTCTTTTGGAATGCGAACAAACGAACACTGCCTCATAGCTGGAAGCATACGCATTAGTCATCTCGGGAAATGTGCACTCTGTGCGAAGTGAACACGAAAACTGTATAGTTTTTTATGATACATTAAGGGCAAAACATTAGGCTATCTGCAGGGATATTTTAATTCATTCTATCCGTTTCCAAATCGAATCCGACGGCTCTTTAGAACGCTATTTTGATTTCGCCTCGGGTTGATGATAGAAATAAGGAGCTCCTCCTCATTGACATGGCCAACAGATTCGCTTCGGATTTTCGATTTTCAACCCGAGGCGAAATCAAAATAGAATTTTATAGATCCATCGGATTCGATTCGGAAACGAATCGAATGATTTAAAATACACCTGCTGCTCGTTTCTTTTGTTTTGCAAAAAAGCCCTTTACACATTTATGGTGGTTATGTTCTTGTGAAACACACAACATGACTGACATGTTGGTAACTACTTGACCTGGAATATCGGATTATCCATATAACAAAAACTACATAGATACCTATTTGTTCACTTATCATATTTATTGACTACTTTTTATCCCGGAAACAACGCATGCAAAGCCGCAGGAAGAAACTATTATTACTTACATTAAGCAAATAAATTTCTATAACATTATTTGAATACGAAATTTCTGGGAAAAGCCTTTTTGTGAAAGAAAATTGCACCGTTAATTCGTTAAAGAAAAGATTTTCTACTTTAGCATCTCACAATTAAAAGTTAAAAAGCCAATTAAAAGTTAGCCATTGTACGAGTTGGCGATTTTTTTACCTGACAGTTTTACAAGAACCAACCACTAAAAAGTTCAAACCAGTCACGATTATAATGAACCTCTATGGCGCGGCGGGCGAAGATCCGTCTACGACGCAGGAGGTTGCGGGTTTGATTCCCGCTTCGGAACAAATATTTGTACGATCTGCAGATATTTGTTCCGGATGTTCTGGATGTTTTCTATGTTTACTAAAAATATCTACGTATGTAGTGTATTGAATTAAGTACTTATGAGATACAGTTATCTAGTACCCTTAAGGGTCCGGCGACGGATGAATTTCCCATACAAACGTAGTACCAAAATGATTTGTAATTTGAGAATGTTTTCATCATGGTTTGCTATTATTTGTGTTAGAATAGTATTTATACAGGTTCCTGCCATAAGATTTTTTCAAAATACTTATCTACACAATTACTAAGACAACATTCATTCTTTGATGTAAAAATGCGATTAGGTTTAATTTCATTTCAGAAAGGTATTTTGAAAAAAAAATGTGGCAGGAACCTAGATAAATACTATTTTAATACAAATAATAGCAGACCATAGTGAAAATATGCTCAAATTAAAAATCA
Source organism: Eupithecia subumbrata (assembly GCA_949316285.1). Lineage (NCBI taxonomy): Eukaryota > Metazoa > Arthropoda > Insecta > Lepidoptera > Geometridae > Eupithecia > Eupithecia subumbrata. Next base: position 2,900,865 of record OX438648.1, read on the forward strand.
TTTTGGTATTACGTTTGTATGGGAAATTCATCCGTCGCCGGACCCTTAATACAACGTCTGCTTAACTTGGGGCTAGATAATGCTGTGTGAATGGTCCAACATTATTTATTTCAATTATCATTGATTTATTTATTTCTAATAAGTACCACTATTTTACAGGGGCACTAAATCAATAATCATATTTTATAAAGGCATCTGGACCTTACTCCTCAAAATATCTTCACGACAGAGATATATAATCTATTTGATCTATACTTCTATAGATTTACATATCACTCTTTTAGCTCTTTAGCTCAGTGAATGAATTATGTAGTTCTGGGTAGGTAGCATTAGAGTGACAGATGAAAAAAGGGATATATACCTACCGTTCACTCTTGACAGGCTTTGTGATCAACATAGAGTCAATACTTTCCCACACAGCAAAAAATCGTTTTTATCAATTAATTTACACTATAAACATCCAATATAGGAACTCAACTTATAAAATTTATGAAAACCGATCGACATTCAAAAACAATTGCACTCTTTATTTCCATATAAACAATAAATGTACAAACCAACTACACCACGAGGTCAAGTGACGCTGGAGTCGAAAATCTTCTCGACTTTCTACGGACTGAAGCGCCGTTAGCTCCACCTACAGGAGAAATATTAAAGTTTATCCATTCCTGTTCAAAGACTAAAGTTACGTTAAGTTCGTTTGACGAGAGGTGTCGCGTTGCTCAAAATCTAAAGGTTTTGATTATATAGTGCGTAAGCCTCACACTCTGGCAAATTTCTATGAAATTAAATAACATGGCAAAAATTAACGACTTCGGCGGGACTTGAACCCGCATCCTTCCGTCGGCGGGACTTAAACCCGCATCCTTCCGTCGTTAATTTTTGCGATGTTATTTAATTTCTTAGAAATTAAAAGCCAGAGTGTGAGGCTTACGCACTATAAAATCAAAAACTTTAGAATAAATGTACACTTAGAAAAGCTATTCCACCTATTCATCACCTCTCCTATAACTCTTAAGGTTTGCTAGAAGAAAAATCTTTTTCAGGGTAAAGCTCGCCTTTGTACATATCCTATTATTTATGTTCATGCTTTGTATTAATTGTGTACTATAAAGAATAACAGAATTACAGAACGAAGCCAAAAAGCAAGTAAATTGACACCGTACATTTGTGCCTAAAATAATACTTAAGTACATACAATATATTTTACGTAACTTCATATACTCGTAGTTATACCAACAATCAGTCCCGGGAGGAGATGAATAAAACACAAACCGTTTGCTTTGGCTTGTGTTTAATTGAAACTGAGAATTCTAGCAAATAAAAGAATCCACTTTGCCCTTATTTTTTTAGCTTCCCCGGGCAAGTCTTTTACGAAAGGTTACACGTGGCGCTTTTTATCTGCCTCCATAATCAAAAAGGCTGTGAAATTATGATTTGATATTTCATAATTTTGAGAGATATTTATGGATTGTGATGGGGATTACGGTTGCCAAAATGGAATCTTAATTTGCAATGTTATGCTCACCGTTGTTGTAGATCGCTCATTGTAAAGCCATTGTTCATTTGTTTTCCGCGTGACTTGAAACAATCAGGACCGAATAGTGTTGGACGTGAATTTAAAATATTCTGCATTGGAAATATATGGAATATTTCTATAAATAAATGTGCTTTATAAATAAAAGCGTTGCATAGTAATAATAATAATGCTGGGCAATTCACAAAGCATTATCTAGCCCTAAGCTTAGCAGAGCTTGTGTTATGGGTACTAGATAACTGATATACTTAATACAATACACTACATAGATAGATTTTTCTTTATTATACATAGTAAACATCCAGAACACCCTGAACAAATATCTGCAGATCGTACAAACATTTGTTCGGAGGCGGGAATCGAACCCGCAATCTCCTGCGTCGCAGGCGGACCTTCGCCCGCTGCGCCACAGAGGTCTTCAAAATTTTGATATACATTTTTGTAAATCATTAAATGGGGTATACATTTCCACACCTCACGTTTTTTCTAAAACAAAACCAGCAAACAAAAACGATTTCCTAACATTTTCTGATACTTGAATACGGGTATCGAAAACGGAAGACCGATCGTATTCCCCGTTATCTATCTCTGTCTGCTATTACAGAGCTAAAGACAGGAGATCCGGATGCAGACAGATGAGTATTCAGCCTCCGAGTGCCAGTTTCCGAGCCTCTCCACTTATAAAAGCATAAGAGGTGATTTTGCTCGCACAATTTACTGAGAAATTTCATTAGAAACTTAACCTTTGCTGTGCAACTGTAAACATTAATTGCTGCTTGATTGCTGTCCCAACAGCAGACTTATTACATTTCATACTTGAAATTGAAACTAAAATCACAATCAGGATATTGGCCAGGTTTGTTACTGATTTTATCGGGTATTTATCGCGTACCTTTTGTTATTATTTTCCCTACGTTTCGTCGCCCCCCGTGACCACGATCGCTGTAACGCGGTAGAAACGTAGGGGAAATAATAACAAAAGGTACGCGATGAATACCCGATAAAATCATTAACTACGTTAACAAATCGCGAAAGCTTAAAAAGGCCAGGTTTGTGTTATTTTCGCTAAAATTTTACTGAGGAAATATGACTTATGTCATATTCTGGAACTCATTACAAGATACAGAACGCTATTTTAGATATGTATCGAATTCCAAAACCCAGTTGTGTTGCCACCATGTCTAGTTTTGGTTCTTTTTAGAGCCCTCCCAACACCCCGTCTGTTTGTTTAAGTCCCTCTAGTTTAGTTATGAAATCTTTTAGTAACAAAGAACAATCAAAAAATATAAACAAATTACAACAAGTATAGGTTTAATATTCATTTATTCTCAAAAAGACAAATTATATAATGTCACTTACATGAGAACAGGATTCTTATATTAAGTATAGATACATAGGTTGTGGTCGTTCAATAACTGACTCATTTAATGTGTTCACTTAATAAGGAGTGAATCATCATTTATGATATGTCGAGCTAATTTGAGTTTGAACGCATTAAATGAGCTTACACTTTTAATTTGGGATGGTAATTTATTGTAAAGCTGTGCGCCTTCACATAGTATAGTTTTTTTTCCATAGTTAGTTCGAGTTTTCGGTAGAATGATAAAGCTGGCACGACGTGAACTACGTTTTCTTAATTCTGCTACTTTAGTGTAAGTTATATTTGTATGAATTTTGTTATTTAATATTTTACGGACTAGGATGCATGTTGTATATTTGTATAGTTGTTTAATGTTCATTATTTTCGTTTTTTTGTAGACTGTTTCGGTGGGAGTTAAGTAAGGAATATTAAAAAGTAATTTGACAAGTTTATTTTGTAATATTTGAAGTTTAGCTAATTTTGATTTTACAGCACTTCCCCACAGCTCAATCAAATATAGCAAATGTGGTTTGATAAGGCAGTTATAGATAGTATAGCGTATCTGACGCGGAACACAATGCATGACATTTTTTACTGAACCAGTGAGCGACGAAAGTTTGGATTTGATGTGTGTGATGTGTGTATTCCACGTCAAACAGCTATCCATGTGTAGCCCTAAATATTTTTCACTGTTCTTTTCCTGCAATTCAACATTGTTTATTTTGGGGGGGTCATAGTAAGATATTGGTTTGTTTTTGGCTTTAAAAATAATGTAGCAAGTTTTAGAGATATTTATTGTAAGAAGATTGTGTTGAAACCAGGAGAAGAGATTGTCTAGATCTTTTTGAGCATGTAACAGCATGGTATGGATTGAAGCACCAAAGTAGAACAAGCACGTATCGTCCGCATACAAAGTAATATCACCATCTAAGCCTATCTGATGTATATTATTAATATAGATTAAAAACAGGAGAGGTCCTAAAATGGATCCTTGAGGGACTCCACAAGTTATGGGCTGTGTTTTACTTTGGGTATTTTCTATTTTAACAACTTGCAATCTATTTGACAGGTAGGATTCAAACATTTTAAGAGCAGTTCCTTTGACACCTATACAGTCTAGCTTTTTGATTAGTAACTTGTGACTTACAGTGTCAAAAGCTTTTTTTAGGTCTATGAATACGCCTAGAACAATGTTTTTCTTATCTATGTTAGATTTAATTTTGGTGACAAGGTCGATTGTAGCTGCGAGGGTGTTACTTTTGGACCTAAAACCATATTGTTGCTGGTAAATAAAATTTATAGTTTGTAGGTGGGTTTCTAGTCGTTTATGTAGAATCTTCTCAAAGATCTTCGAAATTATCGGTAGAACAGATATAGGCCTATAGTTACCAGGGTCTGTTTTAGATCCTGATTTGTAAATCGGTGATACCTTTGCTATTTTGAGTGTATCAGGGAAAACACCGTCTGATAGTAGTTTGTTAAGACAGTTTGTTAGGTTAGTTATTATTAGTTCTTTTATGCATTTTATTACTTTAGTACTTATACCGTCTAAACCTGTGCTAGAATTGGAGTCTAGATTTTCTATTATTTTATTTACTTCGTCGACGGTACATGGTTCAAAGGTCTTAAATTCACATGGTGAGGTATTGTGTGGTAGGGCTTGCATTGGATTGTCATGAAAAGTTGTGGGTATTTGATCAGCTAGGAGAGAACCAATTGTGGAAAAATAGTGGTTGAATGCATCGCATATCTCTTTCGTATCAGTTAGTTCTTTAGAGTCTATGATTATCTTTGAGGGCGCACAGCTTTGTTTGGTTTTGTTATTCGCTAAGTTATTAATAAGTCGCCACATTTTCTTGGGTTTTCTGATACAATTTGAAAACTCTTTGAAGAAGTAAGAATTCTTTGTTTTTTGTATAAGTTTCTCTGTGTAGTCTCTCTTTGATTTGAATTTTTCTTGTAGTTTTAGGTTTGACGGATTGGCTTTCATTTCTGTCCATAGTAAATTCCTTTGGTTGATTTCGTTTATGATCCCATTGTTTATCCATTCTTTTTGAGGTGCGTTGATGATCTTTGTCTTTGTGACCTTGCATTCATTTACTTTTTGTTTTATTATTTTTTCGAGTTTTGTGTAATCAGTGTCTGATGTGTCAAGTCCTAAGCTTTCGATTGAGGTAAATACTTTTCAGTAATCGATAGCTTCATATTTGTTTTTTATTTTTGTCTGAGGTTTGAATTTATTCATCTCCAGATAGATTTGTTTGTGGTCCGACATGGATGAGTTAATAATGGCCATGTGAAAGTTATTGTTTTTCATGTTAGTGCATACGTGATCGAGGATAGATTTTCTTGAGTCGGAATCTCGCGTTGTGTGTTTCTTGTTGATTTTATTAAGAATTCTATATCCAGCTTCATTAATGAGTTCTGTGTATTGTTTGGTGTTTTTTTCAGTTTTTTTCAGAAGGTCTACATTGAAGTCTCCAAAAACGATCGAGTTTCTTCGTTGTTGTAATTGGGTACCATATTCTTCAAGGAATCTTTCATAATTAGTGTTGCCAGGGTGATAAACAAGTCCTACTTCTAAAGCATACTTTTTTATTTGAATCCAAAGGTAGTTGTTTCCATCTTTATATTTTGACTCTGACAGATTGTGTTCCAAATTGTTGTGAATGTATGCTGATACTCCTCCTCCTCGAATATCTGTCCGAAAATTGTGGTAGTGAGTGTAGTTGGGTAATTTCAATTCTTGAGCTTGTGTTTCATTTCTAATCCAGGTTTCTGTTAGGAGGATAATGTGGATTGTAGTTGGTATTGATTCAATTATACATTTTAACTCATCTAACTTCCCTCTTTTCCGAATACTCCGTGCATTCAAGTAGAAGAAATTCAAACGTGATTTATTGGTTTTTAAGTGTAGATATGTGTCGCATGTTTGGTGTGTCAGGTCTTCTGTTGTTGATTTTGTGTTGTTGTTTACTTTTAGTTTTTTGAATCAGTTTTTATAATAGTTGGTAGTCCTTTGATGTATTTGATAGTGACGTCTTTTTCTCCGTTTTCTTCGCGGCGAGCTAACTCTTCTTTTATTGTTTGTAAATATTTTTGTTGGGCTGGGGTTTGGTCACTGTATATCTTAATATTCTCAGGAAAATTCATTTTGTTTTTGAGTATTTGTTTGACTGGTCCCGATGCTTCATAGCAAACTTTGATTCGTCGATTTTTTCCTGGGTTGTACTTTCCAATGCGGTATACCTTTACTGGCTTTGGAATGTTCTGATCCACAGATGAAGTGAGAGATATGACAGCAGTTTCGTCTTTGTTTACTCTTTCCTCTGTTCTTAGCGAGGTCTGCTCTGGTATTCCTGCGATTATTATGTTTTTTTCTCGTTCATTACGTTCTTTTACTTCTTGTATCATTGCCTCGCTGCTTAGACTTGAGTAGCTATTAGGATGGTTAGAAGATAGCGGTATATTTTTATTGTTAAGCTCGGTTTCAAGCTTTGCTAGTTTGTTTTCGCCTAGACTTATTTTATTTTCTAATTGTATAATATGGCTTTTGATACATTTCTGCTCATCGGACATGGCATAAGAAGATGTTTTGATGCCATTAACCTGAGTCTTAACGTCGCTTATGTTATTTTCGATTGAAGCAAAAGTTTTTTCGTTGCTGGCTGATTCGGTTATTTGAGTCTTTACTTCTTTCATATTCTCTTGTAGTTGATTGATAATATGGTGGTTTGACTCGACATACCTTTCCAGCATAGACGTCATACGGCTGAGTTATCCTCGAATTTCTTTTATTTCGGTAGTAAAGTCGCAACGATCTATCGGTTCTTTGCGGAATGTTATAAGTGGACTTACATCGGCAGTAGAAATCTTTGACAAGTCTGGTTGTGAACCACCACTCGTAGTCTGAATCGATGCATTTGTAGATCGTGTCACATTCATTGTGTTGAGTAGTGGGTAGTAGGAATGACAAAAAAGCAAAATAAACTACTCACTGTATTTGTCCGTCCACAACAAAATCCAATACGCTTCTTTATTGGCCCGTATGAGAATCAATCGCTGAACTGCAGCGATGTATGCAGTACAGGGCGTCCCACAGTGTAGCAAAGAGTAGTCATAGCTTCTGCGTTCGGTGACACACTACCGGAATGTACTAAGTCCAAGATTTCACCTCAAGGATGTTTATGACGTTTACTGAAGGTTTTAAGGTACAATTTCGTATGACACTAATTAGTTAAATTTTTGCAAAATTCGACACACGTCCTCTCAGTAAGGCGGTCGAACGACCAGACCAGAAGTATGTATTTACAATTACAATTGAAACAATTGAGCTAAAATGTTGCTCAATTGTTTCAATGTTGCTGTTGCAAACAATTTACAGGTAGATAAATTATTTACTTAAATAGTTTTATAAAACGTTTCTTCAGCAAGGTCACCATTAGGACTTCAGTATTTAATTACCCAGAGCCCGCCAAAACTAAGTGACATCGTCATTAGATCAATTGGAGGCGTTGAGGGTCCACAACACAAACCACTCTCCAAACTAGCGGATTTATTTGGTCAAGAAACTTCTAAATTAATGGATGGCTGTAACTTATCAGACAAAGTTTGTAATTGGACAAAAAGACATAAATATTTGACCACCGCGAAACTACTAACCAGTGCCGATTTATTTAGGTTCGTATTTGCGGTTTCCCTTTCATTACAACTACTTTCGTAGTTGGTAACATTTTAGCTTTGTAAAGTTGCTCAAGTGTTGACACATCTACTCCAACTCCGAATTGAAAACTAATGGTAAATCCACATGTAGGCCCAGACATGACGAGCCAAGGCTTCCACAGACTGTCAAATATGGATCCCAAGGACTTTTACAATGACTCTCTCAATATTTGATAATGATAAATGATAAATGATAAATGAATTTATTGCTGTGTAACTAGGTGGTAATGAGTACATTGGTCTTAGGTCAATCTATAGTAGGTATCTCTAGTCTACCATGCTCAGGTTTACAACATTGACATGCAAAATGAGAAGTTAAGAGAAAAAAAAAATAGAAATATGGTGAAGTTAAACAAATCCAAAACAAATTTTTCAATGTAGTCAGAGTCAATGAATACCACAAAAGTAATTAAAATTAAATAAATGTATCTATTTGAATGAATGTCAATGATAAATTATGTTAAAGAAAAAATAAATTAATGTCAAAAGTAAAATAAAAAAAATATAAATAGTTGATTACAATTTATCATTAAGAAATTCATCCACCGTATAATAAACTTTTTCCTCCATTAATTTGTTCAACTTATATTTAAATGCAATCAAATTACCTTCGGAGCGTATTGCCAAAGGGATTTTATTATAGATACTAGGTGCCATGCCAAACAGACTCTTTCTAAACAAGGCGGTTTTACACGAGTGAGGACGTAGAGTACCTTCACGGCGAGTGCCAGCCGGGTATAGATCAAATCTATCTAAATTCGTTCGAACAAAGATTCCAACTTCGTATATGTAGAGGGAAGCAAGAGAGAGTATTTTCCATTGTTTAAAAACACCCTTGCACGTGTCAGTCTGTCTTAGGCCGAACATTGCTCTTATGCATCTCTTTTGAGCTCTAAATACTTTTTCTCTATTTGTTGAGTTTCCCCAGAAAATGACGCCATATCTTAATAATGACGCAGTATGCCCATAGTATGCTGCAAGTAAAGCTGTGGTGTTTGCTATTTTGCTCAGTTTAAATAGTGCATATGAGTATTGATATAATCGATTGCAAAGCGTGTCGGTATGTAGTTTCCAATTTAATCTGCTATCTATCTGCATGCCCAAAAATCTCGTGCATTCAGCAAATTGTATTTTTTGATTTAGATAATGAATGTCCAATGATCGTGAAGTAGATGGCCTTTGCTCAAAATTCATTAGGTATGTTTTAGTTAGGTTAATGTTCAAATGATTAAATTTCAGCCAGTTAATTATAAGTGTCAGTGAATTATTTATGTCGTATTCCATATTATTAAGTGTGTCATTCGTAAATAGTATTGTGCTATCATCAGCGAATAATGTCATATAGTTATTAGTTATCATAGGTAAGTCATTAATATATATAATAAATAATAAAGGTCCAAGCACACTTCCTTGAGGTACTCCATAACTAACTGTTCTCAACGTAGAAGTATAAGTAGTCTCAGACAGTGTAGATGGACATACTCTAGCTATCTGAGTAACTTGTTGTCTATTGCTCAAATACGACAAAATGAGGTCTCTGACATTGCCCCGTACACCATATTTCTCAAGTTTGTCGAGAAGTATTTTATGGTTAACGTGATCAAATGCTTTGGACATGTCCATATATAGTCCAATTGCCGCTTGCCTTCTATCAACGGCTGCAACAACTCTATACAGGAAGTCAAAAACAGCCATATTTATTGTTTTGTTTTTTCGGAAACCATATTGACGTTCGGTGAATAGTTTATTCTTTTCAAAAAATGTATTTATTTTGTCGTAAATTATTCTCTCGAATACTTTGGAAATCACTGGAATTAGTGCTACAGGCCTGTAGTTATTAAGTTCTTCTCTATTGCCTTTTTTGAATAGAGGCTTAATTATGGATAGTTTCAACTTCTCTGGAAATACACCTTTTTCCATGCAATTGTTTATTATGTAAGCCAGTACAGGGGCAACGATAACAGCAACATCCTTGAGTATTTTGGTAGAAATTCCATCATACCCTACACTGTTCGTGTTTTTTAGGGATGTTATAGTCTTGAGAGTGTCAAAAGGTGTTATTGGACTCAGAAACAACGATTTATTAGAAATATGTATATTCTTATAATAATCCCTTCCATTTTTAGTGTCGATACCTTCACCATTTTTATTGTTAATGTTATTCATACCAGTGTCATTTCTAATATTACTAATGTCAATTTGAATACAATTACTATTTCCAATGTCATGCGTTTTACAATTATTTCCAATGTCAGTGCTAATATTATTAATTTTACTATCATTTTCCTCGTCAGTCTTATAACTACTCCCATTCCCAGCTATGTTAATAAAATGATCATTAAAAATATTGACTAGTTTATTAGGTTCAGAGATTATTTCATTATTTATTACTAATTTTGTGATTCCCTCCTTAGGCTCGTTGTAGTTCAGATTATTAATAATATTCCATGTTGCTTTAGTCTTATTATCGGAGTTTTTTATTAGGTAATCATTTTGAGCTTTTTGAGTCAGCCTTATAATTTTTTTATATCGCGCAGAATACGTTTTAAATTTATTTTTACATTCAGCATTTTTCGTATGTCTGTACTGCCACAGTAAATGTCTTTTTATTTTGCTACATTTTTTAATGCCTTTAGATATCCACTTGGGTTTCTTGTAGGCATTGATTTTGATAACTTGGAATGGAAAGCATAAATTATAAAATAGTAAGAAAATGTCATAAAATAAATTAAAAGCATTATTTGGGTCATTGCATTCAAAAGTAGTTTGAAAAGATAGAGCTGCCAATGAATCTTTGAATTTTCGTATGTTGTCACTGCTATAATCTCTGACCTCAACAAACCAGTGTTTGAGTTTGCAGAATTTCTTCACCGGCACTTTACAGATTTGTGCCGTGTGATCTGATAGTGCAAAATCAGATATTTCCCCAACAACGCCTCTAATATTATGTATTATATTGTCTATGCCCGTATTGCTGCTCAGTCTAGTAGCTTGGTTAAATTGGAATTTTAAATTGTATCCCGTAACAAGGTGCTTAAATAGTTTAGAGTGTGCCTTACATTTTAAGATATCAATGTTAAAATCACCACAGATCACGATTTTGTGATTCTTATTTTTACTGCATATTTTTGTTAAAATTAATTCTAGTTGGTCAAAAAACATTTTTAAACTCTGGGATTTTACTCGTGGGGGTCTGTAAATGCATAATATGTAAACTTTCTGTCTAACTAATTTAACCGCTGAGCATTCGAGTATGCCCGGTATAGACAGATCGACAATAGCTTGTGTGTTTTCATACTCCTGTTCACCTCCGACCAGAATACAGGAGCCTCCATGTCGTGACTCTTTGCAGAATGTAGAGGCCATTTTAAAGTTGGCTACATTTTGAATCAACCATAAGAATAAATCACCTGAGTTACGATAATATTTACTTGCTCTGGTTACATATACAAAGTCGAGCTTCCTTGAAACGGAATTTCAGTGATGCAAATGCTGTAACGAACTTAACTAGGTAGTTGCGAAGTTTGTTTTATGCAGATAGGTAAGTTGCAGCTAACTCCACTTCTATCTACTCTACTACTTCTACTACGCTATAATTCTACAAGACGACCGCTTGTCATAATTATAACTTGAATACTTAACTAAATTTGTCTGCTTTGCTGTCTTAGAGAAACTTATATATGGTAATGTTACCAATTTAGTAAAACTTAAAGAAGCTTAAGCTGGTAACATTACCACAATATAAGTTTCTCTTCCTTCTTTAAGTTTCGTCTTAGAGAAACTTATGTTACGCTAATGTTACTATAATAGAAGTTACAGCTTGATTGGGTATGTACCATACCAATCACCCTTCGGCCATGTTTTATATAAACAGGAGCTTTGTAACCAGTTATGGTAGAAGAATAATTCGTCTTTTTCTATTATCTACCATACTATAAGTGTTTTGATAGGTTCTTTATTTAGAAATGAAGTCTAAGACAAGCTTACCCCATAAAATTTTCTATGGTTCTTTTCACACATCAATCACATCATGTTTCTTCCAAGTTAGATAAGAGATGATGTGTGAAATAAACCAAAGCATATCTATGCATACATACCGAGGCTGATGGTTATATTATGGACATTAATTTGACATTATAAATAAATACTGCAGACAATTCACACATCATTATCTAGCCCAAATTCCGTGGTATTGACAACTGCTAATCGTAAGTTAAGTTAAGTCGTACGTTAAGATTTACATAAAAATGAACACAATGGATGTAGAAAAGTTAATTAACTTGATTTACGGACATAAATGTTCTATCGATATCTAACATAAATCTAAATATCTTGAAGATACAGATTATTCATCGCAACAAAGATGACTTCACTACGCGATATCACCGGTGCACTGCCTATTTGAGAAAAACGTATTGAGTGTGAGGACTGAATTCGTACGAACAGTACTCGTACGTTTACGTACGAACAAATTCGTTTCCAAAGTGAGCGGGGTCTAAGGCTGCGGGCGCTACGGGGGGTAATGTACCATCCGCAGTTAAGGTTCCGGCGACGGATGGATTTCCCATACAAACGTAGTACCAAAATGATTTGTTATTTGAGAATATTTTCACCATGGTTTGCTATTATTTGTATTAGAATAGTATTTATTTAGGTTCCTGCAACAAGCTTTTTTCAAAATACCTATCTACACAATTACTATGAAAATATTCATTCTTCAGTGAACAAATGCGATTTGGTTTAATTTCATTTCAGACAGGTATTTTGAATAAAAAATATGGCAGGAACCTAGATAAATACTATTTTAATACAAATAATAGCAGACCATGGTGAAAATATGCTAAAATTACAAATCATTTTGGCATTACGTTTGTATAGGGAATTCATCCGTCGCCGGACCCTTAATACGTTACGGACGCCGTGTGGTAAAATCCGTCTCATTGTTTATTGGCAGCGCCTTCTTTCCAAGTACTGACTGCACGAACGCTAGTAATCGGCTTTACCAACGGAGACCAGTCGATAAACAAAAGAGCATCAAACAGTTAAATCTTACAATGCATAGCAATTTTTGTGCATTGGGAGACTAGAGTCATATAATCGCTCTAAAACTAACGCTATTAAAATTGGAAGTTAGGTACCTAAATTCCGCGTAAAAGTCAACAGTTAAATGGTTATAGGTTAAACCTTGCCTCTTGCAATATTCTTGCAAGGACCCCTTCCCTTTGGACCCAAGAAGATACGTTACGCCGTGTGATAAAATCCGTCTCGTTGCTTATTGGGAGGGCCTTCTTTCCAAGTACTGACTGGACGAACGCTCGACGTGTAACACGTTACAATACGGTCCGTAACACTGGTTAGTAATCGGCTTTAGGTACCAACGGAGACCAGTCGATAAACAAAAGAGCATCAAACTGTAAAATCTTTCAATGGGTAGCAATTTTTGTGCATTGAGAGACTGGAGTCATATAATTGCTCTAAAACTAACGCTATTAAAATTCGAAGTTAGGTACCTACATAATAATAAATAAATAATGCTGGACAATTCACACAGCGTTATCTAGCCCCAAGCTAAGCAGAGCTTTGGGGGTACTAGATAACTGATATACTTAATACAATACATTACATAGATGGATATATTTTTTATTAAACATAGAAAACATCCAGAACACCCTGAACAAATATCTGCAGATCGTACAGGCATTTGCCCCGAGGCGGGAATCGAACACGCAACCTCCTGCGTCGCAGGCGGACCTTCGCCCACTGTGCCACTGAGGTCGTCAAAAACCTACATTCCGCGTAAAAGTCAAAAGATAAAAGTTACCTTTTAACTGTAAAAACCTATGCTGTTGCAACATTCTTGCAAGGATCCCTTCCCTTTGGACCCAAGAAGATAAATACATAGATAACTATTTACATTTACCCACACCATGTTACATAACACCAAGAGCATTGCATCTAAAATTTGTTTATAGAAACATCTAAAGCGGAAATTTAAAAGGTTTTTTGACCTTAGAGTCAGCTGAAGGTAATCAACGTCGGATGTTATTTCCCAGTTCTAAGGTCAGATTGCACATACACATTATGCAATCTACATCGAAATTGATAGGTTTAACTAATTGGTAAATTAGTTAAACCTAGTTTATTCTGTTTATTGGAACGAATCACCCGGCCTGGGGCTGAGTCTCATCACAACAAATTGCAACAGGACGCTGTTCTGAGCACAATATAATGTTATAATAAACGTTTTGGTAGTTTTGGTACCTATGAGCCTCGCTTTTAACTGGTTATTGAAAAACTTATTAATGTTCTAAAGTTGAAAAGCCTTAAAGATTATGTTATTCATATATTCATCAAGTTTGGCTTACAGCACTACATTAAGCAGTTGTTTGAATACCCTGATTGCTAGATTTTATCCCATGCCAAGTACAGCCTCAGATTTTATTTATTTATTTTTTTAACACACAAAACACATTACTATGCCAGCTAAAATTAACATATTAATAACATAATAAAATTGGATCAGTTGAGTTACCTGTAGATTGTTTAAAACAGTCTGCAGTTAGCTCAATTGTTTCAATTGTAAATACTAATTATATTATAATTTTCTTTGTGAATAAAGGCTTCTGCCACTAAAAAAAAAACCAAAAATTGTTTTAATCTACATTGTAGCGTAAAAATAATGTGTGTACAGCTAATTATAATTAATATTATTATTCGTACTAAATGCACTTACAATAAAAAGAAAATCTGGTGTGTAAAGATTAATAGGTGCCTTAACTGAAAAATCCTTTTACGGAATAAGTAAATCTTATCCACCATTTTCCTATTAATCTATTTCTTGAGGTAAAAGGAAAAAATATTAGGAACGTGACCGAAATTAGGAGGGGCGGTGAGGAAAACACCCTTGCACGTAATCGGAGCAGTCAAAACAGCTCCATAAATATCATCCCCTGGGGTGGACGCTATACATTGTATATATGGCGAAATATGATCGATCAGTTGTATTTTACCTTCAAGTTTTTCTTGCTATTAAATATCCTACTAATATTAAAAGCGCAAAAGTGTATGTTACTCTTTCACGTAAAACTACTGAATGTATTTTAATGAAACTTTACAATAATATAAATTATACATCAGGATAACACATAGGCTACAATTTATAAGATAAGATATTGTGCGAATTGTCCAAAATATGACGATAAGTGTCAAGTAAGTAGGAAAAAATCTACCATCTGCGAGCTATACTGGCGTGCGTTGCCCAAACCGCTAGAGTTACACATATATGTATGATGGAAATGTTTATCTTAAATAGGCCTACAAAAAAGCCCGCCACAGTATATATCTATTTCTTATGTGTAAGCCATTATAGTTAAAATAGTGAACTATTGTACTTTCTATGTTTGGCCATTCATTTATTACGTAAGACGATTTTCGCTAGTTTTTGAACCCCTCCCCCCCCCCCCTATCATAAGAAAAAATAAGAATAGGCCGACCCCCTTCCCCCTGTTTAATATTTATTACGTAAGAATCTAAAGGAAAAAATGAATAGGTACACGTTTGGTTTGTTTTAGTGTTTATTTTTCAAAGTAACAATTTTTAGAAATGTTTATATGTACCTACTTACAAAGGTACTCATAATTTTTATTTTTTGGTAGTAATCAACGTTGGTTTTTTGTGATCTTACGTAATAACTATCGAGACTCCCTCCCACCCCCTTGTAATAAAAAATAAGATATGGTCGACACCCCTCCCCCCCTAAATCGTCTTTCGTAATAAATGAATAGCCCCTAAGTACAAGATAAATAAAAACCAAAATCCCAAATCCCGTTTATTACAAGACAATTTGCTATGGAGGACGGCTCTACCACAAAAGCTACGTCGTACTTGTAGTGGTAGCTTCGGACTCAGCACGCGTCACAGCTTCGGACTCAGCAGTTCAGCACGCGTCACAGTTTCGGACTCAGCACGCGTCACAGCTTCTGACTCAGCACGCGTCACAACTTTGGACTCAGCACGCGTCACAGCTTCTGACTCAGCACGCGTCACAACTTTGGACTCAGCACGCGTCACAGCTTCGCCTTCGGACTCAGCACGCGTCACAGCTTCTGACTCAGCACGCGTCACAGCTTCGCCTTCGGACTCAGCACGCGTCACAGCTTTGGACTCTGCACGCGTCACAGCTTCGCCTTCGGACTTAGCACGCGTCACAGCTTTGGACTCTGCACGCGTCACAGCTTCGCCTTCGGACTCAACACGCGTCACAGCTTCGGACTCAGCACGCGTCTCAGCTTCGGACTCAGGACGCATCACAGCATCTGTCTCAGCAGGTATCACACCCTTGGTATCAGCACGTAGCACAGGCACCGCTGTACTAGAAGTAGATATCGAAGGTTCGGCAATAGACGGGTACCTTATGGTGCTGTCGTAACAGCAGACGAGATCACGTTTGTAGCAGATGCGCGATATATAGAGCATGTTGGGTTGCTTACATTCAGCACGCGGGATGCAATCTCCTTTCTTAGCGGTACATGATGGGTCTGGAATAAGCAACAGATACCATCGTCATAATCATCCGCAACCTGATATTATTTTCGAAACGAACTATACTATACTTTCAAGATAATTCCAGAGAACAAAAAAAGTCAAAAAAAAAACATGAACGAAACCACACTTTAGTTTGGTTTTTGTCGAGTCGTCTATTTAAAGAGATTCTCTAAAAACATATATTAATAATAACATATATACACACAATAAAAACATATATAAAAACTACATAAATAAAAAAGAAGAGAAGAGTTTTCAAAATTTCGAAACGAAACCCTACCACCATAGTAGTAGTAGTGCTGTCCTCATGTCCCATCGGATTATGAGAGTGAGGGAATAGAGAGTGCACATGTGTTTGCCCATACACTTTGTGCACTATAATTTGCCGAAGAGACAAAAGAGTTCGTTTATGCGGGTTGGTTTAGTCGTTTCGCACCGCGAGCGGTTCGAACCGCGGTACGAATTGCCGAAGAGCTCTTTTTGAATGGGTCCTTTTGCACCGAGTAGTTGGAGCGGTGCGAATGGACCAAGGGATCTTTTGGAATGGGTCGATTCGGACCACTGGACGAAACGAACCAATGCTCTTTTCGTAGGTCTGATTTGGACTCAGATGAGAAATTTAAGGATTCCTATTGCGACGAATCAGAAATTTGGAATAGACTCCCAGGCTGGAGGAAGTTGGGCCGCGGATGTCTTAAATGTTCCCGTGGTTCGGCGAAAATGGCGAGAAAGGGACACCGGAGAGGGTTTAGTGGGTATTACGTACTTCTGAGGGCGTCGAGTCCCACATAATTCTGCCCCCCCCCCCACCAAGACAAGTTAGAAAGGTTTCAGTTTATTCGTTAATGAATTTTCTCGCCGAATAAAAAAAAGGTTGGAAATCAAGCTTGTAAAAAAATGTTGGTTTACGTATGTTAGTAGCGAAGAATATCTCCTTCCCTTGATCGCTCAGCGCAGTATAAACTTGATGCCTGTACAATTGTGGATATTTATACCGAGGATATGTGTTGTTAGCCACGTATGGCTTAAACGTTGGTTTTATCCTTCCTTTGCACGAAATAATAAATATAGTAAATACAAGCAATGTTATTTTTGTTAACATTTTTATAAGATTTCAACCAAACAAACGTCAAAACAAAATGGGTTTGGATAATGAGAAATTTAGTTGGCTAATCATTTTAAGAGCGCATAAAAATAATCAGTAGTTAACCATGTACATTAATGATAAAAACGGTAGGTACGTACGATCTTACTTTTCAATTGACCTACTTATTTCTTCTCTCAAAAATTTGTTTAGATCTTAAAGTAGGTTTATACAGGGTGCCACGGAAAGGGTGTACTAAGCCGAAAGGGTGATGCGGACCCCCCGGCGTACGACTTTTGGTCTACGACTGTCCAAGTTTCGACAATTTTCATTCAAAAAAGAGCTATTTAGTTTTTCCTCGGTCAGCTGATTTTCAACTACCTAAGGTATCAACCCTAACATTGTATCACAAGGTATCACTGTTTCTTGACTTTATTTATCAACCAAAGTGCGGGCAAGTGGGCTTATCGTGGGCAATTCTCACAACCTACTAGACCAATAATACCTACTAGACATCACTGAGGCAAATAAAAAATAAGGTACCTACTTATCAACGACGCGTTCGACCTGTTTAGATTTTGTATGATGTTATGCAGATGCATAACATAAAAGTGGTTAGTAGGCACAGATGTGCCTACTTACCATAAACTTGGACAAGTTGCTAAACTAAACTATTCAATAAGTTCCCAAATCAATTCAATTTCCAAGTTGGTCCAAGTCTTGATTTTATTAAGTTTAGGAGTTCTGATAATAAATCCTTATTACTAAAACGGTGTAGCATTTATTTTCTCAGAAGAAATTAAAAGGCAGTGGTGTAACGAAAGTTTACAAAACTGAATCGGTGCAACCAACTTGCACGGATAAGGGAACACTTAGTATTTTGGCACATCTGTTTTTCTAAACCTAGCTATTCTTTGTGTGCCTTATGATAAAAAATAAACTTCTGAGTTTTTAATTGGTTTCTCAATTTCCAATTTCAAATTCATACATTGACTTTCTATCATTGGCACTATTATTTTCATTCAGTCTTTAGATTGGTTTCAAATTCTCGTCTAATGTTTTCTGACGGCTCTGGTTAATGCCAATGAAATTGTGTAGGTAGTAAATTGTGTTGTACTTAAAACTAATAGTGATCATACTCAAAATGCTTCAAAACTGTGTTCACTAAACCTACCAACATTCTGAGCTAAATGTTCAAAAACATATCTTGGGTACTGTAAAACTTGTAAAACTGGATTAGTACGATGAAAAAAATATAGTCCAACTAAGACGCATTTTATCTTAGTTGGCGTCAAAATAGAGATGGAATGATTAATATCTCATCAATACAAACAAGAATGCATGGTAGCTGCAACATATCGAATTTGTTTAAAACAAAAAATAGGGCACATCATTGACATATCAATGCTCTAAGTCAAAATAAATATTCACTTTGTCATAATATGAAACATTTATTTCCACGGGGTTAGCAAACAACTTTGTTGCATTTAATCTCTGAATTTAATTAAATAACTACACTTTATAAGGCCAATTCATTACTTGGTAGAAGGAGCTATTACGATTTAACTAAATTCAAATAGTCACAGAAGACAAGCAAGATTCAGACTCATATGGAATCCATGATGATGTGGATCACATTAGACAAGATCTTAATCAATGTAAACATTTTTTTTTCAGTGTATCTACAACACAAGTATGAAGGCATCAATTTGCATTCATAAATAAATAAGTACCTTCTTATGCCTCACGTTAAGCTTAGAGTTTAGCTATGTGTCACATTTTTTGTCATTAAGGAAAGATTTTATCATCTGTGAAAAACTAAAAACACCTATTCTTGAAAATAAACTATCCCCGCACACTTGGTTTCGGGGGCGGAAATTAAATTTATAAAATTTAAAATTAAATTTAAATTAAATTTACGTCTTGCTGGTTTAGTACACCTTTTAAGAGGCATCCTGTATTGTAGATATATTAGCCAAGACAAGATCGCAGATTCATTACGGATGTAAGCGGGTTAACTACGAACCTTATTTGTGTTGGAAGGACACCAACGTTTCATCCCTTATTACTTCATCATCACTTATACTTAACGGACATCTTCAGGGTGAGTGCGGTTCTAGACGTTGGTGTTCTTCCAACACAAATAAGGTTCGTAGTTAACCCGCTTACATCCGTAATGAATTCGTCAAACTACGATAGTTTTTATAGTAAAAAGATTGCAGATTTTTACGAAAACATGGAATGTTTGTGTAGGTAGGTACGTACATGAAATGATGAGAAAAATGAAGAATAAACAAGTAGGTAATTACCAAAATTCTGACTAGGTAGGTAATCTAACATTGACCATTAGATAAGTTGTTATTGTATAAAGAACGTCAAACTGTAAATAATGATATATAATGTTTAGGTGATTTGGGACCATGACGAACATGGTAAGTAGGCAGGTAATAATCATTATACAAGTATTCATAGATGAGATGGGAACTTGAAAGTAGACATGTGCAAAACAGTACTCGGTAATGTAATGCCATATAGCATGGTATTTCGTACCGCGTCATATGGCATGCTATCAGTACTCAGTACCCTAAACATGACCTGACTCCACTGGCTATGCTAGCTAAGTAATGCGAATGGCCCGCTATGACTTAGGTACTGAATGTTCAGGTGTAATGTAAATAGCAATAGGCCAGTACCTATCTACTCTAAACATGACCTGGCATGACGCGCTATGCTAAGTAATACGAATGACCCGCGGCTGTTACTTTAAACTTAAACTGTACGGAAAGTTCTATTCAGACGTACCTAATGTAATAGCAATAGACAATGTTTTTGAAGTGAAAACTTCTTTAGCGGCGTTGAGCTCTTTTTCTGTAATGGGTATAAAATCTTAAACTCGCGTCAGGACACGTGACCTGATCGAAAAAGCGTAAGACGGATGGAGAGTAGACAGCTATCCCCTCTCTACGGCGCGCGGCGCGGCGAAAATGTATGCCTGGGCCTACTGTTTCGTTTGATGGTGAAAAAGTCGTTGAAATTATGGATGAAAGTTGATTTTTCGGAGAGATAAACTTTTTAATGTAATATAAATTGTCATGTTTGTGTACGATAGCGCAATAAATGAATATTGTATTCTACCACATAAATGATAGTACTTTTATACTGATAAAGCAATTGGTGCAAAATTATTCCCTAACCATTCCAAAATATCAAACATGCTCAACGTTAATAATCAAGTTTTCACTTCTGCCGGCACTCCCGGAGTGCAACCCGTCTTTTTTTTGTCTTTTTTTTTCTAGCGAGCATAATCTTTTTTTTCACAGGCAGAGCATAGCGCCATGCGCCGCGCCACCATGCCATGTCTAATGCCATGTGTCATGCTAAATTTTGTCGGGTAATAGGTACTGTTTCAGTACGCGGTCGTGCTATATTACGCGCAATACATTACTCACAGTACCTACACACCTCTACTTGAAAGACAATTTAGTAGCAATAAGGCCGCTGGCTGCACTGTTTTTTATTAACATTTAGTTCAAAGATATATTTTTTGTATTGCGTCTACGTACGTACTAAATCAAAGTTGTAGGTACCTAGTAAATTAAAAGACAAGTTGGTGAAGACATATTTAGTCAATTGCAAGTAGATTTATTGTAACGAAAGTGTGCTGCTTACGTGGTGCCCGCGCGGGCCTGACGCGAATTTATTTTATTCAGAGTTGATCTCTGCCTACTCTTACAATCTAAACCATCAATCGTTCTTAGAATATTTTTTTTTGTTTATTAGTACAAGTGCATTTGAATTAATTAAAATAATTTAAGACAAAACTGCTAATTGATTCCTCAGGTGATCAGAATATTTTTATTTCGGTCAACGATTTGCCATTCAACGAGGTTCTTTCAATGCTGCATTCTCGGCACCTTTTGGTGACTCCAATTTTTAGAGTTCTTTGTGTTCGTTCTTAAAATTCCTATTCAGAAAATTTTACATCCATTTCGTGAACAAAGTTGATCCAGAGTTGATATATAATTAATAAATAAATAAGTCTTGTTATAATCCAACCTTGTAATAAGTTATATGTAAGCTCAAAACTGTGGGCACCTCAATCTGAATGATATTGGGAAATCCTGGAGCGAACTATTGATCTAAAACAAACTCAAGATTGGTGGTTTACTGAAGACACCCACTGCCCCACCTCAGTATATACCTAAGTTCGGTCGCAATATAATGCATTGTATAAATACGATGATATAAGTGCTAATCATCAAGAGGGTCATTTGGTACTCATAAATAAAAATCCTTGTTCATTCTAATAAATTTTGACTTATGACTTTTTAATCGTAGGTCTCTGCGCAGTGTTATAAGTACTTAAACGGTTAGTTGCTAATGATGTGACCGCCATTACTTATGAAAAACTAGAGTTGGGAAATAAATTATGAAAAGTTCCGTATGAAACGGTAGATACATTATGAATTTTTAAAGAAATAATGACACGCTATGGTTCAATGTAAACATAGTTGTTAGCTGAATGCCTAGCTCTTGTATTGGTAAGGAAATTTGCAGCCCAGAGCTTCAGTATCCTGGACCGCAACTCTATATCTTTTCGTCCGCAGTTGCGAAGAACGGCCGTAAAACGTAATGTATCCACTTTTTTTGGAGCAATATTAAGCTGAGACGGGACGTTTTGGTTTGCTGCGTAGAGACACTTACTGCTATTTTATTTAGAACTAAGTAATTTTTATTTGTAATGTTCTCATTTATGTTATAATATTTGCAAGCTGTAGGTACGTCATAGTGAACTAATAAATATCCTTTCTTACTTTCTACAGTGTAGCTATCTCATTTACTTATAGGTTAGCCGTTTTTATGCCGCCGCCGATATTATACCTAAATTTGTGCATAAATTTGACTAAAAATACATTAATTAAAGACATGTCATGTAATTCGTTCTATCGACCGAAATTTCAATGTCAATTATTATTAGTATTATTAAACGGGTATTTATCTTTTTGTTTGTAAACCTGTTGAAACGTCGGGAAAATAGGTAAATAAACGCGATAAATACCCGTTTAATAATACTAATAATAATGTGTTCAGATCGCGTAAGTTTGAAAATATTCAATGTCAAATAGGATGAAAATCATACTTCCAAGAAAAAGCAGCCACAGTGTATTACGAAGTTGTGCCATAATTTTGGTTTTCGTACCTACGATTAGAGAGATTACCCACCGATCGAGTACAAAACGAAGCACGAATTTTCGTACTTTGGTGTACCTACCCACTAAAGTAGGCTTAAAGGACCCTATCACTGTTATGGAAATAGAAAAAATAAAGTCTGCTTTACAAAATGATACGTATCCGGCAAATAGAAAATTTAATTTCTTTTCACCTTTTCGTTAGACCTTGTATATTATGTACATACTGGCTACTTCCCGCGGCTTCGCACGCGTATTTTCGATATAACAAATAGCCTATTAGCTAAGTTAGGCTATGCTCTAAACGTACGCCAACTAATTAATCTGTTAAGTAGTTTTGGAGATCCAAGGCAAATAAAATTTCACAAACTTTCGGGTTTATAATATTAGTAAGATTTTTTTTTTAAAAGCCTTTATTCATAAAGAAAATTATAATATAATTGGTATTTACAATATAATAGTAGGAATTGGAATTAGTAGTATTTTTTAACATGACATAAGCCTTTATTCACAAACAAAATTACAATAAAATAATAGAAATGTACAAATATAATATACAAACAATATCATATAATATGAATAATATTAGTAGGATAGGATAGGTTGACGAGCTTCGAAGCCTGCGAGCGATGAACTTGCTACGTTTAACCTTCCACTGAGCAGTCAGGCAAGCCTTCGCTTCGTTGTTAGATTCCTTCCAGTAACGTCGAATGATTTCGGCATTTATTATAGACCATGTTTACAAACCTGCCAAATTGTACATAGGATTGTGTCGCGCTAGTCGTGTTAAACGTTTAGAGTTCGCTAACTATTGCGGAATTTCAAAACACATAAATAATCAAGATCGTAATAATAAACATTTAATAACTTAGAATTAGTATTTAAAAGCACTTTTAATAAGCAACATTTCAAGATGTGGGCCACAGCGAACTTATTCGTGATATTTTCTATGACAACGTATTTTGTGAAGAAAATGCGGAGCCCAGAATCGAGTACTTTCAAATATTATTTTACTTTCGGCATCTTCTATTTTATAACGCTGTTGATCGCTGGTGTTTTGTGGCCATTTTTCCTATTCCGACCAAAGGACGTAAGGAATTCAAAGTAAGTATACCATGTATTTTTTTACCAGACGAAAAACGGAGTAGGCTCTTAAATCGACGCGTATTATATATATTTGTTTTTATGTATGACCGCGCAATTTTTTTTACAGATTAGTAAGATTTTTATAATTATTTTTTTATTGGAAAGGGTATACCCCGAAATCGGCCCCATATAAATTGGATGGAAATAAAATTCCAACCGTAGGGGTAGCAAAATAGGGGTGATTTATTGTTCACTCACAGATTTTAATGCTGAGTTGTGTTTTACAATAAAAACCTCACGATGAAGAGAACTAGCTTTAGACTCTTCAGTCTCTTGTGTGTAGACCACTCACTCTCAGCATTTCTGCTAAAACTCTTCCATAGTGAGGTTTGTGTAATACCTTATTTGGCTCTAGATCAGATTAAGCAATAATTTTTCTATTCAGTGCCACATATGCCTGCCCTTAATTTGATTGTTTGGCGCCGACTCAAAATTACCCCAACTGTTCCCGCGGCTTAGAATTTGCACCACCCCAACTCTTCCCGCGGGTGTCGTAAGAGGCGACTAAGGGATATCCACCGGCGGCAGCAGCGCCCCCTGCAGATCAATTCTACCACCGAACTGCGATCTCCAACCCGCATGCCCATCGTGGGGATTATGGGCATTAACCCCATAGTGAAAAAACCAATAAGGCGCTTATCAGAGAGAGGCCTGTGTCCAGCAGTGGACCTGTAAGAGTTCTGTTAAAATTGTGTTTCATTAATATACATATAAACAATTTTTCATCTCTTCCACATATGCGTAACGATAACGATAAAAATGTTAATCGGCTAAGTAATTGTGTCCATTAGGAAGAAATCGGATAGATTAGAGTTTCCTATCTTTTTCCTATTATTAATTATGATACGTAGTAAGGCAAAAACATAACAATTGATCAAAAAAATTATCGATTGTTATTATTTTTAGAAAATAATTTAAAAAAAAATAGGCTCTAAGTCTCAATCAGAAAGACTTCTTTCAAAAAATAATTGTTGTGGTAGACCAAAAAGATCGACACCGGCAACGTGCGGATCTTTTTGGTCAACCAAAAAGATTCGCACGCTGGTTTTAACTAAATCTCATTAAGGCTTGGTAGGCCAGCAGAGGCCGCATTTTTGTGATTTTTAAAATCATCTGAGACTTAGAAAATAGTTTTAAAAATTCTGAAAAATAGATATATGTTACTTAAGGATCTAGTCTAGTCAAAGTCGCATTCAGTTATAAGATTTAATGATCTTCACTAGATAAAAAAAATCCCAAAGTTACCCCTTTTTCTAACGTTTGTTCAATACTAGCGGACTACTGATATCACACTTTTTTTGTACTCAACTAAGGACACTTCATATTTCTAAACAAATTCGCAGAGTTTGACTTGATAAAATGATTTTCATAATCACAAAAAAAAACTACAGAAAACACGAGCGCGGCGGCTTGGCAGGCGCGTTTTCCCTTACGCCTACTGCTGCAGGACTACCTGGCCTTAATAGTTATGTTTCGAAAGAAGTGACGTTATTCAAGACGCCCCTTGAGCGTTTTCGAATGAAATTGAAATTGTTTATTTTAATGCAAAATAAATACCGTAACAATTCGTTTTTTTTTTTATTATTAGGCTTTTGGTGTAAAATAGATATTATACATATTGACGTTACTAACGAGACTTGATGATGACGTCTCTTTTCAACCGATGAAAATCGGAGGAGGTTCTCAAGTCGACGCGTATATTTATAAATAACTAGCTGCTGCCCGCGGCTTCGCTTGCGTAGTTCCCGTTCCCGTGGAAATTCCGGGATAAAACATAGCCTATGTCCGTCTCCTGGTTTTAAGCTGCCTCCCCACCAATTTTCAGCCAAATCGGTTCAGCCGTTCTTGACTTATAAATAGTGTAACTAACACGACTTTCTTTTATATATATAGATTTTTTTTTATGTACGCATGCTTTTTACAGAGTAGTCCGATTTCAACAATTCTTTTTTTATTGGAAAGGGTTCTCCGAAGGTGGTCCCATTTAAATTAAAAAAAAATCGTGATCGTACTCGGTAAAATATTTTTATGACATGGTAGTTTAACCTCTCCCTGGGCAAGCATACAAAAGTTGGACGATAAGAAATTACCGTTGTGTGGGAAACTTTTTTATAAAAGTAAACAAAAACTGTTTTATAACTAAATTTTAAATGACAACACTATAGGTAGCACTCAATCAGTGCACTGCACCCACTTCGGTGAATAAAAATACAAACTACAATAGTAACTAAAAAATTAAGGTACTTGCCTCTGTTTTTGGCTATTTCTAGAAATCTTACCTCATTGCTGGTAATAATAGCCCACTGATCCTACGGTAAATACTGTAAAAACACAAGGTTGCAACCAAAATTTACAACATAATGACAATAAAATGTATTTGGAAGTTTTTTCAGCGTCTGACGATTTATTTGAAAATATAAGGTAAAGTACCTTTTTTCTGTCTGGGGTTTTTGTCAAATAAAATAAGATTATACAGGGTTATTGGTAATTCACTGACACTGCGTAAACTGCTGGTTCTTCCCAAAACGTAGTCATAGGATCTTTGATTCTTCCCATCATCACGAACACGTTAGTGAAGACACCCTCTGAAGTACCAATAAACCTCAAAAATAGAAAATCCTTCGATTTCTATTGTGTGTCAGAAAAAAACAGCTTAGCAACACTTTAAGATGTCAATTTTTTATAAGTAAAAATAAATTTAATGGTTACGTACCACTCGAGTCTAAAATATGCAATCGATTTTAAAATCAAGGTTTCGATTTTAAATTCAAGTTCAACTTTTAGATGACGTTAGTGTTTTTTTGCGAATAGGAAATAAAAACGTGTTGTACGAGTATGCAAAAATATTTAAATAAAATATTGCGTTATTATTATGAATGAGACCGGAATTACAGGAAGTAGGTACAAGCGTTTCCGTAGGCTACGCAAGGGGTTAGGGTACATCTGGTCCGAATCTCAAACTGATCCGCGGACGAGATGTCCACTTCACTTTTGGTTTAGGGTACAACTGATCCGAATCTAAAATCAAGAGAATTTAGATTCGGACCAGATGTACCCCAACACAAAAGTGAAGTGGACATCTCGTCCGCGGATCAGTTTGAGATAATAAAATCAAGAGAATTTAGATTCGGACCAGATGTACCCCAACACAAAAGTGAAGTGGACATCTCGTCCGCGGATCAGTTTGAGATTCGGACCAGATGTACCCTAACCCTACGCAAGCAGAACAGAACAAACGACACCGCTGCACTGTGGTGATAGATAGATAGGTAATTCGTTATTTCACAGCGTAAAAAACACATAGGATTGTTTGACGACCTCAGTGGCGCAGCGGGCGAGAGTCCGCCTGCGACGCAAGAGGTTGCGGGTTCGATTCCCGCCTCGGAACAAATTTGTGTACGATCTGCAGAAATTTGTTCCGTTGGTCTGGGTGTTTTCTATGTATAATAAAAAAATATAAATATCTATCTATGTATATAATCTAGCCCCAAGCTAAGCAGAGCTTCTGTTATGGGTACTAGATAACTGATCTACTAGATGGTGCTGTGTGGATTGTCCAGCATTATTTATTGATTTATTTATTTATTTGTTTAAAAAACAGTCGGCAGCCTTGACATGGACACTCACGGTAGGGCTGGTCCACCAGTTCAAACTAAAGTCACTCAGCGAGCTATGGAAAGAGCTATGCTCGGAGTTTCTCTGAAGGATTCGTAACGAATGCATCCGACAGAGAACCAAAGTTATCGATATAGCTCTAAGAATTAGCCAGCTGAAGTGACAGTGGGCCGGCCATTGAAGGAGAGATAAGTATTGGAGAAAACCTACACTGAGAACTGCCTACATTAATACTAGATCATTTAAGAAATAATAAATAAATAATGCTGGACCATCCACACAGCGTTATTTAGCCCCAAGCTAAGCAGAGCTTGTGTTATGTTATACATAGAAACATCGAGAAGACCCTGAACAAATATCTGCAGATCGTACAGACATTTGTCCCGAGGCGGGAATCGAACCCGCAACCTCCTGCGTCGCACGTGGACCTTCACCCGCCTCGCCACAGAGGTCGTCTAATTTATTGCAAGAGAATGTCTATAGCTAAAGTAATGTAATACATAAACTACTTTATTATCAAAGAAAATTACAATTAAATAATACAAACATAAAAGAATTAGTATTTACAATTGAAACAATTGAGCTAACTGCAGACTGTTACAAACAATCCATAGGTAATTAGGCTATATTGCCCCGCTGTGTGCAAAGCTGACACGCTGCGCCAGATACTCACCAGCTCTGTGCTTCGACCAGACGCAACGCACAAATAATAAACATAAACATGTAATATACTATGTTTTTGATTGTATCTGTTGTAAACCTATGGACTTCTATTGTCTGAAATAAAATCTTTTTTTTTATATACCTAAATTACTAACAAACAAGGCAAAAGGAGTAAACGCCTCGTTTCTTGTATAACACAACGGGCCAAAACTTTATCTAATCATTCAAATTTCGCGGTAATAGGCTTTTTTATCTTCTTGTTGACAAGACAACACGCTGACGCACATCCAACAACAACAAAAAAAAATTATTCGATACCTACTGCAGCCATGGCTCAGTTCTATTTTCAAAAAACTAGTTTTCCCCATATATCTAGGTAAAATTATGTAGATAAGGTACGTACTCGAAGCGCTAGCTAAAAACATGGCCATTGTGTTACAACTAAACGCAAAGACACGCTATTTCCAATCTTTTGTAATATACCTGGCTAATAAACAACAAATATGGAAAGACATACGTAGACCGAAGTGCGACCGAGACAGCTATACACACGCAAAACACGAACGCCGGCGGTGCTGCCGGTCCGACTGTGACTGAGGTGGGTGGACCTAACTTGAGCATTTCACTTTCGAAAAGCTAGTCCCAGTCTATCGAATTTTACTTACATCGATGGTTTTCCCTAAATGATAATCAGCCCCACCGCGCACCTATAAGGACACACATACTTTTCGAGCCCAAGAAGTGAAAAGTTTTTCAAATGGTTTGAGGCTAAGCATCTGTCTCAGACGAGAGCAGCACATGTTGAGCACTCCTAGCGTTTATGCGTACTTATTCCCAGCGAGGTATTGCTCTATTTATTTAAGAGGCGATGATGGTTAAGTATACCACAAATATCAGAGGGGCCATTCTTCTTGTGTCTTACTTTACCTACTATTTTTTTTTTAATCCAGACCAGTATAATTTGATTAATTGAAAAAACATCCTTATTCACAAAGAAAATTACAATCAGGTTAGGCTGAAGATCTCAAGAGGCGCAAATATGCAGGTCTCGACGAAGCAAATGTTTAAACATTTGCTCCCCTTGGAGTCGAGACCCTATTTCCGTGGGGTACTGAGGCTCTTCGGGTTTTTAAAAAATTATTTGATCGTCTGGTCGAAGCGACGCGTGACCCGAGAGCTGGTCAGTATCTGGCACAGCGCATCAGCATTGCCATACATCGGGGCAATGCAGCCAGCGTCTTAGGGACGCCGACTGGTATTGATATGGATCAGTTGAGCTAAATGTAAATTGTTTGCAACAGTCTGCAGTTACCTCAATTGTTTCAATCTATATATATAAAAGAAAGTCGTGTTAGTTACACTATTTATAACTCAAGAACGGCTGAACCGATTTGGCTGAAAATTGGTGGGGAGGCAGCTTAGAACCAGGAGACGGACATAGGCTATGTTTTATCCCGGAATTACCACGGGAACGGGAACTACGCAAGCGAAGCCGCGGGCAGCAGCTAGTTAGGTATAAATACTAGATGGATTCTTGTAATTTTCTTTGATACCTACTTAAATCTCAATATTATAATGGCAGTTAAGCCTTTCTAATTCTAAATCGAATACCTTCAACTGTGATAATGAATAGAAAAAAATCGTGTTATCACTAATATTGAATCAGTGCTCATATTGACTTAGCCCTGTACGTGCGCGTCACACTGACCACAACATGTATACTGTAGTGCTATTGGTCTTCACTTTCCTAGTGTTTTCATACATTTTCAGAAACTTAACGAGGAAAGAACATAATCCTGTGCGATTTTACTATAGGTTTATCATATTTTATGGCGTTGGTTCTATAGTCGCGGCAGTCATTTGGCCATATTTCCTTCTGAGGCCTAGAGACGTGAGAAATGCAAAGTAAGTTTTTTTAGTACGATAGGTACTAAAATCCCGAGCTGATAACAAGGTAAACAAAAGCTCATAGAAACTAGGTCTAAACCTAAAAAAATTCTATGATGTTATCTCCTAGAATATAGTAATTTAATATTTATTTTAAGTATAGGTATAGACTCTATACTACAGAGTTCATCTGATGTACTTAGATAGGTATTTATTTAAAACTGTTATGGACATTTCTTCTAATATAGCACAAATTGTTATAAGATGGTGAATAAATAAAATCTGAAATTCGAAATAATGTTGCCCTAAATGAAAATGAAACAATTTTTGACATAAAAGTTCTTATAACAAACCTATAAATGTGACCAACATAATGTACTTTTAACATAAATAATATAAAATCAACAATACATATTATGATCTACTATTGGCTAGGAAAGCAAACTTAGTTACACACATTAGCACCTAGCTATCAACTAAAAATAATATTAAAAATTCAACCATTATTGACAACAGCCTTTACCTTTTCATATAAAGCACCTTACGATAATTACCTTATTAATTACTTACATTTTATTATTAATTAATTTATTATTATTATCCGATAATGCGACTTATCTCATTTATTCGTAAGAAGAAAATTATCAGATTTATTTCCAAGATTATATTCTTCAAGATAACGTAACATGATAATATTTTTCTACTTGGTTTTTGACAAACATTATCCGTGAACCTAATCTCTATAATGATCCTTTGAGAATATAAATACAGATGAACGATGTGCCTAAGAAGGTTATTACATTTTTCTAGCCCAGGTTTGTAATCATAATAAAATAACAAACCACGACACAAAAAACTAAAACTCGCTTGGCGTCGGGTTTCAGATATAATTGTTTGCAATATTTTTAAGGAAGGATTTCTGTTTCTTTTATAGTATAGATGAATATTTGAAATTTAAATAAATTCTTTTTGACATGTACCTAATATTGATAATTTTTTTGATGGTTTTATGCATATGATCTACATGTATATATTTTTTTTTAATTGTGAGAGCAAATTTATTGATCAAATAAGTTAAGTTAATTTTCTATTCTAACATAAATGACCAAATAAAACATTTGCACGACTAATAAGTCAAATATAGTGATACCTAACCTATTCTAAAAGCATCATTGTTAACCTATATTTAAGCAAATAAATACTATTACATTTCATTTCATTTCAAATCGACAAGTAATGTAAATGTCATAGTGAATTTTAGGATACTTATGGGCGGTTCGTTTGGAAACATTCAACATCGAGTTATGTTAGAACTATACACTAGCCAAGTGCATAGTTCTAACATATATGACAAAAGAACCTTGTTTGTAATCAATTCTTATCAGTTTGTCGTTATTATATGTAGATAATGGACAAAAGGCCTACAAACTACATTAGTTACGTAGTAAATGCGTAGATTTCGATAAAAGGAGATAATATTCGTTCCTTCCTATTTTGATTACTGTTCATTTCCTTTGTTGTGTTTATCTGACATTATAAATAAATAAATAAATAAATAAATAAAATTCGTTTAATTCAGGCAAAAAACCCATATCACATTGGCAAAATAACAGTTAAAAATATACAAAAATAAAATTACAATTAAAATAAACTAAAATATAAATAAAACGGCGCTAAAGTTACCGCACGTCACTTTCTATTTCCCTCCATATGAAGGGAAATCCAATGGATCAAAATACAATTTTTGTAAACCTGGTCAGAGACAGCCTTCAAAATGCTATTTTTGGAACGGACCAACCTACCCCAGAACGATGCGACGCGTGAACGGACGATGGCGAAGAAGTCGGGCACTCCCGCTTCGGAGAACATGCTCGACGCACTGCAGCATCTCGGTAGCCTCATGAGTGCTCGGTACGCGTTATTGTACTGGACTCTTATCGTGTTTATGGCCTTCCTGGTGAAATTCGACCACAGCTGGCATGTGTACATGCCCAGACAATATGCACGGAACAAGGTGTTCTTGACGTCCGTGCTGCAGTTCGTGAAGCGGCGTGCGAGCATGTTACTCCTCACCGCGAGCGCCCTTCGTTCCCGCTCAATGTCCTCGTCATCCTTCAGCGTCTTTATATAGGGTATCGTATTATATAGGGAATAAAAGTTACTGTTGTACTTACTTAGTAAAAAAACTACTTACTTACAAGTAAGTAGTTTTTTTCTGTTTTCTCGCTTATAGATTTTTTAGAAAAGAGAAAAAATCTACTTACTTACTGTTTGTAAGTAGTTTTTTTTCTCTTTACTCGCTTGTGTGTGCCTTCAATGTGTGACAAGAAATAAATAAAACCTGAGGCGATTCACACAGCATCATCCAGTCCCTACGTAGGCAGAGCCACAAGTGTCTATAGGTTATCCTCTTGACACTACGGTACTTGTGGCAAAATATGACCACACTAGTTTTGCCGACGCGTAAATGCGACGGTAAATTTGACAGACTGATTATTTTTTGGTCCAAAAACAGGCTTTTATCAGTTTAGACTCACACTAGGTACCTACTGCAATCCAGCGGCATTTTCAATCCAGCTGGATTAATACTGGATCGAATCAAATCCAGCTGGATCCAGCGCGAATCCAGCACATATTAATTTTCCAAACAAAATTAAGCAATTTGAGCAAAATTTTAGAACTTTTTCAACTGAACCTCAAAAAAGTCTGCCGTAAGAACTTTTCTGTCAAAAGGAGGGTTCAATCGGCTGTATGTTCATTATGTGTGTACATGTTACTCGATATCTTCACCAATTGCAGTCCGATTTTGTTATTTTTCGTTTTTGTGTAAAAGGGATTGATGTCGAGGTGGTATGTTTTAAGTTTCGCAGGATTTGTCCCGTAAAACTTGGAATTCAGATTATACCTTCCGAAAACGAAATTTGAAGTAGGTTTACAGTTTTTGTACAGTACAAACATTAAATAATACTTAGATTGGAATCTACGCAGAAATTAAATAATTTATCTCTCCTTTCTCTATTGGGGCTGAGGAGAGTTTTAAAAAACATTTTTTTTTTCTTCAAGTGTTTGATTTTGACTAGGGCTTCCGGCCCCTCTTTGCTTAGGAGCTTCAAACAATCAAATATTAAACTAATGAAGCTAAACTATGTAGTTTTGCCGATTTGTACTCAACGACAAAGATTAATATACTTAGACATTGAGCTTATAAGGAAAAAAAGACCCAAGACTTTTAAAGCATACCACTGAAATTTTTCATTTTCCACAGCATTGGGACTCGCATAATAAAACACATAGTCAACCGTGTAAACGATATAAAGTGGATCCTGAGGGATGGCCACCACCTGTCTGAGGACCGAGGCGCAGTCATCGTGTCCAATCATCAGCTCACCCTGGATATTCTAGGTAAAACTGGCTCAGTTGGTTATGAACAGGAACAAACTTCTATTGCCCTGTCTCTCTCAAACCTATTGTGATATGATTGAGAGAGATCCTTTGCTGGAAGAGATCTATTTTTAACCCCCGACGCAAAAAGTTAGGGGTGCGTGTCTATCCGTGTATCTGTCTGTGGTATCGTAGCTCCCAAACGGATGAACCGATTTTCGTTTAGTTTTTTTTGTGTCAAAGATAATTTTATCTCGAGTATTCTTAGCCATGAAAATCTGTCGGGGGGTTTTTAAATTTTTAATTTTGTTCTTGTATACTATTGTAGAGATGAAACTTGCTCTCACTTCAAAGATCTTAATGTTCTCATTTACAACAAACTTGTTGTAATAACTTGTGTATAAGCTCGCCTACCTCCTTTTTAACTTTTTTGGGGTCCGAATGCCAATGACACGCCATGTTGGGATTCCAGCACAATGAGCGCCGACCCGAGTGGATGGGTGCCGCATCTAGCGTCGTAGCACGGCAGCTGATGATGATGATGATGACGTTTTTCAAGTTTCAAATGTGGAAGATCTTCGCTGTTTCTGACCGTTGGGAGGAAAGAAAATAATTATAAATTCCTTTGTATAAAAGCTTGAAAACGCGCGTTTACATTTCATTTCTTCCCAGAGATGAAATGTAAACATTTTCACCATAGGTACTTCTGATCACTTACAATCCCAATTAAATTTTTATTCAATTTTTAAAATATATCTACACTTGCATCTCACCAAGTAGGTATTATAAAACCACTTATTGATAGATAACTATACACAAAGCTATACACAAAGACAAAAAACAATAAGTGCAAACAGACACAAAAATATTTGCTCATCACTTTCAATCACTTTGCTGTTCGGGTCGCGTATCAATCTGAAACAATTTCTTACTATGGAGTACATTTTTGTTGTGATAGAATACTATGATATAGATAAATATATCGCGTAGAAAAAAATTGTACTTTGGATTTTAAACGATTCGTCTACTTGATTTTATACACCACCCCCTATCACTATAATTTGATTGTAATTTGAAACAATCATGACCAAATTAAAGAACACTTTTTTTCTGCAAAACTGTTTCATGTTGTCTGAAGCGGAATCTTTAAATATTTTCAGGAATGTTCACAATATGGGACCATGTTGGCAAGATCGCAGCCATAGCCAAGAAGCAGCTGCTATACGTTTTTCCCTTCGGGCTGACTGCCTATCTCGCTGGGGTGGTCTTCATTGACAGAAACAACCCGAAAGCAGCCTACAAGCAACTTCAAGAGACCTCTGATCTTATGGTGAAAAATAAGGTTTGTTTCTCTTGTTTCTCGTAGTTGCAAATACTCTACCTGTGTTCGTTTGTAGATCTTCCATCCTCTGAAACTGAGTTCGCTAAAGAAGCGAACAACAAAAATTGCAAAGTGTCTCAACTGTTTGTTTCCTTACACACGACGAGAAGCAAATACCATTTGTGTTAGGAGGGGACCAAATTTTTCAACCTGTGAAACAGACCATAAGTCGAGCGTTAACCAACTTGGTTAAAATCACCGATCACTTCCAAGGAATAAAAGTTTCAGTTTCATTGCAAGTATACACATTGCAAGTATATAAGTAATCACCGGAGACCGCCTCTTGCAGAAAAATTTCACCATCGAACTGCAATCCCCAACCCGCATGCCTAGCGTGTAGACACTTGACAGGAGAAGGCCTGCGTCCAGTAGTGGACCAGTATAAGCTGAACGATGGTTGTTATAGCAACAAAGCTAAAGATACCTCTTATTTCGATTTCAGACGAAGATCTGGCTCTTCCCTGAAGGCACGCGGAACAAGGACTACCGGAAGCTCTTGCCATTCAAGAAAGGAGCGTTCAGCATAGCCGTGGCTGCGCAGGTTCCCATCATCCCTGTCGTCTACTCGCCTTACTACTTCGTCAATGCACAGAAGCACATCTTTGGCAAAGGTGAGAATTTTATTAACACCTTCGCACGCTTTACGAGTAAATGTTGGCAGTCGCCTATGTCCTTTCCCAGGATACAATCTTTCTACTTGCCACGTTTCATTAAGATCCGTTCTGCCATCTAGTCGGTTGAGGGTAACAGACAGACAGAATTGGAGAGCCACTTTTGCAATAATAATTTAAGTATCATGATGATCGATGCAGCTATTCCGTCGAGATTATGCTCTCACGGTTGCTATTTATAGTCAAACTTTTAAGAAGAAAAGATCTTAGACAACCATGACAAATTACGACATGCAATCCCTATTCAATAACTCTTCCTCCTATCGTCGATATAATAAGTGCTGAGGGACCTTTATGTAGGACCTTGGAATGCACGATGTGTCTTCATCGGGGTCGGTTTTCCGCAGCGCGGATAGCGTCGCTCATGCTGGTTTCCAGCATTGAGCGAAATGAATCATTCATGTATGATATTCAATACAAGGGCCGAATTATTAGCACCTATATCGAAAACTAGAGAATTTGCAATGAGGCCCTTATTTACTTTATGGAGTAGCTAGGTTGTCAATAGGATCTCTAGTCCAAATAAGAACAGACTATGCCACTTATTTTTACGGCCCCCGTAAAAAAGCGCCCTCTCAGTTTGTTCGAACTTAGTTTGTTGTATTTTCTGATATTAAGGCGCATGTATGACTCAAACTAGCGCCGCTGCCTTTTCTTCCTTAGGCGCTAGTTTATGTCATACATGCACCTTAAGAAGTCTTTTACATATATTGTCCTATTTGTAATTATGTTTTTAATTCGATTCCTTCCTTATACTTTCAGAAGCGTTCAGTTTTCATGGGCAAACATTCACATTCACAACCCGTCCAAAATTTTTGCATAATTGGTATCTAATACAGGACCTTGATAGTTTTCCACCCCATTTTATTTATAAATATAAAATATTTCTCCGGTTAACATAAACGTACTTAGCACGACATTACTGCATGTGAGTAAAGGATACCTAAAATAATTAAAAATTGTAAATGATTTATTTCAGGTCACATAATCATTCAAGCCCTGGAGCCGATCCCAACGGTGGGACTCACGAATGAAGACATACCAGATCTCATAGCGAAGGTCCACGAGAAGATGTCGGCAGTGTACAAGGAGCTGTCAAAAGAAGTTCTTAACGATCTGCCAGTCAACTATCCGTACACAAACGTGGGGTAGAATGTAGAACAAGTCAATCCATGAAACAACTCTGAATAATGTTATTATTACAGTCATTGATTTTATATAAATCATTGCACTTATATTATTTCATTAATTTATTCAAATATTGTCAGTTTGGATCAAATTTAATTAGATTAATAATTTGTGATCCAAACTTTATATTAGAATCATCAAAGTCGGTTAACAATTGATAAAGACATTAAACTGACATGGAACAAACTAACAACACAAAAAACAACCGGATTGAGAACCCATAAAAGAAGTCGGTTATTTATAGAAAACACAATATAAATATTATTTTTATAACATTATTTAAAAAACGATATAAGTGTGTAAGCGACAAAATCTTGATCATTTAAAAATTTAAAAAATATTTGCCGTAGCACTTTTTTCTAGCAGCAGACCACTTTCATCATTGCTTCATTGTCTGTTTAGGCGCAAAGAATTTATGGTTTAGTTGTATTGTATTTATAATGTCTCTATTTATTTCCCACCCGCATTTGATAAGGTCTTAAAAACAAAAACGTAAACATTGTTGACGTAAATAACTCAACAAATACCAGAAGTACTTAAGACGTTTTTTTTCATAACAGCAAAATAATACGTATTCTTTTCTATACGTTTTTTTTATTTGACGATTTTTTAAGTTAAACATCCTGTTATATGTATAGGTAGATTCTAGTGTAGACACTTATTTAAACGTATTTGTACGATTTAGGTTAACTTTAATTTATTTTCATAAATAAACATTTTCTTTCTTTACATAATTTTTTTACTTCTTATCCTTAAACATGATTACCTATTTTCAACTGTGTTGATCTTTATTAATCGAAATATTTTTTGGAGATTCAATAACTTCTCGAACTAATATTGACATAGGTGCATTGGTATATGTATCTTTATTTCACAGCGATCTTACTTTAAGCCAAATATTATTTTTAAAAAAATCTTATGATGTTTTATAGGTTTTGCCTAATTTATGTCTCTGGACCATCCATAGATCTTGTTCCGTTTTTATAACAAATTTTAGTTATATTTCGCGCACACACACATACATCACACTTATAATCAGATTACACATACATAACATGCTAAATTTACTTAATAAA
This sequence comes from Eupithecia subumbrata, assembly GCA_949316285.1. Taxonomy (NCBI): domain Eukaryota; kingdom Metazoa; phylum Arthropoda; class Insecta; order Lepidoptera; family Geometridae; genus Eupithecia; species Eupithecia subumbrata. The sequence goes on from OX438648.1 coordinate 2,938,309, forward strand.
TTATGTGATTATGTGTCGGATAATCAATTATCGAAAATGTAAATCTGTTTCACTTGAGATGCATAATTGACTTCATAATTCGCCGAGATCCAACAGAATTGAATATGTTCTCCTAAAAAATTATATAGGTACATACCTAACAAGTAGGTATTTACTTTATTTCGTTCATACCTTCCCCAAACAACAAGTAGTAGGGTATTTAATTATTATCGGTTACTTCTCTACTATATTTGATATTTATTTATTTTAAATCTTACAGACTCTTAGACATGTCACAAAATTTAGCTACTAATATACCTCAACCTCAACCTCAACAGACTGTATTGGCCCACTGGCCGCTGGCCTCGGGTAATGCCCATAATTCCGACGCTGGGCATGCGAGTTGGGGATCGCAGTTCGGTGGTAGTATGTTTCTGCAGGGGGCGCTGCTGCCTGCCCCCGGTGGATATCTCTAGTCATGGTATCTTACGACACTCGAGGGAAGAGTTGGGATGGTGCAAATTCTAAGCCGGCACCACACAGCTAGCTTATAATATACGCTTAATGCCATATTTTCATGTTATTTATAGATAGATTCAAACACTGGTTGCAAGTCTACTGTATGAAATGGCGTGTACAGATCGAAGATTTTTTGGCAACAGCAAATGGGGGTGGTATTGTAATGAACCATCAGTCGATTTTAGACACTTTAGGTAATAAAATCCTTAATCATTCGGTGACCCACCTACCAGGCTGCCTCTGTTTGCTACTTACTTTTTTAACTCTACTTTTTTACCATTATCATTTTAAGTTTATATCTACATAGGCCAAATAAACAACAGGTTAATTGCAACATCGTGAGGGGAAGTATGGCTTGTGGTATTGTAATTGAAACGACTGCATCTGACTACGATAGGTTTATTACTAATTGATATATTTGATCTAGCTTATGACATAGTTACTAGTTTACATACTACACCTCACCTCGGGGGTGAATAGAAAAAAAAAATATATGTTTACATATACTTTTTTTTTTATGTTACTAATGGTTTAGTTCTATTTTTATGGATTACATAATCTTTATAATTTTTACTTATTTTAACATTAACTCCTAAATCTTCTATGACCACAAATGGGCCTTCCCATAAAGTATCTAATTTACTTGCTGTTTCATTCTTAGTTAATAATAATTGTCCTTTAATATACGTTACATTGTTTACATTTTTATCATAATTATTTTTACGATTAGTTTTGCTTAAAAGTAAGTTGTTACGAGCATCTCGGTGTGCTACTTGTAACCTATATTTTAAACTTAATGGATAATCTTCGGGGTTAAACAAAGGTTTAATATAATCACTTACTCTACATGGTATTTTACTGGGTCTACCAAAAACTAATTCGAAAGGTGTGTATTTTGTCTCTGTATGAACTGTGTTATTGAAATTATAACACCAGAATGGTAACCAATGACTCCATGTATCTTTTTGTCCATTGCACATTATTCGTAAAAAAGCTCCTAAATTTTTATGTGAATTTTCTAATGCACCTATCGTTTGATGATGGTACGAAGTAGATGTTAGTTTCTCTATTTCTAGCAATTTACATACCTGCTCCATCACTGAAGATACGAACTCTGCTCCGCGATCAGTTATGATGACCTTTGGTGTACCAAATCTTAAAATAAAATTATTAACTAAAGCATTAGCTATACTTACTGTTTCCTTATTATTTAATGGATATGCTTCTACAAACTTACTTAAACCACATTGTAATGTTAAAATATAACGATTATCTTCTGTGTCTCTATCTAAAGGACCTACGATATCCAAATAGATGTTCTCAAAAGCATAAGAAGGTGTTGTTGTTATCTCCATGGGCGCTTTGACATATTTACAATGTTTCATTTTTTGGCATTTAATGCATTTACTCACAAATTCTAGAACGTCTTTGTTTAAGCCTGGCCAGTAAAATCTTCTTTTTATGTTATTTGTCATTCTACGTACACCTGCATGACCTGCAGTGGGTAGTAAATGAAAATCATGTAAAATATAATTCTTTTCATCTTCGTTTTCTATTCTTCTTAATCCTTTTAATATATAAATTTTTGGACCTTTCCAGTCCTTTCTTTCTTTTATTTCTTTTAATAAGTCTTCTATAAAACTTTCATATTTCTTTTCTTTTACTATGCATAGTTCATTTATTATTTTCTCTTTGCAAAATTCTCCTAATTTAGTCACAAATTCGTCTCGCGTAAATTGTGCTCTAAAATCAAGATTTATATACAATGCTTTTTTACTCTCACTATAAATTAGACTTTCTTTTTCCTTATCTATCCCATTTTCTTTTCTTAATTTATTTAATGCGTCTTTTTCAATAAAAGTCAATTCTACACAATCGTTAGGCATTTTTAGAATATCTACAACTTGTGGTTGATCAGGCCACTTGTCGTTTTCTTTACTAAAAATAGCTTCTTTCGAGTTTTGATTCATTTTTCTTGTCTGTGCTCTTGTCATTACCGAAATTATTTCCTCGTTCATCTGTTTTAATGTATCAGATGTTAAATTAATCCTAGAAAGTGCATCTGCTACACTATTCTCTTTTCCTTTCACATATAATATTTTAAAATTATATTCTTCTAGAGTTAATCGAAATTTAAGAAGTCTACTCGATGGATCTTTCATCGAAAATAAATAAATTAAAGGTCTGTGATCCGTCATTATGGTGAATGTTTTTCCATACACGTAAGGTCTAAAATATTTAACAGCCCAAACAATAGCTACCAATTCTTTTTGAATAGTTGGATAATTCAATTCTCCCTTATTAAGTGGTCTACTAGCGTATGCGACTGGTTTCATATTTTTATTGCACAAAACTGCACCAATGGCGGTACCAGATGCATCTGTTTGTATTATAAACTCATTATTTTCGGAAAAATCTGGAAAATCTAAAACAGGTGGAGTGCTCAAGGCACTTTTCAATTTTTCAAAAGCTTTTTGACATTCAGGCGTCCAAACGAATGTTTCATATTTTCTTGTTAATTTATTAAGTGGTTGAGTTATTTCTGAAAAGTTTTTAATGAATTTTCTGTAGTAGTTGCAGAATGCTACAAATCTCTTTACCTCATCTGTATTACTTGGCATCGGATAATTACGTAATACTTCTACTTTAGCTGGGTCTGGCAATACTCCGTTTTTCGATACTACATGACCTAAATATAAAATTTCTTTTTTCAAAAAGTTACATTTTTCTGGATTTAATTTTAAATTTACTTTTCTTAATCGGACTAGTACATCATTTAAGTTTTTATTGTGTATCTCTAAATTTCTACCGAAAACTACTAAATCATCTAGATAAATAAAACACTTATCAAAAGTTAAACCTGACATTGCAACTGACATGACTCTAGTAAAAGCACTCGGGCTCGTCTTCAATCCCATAGGTAATCTCTTCATTTGATATTGTCCCGTATTTGTAGAAAAAGCTGTGTACTCTCTACTTTGCTTATCCAAACGAACCTGATAATATCCTTGATTAAGGTCTAGATGTGTAAAATAGACTGAACCTGACAATGAGTCTAGAATTTCCGTTATGTTAGGTAGTGGAAATTTATCATCTACGATACAATCATTTAGTTTCCGATAATCAACTACTAATCGCCATTTTTTGTTGTTATTTTCGCTTTTCTTTGGTACTAATAATATTGGACTTGACCATTCACATTTCGCTTCTTCAATTATATCGCTTTCTAACATTTTCTTAACCTGTTTGTTTACTTCACTTTTCAAAGCATGTGGCAATCTATACTGTTTAACGTAAACTGGACTAACATTTGGTTTTAAGGTTATTGACTGTTCATAAACATTTGTTGTTGACAACCTGTCACCTGGTAAAAAGAAAACATCCGAATATTTAGCACATAATGCTTGAATTGATTTCCGTTCTTCTATGTTAAGATGATCTAACTTTAATGTTTGAAGTAAAGTTTTCGCTCTCTCTAAACCATTCGAAGTTTGTTCAAAATTACATAAATCATAGTCTTTTAAAGAAAATAATTCAGGTTGAAACATTGGTAATGTCACGTCGTGTTCGCTTGTGTTCAATATTTTTACAGGTAATCTGTTGTTCCGTACCTTGCCTATACTTCCTGCTAGAAAAATATTTTCCGTTAACTGTTGGTTCTGAACAATGCAATCATCTTTCATATTAGTATTCAAAAGTAAGTAATGAATAGACTCGCTTCGGGCTGGAATGTGTAACACTTCTTTCGAGTAATCGATAGTGTCAAACAACTTCAAAGAATATTCCATACCATATTTAGAAAGTGTGATGATGTTGGTCTTGAAATTGATATTTGATGCATAGCGACACAAAAAGTCTAAGCCTAATATTCCGTCAGCCTTTAAAGGAATGTTATCGAAAATATGAAGCTTTGTATCAAATTCGACTCGATGTTTATCTTCTAGATGGATCAAACTAAGATGAACAAAACCGGTTGATGTTATTTGACCTGCTATGCCATTTACCGATGTCTCCTCTCCTATTATGGCACTGTTGCTAGGTAGTGAGTCACTCTTTATTACAGATAATGATGCTCCTGTATCAAGTAACCAAAAGTACTTTCTATTGCCAATGTAAAAAGACAGAAATTTTGCTTTACTGTAAAATGCTAAGATGTTATGCTTAAAATCGAAAAAACTGCATGTTATTTCCTTCCGCTTTTTGTTCGTTATTTACCGAATCATTTTTGTTCGGTTGCTCCGTACATAACACACGATGGTTGTTACCTCTACCACGCGTCTCATAACTCGATCGGTTCTCATTCGTACGTTGATTACCTCGTCCACGCTGGTTATTATAGCCATAATATGAACCTCTATTAAAACCACGAGCATAATATTGTGGTCGGGGTAGGCCACGAGAATAGGAAAAATTACCTCTGTTGTTATGGTAACTCCCTCGGCTGAAATAATTACCTCTGTAGTTCGAGTTCACGTTCGAGTTCGAGTTTCCACGGTAATTTCTCTGACCATTCCTGAAATTATTATAGGAATGTGACTTACCTCTTCCTCTCGAAAAATGCATGATGTTTTCGTCACCTTTTGGAGTAGATTCAGCTGACAACTCCTCGTCTTTGGCTCCTTGGATGGCATCCTTCAAGTTCTCGTAGTTACGCGCCGCTATAATCGTGCTAAGCCTGCTGTCACGTAAACCTTCTGAAAATCTTTTAATGGCTAATTTCTCGTTTAACGGCTGCAGAACGGTATAGTTGTTGGAATTACCATCTGCTTGCGAAACTGTGAGATTAGTAAATAATTTCTCGATCTCTGTCGCGTACTGGTCGATAGTGCGCCAGCCTTGTTTTGTTGTTAATAATCGAGATTGTATAGCCGCAAATGACTGTTTAGGCAATAAATTTTTACGCAAATCTGTGATAAGATCGCTTACGGCTGAATATTCCCTAGACACTCGTAATTTAGCATTCTCTGACAATCTACTTTTCACTACGAATTTTATTAGTAACTGTTTTCCTGCCTCTGATAGCATTTCCGAATACATTTCCACAGAGTCAATGATACCTTTGATGTTATTTCCATTATTGTTCATTACAGGGATCAAGCTACACGCTGTTTTTAGATCGAACTCCATGGTTGAACCAGTAAAAGCACTAGCTTCACTAAATTCACAATCACTATCGCTATGTTCAGAATTAGTATCGCTACATTTAGAATTACTATCGCTAGTTTCTTTACAAAGTTCTTTTATTTTTAAGTAATTTTCTTCAATTAATTTTATACACTTTGCAAACTCTTCAACAGATCTTTCACTTACCGGGGAGTAAGTGATGTTTAGTCAATATTTCTATCAATGTTTTACCTTTCTCATAAAAACTTTCTGTTTCTTTCAATTTATTTTTAATCACATTACCTTTATATCTTGATTTTCTTTTCTTAACTAGATATTTCTTTATTTCTATTAGTTTATAAAGACAATCTAATAATTCTTTTTCCATTTAGTTTAATACACAATATTAAAAAGTTTCAAATTACATACCATTCTAGATTCGAGTACATTACGGTAGTAGGGCACTTCGATGTTCTCGGAACTCTCGACGCTCTCCATTTATGGGCACGAATTCATGTGATTTGAATTTTAGATAGATAACAATACTATTTTTTTAAAGTACTTATTCTTAATGTTCGTAAAATAATGATTTTATTTTCTGGTATTATTGTAAAAAGTCATAATATTATGGATTTCCCGAATATTCGCATTAAAGTTCACTTGACCGCACTTTTATTATTTATGTAAAACGCACTCATTATTGCAATAAAAAAAAAATATATAGCACTCTCACTGAATATGCACAGCACTACAACACTTTTCATTTGTAAGAGCATTACATTTTACTTTCTTCTATTTTCATATCTGGATATATCTGCTGTTGCTGTCGACGTCGTCGCGAAACGGAACCCCTGTTGGATCTTTGAAACTCCTGTTGAGCCCAACGCTGGTGGCACTTTTTGTATTGCTTGTATATTATGTACACGGCAGCGACCAAGAGAAATGAGCATACGAGGACCATCAATATGGTCATCACAGACAAGTGGTTCTTAATTTCTTCTAAATGTCCGGTATTCGATCCAGCAGCATTTTGATTGAGGAACACTGTTTCCTTCTCAACGTTAGACCGACACATTTTGTTTTGATTTATTAACTTTCGCGCAATAAGGTTTTACTTTTTAAACGTTCATGATATCAATTAAAATTCATAGTAATAGATTATCGAAAAACATCACGCTCGCATTCGCCCGCGCCGCGGCGAAACCCGATCATCACGCGCGCCTTTTATGGCAGGGTCGCCATGAGGGGAAGTATGGCTTGTGGTATTGTAATTGAAACGACTGCATCTGACTACGATAGGTTTATTACTAATTGATATATTTGATCTAGCTTATGACATAGTTACTAGTTTACATACTACACCTCAATCGAAAATAGAACTAAAGCATTTAGTATTGATATCCTGGCTGATAAAAAAATGTGGAAACGTTTTTATAGACAGAAGCGATCCAGAGAAAGCATACGAAACTCTATATAACACGGTTGAACTAATAAATAATTAAAAGGTAAGATCTACCTCCATAATAGTAATATATTTCCGTAATAGTGCTCTGATACTGTTTACTCATTAGGCGACCACATCACATCACCCACACTCCAAGCATTCTTATCTTGAGCCCATCTGATCTATCCATTTGCCTACCACTAGGTACATACTTAATTCAATTCAATTAGTTTATCGTAAAACCATCGCAAAGTATATTCCAGTGCGTTACATCTAGGACATCTACTTTTTAATGCAAATAAAATTACTTATATAAAGAAAACTACGTACACAACATGACACGCCTAAAATTCAGAAAAAAATAATGTCAAACAAACAACATTCTGCATCAGTTTAATAATATAACTGACTGACTAATTAAATTAAAAATATGAGAAAATGAAATACCAGAACGCATGTGCCTCAGCTATTGTAAGACTTAGTCTCATGGCACATTCTTTCTATCGACTTCCATCCATCCACAAACAGATCAACCTGAGGATGCTTGGGAGGAGGTCATTAAGAGTGCGCTGGGCGCGGGAGATGGGAGCCTGTAAACCTATAGTTATATAGTATAAATAAATTTTCATACGCATCGTCACATTCAATGACTGTTGAGTCACCGGAACCGCTTTCAGTGACTGCTTTTGGGATCAGTGGATTTCTGGGCATAGGTTGTTGGAGTCATTCACTAACCAAGCCTGTGACATTTACGAACGATAGCACTTCTTTGCCGTCTTTATGTTCTTTCTTCTCTTCATTTTGGTAGGCGTTTCCCGCACGCGAAGTGTTTATTGACCTCCGATAAGAGAAGTCGCCATGGTACTTTACTCTTATAAAAATTAGCACTAATATTTTGCTAACGGACCCTGAATCAAAAAAATTTGTGGTAATAAATCCTCAATACTCATGAAAGACTAAAACTCTATTTCAGGGTTAAGCTCGCCTATGTACATATCCTATAATATAAGTTCATGCTTTGTATTAATTTTGTACAATAAAGGATTACAGAAAAACATAATTATCCAAAGACATCACTCATCAAACACGAAAAAACAAATCATCTTGGCTTTCGCTTTGGTACCCTAAGATAAAAGGTTTTATTTTACCACTACGGAACCAAAACAGGGGTATATTGTGTGATTATATTTTACAGGCAATGCTATGGCTTTATCCAGAAGGAACAAGAAATAAAGATCGAGAGTCAAAACGATTGCCATTCAAAAGAGGTGCCTTTGTCGTCGCCGTTACTGCTCAGCTGCCGATTTATCCACTAATTTGTTCGCCACACTATTTCCTGGACGAAAAGAAGTTTACATTTCAAAATAATGGGAAGCTGATACGAGTGTGTTAGCTTTCCCGGTACACCTTCCTTTAGTTTAAGTATTCTAAGTAGAGTGGCCATCGAAGATGAGACAGCATTAGGCCCAGACTCAACCAAAGCGCAGGATGTGCGGAGATATCCGAAGCAGAGACGAGAAGAGACGTTTTTCAGCTAGGGTGTCTCCACCGAAGCTGTGCTGAGACGCGTACTGGCTAGACTTGAGCGGAGATATGTGATGGCTAAAGCGGAGATGTGTGCTGGCTAGAGCGGAACTGAGCTGCGTGCGAGGAGTGTCAAATGTTTTTTGAGATTAATGCACTAGCGGCACCGCTCACAGCATGCCACTCACGTCTCTTCCCGTCTCTGCTGCGTGATGTCGCCAGCTTGCGAGGTACAGCTGACATCTCCGCTTCGATCTTTTTTTCCCGCATACCAATAGTACATCTCCGCTCAGTGGTATCCACAGAAGCTGAGAGCGGACACGAGATGTGAAAATAACGACGTTCTATTGGCTGTTTAAAACACATCTCTTCTCCACCTAAATCCTACTAATATTAAAAACGCGAAAGTTTGTATGGATGGATGGATGATTGTTACTATTTCACGTAAAAACTACTGAACGGATCTGGATAAAATTATGCACAGAGATAGATTATAGTCTGGAATAACACATAGGCTATATTTTATCCCGGAATTCCCACGGGAACGGGAATTACGTGTGTGAAACCGCGAGGCGCTGCTAGTACTTATACTAAGTAGGTACAACAAAAGATCGAGATACCTGTTCTATCAAAATAAACGACACGTCTCTATCAGATAATAACACAGATGTTTCCGTAACAAAAACATTTATATGACTGGAATTCCCTAAACTTAAGTGGATGTAGACATTAATAGCGTAACTGAACTTTGTTACTTTACGTTTTTATATCGTTTGGTAGGACGGTTCCAGTCAACTTTCATATTTTCCCACAAAGTAATTGGAGCCAAAAGCTAGGCTCGTTTTATGGAGTCTCAAGTTGAGATTCCATAAAACGAGCCTAGCTTTTGGCTAGCTTTTGGTTGAGACTCTCAACATGGATTTACGTTCGCACTCCCAGCGCTAAATCAACAAATGGCCTGTGTGTTACAATTAAGACGACGCATTGAAGATATTGGCGTCAGGGATTTCAACTTTTTTCAGCAATTACAAGACATTCGGAATTTATTTTTTATGTTTTGAATTTTTCATGTTTTTTTTTTCACGCAAAGACTCGCTATTTCCAATCTTTTGCAATAGACCTACCTAATGATCAACAAAGATGGAAAGACAATACGCACGCGAAACACGAACGCCGGCGGCGCCGGTTCGACTATAACTGCTTAATTGTACCTAATTTGAGCGTTCCACTTTCGAGAATTCGATGACTCTCTCAATTAACAAACAGATATCTCATAACAGTCCATAGAACGTTTCTCGAAAACCATTTACTGTTAGTGGACAGTACTTGTATAGCTACACACCAAAGTCGGCGACACAATTTGATACGCTGAAATATCGCACTTAACCAGCGGGTTGTGTGAACTGTGTCATGTCACATGACACATGGTTTAGTGCGAAATTTCAGTGTTTGAAATCTGTATGAATAGTAGAATCTGTATGAATATTGCAGGCAGCGAACAGTGTTTTATCAACTGGTCGGCGGCCGCTTTTGGTGTGTTATTTATTTAATTCGGATTGCCAACAGCTTAACTAATTACAATAGATTTTAAAATATACACAGAAAGCTATAAGCTAGGCATTCGCTAATAGAATTATAATAAACTACCTAAGTGTTAAAATTAAAATTATTCGTCGACAATTGCGTACTTAATGAAGCAATAAAATTATACTTATTTAAATTATGAAAGAAAAACAAATAATAAAAATGACATAATTTTTATTATTTGATTTTTTCTACTTCTTTTGCATATAATGTAGTTCTACACTTTTAAAACTACATAATGTGCAAAATCATGTTGATATTGATTTTATTCTCAGGTAAAATCATCTTGCGATGCTTGCCACCGGTCCCGACGAAAGGTCTGATGATAGAAGATGTTCCGGAGCTACGAGACCGCGTCTACAAAATGATGCTAGATGCCTACGAAGATCTAGCCAATGAAATTTCAAAGGAAATTTCGATAGAAGAGATGTCACAGAGAGAAGAGCTGTGATAGAAGAGCATAATATGCTCTTAATAATTCATATTATGAATTATTCTTTAAGTGAGGGTTTATTATTATTATTTTATTATTATTTTTTTGTATTCGCTATATTATGTATGCTATCTTCCTTTCTGTAGTATCCTTCTAGCTGATTGGTTACTGACGACAGGCATATATTTCAGTTTTCATTTTATAATTTTCAGTTTCCAGTTTATAATTTTATTCATTGTTATATATTCAGTTTTAGGCACGTTACTCATTTTCTTTATTATTTTAATTAGTTCAGTTATTATATATTTAGCTTCTATAAGCGGAAACTGTGTTAGCTTTATTTGTTCTATTTTTATGTATTGTTATACTAGTAGTACAAGCTTTTTGTTTCCCAAATAAATAAAAATAAAATAAAATTATACCTAACAGCTGTCCTAAATCAAGAATGGAAACTAGCAGCTATCCTAAATCAAGAATGGAAACTAGCAGCTATTCTAAATCAAGAACTGAGCTGTCTCATCACAACATAAGACCAATTTTATCATATTAAATTACTAGCTTCTGCCCGCGGCTTCGCACGCGTATTTTCTGTATAAAAAGTAGCCTATTATCTAAAATAGGCTATGCTCTACACGTACGCCAAATTTCATCTTGATCTGTTCAGTAGTTTTGGAGATCCTGTGTAGCAAAAATTCAGATTTCACAAACTTTCGGCTTTATAATATTAGTAGGATAGTAGGATAATATAACTACCATACGATTTCATAAATAAAAGCCAAAAATTGCACGTGAAAAATAAAAGAGCAAGATAATAATTATTATTTTTATTAATGGAAAAGGACTTCCCTCTTTATTGTAGATTTAAATTACTATAATAATTAGTAATCTCATCATCCGCAACCCGACTTCACCCACTGCTGGGTATAGGCCTCCAAACTTTTGTGCCACTCCACACGGTCCTGCGCCAATCTCATCCAGGTTCGCCCTGCGGTGTTAGAATTAGTAATCTATTGATTACTAATTATTATAGTAATATTTAGATTTTAATTACTATAATATTACTTTAATACTTATACTTTTTTACTTTTTAGCTTTGAGTAGCTTACTTTGGGGCTAGATGATGCTGTGTGGATTGTCTAGCATTTTTTTTTTTTTTTTTTTAAATTATTATAGTAATTTAAATCTTTAAGTTAATTAGGTATCTTAGTATTCTAAGATACCTAATTAACTTTAAATTCGTTGTAAATGGGCTTTCGGTAAGTTTCATAAAATACTAACCCAACCTTTTTTTTTCTAGCGCCAAGGACTAATCCAAACATACGGTCGGTATTTATTCTGAACATCAGTATCCTATCAAACGTTATATTTTTCGATAGCTTTTTTAACTACGTCAATGACTAAGCCCGGCTTATGTTCTAGTATTAAGAAACATCTATTTTTACCTTCTCCACCTAAATTAAGGTTTTTTATTTGGTCTCCTACCAACTTAAGTCTTATCCCCGTTTTCCGTCATTTTCATGATTCACATCACAGCGACTCTTTCAATCTAATATAAAATGTTTCAAAGTTTCTAAAATCTAATTATTTTATATTTTATTTATGCAGTACGTTTGGTACCTACCAATTATCTTCCTTCTCAAATTTTTATTGAATTTAGTCCGAATTGTGTATACCTACTGCAGAATACCTAGGTTAATGTATAGACAAAACTATTCATCATTTTATGGCTTATTTATGCGATGGCTGTAGAGACAAATCTTGTTATTATAACTAGTATTGGATTCCGAATTTCTTTCTCTATTTCGCATTTGTACCTACCCAAGCGAAGGCGTGTCGTGGGATTTAATCATTTTACGTTTACAAATATAAATAAGAAGGTCGCAACTAAATGATAAAATAACCGTGAACAATGTGGGAGCAAATAACTTTGACATCAGTGTGTTTATCATTTTACGTTTTGCTGAAAATTACAGACTCCAAGCCGAACAAAGTGAAATATTTTGCTAAAGTAATCTCGATGTATTTTTATTTAGCAATGTGTGCAATAATAGTGAGCCCTGTGGTTTTGCTAAGGAAGAGAGATATACGAAATTCAGTGTAAGTGATTATTTTATGCAACAAACAGTGTTCCAAATAATTAAACAAAACCAAACTCGAATTTAAGTGCTAATGAATCTTGGCATAGCACACAGGCTTTTTTACCGTACTAATAAACTAACTAGGAAAGGTTCGCTACTTCTTACCATAACTATTAAGCAATTTATAAACTTGTTCTGGGTCTCAGGATTGGTTTGAATTGGGCACAACAGACAGCTTCGATGTACGGAATGTGCTGGCAGCTACAAAATAAAGAGTACCTCAGACATCCAGGTGGTGCCGTCATCATATCAAATCACCAGTCTACTATGGATGCTGTAGGTAAGTAGATAGTTCAGAACATGAGCTGTTCAATTGTTTTAAGCGTTTAAGGCCAGGTAGTCCTGCAGCAGTAGGCGTAAGGGAAAACGCGCGCCTGCCAAGCCGCCGCGCTCGTGTTTTTTGTAGTTATTTAAACATGGTGATTAAGAAAATCATTTTATCAAGATAAACTCTGCGAATATGTTTAGAAATATTATTGTCCTTAGTTGAGTACAAAAAAAAGTGTGATATCAGTAGTTCGCTAGTCATAGTATTGAAAAAACGTTAGAAAAAGGGGTAACTTTGGGATCTTTTTCTATCGAGCGAAGTTCATTAGATCTTGTAACTGAATGCGACGTAATATTTATCTTTTTTTCAGAATTGTAAACACTATTTTCTAAGTACCAGATGATTTTAAAAATCACAAAAATGGGGCCTCTGCTGGCATACCAAGCCTTAAGCTTTCTGTGACCAATTCGTAAAATGCCTTTTTGTAGATACGACCAGTTCTAGGGATTTACCCCATTCTTGATGTACCCAAGTCGAGGGTTGTTATAAGTTTGGCGTATGTGTCTGTGTCTATCTATGGCATCGTACTTAGCTCCTAAACGGATGAACTGATTTTGAGCCGATAGTAGATTTTGATAGTTCTTCGCTCGTTCATTTTGATTGTAAGTAAAATTTTTGGCGTAAGCAAACTTTGACGTCAGTGTGCTTATCATTTTACGCTTTGCTTAAAATTACAGACTTTAAGCCGAACAAAGTGAAATAATTCGCGAAAGTGTGTATTTTTTTTGTTGATTGTTGTTTACAACTATCTTCACACAAAAGCCTAAACTTAGGTACTTTTCGCTGAAATATTTTAAGGATCCAGTTACAAATTGAAAAAACGGATCTCTGATCGTTCTGTTCCACTGTCCATATTTTTGCTCGAATATGCAACATAGAAACACAAATAGAGAAAAAACTCAAGAAGACAAAAGAACAGACAACCAGACCAAATAAGAAAAATTATTTAACTATACTTAAAACACAAAATGAATGTATAATATATTAGCTATAATATATTAGCTTTCTGTTTCTATAAAGGTTAATACAGCCTTGATAGTGCCAATAATTATTGTGAATTACTAATTTATTTTAGTAATGTTTAATGTAAATTATAATTAGAATACTTCCGGTGAGAAGTTCGTCTTTAGAATTGGTTTAATTTATGTTAATTATTATTTTATTTTTCCTAGTATTTTAATTGGTAATTTTGATATTTAAATCACTGAAGCGTTCCCAAGTAAAAACTTATTTAAAAAATCACTGATGTTGTATTTTCCACGCAGTGCTCTACTTGGGAACGAGCCATTGCTAAAAATGGGCAGTCGTTATATAGCTCTTGTAAAGTGAAGTAGTGTTAATGTGATGATAAACAGCGTTCCAAGAACGTGTATTTTCAATGCTGGTCCTACAAATACACAATAAAATAATACATGAATCAACACAAAAGCGTAACGAATCTATTACAAGAGAACCCTGCACTGTGCTTGATCCAACACGTTCTTACTTATTTTGGTTGTAAATTCACCACACACAACCTACCTATGGTGGCAGGTACACTAGCCTTCACCTAAAAATAATCACAAACTACAAGTTCTTAAAATAATAAAACAAACTACTAACCTTTTCAAACGCGAGGCTAAAGTAGGTACTTCTTTTTTGTAGTATTTTCCTTTTGTTGATATCTTATGATGAAAAGGGATGAGCAGATCCTCTCGAGCTCCAACCTTTTTCTAAGATCAGCACTAACGTACTTTTAACGTAGATATGTACCTATAGTCACGAATCTGTTCGCCAGTTGGTAGAAATTATAGCAAAATACTTTTATTTTATCTAAATCCACTCTTTCATAATAGGAACATCAAAAATCAACAAAATTCATTAAAAAATATACACCCCCCATGTTGGTGATGGATCCTATTCAGAATTTTGGTTCTGCCAACCTTGCGGCTTTTTGCGACATTCTTCCCGATCTAACTTCTGTAACAGCCTTTTTAACATCATCGCCACTGTAAATTTTATATATTCTCCCTCCTATCTTCTTTCTATAATTTCTAACCATTTTTCATTCATTTTGAAATTTTATTTTCATTAACTAGTAACTTAGAATAAAGAAAAGACCTAATTTCAAACAAATAAGAACAAAACAAGACGTATAACCTGCAAACTACCCATATGTCAAAGTAGCCCCAAACTGTGTCAAAGTAGCCCCTAATGTCAAAGTAGCCCCGGTTTACGGTACCTAATGAAAGTCTTCGACGGGACTTGAACCCGCATCCTTCCCTAAGTAATGTGCAAACCAACTACACCACGAGGTCAAGTGACGTAGGAGTCGAAAATCTTTGCGACTTCCTACGGAATCTAACGCCGTCAGCTCCACCTACAGGGGAATAATTATGTGCAAAGACAAAAGTTACATTTAGTTCGTTCAAGTCCCGTCGAAGTCGAAAACTTTTGCGATATTATTTGATTTCCTAGAAATCACCCTGAGCAATAATAACAAAAAGCTTAATGAAAGTCTGACTCTACTCTTTAATGCTCTACATCATCAGCTGACGCACCTTACGTCCGTAGATGAACATACCTCCCCAAAGATCCCCACAATGGCCGTCGGTCTTGCGTTGCCTATTCAATGGGTATTTCCACGACCATCACCAGGGTTGCGATCACGGTGGTGTGGTAAGTATTGGCATTACGGCTCAAACGTTAGCAGTTGAAACGTTAGGGTACGCGTTCACGGGCCGGCATCGGACAATCCGCACTGGCCCCATCAATGGTTTGACATAAAAGATCCGTACCACACGGAGGGGACTGTCCGCAATGCCAGCGAGGATTCTTGAAGGTTACTTTTCCATTTAATGCGAATGACGTCATTCGGATTGCCGATCAGTGGACGCACTTGTCAGCGGATTGTCCGATGCCGGCCTGAGAAATCGCACCCTAACGTTTCAACTGCTAACGTTTCAGCCGTAATGTCGTGCTTTACCACACCGTGATCGCGGCTCAGGTCATCGGTCTACCTCTTGGGAGGTCTGCCCACGATATCATAGGTATACCTACCTACATAATCATTATTCTCTTCTTCAGGTGTACTCTTCGCTTGGGATAAGATAGACAAAGCAGTAGCTGTAGTCAAGAGGGAGTTGTGGTGCCTCGGAGTGATGGCCTGGGTTGCTTACAAGTGTGGCACCGAATTCATTGATAGGAGAAATCCAAAGAAAGCCTACGAGGAGCTCGGGAAAATAAGGAGGGTGCTGAATGATGGGGTAAATTTGTTATAAACACAAGACAGTCAACGGCCTACGCTAGATTTTATAATAATGTTTGACGTTTTGGAATGTATTCTGTAAGTCAAGTTTCAGTAAACAACAATAAATAAATAAAATAAATAAATAAACGGCATCACTTACCATGGTAATAATGTAGGTAAATAAAATAATACGAGTCTATTTATTGCGGTCTATCGATCTTCGTAAATGCGACGGCGATTCTCGTATTTTATTATTTTGGTAATTATCACGGAGAAAAAACTAGTTTTAATTATAGAGATGAAGGATGTTGTAGGTAAACCAAAGAAACTTGACACTGGCGCGAAAAAACTTTTGCGCGAGAAACAGGCGGGCGTTTCGCCGTTTGACCACGTTCTAGGATGTTGTAGAACAAAGATATTTTGTATTGATTTATCTATTGAGAAATCAGATTTTTGTGTGAAAGCAAGTGCGCGTTGAAGTCCTCTTAAGTAGCGTCGTAGCACACCTACGCACGTAGCACCTTCGACAAAATTGTTGACGTTAGTGTTAATGTCCAATAACGCGTTCATTAAAGCGCTATAAATGCACCTTGGGTACTAGTAGCCAAGGTGCATTTTTAGAGTCGTCAATAAATGAACACGTTAAAACCTTGGCCACATCTGCGTGACGCCCAAATTAGCGCGTTAATTAACGCGTCAGGACGCAGGTGGAGCCGTAGCATAAAAACAAGTGCGCGTAGAAGTCATTTCCTTGCTACGCACAAGCGCCACCTACGTAGCGTCGTAGCACGCCTACGCACGTAGCATCTTCTACGACAAAATATATTTGCACATTGTTTTTCTCGCACAACAAAGTACCAACTCGCGCACATGACTTTCGTGCAAATAATTTCGATAGATTAATAACTTTTTGATACATTCTAAATACCTTGGCGACCTCTGTGGCGCAGGGGGCGAAGGTCCGCCTGCGACGCAGGAGGTTGCGGGTTCGATTCCCGCCTCGGAACAAATGTTCGTACGATCTGCAGATATTTGTTCCGGGTGTTCTGGATGTTTTTCTATGTATAATAAATAATATCTATCTATGTAGTGTATTGTATTATATAATGTCAGTTATCTAGTACCCTTATCAGAAGCTCTGCTTAGCTTGGGGCTAGATAATGCTTTGTGAATTGTCCAGCATTATTTATTTACTTTAATAATTTTGACTCGTGGTGGTGGTGGTGGTTCGTGGTCCATGTCCTTTTTATCGTAAATTTTTTTTCAGACAAAAATCTGGATATTCCCAGAAGGCACGAGGAATACAGACAAGAACACAAAGCTGCTGCCTTTCAAGAAGGGTGCATTCGCGATTGCTGTGGCCGCTCAAGTGCCGATCATACCGGTGGTGTTCTCACCTCTCTACTTTATCAATGAGAAAAAATGCCTGTTTTATAATAATGGTAGGTCTTCTCAGTCTCTAGGGAAAATAAGTGCCCAAGATCTTGTGAGTTTAGTTACTGGTTTTCATGGCCCCATGCTGTGATTAGGAATTCTCTTAAGAGGGCGCATTGCGCTTCATTTTGTGAAAAGGATAGACATAGAATTTCGCGTTCATAGGAGCGGGACGAAGCATACGGTTTTGGAACGACTTTAGCGCAAAAATGATGTTTTTGCTTATTTACAAGAAAACTACACAACTTATGAAGAAACTGTATTAAGAAACCAAAGAATTAGTAATAACCTACGAATCAAAACAATAATCTTTTCTATAGACCGCAGGATTCATGAGACCTCGACCAAATTAGGTGCAAAACAACGCACTTTCATGATTTTTTATCGTAATTTTTTTTCGTAATCGTTTTCCAATCAGAGAACCGAAGAAAAAATGTCGAATTTTATGTAATTCTAGTTTTTCACCACGGGGATCCCGTGAGTACTAAGATCTAGGCCTAGTTTGACAAGCAAACCCGCTAGATCTTTTAGATCTTTTAGTTTTTTTTAGTCTTTTAGCTTCTACAAGCGAGGACACGTAATAAAGTGGTTTCGTGGCTGATGGATGAGTTTGCCTATAGCTTTACCTTCTAGTCTAGAATGTAAAGTCTATTGGGTAAAGTCAACGACCAACCCAACGCACGTTTGAATACCTAAAAACGCGTTTGGGTACATACATGTTACAGACGGATGTTTCTTATTCCTGATGAACATAGGCTACTTTTTACATCGGGAAAATGCTTCATTCCTACGGGAAAACGGGTAATAGGACAACGGGTAGGTAGAATGCAACTAGTTTTATAAATATTAGTAATCAAGCTTACAGGTAAATATAATTGATGATTTCTGCAAAATATTCGATGGTAAAAGGTGAACCAGTTGAACGAGTTAGATCACGGATAAATTTACCTATTTGGGTAGGTATAATACCGGCGGTACAACCAGTTGTAGATACCTACACGACAGACCAGCGGGGGTATTTTGATTCGTCGGAAAGGCCGTCGGATTCGATATCGGAAGCTTTATACGAAGAAAAACGTTTTCGATATCGAATCCGACGGCCTTTCCGACGAATCAAAATACCCCTGCTGCTAGAGCACGCGGGTGGATAGCGGTAACTTTCTGTAAGATAAGGTAAAGTATCTAAGTTTTTAATGTTCCAGGTAAAGCTATAATGAGATGCCTTGAGCCTGTGCCCACTGTTGGACTGAAGACTGAAAACATAGCAGAGCTGATAGAGCGCATCCATAAAATTGTTCTGGAAGCTTTCGAAAAACTGTCCAAGGAAATCTTGAACGATCTTCCCATGGATACACCACTTGCCAAAGATATTTTAATTTAGTTAAAGTACCTGTTCCTACCTACTTATTGATAACTAGGAACTTATTTAAGAAATTAATATAGAAAATTTTTTGTACTTATCTTATAAAACAATTTGCTATAAAATAATTTGGTGTTTGGCATATGCACGGCCTCAGAGTAATACCACAGCCTACCTATACGCACAAAGTCGTTCGACGAAAGCATTTTGACGTGGTTTTGACAGAGAAATCGTACGGGGGGCAAGGGACGGGACGACGGGTAGGGACGCTCCCGAGTAGAATACATCACCGCCTTAGTTACTCGGGAGCGTTCTCCCCCCAACCCGTTCCTTGGGCTCCGCACGATTGCCCTGTCAAAACGCCTTCGTCGAACGACTGTATGAATATGCATATAGGTAAGCTGTGGTAATACTGTTAACATAATGCAGGGCTCTAGGCAACCCTAGATTCTCGGTCTACGATGCAGGGCTATTAAGTTCCCTTATTGTTGCAAGTAGAGTGAATAAAGACTGAATGACGGAATGAAGTAGGTATTTCATAGACGCCTTCGATCAGGGAAAGATTATTTATACCATAAGAGAAAGTAAGAGAGTGATTTCCTTCATCCCAGATAGACACAGTTATACTTTTGACAGATAGAGATTCGAAATAAGGGGGGAAGGTCTATTTTTCGACTTGTCAGTATCTGTCACAGCGCAACAGCATTGCCATACAGCGGGGCAATGCAGCCAGCGTCTTAGGGACGTTTCCGACCGGTATTGATATGGATCAGTTGAGCTACCTGTAGATTGTTTGCAACAGTCTGCAGTTATCTCAATTGTTTCAATTGTAATTACTACTTAGTTCTAATTTATTTCTATTATTTTATTGTAAGTTTCTTTGTGAATAAAGGCTAAAAGAACTTTTCAAATTATTTCAATAAGTAAACTATTTTGAAATGTGCAAACTGATCTTTCATTTGATACCCCACTTGACCTTGTAGGTCTCTTTTAAAATTTCGTCATCACAATTTTAAGTTAGTAGCTATACCTACTGAAATTTTAAATTTAGTTTTTTTTCCATAAATCTGTACCGAGGCACGTAATTTCAATTTCAAGTTAATAGCTGCGGTAGTGGCTGATATATTTATAAGAGGAAAAAAGAACAGACAGAGCGAAACCATAAGGGTTTCCAAACCGATCTCGAAACCTTACTTAATTATAGTTTACCACAGTACCTAACTCAATATGACTTTAGGTACCTACCTACTTTTTATCCCAGAAAAACGAGTAATGTCACGGGCCAGACAACAAATCCTTTTTATTCTATGAAATATTCTGATTCAAAAAATAAAGTACCTAATTTAGACGCCTGAGTGAAGTCGCAAAATAATACAAATTGTTGAGCAACAATAAAAAATCGAATACAACTTCTTCATAAACAAAAACGACTGTCATAAGAAATCGAGTCGATAAATCATATTTAAATCGTAAATTCCTTACTAATTAAAAAAAATGGCTTGTTTCCTATCAGTAAAACTTCCTATCTCCAATATTTCTGGTACCGGCCCTCCATGTCCCAAGGTTGTTCTGTGATGGGACATCAGTGATGTCCCATCCCATGGCTGTGGGATACCCTGTACCTATATTATTATTATTATCAGCCAAGTTCATCCCACTGCTGGGCAAAGGCCTCCCCCCACTCTCTCCAGACATCACGATCACTGGCCAGCTCCGTCCAGTCGGTCCGAAATTTGTCTAATTCGTCCCGCCATCTCCGTCTAGGTCTACCGCGTCGCCTTCTCGCCTGTTCAGGTTGCCAATCGGTGGCTACCTTTGTCCATAGCTCTCCTAGCATGCGGCAGACGTGACCAGCCCAATCCCACTTTAGCTTTGCGGCTTTGAAAGCTACGTCAGCGATTTGCGTCTGAGAGCGCAGTTCGGTGTTGCGGACTCTGTCCGTTAGTCGGACACCCAAAATGCTGCGCTCCATCGCTCGCTGGCAAACCTTGATTTTGGACTTTTGAAGTTGCGTCAATGACCAAGTTTGCGCACCATAGGTTAAGACGGGAAGAATGCATGTGTCCATTAGCTTTCGCTTTAGGGACAGTGGAAAATCAGGACCTTTCATTAGGTCTCCCTTAGCCCAATAGCTTTTCCAGGCATTTTCGGTTCGCCGAGCGATCTCCTTATCTTGTCTGGAATCAAATGAAACTATTTGGCCAAGGTAGATGTAGTCTTCCACGTAGAGCAATTCTTCTCCGTCTACTCTAACTCTGGTCTTAACGCTGTTGGTCATGAGCATGGTCTTCGACCGATTCATCTTCAGTCCAATTTCAAGGCTCGCCCCGCTTAGGTCTTCAAGCATTGACTGTAACTCTGAAGCTGAGGAGGAGAAGAGAACAATGTCATCAGCAAAACGCAGGTTAGTTGACCTGGTTCCACCAATTTCGATTCCTCTTTCCTTCCATCCGACCGCTAGCTTCCTGAACGCCTCCTCCTCCTAGGGTACTGGTAAATAATTTCGGTGACAGTGGGTCTCCTTGTTTGACACCTCTTGCAATTTTGAAGGATGGACCTAATTTTTCTAAACTGATTGATGCTGTACTTTGCTGATATATATTACGGATTAAATTTATATATGTGGATTCAACGTGTTGATTGCTGAGGGCGCTGAAAATATATGGGTGTAAAATGCTATCAAAAGCCTTCGTATAATCTACGAAAGCAAGATACAAAGGAATGTTATTTTCTTGGTGTTTTTCTATTAAAATATTTATTGTGTGGAGGTGGTCAGTCGTAGACAAACCACGACGGAAGCCGGCCTGCTCTGGTGGTTGCTCTAGGTCTAACTGTTCAGAGATTCTGTTTTGAATGACTTTTATGAAAGCTTTGTAAATGTGGGATACGAGACTAATTGGGCGATAGTTATTGATGTCTGTTTTATCTCCTTTTTTGTGAAGTAGTATTATGTTAGAGTGGCAAAAATTTTCTGGAAAATTTCCTGTTTTAAGTATGGAATTAAACAAGTTAGTGATAGGGGGTAAAAGTTCACTTTCTCCTATCCTCAAAGCCTCTGACGTTATACCATCGTGTCCAGGAGATTTATTATATTTTAATTGGCTGAGAACTTTATGCACTTCTAGAGGAGTAATTAGTGGGATATTGTCTGCTAAGTTATAGGAAACATCAAAAGAATCTGAGGATGAAGAATTGGAGTTGGGGTCGGAGTAGAGGTTCTTGTAGAAATCAGTGCAGATTTCCAAGACTTGTTCTCTATTTTGGTGTTTTTTTCCATTAGTGTCCTTAAGGCTCGTCATCCAAGATTTTCCCATAGATGTACTTTGTTTAGCAATTTTAAGTGAGCTATTGTTCTCAAGAGCTATTTGAAACAATCCAGTGTTATATTTTCTTAAATCTCTTCTTATGTTCCTTTTTACCTTTTTATTTAAAACTTTATAATTGGGATCTCTAAAATTAAGTGTTTGTCTTTGATCAATCAATTCAATTGTGTCCTTTGATAACTTTTTTAATTTACTTTTTGTTTGTTTTACCTTACTACTTGCTTTTACTATGGATTTTTGTATTCGGTCATACTCTTTTTGTACATCTACATCTTCTTTATCTATAAGTAATTGAGAAAAACTATTTTTCAGCTTGATATTAAACTCCTCTTTGCAAACGATTAAAGTTTCTTTAGTAAGCCGTTTCATTTTGTTCTTAATTATGTGCTGGCGTTGGATTTTTAAATTAAATTTAATGGTAGCGCGGATAGGTCGATGGTCAGAGTTAAATTTTATTTTATTTATAGCTTCTACATTAGTTACTGTTGTTGATGATGATGATAATATATAGTCAATTTCATTTTGATATCTATCTCCTGGGGAATTCCAAGTCCAGCGACGATCGGTTCTTTTCAGGAAGAAGCTATTATCGATTTTGAGATTTTGCCCGAAGGCAAATTCTATTAGTCTGCTTCCACGGTCGTTGCGAACACCTAGACCATGTGGGCCCAGAATATGATGGCAGTTATCTGTTTTCTGACGAACTCCGATCTTGGCGTTGAAGTCTCCAATTACTACGTTCCAAGTACTGCGATGATCGCTGCAAGCTTGGTTTAATTGGTCGTAAAAATCTTCGACTTCTTCGTCCGGATGGGATGTGGTGGGCGCATGGACTTGGATTACAGTGAGTTGTTTTTTATTTGTTATCTTTAATTTTAGGACCGCAATTCGGTCTGAATATCCTATAAATTCTCTAATATTGTTTTTATACTTCTTCGCGACTATAAATCCTACTCCATATTGGCTTCCTACTTCTCCGTAATGGTAAAATATGTTTTTATCTCTTTCAATCGCATCTTCTCCTTTTTTTCGCACCTCACAGAGTCCAACTATATCCCAGTTCACGCACTCCAGGTCGTTTTCCAGTTCTACTAAACGGGCCTCTGACTGGAGCGTGCGAACGTTATAACTAATTATTTTCAGTGAGCAATCGGTGTCCATGTTACGTTTAGCCTTGGTCGTCTGACGGGGGATTGATCGCGATCGGTGATTCTTAGCACCCCTGGCTCCGGGTTGGTTCCGCCTTCCGTCATCAGCAGTTCCAACCCCAGAACCGCCGAGAACTTGGGGCCTGTTGTTTAGTGTGTCTGTCATGATTGGGGGGGTTTTGGACCATGACCCACCACGCTGGTCCAGTGCGTGTTGGTGGGTTTTTTTTGCCATTGCCTCGTTTGTTGGTCGGCAGGGAGTACCGCGGGCAGGTGAGGTTGGCTTGGGCGCCGAAAAGATGTAAGTTGGCGCCCCTTACTCCCTCACAGTACCTATAGTTTTCATAAAATATGTACCTACCTACGAAAGGTATTTTTAGTAGGCTGTTGAAGTGTTTTTCTAATTTAGGTCCTATCTATGGGTACGAACGCTATAGGTAAGTACCTACAGAATGTTCAGCAGAACGTGTGCCATACGCTACACAGGGCTTAGGTGCAACCAAGTGCAATGGTTTGGGGGATTTTTTAACCCTTTATGCCTCTCTGCTATTATTCCTACCTACCACCCCTATGACACACGTTCTGCCGAACACTCTGTATAAAGCGACTGTACCTAGGTACCTAAATTTAATCTAAGACGACTGTTATGTTGAATTTGGTTGACAAATATTACCGAGTCTTGGACTATCAATATCGTTTAATTTTTTTAATTACGTACTTTTCTGCAATAATACCAACGTGGTCACTCAGTCAGAGCCATAGAAAATAAATCTGTGCTCAGTCAGAGCTGTTTGCGGGTTATTTTATTCGGCTCTTGTAGCGACACCTAGCGAACTATGGAGGAAGTCGAAGCTATTTGTTGAGCACGAAAGGTGGCGTTGTGATTGTGTTCATGCGGTCCACCTCTTGTTTGTATATGTATATACCTAGCGAGCGATCTAAGGACGGCCGGACGACCTAAGCTTAAAATAATGGTAGATGCAATATCTTCTTCTTTCTTTTGTAAGGATTATTATTGAATCCAATTCTTGGTCAGTGGCTCTGCGTCTGATCGACACGATTCTGCCAATATCCGTAATGTTATGTGTCGTATAACTTTCTGAGTTTGTAAAAAAAAATGCAGAAATTAAAGATAACTTAATGATCAGTAGGCCAAGCACGGGGATTGTTCTGTATGGTAGGTAGGTACAATAGACAATAATGAAATCGCATTGTCATACATTGGGTACGTTAGGTAGGTACTGATGTTTCAGGAATGAATTTCAAATACTTTACGCATTCGATGACGTAATTTTTTTATATTCTACCCTAGACAAAAATCTTCGTGCTTGCCCTAGGAAGGTACTGAGGGCGTGATTAGGAAACCCGGGAAGTGAAACCAAAATTCTACGGTTCAAACGGATCGTTTTTCTGAGGTTCAAACTCAGCAAGCTTATTACACTAATAAACGCACGTGCCTAAACGCACGCAAACGCACGTACGTGCGTTTGCGTGCGTTTGCGCGCGTTTGCGCGCGTTAGTGCGCGTTATTTAGGCTATATAAGCACGCTTATTTATTTGGTTCATTTTCTCACTCATTGAATGATTGAATGAATGAATAAAAGATCAATGTGTCAATTGTCAAATTATGATGCTGTCAAAGTACTTGCAGTATGTATTGTCAACTTCAATGAGGTATATTGTCATGAGTGACTTATGACGGGGTAGTGATTTCCTTCGTCCGAGGTGAGAATAAACAAGACATTGTCTAGGTTACAGAATCTAGCCAATCTAATGAAAAATGCTACGGGCCATGGACCGTCGCGTCGGTAGTAACGTCTAATGATCTTTTACATCTTGCCCAATTCGTATACGCTTACGCACGGTACACATTTTACAAGACCCCAAAACGACAAGCTTAGAATAGACTAGAAAATCTGCTCAAGCCATACCTTTCACACGAGTGAGAAAACAACCTTACGCATATAGCTTGAGAAGAAAAGAGATGGCGATCTGTCTCACCATACTCTTTCTACGGTCTCGCCCCTCACACGTCTGTGTCTATGCTACATGCATGACACATTGGCATCATGGCAACAAACGGGTGATTTTGTTCGCCCAACGAATAATGTAATTTTTAGGGTTACCCAAGGGGTGAAAACGGGACCTTATAAATAATAGAGATTTAACACTTGTAGTGCGTTATCTATCTATGTGGGTCAGGCTCCATTTGCATAGTGTAGAAAGAGATGCCCTTTATTTCAATGCAGAAATTAGACAAACAGCGCTCTGTCGGAGAAGTATAAGCTGAAATCAACTTTCTTGCGTTGCTATTAGAATCAAATATGTATATTTTCTAGACCTAGATAAAAAGGCCAGAAAACGTAATGCATAACGGCCTAAAGCCTCCGCTGTCAGTCCGTCTGTCCACCCGTCAGCAAGCCGTATCGCATGAACCGTAATAGGCAGACAGATTAAATTTTCACAGAATGTGTATTATTCTTGCCAATGAACAATTAAATAATAATCAATAATATATGTATAGGTATATTATAAAATAAACACCGGGTGTTTGATATTTTCAAAGATTTGCTTAAATTTGCCACCTTCTCACCCCATGCACAGCACGATTTTCTTATGTAGGCGGTGGTGGTAACTTTTTTTTTTAATTTAATTTTTATTTATTTTTAAACAGTGGTGTTGTGAATGCATTAGATGAAAAGGCGGTCAATTTGAGCAAATTTTGTGAGAAGAACAAAACATAAAAAAATGTTTACATAATCGTTACCGACGAGCAGTCAAGTATCCGTAGTACTTTGATAGATTTAATTACGATTTTTAATGTAGCATATCGTTGAAATGGGTAGTATAATAAATGAAGAACTAATTGAAAAAAAAAACTTAACTCAACTTAACTTGTAGTTTTTTTAATATTTTTTTATATATAATCTAAAATCAAATAATTATGTACACTTAAGAACAATACCTGTGTGCATAAAATCACAATAAATGATATGAATATGAATATGAATAAAAAAAAATATCACAGCAACCGTGACAACACTTAGGACATTGATTGAATCGGATAAAAGTAACCCATGACTCCCCGACTTCTAAAAAAATTATTCTGGTCGTAACGCAATACCAATACTTAACTCTTTGGAGGAGTGACCAACGTCCGTCACGTTGAGTACCGAATACCGATCACCGAAGGTAATCAACGTCCAGTGCGGTCAGTACTTAGATGGGTGACCGCGTACTGTTGGCTTTTGTTTGTTTATTAGGGTTTCTTTTGCGAAATTTTTATACTATAGTAGGGAACCCGCCGTGTATGAGTTGACTCACACTTGCCAGTTTAATTGACTGTTGACATTGACAAATAAAGCAACATGTCATTTTCCATCAATTGGTACATATGTCAGTCAATAAGGCAAGCAATGTATTTCCACCTTAGCGCTTTTTGTGTTCAACGTAGCGCTTTTCCGCCAAATATTGAATCATGCAACCTACCCCGTTATTAATATTAAATAAGGTGCAAACAGGAATAACATAATTTATCAGTATTATTGCTATAAAAGAGAAACACTGACTAACATTATGTCAATGGATATCAAAACCAGCAAAATCCTTGCCAAAAATAAATAGGTATGGTTTATTAGATTTATCAGTAGGTAGCTAGCTGTTGCCTGCAACTTCGTCCGCGCGGAATTAAGTTTCCTAAATAATAGGCTTTGTTTATTTGTTTTATTAGAGAAACCATAAGTAAAATTGGAAGCACCAACATAAGTGATTCACCAAATCGGTGTCGTGCCTGTTTTTGTTGGATATTGTATTCTTCACAATCAAATGTCACATGCCATCTGTCATCTGAACGTCACATGTCAATGTTTCCTAGATCTTCTGTCTCACTTGAGCATGCTCTGTCTTTTTCACTGCCCTGACGGAATCCAACATGGAGCTTGCAATGTCTTCTCTGTGCTTATAATTAATCAAACGATAGAGTAATAATCCTTAGGATGTAATACCGATGTAATGCCTATACGATAAGAATATACAATGAAAAGTGAACCGTGAGTGTATTTCTATTCAATCAATCCAATCCACCGATCCGCACGTCGCTCTGCTAACAGGTTATGGGCCCAGCTCTGCTAACGGGATATTGACCCAGAATAATTTAAGATTGTGGAAATTGAAGCAAGGAGGCACAGATCTGTGCCCTGTGACTCCTGGAGAAAACCAAGAAGGTGAGAATAGTTTTTACCAACGGCGAACATTAAAAAATCGGTTACATCACGGTCTCACGAATTATCGACACATGGCGGGCGATGATATGGCTCCATCTACGGCGGGCGGGAATGCCGTGCCGGGTGGAATGCCTGCGCCCTTATCTTCTACATACGTTGGCTTTGAGAAATTGGACGGCGTGTCAAACTTTCAGACATGGAAATTTTCCATGAAGAATTCCTTGATCCTTGAAGGCCTATGGAACAGTGTTACCGGCGAAGATACAGACGCTTACAAATCACAAAGAGCGTTAGCTCGAATATCACTATGTGTAAAACCCTCGTTGTATCAATTACTATACGACGCCACTTCGGCCAAACAGGCATGGGACAAACTCTCAAAAATATATGAAGACAAAGGTTTATTTCGAAGAGTGAGCTTGCTTCGACAGCTTCATAGAGTGGATTTCACGACCTTTCCAAATATGACTGCTTATATTGATAATGTATTTACATTGGTGCAGCAGTTAGCCGATATTGGTAAAATTGTAGAAGATGCTGAAATAGCAGAAATTCTGTTGAGTGGACTTCCTCAGGAATTTGATACATTAGTGTCTGCCTTGGAAACAGCATCAATCACTAATATACTATCCTCGGAACTGGTTCGTGCAAGGCTTGTACAGGAAGAATATCGCAAAAGCAATTCTGAAACAGGCGGCTTGAACAATGCTTATGCAGCAAAGGGAAATATTATTTCCAAATCAAAAATCATTTGTCATTATTGTAAGAAACCCGGACATATAAAGTCGAAATGCTATAAGTGGAAGCGAATGAAGAAAGAAGATGGATTAACTGGAGAGCAGCAACAACAGCAAACTATGGCAGCTTCAACGTTCTACACTTCAGCAGCTACAGACTTTATTGTGGACAGTGGTTCCACATCACACATGTGTAACAATGAAACCATGTTTGTGGATTTAAGGAAAAACAATATTATGATAAATTGTGCTGATAAGAAATCAAAATTAAAATGTTCTGGAATAGGATGTATCAACATAAAAATCAATAATCATGATAAATTTATGAAAGATGTTCTGTATGTTCCGCACTTATCAGAAAATTTGTTGTCGGTAAGTAAAATGTGTGAGAAAGGTTATTTGGTTGTTTTTAAAAAGGATGGCTGTTTCATATATGATGATGGATGTTCCATCGATGGAAGTCACATTATGTCTGCTGAGTTAATTAAGGGTGTGTATAGGATGAAAGGTATATGCATACAGGAGCGGTCGATGGCTACCTTACACCAAGTGCAGGGAGCACAGACTGCAAAGGTTGCTGCATCAAAAGATGCCGAATTGTGGCATAGGAGGTTAGGACATCTGAGTCTGAATGGGATGAATGTTCTTAATGATCACATTTCACGCAATGTTTGCTTTCAGAAAGAAGATCTTCAGCCATGTATTGCTTGTGCCGAAGGAAAGCCTGTGGCCAAGGCTTATACTATTGGACAGGCAAGGCGTGCTAATGAGAAACTTGAACTAATCCATTCTGATGTCCTGGGCCCATTGAGTGATGACAGCTGGGGGAATGCTAAATACCTACTAACCTTTACTGATGACTATACACGAAAGACTTTTGGATATCTACTTAAGAAGAAATCTGAGGTATTTTCTTACTTTGTCATTTTTAAGAACTCTGTGGAAAAGCAGACTGGACTTCGTGTGAAATGCCTGCGTTCTGACAATGGTGGTGAGTATTGTAGTAAAGAATTTACATCCTTCCTACAGAATGAAGGGATACTTCACCAATTAACAGTGCCGTATTGTGCTCCGCAAAATGGCGTCGCTGAACGTCTTAATCGGGTAATTATGGAGAAAGCTAGGTGCATTATTTTACAGGCAGGTCTCTGCAAGCGTTTCTGGGGTGAGGCAGTGATGTCTGCCATTTATTTAAAGAATCGAAGCCCCACCACTGCTTTAGCAGGACAGTTGCCTGAGGAGATGTGGTCTGGTCACAGAGTGACGTTGGATCATCTTCGTGTATTTGGTTGCATAGCTTATGCTCTGGTTGAGGAGCCGACTCGTACTAGTAAGTTGAACGCTAGGGCTAAAATGTGTATTTTTGTCGGTTATTCAGAAACTACCAAAGGATACCGACTGGTAGAGCCATCCAATCCAAAAAGGGTTATACTATCTAGAAATGTGAATTTTATGGAGGATAAATTTTATAAGGATTTTAAATGCAATGACATTAAAAATGTAAATTTTGATAATGAATTAATAACTATTATTGAATATAATAATGAATTGAATTCAAAACAATCTAGTCAGGATATTATTCCTAATAATAATAATAATAATAATAATGAGAATGCTGAGGATATTTCAAACAAAATCAGTGATAATAATTTAATAAATGAAATGAATCATACTTACGATTTTTCTTATGAATTTACAGACGCTGAATCAGGCAGCAGTGATGTAGATGATCACCTCTCGTCGGAGGTGCTGGAGGCACAGCCAGCATTCTCTGGAGATAATATGGATCGAGGGGAAGGCGCCACTAGTACAGAAGAGTTACCTGTGACTGTAGGCAGTCGCCCCGTGCGTAATAACCGTGGTAAGCCACCGTTAAGGTATGGTGATTATGAAATAAGTATGTATGCTAGTTCTTTGTTTGATGAGCCACAAACTTACAATGAGGCTTTAACATGTTCTGATAGAAATGAATGGTTAAATGCGATGAGGTTAGAATATGAATCACTTTTGAAACATAATGTATGGCAATTAGTAGACAGACCTATAAATGAAAATGTTGTCAAATGTAAGTGGGTGTATAAGATAAAACATGATACATCAGGGAATATTGATAGATATAAAGCACGCTTAGTTGCTCGCGGCTTTAGTCAAAAAGAAGGTATTGATTTTTCTGATACTTTTTCTCCTGTGGTACGTCATTCAACAATGCGTATTTTATTTTCTCTTGCACACCATTATGATATGAATATAGAACACATTGATGTAACAACAGCATTTTTGCATGGTGACTTGAATGAAACTATTTATATGGAACAACCACAAGGTTTTGCCGCAGATGAAAGTAAGGTTTGTTTATTATCAAAATGTATCTATGGTTTGAAACAAGCCAGTCGTATGTGGAATTTAAAAGTAAATAAATTGTTGACTGAAAATGGTTATTTACAAAATAAATGTGAACCATGTGTGTATGTCAAAAATACTAATAATAATCTGACTATTATTGCTCTTTATGTTGATGACTTTTATATTATGACTACTAATAATAATAATGATTTATGTCAATTATTACAAGACAATTTTCCTGTGAAACACTTGGGTCCGCTTAGAAGTTGTCTTGGAATGAGAATTACTAGAGATAAGAATATTTTAAAATTGGACCAAACTGAATATATTAAGCGATTGTTAAAACGATTTAATATGCTTGACTGTAAGAGTGTTTCTACGCCTATGATTGCTAATGAAAAATTATGTAAATCAAAATTGAATTCAGAATTAGATGATAATGTTTATAAATTTAGACAATTGGTCGGCTGTTTAATGTATCTATCCGTTTGTACTAGGCCTGATATAACATTTAGCTGCAGTCAATTGAGTCAATACTTAACAAATTTTGATAAATCCCATTGGGTTGCTGCTAAAAGAGTTCTCAGATATTTAGCAGGCACTATTGACCATAGTCTTTGTTTCTATAAAGACACATCATTAAATATTGTAGCTTATGCTGATGCTGACTGGGCTAATGATATGGAAGATAGGAAATCTTATACAGGTTTTGTTGTCAAACTGGGCAAGGACGTTATTAGCTGGGAATCTAGAAAACAGCGATGCGTTGCCTTATCCAGTACAGAGGCTGAATACTTGGCTATTTGTGATGTCGCAAAAGAGTTGTGCTTTATAAGGAATTTCATGTATGAAATTATCTATAAACACATTAATATTATTATCTTTAATGATAATCAGAGCGCACAAAAATTGTTGTTAGCTAAGGAGTACTCTCATAAACGTACAAAACATATAGATTTAAGATATCATTTTGTAGCTATGTTTAAATTGTAACTATTTAAAATGTAGGCATTATTGGATAGAGGTACATAGATTATTGAATGCTCTGATTTAATATAGAGATTGTGACTTGTTTGCTTGATATAAGTAAAGCAAAATGTAATGTTAAATGCATGTAGACTGGAACTTTAAATGTAAGGCATGTTTCATAGAGTCACTGTTTTTGCATTGTAAAGAATAAGGGGAAGTGTTGGATATTGTATTCTTCACAATCAAATGTCACATGCCATCTGTCATCTGAACGTCACATGTCAATGTTTCCTAGATCTTCTGTCTCACTTGAGCATGCTCTGTCTTTTTCACTGCCCTGACGGAATCCAACATGGAGCTTGCAATGTCTTCTCTGTGCTTATAATTAATCAAACGATAGAGTAATAATCCTTAGGATGTAATACCGATGTAATGCCTATACGATAAGAATATACAATGAAAAGTGAACCGTGAGTGTATTTCTATTCAATCAATCCAATCCACCGATCCGCACGTCGCTCTGCTAACAGTTTTCAGGAAGATTTCAGATAACACTGAAACACACGCTTGTTTATTAAGTTTGGAGAACCTAAATCTAAAATGTTGTCGGTCTACTACTAACAAAGGTATCATAATATACAGAGCATTGAGGGGTTGGACACAGAGCGCCTTTTTTCCCTTAGGTAATGACTGCACGAACGCTCGCTGTGTAATACGTTTCATTACGCCCCTTATCGCAAGTCAGTACCCAGCTTAAGATTTTATACACTATAACAAGAATTTCCTTAGTGCATGCATCATTTCCGTAAATTTCTTATCGCAAAATTGTTCGTGTGTTTGCTGGCAACATATTATTATTATATCTAACTTATCCAAAAGCAACCAAAAAGAAAAAAGTGTTTTTGAAATATTTTAGCAGAAAAACCAAGTAAATAATCATAAAAAAGTATTGAAAATATTAATCAAGTTTACTATTGATAAAGACCCCGTAAACCCGGCAACCGGAGAGTGATTTGTTACCATCCACAAATCTGTGCACAAAAGTAAAGTCGAATAACGAGTGCTAAGAAAGCTTCAACGCAGACTAGGAACGAATTAAAACAGTGCAAATAACTTGTGCATCGATGTAACATGTACCTATGGCTAAACAAAACAGTGCATCTGAATATATTTGGGTGATGAAATTTACTATCAAACTAACCTTTTTCAACAAAATGAGAAACTGCACACTGTACAGGTTATCACAGAAATAAAGCAGAACTGTTGGATTAATAACATTGCAAACACCACTACCATCTACATGACGTGTAAACATATCTTCAGATATTTATCAAACTTGGAAAAACTCAAATAACATAACATTTTGAGACGCATAACCTGGGGTCTTATTATTGTGTCTACAGTCATGGTGTTGATAACTTGCTAGGTATTATAATGTGTTACAGCTTTTGAATACATTTTTTAAAGGAAATGTTCTTTTTTTTGATAAAACTTCCTACTAAAGTTTGGTGCAATTTTCATAACATAGTTTCACCAATGTAAGGTATAATGTATGGTTTCCGCATGTCTTACCTACCTTAAACATCCTCAAATATCTATCCTCTGCCCGTCCATTCCATTATGATGTAAACAATAATTCCATTATAACAACAGGCAAGTGAAGGTATAGGACTCTACTCTCATTCTTATGACTTTGTCACACACGTGTGTACCTATACCTATAACGATAGCTCATGCGATGAATTGCGATGCGGCCATATTTGTTTGAGCGTTAATTTTATCCGCCTACAAATCGACCCCGATAAATTTTTGCACCAATTTCCACTGCCGGAGTACTTTTAGGCAGCAAATAAACGCACACGGCAACTACTCGCGTGAAATTTGCTAACTACACGCGCTAGGCAGGTTTTTGACAGTATTTACACGCGATTTGACATAAGAGAGTGATTTATTTAGGGTTCATTCAGTTATTTAGCCAATCAGCTTAATGAAATAAACGCGCACGTGCTTATGTGGCGCGCCACATAAGCACGCAAAATGGCCGCTAGCCAGCGTGTATTTCCACTTAACGCTATGTAATTAGGCTACAGGGTTCAAATTATGTCCATGTCAGTCTGACATTGCTTTTGACAACTCTGAGTTACAATTCTGCTAAAACGTGCTAAAAATAACTCAAAAAGGAAGACAGAAGATGGGCTGCTCTTGGGAAATCTTGGAACACAGTCTTGGAAAGAGATTCTATGCTTATAATCTGCACCATTGCAATGGAACAGAGAATGTTTTGCGTTTGTGTCCGTTGTTGTTTTGTTTGTGCTCTGCTGCAGCCAGTGATGTCAACTTAGTTATTATATAGCTAGATCTAGCAAATTTTGCACTTTCGTCAGTTCCAACTTCAAAAAATTGTAGCCAAATGATTTGGCTATTTATTCTAGCAACTTTTCAATATAGCGACTTCATTTGCACTTACGCGTCATTATATTCAAACCTTATTGAAGGATGCGTGTGTGATTTTCAGTTTATCTTTGATCTGTGGCAATTCAGTTTGACAGGCTTATGGTCCATATATTTACGTTTTCTGGCCTATCTATCTGGACCTAGAAAAATACATTTAAAATTCGAATTTCAATGCAATAATGTTGGTTTCAGCTTGTACTTCTCCGACAGTGCGCTATTTGTCTAACAGCGGTCTTTCTGCGTTGAAATAGAGGGCATCACGTCCTACAGTGCAAAAAGAGCAAAACTTCAGAACAGTTAAATAGATAGATAACGCACTGCAAGTGTAAAACCACTATTAAATAAGTGATGTTCTGTAGCCGGGGTGGCGTCATTTTGTACACAGTACAAAAGCAATACTTAGACTTAGTGGCAAGGGTTGTGGGATTCAGACTCGCCCAAGCAAGGGGCTTTCCCTAGTAGGTTTGCTTGCCGTGCCCCTGGAACTGAATTTTGAGATAGGTAGGTACCTATTAATATTGTGGTGATCTGGTAACTTTCTGACAAAGATCTAGCTACTGAGATAATGGTACAGTTGGCTACACTGTCTGCAGCTGCTGCTTTTTCTTTTCGCCAATGTTGGATTGAGAGATCGAGCGAGCGAGTTGTTTGCGGTTTTATTAAATTTAGCTAAAATAAACATTTGCAATAGTGTATTGTAAAAAAGAAATATGTTAGATAAAATTATTTACGTAATAATAATCTCACTTGTGACTTACGTTTTGAAACAATTAATATCAGAAACACCAAATGCCGTGAAGTTCAATTCAAAATTCTTATTATTTTACATTTGGACTTCCCTTACGTCTGTGATATTGTTGCCGTTTTTCGCGTTTAACCCGAAAAATGTGAAAAATGCTCTGTAAGTATTCACTGAACGATTGGCTCTTATTTTAGATTTTAGTTTCGTTGGGCAGTTTTACAGTACTTAGTCACTCATGTTTCTCACTCACATATTTTCAGGTAGGTACCTACTGAATTTTATTTTTGGATCTAGCTTTCACCTATTTATTTTAACATAGGTAACTAATTTCTTTATAAAGAAATGATACACACTATGCAGGGCAAGGAATGTAGTAGGTAAATAATTTCTACCATTTTATTTTATTGCTAGTAATATTTAAAAACTCCTCGCTAAATTTAATAGCAATGTTTTATGTAATTTATCTTCCAAATAAATACTAGGAGTAAACTAACATCTAAGTATATAATTCAAAAATTCAATTTTTGACTGACTGAAGAAATCTGAGAAATCTAATCAGTAGGAATTACTTAATGACATGTGAAAAATTTCTACTAGAACCATTACATATTAGTCAAAAGATATTTTATTAACACAACATTATCATCATCATTAAAATCATTTTAAATAAGTACATCCTACAG
Source organism: Eupithecia subumbrata (assembly GCA_949316285.1). Lineage (NCBI taxonomy): Eukaryota > Metazoa > Arthropoda > Insecta > Lepidoptera > Geometridae > Eupithecia > Eupithecia subumbrata. The sequence goes on from OX438648.1 coordinate 2,974,006, forward strand.
ATTGTCTAAATTGTCTATATGTCTTATTGTAAAAAAATATACTCATGTCTTCAGAAATTCTATAGGAATTCAACAAATTCTTAGGGCTAAGTTTCTTGTATTTTGTATCTAATATTTACTATTTCATAGGTTTTCTGCATTGTTAATAAAGCATATCACCAAGTTTATTGAAGTGAAATGGCACTTGGTGAACGGGAAAGTGTTAGCAGAAGACCGTGGTGCTGTAGTAGTATCAAACCACCAATCATCAATTGATATACTTGGTAAGTACAAAGCTCATCAACCTACCCACACAATGTAAATTTTAAGAATAGGAGGGTTCCTACTCTTAAAATTTACATTGTAATTACCTAGTTAATTTGTAGGGTTCCTTATTATTAAGCCTCTGCTGTCAATCTGTCCATCCATCTGTCAGCGGGCTGTATCTCATGAACTGTAAAAGGTAGACAGTGGAAATTTTCACAGTAGTGTTTATCTTGCCGCTCCAACAACAAAAACTAAAAATAAAATAAATGTATAAATTATAGGGGGCGCCCATACAAAAAACGAGATTTTTTGGCCAATTTTGTATCTATGTTAGTCAAGACCTATGTATCCCTTGAACCGTGAAAGGTAGAAAGTTGAATTTTTTTTAGATTGCCTACCTATCTATAACTACTCCCGCTACCAAATAATAAAATAAATAAAAAGTGGAGGTACAAAGTTGAAATTAACATTCAGTCGGGGAGGCGGAATACTTCTAAGTCAATGCAATCAAAAGTTATACCCGTTTTTGCCCGAATATTTTGAAATTTCCAAGGGAATCTCATGCACACAAAACCTATAAGGTACTTTCCGTAGACCTAGAACCATGAAATTTTGCATGACGCAAGTTCTTATAGCACAAGATAAAAAATAAATCCGAAAATTGTAAATATGTAATTTATTCACTAAAAAATTACTTTTGATTCTCGCCATGGGGCTAAACCTAAATGGTATATCCCGTTGACCGAGAATCATAAAATTTGGCAAGAAGCAAGGTCTTATAGCACGAATAAAGGAAAAAATCCGAAAACCGTAAATTTGTAGTTTATTTACAAAAAAAAACATTTTTGATTCTCGCCAAAACCTATATGGAACCTACATCCCGTGGACCTAGAATGATGATATTTGGCACGAAAGAAGGTCATACAATTATACGGAACCCTTAGTGCGCGAGTCCAACTCGCACTTGATTTTTTATTATTAAATTATAACAACAAATTAATTATAATTAGGTAGGTACCTACCTATTATGATTATCTTAGAATAGAACTGCCAAAAAACTAACGGTCATTTAAAAACCTACACTGGGAGTCAAAACAAATAATTGCAAGAAACTTCATAATTTATTTGCGTTACTAAACCTTTAAAGACGAAAAGAGAAAATAACAATCAAATAATACAAACAAATTAGAACCAGTATTTACACTTTAAACAATTGAGCCTACTGCAGGCTGTTGCAAACAATCTACAGATAAGTAGCTCAACTGATCCATACCAATCGAAGCGTTCCCAAGACGCTGGCTTCATTGTCCCGCTGTATGGCAATGCTGATGCAATCCAGATACTCACCAGCTCTCGGGTCACTCGTCGCTTCGACCAGATGCTCAGATAATTAAAAAAAAAACCGACTAGAATCAGTATCCCACGGACCTAGTAGGGTCTCGAATCCAAGGGGAGAAAATGTGTGAGGCTCTGTCGAGACCTGCATTTTTGCGCCTATTGAGATCCTCGGCCAAATCTGCCGCCGCACCCGCCCCCTCACGAAAACAGCGAAGATGTGAAGGCGCAAATGTGTCGACGCATGTAGGGTCCCACACAATGGGCCTCCCCAACTCTCATGGGTGGGACTAGCGTCATACCGTCTGGCATCTTACCATCGTCACGCAACAGACTACTCGGTTCGAGAATAGCTGGTACGCTTGCGGTGACAAAGGCCCGCTGGATGATGTCGTTGAGACTGGCATGGCGAGATATCCAACCGGGGAGGCCCTAGTACACAATAATCCGTGATGACCAAGCTGTGGTACTTCCTAAACTGGATTAGAAATTTTAAATAATTAGCGTGATCGGTATTGCAACTTCCCCAAAATCTCAACACAAGACCTATTATTACAAGTACCTATTACCTATTTTTATAAGTTCTTGAAACTATTTTTGTTGACTTTGAATATAGGTACCTAGCTACTCATTGCTAATCTTGACCATGGAACATTTTATATCTAAAATTATACATAACAATGTTATAATATAACCCTATGTGGGAAATATTTTTTTGTAAAAAGATAAGACAGTAAACAAAGATTTTATCTAAAAAACAGTGTGAAAAATTCAAGTCATTAAATTATCTAGCAGTTAGAAGTAAACAAATGTACTTACCTAAGAATTCATTATATTAATTCGTACTTAAAATACTAATTATGTAGTTAAATTCACTGCTGACTAGGTACGCAAATTGTATAAATTAAGGGGCGGTATACTTAATTCACCTGGGGTAATTCATCCGGGTGCACTAAGTACACTTTTTGTAGACTTGATTCACCCTGGTCATTTCAGGGTGCATTAAGTACACTATTTAGTAGACTTTATTCACTCAGGTGATACCTAAGTGAATTAAGTGCACTACATGGTAGACTTAATTCACCAATGTGCTTACAAACTATCGTGTAATGCAACCTACGTGGTAACTTGAAAGTTGAAGTTTTTTTTTCCATTTTTATTTTCTCGAAATGATGCGTTGATTAATGTTTTTCAATTCTTAGTTTTTTATTTCTAAAATTGTTACAGGCATGTTCAACATATGGCACGTAGCAGACAAAATAGCAGCAATCGCTCGCAAAGAGATTTTCTACGTCTGGCCCTTTGGTCTGGCGGCATATCTTGCCGGAGTTGTATTCATAGATAGGAACAACTCGAAGGAGGCCTACAAACAGCTGAAAGTTACTTCAGAAGTGATGATAAAGAATAAGGTGAGCCAAGTTTAGAATAGCTATCATTCTACCCTCATGCTATAGGTAGACCACACAACTGCCGGATCTCTGTAGAACCATATCACAGTAACAAACGACAAAAGTGGCGTTTATTACCTACTGTGTTTGGCGTTTGTTTTCTTATTGTGACAAGGTTTTATAGAGATCCGCCAGTTGTGTGGTCTATTATAGGAGTACCTATACCTCGCCGAGACGTCTCGTCGAATAATATTGCTGGGCAATCCACACAGCATCACCTAGCCCCAAACTAGACCTTGTGTTATGAGCACTAAATAACTGATATATTTTATACATTAAACTACCTACTTAGATAGATATCTTCATTATAAAAAGAAAACACCCGGAAAAATTATTGCAGATAGTACAAACAATTGCCCAGAGGCGGGAATCGCACCATGTACACAGTCGATGTCACACTGTCTCACCAACCAACATTATCTTACCACACATTAAAAAAAACTTTTACTAGTAGTTAGCCCCTGCCCCTCGCACTATCGTCTTGAGGTTCGTCTAGTTGTCCTAAATATCTAAGAAAATTAACGACAATGTTAAAGGTAAGGTAAACAAAAGGAAAACCTATTTTAAAAACCCCAGAACGAAAAAGGACGAAAAACGCCCACTATTTTTGTTTGTATGTTGCTTCCCATACAATGAAATCAATTTTATGCCATTTACTCCTGAACTCTAGGCCTAAAAGTGCAATAGAAGATTTATTGCTTAGATTCAAAGAAAGACCTTAAATTTGAATTTCTATGTTCAGCATGCTCCATACGTTCGATCCACTGTGCGGAGGTCCCAATCAAGCGAAATAATTTGTTTTAGAGTCCTATCAAAATTCCCAATATATCGATATAGTTTGTTCTGAACATGGAAATCGACCAGTCCGGGCTCGCTCTAACCCTATTGAATTCTAACTCATGTAGTGTTGCCTTTGTCGTAATCGTTGCTATTCTGAGTAAATTGCCTTTTGTAAGTATCACAATCGAAGATCACTTCGGCTTAATTCGCATTGTGTGCTGTTTACTTCAATGTCACTAACGTTCAATGTCAATGTGTAAATTAATATTTCAAGCAAAACATTGTGGAAATTGAATCGGATTATTAGGTACTAGCTGCATTCTTACTACCCGTTGTCCTATTACCCATTTTCCCGTAGGAATCAAGCATTTTCCCGCGGTAAAAAGTAGCCTATGTTCATCAGGAATAATGTGGGCTTCTAACGGTAAAATAATTTTTCAAATCGGTCCAGTAGTTTCGGAGCCTATTCAATACAAACAAACAATCAAATCTTTCCTCTTTATAATATTAGTATAGACAAAGCATTTTAATAAGAAAGGACCCAAAGAAAAGCTACGAGAATGACTAAATATCAATAGTTTTCGTTTCGCTGACAGATGATCATTGCTTTGGGTAGCGAATACCGCGTATATGTGAACCAGTTCGCTTAAACCGCGTATTTTTCATATTGTAGTTTCGTTATTGCGAGGGGCACTTACAAAGATAACTACGTAGTGGAAACTATTTTAGGAAACTCCCATGATCACGCGAACGAAGTTCCGGGAGTTTTTTTTTAATAGAAACAACATTACAAGGCAAATTTGTCATCAAAGCCCCTTGATTGTAATTCAATTGTCAGTCGGAATTACAATATGGTCGCATTTCCTAGTTCTCATCAAGTATTGAAATACTTACAATCGTTTCGAAATTACAAGGCTAAAGACTAACCTCTACTTACCAGAAGCTAGACATATATATACTAGCATCTGTCCGCGGCTGTAATTATTCTAAAAATAGCTTAAAATATTGTAACCTAAGTATTTTTATTAAGGCTGCACGAGTCATCCGGTCCAACTCATCTGTGGGCGCTGCCTAAATGTATGCCATCTCACCTGACATAATAGACATTCTCGCGCGCTTGATGAAAGGCAAATAAATTTATTCGTAGAACGGCCGCGTAAAGAATGCGAAAAGACTTTTAGCACAAGGGTTATTATAGAAAAACTATTGAGAGTATCATTTCAAAATAAATTTATTTCAAGTTTTGAATAACTAAACTATGTCCGTACCGTACGGGCTTTTTTTTAGGGTTTTCTTTCTCCGTATGTTATTTATTTTCGCCCAAAGTTGGGCTAAAATCTGTGTTGAAATACGAAAGTTTAGAAGCTTGTATTTTTTTCATTAATACCATTTTACGCTTTCGGATGCATACAGACATAGATAATGACGAGATAAATTGATATTATCCTTAGTGTTGGATGGTCAACGTCAATCAGGGTTGTAGTTACCCTTCCACGTTCAAAAAGTGGTTAATATGGATTTTGTTCTTACCGTAGTACCTACTACCGATCGGTGATTGATTATGGTGAGATGTCGATCTGTAGAAGACCTCAGTCAGATGCTGGATGCGGCAAGCTGCAGACAGGGCGTTATGGCGCTCATTAGGGGGGGGGGGGGGGGGGAGGCCTATGTTCCCTCCTCACCTCACCCCAATAAGTCCTTATTGGCTGTTATCTCATGGGGGGGAATGTCCATAATCCTCTCGCTGGGCATGCGGATTTGAGGATCGTAGGTAGAATTATTCCGCTGGATGCGCTGCTGATTAGTGATATCCCTTAGTCGCCTCTTACGACACCCGCGGGAAGAATTAGTGTGGTGTAAATTGAATTCAAAGCCGTCACCACACAGCTATGCATCCATACTAATATTATAAATTCAAAAGTAACACTGTCTGTCTGTGGGTTTGTCTGTCCTTTTCACGCTAAAACGGCTTAATGGATCTTAATCAAATTTGGTAGGGAAGTAAGAGCTTGGTTGATTAAATTCTAAGCCGGCACCACACGGCAGGCCTATGTTCAGCTGTGGATAATCATACCTGATAATGATGGCAAACCCCCCTTGTTTTGCAGACGTCCAGCAGTGGGCATATGTGAGCTGATGAAAATGATGTCCTTCATTGCTTTGCTTTGTTGTTTGCAGACAAAAATCTGGCTGTTTCCCGAAGGGACACGGAATAAAGATTTTACCCAACTGCTGCCTTTCAAGAAAGGTGCTTTTAACATCGCTGTGGCGGCGCAGGTACCAGTCATTCCTGTGGTGTTCTCGCCGTACTATTTCATCAACGCGAAGAAATACATTTTTAACAAAGGTATGTTGCATTATGTTTGTTTGGTCCATAAATTATAAGCCGGTTTCTCGAATTCACGTCAAACGTCAAATCTCTTGTCAAGACAGACTGGTTAATAACCAGTATGTCCTAACCTAACATTGATCGTGTTCATGATCTTTTATCAAATCGCTGAATATTAATTTATCGAACATAATAAATATTGCAAGATCGCACGGAGTGGAAAGATTTGGGGGAGGCCTTTGCCCAGCGGTTGGACGGAATAGGCTGAGAAAAAAAAATAACGCCTTTTTCGAACTCCTAACAATTTTTTAACAGACGTCGAAAAATGGAGGATGTTCTATGTTCGGCTGTACGTATGTTTTTAGGGTTCCGTACCTCAAAAGGGAAAAAGGAACCCTTATAGGATCACTTTGTTGTCCGTCTGTCTGTTTGTCTGTCCGTCTGTCAACCCTCTTTTCTCAGGAACGCGTGGACGTATCGAGTTGAAATTAACGTCAAATACTCAAGTCCGTAACCTCTTGGAGCCGCGATATAAATAAAACTACCAAGTCAATGCACTCAAAAGTTACAGCCGTTTATGTCCGAATATTTTGAAATTTTCAAGGGAATCACATGCACACAAAACCTATAGGGTACTTCCCGTAGACCTAGAATCGTGAAATTTGGTGAGCAGCAAGGTGCTTAAGTAAAGGGAAAAATCCGAAAATAATAAATTTGTAAAATATTTATTTAAAAAAAAATCTTTTAATATTCGCCATGGACGAAAACCTATAGGGTACTTCTCGTAGATCTAGAATATTGAAATTTGGCAAGAAACAAGGCCCTATAGCACAAAAATAGGGAAAAATCCGAAAACAGTAGTTAATTCACGAAAAAAAAATACTTTTGATTCTCGCCTTGGACCAAAACCTTACCCTTTATTATTTATTATTATTATAAGTCATAACATAAGTCAAGGAAAAAATTCTAAAACCGTAACTTTGTAGTTTATTCATTAAAAAAAATACCTACTTCCCGTTGACCTAGAATCATGATAATTTGGCAAAATGCAAGGTCTTGCCAAATCATCTATTTAATTATTTTAAAATCAGTTTAGTTTTTCAAACCAATTAAATTATACAGAGTGGAATTTTTAGACGGGGCAGTAAGGATAATTGAAGTAATGAAAATTGTCTTAGGAAATTACCCATCCTTTTTAAAAAATATTTCTATTCACAGATTTTCAAATAAAGTTACAGATTTCGAGAAAATGGGCGTTTTCCTAAAAAAAAAATTGATGCCAATCGATCCAAAAAAAGAAAAAGGGCCTTATTCTCGAAATCTGTAACTTTGAAAATCTGTGAATCGGGATATTTTTTCTAAAAAGGTACCTACTTTCCTAAGACCATTCTCATGTAGCTTCAACGGTTAAGGCACCTGCCCTCACTGCCCCGTCCAAAAACTCCACCCTGTATTATCACGCGCTTGGCAAATCATTCGTTAACTAACCGGGGTACTAGGCCTTCTATTTGTTTGACTGTATAGTATAAGAAACATGTTTCAAAGCTGACGCGATTGTCTTTTGTTTTTTCATACAACTATCCACTCTGCTGACGTCACAAGTCCAGGCGTGGCGCAAGTACACGAAAAACAAAAGGGGATCGTCCCAGCTTTTAAAACTTAACTTTATCTACATCGGTTAGGCCTACTTGTGCCAAAAGTTGGAGTTAAATAAATAACTCGAGGCTTACTAACTCTGTGTTAACATTTTGAATTTTTAGCTCACAATTGATTTTGCATCAGTGGAAATTAACCCAGAGTCCACTAACCCGAGGTTAATGTCATGTTCATTCATTCTTTTTACATCCGGTCAAACATAGAAGAACGAATGCTGAATGATTTTAGTGTACTGACTCGCTCTACAGAAATTTGATTAAGTCTATTCCTTCATGTCAGATTTGAAATGACATGTGGTTCTTGATCGCATTATAATAACTGTTAATTATTTTTAACCAGTTTCTGTCCGCGGCTTCGCACGCTTTGTTTATGTGGAAACGTATAAAGGGCAATTTTATCCCACGGGAACTGTTTTATGGGATCAAAAGCAGGCTCGCTACTGTACGCAGGCCTCCTCCTGATAAGCGCCTTATTGGCATTTATCTCATGGGGGGAGGGGTAATGCCCATAACCTGGGCATGCGGGTTCCGAACCGCATTTCGGTGGTGGAATTGTTCTGCATGAAGCGCTGCTGCCCGCTCCGGAGGATATCCCTTAGGCGCCTCTTACGACACCCGTCGGAAGAATTAGGGTGGTGCAAATTCTAAGCCGGCACCACATGGCAGCCTGCCACCCAAACCAGGCTATTCCGTCTTTCTGACTGCCTCGTTGGTCTAGCGGTCAGCTTGTTCAACTGTTGATTATGAGGTCCTGGGTTTCAATCCCGGGTCGGACCAATAGTTGACATCTAGGGAAAAAAATCACAGTAGCAGCCCGGAGTCAGGAAGTTGGCGGTGTAACTTTGCTTTCCGAGGCACGGGGGTGTACCCCGCAAGCAAGTTAAGCCGTTGGTTCTGCGCCCGACCTCTCCCCGGTCTTGTCGATCTGTCGTCCCTTCAAATTATGAGAGCGAGGGAATAGAGAATGCACGTATGTTTGCGCACACACTGGTGCACTATAATCAATCTAGAAATTCCGCTAGAAGGACATTATTCCGTCTTTCATCTACCTACCTAAAGATTCCGCACATTGGATTGTAATCTTTTTTACAGTTCGCTAGTCTGATTGCCTTAGCCCACGTCTGCCGGATATGCTTACTACCCAACGCACATCGCACCCAAACACGATCGGTTACTTAAGTGTTTACAAAATACACGCGCAACTCTGCAATGTGAGCAAAATTATTGTACTGCTGAAAATACACAGTGATTATCGGCTGGTCCGATTTCGAAGAGGATTTCACTGGCAGATAGCTAGAATCTTAGCGGGTATCTAAACTTAGGCGGAAAACAATTCGTTTTACGCATAAAAAGATTAAAACCCATGTAGTTTTTTGATTCTACGCGGGACAGGAAATTTATTGACGACCTCTGTGGCGCAGCGTGTGAAGGTCCGCCTGCGACGCAAGCAGTTGCGGGTTCGATTCCCGCCTAGGGACAAATGTTTGTATGATATGCCGATATTTGTTCGGGGTGTTCTGGATGTTTTTCTATGTATAATAAAAAATATCTATCTATGTAGTACTAGTTTATGCCCGCAGCTTCGCACGCGTTGTTTCTATAAACGTTAAAAAGCGATTTCTATCCCATGGGAACTGATCGATTCCAGGATTAGAATTACCTACCTGTGTGCAAAATTTCAGCCCGATCCGTTCAGTAGTTTTGGCGTGAAGAGGTAACAAACATCCATCCATCTATCCATCCAAACTTTCGCATTTATAATATAAGTGTGATATTATAATTATGTATATCAGTTATCTAGTGCACATAACACAAGCTCTGCTTAGGGCTAGATAATGCTGTTTGAATTGCCTATTTATTTATTTATTATTCACATTTTGTAAAAAAGGTTGGGCTCACGTTCGGATACGCTATTTTCTCCATGTATTTTCTCCATGTATTTTCTCCTTTAAAATATCAAAGATGCAAAGAACCAAGAAGTTTTTTTATCACATTTATTGTTAAGGACTTTTACTTTGCGAAGTATGTCAGCCCTGTCATAACCTAAACTTATTAATAACAAAGAAAAGAAAACAAACAACAAAATTAAACCAATCAGTCAAGTTGTAGTATATTCAAAGGGAGTCACTGATGCATAAACATTTTAAACAATGAAATGGCTGCTAATGAATTTGGTTCCGCTAAACTGTAAATTCTTCCTAAATTTAATTTATTTAAATTAAGTTCAGTCTTCAGGGCCTCCCTTCGATCTTTGAACTTGGTGCAGTCAATCAAGATATGGTGCACTCATCTAGGACTTCGCAAACTTCACAGTTGGGAGGGTCCGTTTTTTTCAAAAGAAACCCGAATTTCCTTGATGGAAAATGACCGCCTACGAGCGATAACAATAACAAATCCACTTATCTTTCCTCTAACAAACCATAGTATATTAGTTATTACCTAAAAAGTTGTATATTACACAAATAAAATCAAATAATAATTAAAACTATTTGCGTCTACCAAATATCTAAACAGGTTCCGTCTAAACAAAAACAGTAATTTATTATGACCTTTGAATAATCGTGTTGACTTATTATTGACAATAAAAAGCAAAAAAAAATGGACAGTGTTTTATGGCCTAACTGGCAAATGCCAAAGCGCGTTAGATTATTTTTTGTTTAAAACGATGAACGTGAAAAATACCCATGAATATATGATATATATATTTATAACCGCTGCCCGCGGCTTCGCATGCTTTTTTTCGGAGACAGCCTATGTCCGTCCCCGGAATGCCAACTATCTCCAGGCCAAATTTCATTAAGATCTGTTCAGCCGCTTAGGCGTGAAAAGGAAACAGACAGACAGAGTTCCTTTCGAATTTATAATATTAGTATGGATTATGATGTTTGTTACCTCTTCATGCTAAAAGTACTGAAATTTTGCATATTTCTAGGCCTTTAATAAATCTTTTTATCTTTTATGGTCAGAAACAGTGCATAGGTATTTTTACTTAAATTAAGTTAGATACAAATATCCCAACGATATTTTTTTGTAGAAAATAACATAACTAACTTATAACAAAAATTACATGTAGACCATAGATATAAGTTAAATTCTGTAGATATGGTACGATCTCCCACCGCTGACTCGACAAATGACCTGTTTTGTGTTACAACTAAATGCAAAGCTACACGCTATTTACAATCTTTTGCAATGAACCTGCCTAATGAACAACAAAGATGGAAAGACCTACCTAGACCGAAAAGCGACCGAGACAACAATACGAACGCCGCGTCAGTCCGACTATGACTGAGGTGGGTTGACCTAATTGGACCTAATTTGAACGTTCCACTTTCGAGAAGCTAGCACCCAATCTCCCGGATTTTACTTACATCGATGATGTAGGCTACTTTTATACCGGAAAAACGCGAGCGAAGCAGCGGGCTAGAAGCTTGTATCGCATACTAAGCTTTTCTCAAGGTACAAATTACAAACACGCTATAAATAATTTGAGTTGGACGGGTACCTAGATATGAAGATCCCAAAAAAGCAAACAAGTAACTTTAACTAGTTAAAATTTTATTGCAATTGTAAATATAAAACCGGTTATTGTGTTATTTTAGGCAAATCCTTATTTATTAAATTATGCAAATTGTGAGATTCAAACCATAAAAGACAAACGCAAAAACACCTTACATAAAGTATTCTACAATGTATAATACGTATGTATGTATATATGATTTTTTATGAGTCCCGTGTAGTTTATATTTATAACTGCTCTTGTAAACGAAGTCGACAATACGTATATTTTCTTTGTACAATTTTGTCCTCTTTTCCATGTTGACTACCTCAGTGGCGCAGTAGGCGAAGATCCACCTGCGACGCAGGAGGTTACGGGTTCGATCCCGTATCGGGACAAATGTTTTTACGATCTGCAGATATTTTTTCGAGTTGTTTTCTCTGGGTGACGGGTGTTTTCTATCCACATCGGTTTGTAAGTGGTCTCAGTTCAAACAATCTTCGCATCATGGAAATTAGTGGCCCTTCGTACCAAAATTAGATCGGTAGGGTCACCGGCCCGCTCGGTGCTTCAAGGAGTGCATTAAATTAATCAATCAATTGACGCACGGAAAGAGCAATAACCTCTAGGCTATAAATACATAAAACTGGGGTTTGTTTTGCTCTTACTTAACACGCTGCATTAACCCAACTTTTCATGAACATTTGAAAACAAAATAAAAATACTCAACGAGACCGACAACCGCAGAAGTTTTCCATTTAGGTTTTCCCTGAAAACAATCAAATAAATTATTTTATGTCAGGCCTTGTCACTACATTAAATAAACCAAAATAATTTACTATCTATCACATGTATTGGTTTTTATTACTAACGTTTTATATGTTAAACCAAAAATTATTCCGCGACGAAAGTTCTCTGCACATAAATATATCTCGATATATTTCTGTGGTTTCTGTTGTGTTCTGTGATGTTCTGTTAGTGTGATGTTTCACAGATAAAAGAAAAATAAAATCACAATATACGACTGTAGCTGCATACACAGATAGGTACAGATAAATAGATCAGAAAATTAGTATGCAGCTATAAAAAATAACATTTTGGTTATATAATTCCCAGATTAGCAATAAACCCTAAAATCACCTGATCACTACTCAAAACTATTATATTTTCAATCAATCAATCAAAAACGTTTATTTGCAACTAAAACATAAATTAAACTTACCGTTACTTAACTAACAAAACATACAAAATAACATTATACGATATAATATAGTACTATTAAACTAAGTTTTAGCTACAAAATGGTCCTAACACAGCTTATGCAGGTGTTAAAATCTGCGCTGGTTTTCTGTTGGGGCCTATGGGACCGTGGAATTACGAATTTTATGCACTGTGTACCCACTATAATAAATAATACTGACACCTAAAACCACCTTAGACCTCTATGGAGAACTACCTAGAACTACAATAAACGATATGAATATTAATTTTCCAGGTCACGTGGTAATACAATGCCTCGAGCCGGTTCCAACCGTGGGCCTCACAATGGACGACGTTCCTGCCCTCATAGTGAAGGTACGAAACATCATGGAAACTGCCTACAAAGAACTGTCTAAGGAAGTCCTGGGGTCACTACCTACTGACTACCCTTTAGCAACAGTCGACTGAAGATTGCCGTTGCCATATCGAAGCCACCTACTTTCCTATAAGATAGTGATCCTATATATAAGTGAAAGTGAATCTGGCAATGCATTGGTGATAGCGCCGCGTTCTTTTAAGGCGAGGATTCCTGGATTTAGGGATTTTTAACTGTCCGTACCTCAATAACTGTAAGGTTTATAGTTTTGAAATTCATGCATACTTCATTCAGGATATTTTTTACTAGACAAAAACGCGATTGGTGATATTTCACTCGATAGAAAATAATTACAAAGTTACCTCTAAATAAAACTTTGAATGATCAGTGTGAATAGAAAAAATTGATAAAATGACACAAAATGTATACCAAAACATTGCAAACGTTATTACGCAGTGCATCATTAGAAAATATTTTTATATGCCATACAAATATTTTTCAAAACACCTAAATACATAATAGCATCGGCCGCTCGGGAATCCTCGCTTTAACATAAAAGAAATTTACTGTTGAGACTTAATATTGAGATTACGATCGAAACCATTTATTGATTTGTTTTTTATTGATTATTTAAGTGGCAGACTACACAAAATTTGTCTGGCCTTATTAATATCCATAAGCGTGATAGGGGTCTATTGGACATTCTCTTTGTATACCAAGTTAAACTCAAAAAGGCGTATTTTACGCGTATTTTATTAAATTGTGACATGGATGCTATATAAATCGCGTTAAAATTCAACTGTACGTTGGCAAAATATTCAGTTAACAGGTCATTGGAATGAGGCGTCGGTCTATTCCCATGCGAGATGACCAAGTATTGATTCATGCATATTTAATGTTTTAAGCAAACATCCCCTGTGAATACTATAATGTACGAAAAACATTCCTGGAAAGCAGATGTAAAGTTGTTTCCTAACCTCCCAAACCAAATAAGTAACTCCAAAATACAAAAACTTTCATTTCCATTAAAAATTGGCACTAAAATCAATGCATTGTTATTGAATTCGATGGAAATCGCCAGTTTCACTTTACTCATACTATCACACATAATTAGTTTCAGTGAAATGCTGAATTATGTAAGAAGCTGTGAGGGTGTTTTTCCTTGGATTTTCCACCTGATTTAAAAGTATATGAAATTGTACCTTCACCTCACTGTCATAAGTTATATTTTACCATTACATTGAGCATATTTTATTGTCCAACGTCCTGAAAGGAAAAGCGCCCAAAAATCATTCCAAATATTTGTTTCTGTGATTAACTTCACTGGTTTAGATATTTTTCTACACTGTGAGCTGGGACTTATAAGTAGTAAAATAATTTATCTATAACTAGGTAATAATAAAGACATTTCATGAAATAGCAGATAAGCACATTTTGTGTTAGGTAGGTACCATAAGGTGGTCGTTGTATACCACTCTTGGTATAATACCCCTATTTTAAATCTTAGTTTGTGTATCTATTTGCCAAAATAAACTTAAATCTTGTCTAAGATTAAGATTTAGCTTGACTGTATTCATAATCTGTGTTATTTTTAAGATGACAAGTGTTGTAAGATATTTGAGTTGCAATGCAATTCTAATGGTTACATTTCGTGAGAAAATTTTGTATTAATTTTCTTTGTATCAGTATATTAATAATATACCTACTGGCTTAGAATCGTGATGCATGGAGGGATCAGGGGGAGGCCTTTGCCCAACAGTGGGGCAACAGGAGGGAAAAAAATTGCACCTTTTGATATCTTAAGTATCTTACTTCATTAGGTCATTTCATTACCGTGAGGTTCCGCCTTTTAATATTCATAGTTACTAAACTTCCGAAAACAAATAGATTTAAATCGATGTACACAATGGTTGAAGTCCATTTAACAATCAAATTATAGTGTGTGTGCAACGAAATGCAATCGCTTTGCATTCAGACGTTGCACATGTTTTATAAAAGTGGATGCTGACCACAGAACAAAAATAGTGTAACTTCTAAAGTGTTCACTCTTATTTAACAAATACATCACACCTTCAGAACGATCCTACTAATAATAAAAAAGCGAAAGTTTGTGCCGAAGATGTTTGGACGAAGACAACGCAAGTACTGAAGGGATCGGGCTAAAATTTTGCACACTTAAAGTTCCGACCTGGAATTATAGGCTACTTTTTATTCAAAAATGCCAAGCGAACCCGCGGCAGAAGTTAATTAAAAATATTTTTATCTGTATCTAATTAGTCATCGCATCGTTGGCATTCATAATTTCACCATATTTTTATAGCCATAAAGTTCAAATTATTACCACTTAGAGCAGGCTTGGAAAAACACCTGCTTTTGAGTAATAAACCGAAGCCACTGAAAGGGCAGCTTAGCCGTAAGCAACCTAAATCCTAAGACATTAAGATCACTTTACAATTAAGTCGATACGGCGTGAAACAAGCCTATTGGCTTTCATGATCCGCATAGTTTTCGTTTTCAAGTCACGCATCGATGCGGCATCAACTATATAAGTTTTGTTAAGTAGCCACGCATTGCGCAGACAAGCAATGACCCATATAAATGGTTAAGCCACAGCGCGTGGCCTAGAATCTCACCGCACTTGTAACTTATTGTCTAATTAAATTGATACTAAGAAATTAATGTGCAGGAGACCTATTTTAATTCTGCAATACGCAACTGCGTGTTTCGTTTCGGCCAGTGTTGATACTCTAAAGATTGTCGCAGATCAAAGGCGCGCCGCTACAAGCACAGCACAAAAATGTGCAGTTAAATATGGGCTTTAACTCGTAATGTTAAGATGGATTTCATATTTACAGCATCAGATGACAGACAGCTCGCAAGCCACTCGTTTGAAGATTGAGGTCATTTTGTTACTGTAAAAGGTATCTAAATAAAACGAGTTTTTTTAGCACTAAAATGTGCATTGAAATATGGGCTATGTTATATTTGAACGCATATTTTTGTGGTTCGCGGTAGTGGTATAGATAAATGTTGAGCTTAATACACTGAATTAGACCAATACCAAATAGTACCAATTTTCACAAAAAAAACTTAACAGGCAATTGCGTATTTTGGAGGATTAATTAGGTCTTCAGGAACCTTAATAGTGAAATAAATACATGAAACCAATGAAGTACTCGATATAATTTGCAGGACACCCATCGATCAAGATAGGTATTCGCGGGGGGGGGGGGGGGGTGCTGTAAATAAGTACCTTGATCGATGATGACACCTGCAAATAACTTTGCACTTTGCTGCGAACCGTAACATTTTATAAAATTACTTCATCATTTTCCTAAATGTTGAATTTTCATTACTATTCAATAATCGAATTTTTAATAAAATAAAATCTTTATCACATTACAATCAAACAAATTAGAACTAATAACAGTATTTACAATTGAGCTAACTGCAGACTGTTACAAACAATCTTAGTACAGGTAGCTCAATTTTTAAGTAATTTTCTGATTGTATTGATAGATTTTGTTTATTTTCAACAGACGACGTTTTAGCCGTCACGGTATTTAATCCAATTAAACACCGCATAACATTAGTGGGATTTTATATGTAAAAGTTTATTGTAAAAGAACTATTGTGTAAGTATTATTTAAATGTATGTTTGTTGCATTAATGAGTTAAAATATCCTGGTAGACTAAGCTAAGATGACTACTACACAGCTGTTAATGCATTGACTGCCCAACCTGGTGAAGCGACCCGCAAGGGGCGCGCCACGCCGCCGCCTGACGCTGATGCAGTTGAACATGTACCTATTCCCAGCCTACCTATATGCATACAGTCGTTCGACGAAGACATTTTGACGTGGTTTTGACAGGACAATCGTGCTGTCGTCAGGGACGTTCCCGAGTTGCATACATCGCCGTCTTAGTAACTCGGGAGCGTCCTCCCCCCGACCCGTCTCTTGGCCCCCGCACGATTGCCCTGTCAAAACGCCTTCGTCGAACGACTGTATGCGTATAGGTAGGCTGTGATGTAGGTACGTCTTGGGCCATAAAAGTGTTAGCTCATTCACGGACCAAGATAACATGAACATAGGTACTTAAGATGTTAATATTTTATAATATTTAAAAGTAATAAATGTTGTAAAATAATTATATCGATGTTTAATGTGATATTGTAAAGAATTTTGTCAAATCGCCTGTCCCTGTGGACCCGGAAGAATTGCACAAAAAACTGTACATTAGAATCAAGATATTATGTGCAATATATTTTGATAATCTATGCCACATTTTTATCTTTCCTTGTAAATAATTTTATGAATAAGTATATCTATCTTCGATTTTGTGAAATGTATTCTTAAACTTAGTAGTATTTGTATACGAAAGTATTTTAACCTTTTCGATAGTTGTTAAGTACTTAGATTTTTATAAACTCGGTTATTATTAGCGGGACTTATTTATTCAATAAGATACTTGCAGGGGACAGTAAAAAATTTATCTGTAAAACTACTTTTGAAAGCATAAATACCCATCACAGATATTAGTCTGAGATTGAAGTTTTTTTATGTATAAAAGTATTGTGTCTAGTCACGAGAAGTATTGCAAATGTATTCGAACGTGATTATTTTATATTATTGTAATGTATGTAACGCACAGCGAAGCCCCTTGTCTTGACAATATAGCAAGTGTCTGAACTTTGTAGTTTTTCTTTCTGGCTTGCTGCCTTTATTTGCGTAGGCGCATATTATAACTATTTGACAACCTCAGTGGCGCAGGGGCGGCTTTGATTCCCGCCTCAAAATAAATATTTGTACGATCTGCAGATATTTGTTTCGGGTGTTTTAATATAATTTATCCAAAACACAAGCTCTGCTTACTTTTGGGCTAGATGAGGCTGTGTGGATTGTCCAGCAAATCTATTTATCTATTACTAGTTTATGCCCGTGGCTTCGCACGCGTTTTTTTTTTGGAAACGTTTAATGGTGATTTATATCCCATGGGAACTGATTTATGGGAGAATAAGTCAAGCCTATGTTTGATTTAAGGATTAGAATTACCTACTAATAGATATTACTAATAGAGGTCGTCAAAGTTAGGCTAACTACCGGCTAGCTAGAATACTGAATAAGCCAAGTTACTATGCTAGGGTTTGATTTAAGGATTAGAATTACCACCAGTATGCAAAATTTCAGCCCGATCCGTTCAGATTTGGCGAGAAGAGGTAACAAACATCCATCCATCCATCTAAACTTTCGCATTTATAATATTAGTGTGATAATGATATCTTGTGCAAAGATAAATAATAACTACGTTCTTGTGGTTATGGAAATTAGGCACAATCCTATTTGTATTTTTTTGCTCTATTTCAAGCTGCCTAGTATTTACTATTACCTATACTAGTAAGAAATGTTGAGTATTGAGTAGGCAGCTTTTCCAGATTAAATAAATAAATAAATAATGCCGGACAATTCACACAGCATTATCTAGCCCCAAGCTATGCAGAGCTTGTGTTATGGGTACTAGATAACTGATATACCTACTTATTACAATACACCACTGGATGTTTTCTATGTATAATATGTAAAGTAAAAAATATCATCATAATCTATGTAAAATAAAAAATATCTATTTATATTTTTTATTATACTACATAGAAAACATCCAGAACAGTCTGAATCTGCAGACCGTAGAAATTTTGTCCCGAGGCGGGAATCGAACCCGCAACCTCCTGCGTCGCAGGCGGACCTTCGCCAGAGGTCACAGAGGTCGTCATATCTCAGATTCATCTAGATTTTTAAAATTGACAATAACCATGCCTGTTTCGCAAGAAACCCTTCGACTGATCATCAAAAACTGGATTTGGTAAGAGCAATTTTGCATGGATTGGAGGACATTGCGGTTTTGAACATCATCGAAATAAAATCAACCATAAATATTACCAAAACAAATCATTTATTTTTTCATTCATTTAAGTGTAAAAAATAAATACTTTATTATTTAACATTAAAAATAACTATTTGTGGACCCGACATAAATATAACGTACTTGTTTACCCTAAAATATGTATCTCTAAAGACCGTCCATAAAGAAACTTTCATAAAAACATTATTAACATATTTTAAGGCACATTATTGTACACCAGTAATGCATTATGTATTTTTATCACAGCTCTATTTCATGGAATAACGGGTAGTCAGTACACCGATGAATTAATTAGGTACCTGTAAACAAAAAAAGTTCATTAAAAAACTAGAAATACATCTAGGTACTCAAAACTACTCCCAGAGAGACACGCTCTGCAAATACACCTAGGCGCCACCAGAGATATTAGAGTAAAACCTTCTTCCTAAGGTTGGTGTTCATAAGATAATCAAACGCTTAGAGTCTGTTCAAAAAGAGAACCGTCGTAGGAATTGAGGTCGCGTGTGTGCCAATTTACTACTTTTGTTGCGTTGACAACACTGCTCTGTCATTGCTAGTGCGACTAAGAGTTTTTGATACTTGGTAGAAAGAAATCATGCACAGACACCAATTTTTGTCATGAATAGGTACTTCTTGCTGATATGTATCTTCGCATAATGGTGATTGAAATTGGCTACCATAGCACTGCACAGGTGTTATGTGATGAATGTGATGAGCCAAAAATAAATGCATGATTCTACTTTGGTTTAAGTGATAGCTTTAATCAAAATTATTAATAACGGACTTAAAAAATTAAACATAGAGACATTTTATGATTTTATTTACATTTTCTTAATATACAGTAAAAATTTACAATTATAGATAATAATTTAATCAGTACCATAATCAAAATCTGAATCTAAGTATTCAATGCCGCTTATGTCTGAGCTAGCTTTGGAGCATTCACTATCAGACTCTGTTTCATCTTCGGATTCTGATTCTGTTACATTTATGATAAATTCTTGTAAATTGTCCATCAAATGGTCCTGTTCCCAATATTTTTCTTCAACATGTTTCACATGTTCACATTCTTTTTGCCACTGAGCAGTAGTTATATTATTGAAGCATTCGTTTATTATGGGCAGCAATTCCTTGGCTGATACATTAACATTCTTTGCTGCAACATCTCGTTTAACTAAACTCCATATTAATTCTATTGCATTCAAATCGCAATGATACGGCGGTAACTTGACAACTGTGTGACCATGTGCTTCAAGTAATTTATTTATTTTGTACACAGGATCACCTTTGTTACTTTTTATTAAATCGAATAATTCAGCTTTAAGTGCATTTTCTGGGAATGATATTCCTTTATCGTTTAACCATTCTTTCATTTTGTCTTTCTTGTCACTGTAATTTGGAGGTTTATCTAAACGTACACTGTGATAAGATGCATTATCCATCACAATCACCGATTTTTCGGTAAGATTGGGTATAAGTTTTTCTGTTACCCATTTTGTAAAGTTCTCATCATTCATGTCGTGATGATAATCTGCTGAAGTATTTTTACCCTTGTATGCAAGTAAACAGTTATCTACAAATCCATTCCGGGTACCAGCATGTACGATAATATATCTTTCACCCAGGGAAATGGCTTTAGATACCCCAGGTTCATTTGGGCCTTGCCAGCACTTGTTGACTTCATGCGCAGTATGGATGTATGTCTCATCTAAATAAACAATTGGTTTTTCTGTTTCTCTCAATCGCTTCATGGTTCGCAAATATTTGGCACGCCAAACCACAATATCATGCCGCTCTATAAGTATTTTTCGTTTCGACTGACATTTTTTATATTGATATCCCATTTCTTTCAAAACACTGTGCAGACTAGAAATTCCACCACCAAAATTTATGTCTTCTTTTAGTACTCTATGTAGCTTCCTCAGAGTCGGTACCTCTTTTCGAACAGTATAAAACTGTCGAATTTTGCTCCGTATGGCACATTTGTCAAAATCGTCCAGAATTATTGTCTTGGGCCGGCCTTTGCGTTTTTTCCCTGGAGTGCACCACACACCTCTATTTACAGCACCTTCTTTTTTAATTTTAGACACAGTGTCTCTACTAAGACCTGCAACATAAAATGTACATAGTTTAATATCTAAAAACGCAAAGTATCAATATGTGTTAGTCATACACTACAAAAATAGGTCAGCTGAGGCTTGAATGAGTTTTACCTAATATAGTATTTCCGTTTACGCTAATCGCACATACAACACTAAAGACACTGTTTATTTCGTATAAGAAATCAATGTACTGTCCAAAATACACCACAACAAGACTTACATACCAGTCATTGCGGCTACTCGTTCCGTAGCTTTGTTCAGGTTGATGATTGGGCTTTTTGACGCTTTTTCGCGTTGACAAAACTGTATAACATTATATACTATTTGCCTCACAGTGCTGCGTAACGTTTTTCCTCTTTTCGACATAATTAAAGCAATAATTTCCACAAAAACAAGATCAACAATAATTTACCGAGTTGAAAATATATTATGACAGTTGAATGATGAGACAGATGACACATCGATTGGGTTGCCATATAAAAATCTTAATGTTAGTTCACCGTAACGCCACGACGGTTCTCTTTTTGTACAGACTCTAACAGCTTCGTCGGTTACCGCCGAATTCTCAAACGTGTATAAACGAACCATTGATTTATAGTCTATGGATGGGCCCTAACTATAAAATTATCGTATTTTACCTTACCTAATATAATTTAACTAAAGGCGCTACCCCGACCCAAATCAGCAGCGCCACCACCTATTTTATCTTATTATTCTGTTAAACGAAGGAATTTTCAAAAATCGATTGGCCAGTTTGTGATGCCTATCATAAGCTTTTTTGAATGCCTCTATAATTGTTTTAGAAAGTAGAGTCTAGGCAGAGATGCGAAGTTGATCTTTTTTACCACCATGGTGCCTAAAAAGCAACTTCGCATCTCTTCTTAAAGTATAACAAATAAAACTATTACAGAGGCATCAAAAAAAGCTTATGATAGGTTGTGATACCTATCGATTTTTGAAAATTCCTTCGTTTAACAGAATAATAAGACAAAATAGATGTGGCGCTTATTTGGGTCGTGGTAGCGCCTTAACAATATGGCGGCTTTACCTTTACATTTGAAGCATAAAACGCCAACTGACAACAGTAGATCTATCATAAAACTAGAAACAAAACAGCATAAAACCATGGAGCATGGAAAACTAATGACTTCAAAACATGGCCAGACTGACCTGGCCATGGATGGAATATGAAGTTTTCATACTAACTCTACGTTTAAAAGACATCCCCTTCGTTACAAGGTAGGGCTTCCATGTACCTACCGAAGGGGATCTACGAACGAACACGTCAGTCGTGGTACCTATGAACGAACACGTCAAAGTCGTCAACTAAAATATGACTTTATATTTATCTTCCAGTCCAGATAGGGTAGTCTACCCTACCCAGTGTTTAATATTACACATGGTACTTATCCTACCCTACTACTGACACAATGGTGTCAATTCAATGTCGCCAAAACTAAATTAAAGTAATTTGACAGCACCAAATTTGTTACCGTCGTCCCTTTCATAACGATCGATATAAAAAGCATCATTTTTAGTGCTGTCAATTTTGTTTTATCGACATATGAATTAACACTTGTACTAGGTTAGGCTAACACCGGCTAACCAGAATAATGAATAAGCCAAGATGCAACGCTGGGGAAATTTGATAGTCTGTAACCAAGCTGGTTGGATAAAGTACACAAACTGTCCTATCTTTTTGGACTCTGGCGCTAGATAACTCGCTTATTTATTATTATTCATACGAGTTACCTACCAACAGTAGGTATTTTATTGATTGTTTTATTTAACAGGATTTAGATATACCTACTTCAAGTAGTATCGATTGCGTTATAGTGCGTCGGAGGTAGGTACCTATTATAGTCCAAGATGCCTGGCAGAGATCGCTCTTGAGCGATAAGACCGGCAATTGTCACTTATGTTAGAGTTTTCATTTGTAAATTTTCTTAGTTTTATATGATAAATTTGAGGAAAATTAGAACCTCGGAGTGTCGCTTTCATTTTCTTTGACTGACTGAATAACTAAAAATTGATAACCTAAGTGTAATGTTATAACTAATGTCCCTACTACGAAATCCTTAACAATTTTAGACTACATCAAGGAATTACGTGTATGAGTGGAGGCATTTATGTAGTAAGGATGTTGTTGGGGAGTTATGTTCCCAGCACTGAAGCTATGACCAGAGCCCCGAGTCCGGTTGACGATAATATCGATCGAGACGTGTCTTCTCATTTTTCCATAGGATTTGGTACGGCGCCTACATCGTGCAGACCGGACTCGCGGCTTAGGTACCTTTTTATTAAATGGCAACACCCACCCATATAATGTGGTCATCGTTCACTCATCCTTTTCATGCAGCATGAAATTCGCGAGGGTCTCGTTGGACGCCCGCGTGAAGACCTCTTGCATGTTGATCTGCGTCTTCTCAACTAGGGCCGGGATGTCCTCTCTACGCATGTCTTTCGTCTCGATCAGAGGCAGGATTGTGATGATCAGCTCACCTGGAAAAAAAATAAGAGCAAACATAGATATGTGTAATTTGATTTTCTTAGGGAAGTATTGACGACGCGGGGCGGAAATTTTTAATACTTATTTCTGAAAATTATTGTGATAGGTAGGTATACTTTCTTATAGGTGACGAATTGTGTGAGTACCTGTACTTTTATTATTTTATCTGTATCTTACCTAGCAGATTTATATGAGGACTAAATGAATACAATACAATACAATACAAAAATACTTTACTGTCCACTATAAAAATAACATTACAAGGAGAAATTACATAAGACAAGTACAATGGGCGGCCTTATCGCTTAGAAACGATCTATTCCAGGCAACCTTTAATGAATAATGTAAAGTAAACCATTCATTTTTATACCCAAGAACTGTAACTCAGAAGATTACAACGCCTTTACAGGGTTCAGGTAAATTCTACCTAAAAATTGTAACACCTTGTAAATTGTAATGGACATGAATGCAATAAATGAATGCGCAGCTAGTTGTGTGGTGCCGGCTTAGAATTTGTACCACCCCAACTCTTCACGCGGGTGTCGTAAGAGGCGATAAAGCAGAGGTATCTCTCAGCAGCGCCTCCTACAGAACAATTCTACCACCGAACTGCGATCCCCAACCCGCATGCCCAGCGTGGGCCTATAAGGCGCTTATCAGGTCCCCTGATAAGCGACTAATTGGCTTTTATATGTTGAGGTTGAGGAATGGAGCAAGGCAGGACTGTGACGGGTGGATGAAGCAAACTTCGGGAGGCCAGAGACAGCAGTGGTATAACTGGGTGGCTGCCCATGATGAACGAGGATGACATCAAAATAAGAGCAAGACTTGAGCGCCAATTTAATAAAACCAAGGTGCTCTAGATTTAATCTAGAGCGCCCTGTGTAAATTTTAACGAATGATTTTTAATTCAGGCGTTTTATTTTAATTATAACCTAATTCCATGTCAATTTATAGGTAGACGTATTGCAACTTATGTATTACATAACTAAGTAGGTAATACAAGCTTTATGATTTGATTGGTTGTTGGGTAACTGCGACTACTTTCATTTAAAAAGCAATCTGGTTTTGGTTACATAACTCTAAATAATCATCTTAATTTCCGTCTGCTCTGATTGCGTTTATGGTGCTATTTTCCTAGCTAAGCATTGTCTAAAGTCCAATCCATCCATCGTTGGACATGAGACATCACCGTCTCTTCAAAAACTGGGTGGTTGTGTGAGGTACGATTGGCATACTTCTAGCACATGTAATAATGTCTTCCTAGCCAAATTTCGACCACGGCCGCCAGTCTCATACGGAGACTAGTCTCCGTCTCTAGCTAGCTAGATGCGCAGGACATATTATAGAGCACAAGTGTGTGCGCAAACACAGGTGCACTCTCTATTCCCTCACTCTCATAATCCGATGGAACGAAAGATCGACACGACCGGAGAGAATTAAAAAGTTGGCCAGTTGGCCTTTACTTACTTTCATGTTTATCTATACTCTATGATCCACATCGGTGTTTTGTAGGTAAGTTTAGCTGCCAACGAGGTTATATAAGGAACACTCACCAGATCCGAACCGTTTCCTCTCGCTGTCCAGGAAGTGGTACTTGGAGACGACGACCGGCTGGATGGGCGCGCCTGCATCCACCGCCACGTGGAACGCTCCTTTACGGAACGGTAGTAGTCTGTCTCCGAGGTGTCTGGTGCCTTCCGGGAACAGGAGGAGTTTCCGCTGGAAATATATTAAGCGATTAACTATGGCAGTTTTGGTAGCGGCAATTATTACTTTATTTAAAACTTGTTTCCGACCGCGGCTTTGCACGAGTTTAATAAGATAAAAAGGCTATATTTTAATCCAGGTCTAGAACTTTATCTGTGCAAAATTTCAACCTGATCCGTTCAGTAAGTTTTGGCGTAAAGAGGTTAAAAACATCCAAACTTTCGCATTTATAATTTTTAGTATGATGTTTAGTAACATAATAATCATATTAGGTACCTATTGTATTAATTGGATTGGATATATTGAACCCTTATTATTAAATTATTTTAAAAACAGAACTAGTAGACCCGACGTTCATTGTCCTGTTAGAACCTGACTGCGACGCTACCTACCGGATCCAGTTGTGAACCATTCTAAACCATACAAGACCCACTCAAAAAGGTATTTTTTTTTCAAAATCTGTCTAGCCGTAGAGTAGCAGCTTGAGTTCGATCTCTTCTCGACGTCATCAAGCGATGACGGGGCCTATCAGGGGCACTTGCCTGGAATAGAAAAACGCTGATTGACTTGATTGATTTAATGTTGATTTGTTAAGGACATTTTAACTGTTTCTATTCTACAGGCGAGTTTCAATGACAAATTTTCTCCCGGGAGAAACAAAAATGGGTCGTTACTCGAAGGAACCGGATAACCCAACGAAGTCATGCAAAGCGCGTGGCTCAAACCTTCGCGTTCATTTCAAGAACACCTATGAGACGGCCATGGCCATAAAGAAACTGCCCTTGCGCCGTGCTGTCCGCTACCTCAAGAATGTCACAAAGAAGAAGGAATGCATTCCCTTCCGCCGTTTCAACGGTGGTGTTGGCCGTTGTGCTCAGGCCAAACAGTTTGGAACCACACAAGGTCGCTGGCCCAAGAAATCAGCTGAATTCCTGCTCCAACTCTTGAGGAATGCTGAATCTAACGCTGACTACAAAGGCTTGGATGTTGACAGGCTGGTCATTGATCACATTCAGGTAAACCGTGCTCCCTGCCTGCGCAGAAGGACATACCGTGCTCACGGTCGTATCAACCCCTACATGTCATCGCCTTGCCACATCGAGGTCTGTCTGAGTGAGAGGGAAGACACCGTGGCACGCGCCGCACCCACAGACGATGCGCCCGCGAAGAAGAAGCTGTCCAAAAAGAAGCTTGCTCGCCAGAAGGAAAAGATGACGAGGGAATAGATATCTAAGGGTTAATAAACGACTTTACCATCAATGAGACTGGCAGAGGTTCGATTGAAATTTTCATTTGATCAAATCGACACCGTCGTCTTATGATCAATTCGACATGATGGCATTTATTTTTCACCTCGCGAGCAGTTTTATACAAAATACTGCCGAAACTAAAGTGAAAACTGAAAGAAAAGACTAACCAAAAATACCGAACCCTACCTTTGATATTGGAAAATCGATGAAAATTGACGGAAAAGGTAGAGTTTCACTCATCACACTAATATTATAAATGTCATCATCATTATCATACATTACAAATTTGGAGGTTTGGATGTTTGTTACCTCTTTACGCCAAACCTACTCCTGAATTTTTCGGGCTGTAAATTGACATGGATATAGTTCTAGACCTAGAATAACAAACAAGCTACTTTATACCCTGGAAAAATGCGTGCGATGCCGCGCGAGTAGCACTAAACCTTTAATTATACATATCACCTTCCTTAACCTAATAGTCCCTTAATAATATCTCTACTTGCACGGTTAAGAGATCATTATCAATCAGTGAGCCCATTGATGGTTTGAATTATTGTAATAGAGTCCAGTTCGTTGCTCCGGCGGACCAGCAAAGTAAATTTTATAATAAGTACCTACAATAATAGAAGACTTATGTAGGTCTGTATATATACCTACATAAAACTTATTGGATGATATTTAAAAGATTATAGACTCCCTACGTCCACATTCGTAATCCAGCTACCAAAATAATTAATTTTCTTCGCTTTATCATTATCAGTGTTGACCATGAACACACTTCTTTTTGCGTATCCATAGCGACTTTCAAGTGAGCTGAGTGCTGACTGTACCTATTCAAAGCTATATGTAGTAAGTATTATCTAAATAAGAAAAAGGTTAGACCTAGGTTAGGATAAGTAGATATTAATAAATGCCTGGTAAGGACCAACCGCGGCGAGCCAACGCGTCGCCAGTCATGTCAACATCGCGTGTTATTTTTTGCTCTTCCATGTTCAGTTTTTCAAATTACCCATAAACAAAGAAAACATACAAGTAGGTACACAGTACATAACAATGATGTTATTAAGACAACGTACGACCCTGGGGTCAACCTCGACATGTAAAATTTTTGCTAAGTAAATACGCTGGTTTTGAGGTCAAAAGAAAGCACCACTTTATTTCCTAGTTTTGCCTAATTTTTTTAATTTGAATTATCCGAAGTCCGTGTCCATATGTCCTGTAAGGTCTAAAGGAAACAACGCACTTTGGGTTTTGAGTTTTATGGCCAGTGAGATACACTGCTGTGGTGACACTGATAACCCGCTTATGTAACGTGTATGTAATAAATTGCTTCATTTACCTATTTTCAAATTTAAAATTGAATAAAATTATCATGAATGGCGGTCGGTGAAAGATAATAAGGTACCTGGTTGCAATACTCTCAGAGAAACATGGAGAAACTTAAATTACATCACCATTTAATTAATCCATTAACATAACATGCGTTACCTACCAAAATCATCATGTTCTACAGAAGTTATCATGCTCTAGTTTCTTATTTTATGTTCTCTGACATTCGACTGCTTGTTGAGGGCATCTGTGTGCCCCACAGCCAGGCAACAGTACCTACCGAATGGAGCTAGGTACTGCAGTGATCTCTTCAACACTACTGCACACCTAGCCAACAGTGGCCAGAGGGCTGCTAGGAATGTGGACAATCATGTCGCTGGTTTCTTACTTTATGTTCTCTGACAGCCTCCGATTGCTTGTTGAGGGCATCTCTAGCAGACTGTGCACCTCTGTCGATGAACACCGTGCCCCACAGCCAGGCGGCGGTACCGAATGGAGCCAGGTACTGCAGCGAACGCTTCGACACCACTGTACACCTCGCCAATAGCGGCCAGAGGACTGCTAGCACTGGTGACAACAAAAATAAAAAATAAATTAACATAACTTAATAATACTGGATTTTTCAAACTGCTTTAACCCCATAGTAAGCAGAGTTTCTGTTATGGTCAGGTTGTCCAGCAGTGAACTAATAGGTATAGGCTGATGATGATGATGATGAAAAAGGAGAATCCTAGTGGACAGGGCATACTACAATTTAGAAGAGTTCTTCGTTGATAAATTTGCTGACGCCGGGGGGGGAAGCAACGCGGCTCGCGAAGCGAGCCGCGATGCGCCAGGGGTGGGCAGCACGGCTCGCGAAGCGAGCCGTGCTGTCCCCCCCGTGTCGCCTCCCCCCTAAAATCCCCCCCCACCCCCCAAAAAAATTTTTTTTTGTTTTTTCTTGCGCATTCGAGGAGCAGGGTGGCTCGCGAAGCGAGCCGCCCTGCTCCCCCCACCCCGAGGCGTCGGGGAAGCAACGCGGCTCGCGAAGCGAGCCGCGATGCGCAAGGGGTGAGCAGCAAGGCTCGCGAAGCGAGCCGTGCTGTCCCCCCCGTGCCCCCTCCCCCCCTAAAATCCCCCCCCACCACCCAAAAAATTTTTTTTTTGTTTTTTCTTGCGGATTCGAGGAGCAGGGCGGCTCGCGAAGCGAAGCGAGCCGCCCTGCTCCCCCCACCCCGAGGCGTCCCCCCCGCTGCGTGGCGAGCGAAGCGAGCCACGCAGGGGGGGGGGAAGCAACGCGGCTCGCGAAGCGAGCCGCGATGCGCCAGGGGTGGGCAGCGAAGCGAGCCGTGCTGTCCCCCCCGTGCCCCCTCCCCCCCTAAAATCCCCCCCCACCACCCAAAAAAAATTTTTTTTTGTTTTACTTGCGGATTCGAGGAGCAGGGCGGGTCTGTTCCCTCCCTTCTCGGCCGCCCCCCCACGCAGTGGGGGGCGAAGCGAGTTTTTTTTTTTTAAAAATTGTCAAAATTTTTAATTTTTTTTTCGGATAAACGAAGCGGAGCATCTCTTTAATTGAACCGATCTGTTGTCCCCCCTCCAGGCTGCCCCCCCGCAGCGTGGCGAGCGAAGCGAGGTCGTTTTTCATACATTTTGTTGAAAATTTTTATATTCTATCGCGAAAAGGGGAAGCACAGCGGCTCGCGAAGCGAGCCGCCGTGTTCACCCTTCCCCCGAACCGCCCCATCACTGCGTGGCGAGCGAAGCGAGGTCATTTTTCATACATTTTGTTCAAAATTTGGATTTTTTGTCTGATCGAGTGATTTTCATGGTTTTTCTCCTAGATGGTACATTTATTTCGCTGAAACAAATGGGGGTGTTCAATCAGACCCCGTTAAAAATCCAATTTTTCTATATTTCCCCCATCTTCTCCCTCAAAAGGGGATACGCCCGTAAGTCGTTTTTCATACATTTTGTCGAATATTTTGTTTTTTTCTCGCAGAAAAAGATAGCAGAGCATCTCGCAAGGCGACCGATCCGTTTCTCTCCCTCCAGGCTGC
Source organism: Eupithecia subumbrata (assembly GCA_949316285.1). Classification (NCBI taxonomy): domain Eukaryota; kingdom Metazoa; phylum Arthropoda; class Insecta; order Lepidoptera; family Geometridae; genus Eupithecia; species Eupithecia subumbrata. Next base: position 3,003,729 of record OX438648.1, read on the forward strand.
TCCGAAACTCAGTGGCGAGCGAAGCGAGATCGTTTTTCATACATTTTATTGAATTTTTTTATTTTTCGATTTATTGACTGATTGACATAGGTTATGCTCCAAGATGGTGGATGGAGAGGTATCGTTTTTTTTGCAGAAACGAATGAAAGTGTTCAATCGGACCCCGGAAGAAATACGTTTTTTCCGGATTTCCCCCCGCTTCCTCCTCAAAAGGGGGTTCACCCGAGGGTCGTTTTTCATACATTTCGTCGGAAATTTTGTTTGTTTTTTTTGCGGAAATGAGTAGTAGAGATGCTCATTAATCAAGTTGTTTGTCCCCCCCCCCTCCCCCCACTGCATGGCGAACGAACGGAGGTCCATTTTGAAAAAAATGTTATTGTGGTTTATCCCTTAGAGATAGGCATTTATCATCGATGACTTTTTTGTAGACCTTTATGAGGGGTACAATACTGTAGTACATTATTTTGACCTTCCTCGTAGGGTTCAGCCAGCTTTTGCAATTTAAGCGCGTAAAAAGTGTTTATTTACGACATCACATTAGAAAGCTATAAAATTATCAGTGTTTCTCTACTATATTATGCATGTATTATACATGTAAACCTTCCCCTTGAATCATTCTATCTATTAAAAAAAACCGCATCAAAATCCGTTTCGTATTTTTAAAGATATAAGCATAGACACGTACGTACTACGTAACCGTACCTACTTTTACAGATCTAAGCACAGATAGCGGGAGCGACCTTTCATTATTAATATTATATTTTAGGTAATTTGTTGTGTAGGTAAGATAATGCTTGCTTGTGGTAACTTGTGGTAACCTGTAAATATTGTACCTACCTTCCTACTGCTGCATGAAGGTGCAAAAAACTGATGGTTAATATTCATTTATATTTTAGATTTTAGCTGTAACGCAATAAAGTTTATTTCATCTTGTACTTTTCCGTCAGACAGCGCTAAATGGTTGACAGCCGTCAATCTGCTTTGAAATAGAGGGCATCTCTTTCTACACTATGCAAACTGAACGGGACTTCACACCTGCGCGAGGAGTTTGGTAGTGTTGCCATTGAGAACCCATTACGTTTCATTTAGATAATCATTCGAAATCGGACTGCGCCATATTTTTTGAATTTTATCGAGTAGATCTTCTTGTTTGGAATTGTAAATGTAATACCTATCGAGATCAATGACACAGTGGGAAGGTCCAAGAGGACGGTGCTGACCTGGAAGACCATACCTACACACGACGGAATAGGGAAAATTTAAAAGGCTTTGGAGTAGGCCTTCATCTGCGATTTTTATAAGATATACCTAAGGAAAAACTTAATTAGTAGGTATGAACTCCACCTACTACTAATGATACGTTATCATAGGTAAAGATATTCATTTATTAGTTTATTTGCATTATTGAGGGCAAAAAATATGTGGGTTTTTATTATTATTTATTTTTATTAGAATAGTTTTATGAAGAAGAAGTCGGAGGAGGGTTACATATTTCGTAGGTACCTTATTTTGTATCATCTCATAAAAGAAAGTGCCTAGATAGGTAGTGTAGATACCTACTTTACATAGCATAAGCCAGTGAGGTTCGAAACGTCGTAATCGAGACTCATTGCATTGCAAGCACAAAGCACAACTCGGTTTTGCGGGTGTGTTGATATTATCATGTAGGTAGTTCGTTACACAGATACTGCGTGGAAGCCATTTTACTAAGAAAAGAGTTGCGGACAAATTATTATCGTTGTTTTTTTTAAATAATTTGGCTGGTTAGCCAAAAGTTTTTATGCACGCTGGCAACACTTTTTTCTCTTCAAAATTTCCAACAGAAACTTTGTCGTAAAAGATTTTCTTTTCTTTGTTTACCTATTTATAAGTTTTCGTGTCGTTACACTGTGTTATTTCGGCAAGGATAAATCATGAAACGTTCCAGCACCACGCAAGTGCCCAAGCGAGCGAGACAAAGTCGCCTTTCTGATGAAACCACAACAGTCGCTGTAACAGCAGGTGAGTCAATTCAATTCCTTCATTAAGTGGTGTTTGTGTTGTTACCTGCTATGTGGGGGGCACGGTCAGCTGTGGACATAGGAGGAGATTCCTCGATTAGCATGTGATGGCGCGAAGGCGCCATTGATAGGTACGCAAGTGGAAGCTAGACGTGAGCTCCAAAGCCGGCGACACAGGCCGGCCGGTTGGTGCGTCGGAAACTATCCACCGCCACGTCGCGCCACCGCCCCCGCGCCGCCCCTTGCCTATTAGTCGGCGCGCCGACCAGCGACCAGACAGACAATCTATTTTGTCAAAGCTACTTAGTGGCACTTCTAGCTTATGTTTTTAATCTGGCGCAGTGAATCAAGAGTGCTGGCGATGTTTGGTAACAGCAACCACAGAATCTTGTAGGAGACGACATTATTAAGGAAGGAAAAGGACTTAATTCTTGGCGAGTTTTGAACAGATTCTCTGGTGGTCGCTGGTCGGCGCGCCGACTGATAGAGATGGCGGCGGCGGTGCGGGCCAACAGCGGCGTGGCGCGCAGGTCTACTACCTACTTATTGTCAGAACAGTGTGTTTCTCAGGCTCGCGTAGGTAAGGGCTTGTCAGTTATTGTAATTTATGCTCCGTCGTAGCACAAATCAATCACTCCATTCAAGGATATGCAATACTTACGATCTATCATCTATCTGACCTATCAGATCTCTGATCCTGTATCACTATATTATCGGGCAAAAATATTTTCTACATGTTCAATTTATGACTTGGTATGTTTTTTTGCTTTGGATTGATCAATGTTCGGCCTCCGCTTCACTATGCCAATGGTACATTCTGGTAATTTACCAAAGACTTTAAATGAAAGAAACTAGGTACACTACACACAAACTACGGATGAGCATCAAATTAAAAGAAAACGTTGAAACTATTACATCATTCTCTCTGTGTCATAGTAGAAGTCATAGTAAAGTGATCAGAATCAGCAGAATTGGGCTGCAAAGTTTATGTGCCTTGCCGTTGCATCTATCATCATTGTGTGTGTTTTTGTGTGATGATTTGTCAACTTAAGTGATATAATGGTGAGTTTCATTTACATTATTTCTTCATTATAATAACAACCAGCAGTGTGCTGGTTTGCTTTTGAAATATGTACCTACTAACTATGAGCAACATACACATTAGACTTTAATCATTGTTACTGAAATCAAAGTTTGAAAAATAATCAAAATTATGTTTACTGTGGTGAAATTAAACTTTAAGAGAAAATGTTGTTTAGTATGAAAATAATATCAGTATCACTTAAATTTAGATTGATAATATAATAAAATTATAATTAAATGTAAGTAATTTATTAATTTATATGTTTATTAATTTGGTTTGTGTTTGAACAATTATAAATCAGTTTTTTTTTTCTATAATTGTTTATAAGGGACCGTAGGTGTCTTCGAAGCCATCAGCTGAGATTGGCCAGAGCTAAGAAGTGCAGATGAGTGTGTGTGTGCGTTTATAAGCCAGCAAGCGCATAACAGCCTTGCTTAGGACTTTTAACTAATACAAGAGTTTGTTTTGATTGTATTTATAATACTATTTATATGTCTCTCACAATTACTGAACTAAGTTGCTATAATACATTAGTACAAGTACTTTCAACACAAATAATATACTCGCTACCATTGCGAGAGACTGTTGCTGCTGTTTCGGTGCTTCAGAAAAACAAGAATTAATTGTGTATTTTATGTGGGTGCCTGTACATCAGGCATCATGGGTGTAGAATTTTTGTGTTACGACAGTGCTTACTCCTGAGGATACTTGCATTCATAGGAGAGCGGGCAACAGGAGACCACTATTTTTAAAATTTTATTTACATAAATCTAAATAGTTATTTGTTATAAGTAGGTACCTAAGTGCAAGTTTTTACCTGTTGATATTTTTTTTTGCATTTTCAGAACTGAAATACAACACAAATTTGCTGTCTGACCCAACAAGCCTTAATGGAAGCATAAGATTACAAAAATATAATTAATGTACCTATCCAACTCATGTAAATAAACATAAACATTAATATAAAATGACTTTTATTGAAACTGTTGAATAAATGTTTGAATATTTCTATGGCTCTGATGTACGGTTGCCATCTCTAAAATATGGCCCCGGATAAAACCCCGGATTTTGGAGGCCAGAACCCAGACATGTCAACAGGTTCTTTTAAACATAGTCAGTATTCTAAAAATAAAACGTCAAGTGCGATTTGCACGGGTTGCGTATAATTCTAAGATCTGGTTTCTTGCCACATATCATGATTCTAGGTAATTTTTTTCCGGTTCCGGCTTCAGGTCCATTACGGACTAGAGTATTTTAAGTTAATTTCAACAAGATACCACCACGCATTCCTTAGAAAAGGGGATTGCCAGATGGACAACAAAGTCCTTTTTTCCTTTTGAGGTAGGGAACCCTAAAAACTGTTGAAAATGTCATAAATCAACTTTTTATTTATTTTCAGACTTCATACTTAATTAAATTTAGTGATCTTTTATTATCATTGTAACAAAACAGAATCTAAGTGCAGTTTGTTTAATAATCTTTTTATATTTTATGGTCTCGCTTTGTCTGTCCGTTTTTCCCTCCTTAATAAATCAAAAACTACTGCAGCTATCAACTTGAAATTTAAAATAATGATACATTTCGTGCGCGCCTGTACAGATTTAGAGAAAAATAAATGAAAATAAATGAAAAATGAAAATGTATATATTCCATACAAATTGAGATGCCGAAATTTTAAAAGATACCTACAGAGTCATAATGGGGTATCAAATGAAAGGTATCATTTTGTACATTTCAAAATATTTTTGCTGCCGTGCTGTTACCCCCCACGCCGACAGGCTCCCTGAACCCCCTCCCCCATCAAAAAATCTGATATGGATATCGTTTTCGACTAACATTAGGGTGAGGATTACGAATTTGATTTCGGCGGGCGTGTGTCGGATTGCGGTGAGCGAAGTGAACCGCAATACGGCTTCACTCACACCGCAAGGCGAGCGAAGCGAGCCTTGCCGTGTGGCAGCACGAGCGGGGACGTATTGCGGTGAGCGAAGCGAACCACAATGCGACTACAGGGGAACAGCACGGCGAGCGAAGCGAGCTGTGCTGTGACCCCCGCGCCCAGCCCCCCCCCCCCGCACCCCGCCTCATCAAAAAATCTGATATGGGTATTGTTTTCAACTAACATGGGGCGAGGATTACGAATTTGATGACGGCGGGCGTGTCGGAATGCGGTGAGCGAAGCGAACCGCAATACGTCACACCGCAAGGCGAGCGAAGCGAGCCTTGCCGTGTGGCAGCACGAGCGGGGACGTATTGCGGTGAGCGAAGCGAACCGCAATGCGACTACAGGGGAACAGCACGGCGAGCGAAGCGAGCTGTGCTGTGACCCCCGCGCCCAACCCCCCCCCCCCAAACCCCGCCCCATCAAAAAATCTGATATGGGTATCGCTTTCGACTAACATGGGGGCGAGGATTACGAATTTGATGACGGCGGGCGTGTCCGCAATACGTCACACCGCAAGGCGAGCGAAGCGAGCCTTGCCGTGTGGCAGCACGAGCGGGGACTACAGGGGAACAGCACGGCGAGCGAAACGAGCCGTGCTGTGACCCCCGCGCCCAGCCCCCCCCAACCTAGCCCCATCAAAAAATCTGATATGAGTATCGTTTTCGACTACCATGGGGGCGAGGATTACGAATTTGATGACGGCGGGCGTGTCGGATTGCGGTGAACGAAGCGAACCGCAATACCTCACACCGCATGGCGAGCGAAGCGTGCCGTTTGACAGCACGAGCGGGGAAATTTTAGGGGAACAGCACGGCGAGCGAAGCGAGCCGTTCTGTTAACCCTCTCGCCCAGCCCCCCTGAACCCCCTCCCCTATCAAAAATCTTATATGGGTATCGTTTTCGACTAACTCGACACTGTACATTACGAAAAAGATGTCCATTTGAAAATCCAAGATGGCTGACATTCTTAAATCGCAGTCTCCACTCTTGGTTATCAATATCGAAAAAATCAAAGACGTAGGTTACGAAATGGGGAATACAATTAAAAACGAACACTATGACAGCCACCGCCGCAAGGCAGAGCCCTACTAACGCGAGCTGCTTGCAGCTCGCGCACTTATAAAATACTCCCTCCCCCTCCCCCACCAAAAAATCTGATATGGATATCGTTTTTGACTAAAATTAGGGTGAGGATTACGAATCTGATGTCGGCGGGCGTGTGTCGGAATACGTCACACCGCAAGGCGAGCGAAGCGAGCCGTGCCCCCTCCCCCATCCAAGACCCCCCCCTCCTCCATCCAAGAATTTGATATCGTTTTCGACTAACATGGGGGCGAGGATTACGAATTTGATGACGGCGGGCGTGACGGATTGCGGTGAGCGAAGCGAACCGCAATACGTCACACCGCAAGGCGAGCGAAGCGAGCCTTGCCGTGTGGCAGCACGAGCGGGGACAACGGTGGACAGCATGGCGAGCGAAGCGAGCCGTGCGGTTACACCCCCCCACGCTCCCCCGGCTCCCTGAACCCCCTTCCCCATCAAAAAATCTGATATGGATATCGTTTTCGACTAACATTGGGGTGAGGATTACGAATTTGATGTCGGCGGGCGTGTGTCGGATTGCGGTGAGCGAAGCGAACCGCAATACGTCACACCGCAAGGTGAGCGAAGCGAGCCTTGCCGTGTGGTAGCACGAGCGGGGACGTGTTTCGGTGAGCGAAGCGAACCGCAATGTGACTACAGGGGAAATGCACGGCGAGCGAAGCGAGCCGTGCTGTGACCCCCGCACCCAGCCCCCCCCCCCCCCCCCCCGAACCCCGCCCCATCAAAAAATCTGATATGGGTATCGTTTTCGACTAACATTGGGGCGAGGATTACGAATTTGATGACGGCGGGCGTGTCGGATTGCGGTGAGCGAAGCGAACCGCAATACGTCACACCGCAAGGCGAGCGAAGCGAGCCTTGCCGTGTGGCAGCACGAGTGGGGACGTATTGCGGTGAGCGAAGCGAACCGCAATGCGACTACAGGGGAACCCCCGCGTGACCCCCCGCGCCCAGCCCCCCGCCCCCCCCCCCAAACCCCGCCCCCATAAAAAAATCTGATATGGGTAGCGAAGCGAACCGCAATGCGACTACAGGGGAACAGCACGGCGAGCGAAGCGAGCGGTGCTGTGACCCCCGCGCCCGTACCCCGCCCCATCAAAAAATCTGATATGGGTATCGTTTTCGACTAACATGGGGGCGAGGATTGCGAATTTGATGACGGCGGGCGTGTCGGATTGCGGTGAGCGAAGCGAACCGCAATACGTCACACCGCAAGGCGAGCGAAGCGAGCCTTGCCGTGTGGCAGCACGAGCGGGGACGTATTGCGGTGAGCGAAGCGAACTGCAATGCGACTACAGGGGAACCCCTGCGTGACCCCCCGCGCCCAGCCCCCCGCCCCCCTAAACCCCGCCCCCATAAAAAAATCTGATATGGGTAGCGAAGCGAACCGCAATGCGACTACAGGGGAACAGCACGGCGAGTGAAGCGAGCCGTGCTTTGACCTCCGTTCCCAGCCCCCCCCCCCCCGAACATCACCCCATCAAAAAATCTGATATGGGTATCGTTTTCGACTAACATGGGGGCGAGGATTACGAATTGGATGACGGTGGGCGTGTGTCGGATTGCGGTGAGCGAAGCGAACCGCAATACGTCACACCGCAAGGCGAGCGAAGCGAGCCTTGCCTTGTGGTAGCACGAGCGGGGACGTATTGCGGTGAGCGAAGCGAACAGCAATGCGACTATAGGGGAACAGCATGGCGAGTGAAGCGAGCCATGCTGTCACCCCCACGCCCAGCCTCCTGAACCCCCTCCCCCATCCAAGAATTTGATATGGGTATCGTTTTCGATCAACTCGAACTCGTAGATTACGAAAAAGATGTCCATTTGAAAATCCAAGATGGCTGACATTCTTTAATCGCAGTCTCCACTCTTGGTTATCAATTTCGAAAAAATCAAAGACGTAGGTTACGAAAAGGGGAATACAATTAAAAACGAACACTATGGCAGCCACCACCGCAAGGCAGAGCCCTACTAACGCGAGCTGCTTGCAGCTCGCGCACATATAAAATACTAGTCTATATATATAAAAGAAAGTCGTGTTAGTTACACTATTTATAACTCAAGAACGGCTGAACCGATTTGGCTGAAAATTGGTGGGGAGGCAGCTTAGAACCAGGAGACGGACATAGGCTATGTTTTATCCCGGAATTACCACGGGAACGGGAACTACGCAGGCGAAGCCGCGGGCAGCAGCTAGTAGTTAATACAATACACTACATAGATAGATATTTTTTATTATAAATAGAAAACATCCAGAATACCCTGAACAAATATCTGCAGATTATACAAACATTTGTCCCGAGGCAGGAATCAAACCCTCAACTTCCTGCGTCGCAGGTGGATCTTCACCCGCTGCGCCACTGAGGTCGTCGCAAGTTATTGTTCAAATTTCCGTCAAGGGGTAACAATGTGGTTATTCTATAAGATTTTATAACTGGCGTGAAGTTTGCACAGTATAAGTAATATATTTTTTCAATTCCCAACCTAAATATTTATGAGGTATTGAACGCCGAATCTAGAGCACGCTTATCTTCTGACAAGACCATTCACATCTGTGTGACGTTTGAGTTGAACATAGCCCCAAGCCAACCAAGCCGATGAAAGCGACGCTGTTTTGTTTACTCGACTATCAAATAACTTACGTTAAACTTGTTACAGAAATAAATATTATTTAATTTTTTATTTATTGCTAGTTTCTGCCCGCGGCTTCGCACGCGTTGTTTCTATGGAAACGTTCAAAGGTGTTTGGTATTTCTATCCCATGAGAACTGTTTTATGGGATAAAAAGTAGCCTATGTTTGATTCCAGGCTTAAAGCTACACCGATGCAATTTCAGCTCAATCTGTTCAGTAGTTTTGGCGTGAAGACGTAACAAACATCCATCCATCTATCCATCCATCCATTCAAACTTTCGCATTTATAATATTAGTGTGATTATGATTAGTGTGATTCGCCGATGTTAGACAGATCTTTTTCTGACCAGTGGCTTCCAGTGGCTACTATAAGTCTATTTCGTATTAAAAATGTTTCTATCACGTTATTCTATAGGTTCATCATCATCGTAATGATGGTGATGATGGTACGAGATAAAACATCCTGACTGTCCTAAGCCAGTAGGTGTTTTTTTTTTTTTTTTTAATATGCTGGACAATTCACACAGCATTATCTAGCCCCAAGCTAAGCAGAGCTTGTGTTATGGATACTGGATAACTGATATACTTAATACAATACATTACATAAATAGATATTTTTATTATACATAGAAAACACCCAGACCAACGGAACAAATTTCTGCTGATCGTACACAAATTTGTTCCGAGGCGGGGATCGAACCCGCAACCTCCTGCGTCGCAGGCGGACCTTCGCCCGCTGCGCCACGTAGGTCGTCAAACTTTTGTCATTAAATGCCAAACTTAATGCTGTGTTTTCTTAGAACGCCACATTAACTTAAATAATAATAACAATAACTAGCATAGAATCTAATTTAATAGTTTGCTAACGTCATCCCATGTAGGATAGGTACCTTACCTACTGAGTAGAGTAGAGTAGAGTACCTAAAGTACAAAGAGCAAAGTCTAACATGGTGAGTACGGTCATAGATAAAATTTGATAAATATTGACTACTTTTAATAAAACGTCAAGTACGAGTCAGACACGCGCACTTAGGGTTCCGTATAATTGTAAGAACTTGTGTTTTGCCAAATATCATGATTCTAGGTCAACGGGAAGTAGGGACCCTGTAAGCTTTGGTCCATGACGAAAATCATTTTGTTTGTGAATTGATTACAAATTTACGGTTTCGGATTTTTCCCTTTACTTGTGCCATAAGATCTTGCTTCTCACCAAATTTCATGATTCTAGGTAAACGGGATTATAGATTATCCTATAATCCCGTGGTATGGTCCTATAGGTTTTGTGTGCATGTGATTCGCTTGGAAATTTAAAAATACTCGGACATAAACGACTGTAACCTTTGATGGCATTGACTTAGAAGTTTAATTTATATCGAGCTCCAAGAGGTTACGGAGTTGAGTATTTGATGTTAATTTCAACCCGATACCTCCACGCGTTCCTTTGATAAGTGGGTTGACAGACTAGACGGACAGTCACAGACAGACAGACGGACAACAAAGTGATCCTATAAGGTTTCCTTTTTTCCTTTTGAGGTACGGAACCCTGAAAATTATATAGAAATCATAGAAAGTCATAGTTATCCTGCCTATTTTTGTAAAATAATCGAATTAAATTCCTGATTTTCCTACCCCTTCACGCTGAAAACGGGGTACCTAACTTCATAGGTAGGCGAGTACCCAGACCCAGCTTTCGACGTGAAGGGGTAGCCTTTCATAAAAGGTAAATACATGGTAAATACCATAAATTAAATACCTAATATCTCAAAAAAATTGGACTTCGACGGGACTTGATCCAGCTACCGTATTACAGTACGGGAATGCGCAAACCTACTCAATTGCGCTATGAGGTCAAATGACGTAGGAGTCGAAAAATTTTGGGACTTCATTCGGACTCTAGCGCCCTTATCTCCAACATTAAAGGGTATAGGGCTTATGCACTATAATAACAAAAACTTTATCTTAAATTAAATATTTACCTATTAGCGATGTATGTATTGTACTTTTAGATAACAGTGAGTAATTTTGAATAGCATAGACAAAAGTTGTTAAACCTTGACAATATTCAAACACGTGTCCTGCATGTCTTGTCAACAAATACAGAAAAAAAATTAGGTATTCAAAGTGTTTATGGTTTTTGTCGTTGACGGTATATAAGTGGTTTTGTTTGAGAGACAGTTGACAATTACACCACTACCTAACCTTGGCCTAAACCCTGACTCACAGTTTAAACAGACAATTGTAGACATACAAATATTAGCACGACGGGTTAGGCCGGATAGGACGTGTTTTTATGTCTTTTTTATTTTAGAATTTTGTATTAAATCTTTCAACAGGCATACAAATAAATGTAAATTAAATATCGTTTACCGTTAGTAAACTCGATAGAGCTTTTACAACCCTAAGCAATTTGCGTTGCTACCATACAAAAGACTTCAACGCGCACCCATTTTTTATGTTATTTTACGATACCTGCTGCGAATACCATTCCTTTGGTAGTCCCTTAGGCGCGGGTCAGACAGAAAATATGTAAGACAAGGACGCGTCGCGGACGCAGCGCCCCTTTTGTTTACTTTAATACAAAATGTGAAGCGTCGCGACGCAACACAGATAGGGTTGCTAGATCAGAAAATTGAAATCTGGATAATCTGGATAGATTAACAATATGTCGGGATTTTGGTGTTTTTATCGGGATAAATAAAAAACTAATCAACATTTTTTACTTTAGAAAAGAAATCTACTTATTTTTATATTGCCACAAATACATAAAGTTTGATTTTACAGACTCTACTAATTTCGTGCCTTAAAATGACTTAAAATTTAAGCAATTATAATCAAATGCAAGTTAATGTGAAGGCAGATACGCGAGTGTAAAACTTAAAGTTTATAAAAAGTCGGGATATTTGATATTTTGTCGGGAGTCGGGATATCATACGAAAAGTCGGGATTATACCGATGATTCCCGACCATCTGGCAAGCCTAAACACAGATAGAAAAGACAGGGCGCAGACACGACGCACTCGTCTGCTCCCTATTGCAAGACCTAAAAAAAGTCGATCAACATAGGACGGTTGAATGCGGAAAATTACAACGCCGCCTGCTCTCGCAACGCCCGCCTTCCCGCCGCTACGTCCGTGCCCTGTCTTTTTTATATGTTTTAAAAAAGCGTCAGCACCCTGTCCGCGATACGTCCTCGTCTTACGTCTTTTCTGTCTGATCCGCGCCTTAGGGCCGATTCAAACATATCAGTTAAGTCACCAATTCGGTACAGATTATTGACCATCCGTCACCGGTCCGTCAATATTGTGTACCGAATTGGATATTCACTGATACTGAACGGTGACTTCACTGATAATGTCTGAATCGGCCCACAATCGGCTCTATTTGACATCCACGGACTGAGTAGGTGTACCTTGTCGATATCTCACGCAGTTACCGCCTCGGCCTCTACCTTTTTATACGACGACCTCAGTGGCGCAGTGACGCAGGAGGTTGCGGGTTCGATTCTCGCCTAAGGGCAAATATTTGTACGATCTGCAGATATTTGTATTAATATATTTCTGATTCTGATTGTTGCGTGTCGTCTAGGTGTTTTGTACATATTATCATAAATATTTATATCATTATCTACTACCCATAACACAAGCTCTGCTTATTTTAGGGCAATATGATGCAGTGTGGATTGTCCAACCATATTTATGTGTAATTAATTTATAAATCCAGTCTAAATGTATGATCCTAGTTCCTACCGAATACCTAACTGAAATCTTTGCTCTGTAGATATATAGATAGAGCACGGTGTTGTATTTTGCAATACTCTTTTTACGAATTCACTCGTTATCGTAAATCATTCGCTCTCCAGATTATAAAGTACGATAGATAATCGGAAAAATTTATCAGTTATCCGGCTCAATAAAAATTATTAAGTTTTAATAAGTAGGTAGTTGTTTCCTAGTTCGAATAAAATAAGGTTTGATGGCCAAGGTCTTGTACCTAATCGACCTTAAACGACCGACATAATATAGGTACACATACATGATCATCTACTTAAAAGCATAATTTCAATGTCAATATGGTGATTGAGCCCTTTCCTGCTCTGTTAAAATAATAAAAATAAATAATGCTGAGTGGACAATACACACATCATCATCTAGCCCCAAGCTGAGCAGAGCTTGTGTTATGGATACTAGATAACTGATATACTTAATACAATATTATACATAGATATTTTATTTTATATATATGGACACAGATCTTTCATCCAACGATCCTATCCATCCACGGTTGTCTGGAAGAGATCGCTCTTGAGCGATAAGACCGCCAATTGTCACATATTTTGTAATTTTTGTTGTTAACTTTGCTTGTAAATTATTTTAATAAATGTGCAATTAAGAATTTTCTATTTATCTATATTCTATTATATATTATATTATATTATATTTATTATATATACAAAATACCCGGAACAAATATTTGCAGATCGTAAGAACATTTATCCCTAGACGTGAATCGAACCCGCCGCGCCAATTCGATCATCATTAAAAGTTTCAGCAAATTCATCTAAGATGTAAATTGGTGCGTAGAACCGATGAAAATACGCAAATATCTCAAAGAAAAACATAAACAGATGAAAACCCGATTGTTTCATAATTTCGTCTCGCCGGTAACGCTCTACAGCTTGCTGACCTTGAAACATCTCATAACGTGATGATAACAAAGACCATACCTACTAGTGTTTTGCACCGTGTATGTACTTCATCATCATCATCATTCGCAACCAGACTTCACCCACTGCTGGGTATAGGCCTCCAAACTTTTGTGCCACTCCACACGGTCCTGCGCCAATCTCACCTAGGTTCGCCCTGCGGTGTTAGAAATATCGTCTGCCCATCTTGTGTACGTACTTATAAAGTGCAATTATCGGATTATGAGAGTGAGGGAACAGAGAGTGCACCTGTGTTTGCGCACACACTTGTGCACTATAATATGTCCTGCCCATCTGGCTAGTCTCCGATAGACTGGCCGCCGTAGTCGAAATTCGGCTAGGAGGACATTATTATTATTATTATATACAGTGCAAAACACTAGATCACGATTTTCTATTACATCTCCATGTTTACCACATTTTGATGGAGTGTGCGTGAGGCGAAGAAATTCGTCAAAGATTGTTTGACTCTCATCATATCTTCTGGAAGGTAGGAGGTTGCTACAGCATCCTCTCAGAACCAGTGTCCCTGGATGCCAGGGCGCTGATAGAAATATATATCGGGCAGTTGTTAAAGAGAGATCACAATCGGATTAGTAATGTAAGACTTAATTCATAAGGGTGACATAATCATTTAAACCTGTATAAAAATAATAAAAGATTTAAAAAAATCTCCGTTATTCGTTTTTCATAACTATCTACTTACAGTAGCTTACCTACCCTTCTGTGTACCTACGTACCGTTTAATATTTTGTTTAATATTTTATCATCATCATCATCAGTCTATGTTAGTCCACAGCTGGACATAGGCCTCCCCTAATGAGCGCCATAGCGCCCTGTCTTTAGCTTGCCGCATTCAACATCTGCCTGCAGTCTTTAACCTGCTGTCAATCACACTAATATTATAAATGCGAAAGTTTGGATGGATGGATGGATGGATGGATGTTTGTTACCTTTTCACGCCAAAACCACTGAACGGATCGGGCTGAAATTTTGCACACAGGTAATTCTAATGCTGGAATCAATACATACAAACATTCTTTTTATCCCATAAATCAGATCCCATGGGATAGAAATCACCTTTAAACGTTTCCATAGAAACAACGCGTGCGAAGCCGCGGGCATAAACTACTATTTTATATAACATACATAAAATGTCCATACTACGTGACCCATTTTTTGCTACTTTTTAACTTTTCCGGGATAAAAAGCGTATCTCCGTCCCCAGGATACTATGGTATGAAATTTGGCAGGGATGTAAATTCATCCCTGCCAAATTTCATTGAGTTCCGATCAGCCGTTTTGGCGTGAAAAAGTAACAGACAGACATGAGATTTCAGACAGACAGATACACAGACACACAGAGTTACTTTCGAATTTATAAAACGTATAACGCTCGTGTATTGTATTTTTGTTGGTGTACAGTACAATAAAGTATTTTTGTATCTTATTGTATTGTATTACCTAGTATTGAATATGAGGCTGTGTCCCCAGTAGGCAAAATGTTCTGTTTATATATTTTTTTGTGTTTTATTTTTAACTATTTAAAGTAGAATTGTATTGTACCTTTATGGATCTCGTGTCTGGAAATAAAGTGGCTGGAAACAAACTGCGTAAAGTGAGCTAACAGTTTGCCTACTGGGGGGGACACAGCCTAAGAGTTGGTACCCGCTTACAATACCTTTTGAAATTATAAAGTCTTTACTTATTGATGCCACAGAAATGTCAAAGTCACTCGGGCGGGGAAATTTTAATGATACTTTTATACTTTACTTACCTTTCCTACCCATGATGAACAATTCTTTAGACGTGTGGTGTGACATGTGACAGTTTTACTACTTTGTTTACAACGGTCGATGAATAAGGTACCATAACTAACCTACCATACTCCCTAACCAAGCAAACGATCATAATCATCATCAGCCCATATAAGTCCACAGCTGGACAAAGGCCTCCCCTTATGAGCGTAATAGAGCCCTGTTTTCAGCTTGCCGCATCCACCACAATGATCCAGCTTATGTCGAAGAGGCGACTAAGGGACTCCACAAGAATATACCGGGGAGCGGGCAACAGCACCCCCTGCTATTCCACCAACGAACTGCGATCTCCAACCCGCATGCCCAGCGTGGGGGTTACGGGCTACTAGCTTCTTCCCGCGGTTTCGCACGCGTACTTTCGGTATAATTAGTAGCTTATTGTTTAAGTTAGGCTACGTTCTAAGTGTATGCCGAATTTCATCTTGATCTGTTCAGTTGTTGGTAACAAAAATTTCACATTTCACAAACTTTCGCATTTATAATATTAGTAGGATAGGATATATACATACATATACCCCCAATGATACGTAGAAACAAGCCGACAATACCTGCAATAAATTATTCAATATCTTTCAGTAGTATCAGTGGTTACCCACCTATAATTATGCCAAGGTCACGCGTGGAAAGGCTGACGCAATCCAAAATAACGGATAAGTTAAATAAATACCCAAAACAATGCGTAGGTAGGTACCAAACGAAAATAAACGTGTCGAAGCCGTTTCGAAACATATTATGCTGTTTACGGCATACCTACCTTACCTACCTCGTTTTCCATAATTTTACAAGTTTTTTTTTCAGTGTGTAAAAATAACAACGAGGATAAATAACCACCAAACGAACAAACGTTCGTGAAAAGTAACAAGGACTAATCGAATTCTGTTATTTATTACTATTAGGCTATGCATAGTAATTTGTATGGAAGAATGCTAAGCTAACCACGTATACAGTCACCGCCAAAGAGCATTGAACAGATGAGTACCTCAAAACAGTCAAAACCCTGTTTACACACAAGCAAAAGATACTGCTAATCCACACCATTTATATAGCCGCTAACCACTAAACCCAAAGGAGAACAGAAGGCGCTGGACTTTTTAATTATTTCACAATTAGTTGTTTGATTTTTTTCAGCCTTAATAACGATAAAATGACGCTAACAAAAGAAAAACTGAAATGGTACTATACGAACCTAATTGGATTGAATTACAAGAGTTAGTAAAATCACACTTATACATAGTTATCAATAAGATAATGTAATTGTTTTGGAAATACTAAAAAATCGACTTTGAATTTCTTAATTTTACACTGTTTTTTTTTTTAGATTTTGCGAGAAAAGTACTAATCGCACAGGAATAAAAATTTTATGGGACCATCTTAGGATAATTAAATGGTAAGGAATTTGAAGTCGACGTTTTTTATTTTTTCAAAATTAGCTACTGTAGGAATGGTGCCGTTTAGTACACACTAAAAATTAAACAAAATTCCGCGTACACACCCGGAATTTTGGAGTCTCTTCTTGTTCAAACCTTTTTGGCTATGACTATACCTCTGTCTATGCCTCGCTTGTTTGTTATCTTCTAGAGTGAATCATTCATAGTTATTGTGGGCATTGATAAACATGGTGTCATCTGTTTACCCATCGGATAAAAATAACTCTGCCTTAAACCTTGTGTAAGAAGTTGAAACAGAATTAAGTAATTTATGCATCCATCCTATACCTCAAAACCTATATTGGTCCACGGCTGGACGCAGGTTTCCTCCTGATAAGCAAAGAAAGAAAGAAAATTGTTTATTATACACTACACTTATATTAAAATAAAAGACTACTTAGTAACACGTACTTAAAAATAAACACAACAATAATAACACAATACGTACATATATTAACACAAGGACCTACCTAAGCATTAGGTTAGCGCTTATTGGCTTTTATCTCATGGAGGTAATGCCTATAATCCCCACGTTGGGCATGCGGGTTGGGGATCGCAGTTCGGTGGTAGAATTGTTCTGCAGGGGGCGCTGCTGCCCGCCCCCGGTTGATATCCCTTAGTCCCTCTTACGACACCCGCGGGAAGAATTATTGTGGTGTAAACTAAATTCTAAGCCGTCACCACACAGCTATGCATCCATTCTAATATTAAAATTCAAAATTAACGCTGTCTGTCTGTGGGTTTGTCTGTCCTTTACACGCTTAAACGGCTTAACAGATCTTAAACAAATTTGGTAGGGAAGTAAACGGTATCCCGGGGCAAATAGGCTACTTTTTATCCCGGTACAATACGTGCGAAGCCGCGGGCAAGAGCCAGTATTATATAATTTATGTAATTGTTAGTGCGAAGAAGATAAGAAACATGTGCGTGCGCGCATGGTAGATACATAAGGTAGTTATTAATAATCGACCTATTTAATCTATCTGTCTCTACTTATTGTGCTAAAATGATGTGATGACACAAACAAGATTAGGTATCGATACACATAATCGTAAGTACATAACAAAACAAGTTATTGTTAGTCATAGTACGAAGAGAGGAAAAATCCCACGGAAATAGAAAGAACAGTTCTTTTCTTCTCTATTCCGTGAAAAATCCTTTTGATTATATAAGTATAATCAAAAGGATAAGTGGGAACTTGTTAATAGCCACCTGTCTCTTCACACATCGCTATTATGTATATTGTGCTGAAAGATCCCCTAATATAAATAAATAAAAAAATAAATAAATAAAAAATAAAATAAATTAAATAACACACATTTTTTTTTGTAACACGGCAATTTAGAACTTGCGTGTTATTTAAAAACATTGAAATCAAAGTCGCATACAGATGACTTAAAAAAATAGATCGAGTTTATCACGGCAGATAAATATTATTGATCATCATCACCATTATGTTAGTCCACAGCTGGACATGGGCTTCCCTTAATGAGCGCCATAGCGCCCTGTCTTCAGCTTGCCGCATCCAGCATCTGCCTGCAGTCTTCCGCAGTTCATCGTCCCACCTAACCGGAGTGCGTCCTACACTACGTCTGCCGAGTCGTGGTCTCAACGTCGTCGTCTCTTTAAACCCAGCGGTTTTGATTAAGCGGATTTTTCATTAGTTACCTATGATATATCTGCTCAAGACCTACGTTGCACTACACACACAATAGTAAGTTTTTTTAATTGTTAAACCACACTACATAATGGCGCACACAAGAACCGTAGAACGTCGCAAAGGTTTTCTTGGTGGTGTAATAGGCAACACATTTCCATACAGATTGGAAAGTTGCGGGTTCATGTCCTGTCTGATTCGTAAATTTTTGGGTGCCTTTACAGGGTGGATTTTTTGGGCAGGGCACTAAGGGGAGTTTTCACACTTATTTAGCACTTATGTAGTCGTGAAAAATGCCTATTTTCTTGCTAAATGTATTTTTCTTTATTTGTGAATGGGTTTGAAAATTTCTCTAAAGTTATGGATAATCTCCTAATACCATTCTCCTGTTGCTACACCACTTTACAGTAGGCATTGAAGAAAATAACGGGATTGGACCATTTTCTACATCCACTGTGGAAGTTATAGTCGAAATTTGAACCTTATGTCTTTCGTACACTGTCTAGGAATTGAATTAGGTCAATGTTCGGTTTTGGTACCCATCTTTACTGTCCCGCCCTAAAAATCCACCCTGTATACATTTTTCAATAAGAAATTAATTAGTAATTGGTGGTATTGGATTAAATTGGTAATTGGTGGTATTAATTGGTAATTTGTGGTATTAATTGGTTAGGTAGCTCACCGTACAAATCAAGTCCAGTCTGGTGATTGAGCAACACCACGGCCCCTCGGCTGTTGTCGACGTTCTCCAGCCCCCGGACCTGCCAGCGGAGCCCGAGCATCCGAGCTGATATCCTCAGCAACGCTGCTGGGATTCTGGGGAATATTTTTATATATAAAGTAAATTATTATTACAAATTTTCACAGAAATTTATCAAAGTAAGCAGAGTTTGTGTAAGGTAACAGATGGTTGATACTAATCCAGTCGAGCAGATATTTATCAAAATCGCTTTAGCCGTTTTAATGCTTACTTACTGGCTACCGCCACCGCACCCATAACACAAGCTCCGCTTAGCTTGGGAATAGATGATGCTGTGTGAATTGTCGACCATTATCAATTTTATTTATTTATACACCCAGAGCCAGAACAAATACTTGCTGATCTTAGAAGCATTTTTCCGGCGACGGGAATCGAACCCGCAACCTACTGCGACACAGAGATCATAATCAAATCACAGATCGTAATACTTTTTAGGTACCTACCTAATCCACCTATCCACTTACTCAGAGAGACATCTATCATTTTATAACTACATGCCTACAGTATTTTTGTATCAATTTTACAGCAATTTCATGTTCCTACATAATCTATGAATAATGATAGCCATCTTACATAATGGATGCAAAATACCAACCTTCATGCTATCAAATACCTAACTGAAAAGACTACGTCGCGCGTGGCATACAATTTTGCACGTTAAGCATTAGTAGATAGGTACAAAATTCGTAAAATACCTACATGATTCCACAAAAAAAATCGTAAGCAAGGAAATCTTGCATCACCGTCAATCGTCCCATAAACATAAAATAAAGTCATAAAGATTCCAATCCATTGTTTCTACCTACAAGCAAATTCAGCATTATACTAAAAAAAAAAAAAACACGCGTAAGATTTCGCAAGTGTTTTCTTTTGTCTATTAAAATACTTCGGTAAAATACTTACAATGCATTTTTTGGATCGAATGGCTTGATCAGCATGAGAGGGATTGGCGCCGATGCGAATATTAGTGATAGAACCACGAACAATGTGAACTGAAACCGAAGAAAGGGAAATAAGAAACCAGACACGAAAATGTAGACACGTAGAGCATAGTTAACATTTGGGAGAGGCATGTTCAGGACCCCTGAAATTAAAATTAAATTTAAATGAAACGTATCGCCAAACGCACAATAATAACAAAGTCCTCCTAGCCGAATTTCGACCACGGCGGCCAGTCTCATCGGAGGCCAGATGCGCAGGACATATTATAGTGCACAAGTGTGTGCGCAAACACAGGTGCACTCTCTATTCCCTCACTCTCATAATCCGATGGGACGACAGATCGACACGACCGGGGAGAGATCAGGCGCAGGATCAACGCCTTAACGTGCTTTCCGAGGCACGGGGGTGTAACACCGCCAACTTCCTGACTCCAGGCTGCTACTGTGAATTTTCCTTGCTAGAAAAACCCCAGTAACAACGATTGGCCAGACCCGGATTCCAGGAGAGATAAAGGCGAGATGTCTTGTGAAAGAGCGTTGTATACTTTCAATTCTTTGGGAGTGAACGCTGTATATTGGGTTTCAAAAATGGTGCAGGCATATTCGCGAACTCGACGCACATATTTGGCGAGAAACAGCTCAGAATTGCCTGAAGAAGTCTTGTGGCCATGATCCACTTGGATCGCTGAGCTACAGGAGTAAGTAAGCAGTATTTCCGTACCTTAATATAATATCTGGCACTAGAGCTGATTGTGAATAATATTATGAGGGCTGCCATCACACACCCAAGTATAACGTTGAACGCCGCCATTTTCCAAACTTTTGCCCCTGCAAAGAAAACAAAATAGTAAGGAAAATACGATATAATGTGAAAGAACCCTATGGAAAAAGCGGCCATGTAGCATCGTTATTCTAGTAATAGGACGCACAAATCTTTATGAATTCTGTGAACACAGCCTCGAACGCGGAACTGCTCAGTTGAGTTGAGTGCATAACACTCTCTGCTTAGCTTGGAGCTGTGTGGATTGTTCAGCATTATTTAATATTTAACTAGAAACATTATTATTTTTAGGGTTCTGTACCTCAAAACGAAAAAAGGAATCCTTATAGCATCACTTTGTGGTCCGTCTGTCTGTCAGTTTGTCAACGCCATTCTCTCAGGAACGCGTGGTCGTATCAACTCTACTCAAGTCCGTAACCTCTTGAAGCCTCGATATAAATAAAACTTCTACGCAATCAAAAGCTACAGCCGTTTACATATGTCCGAATAGTTTGAAAGGGGCACAAAACCTATAATAATAATTATAATAAATAAATAATGCTGGACAATTCACACAGCATTATCTAGCCCCAAGCTAAGCAGAGCTTGTGTTATGGGTACTAGATAACTGATATACTTAATACAATACACTGCATAGATAGATATTTTTTATTATACATAGAAAACACCCAGACCAACGGAAAAAATTTCTGCAGATCGTACACATATTTGTTCCGAGGCGAGAATCGAACCCGCAACCTCCTGCGTCGCAGGCGGACCTTCGCCCGCTGCGCCACGGAGGGCCTATAGGGTTCTTACGTTTATTGCTAGGTCTACGGGAAGAAGCCAATTATCATTTGATTAATTATTAAATTTATTTTATTATAATTAATTACTGGCAAGTCTTATGGGAAAAGTAAACGAAAAAATCCGAGAACTATAAATTTAGGTTATTAAAAAAATACTTTTGATTCTAGCCATAGACCAAAACCAATAGGGTACTTCCCGTTGATGTTTGGCAAGACACAAGGTCTTAGAATAATACGGAACCCTTAAAGAACTCTACGTAACATATTTTGTAGGACACAAAATTTATATTCAACCCCCGACGTAGAAAGAGAGGGGTGTTAAAAGTTTAACGTGTCTGGCTGTGTATCTGTGTATCTGTCTGTGGAATCGTAGCTCCCAAACGGATGAACCGATTTTCGTTTAATTTTTTATGTCATAGATAATTTTATCCCGAGTGTTCTTAGCCATGTTTCATGAAAATCTGTCCGGGGGGTTGTACATTTTTTTAATTGTGTTCATATGTACCTACTACATGGGAGAGCACTGACTCCTGAAATACAGTTTATACTAATTCGGGAGTCTGTAGATTCATTTAGAATTTTAGATTATTGTATGTTTATTTTATATATTATGTCAAATAAATGATTATACTTTACTTTATTTTTTATTATTAGGTATTATTGTAATCAAAGGTAACCAAAGATTTGATACTGAACACCATTATTATTCCGTGGAAGACGTCGACCAGAGAAGTACCTACCACCATTAAGGTCGTCACCAATTTATAAGTAGGAAGGTATTTTTTGTGAATAAATCAATATCACGAAGGACTTATTTACAAAAAGTTGTAAGTTCCTACAACCTAGTATAATATTTCCCTGTTCTAAGAGCTTATACTAACTATTGCGGGTTCGATTCCCGTCTCGGAACAAATTTGTGTACGATCTGCAGAAAGTTCGGTTGGTCTGGGTGTTTCTATAAATAAAAAAAAATCTAGTACCCATAACATAAGCTCTGCTTAGCTTGGGGCTAGATAATGCTGTGTGAATTGTCCAGCATTATTTATTTATTTATATTATAATCTTAATATCCAGTTGAAATAAGGCTTCGTTAGATACGATTTTATTTATTTACCTAGATTATGAAGCAGCTATGTAAGTAAACTACAATAAATATAGGTATTATGTATAGAAAGCAAGTAAGTATTACCTATCTAATCTTAAAATAAAGGCATTAAATTAATCTTGTCGCGTGGCGGATTTCTTCATTATTTTAATGCGTTTGATAACGTTTCAGCAGATTAATAATAAATAATTAATTTTTAATGCAATTCACTATATATGTAAGTACCTAGGTACCACACCCCTGTAAATGCCACGTCTTCTGTAGGTATGTATCTACCTATAGGCACTGAAATAAGTATTATGGCGACTATTATACGTCCATAATCATTTTATGATAGGTAGGTATATACTTTTAATTAAGTAAATACCTACCTACTTCACACTATTCATATTCACACTAATATTATAAATGCAAAAGTTTGGATGGATGGATGTTTGTTACCTTACTTAATCAAGCCCTGATCGGACTTAAATTTTGCATAGATGTAGCTCTAAGCCTGAAATTAAACATGGAATACTTTTATCGCATTAAACAATTCCCATACGATATAAATAACCTAAAACATTTCTATAGAAACAAGACGCGAGGCTTTAATCTGAGTTGCATTTGAGTAGGTATTCGGGCGTTAGTTACAGGCGCTCATAAATTGAAGATGGTCAACCGACCACCTTGTGCTATTTATTATAAGGTCGGGCATAGACTGCCTAGAATTTCAATAAGGCTTGACATCGAACCAACAACCTTACGACCAACAATAAACAAGATAAAGTCGATGTAGGTAGAATGTTTGTACACAAAGCATGACTTAAAAAACTAAAGTCACTTATAACGGGATATTTAGGTACATTGATTTGAGTTTCATCGTGGTAAATATCCCGTTATTTATAAGTGACTTTAGTGTTAATAACCATGATGAATTAAAAGTTTTAAAAAACTAAAACTCTTGGCTTGGCGTCGAGTTTCAGTTATTTATAAGTAAGCAATATTTATTGAAAGAACGATCTCAAAACGACAAATGTAAATTGGGTATCGGTTTGTTTACAAACATTCTGCATTGAGTTTGGCTAGTGTAACCGACTGTTTCAGTAGGTAATTAAGTAGGATTGATTTTTATTCGCATGCTTATGAAAATTAAATAAATGATGAAAATACAAAATTGTTATTGTAGATAGGTAGGTACACAATTTATGTTTGAAATTACAGTGCGGTGTATTGTTTCTATCCCTCCCTACTTATTTATCCATGCTTACATCTAACACATCCATACTAATATTAATATCATCATCGGCCTGTTAACATCTACAAAACAATTTATGTAGCATCAGTTTGGTTTTGATTCAGCCGAACCGAACACATAATATTATAAATCAGAAAGTAAATATGTCTCTTTATATCTCTTTTGGTAGGTATGTTACCTTTTCATGGACATAGGATAATTAATGAAAGATAGTTCGTTTCGCGTTGTCGCTAGATTAAAATTAGTTTGTAGTTTTAAAACGCGGAAAAGTAATTTGCCGCAGATCGTAAATCACTTTCTATTAACTTATGAAAAAATTAACTTCGTTTCGAAGGTTATTTCCGAGCATTTGGGAATAGAGAATTTTGGCTAAAAATATAAATTATTCCCAAAATACAATCGAATCGAATTTGTTTTTATGATGGGTTCATAGAAAATGGAAAACGGAAGGCTACTTTTATTTCTTGTAAAACGCAGAAAAGAATAACAACCACAAAGAAGTTTGAATCTCAACGCCAACACGAAACGATCCATCTTAAATCCTGGAAAAACGCGAGCGAAGCAGCGTGCGGAAGCTGGTATGGAAATATATTCGTCTTAGATATTGCGTTTTTATTGTTATATACAGTAGCTAAACCTACCTACCGATGCTAATCCAAACAATTCAAATGTATGCATATAATTTTCCTAAAGACCCTTGTACCTTACCTCCACCACATATTTGCTAGCTATCAGTAATATTGCACGTGATTGTGTCGAAGATAAATAAAGATAACCCTGGGACCCCACTTTATTAAATGATTATAATTATGTTTACGAATGTCATACTTCGCTTCGATAACATCAGAATAACTCAGAGAAAGGCCAGAAGGAATAAACACTTGGTGCAGAATAACTCTGAGAAAGACCAGATGGAATAAACACTTAACAAATCAAAGATAAAATAATTACCTACAGACTTCTTCCGGGCCTATCAAATATCGAAAACTTTGTGTTCGCCGGTGAGGCTTAGAATTTGCACCACCCAACTCTAATGGGTGTCGTAAGAGTCGTACTTAGGGATTTCCACCATTGGGCAGCAGCGCCCTCTGAAAACCATTCTACCACCGAACTGCGATCCCTAATCCCGCATGCCCAGCGTGGGGATTATCCCACATAAGATAAAATCCAATAAGGCGCTTATCAGGGGGAGGCCTGCGTCCAGCAGTGGACCAATATAGCCTGGTGAGGTGAGGAAAAAAGCGGGAGCCGCCTTAAAATCCAGTAAATTCGTTTATTCTTGTCAACCATTTTTCTTCTGGCATCTACGAATTTTGGAGTTACCTACTTATTATCTACGCGGCAAACCGACAACCCACTATATTATTATATATTTTTATTTTTTAGAGCCACTTACAATAAAAACCCTTGTTCGTAGAGCTGCTACGGCTACGGACAGCTACGTATTTTAGAAGAAAAGACTTCAACGCGCTACTAGTCTTGTCAACTTCGAGTTAATATGAATAGATTATTTATTATTATTACTATCGACACAGATTATTTATCGGGTATTTATCGCGTACGTACCTTTTGTTTTATTTTCCCATACGTTTTCATCGCGTTGCAGCGATCGTGGTCACGCGGCGATAAATACCCGATAAATTATAACAAATCGCGAAAGTTTGGAAGGTTTTGTGATGAAGTTAATTAATATAACTTTATTCGCAAAGAAAATTACAATAAAATAATAGAAATAAATTAGAACTAGTTTGTAACTGAAACCATTGAGCTAACTGCAAACTGCTGCAAATAATCTACAGGTAGTTCAACTGATCCATATCAATACCAGTTAAATTTGTGGCATTTTTGCCAGTGCAAGATACTTATTATGTTATGATAACTTGAAGGTAGGAACTACAATTTAATCTTTTTACACTTGTTTACGTTATCCGATAGGGTTCTATTCTACCTTATAAGAAAGAAACTACTTTACTTTGACTAGGTATACTTTTTTTGTTTTAGTTTGTCACAAGCATTAAGTAATTAGGTAAGTACATAAAAATGTACATAATGTGTAATTAGACTAATTAATTAGCCATCAGTGCCCTATCAGGGCATGTTTGAAACTTGTTATCTTTAAGACCCTCTGTACAACATGTTTGGTACAAAGAATTGACTAGTATATTCTGAGGAAGGGTTCTCTAAGGTGCTCTACATTTTCCTCTAATACCTATTAGATATCGTGTGGTGTAGTTGATAGAATTAATAATATCTAATAAATAAATAATGCTGGACAGAACTTCTGACTGATATACTTAATAATTAATTAATGGTACTACATGACTGATATACTTAATAATACAATAGATAGATCATAGATAGATATTTTTTTATTATACATAGAAAATATCTAGAACACCTGGGACAAACATTTGCCCCGAGGCGGGAATCGAACCCGCAACCTCCTGCGTCGCAGCAGGACCTTCACCCGCCGCGTCACATCGGTCGTCAATGACCCCAAATTATACGGAAACTGCAATGTTATACTTGAGTGCGGTAAGTACGTTGTGTACAGTAAGCGACAAAATTAGAAGGTATACCGTCCAAATGCGTTGTAGGACTTGTAGGTTTTTTAATTACCCATCTAGGTACCTAATGTGTTTTTTTACATGCGTCAGTTTATTTATTGTAATGAATAGCGCCGTGACTGCACAGTACGTGTATCAAACGTGCTACTTAATCTAACGAATTGAAGCTATAGGTACCTAACCTACCCACTAGGTAGGTAACTACCTACTGTGAAATTCAGCGGTAGCGGCGGCCTTCAAATTTTGAAATATAAATTAGATACTTATGTAGGTAAATCTTTACATACAAATTAATAGACCTTAAGGTACGGTGCATTCTAAGGTGTTATCGCCGAATTCCATCGCAACTCAGATTTATGCACGTCTCAAGTCGCGATTTTTTGAGTTTTTAATAAATATCTGTCAAAAATTCGTCACTTGAGTGAGACGTGCGTTTGAGTATTCGGGCATACCTACCTACCTAGGAAGTGTTTTCTAATAATTATTATATTCTAATATTATTATTTACTACCTATTTCGAAGATTACCATAGAATTTAAAACGTAGGTACCTATCCATAGGCCAGATACCTAGGTATGTTCACCACAGCCATAGACCTATTATCTCGGTATAGTTCTGTGATAATTGTGATTCACAGTGGGTAGGTAGCTAGGTACCTAGATAGGTTCAAAGAAATTACTTTCACGTTGCTTTCTTTCTCCAGTAGGTATTATTAAACCATCACATAAGTTACTACCTATGCGCTTATGTAAGTGAACCACAATTATGATTAGGTACCTACCTACGAACGTACCCACACTACCTACATCTATGGTCTAATAAATTACCTACAGTGAATCATTATTAATAGGTAGGTTAGGTATACTATGTAGGTACCTATTACCCAGGAGTCAGCGATAAAAGGGACCTATTAAAAAAAATACCGACACCAAACTAGTACCTAAGTAGGTACCTGCCTATGGGCGATAAGGTTCAGTTTGACCTATTAAATTCCTACCTACCATATGAAGTAACAACGAACATTAACGTTAAACATAATGTTAAACATTAATAATTTCTAACAAAAAACCACGGTCTTGTTTACAAACAATAGAACCCATTCACTCACCTTTCCCGTCAAAAATCAGGAACCCACGCCTCGACACTATTCCCACTTTCAACAATTGACCAGTTGAACCTAGCTAACCACTCAGTCACTGAACCACAATTTGCGAATATAAAAGTCTATTGTGTGTCACTTATCTGATAAATACGCGATTTTACTGAACTGTCGTATTTCCGAAGTGTTATACGACCTCCTTGGTCCGAGCCAGCGGCCGCACTGGGTCGGAAGGTGAGGTGGTCTGAAGTGAAGAATGACAGCGTGAGCGTGTCCGAGCCCGACGCACATTGGAACTCACGTCATTCACCGATAGTAGTGAACCGCGATAACCGCAGATGGAAATGTATGATCCGTACGAAAGTACCAGCAAAAACTAGGTGCCAGGTAGGTATAGAGCATGCAAAACAAATCCATAAGTGACCTTATGTATAGTGCGTTGGGGTATGGCAGGTCGGACTCGACTGAAATTCGTATGAGAGATTAAGCCATATTTTCTCTTCTTCATTTTGTACAGTGCGTTGGTTGGGGTATAGCAGGTAGGACCCGGGTGAAGACCGTAGGAGACATTAATATTAGCCGAATTATGCTATATTTTCTCTTCTTCGTTTGGCATAGTTAGTGCGTTGGGGTATGGCAGGTAGGACGCGGGTGACGGACGACCGTAGAAGACATTAATTGTAGACGAATTAAGCCATATTTCTCTTCTTCATTTTGTATAGTGCGTTGGGGTATGGCAGGTAGGACGCGGGTGAAGACCGTAGGAGACATTAATTGTAGCCAAATTAAGCTACATTTTCTCTTCTTCATTTTTTTTGATAACTCTGTTTATGAGTACCAAAATGTAGAAACTCAGATTGAGTATTCTGTGATCTGAGCATAGAATAACATTTATTTGATGTAAAGAGGGCTGACCCTCTCAGTATGTAGGTACCTACCCCAACGATTTTTATTGAGGATGGTACTAGTATAGTATTATTAGTTATTACCTATATCTGTGAGGATGGCAAACATTTGACCACCATCATCATCTTTGAGGTTAGTCACAGATTTCACATAGAATTCGGAAATCTGTGGGAGGGGTTAGTACATTGAGCTACAATCAATACAAGCTTAATGGGTTAGTACATAACAGTTGGGTAGGTACCTCCATCTAATATTTTATTTTGGTAACCATAAATAGGAATATTCTTCCAATGGCAGAGCCCTGGCTTAGAAGGAACAGATACGACAAAAAAACGATGAATATCGAATCTTCCAAAAATATTTATAGGTAAATGTGTCTTAATATTATAGTAGGTACGTACGAGACACTTACGAGTTTTTAATAATGTCAGTGTTCAGCAATTAAACATTGACGCATTCACTGTCCAGCCTCGGCAATGCAACCCGCAGGCAGGGTCGTCCCGCCGCCGCGCCGCCGCCGCCGGCCGCTACCCGGGGGTGAAGGTGGCCATCTGCGTCTTGAACCATGAAAGTAGGTAACTAACCATAGACATCTATGCACTAACCTACATACCTTTATAAGATACTTATTTGTCATAGTATTATTTATTATTAAAGCCTATAATAATCTAAACAATCACTGCATAAACCATGACTTGTGATTAAAGCAGTATTTGTAGTTTTTCCCTTTCAAGGTGCTTGTAACAAAGCATAAATAAATGAAATTACGATAAGAAAATATGATCACAAATTATTTATTTTCTACAGGTAGGTAAGGTACCTACAGCAATCTTAATTTAAATTAGCTACCCCGACCCAAAACAGCGCCTCCATCTATTTTAAGGTTTCGAAACCCTTATGGTCTCGCCTTGTCTGTCCTTTATTCTCTCCATAATAACTCAGCAACTATAGCAGCTATCAACTTGAAATTTAAAATAATAATATATTTCGTCTGCACAGATTTAAAGAAAAAAAATTAAAACAAAAAAAAGAAAATGCACATTTTCCATACAAATTGTGATGTCGAAATTTAAAAAGATACCTACAGGGTTATGTAGGGTATCAAACGAAAGGTATCAGTTTGTATTGTACAATTCAAAATAATTTTTAAATTTCTGTAGGTTCCATACTTATCGAAATATTTTGAGAAAATCGAAAAAATACCCATTCCCCCCTTATCTCCGAAGATTGCAGAGGGATCCATCTGAAATGTATGTAGCGTTTGTAAATATGGATCTATATTTTACAGGAAAGTTAAAGAGAAGTTTGTAATAAGAACACTTTTTGAAAAATGGTCAAAAACGGGGGGGTGGATTTTAAAAAGGGGGGATACTAGTGGGTTATAAAATGAAACAACCTAATTGATTGGCACGTATCAAAACAGTTTTTGAAATTTCCGTCGGTTCACACTTTTTGAAATATTTTGAATAAAGTCAAAAATTGACTTAATCTCCAAAGTACCTATGCAGAGTGATCCATCTGAAATGTAGGTTGGTAAGTACTTACTATTTTTAGGTAGGTATTCATCAAATAGCGATGTCTCTAGAAGGTACCTCTAGTACATGTATGTAAATAAGACAAACGTTCGAAACCCTCGGCGCGCGAGTTACACTCGCACTTGACGTTCTTGTTTCTTATTATTCTGTTAAACGAAGGAATTTTCAAAAATAGATAGGCCAGTTTGTGAATCCTATCATAAGCTTTTTTTAATGCCTTGGTAAAAGTTTTATTTAGTATATTATACAAACTACCAACAAAAAAATTTAAAGAGGCTTTAAAAAAGCTTATAGCTTAGCAATAATAAGATAAAATAGGTGGTGGCGCTGTTTTGGGTCGGGGTAGCGCCTTAAACAGGACTGCATTAAGGGGACTTGCACTAAAATAAAAAATATAAAAATAATAAAAGTTATTTATTTCATTGGTAGCTCGTGCTTAATTGTTTTTATTGTGAAATGTATTAAAAAGATTAATTTCTCATATTTAAGGTAAAATAAGTTATTTATATGCATAAAATTTATACAGAAAAAAATTATGTGTAAGTGTTGGATGGATGGATCAAGGCTTATTTAAGAGAGATTTAAGAGATCATTAATCTGGCACATCCCATCGCATTAAGGCCATCATTTGTACTTTCACAATTCTCTGCATTTGTGTATAATATATTCTTATTTGTTTTTGTGCTGTGTACATTAATAAGAGTTATTTATTTATCTATCTATGACTTCTATGTACACACTCATAATTTAAAACATTTTCTTTTTCATAGCTGTGTACCGCTCTGTGTATTCATTGTATCCTTCAATGGACACTAGTTGCTTCGAGTCAAACAAGTTGCCGTCCACATTAAAGGTATGCAGCTTTGAATCTCGCAATAAGCTGGGACTTATAGCATCCAAGTTCAAACAATTCTCTTCTAATCTCAATATCTTTAGCCTCGGAGCCTTGTGTAGATCGTCACTGATTTGTGACAATTCATTTTGACTTAGATTTAACTCAGTGGCATAAAAATCTGCCATGCCACAGGGAATCTCAGTGATTTTATTATTTGACAGCTCCACTACTTCCAAGTTTGGCAGTCCTATGAGCTGAAGGGGAAAGTGCTTAAAATTATTGTTGTTCAAATAAAGTTGCTTCAAATAACTCAGGTTAGAGAATGACAGTGGTAATGATGACAAAGCATTACTAGAAATATTTAACACTTCCAACTTCTTCATATTCACTATAGAGTTGGGCAATTTTTGTAGCTTATTTGTGTCCAAATTAAACAGCTTTAAGTTTTTCAGTCTTGTGATGTCATCAGGCAGGTTTGTTAACTTATTCTTTGAGAGGTCCAAATTCCTCAAAATTTCACCTAGGTTGATTACTTCTGGAGGGACTTCCTTCAATTTGTGGTCAGATAGCTGTAGGACACCAGTTTTCGACGCAGTTTCATAGTGTTGCTTTACACTCGAGTTTCCCATTTTCTTGTTTTATATTTTTGTGAATCACAACACAACTACAAGAGATTAGACTAAAGCGTGAGGGCATTAATTTCTGCTTATAATCTAAATAAATATTATGTACTTTCTTCTTTCTTGTATTTATTATTTTTGTTTCGTTTATTTTTTTTACGTATGATGGCCGTTTGACTTCGTGAGTGACGTTGACTGACAGGACATGACTTTGGCAGAAAAACGACGGAACGAGCGCAAAATTCACCACGTTCATTCATTCTTCTACATCCATGTTCGTTCATTCGACATTCCTTTTTGTCTATGGTTTTTGAGGTGTTGTATTGAGAGTCCTAAGGTTATTTTGTAAATTTTTCACTAAAATACCAATGATTTATTAGTAAATTTAACTCAAAACGCTTTATTTAACGCCAATTAATAGAAAAACGTAGTAAAATCCGTAGGTTATAATTATTTAACACACGTTAGCGTAACCGCGGGAAAACTGAGACGTTTGACTGAACTATAATGGCCGCAAAAGCGCCAATGCTTTACGTGTTTGTTCTCAAAGTATGAAATTCAAGTTGAAAATATGGAATTTAGCTATTGTGTATGAAGCCAACGCATCGTGCTGACATGGACATCAACGCTGGTATGTTATTTCCTTCCTAAAATTCTCTGTTTTGATACAGTTAACAATTCCTTATTGTAGCAATCCTACTGTCCAATGCTTGCTGTCTTTCGTGCTGATACTTATTTGAATACATTCCGTCAACATCTTCCATCCGAACTACAGATATGTAAGAAATTTTCATGATATTATTTACTAGTTACTGGCCCATCGGCTTTGGGTTGAATTTAGGATGGTTATTAGATAAAATCATAGCGAATAGAACTTTAGGCACGTACCGTTTCCAAAGCGCCTAAAATGTGGCAGTTTTCGTATAGCTTCAAACAATATTTGGGGTCGGAAACTGTTTACCTTGAGAATACATACTTAATTACCTACTGTCAGTCAATAATACATATCAAAAACTTTTTGATTTAGAAATTTTAATGTACATGAAGGTTTCTATCCTGTCTACCATCCTAATCAGCTGTACTAAACCAATGAGTTTCAAAGAGAAACATTTAATTCATGGATGCTCTTTCTGTTCCTGTATTCTCCACAAAGAGTAAAATAGGAAATAATTATTTCCCAGTAATAATTTTACCCTGATGATCTCACATATTCTATTGATATACCCCCTAAAATTCCAATGGCTGTTTTGTGTTTTATATGAATAATGCAATACAGTGACTTTTATCATAAATGCATGGAAAGTGCCCAGAGTTAATTGTTAACAAATCTGCATTGCTCAATAGTCAATCATTTGTTTTTGATCTGCCTGAATGCTAACCAAAGGGAAATGAATAAAATGGTAAGTATTTAAGTAGAATTTAGTTTGTGTTTGTGTCAAACTATAAAAACTAAAGGTGCATGATTGTGTTTTGATTGTGGTGAGAATAGGCTAAGTCTTGAGGTAAGACATAATTAATGTTAACCTAATTGACTCATTTCCTGTAATAATAAACTATAAGGATAATAATAAACTATCTGATAATTATTCCAGCATTTGGTACCTACGCCTGACTTTGTAGCAGGCAAAGAAACATGAACAAAGTTAGTCAGTTTTAATTTGAATTTAGTTCAAAACTGACGGTGTTAATTCAGATGTTGCCAAAACTAAACCAAACCAATCAGACATAATAATTATCAGATGTTTAGTAGTATGTGCATGCACTCTAAAAAAATGCATAATTTTGTTTGTTCTAATCCCATTTTATTTTTTGTTTTTAAAAGAGGTCTCAAAACAGTTATCACTAATTGATGCACTGTTGAGCAACTTCGACGAGAAAATAGCACCATGCAAAAATAATGAGAAAAAAAAAGAAGAAACACAGATGCCAGATTCAACTACCAACACGGAGAAAAATAACACCAACCCATTCCATTGCGGTGATGATGTCCTACTGGCAAATAAGGATGGAAAGTACTATTTAGGTATGTTATTATCATTATTGATTTATAGACAACCAGCTAAGAGCTGAAAAGTTTACATCACAGTGCTTTTAAAGTTTTTCAAGTTTCAGTATGTAAAATATAATATAATACCCATTCCCAAATAGCATACCTTTAAGGGAGGCTTAGGTTCAGCTGTAGATATCTTTCGGCTGAGATTACAATGTTCTAAAATATAAAATAGTATCTGCCTTCTTTCTATAGCTGTGCTAATTTGAAACTTAGATAAAAGTGGTTTTTAATTCTATGAACTAATAAATAAGTTACCTCTTAGTAAAGTAGTTCTCAGAATCAGACCATTAGTTCTGGAGATCACTTATTACAAACAATAAGAGCAGAAGCCTTTATTCACAAAGAAAATTACAATCAAATAATATAAATAAATTAGAACTACTATTTACAATTGAAACAATTGAGCTAACTGCAGACTGTTGCAAACAATCTACAGGTAGCTCAAATGATCCATATCAATACCAGTCGGGAGCGTCCCCTAGATGCTGGCTGCATTGTGTGTCTTATTACAAACCATTTTGCATCTTGCAAGCACACAATTTGTACCTCTGAAAATAAATTAGATAATTTAATTATAGTTTTAATTTTCCCATTAAAAGTTATATTAATCAAATCTTTATTGTACACAAACATAATGAATTATACACAAAAGTTGACAATATGGTGTTTATTTTGATAATTTAAATATAGTAATAGTCGCCCCATTAAAATTGCTGTGTGAATTGTCCAGCACTATTTTATTTATTATTAAAATTCTATTATTCATAAAATCTTTATGGTACACAAATATAACAATGCACAAAAGTTGACAGTATGGTGTTGATTTTAATTATAAAGACTAAGACTATATTGGTATATACGCTAGGTTGATAATGATAATTGATAACGGAGCATATACCATATAAACATTTTGACTTAGTAAGATACTAACCTGCCGGCTGTCATTTATTTGACATTCACATTGAATGTACCAGCCATGTGGAAATACATCTCTTTTATGCAAAACCCCATTCATCATTCATGTTTCCAAGTTATTTCCAATTCAAATTCCTACAGAGTAAACAACAGAACACAATCAATAAACCTTATTGTATATATTTATTTATTGCTTTCTGTTGCTACTTGGTAAGAAATTGAATAAATATAGCCTACTAGCTGATGCCCGCGGCTTCGCACGGTCTTTACGGGATAGAAAGTAAAGTAACCTATGTCCATCCCGGATACCATCTATCTCTATGCCAAATTTCATTAAGATCCGTTCAGGAGTTTAGACATGAAAAGGTAACAGACAGACAGATATACTTTCGAATTTATAATATGTATTAGTAAGGATCTAGCGTCTTGCAACCTAAGAGCTGTCGAATATGTGGCGCAGCGCATCAGCATTGCCATACAGCGGGGAATGCAACTATCTAGATGTTTTCTACAGTCTGCAATAGCTCAACTGCTTATGTTAAACGACGGAATTTTCAAAAATCGATTTAAAGAAGCGCCTTAATTGTATATACCACTCTACTTCGTCCAAAAATATGTGTACTAACGAGATCTTCGATGGTTATCGATCTGACATATTACTAATAGTCTATGAAATATTGCATTATTTAATTATCACTTTAATAATATAAATGCGATACGTATGGATGGATGGATAGATGGATGGTTGTTACCTCTTCACGCCAAGACCACTGAACCGATCGGGCTGTAATTTTGCATAGATGTAGCTCTAACCCTGGAATCAAACATAGGCTACTTAGTATCCCACTAAACAGTTGCCATGGGTTAGAAATAACCTTTAAACGTTTTCATAGAATCAACGCGTGCGAAACCGCGGGCAGAAACTAGTGTCAAATAAAATAAACGTGCGGAAGGAGTTTAGTTTACTGTTTTTAATATTTTCTGTATTCTGCAAAATTTGAGGAAAACTACCTGAAAAGTAGTTTTCCACAAATCGTAGACCATTTTCTATGAACCCATATGACAATAAAGTATGATATAATGTGGCTTTTGGTGTGTTGATTTTTAGTTATAAAGTTCTTTTAATATTATGTATGCTCCAACAGTAGCACTTAATCGAAATTTGTCAAAACATGTACTCATAGAATATATTTTATTATAGTAGTTTAATTTCTTGCAGAATGCAGAAAATATTAAAAACCGCTAAAATATTTGTATTTCGCGTGAATCTGTGTCAGATTCAGTGTTCCGGAGAGTCCGAAGAGCACTGCTGCGCCAGCACCACCCGTCTCTCTCCCTGTCTGTCCCCGATTAGCTCTAACTAGATGAAATCCCTACAGGAACAATAGTGGAACTCAGCACCAGTAATGACAACGATTCCTGTGACGACGAGTCTGGTGAAACCCAGTGTCTTATCAAATTCGGCGACGGTACGCACGCGTGGGCGTCCGTATCCCAACTCAAGTTGCTCAGCGCGCCGCCGGCAGACGACGGGAGGATCATGTGTGTGGTCTGCAAGGGGAGGGAAGCGTCGTCGGGGCCGGCGCCTAACAGCGTCGTCGCTTGCGATATGTGTGGTCGAGGGTACCATGGGAAGTGTCATTCTCCGCCTATCGTCGCCTGGGTTAATGGTAAATATGCTCAATGTCTTTTTTCTCTGTGTTGATTCTATAGGGGGCGTCCGTTAATTACGTGAGGTGTATAGGGGGAAGAGGGTATCGAGCCAAATCTCACATGGGGAGAAGGGGAGGTCACGGCAAATATCACGTAATTTTTTTCTGCGAATTTCTGTAGTTCCTATATTATTATTATTATTATTAGCCAAGTTCATCCCACTGCTGGGCAAAGGCCTAAGTTCCTATATAACTATTTTTATTGTTGTATTTTCTCACTGTGATTCTAGTCTAGACTATGTTCTTAGAAGACGACTTAAATAAAAATTAATTAAGCATATTCTGTGTTATAAATAAATCAAGCTCAGATTAATTTATTTACATAAACAGACATAGGTACCCACTTAAATATCCTGATATTTAATGACTTATCAAAAGCTGGGTAACAAACACAAAAAACTATATCAAGATGAGAAAGTAAATGTTGCTTCCAATTAAAAATCTAAGTTTCCTGCCGTAGCTTTATCTGAGTACCTTATCTTTAACCATAATAATGGAACTAGACTCCGTGCGTGCGACAGACGACGTTCCGGGACGTGACTTCCGTTATGTGTTTTAGATAGAATACGGCACGAAGTTTTGTATAAATAACGGTACATCGCATGGGTACTTGGATTGCCATTGTTAAGAGAATAGCTAGGAAGGTATGGGGGAATGATAAGTCTTATTACTTTCTTTTAGAGTCAATGTCTACTTACGACTAAGTGTTTTCCTGTGATCCTATTGGAGCTATACCTAAATATATATCCCAATTAAATACTAGGCTAAGGTAGGTACTAATTGAGACAATAAGTAACTATAATACATACAAATAAAAACATTTATTGACAAAGAAAAAACAATCAAATAATATAAATAAATTAGAACTAGTATTTACAATTGAAACAACATTGGGCTAACTGCAGACTGTTACAAACAATCTACAGGTAGCTTAACTGATCCATATCAATACCAGTCGGAAGCAGCCCCACGTCCTAAATAAATTGAATTGGACCGCGTAGGATGCTTATAATTTTAGCTTGTTTATTAATTTTTCCCCAAAAAAACAAAAGACGATGCGATTTTCTTGCACAAAACAAGAGAACCGAATATAATTTTAAATTGTTTTCTGTTGCACCGAAGTCTCTGTTTTATACTTATAGGTAGGTACGTCAAAGATAACCGCAGAAGCCGTCAATCGTCCAATTATAATAAGTCTCTGTGTTTATAATCGATGTAATTGTATCACCAGGGGCAGCGTGGCACTGCAAGAGATGCGTGGATCAGCGGTACAAAGTAGCGGCGGCCGAGAACCGGGCGCTGAAGCGTTCAGACATGCTCCGGTTCAAGGGAAGCCAACAGAGGAGGCCTCAGCAAGACCTCACTCCACCTTGTGATGTAAGAAACCTTGATTCACGGCTCCTTTGCTTAAAACTGTACTGGTCACCAAGAAAATTAATCACCCTCAGTTTTTAATAACAACAAAGTTTCAAAACAACGATTTTCATACAATAGCGAACCCGCGCGGGCCGTACGCGAGTTAAGTAAAGTAAAAGTTTATTTTAAAAGTAAAATGGCACTATTTAAAGTTATGGGTTACAAAGTTATGAAAGTTTTTGTATTATATAACATGCTTCATAGTTCATAGGTGTTGATACCCGTGGTCGAGTGACTTCCCTCCGTACTAGTTAATACTGTCGGTAGGAAGTCTTACTCTCCCCCGAATTAAGTAATTAAATAAATAATGTTGTACAATCCACACTGCATCATCTAGCCCCAAAGCCCCAAATTAAGCAGAAAAATATATAAATCAGTTTTCAAACATACTTCTGACGAAGCACGTATTATAATTGAGTGTTGGTAAATTTGTTTGATGACCAGTGTATAAGTGTATAAGCTTCTATAAGCGACCAGTGTATAAGCTTCTTAGTAGGTTAATTTCTTTTCACCACTCTCGCTTAAAAACGGTGACTTTGCTGCTCAAAAACAGTGAGAAAAATCGGATTTTGCTCGCATGTGGAATAAAGAATATTATTCAACTTGTTGAACAAAGTAATTTGAATAAATAAATAAACTATGCTGGAGAAATCACACAGCGTTATCTAGCCCCAAGCTAAGCAGAGCATGTGTTATGGGTACTAGATAAC
This sequence comes from Eupithecia subumbrata, assembly GCA_949316285.1. Classification (NCBI taxonomy): domain Eukaryota; kingdom Metazoa; phylum Arthropoda; class Insecta; order Lepidoptera; family Geometridae; genus Eupithecia; species Eupithecia subumbrata. The sequence continues at coordinate 3,042,078 of OX438648.1, forward strand.
TGATATACATAATACAATACACTACATAGATGGATATTTTTTATTATACATTTATCGGAACAAATTTGTGTACGATCTGCAGAAATTTGTTCCGTTGGTCTGGGTGTTTTCTATGTATAATAAAAAATATCTATCCATGTAGTGTATTGTATTAAGTATATCAGTTATCTAGTACCCATAACACAAGCTCTGCTTAGCTTGGGGCTAGATAATGCTGTGTGAATTGTCCAGCATTATTTATTTATTTATTTATTTATTTACATTCGGAACAATGCAATCTTCACAGAAAAAAATATTTTGTCCTTTTTTGAAAGAGATTTTTAGCATATTTACCCTCCAAGATTGTTGACCTAAAATGAGTTTCTGACAGTTGACCTATTACGACTTATAGACGATTTATAGACGACCTCCGTGGCGCAGCGGGCGAAGGTCCGCCTGCGACGCAGGAGGTTGCGGGTTCGATTCCCGCCTCGGAACAAATTTGTGTACGATCTGCAGAAATTTGTTCCGATGGTCTAGGTGTTTTCTATATACAGGGTGGAAAGAATCTATGGGCCCTGGAGGGGAACTACTTCAAATCCTTTAGTTAGCTCATTTTACTGAAAGGAAACATTCCTTTATTTTTAAAAAGAAACATAATTGCATTCAAAGATTTTGAAAAAAATCCTTGTCTGATCTGGGAATCGAACCAACTAAAAATTAAAAAAGTAAATCCCCGCTATTTTATTATGCGAATCAGTAGGATTATTGTTCAGGATAAAAATTGTCTTTAATCAATTGTATTTAGTATTTGTTGTTATACAGCAACGTAAATTCATCATCTCTGAAAATTTCAACTGTCTAACTATCACGGTTACGGATACAGCCTGGTGACAGACGGACGGACAGCGGAATTTTAGTTATAGGGTCCCGTTTCACCCTTTGGGTACGGAAACCTAAAAATGATGAAAGTTATCGTTCGAACTTCAAATTTGTTGCCGCAAGTTGATATAAAACACACTCCATTTTTAAACTTTTCGTCAGAACGCCTCATGTAAGAAAGAATTGTGCATAGATTTATTATTACCATTTAACGATTTTCTTATCGAAGTGTGCAACAAGGTACCTTCTTAGCAATTAATAACATTAGCAAGCCTCTTCATCATACAATGTCTTTGGATGTTAGAGATAAGAAAATTATAACGTGTCATTTACTTGTTACAAGTGAACAATACTAGGTATTGTTAATAAAGAACATGTAATAAATATTCGATTTCATGGGTATCTTATACAACAGATGAGTGAAAGGTCCAATGTTCATTAGACAATTTTTATCCTGAACAATAATCCTACTGATTCGCATAATAAAATAGCGAGTATTTACTTTTTAATTTTTAGTTGGTTCGATTCCCAGATGAGACAAGGAATTTTTTCAAAAACTTTGAATGCAATTATGTTTCTTTTTAAAAATAAAGGAATGTTTCCTTTCAGTAAAATGAGCTAACTAAAGGATTTGAGGTAGTTCCCCTCCAGGGCCCATAGATTCTTTCCACCCTGTATAAATATCTATCTATGTAGTATATCGTATTAAGTATATCAGTTATCTAGTACCCATAACACAAGCTCTGCTTAGTTTGGGGCTAGATAATGCTGTGTGAATTGTCCAGCATAAAAAAAAAAAAATTTATAAACTACAAAATATTTTCTCGCAAGTTGTGGTGAAAAATTGTAGGTATGTTTAACTCAAGGGCAAATATTTTTAGTTTCGTGCCTTTTTTGACAACCTCTGTAGCGCAGCGGGTGAAGGACTGCCTGCGACGCAGGAGGTTGCGGGTTCGATTCCCGCCTCGGGACAAATGTTTGTACGATCTGCAGATATTTGTCCAGGGCGTTCTGGATGTTTTCTATGTAAAATAAAAAATATCTATCTATGTAGTGTATTGTATTAAGTATATCAGTTATCTAGTATCCATAACACAAGCTCTGCTTAGCTTGGGGCTAGATAATGCTGTGTGAATTGTCCAGCATTATTTATTTATTTTAAATCCCTCGCTACCTCAGCAGCCTACTTTAGGGCCACTCGCTACACTCGTGACTCTATTCTAGACTGCTTCGCTAGCTCCGGATTTAATATCACACGCCCAACAAAAACTCGTTTTGCCCACTTGTTGAACGAATAACTATTGTTCACTACAATAACCAGTGTAGCGTACTCTACACATATGTACACAACCTATACAATTTATAGCACTTCTTTTCTAATTTCACCCAATCATCAAGCTTATCAAATGTCAACATAAAAATAACTCGGTGAATTGAAAGCATCAAAATAATCATATTGTTACTATCGTCTCTAATCTTCTTAAGGCGATACCCCGAACCAAATAGCGCCCCCACCTATTTTATCATAGAGTGTAGACAGAGATGCGAAGTTGCTTTGTTTTTGCTACCATGGTGGCCAAAAAGAGCAACATCGCATCTCTTCTTAAATTATACAAAATAAAACTTTTACACAGGCATTAAAAATAAGCTTCTGATAGGTATCACAAACTGGCCAATGGATTTTTGAAAATTCCTTCGTTGAACAGAATGATATGATAAAATAGGTGGGTTCGCTGATTTGGGTCGGGGTAGCGCCTTAATGTTTCATCCATAATATTAACCTAACATCATTTTCATATTTCTGTTCATGTCTGGTTTTCAAAGGCTAAACGCGTCAGTAGAGTGGAAGAATCAATTGAGGTAAGAGTTTTATACCACAAAATAATATTCAATGTCACAGTAATGCATAATTTTCATATTTCTGTTTATTTCCGACTTACAAAGGTCCGGAGCAGCAGTAGCTCGGATGAATCTGTAAAAGCAAAGGTAAGAATGAAAGTCAGGCCATATTCTTATTGTGCTTGCTTACTAGTGTTCTTGTTATTTATGTTGACATGACATCAACGCATGCTTGCACACATCAATTCCATCTTTCATTTATTATTTTATTCTAAAACATAATCGTAGTTTTAATTTTTATTTTCAGTAATGCTGTTTTTGTTTGCCATATAGCTAATGTTATTTACAGACCGCCTCTTCCACCGCAATTCACTTACAACAAGTAGCAATTGATCAGGATCCCCATTGTTATTGTCGACAGAAGCAAGACCACCTAGCACAGGTAAAAAACCCTGTAAGAATCCTTTGCTGAATACTATAAATGTTGTGTTGTTCCACCTAACACCTATGTTTGGCTCGGCTCAAAAGAGCCGCCCGAATATGACTTTTCGTAAAACAGACACAAGACTTATAATGATTTGCGCTCATTAATCCAATACCTCCATTCAGCACAAAAATGTGCATTCAAATACGGGCTTAAACTCTTTACATTTAGATACATTTTGCAGTGAAAAAATGGCTTCCCACAAGTTGCAACCGAGTGGCCTGCGGCTCTCATCTGATGACGTCAGTGTGAAAATATAAAATCTTTACATAGTATAAAACAAAGTCGCTTCCCGCTGTCTGTCTGTCCCTATATATGCTTAGATCTTTAAAACTACGCAACGGATTTTGATGCGGTTTTTTTTTAATAGGTAGAGTGATTCAAGAAGAAGGTTTATATGTATAATACATGCATGATAAAGTAGAGAAGCACTGATAATTTTACAGGTTTCTAGTGTGATGTCGTAAATAAACACATTTTTGCGCTTAAATTGCAAACGCTGGCTGAACCCTACGAGATAGATCAAAATAATGTACTACAGTATTGTACAGCTTCAAAAGGTCTATAAAAAAGTCCGTATCAGCATTGCACCCGTGCGAAGCCGGGGCGGGTCGCTAGTTCAAATTTAAAATGCAAAATTAAAATGCACCTAATGTTACGAGTTAAAACTCGTTCCATTAGGTGCATTTTATATTTTCAACATGTATTTATATTATCAATATAAAAATGTGCAGTCCCGGTGCTTTTCGGTTTGCGACAAGCTTTACACTCCTCACACAAATTTACATTTCACTTACAATAAAAATATCTACAGGGTGCCACGTACTAAGCCTTTTTTCATATTAGTGTTCTTTTATGTGTATTCTTTAAAAACATCGAAATTAAAAAATCGTTACAGCAAAAGGTGGTCTCCTCGGGGCCCAGTATCACTTATTTTCTCTTACCCTTTCGGCTTGGTGCACATATTTCGTGGCACTCTGTATAATAGGACAAAAGAAAAACAATGCAACAAAGCAACACATAACAACAGAAATGAATATGTATAAATATAGATCTGCTGTACATAGGCATCGTCAAAAGTCAAATTAAACGGAATAATAATAAAACGAATTATAATAAGTTAAATGCAGATTAAATGATGATAAATAAAATAACGCTATATAGGGCGCTATGGCGCTCATTAGGGGAGGCCTATGTCCAACAGTGGACTAATATGGGCTGATGATGATGATGATGAAATAAAATAAATAATGCCGGGCAATCCACCAAACATTATCGAGCCCCAAAGTAAGCAGATACATTTATAAATAACGATTTCACAGATGCTGCTGTGCTGCAGATGCTCCCGATGGTTTCACCAAAGATGCGTGTCGAGTTTGCGGTTTCCGTTATATGCTGGTGATAAGTAAGTTTCCTATTCATTTATGCTTACCAAAACAATGTGTTTTTTTCTTTATTTTTTATTCTATCTTTTGAATAAGTATTGAGAATCTTTTATAGGTAAGTCCTATAAAAGATTCTCAATACATATTCAAATGTTTATCGCACACATGTCTCTAATTGAGAAAGATTTACAATGGTTTTTTTTGACGGGTCAGTAAGGTAAATTTACACGAAAACTTTTTTTGACGCCAAACGATTCTGTTTATACTGAACAAAATTTTTCGATCAAACACGATACTAAAAAAGGCGGATTTCGCAAAAAAACTTCTCCCTTACATTTTGTAGGAAATCATCGCAGCCTTAAATACTAAAAAAACAAAAGATAAACTGATTAAATAGGTATGTAATCAAAAATGTCTAGTTGTCGTGTGAAATTTGATTAGATATGTAAAAAGTTTATTTTATTGTTTTTTTTATTCGAAATTTTTTTTACCAGCCAATCTACAAAGGGTTTTGTTGAGTAAAAAAATAAAATGACTCTCGGAATCCTTATAAAATGTATGGGTTTTTTTTTTGCGATTTCTGACTTTTCTAGTACACTAACATCAGTTAGTCCGATAGAAGATTTTGATCAGTTTAAGAAACAGGATCGATTAGCATCAAAAAAGTTTTTTTGTATAATGCCAATTTTTTTGTCAAATGTTTTTTAATCTGTTAATGAGGATGAAAATTTATCTAAAAATTATGGATAGTCTCCTGAGACCATGTTCCTTTAGCTACACCGGTTAAGGTACTTACTGGTCCCCGTCCAAAACTCGACCGTCCACTCTGTAGTGTAGAGGGCTTTAGAATTGGTAATCTTCTGACCTATAGGTACATTAAACCAAGTGCCAACTGCAAGTCTTCAATGCTAAGAAATCTTTTGGATTAAGGCACACTGAAAGAGAATCCAAGCAAATTATTATTACATGAAGGTGCCTATATTCGTTGAAATGAGCGCTATAGCTTCTTTTGTATCCAAACCTGCCCAGGGCTATTCAGATCAGACTCACCGCTACCGAGTCGTGACACGGAATCCCACACATTCGCGCGAAATTCAAATATTTTAGAGGTTTTAAAATTTTCTGAGTTCTGTAGGAAACTTAACTCCCAGAAAAGTAGTTTATCACAAATCGTAGACAATTTTTTATGAACCTACTTATGTTACAATAAAATAAAGCGTGATATAATGTTTTTTTTGGTATTATGTTGATATTAAGTACTAAAACTCTATTATTATAATTGTAAAGTTTTTGTTTTTATAGTGCGTAAGCCTCACACTCTGGCAAATTTCTAAGAAATTAAATAACATCGCAAAAATTTACGACTTCGGCGGGACTTGAACCCGCATCCTTCCGTCAGTACCGGAATGTGCTAACCAACTACACCACGAGGTCAAGTCCCGCCGAAGTCGGAAATTTTTGCGATGTTATTTAATTTATTACACTGGTCAACAAAAAAAATAAAATTGTTTGTTTCCTGTGATTTTTTTTTTGTTTCTATCTCAAATTCGCGCGTATTTTTAAAATATGGCAACAGATTTTCTCTAACAGCTTTTGTTTTTGAGTTATAGCTAACTACCCTCATTTACTATTTTTACTTAGATTTTCGTTTTTTATTGCACACTAAAATATATTTTGTAGTTGTTTTCGATATGGCTTCGTTAAGAAGACGTTGTGTGCTTAATCAAGATTGTTTTTGCTATATTTGTGGTGAATATATATTTGAAAAATATCGAAAACCTATATCGGACTTTGTGAAAACTGCGTATCATCAATACTTTAAAATAAAATTGTGTAATCAGAACAAGCCATGGGTTCCTCATGTTGTATGCCATAAATGTGTGGTATGTCTACGGTTATGGTCCAATGGAAAAAGAGATGCAATAATGTTCGTAACACCCATGATTTGGCGAGAACCTCGAAACCATCATGACGACTGCTACTTCTGTGTTGTGAAAATAAACGGCATTAACCTGGAAATCGAAGTAAATGGTCATATCCAAACTTATCTTCTGCTCAACGACCTCAATTAAAATCACGAGAGATACAACCTAGCACTTCTAAATCTTACTTCCACCACTTCATATTAAACTCGGCATAATGAAACAGTTTGTGAAGGCGCTTGACAAAAGTGGCGAATGTTTCAATTTTCTTTCACGCAAGTTTCCAGGATTAAGTACTGAAAAATTTAAAGCTGGTATTTTTGATGGGTCACAGATAAGGAAACTCGTGAAAGAATCTAATTTTGTCAAATCAATGACTGAAATCGAATCCAAAGCTTGGAATTCATTTGTTTTGGTTATGAGTAATTTCCTAGGCAAACATAAATCTGACGACTATGTCGAGCTTGTTGAGCGCATGCTATCGAACTTGCAAGAGCTAGGCTGCAACATGAGCATAAAAATCCACTTCCTGCACTCGCATTTAGACCGATTTCCACAAAATCTGGGTGATTTTAGTGAGGAGCAGGGTGAAAGATTTCATCAGGATCTTCGGACAATGGAGGAGCGTTATCAGGGAAGGTGGGATTCACATATGATGGCAGACTACTGCTGGAGTTTGCAACGAGATCTACCTAAACTCGTTCATTCAAGGAAATCTTATAAAAGATCATTTGATAGTGTTTTATAAAAATTTCGTTAACAATAAGTAATTTTTTTTTGGATTTTTATGTCAAAATAACAACACTGTATATTTTAAAAAATAAAGCTGTTAGCAATCTCCTAGTATTTTTTTCATAGTCAAGGCCATATAAATACCCAGTAACAGAAAAAAAATTAAAGGAAACAAAAATTGTGTTGACCAGTGTTATTAATTGCTCCAAAAGTAGCACTAAATCCGAATTTCTTAAAACATGGGTTCATAGAAAATGTTTTACGATTTGTGGAAAACTACTTTTAGGCTAGTTTAATTACTCGCAGAACGCAGAAAATGTTAAAAACCGCTAAAATATTTGAATTTCGCGCGAATCTGTGTCATATTCCGTGTCGATGACTCGGTAACGAAGAATGAATAGCCCTGCTGTAGTCAGTTTTCACTTTCAGCTATAGGTACCTACTAATAAAGTCCTATATTCCACCTTCCAGGTTATACATATTCGCGTGTGCCACCTGCAACGGCGGTTCAGAGTACTTGAGGCGGTTAGAGCTCTGCTGGCTGGAGCTCGCTCATCTCGCGCTTTACAACCTCACGGCGTACAACGCACCAAACTACTTTGATCTGGACAAAGTCATCATGCCTTACATCATCGATAACTGGCGAGCCCTTCAGCTACCGGAGAAGGTAAGGTAGAGAATTTACTCGAAAACTGATTGGAGCGTCGTAATATCTGACGTAGATAGATATATAGATAGATAATATCTTTATTGTACCATCAATGCTTATAAAATATCTTACAAACTACTCATTAAATCTAGTATGGCACAATCGGCGGCCTTATCGCTGACAGCGATCTCTTCCAGGCAACCTTTGCATGAACAGGATCGGTTAGTTTAGAACTTGACGGTGGCGTATATGATACTACAAAATACCTAAATAATTATTTCGCTAGAATTACAAATTTGAACACAAAGAGAATATAATTGGAATGACATACGATCTGAAACTATACTAAGAAAACTAAAACTATGTACTAAAAAATAAAAAATAAATAAAAACAAGGACTATAGAAATATTTGATATTACCTATTAGGAGGATATATTGAGTGGACAGATAGTGCTGATGAACTAAACCTTTGAAGATAGGAAGGGATTTGGCATGCCGAATGGAAACAGGAAGGGCGTTCCAGAGTCTGGTAGCTTGCAGGGTGACGGAATCACCATAGAACTGGGTCGTGTGCGACGGGATTTTCAAGAGAAGAGTATCAGAGGATCGGAAGGATCGTGAGTGACGTATCCATGTCTCCTGTCTTAATCTTAGCCCATGAATTGTAAGCATGGCATCTGTGCTCATTGTATGAAATTGCGAACATTCGTAAAACAGCGTGGGACCCGGACCCGCTGCGTCGCCTGATGACGGGTTGGAAAAAATAAAGCACTTAGTAAGCGAATTTTTTACCATAACAAGAACAAAATTAAAAATTTTAAAAACCTCCTGACAGATTTTCATGAAACATGGCTAATAACACTCGGGATAAAATTATTTATGACACAAAAAAAACTAAACGAAAATCGGTTCATCCGTTTGGGAGCTACGATACCACAGACAGACGTTAAACTTATAACACCCTTTCTTTTTGCGTCGGGGTTTAAAAACTACCGTAGTTTGACGAATTCATTACGGATGGAAGGGGGTTAACAACGAACTTGTATGCAAAAATCAGCCCGATCCGTCCAGTAGTTTTGGCGTGAAGAGGTAACAAAGATCCATCCATCCATCCATCCATACATCTAAACATCCAAACTTTCGCATATATAATATTAGAGTGACTATAATCTACGATGTGACCGTTAACTAGACGCTGTAAGAAGAAAATGTTAGCTATAGCGTTTGATTTAAAATATGGCCAAGATAAGAGGAGAGCCTACTAGGGACCCGAGGCGAGATGATAGCATTATTTTATTTATTTATTTTTATTGGTAAAACAAAATCAACAGCTCTTATGTCTAAACAGTTCTAACCTTATTAATCTAACTTACTTAATATGTTCTGTACACACTCGTACTCGGCCTGTCCATGGGTGTACTGCCGCTATTGCTTTAGCAGTGTAATGTTAAGAACTAATGATCTAAATCTCTTGTCAAATTCATTTTGGGTTGCCAATGATTAGGTAGAGTTAGACCATTCTAAAAATACACGTCCTCTCCACAAAAAGTCATACACTCGGTGACTCGGTGTACATTTTTAGGATGGTTTATCTCTACCTATTTAATTTTTCGTTGGCGTTCGAGCAACTCAATTTGATTTGATCAGCTTTTTAAGTTATTTGGCCTATTCGCTGATCAGGGATTTGAAAAAGTAAAGAAGATTTAAAATCAGTGCCGCATGCTCTTTGTATGCATCACAAGGCTGAATTTACTCCTTTGCTTTTTTAATATGAATTTAAGTGTTGGTTTAACTTTAGTGTAGGTAGTTTCGATATTTAATTTTATTTTTTGACTTGCTTAAAGTGATTGGCTAATTGTTCGCAGATGTGGAGAACACCGGCTATAGAACGTCGTGAGCAGATCCTAACGGCGTTAACATCGTCCCGTAAACGCTTCAAATGCGGCCGGGAGATGAAGAAGCGCGCTACAATATGGGGCCTGCGCCTGCGCCGGCCGCCGCCCCCGCCCTCACAGCTTGCTAACTTAGAACAGGTATCTATCCACATTCATATTTGTAACTATACACTAACTCGATGTAGAATGTTTGTAAACAAACCAAGACACATAACTAAAACTCGCTTGCTTGGCGTCGAGTTTCAGATATAATTGAAAGCAATATTTATTGAAGGAAACATGAAAAGAACAAGTATTGTAAATTGCGTATAAAAGACGCGGCAACAGAGTGAATTTTAGGGTAAATATGGTCATTATGTTTACAAGCATCTAGTTTGGCGAATGTATAGTTTCTGCCACGTTTATACACAAAATTACCTGTGTATGTTTCATGGGGTAGCATTTATATGCTTGTTTCATTAAGATCCGCTCAGCCGTTTAGGCTTGAAAACGTAAAAGACCTTTGGCAATATTCATATCACACTAATATTAGAAATGCGAAAGTTTGGATGGATGGATGTTTGTTACCTCTTCACGTCAAAACTACTGAACGGATCAGGCTGAAATTTTGCATACAGGTAAGTCTAACCCTGGAATCAAACATAGGCGACTTTTTATCCCATAAATCAGCTCCCATGGGATAGAAATAACCTTAAAACATTGCCATAGAAACAACGCGTGCGAAGCCTCGGGTATAAACTAGTTGATTATAATTCTGTTGGTTAACGTCCACTGACTCATCATCGTTATTACTGGCTTTCATTCAACTTCATATGTATGTTTGTTTTGGTCAAATCTTGCAAGCGCAATTGTTACCACTTCCACTCAACTTAGACTGAAATTTTGAATGTTTGTTCAATGATAAAATATCAGAAAAACTTGAGGCAGTATCTCCTCATGAGGGTACTCAATATGGATAAAAAAAAACAATTGATCTACCATAAAATAAACCATTCTATCATATCTCAGTCAATCGACAGTAAATTTTAAAAAATGAAAAATTAAATGAATTTACTAAAGATAACTTACTTATTTTTCTTAAGATAAAGAAAGGCGTGCCGCTGACTGACGAATTAGTTCGAGAGTACTCGCCGAGGCTACGCTTCCTGCCTCGGGAGCCCTACCCTCCGCCCGAAACTGAAGTGGACGACAGGTATGCATTCTACATTCATATTTATGTATCTGAACAGATTTGTCTAAGATCTCAAAAATCACTAAATAAATAATATTAAATATATAATAATAATAGTAGATATGTTTTTACTGTACAAACATTTTTCCCGAGGCGGGAATCGAACCCGCAACCTTCTGCGTCGCAAGCGGACTTTCGACGCCGCCGCGCCAAAGAAGTCGTCAAAAACAATCGGCGTCTGTGTGTTTGTCTGAACTGAAAGATAACTGAAAGTAATAAAATATATAGGTACAAGAACAGATTTTCATACGGTTTTTACCAATCAGAATAATTCATGAGTTTAGGTGTATAATATACATTAACTATTGAAAAAATCGGTTGTATTAAGACGATGAATGTGGAAGATGTCGAAAAAAATCATGCTGACAGGAACGCTGGTGTGCGCCGAGTAAACCAGAAGAGAGAATAGAGTCGAAAAAAATGTATTACTATTTAAAAAGATAAATTCCCTTTTTAATTAAATGCTTAAATTAAAATTGCTTTGTTTCAGTACGCAACCTTCTAGTAGTAATATGGATAAAAGTTCCTATGTAACCAACAATCGAGGCATGATAGTACCTGTCGACGGTGAGTGGCTGAATCTGATGATGGGGAAACGGTTCCACGATAATCTCTGTAATAACCCGTATTCAGAAAATGACTCCACTTCAACTTGTTCCTATGAATCCCCGAAGCAGATAGAGGTCGAAGAACAGCAGTCGCCTCCGCAGCCGTCGCTCTGCACTGCCAGGGAATCTGATACCAAAGCAGATATTAGACAAACTACACACGTATCTAATACTACGAACGAAGCTACACCCACTTGTGAAACTCCTCCTGTGCCATCTTTAGTTCAATGTACAGTAAAGTTAAATAGTCTATCCAAAGATGTTTCGACGCCCGAAACGAGCTTCATGAGCGAAGCTGATACGAGCGTGAGAAAGGCCGATGCATGCACTATCAATATCCATTCTCATAATTCGAGAATAGCTACAATGAACTTGGAAGTGTCTAAGCAGTCCACGAAAAACATTATAGAACATTCCAAGATAATGTCCCTGCAACATATGGACCGATTACCGGCCTACACTAATGGTCTCTTTGAATTAGACTCGTCAGGAGACGAGGCTTCAAGGAGAGGCACTTTAGATACGTTTATACCACCTCTAAAAGACTTCCATGGAACCAATAATCCATTTCTTATGCAATTCAAACACCCATCAAAAAAGGCTGCTTCTAGCAAACAAAATGGAAGATATTATAACGGAAGATTTTCACTGCCAGTACCTATACAATTTAACCCAATGATGGCGCCTTTTGCCAGACCTTTGAAAAGAAAACTAAGCGAAAAGGATATTATAATTGGACCAAATGGAGAGGTGAAACGACGAAAGTTTAGGAGACCTAGAAAATATTTACAAGATCAGGTATGTTTTTGTTCTATCATATCAGTACAAACATAATGCCCCAAATTCATCATCATCATTGTCCTTTTACATCCTTTGTTTGTAGAGTAACAACGTAACTAAATAATATCTGACCAAATTTATTACATTTGCACTTTATTGAAAAATTTCCTATCGAATGAAAATACCCCTGCAGTTCTGTCACGTAAATTTTGATAAGTGGGACCACACACTTTTGTAGCGCTACATTTGAAACGCGACGCATTTGACGCCCCCGTTTATATCTGACGCAAGACACATTAATTTTAGCGGATGCAGTTTATACCTACATTTGTTCGGTCCATACATGTGGCGAGGTAAATGTGGTGCCGATGTGCGCCCTCACTTACTAACCGTTTTTGTTTTCCTTTTCAGTTGAACAAATCTTGTCCACTGCCAGAAGATAGCAAAAGTGTTTCTACTTCTACATCCCCCGAAAAAGAAATGCCCGCCCCGCAAAGGCTGCATGTCAACCGAGTAAAGGTTCACGGTAGAAGACTGAGAGAAAGACAGGAGAAGAATTACTATGAGAACTCACGGCGCAATAACACCAATAATTATAACAGTACTAATAATACGATAAACAGTGTCAAAAGTCTACAGCTCAGTCCTCATAAAGCAAACAATAGTACGGGCGACGTAGACGCGCAACAGCTTTCAGTACTAAAAACAACGGTGCAGTCTTATTTCCGCGCCGGAAGCACATTCAAAGTTCTCGCGCGTAGGAAGACCACAGGAGCGCAACCAGCTTACCTCATAGAATGGGACACTACGTCCTAGACTGTGTAGTCTCAATGAATTTATTGTACACTATTTTATGTATCGTAATTATTTTAGTTTTTCTGTAGTTTTTTTGTACAGTTAAAACAAGGATTGTGATATAATATTATTCCATTTGGATTACATACATTGTTTTATATAAGGACATTGTTTTATTTCTGTTTACACTACTCTAATTTATTAAAAACTTTCATAAATATTTTAGTCTACTTCATTGCATCTGAAGGATTAGATTTAGGTTTCTCAAACCCTTTTTAGGTAAGCCTCGTTGCATTGCCTAGTCTTGGCAATGCGGGATACGGGTCTAAAAACACCGAAACGGCGGCGGCAGGACATTTCAGCTTTAAAGCATTACATACTGGCAAAAAGGCGCGTATCGCTTAAGGGAGGCCTGTGTGAATGATGGATGATGTATAATATCGACTGTTTCTGATACAAAGGGCGTAACTCCAAATCACCTACTTGTGGCAATGAGTACATATTTGTTTTTTTATAATATCTTATACAGTTGGTTTTAGGAAGAAAGTTCTTATATTTGGGCTGACTTTTGTTTCATTTAATAACATTTATATACGAGCGTTTGTTCAAAAGTTAAAGTTTAGTTTAGTGTAAAACACAGTACAGTCTCTCTTGTTTTGGTATTTTTTTTTTTTGTGTAATTGATTTTTTTTTTTTTGTATATTTAATATAAGTTATAATAAGCATATGTAATATTTTTTTATGTCTGTTATGTACTGTGTAAGTAGCAAATAAATGATTGTCTATGTCTATGTCTATGTCTAAAAGTTAGCATGGACTTACACCCCTGAATACCTAAAAAAATTATTTATGACCCATTAGTTAATGGCCTATTACCAAACGTCTGAAGTAACAGCCATTTAAGTACAAACAAGTCTAATTCTGCAGGTTGTAAGCAAAATGAAAAAAAAAATTAGGTGGTAAGAATCACTTTTTTCGTCGAAAGAGAGCGTGAAAAATTATGTAAGGTTGCATAAAGTCGTTTTGCCCAAAATGTTCTTTACGTCCTTTGTATCGAAAACAGTCGATATATAAAATAAGTATTTGGTACCTACATACTTACGTAACTTCTGGATCTGGGTCTCGCGCGCGAGGCTGTAAGTATCCCAGTTCGGTCAAAGCGGGAGGGCACTTCTAATAGATAGACACTGCCATTTCGGTGTTTTATACACCCATAGCTTTGGCGGGCGGCGAAGCGAAGGGTATTTCGTCGTAGCCTAGTTCTACAAGGAATATTTTTTTCCACGTGACGAAACTTTGCGTCACACACAGGTCACACATGATTTGATCATCCTGCATACGAGTCGCTGGACGTAAGGTAAGGCGATCAGAACGCATCAGGAACTCCATGGCCAAAATCGCTGTCACCTACAAATCTGTTTGTAGGTAAGCGAGATCCCATCAGATGTAAGTCGACGAGGCCACGCAGCGGAACCAGATGGCTGGCCGCAGGACATTACTGAGATCCTGTAGTTTTGAATTTTTTGCCAATAAAATGACCTAAGTAAAATAAATAGTGCCCCAGTACTTTAGGAGATATTTAGGTCTTTCACTGTGGCTGCTGTCTAGACGACAAGCTGGCAGCCTCGCTGATTTTGACGAAACTATAGCGAGATATAAATCATGAACTATGCCAATTAAATGTGCATTACGGTATCTAGTTCTTCTGCAAAGCTCAGAAATAGACCTGCGGTTTTATTTTGGGCTCTGAACATCTACATACATTTTAAAGTACAGACGAAACCGTTATACTTCATTGGTTTAACATACTTACGTCTCAATGTAGGTCTCACTAACTGCTCGTAATACCTGCCTACCTACTTAATAAATTTTAGTTGCGTAGCTATCACCTGATAGAATAGTACCTATGAGAGCTGTTAAGATTATGGAGTTGGGATAAAATCATAGAAAATAGATAAAATTTAAACAACTGTGCATTATGGAATGTCAATATATTTGATTTAATTTGAGTAAATGACTGCAATTAATAATCATAACATTTATATGTACAAAGGCTTTCTGTATGATAATTTTTAGTGTTTTTCCCTTTCGGTACTCGAGCCATAATTTTGTCGAGTACAAAATGAATATAAAGGTAAATTTAACCACTATATTATAATTTCACTGGAACTATCTACAAACAAAAAAGACATTTCCATGTTAAATAAATATATTTCAAATCAAATGTATGACATTTGATCTGTTTACGACAGACTGATAAAAAATCTACTAACAATCAGAAACATTTTGTCGAAAACTAGGTAATGCGTTAGGTACAGAAATTTCATTGGCTATAATATAAAGTACCACGGCCTCGCCCATTGCACGCAGATTTACAAGCGGGATTCAAAATATGGCAATAACTCTCTTGAAAGAAATCAAAAAGCAGCTAACAATTTATTCTGTTATCTAAATGTTATAGGAGCCGTGCAATGAGAAAACACGGGGAAAACCGAATACAGATTCCATGGTTAAAATTGATTGTCTATTTATCAATATTTATTACTTACATAAAACATTTTAGATTTTTTTGTCCAATTCAATTACTACTATACTAAGTCATTAGTACATACTAAAAAACAATTACGGAAGGTTGAAGACACCTTGAACGTAATAATATAAATATAGTCTTACAAATGTAAAGAGAGTTGTTTACTTTAAAAACTTACGTACAAACTTATAATACATACAACATTAATTAAAATGCAACCCTCGAAAGGCCCATAATACGCGATCACGAAACAATAATAGATGGTACAACAGTTTAATTTAAGGGAAGTATATCTATTCACAGCACTTATCCATAATAATGTTAGTCAACGACCTCACGCACAAAATGATCACATAATCACTTCGGTGTCACATTTATCACCATACATTGATTGCATTGACGTAAAAATAATATTTATATGTATACCTATTTACACGTAACAAAAATTGTCCCAGACGAATATTACAGCGATTCCTCGAATGCAGCCATCAAATCACTTTGTAAATTCATGTCTATTTGCCCAGCCATCTGAAAGAAAGTTGGTGTGATGAAGGACGACACTTTAAGTAAACCAGGAAATATGAAAATGATATCTTGAGTATTGTAATACCCATATCTACAAAAGCAAAGAGGAAAAATATACAACAGAAATCAACTGAATAGTTTTAAAACAGCAAAAGTTGATGTGTTAAGTTACAGAAACTTGTACTGCACGTTGTCTCACCGAGTGGCACTCCAACTTAGCCCGTGCATAAAAGGTGACCAATGGAGAGTAACCTACCATAGGAAAGGCAACTTCCTGTACTGCGATCACTAATCCACCTATCAAGCGTGGTTCAGCAGTAGACGTGTGTGTTGACCAAGTAAAGTAATCGAAGTATACTCACGGCTTCGCGACGGCGTCTCTCCTGTTCCCGCTGGCGTAGTCGCTCTCGCTCGGAAGCTGCGGGTTTGTCGGGCGCGACGGCTGCAGCCACGGCGGCCGGCGGCGACGCGCGCGCTACGGGCGACACGCTCGGAGAGGCCACCTCAGCCTCCACTTTACGCACGCCTGGTGCGACCCTGTGATACGGTCATGTTAGTTTATGGAATGCTTTATCAACTTAAAGCTATCCGTCTTTGGTATGCTCATGCTCCCCTGGACATCAGACTTGCCAATTCCCTCCCTGTCTTCAAAAAACTGCATCATCAACATTATTGATCCATGTAAAATTTAAGCATCTTTATTTTTCTTATTTTTATGTGAATGTATGTAACTTTATTAACCCCCAAGGCAAAAAGAGAGGAATGATATAAATTTTACGTGTCTCTGTGTATCTGTCTGTGGTATCGTAGCTCCCAAACGGATGAACCGATATTCGTTTAGTATTTTTTGTGTCATAGATAATTTTATCCTGAGTGTTCTTATCCATATTTCATGAAAATCTGTCGGGGGGTTTTTAATTTTTTTTTATTTGTTCTTTTCATACATGTAGTAAGTATTTGGCATGTTAGGTATTATAGTATGTATGTAGTGTATAAATAATTATATTCCATAAGTTTTTCAAACGCCACCATCTATAATGTTCTCTATCCAGTCCATCCCAAGGTTGCCTCGAAGAGATCGCTCAAAGCGATAAGGTCGCCCTTTGCACTTCCTTCATGAGGATCCGTAACGTTTTTAGTTGACTGCTGACTTTAGTTGACTGAATGCAGATTTATAGAGCTACATCCATAACACTCAATGCAAATTTTTTTTGTTCTACGACAAAAATTGACGTAGTTATGACCAAATTACTAGCGAAGTTCACCGAGTGACCGCCGCGGGTGCGTGTGACGTCTGAATCTTTTTTTTTTCATTCAATGGTTCTCTCTTTACCGAGTCTATCTGCCTACGGTTAACGGACGACGACCGAGCGAGTGACGTCACACGCACCCGCGTAATATGATTTTACCAGCGTAATGTTTATTACTTAATATCTTCGTACGTAATGGTCCGATTTGGAGGGTCACCAATCGATTGAACGCTTTATTGGCATTAAGTACATATAGAGAAAAATATTATACCTCAACTTTTCTTCATCAGGATGTCTCCTGTCAGTTTCTTGTTGACGTTGTTGTGCGGCTCTTTCTTGTTGCTCCTTCCTCCTTAACTCTTGTTGTTCTATGAGTGCTCTTTGACGGTCAATTTTTTCTTTCGCCTGTTTTTTAAAAGCCTGAAGAAATATAACAATGTTACTAGTTACAATCCAGAAAAGTTAGTAAGCTATATTTTACAATTTATTGTAGGTGTCACTACTTACTTGAAAACTATCCATGACTGGCTTTGGTTTGACTTGAGCTGCGCTGGGAACTACATTGGGGATGCTTTGGGGACTTCCAGCCTGAGCTAACGACGACCAGGAGCTAGCATTTTTCAAATTCTGTTCTTGTTTCAATTTGAAAGCGGCAGCGAAATTCGAATTTTTTGTTTCCTCAGAGTATTTCTTTTCCATCTCGTACTTAGCTCGCTCCGACATGTTGTTTTGGTGCATGTTCGATACGCCCATTAGGTCTTCAATTGGTTTAGGGGTAAGCAATGGCTTGTCTTCTTTTTTATTTGCTGGAGTTATGGTACAAGGTACGTTAGAGACGTTATGATGCGACTGCGCTATTACAGAGTGCGGAATTGACGGCACGGGATCAAAAATAGAGGATACCGGCTGTATATTTGTTAAGCCAGGTATGTTGGGAATCATATCAGGCCTGAGCAATTCTCGTTCATGTTTTATGTGCTGTTCCGCGTAACCGTTGTGTGGCGGCACATACATTTCGTTTTTGATTGGGTCGGGCATTCGAGTTATTTCGGCGAGGCCACCGAGCTGCGCCATAAGCGTCTGATGAGCCACGTCGGGCATCATCTGCGGTTTCGGCAGCGAGAACTCTTCCTCAAGACGCATACAAGATTCCGATGCACCCACATTATCATCCATCGGGACCTCCGCCTTCAGACTTCGCTCTAAACTAGCCAGAGAACGCTCGATGGGATCAATGTAGTGCGAGGTATCGAGCTTGTCGAGACCGTTGCGTGGCTCCGCTTTTATAAGCGGTTTCTCCTCAATTTCGTGAATGTTAGGTGCGATCGAGGAGTCCTGCAGAGAATTTCCATTATTCATGGGTTGAGCCATCGCCGGGAGGACGGGGGCAGGTGGCGGCGCTGCGGGGGGCGAGGAGGGCTCCTTGACCTCGGGCTGCTGCTGCGGCGCCGGTGGCGGCGGCGTGGGCTCCGGCGGCGGGACCGTCACCGCGGGCTTGGTCTCGGGCGCCGGCGCCGGCTCTACCGGGGCGGCTGCCGGCGCGGCTACGGGCGGTGCACTCACTGGCATCACCGGCGGAATTATCTTCTGCGAATAAAATCAATCGTCCATGAGAAATGTAGTCAACCGCCAAAACTCTAAAAAGGCTTTAAAATATAATTACGTTTTGCGGTGGCTGATGTATTTTCTTGGTTTTCTTCTTAGGAGTTCTTCCTGATCCAGTGCCTGTAAATAATTAATATTTGACGTGATATTAAAGCGCCCCGAAAGAACGAACGCGCAATATTTGTCCATTCGCAAGCATAACCTAATGCGAAAACGTATTGAATATTTAGTGCCAGTATTGTTCTTACCTCGATGCAGATAAAAATGTATTTCCTATTTGTACTCAGATCTCAGGGTAACTAAATGAAATACAAAATAAATTACTTAAAAGATTTACTTAAATCGGTATACATATACTGAAATATATACAATGTATTATTTTCACTCACTTACAACTAAATCAATTTAAGTCATGAGTTGATTAAATCATCATAAATGTGACGCGGTATTTTTGCAAACACCTATGCAACTTCTTAGACGACATACAATTACAACTAAATGTTGCGCTGCTAATATATATTTTAAATAACTAATTGCACCACATATTTTATTAAAATAATCAAGTGCAATCACACTACACGCAGACAGTGGAGCCGTACGTAACTTTATTGCATCATTTTGAAAAGAGTATGGAAAGAATTTAGGGTTCAGTTACACAAGAAAAGGGTTACGCAGATTCGGACGGACTAGTAAATAAAAACATTTTTAGTCAGTTACCTACAGCACCGCTATCTTTACAAATGTCAGCTGATCAAAATATAAAAACATAATGACAAACTCAATCATGATGATCTAGGAAAATTTATAAGAAAGTATACATTTGAAGTTTGTCCTCTCCTTTCTATAGCCAGTAAGGCTATGATGGAAATTATATAAAATATGTTACTTTTATACTAACTTATATAAGTGATATATTATAATAAAATCTCTAAGCAATCCGCGAATTGTACTTTACAACATATCTATGAATATGTTGATACAAAGCAACAGTCTTTTAGAACAGAATTGCCGACGACTTAACTTTAGCTTCGAACGTAAGATTAAGGTATCATTTAGAATTTATACAAATAAAACAACTATGTACCTATGTTCAAGATGGAACTGATAAAATGCTCAACATTTTATTGATCAATTTCATGTGATGTTTTAAATAAATAGTCATAATTTTGGAAGTTCCAGTTCATTGACGAAGACATCTTTATTGTAGTAATTATATTAGATTTATTTTTGAGACTAAAATTTTATTATGTGCCAAATCTAGTGAACATTATAACAATCTTCTTTACACTTTCTTTTTTACACATAATAGAAGAACATAATTGTAGCTAGTTTAATTTCAAATGACTAACAAAATTTACCTTTGAAATGAAGCTAATACAGACAAGTGTTAATATTTCTACAAGTAAAATTAAAGTACAACTAGTACATATAAGCCTTTATAAAATAATTATTGAATTGAATGCAGTCTGTTTTCTAGTTAATTTTGACTTTAAGGAGGCGAAAAATTATAATGTTAACAAAAACATCTCAATATAAACTGGCGAACAGCGCATTTTTAATAATAATAATGCTGGACAATTCACACAGCATTTACAATGTTTTGTTATACAAAATATAAAGGAGTTACTTAATATAACTGCAGTATTTTATAAAAATACTGAAAAGAAACAATTGAATAATGTGGACTATATTTTTTATAGGTAGATTTATTATTTAATACCTAGACATGCTCGATTTTAAATAATTATGCACACATTTTTAATCCAATGAATCACCCGAGTTAAATAAAGTACCTCATTGGACTGGCTAATTTTACCATAGCTATGATCAATTTACAAAATATAAGGGTAATCAACATAATAATCTGTAATAAATCATTAGGTTTGCAAACAATTTGTGAAGGAAGGAGGCCAGCTAAGGTTTTTTCGACAGTATTGCAACAGGTATAGAATTTTGATAAGACGTCACATTAATCTTCCAGAGCAAGCATCAATGTGTATCAGTAAAGCATAAAACCAATAAAACATACCTTTTCAAAGAAAATTAATAAAAACATGTCACAAATTACATCCTAGTTGTGAGATGACAGACCGGTCCAACAAGGGGGGGTTAATTTTGCTTGCTAATAATGCTAATGTGGTATCCGTCCTTACACAATTGTTTGCAATAGAGGCTGGCTCGTGGTCTGCGCGAGTGCATAGTGCGGCGGCGACTGGCGTGCGACTCGCGCCGCGACCCCGGCCCGGAACTACCCTAGCCTGCTAGCTGCGTGTGCCTTCTATCCATGACCAAGCTTAGTCAGTGGTTTCATTGTTACAATTACACACTTTGGGAGCAATTAGTACCGTGAGATCTGAGTTTTTCCAATAATTATAAAGAGACTGAAGTTTATGAATGCAAATGAAACAATACCGCACTTGAGGACATGTTAATTATTATTATAACTTATGCGAAAAGGTATTTCCTATTGGTATAAAGAAGCAAACTAAAAGTTTCGTTTTATGTACCGGCACAAGTTGAAATTATTATCTAATTTAAAAAAAACCAAAGCTGGCTCCTCCTCGCTACCCTTTGTGCCTTTACCAACATTTGTTATTTCGCGCCAAATATTTATTCCGAATGTAAAACTGAATCAAACATAAGGTGGTATCCCTCTCCAATATCACAGAATAAAAAAACATATCAAAAACATCTCTCTCACTCTCTCTCTCAGCATTCTATCAGTGCAAGCAAACAACGCAGTCATCTGGAGCTCTGCCTGAGAGCTGCTTGTGGTTTGGCAATTTAATTCTTTCACATTCACAGTGATTCACAGATCTTTCCAAACAAACTACCTACTGTACAAACAGCACCGTTTCTGTACATTAAATCCACTCATGCTTGCAAGCTAGTCTGGGTAAAATCTTATCATGATAATAAGCATGATCTTAAGTTGAAATACTCACCTGATTTTAAATTAATTGTCTTTAAAATAATAGCAGTCCGTACTATATATCTCATCCATCACACATATGATTTAGATGAAGTAGTCTGAGAATTTATCTAAATATAAAAATTAAAATATCCAAAATAAAAGCATTTTGGTATCCATTCAAATATATGTACATGAGTCAATAAATAAAATCGCTAATAGGATATAAAAAAATCTTTCATACTCGCAAATAAGATGAGGATAAAGGTACACAGTACCTCCAACAACCCACATTTAGAACTAGATACATAAACATACAATAAAATCCTCCCAGATGCCTTTCACTATCTCAACATCCTACACTTCGTTCAGTCATTCATTCACTGATATCAATTTCAGACTAGATTATTTGATAGTAAACTATTAATATTTAATCAGATGTAAGGTAATGCAACAAATGGAACCTTTAAAAAATACTGGCAAAGGTAAAATAATGTATCTTGTTTTACACATAGGTAATCCAATGAGAGAATCTAATAACCTACATATGTCTACTTCATATGTGTATCATCAAAGCTTGAAAGTTCTTACAATTGTGTAATATTTTGTCTTAATTTAAATGCAAGTTTTTAATATCTAGGACTAAAGTAGATAATTTACATTTTACCAAGTGGTAGGTATAATATTGTTTTGTCTGATGTTCGAATGAGAGTTGGTTTCGTTTGGTTGGTATTATTGGATGTGATGGATGTCTAACCTGCTTCGCTGTCGCTGGAGTCGGAAGAGCTGGTGTCTGTGCTGGAGGACGAGTTAGAGGAGTCTGATGAGCTCGATGAGGATGACATGCCGCCGCCGAGGCCGTCTTTTACGCCTTCTGCGAAATAATAACATTCTCAAAATGGGAGCCATAGGAAAGTTGGGATTTAAAAAAATCACTTTTGCATAAGATAAAAACAAGTATGAATTATTTTTTACAAATAAAGATTGAAAAATTAAATGGCAATTATTAAGAGCTTAATTTAGAAACAACAACTACCTCTACACAGAAGCTTGTTTGAATAGAACTTAACAAACCTATTATAGGTATAGTCAGGTTTGATTTAGAACACAAATTTAACCCAACGGGCGCCCTCCAAAGAAGCTAATTATGTGACAGTTGGTCCCAATTTTTCGAATATCACTTTGCTGCACATGTATTTAATATAATTATATTCTTTGGGTGACCAAAATCTCCACATTTAGATCGTTCTGATTATTTCAATAATAGGCAAATTAAATTACTTTACCTTTTTTCGGTTGCTGCTTCTTATTTGCTCCTAGCTGTCCAGAAACATCCTGAAGTCTTTTCTCTAGTTCCTGCTTCTTTTCCGCCATTTGTTCATCCTTGGACTTTCCGGATACTTTGCGATCTGAATAGACATATCAACACGTTAGTGCCTTTACTGCACAACCACATCAAAAAGCAAACTACCAACATTATTTCAAGGATGAGGATGGTGGTGAGGTTTAGGATAAATAACTGAAGTTTGTATGCCAGGTGCAAGAAATAACAGAAAGGATAGGAAGGAAAAAGGTTATAATGTCGGCATCACTCACAATGAGGCTTACGTGTCTTTTTCCGTAGGCAGGACGCAACATAGTTCTCTAGCTCTCGAAGGGTAGATGGCTTCAAGGTCTCGAAATCTATTTCGATTTCATCAGGATTTGAATCTCGCAGTGATGGCTCTCTGCTCTGTATTATGTGCACCACTTTACCAAGTTTGTCACCTGTATTGGAAATAACTGGTTAAAAATTGCAAGTGATGATTATACATTTGGTGGTAAAATGACATGTCTTTTTACCATCAAATAGGAGAATTTGTAAACTAAGGGTCAAGGTGCACTGAAAGCGAATTGCAGGGGAATATTTCAATGTTTTTTATAGCAAATTGAAACATTTCTCCGCGTACGGCACACATTTCTATATAGATAAGATAGTCGCGCGAATGTCATGGCATCTCCGCGAACGCGTGCAACTTTTAACCACCGCGTGCTACGTTACCTGGTAGTTTATTAATGTCAAGAGACAGCTGCCGCTTCTCATCGTACGACATGGGCTTCGCAATATCTTCATCGTCGGTGTCGTTTTGCGGGATGGGATGCGGCACCGGGGCCACGGCTACAGTGGTGGAATTCTTCTTCTTGCCGGCCGCGGCGCCCCGGGCGGCTCCCTTGGCACCCGGCCCGGCGGTCGTCGTACCGCCAGTCGCGAGGGCCCCACGTTTGCTGCCAGTCTTGTTTCCTCGAGCAGCGGTCGCTGCAGCTGCAAAAATTTATACTGTTAATAATCGGAACTTCATACAGAAAATTACGTCACAGAGCACTTTCCGTAATGACAAGCTCTACCTACTTCATAAGGTGGAAGGTGACGCGAGCGGCGCTAAATTCAAAACATTTCTGGTTTTTTTGTAATTTCATTGTTCAACAAAGTTAAAAACTAGTAATAAATAAATTAATTAATTGTTTAAAGATAGCAGGTAAGTACTTTTGCGACCATTGTCAGCCATTTGCTAAAAACCCATGCACAAATAACTAACAAAACAACTTTTGAATCAATTTTATTTGAACATGGATTAATACTCATTTTAAAACTACCACAGAAGGCAGACCTGCCCGGAAGTATGATCCATGTTGTATAAAAATAAACATTTAAATTTCGTTTTGTCGTTTTGGAGACTACGACATTTAAGAGATTTCTTACTAAAAATCTAAATAATGAAACTATATTGATGTTCGCGCATGGATGCGACAATTCACCTTGATTTTTGATTCTACTGTTATCTAAAGAAAATGAGAAATATAATGAAGAAACTGGTACTTACTCAACTTGCCCAAAGATTCGGCTATTGTATTAGCCTTGGCTGCGTAAGCAGCTATTGTATTTGCTTTAGGAACAGCATTGGGAACCGCATTGGGCTTTTTAGAGGACTTATCCTTTGTCTTCTTCTTAGCTTTTTTCTTTGTGTTAGATTCCTCTACAAGTTTCCTCATTTTTTCTTGAAGCGCATGTAATTCCTTCTCCAAAAGTTTCACCTTGTTATTACGTTCCTCGTCTGAACCATCGGATTCAGACTCTGACTCGGACCCAGACTCTGAACCCGACGAGGAACTTCCTTTGTCTATATTATGTGGGACGACAACATGTACGGGTTCGTCAGGAATCTTGGCATACCTGGATAATATAATAATAAAATAAATAAATAAATAATGCAGGACAATTCACACAGCACCATCTAGCCCCAAAGTAAGCTACTCAAAGCTTGTGTTATGGGTACTAGATAACTGATATATTTAATACATTACATACATAGACAGATTTTTTTTTTATTATACATAGAAAACACCCAGACCAACGGAACAAATTTCTGCAGATCGTACACAAATTTGTTCCGAGGCGGGAATCGAACCCGTAACCTCTTGGGTCGCAGGCAGACTCTCGCCCGCTGCGCCACTGAGGTCGTCAAAATATAGTTTAATAATAAAATATAATAAAATATGGTTTCATTATGTACGGGTACAAAAAATAGCACCTTAAAATAATAAGGCAACCATAATCAATGCAAATATTTCAACACTTTTGGTTGCAAATCTCAAAGAAACTTACCTCATTTCAAAAACGTCTTGTAGTTTCCTAGCCATCGCGACGACGTCATGATCCGGGGGGTTGTACTTGTAACAGTTAGTAAATATTAGGCGCACATCAGCCGCGAACTCTGTCGCTGTCTTGTAAGCACGATTGTCCATCTTTTGCTTCACTGTACCGAGATCCATTGGCTTTTTGATAATATCAAAATAATCATGAAGTCCAAGAAGATCGGCATCAACAGGTTTGTAAAACGGCCAGGCATAACCCTTTCAAAAGAAAATTTTACACGTAAGTTGAGCAATCAGATGCAGCCAAAAGATAAAGCGGAAATAGTTTTATCTAAATGATATTCCGAACTAATTGTGAATAAAAACATGGCGTCCCTGTAAGAAGTCTAAATGAAAAATAAATTCCTCTTCTGCCTATGTATAAATATTATGTATGTATAAATCATGAAACTTACCGAATGTTTCTTAGAAAATAGTTCCTTCAAAATTTCGTTGCAACTCTTCAGTGCATCAGAGAGTTTTTCTTTGCCTTTAGCCATCTGTGGAGTCATGGCTGAATGATGAGATGCCCCAGCTGCCACACTTGGAGACATTCCACCCATTTTGAATCCATCATCAACTGCCCTGTTAGTCTGTAAAATATAACCCTTTTATTGATCTGTGATAAAAAGTATTTGAATACTGTACGAAAAATGCTATTGACAATAAACCAGAACTTGATTTGCTCAAATATGTTGACTTTTTTTCCGACTGTTTCTACTAATACTCAAATAGGTGAATAATAAATAGCTTATGAATAGTGAGATTTATATAGAATAATATAGAAAAATTCACATCCACACCATTACTTAGGCAATGGGGTGCAGGAAGGGAATTTTTATTCCCTGCCACCCCATTGATGGGGAGGTTAATGGGGTGGTTGAGAATATATCCGTTATACGCACCTTTTTCTGCCGCCCGCTTTCTCTCCTTGTAGATATCTTGGCGGGCTTAGGTCCGCTTTGCTGATCGATAGTGGGCGTCGTGTACCCGCCTTCAAAAGAGCTGCCCATCGGCGTTGTTGTATCAGCTTTTCTTTTCACACCCTTTTTGACCTAAGACAAATTCTCGATAAGCATCTTTATGGACAAGTACCGGCGGTGTTACATCTTCATGCATGACGGATGGAGGCGGCTCAGGACCGCTGGTTTTAGCGTCGTGAGGGGGGAGGCCCATATCCCGTGTGGACGGGGTGGGCTGTTTTGATGAAAAATCCCCAGACGAGTTTACTTTAAGGGTCCGGCGACGGATGAATTTCCCATACAAACGTAGTACCAAAATTATTTGTTATTTGAGAATATTTTCGCCATGGTTTGCTATTATTTGTATTAGAATAGTATTTATTTAGGTTCC
Source organism: Eupithecia subumbrata (assembly GCA_949316285.1). Classification (NCBI taxonomy): domain Eukaryota; kingdom Metazoa; phylum Arthropoda; class Insecta; order Lepidoptera; family Geometridae; genus Eupithecia; species Eupithecia subumbrata. Next base: position 3,069,106 of record OX438648.1, read on the forward strand.
TGCCACAAGCTTTTTTCAAAATACTTATCTACACAATTACTAAGAAAACATTCATTCTTCAGTGTAAAAATGCGATTCGGTTTAATTTCATTTCAGACAGGTATTTTTAATAAAAATTATGGCAGGAACCTAGATAAATACTATTTTAATACAAATAATAGCAGACCATGGTGAAAATATGCTCAAATTACAAATCATTTTGGTATTACGTTTGTATAGGAAATTCATCCGTCGCCGGACCCTTAAACAACCATTTCTTTGGCTTTACAGATTTCATCATACATAGCTAAGAACACTCCCAGAACATTTACGCTTTCTTCTAAGAAAAACTATAAAAATAGTTTCATTCGTTTTAGAGATTATTGGGAACATTGGTTCGTACAAGTCCTTCAAAATTTCGTTGCTACTTTCAGTGCATCAGCCTCTTACCTAAACACCATCGTTCCATCGGGATTAAAAAGAGAGAACATACCTTAGCAGGTTGCGTCTGGGAAAGCGCGACCGCGGGAATGGCGGTCACTGGCGTCGCCGTTGGCGGCGCTACATGGAAGCTAGATGGTTGTGTGGCAACCTACGAATGAATAAATTCACTGGTTAGCCAAGAACACTGATGCTGAAGCTAATAGCCTAGATCAGGGCTGGTGAACCTTTTTGAATAAATGTGCCATTAAAAAAAAAAGAAAATTAAATGCGGCCCTATACGTGCCGTCAAATAATTTTCACTTGGTGAAAATAATAAAAGTAAATACTACTCTCAAAACTCTAAAACAACTCAAAACTCTTTATTTACTGGCAAAAAAAATACATTTTGCACGTTTAATTCAAATTAAATTAACATTCGTTTGATTTCTGTTGCTGCAATTTAGATAACAAACAACTTATGTTAGGGTAGATGTTACTTTTATTAGTGTAATGCATGCTGAAATGGAGTCATTTGCCGAACGGTTTCTAAAATAGTCGAAAATGTTCATCTCCTCACATTTTGATCTAAAAATGCTAGGTTCGCCATCCCTGGCCTAGATACACGGTGAACAATATCCAGGGGACGAACATAGGCTTTTTGAAAGGCGAGTGCGAAGCCGCACTCGCTTTTCATTAATTTGATTAATTTGAAAATGATTAATTTGCCATGTGTATTATCTCTCTATACATGGCAAATAAATCATTAAAAGAGAAATCGACGAACAAACATAAAAAAGCATACACACAGCTTAACATAGAACCCCCTACTTTTTTTGAAGGCTGTTAAAATTGGAACGTTTCGCTCGATACTTTCGAAAAACAAGGTCGCCGGAAACCGCTGACTACGTGTAGCGAAGGACCGGTCATTACAATACAATACAAATATACTTTATTGCACACCAAGAAATCAAAAATCACAGAAAACAAAAAACAAAAACAAATACAAATAATGTACAATGGGCGGCCTTATCGCTAAAAGCGATCTCTTCCAGGCAACCTTAGGATGGACAAGAAGTGATCGAAAAATTATATACGGTGGCGTGAAAACAGAAATAATGTTACTGAAGAGATAAATATACCAAGCTTTATAAATATATAAATATATTTACTTACTACAACATAAATATATACATACATAAATACTATACATTATTGCGATTGGCGATCTTTAGGGGAGGCTCATCTGTCGTCTCTTGGCTGAAATTCTGAATTAAGTTCTTACCTGCTGCGGTAAGCCAGTGTGTGTGGCCGGGGGAGTTACGGAGGGGGTAGTGGTAGTATTCGTAGAGCCAACGAGCGCTGGAATAGGCGCCGGGGCCTTGACCGGAGCCTTGTGCGGGGTCGCGGCCGGTACCGTCGGCCCCGCAGCCCCAGAGACTCTCTTCTTCGTACTGCCACCTTTGCCCTTTGACGGAGGTTCAATCTCCTTCTCTTCTTTGTCCATTTGCGCTATCTAAAATATAACATCACGGCTGAGTTATCTGAGCATAATAGCCTAATATTAACTCAAATATACCAATTAACTGAAATGTTTCCTCTTTAGGTGGAGTTAACGGCACAAGAGCCGTATAATGTCCCGTACATTTTCGACTGGTCAGGTGGTCGACTTAGTAGCGTAATTGCCGTATTCCCGTACAGAGTGGAGGTTGCAGGTTCGAGTCCCGCCTGAGTTGATATTTTTTGCGCTATATAAATTGTTAATATTATTATATTTAGTAACTTACCCGGTTTAAGAACAATTTTTCTAGTGTTTGTGCCATCACTACTACATCTTCGCCTGGTTTGTTGTAGACATAGCAGTTGGTGAACATAGTATTGAAATCCTGTATACATTCTTGCGCCGAATAATAGTAATTGGACTCCAGACGCTTTTTGACTGTGCCCAAGTCCATTGGCTTCTTGATTATTTTATGATAGTCCTAAAAATAAAACAAATTTAGACTAATTATAGTTTAGTTAAATGTAACTCTATACCTTCAAGAGACAATTATGTGAACAAAGTTCTTATATTTCTACTCAAATAATAAAAATTAACATACCGGAAGATTTAACTTTTTAGCGTCAACAGGTTGGTGAAAAGGCCATGCAAACTGATGCTTCCACACAGCCTTCATGACGTTCTTTTGAAGGAACATCAACTGATTGGTCATCCGCCCTTGCCGACGAGGCGCGTCCTCGGGAGGCGCTCCATTGACCGTCTCCGCCGATGGCTGTCAAACAATACACAATATCACTGACTTGCCTGCTGCTTTCCCGACCAATTGAATCAACCAAAAGACCCGGCACGGCTTCAAGACAAAGAGTGAATACGAGGTCCTGAGTTCCAGAGACCTTCGTGATACATTGTCACTTTCCACCATGTGAGAATGTGATCAAATGAAGGTCTTATAATTATAAAAAAAAAACTTGTCTCTATTTATTCAAGGGGTAAAAAACATTCACAAATTTTTTTACCCATTTTTCTCAGTATTCACTGACTGATAGCTGATGTTTTAAGGAGTAGCTTACGCAAAGTATACATTATTTCTAAAAAAAATATATTTAACCGTAAGAACTTACCGTGCTGGTGGTCGCGAGAGGATCGACAGCCTGCTGCATCGTGCTGGAGTCTGCAATCTACCTGCCAAAGTTACAAGTACTGTAATAGGGAACATATTAAAAAAAATATCATCTTTTAATATTAAACCACCAACTCTCACCTCAATCGTAACAAGAGGTTCATCCAATCTCTGACTTAGAGGCATCAGCTATACCCTCTTATAACACTAAACCATTCTATCATAATAAATCAGTGTTGGTGCCTTTGCACCTAGATGGAAGTCGCAGGAGTCATCCAATCATTATTTTCTACCTGGAAACAAAAACAATAAGAATATTAATACAGTGGATGAGCGAGGTACCAATTCTCATAATATAAAGTATTTTGAACTTACATTACCTTGCCTGTATTGCAGGGTAGATGAATGAATAAGAAAAATAGCAGCACCTTCCTCCAATGCCAGAGAGACGGTCACAAAATCTGTAACATTACAAGCCATGATTGTAAATACTTGCATTGCAACTCTTACATCTATCAACCGCACCACCAAATAAAACCTTAACTAAAAACTTATTTAGCTTTCATGTCTGTACTCTATCATCTCTATCTATATCCCCATGTATTAATGGAATAATAATTCTCTAAAAATAAGTTTCCTTGACAACTTGCTATCCAAGCATCATGCTTTTACAAACTATCTAAGTTGCTCATCAACATAGCAACTGGCCAACATTGTAGTAAGCCACACAGGTGGACATTTAGTCTTCGCACCTAACATAATGACTTCTTAAAAAGTAAAACCTTGTTACCTAGAAACAACATCACTTATTGACTGATTTAGGTTTTTTTTAATTTTAAATACTACTAGCGCAGATTTGGTCAGACAGAACTGACATTCCAAGATTCATTAACAACTTATGAATTTGTTTTATGTTTGTTAATAATAATAGCACATTTTTGCATTTCTTTATTGGCTGCAGCAGGCTGTATTGTAGATACATTCCAAAATAATTATATGTTCGATGGATACTCTAGACACATGACAATAGACAGCTTCTGTATTTTACTAAACTTTCATAGTTTGATGAATTCATTATGAATGTAAGCAGGTTAACTTAACCCTCACCCTGATGAAGTTCCTCATAAAGGAATGAAACATTGGTGTTCTTCCAAAACAAACTAGGTTCGCAGCAAACCCTATTCTTGTTAAGCATTATTGCAAAACCAAATGGAAAAATGGAGGGAAAAATATTTCACAAAAATCTAGGTCAATAAGTATATCTCTAAAACCAGCATAAATGTCCTAAATATCCAGGTACCTAACTCAAGCTTACATCATAAACTAAGCCATGTGAAATATTCAGCATATTGATATGTGAGTATGTTCTGTGTCCAATCATTTAAGTTATTTTTAAGGTATCACCCGTGGATGAAGTTTGGAGTGTTTGAGGTTCCATCATAACCTACCTTTTTACTAAAATACTTGATTTCATGCAGCACAAGGGCAGGGCTTATGTACTGTTTCTGATAGGAAATTTTGATTCCATTTTCAATGCTTGGTTGGTATTCAGTGAGATTCAAAAAGTTTTGCAATGAACTGACATAGGAAAAGTGTGTCACTGCCAAAGCACATTAGCAGCAAGTCTAGAACATTCTCTGGTTGGGTATTCTTTGGGAAAAGAATGTCCTAAGATGTCTTAGGTTGAGGAAAATAACCAGGTTTGTTCAAAGACCTAAATGTCTAGATTGCACAACTTTTACCAAGAATTACGTACAGAACCTCAGATAATTACAAAAAATGGGGAAGGTTTATTCAAATCTTGAGTACCTATTGGTTCCATGACAATCACACATCAGCAATGAACACAATAATACCCAAAACATAGCAAGCGGATATCTAAAGCCCCTGAAAACTGATAAATTGACTTTTAGCCTTTGGGTTTCAACGAAATTACGTTCTCATTTTAGGCGCTCTTCTGAGAAAATTACCTAGAAAGAGGCCACGAACTAAATGTTGCAATAAAGGCTAATTTTCGAGCATGCATAGCTAAATTATACATCAAAAGGAAGCCCTACAAATTCTGAACCAGTGGATACATAATTTTGATGAAATAAACACCAGAAATGCCCAAATAATTATGGAAAAAGACTTACGAAGAAATAATAACGCCAATATGGCGGATGAACTAAAAATACGATGATAGAGTCACTTCTCCAAACGCAAGTTTTTATTGATTTGTATCACTTGGGATTCACACAACACAATCAACTGATTTGTGGTCATTCGAATATCCTATCAGTTCATTGTTTTAGGTAAATCAAATGCACTAATAGCTGTAAACAATAAAGAATAGCACGACACAAACTCGGAAGATTCAGCGTACATCAGACATGGCGGCTAAACAAGCGCAAGCGGCAACAAGGGCGTCATCCTTTTTAGAATCATAAAATAATTATTTTCGTACCGCAACAGAAAATACTGAAAAAGCATCATAGAAAAATATGAAAAACATTTATATTTCGTATTTTCATATTCAGATGACGAAACAAATCATGTATAACATCGGATTGAAATAGTTCTTCATTGAGCTTTTTCCCGAATTATTTTCTCGCACTTGACCAGTATTACCAGCTTAATTAAAATGGTCCCTGAAACTGAAGAAGTATTATAAACAGCACATTTTTTAGATTGTATGGATATTTTTTATTAAAATTTTGTCTTAACTAGATTTTATATTTATTTCAGAAAGAAAATATCCAACTGCCATAACAAGTGTTTATTTTATTATTTAATAGTAGATACCTACTAAGGACTTTTTTCTCAGCAACCTAGCACATAATATTGTACCTACCAAATAGTTTTGGAAAATAATAAGCAAATATTATACAGGTGGATTTTTTCAACGGGCAATAAAGGTTAACCGCTGCAGAGAAAATGGTCCTCGGAGACTAATACATTCATTATTTTAGAAATATTTTCATTTCAATTCACAAATTTTCAAAACAATGTACAGTTAGCAAGAAAAACGGCATATTACTATCATATAATGTATGTTTTTTTTTTAAATTACAGAATGTAATTTAATTTTTTTTAATTATATAGATTTTTGATGCCAATCGGCGTTCTTATACCGATCAAAAACTTCTATCGGACTAACTAAGGATAAAGATCAAAAAATTCAGAAACAAAAAAATCTTTTCCCTTACATATTGTAGGAAATCATCGCTGCCGCTTCGAAAACCTTGTGAACTTAACATACTGAATAACATAACAGAAAACAAAGCTTTTAATCTATGTACCACCGCAAAGCCTTTAAATTTTCTGAGGCTCGCTTACTCACTATAATTTCTTTTGTCATAGGTTCTTGCTTACTTTTCACCAAACATCTGAAAAAATCCAAAAATTATCGTAGTTTGACGAATTCATTACGGATGTAAGCGGGTTAACTACGAACCTTATTTGTGTTGGAAGAACACCAACGTTTCATCCCATAATGAGGGACATCTTCAGGGCGAGTGCGGTTCTAGACGCGCGCGTTCCGCATCCCTCCGAGCACTGCGCGCGAGCGCGCGTTGAGCCCGCGCCGTGAGCGCCGGGGGTGGGGGCGGTGGGGGGTGCGCTGCTTGTAGATGCTGTAGGGCGTGAGAGTCATCTCCTCGTAAAGATCCTATGTTATCGTTATGGGATGTAACGTTGGTGTTCTTCCAACACAAATAAGGTTCGTAGTTAACCCGCTTACATCCGTAATAAATCCAAAAATGTTAAATACAAGACGTTTTTAGGGGTACTTGCTAGAATACCGGCTTGGGTACGAACCTACGCTACACCGCCACTGATCACACAACCATTTGACGACCTCCGTGGCGCAGCGGGCGAAGGTCCGCCTGCGACGCAGGAGGTTGCGGGTTCGATTCCCGCCTTGGAACAAATTTGTGTACGATCTGCAGAAATTTGTTCCGTTGGTCTGGCTGTTTTCTATGTATAATAAAAAATATCTATCTATGTAGTGTATTGTATTAAGTATATCAGTTATCTAGTACCCATAACACAAGCTCTGCTTAGCTTGGGGCTAGATAACGCTGTGTGACTCGTCCAGCGTTATTTATTATTATATTTATTTATTTATAATAATTATCACACTTATGAAATTTTGTTACTTTTTCACGCCGAAACTACTGAACAGATTGAGTTAAAATTTTGTATAGGTGTCTATGTCTATATGGAATCAATTATAGACTTTTTATCGTATCAATCCGATGGGATAGAAATAAATGTTTCCATAGAAACAATGCGGGCAAAGCCGCGGGCAAAAACAACTAGGTACCTACCTATTATATTATGTAGTAGGTATTATATAATAATATATTATACTATGAATTTTTTTTAGAAACACCCGGCCCCCACCCCATATCAAAAGAACATTTTGCGAAAATGTGCAAGGTCAAAAAAGTTAGTGGTAGTTCTCTAAAGTCTTGAGTGATTCCTATGTCTAGTTTTGAGTATAATTTGACAATGCTTGGGAACTCGTGTCAAAATCTTTTACATACGTAGCCTTCAAGAACGTGATTTCCTTCGTCCACACCTTCAAGTCTGGCCGTTATTACAAATTATGCTGATGCCTAGTATAGTATTATAATATCTGTGTTGATACTAAGAGATTGTATGTAACGAATGTGTAGATGTAACGAAAATTAAAAATCAACAAAAAAAAAAATACCTACACACGTAGGAGAACTACGAAAAGTTTTGTTTTCATTTCACGCTGTTTTATATATTTTTTCTTGCTTTTCGATTCACACTAAATATCAATAGTTATTAATTACTCAAAAAAAATAGACAAGGGAACCTAATAAAGGATGTACAATTTTGAACCTAAAGGAACGATTGGTAATTATTACAAAACCGACCATAGACAAAACCCTATTTAAGAAAGCACACATTTTGCGAGTGCAACAATGCGGTCAGAGTTACGTTCTTACTTGAGCAGAGATTCTACGCTTAAGTTAAGCTTACGCAATCACTGTTTATGTGATGCGTGAGCAAGCTTTCATAATACGGGCCTAAGTAATTTTATTGTAAATGGAAGGACCATGCAGAAGTAAAAATGTAATAATTTACAAAGAAAAATCCATGTATCACCTCTGCCGTTTGGATTAGTACCTACTTATTAGACTTCTAAAATTTTCCTAGCATTAAGGCGTTATTTAGTAAGATGGAAGCACTACATCTTTATTTTGCCCACGGACGTAATATTCCAACTTGCCAGTATACAAAAATCTGATTGTAATATTCTCAGGTTGTCTACCTTGATTCGTGACTCGCTGTTTGCCCGAGTGCCCGTTGAAGACGTTAGCTTGCTTGTGTAGTTACTCGTCAGGCCGTCAGTCGATCTGTCACACTATGCAATCTGTCGTGGTTTGTCACTGTCAGTTAGTTAGGTCAATTGACAACTTTGACAAGAACCTACCTACTTTCATGCAAATAAAGTTAAAATTGCTTTGCATTGCACGCACTTGTGCTTGTGTTGTGTGGTTGTGGTCGTTGTGGATAGATTCTGACTGTCTGTTTTTGACTTTTTGTTTTGCTGTTTCTAGAGAGCACATAAATTGCTGAAATGGATACATTGTAAAGTTTTTCAATAAAACTAAGTTTGATTGATTTAATTAGCTGGTTTGTTTTTGCGGCGCAGTGCAACTTGGGCTTTCGTTCTTGAAAGAGGAAGGTAGGTAAGTAGTTATTACCGTGTACGAAATTATGTAAAGGTTTTCGTGTCCTAAATCTAAAATAAAATAGAAGCGGTTTGTTCTTTGGTAACAATTTTTTTTGTAATCTGACGACTAGGTATCCTATAAAAATGTACCTACCTACCTTCGTACGAACATAATTAACAGAGTAGGCACTTGTTAAAGTACCCACGCATTTACCTATTGCAAACCCCTACCTACAACTATCTTACTTTCACTGAATGACATTGAGCTACAATCTTATGTGCTACAATCCAGATGTGACCTCTGTATACTTTCTAAAATGTTATATATAATGTGGAGCAGAATGTTGAACTACTTATAAATTGGTCGCATTCAAACTGTTAAATGATTGGCTGTTGCATGTTTGTGCATTTTTCCTCATGGATAGGGTTGGGCATTTATAATAAATAGGTATAGGTAGTTATTCTACATCTTTATTAGCCGAGTTGACCATATCACACTGGATGAGGCTTGCACAAGACTGAATTAATTGGCATAATAAAGAAGCCAAGTGGAAAAAATGTATTAAAAAACTTATCCAGGCAATCAAATTTAGGTATGTAACGGCTGTACAGGTCCACTCATAATGTTCTCGGGATTTTTTTTTACTAAAACGAGTTCCTAGCCTGTACAGTAGGGTATAGTAATAATAATAAAATTTATAGATTAAACAGTAGGGTATGGTAATAATGATAAAGAACAAAAGGACAAACAAAACATAGTTAACACAATAAACCAAGAATTACAAGAAAACCAATTATAAGATATAAAATTCCCAGTGCCTGTCTCCCGCTGCTGACACAGACTGTCACACTTCTTTTTGAGAACTCTTTTCTTTAATGGTGGTAAGTAACATCCACCCAACTTCCCTACTTGAAGTTTGCTACATTTATATTTTTGTTTTCATATTATAAACATCATATTAAACTTGACAAAGATGCTAATTGTCCGATTATATTTTGGTGAATACAAAGTTTAATAATTTTATTGCTGGACATTGACAATCACACAATAAAATTTGTTTAGTTCACATTATTTAGTTCATCCCAAAAATGCATTTCTTGAAAGCGAAATTCATTGGCAACCTGTAGCATATATTTACTACCCCTCTGCCTGAATATAAAAAACTCTACTAATGCCCTAATGCCTCATGTTTGGGTAACGACATAGCTCATTCAATAGTCACTGTCTCCTGCACAGTTTTTCTAGAATTTTTATCATTGCAATTTAAGTAATTTTTTTTTCTAGGTCTTTAATTGTTTTGTTTAATCATGGAAAATTTTGCCTTCAGTGCAACAACATAGGATTGATAAAAAAAAGTATTGTGGATAGACCTTTGTTTGTCCACAATCTCACCTGATGTAGTGACGATGTATCAGAAAGGTCTAGAAGACACTTCACTCTTATCTTCTTTTTGCTTTAGTAGTATGATAAAAATAAGAGTTATTTTTAGAGGGGTACTTTTACAGTTATCATTACAAATAAATTAAAACAGGTTATTTTCATAAAATAACTGTCATGATATGACTCTCAAATACCTATTGATTATTTTATTTATTTGATGAGAGAGAACCAGGCATTACCCTGACTGATTTTGCATATCTGCCTAAACTAAACTATACAAAAAAATAACTATTACAAAGGCATTAAAACATGCTTATGATAGGTATCACAAACATCTCTTTTGATTTTTGAAAATTTCTTTGTTTAACGTAGTAATAAGATAAAATAGGTGACGGCGCTAGTTTGAGTCAGGGTAGCGCCTTAATTGAACACTGAATAGGTATAAATATTATAATTAACTACCTACCATCTTAACCCGCACCTTGAGTTACGAATTCAAATAAACAAAATATTTAAATAGAAACTAAGTTCTTATTCTCAAATTGCATAGCATCTCAAGAATTTTGGTTGTTGTATTCAAATAGTATTTTGTTTGAAGTTATTACAGAACGATGTACTTAATTGTTACTAAATATGTATTTTATGTTCTAATTTCCGTCACCGGGATCGTGACAAGTAGGTTCTAAATAAATTTGTAATCTACATTTCAATGGTTGTTTTGCTGTTAACTTCTGTCACTTTGATTATAGTTACAAACTTCGGCAAATAAAAATCGGTGCTTGCTCCGCTCGTTGATATTACCGATGCGCAAAAGCAACGTTATACCTATTTTCAGTGGTCTGGTCCGTTACAGTCAGTTTCTATCAATCCAACCAACAAATAGCACAAAACTGTAACAAAATTAATCTACGAGATCACTTTGTAAACCAGCGCAAACAAAGTCTAAGATGATAACAAAATTTTCGCGTTTGGGTCAAAACGCGAAAACTCAACGATCTCTATATTATGATGGAGATCCTGAGCTCGACCCCCGCTTTAGGTCACTTTGCCAAATTTGCTAAAAAAAATCGAACGAAAACCAAAAATTAAATTTATGTGTGCTTCTGGTCCGCGCGCATCCCTCGACCCAGGACAGTTTGCCAAACACTACAAAAATCGAACAAAACCACAAAATTCCCGCGGCACGCTCTGCTTGCCGGTAACATTTGACGCTTCAGAAATTCGTGATTTGCAGGGTGTTTGATTATTTAGAAATATAGGTCGTTTTAGTAATAATGTTACGATTTACGGGAATTTATCGCGGTTATTTTCTTTTTTCCCGACAACGACGTTTTAGCAGACTTATACTAAGACGTGACGTTAACCGGTGAAACGTCGGGAAAATAGCTAAATAAACGTGAGAAATACCTACGTACCTAATAGTAATATTACGATGTGGATTGACTACGGAAGTTATTCATTTAAATGTCGAACAAAAGCTTTAAAAGTTGACTTAAGATCGTTTTGTTTGAGTATTTTCATTAGTTAGATGTATAATAAAAATACTTGTCTAAACAGTTGTGTGCGTTTTATTCGCGAAACTCTCGTTGTAGACTTGTATTAATGGCACACAATCGTAACTTGTCGCACCCGTCACAAACTTTTTAAGGCATAATTTGGATAATTTGTAATTATAATAATTGTATTTCAATGTAAAATAAAACCTTGCCTACAAATCTGGTTACAACACATGAGAAAGCTTCTTAATAAAATGTTTAAGGTTTGTCTTGATTTGGGAATGAAAGCTATTCACTCAGATAGGCGAGTGTCATGTGTGTCCCACCCGTCACACTTAGGAAATGACAATTTGCTGGGTCAACTGTGTTATTTAGGACTGCATATTAAATAGTTTCATTTTTAACTATTATCTGCTTTCATAATGTCATTATTTGAAAAAAGACGTGCGCGCCGACATAAAATTTGCCGGAGGCGCACCCAGCGCGTTTAAGAACTTAGTTATTAATTAAAAGGATTATTTTTTGCTTTTCAATTTTTTCGGCGGTTTAATTTTATTGTTGAAATTTTTTATGTAAGTAGGCTTATTACTTATGATCCTTATTTTGACTTGGCCATAAAGAAAACATTACTGTAAACCAGGGGTTCGTATTGCTGTGTAACTAGGTAGTATACTAAAGAAAAAGGGGTGGGGGTCGCCAACAAGGCCCAGAGCATTAAATAAAAACTAAAAACTTAACTTTAACTACGAGCGGAGCGAGGTTTTTGCAAACTTTAATAGTAACCGATCCGGGTTACAAAAAAAAATTGTTGCTTTCGGGTTAAGTTGAATACAATAAATAATTAGATACTCAAAGAATATACTTAGTACATCAGTAATAACAGTGAGCGGAGCAAGTGTAACTTTTTTTATCGCCGACGGAGACCATCCATCTCCGCGTCGCGTCGCGCCGCCGCGCCGCCGCCCCGTTTCTATAGTCGGCGCGCCGACCAGCGACCAGACTAGATAATCTGTTTCATGAAAGCTCTCCAAGGAACATAACATTACAGTGGCACTTCTACCATTGTTTTTGGAGATTTTTGGCAAACGCAAACAAAAAAATCTTGAAGGAGACGACATTATTAGATAAGTACCTACTAGAAGGACATGTTTCTTGGAAAGTTTTGAACAGATTCTCTGGTGTGGTCGTTAGTCGATGCGCCGACTGATATTATTATATATATATACAGGTAGTCTTCGAGTAGACAGATACGAACGCCTAATATACGCTGGTTTAGTTCGGTATTTTCAAAAGTGTTTTTGGTATCAACGATAATATTATGTAAACTGCCATTGAAGTTATTATACAATCGTTTTCGTTGTACGGCGCGTTTTATCCTACACGTATTCTGTTGCAGGTACAATGGCGCATAACCATGGAGCAATGGAACATGAATATTCAGAACATGCGAACATGCACCATGACCACGGAAACATGAACACCACGCATCATATGCCACATGGAACCGTATGTATTTTTCTTTATGCTAAAATTACGCAAACTTTATCAATAGCAGCTGGATATACCGCATCCAAGACGAGAGCACAGAGCACCGATACCAGGACCTGTCTTATCGCCATTTTCCCGAACATGTAAAACTTATAAATAGTCAAATTGTCAATAAATGGTCCTTATGTTTTCTATATCAAACTTTTTGTCAAGTGCTCATTATAGTGATTTTGAACCAAGTTTAGTTGACCCTGTTTCTCCAACCATTGATATTAAAGTTAAAACAATCGCTAAATACGCATTTTTCTCTTTCCAAGCGTTTGCCAAATTATTGGGCCAACTAATCTTTATTCGAAAAACCGGGTGTAAGTCCTGCAAATTAGTACCGGGTGACTGGAACTGAACCCGCCTTATCAAATTCGTATATAAAGATGTCATTTGCTAATTATTGGACCTTACTTTCCCTAACTAAAGTTTTATAGTTTTGGTTATATGTAAATTTTTATACCTTAATTTTTCCAAAGGGGTTTGAAGATTTTTGTATGGAGGGTGGCCCTAACATTTGTTATGTTTTTCAAAATCGCCGCGTAAAATAAAAATTGTATATTTGGATAGGACTCTAAAATAAAAAATGCCGTAAAGTGTCAGGCCAAATCTTCTAACCCCTTTGACCTTCAAGCATTCATTAATTTAGTATTTTTGTTCTTTGCTGGTAGTCATAAACATTTGTGATTAAAATACGTCGGAACTTCCCTCAAACCCTAGTTTCTCAACTTTTTAACCCTAATTAAAAACTAGAGAAGGTGACGAACTAGAGAACTAACTTAGAGTATAATCAATTTTATTGAAACACCGTAGTTTTTTTAATGTTTACGGATAAATTGATCGTGAAGTTTTTTTAAGTATTTTTTTAAAGCGTAATATCTTTTTTAAACCCTAGTTTGAGGGAAGTTCCGACTTATGTTAATTACGAATGGTGGAAGGTAAAATTTTGGAGAAATCTTATAATTTATTATCGTATAAAAATTTACATATAAACGCAAACTATAAAAGACCTTACTTTCCCAAACTTTAGGTAGGGAAAGTAAGGTCCAATAGTTAACGAATGACTTCCTTTATAAGTATGCGAATTTGCTATGGCGGGTTCAGACGGCGCGGCGGTGACTGGAAGTCACCCTGTATACCTACTCATACTCGCTCGCAACATTAGGAACGGTGATCCCCTAGCTGGCATTGAATGGAAATGGAATATCCGCTACTTCTAAGAAATTTCAATAGCGATAAGTCTAATGTTTACGTTTGTCTGTCTTCTCTATCTTTATCTATATTAGTAGGATTATTAAATTGTAAGAAACGTTGATTCCTGCGCGACAATAATCTTTAACTAGCTATTTGATATAACTAATCATAATTATATCTGACATAGACAGTTTATTTAATTAACTGTAACGTAACGAAACTATAAGGTAAGATTGAGAACAAGGAACTACAAGAAATTTACAATCACTGATGATTATGACAATATCTACTTTCTTGGATCCACGTAAAACGTAAACTGTTCTAATAGATTGTAATTATTTTACGATCTAGATACCTATTTCTAAACATCATCTTTTTATTACTCTATATGCTTGTTATAAAGACAAATTGTCAGAGTAGGTAGGTATTGATAATTACGTGATTCATTATGGTTGTTAATTTTCTCATTGATTGAATGGGTATTGTGTAACTTTAACATACATAACGCAGCGTTTATTATGTAGCCATGTATGCCAGCCAGTGCTCGTTCGCTTTTACACTTTATTTAAACTCAGGGCAACGATGCCGAGTCCCCTTGTTTATCGCTCGGTATCAATTTCAGCAAATCAAATGTCATTGACTCAATAAATGGCGTATGGGGTACGAAACGTAGATGGCGCGACTATAAAAAACTGTACTTAGGTATTGATTCTTTTTATTTGTAATCACTGTCAAAAAGAGGGGTGTTTTGTAAACTTTAAGTTCAATAACTTTATGTTTAACATGATTGTGAATGATACACACGTTAAACTTATGTATAAGTTATAACACCGCGTGTGTCTGTCTATCTGTGGCATCATAGCTACCTAACAGATGAACTGATTTAGATTTTTATTTTTATTTGAAAGGTGACTTGTTCTTAGCTACATAGATAAGAACAATCTCGATCAAGTCACCTTTTGATTTGAACGGTTGTACCGATTCTTTATACATAAGTATAAAGAAATCTACAGAATCGGCACAACCTTTTAATTTCAACGGTTGTACCTACCGATTCTTTATACATATAAAGAAATCTATAGAATCGGCACAACCTTTTAATTTGAACGGTTGTACCGATTCTTTATACATATAAAGAAATTTATAGAATCGGTACAACCGTTCAAATCATCAAGTTGTGTTATAGACTATTTGTAAATGTTGCTTGCTTTTATCTAAAGTTACAATTTACTTTTTCAGAGTCTGTTTAATTCTAGTTCAGTAAGCCCAAGTATGGACTATGGGGCAGTACCGATGCAAGCGGGTCATCACCATAACCACGGCCACACGTCGCAGAATATGGGCATGGATAATATGGATATGGGTATGACTGTAAGTGAATTTTAAACATCAATAGAATCAGGTTAGCAAACGATCACTGATTTATAGTGTTTAGTTAACGCATTCATTGTCCCGCCTCGGCGCGGTGCGACCCGCAGAACCGCCGCCGGCCACTAAACGGGGCTGGGTGGAAGAGATCATTTGCGTCTTGGTCCATGAAAGTGTTAGTGACAAAACATGATAGTTTCAAATGTTATTGCGCTGTTTTACTGAACGATATAAGTTTAATTGATACTTTAATATTACAATGAATCAGTGATAAGCGCATCGATAGTGAACACTTTGAAAACAAACTAGTTAAACATTTAAAGTGTTCTGATAATAAGTAGGTACCAGATTTACGGGCTTCAGCTCTTTGCAAATTATATGTAGTAGGTAGTAAACTAAATAAGCTTACATTCCTAGACATATAACTAAACTTTAAACTTAGTTCAGTTATGAGATTGAGAGATATATAAATATTTAAGTAAAGCTATGTTGTTAGTGAAGAAATTCAAAACATTTTGCTTCGCTTAAACAGTGAATCATACATACTACTCGAAGTAAACGGTATCAAAACTTTGTTAATTGACGTTATCTGTGAAGTTTATTATTCTTACTTATTAAATACCTACTTGAAACAAGTTAAACTTGTAACTGCATTCGATCTTATTTTAACCGTCCTTGTGTTAATATTTATTGAATTGATAATGATGATGATGTCCTCCTAGCCGAATTCCAACCACGGCAGCGGCCAGTCTCATCGGAGACTAGCCAGATGCGCAGGACATATTATAGTGCACAAGTGTGTGCGCAAACACAGGTGCACTATCTATTTCTTCACTCTCATAATCCGATAATGGGACGACAGACCGACACGGCTGGGGAGAGGTCAGGCGCAGGACCAACGACGAGGCCCGGTGTTGTAACACTGGCTACTTCCTGACTCCGGGCTGCTACTGTGAATTTTTCTTGCTAGAGAAACCCCAATAACATCCATTGGCTCGACACGGGATTCGAACCCAGGACTTCTCAGCGTCAGTCTATTGAATTAATTAATTACTAAAGCGCCATGTTAACGTGACTAAACTATTATTGTCGTTCAATCTGATAATTATGAAGGACGTTGTTTTAGAATGGCATTTTCGTTTGAAGATCCGGTATCCGGTTACTTGATGTAAAAGTTAATTGGTATCCAATGTAATTAACAATCGGTAAATTTATTACCTTATCGTAACATGTTCTTCGCAAAAGTTTCCACGAAAAACATGCTTTATTCTATACATACTGTCTACCAGTATGAACGTAAATAGTGATGCATTATCTCTGTTTACGAAGTCCTTTCGAAGCCAATTTCACCTCGGTAGGATATACCAAATAAAGTTTAGTTAATCGCCTTCACTGCCCAGCGTCAGCTGCGCGACCCCCAGGGGTTCGCCGCCTGACGCAACTTAAGATGCACATGCGTGGGTAATAAAAGTGTAAACTACAAGCTTCATCGTCATCATCCGCACCCCAACTTCACCCACTGCTGGGTATAGGCCTCCAAAATTTTGTGCCACTCCACACGGTCCTGCGCCAATCTCATCCAGGTTCGCCCTGCGCAGCTGCGGTGTTAGAAATATCGTCTGCCCATCTTGCCGCTGGACGTCCAACGTTTCTGTTTCAGTATTTGGATGCCATTCAGTAAGCGCCTTGCACCACCTGTCGTCTTGTCTCCGTGCAAGGTGTCCAATCAAATATTGTTCTAACAAATTGTTATTGATATATACTGAAAATTTACTTATTTGGATCATCTTGAACGCAATCATTGCGACGCTGATTATACAGTAACATAAAGCAATGATTCACTGGTCTTTGACTTTCTTTTTTGTTACAGTTTCACGGTGGTTTTAAAGAAGTAATACTATTTTCGTGGTGGAATGTAACGGAATCAGGAGAATTTTTAGGATCTTTTTTTGCGATATACATAATGGCTTTAATGTACGAAGGGTAAGTTATCGCGAATTAGAAAAAAGTAATTTCCACATTTTAATTAGGTAGCGGTAATGTCGATGATGAACCTACCTACACTATGAACAGCACAGGACCCCCATAACAGAACCTTGTGAAACCCCTCTGGAAATACTATGTTATGTTCATAACACGACGACCTCCGT
This sequence comes from Eupithecia subumbrata, assembly GCA_949316285.1. Lineage (NCBI taxonomy): Eukaryota > Metazoa > Arthropoda > Insecta > Lepidoptera > Geometridae > Eupithecia > Eupithecia subumbrata. The sequence goes on from OX438648.1 coordinate 3,086,940, forward strand.
GGCGCAGCGGGCGAAGGTCTGCCTGCGACGCAGGAGGTTGCGGGTTCGATTCCCGCCTCGGAACAAATTTGTGTACGATCTGCAGAAATTTGTTCCGTTGATCTGGGTGTTTTCTATCTATAATAAAAAATATCTATCTATGTAGTTAGTGTATTGTATTAAGTATATCAGTTATCTAGTACCCATAACACAAGCTCTGCTTAGCTTGGGGCTAGATAATGCTGTGTGAATTGTCCAGCATTATTTATTTATTTATAACAGCTTAGTGGCACAATCCTAACATAAAGATCGGTTTTGACGATACGCATATAACTCCTTTTTGACACCCACTTAATCATCATTATCATCTGCAACCTGACTTCACCAACTGCTGGGTAGCTATAGGCCTCCGGCCTCTTAACGTTTTTAAACCTGGTTGTCCTGTTCTAGTCTTGTCCAAGTTTAGCCCTTTATGACACCCACAAAATAAATTATTTATTTGTTTCAGCCTCAAATACTACAGAAAACATCTTCTATGGAGGACGTATACAGGGCTACAATATTGCGCAGTGGCGGGACCTGATAAGGGCGTCACCAATGCGTGTGCACCAGACGATGCTCAGGTTATCCAGTAAGTCTCTATTTTGAGATATTATACATTCTTTCGTATAGTGAATACGGATAATTTAAATCCCGGGGGAATTTACATGGCACCTGGCTCGGATACTTCCCCGACTGCCCAGCGCGGCGCTCCGCCTTCGCCGTGCAAGGGCTGCTGTAGCGATAGCATCACAATTACCCTTGCACATGTAAAATTTTGAAGTCGATGTCTTGCTGTTATGTGTTACTTGGATTTTTGTTTGAACTAGGTTCCATGTTAATTCGCCCGGGTTATAGTTATGTTATCTCAGTTCGATCCAAGCCAGAAATCTTAAGATGAAAATATAGGTACAGGTACGTAGTCGATTGGACTACGTATATAAAAGTAAATAGCTGTAGCTGTGAAGTAAATAGCTTACTACTCGTTGTCCTATTACCCGTTTTTCCGTAGGAATGAAGCATTTTCCCGCGGTAAAAAGTAGCCTATGTTCATCAGGAATAATGTGGGCTTCTAATTTCTAATGGTAAAAGAATTTTTCAAATCGGTCCAGTAGTTTCGGAGCCTATTCAATACAAACAAACAAACAAACAATCAAATCTTTCCTCTTTATAATATTAGTATAGATAAGAGATATAGTAAGAGCTTGACGTCAAGCTAGCGTACCCACTAAGAAAGGTCATTATTTCATAAACCAAAGAGGCGCTATTTTACTTTTGCACTAATTATACTCTATTAATTGGCATAACAAACTTGAATTCGTTTATGGGTAACGCTACGGACACGATGATTTAAAGACAAAGAGTTTTTTTTTGCCAAAACATGTGTTATGTTAGGTAACAGGTAAATACATTAATTATGATTCAACATGCTTGACCATTAGTCGGTATGCAAAAATATTTGAGAGAATGACGTGCAATAACTTAAAATTTACTAAAGTACCCATATCATAAATAAAAACATCATTAAAATAACACTTACTAATTAATTTGACGACCTCCGAGCCAGAAATCTCCGTGGCGCAGCGGGCGAAGGTCCGCCTGCGACGCAGGAGGTTGCGGGTTCGATTCCCGCCTCGGAACAAATTTGTGTACAAGCTGCAGAAATTTGTTCCGTTGGTCTGGGTGTTTCCTATGTTTAATAAAAAATATCTATCCATGTAGTATATTGTATTAAGTATATCAGTTATCTAGTACCCATAACACAAGCTCTGCTTAGCTTGGGGCTAGATAATGCTGTGTGAATTGTCCAGCATTATTTTATTTATTTTTTATTTTTTAATAACATTTCAATTTCATACTTAGTCACGTCACGTCCAATGATAAATTCAATATTCCGAGCTTGGTTTCAATGCATCTTCAACAATACAAAATCTGAATATTTCGGGGAACGCAGTTCCAAAACTACCAACTTAGTGGCTAAGTATTGGTCAAATTACAATTATAACCGCTACTTACCGTACACCTTAATGTTGCTTTATAATTGCATTGTATTTCATCCTTTTGTCAGCGCCACGCCTTAAATTGTGAGAACAAACCTTTAATAACTGTAGGTACCTTATAACTTCCTACTGATAATATGAAAGCGAAATTTGTGCCGTGTTGTGAAATCGTACCTAGTGCGACGACAACCGTTAAAAATACTGCGTGGAGCGGACTGAAATTTTGGACTGATGAAGTGTTCCTAGAAAAATTTAAAGGCTATATGTATTGTACAGGAAAAACGCTTGCGAACCGCGGGCAAAAGCTAGTAATAAATATTAATAGCCACAGCAAGGCCAACATCGCGCTTTCCTTTTACGAATAGGTAGGTACTGGGCAATTACCCTTTGCCATTGTTTCCTTAACTTATCTCTTAAAGTCGTCATACTGCTGTAAACAAATTTATTTATTAAAAGGACTCAGCTAAAGGATAACAGAACAATTTACATAGTAAAATCAAAATGTATCTTAAATTTTATGTGTCCTCTCAGTTAGGAGGGTCACAACATGGCAAAAATATTACTCGACGAAACTTATCTTACGCTTACTAAAAATAACTGCAGAATAACATGAGTAAAAATAGGCAACGTAATCTAGAAATTCTTTAGTATTTAAATAATTCTTATTCTTAGACATGTACCTACTGAACCGTTTTCCTTGAATTCTAATTTAACTGCTCATGCTGAATCTCTATGAGCCATTTCAAAGGACATATTAATGCTAATTGCCATGAATGTTTAACTTTACTGTAACACACTTACAAAGATGTTTTCTATTTTAGGCCTGTGCCACACACCCTTGAAAGAAATGTGTAAGTATACATATCTGACGCCTCCTCTTCACTTTCGCCGATGATCTTTACGTGTATGATCGTCTGTCATCAATCAGCAATATAATCGTGCACTATCGTTGGTGATCATTTATTGAGCGAGGCACGCCACCAAGATGGACGTGGAGTTTATATCTGCAGCTATAAACTACTAATGAATGATCGGCGATAGTTTAAACGCGCGCACGCGAATTTCCTTTGATGTGTTCCCGAAAAACCGACAAGTCACCAATCGCCGCAATCACAGTGGCGATTTTACAGCCGATGCTTTGCGATACCCAGAATTGCGTGCTCGCGTGTAATCGGCGATAGTGAAGCGCCGCCATTATGCGTGCAACGTATGTATTGTAAAGCCAGCTTTTCACTATGGGATATAATATAAATTACATCTTGAGCTGTATATTACATCCCGCGATTGCTGTTCACACTAAGATATATATTTTGGAACACACAACGATCAGTTTACACGTCTGCACACGAACGCCAACATTCAAACTGAGGGCGAGGCAGGGGGAGGCGCGGTGTCCGGGGGCGTGAGGTAAAATATACACCTTCAAATATCGCTCACTCGGTCGAAAAAATATTTATAGTTTGGGATGTAATATATATTATAGCACAGTGTGAACGGTCTCGTACAAAATGTATGGCGAGCGAGAAAATATTATATCTCAAAATGTAATATATACTTATTATATTATATCCCATAGTGAAAAGCCGGCTTAATTGACTGAGAACCCAACGCACTCGGCAGAGTTCGATAGTGTAACTAGCGCCTCTGCTTTGTCGTTAGACAAAGAAATTATCTAAAATGGTCACCGCTGCCGCCAGTTTGTTAACACTTCCATTGCCCACGACTCACGTGGTTCCAGTAGACCTGCGGATCGTGCCGCAGAGGCTGGGTTATGAATGCGATATAGTAATCGTATTAAGCCTCCACCCCACAGCCGCGATTTTGAAGCGGTGCACAAATATTGCAACAAATCGCGCGACATAAGACGCGCTAGTTTCGCTACTACTACTACTACTATTCATGATAAATATGATAATTATAATGTCATTAGAAGAGAAGGCGCTATTTTATCGTTCGTAGCACTTAAAGAGTATTTCTCTGGAGAAAATGTCGTTAAAATTTGCTTTATCTATTAACTATAATCGCACCGACTCAAAAAAAGTAGTAAATAAGTATGGTTTACCTATGCTTGCACTTGCATGAGAAACCTGTTTACTAAATCTCAGTTTTTTTATGAAAACTATTAGTAAATAATACAGTGTGCTGATGAATTTTAGTAAAAAATAATATCTAATTTCTTTTTCTAGACCTACAATGTTGAGCACAGCACACGCATGGCAAACAGTGCTTCATGGCTTCCAGGTGCTAGTGAGTTACATGTTGATGTTAGTATTTATGACATACAACACATGGCTTTGTGCGGCCGTGGTCCTCGGCTCAGCAACGGGCTACTTCCTCTTCGGCTGGCGTGAATCTGTAGTCGTAGACTTTACTGAACACTGTCACTGATGCTTGCCAACAACTGTCTACCACAAGTATTATTTTGTAACAGCTCAAATGTTTACAAATATATCATGGTGTGTTATTAAGATGTTTTAAGAAGAATGCCTTTATTTAAGTACTTTGGGCAGTTTATATACCAGTTATATATTTTTAGGATTATACATGTATTTAGGTTATTGAGAAAAAATAAAGCTTTGGACATTATTATGTTTGATTTATTTTCCAGCAGACTTGTATCAACTAAGCTTATTATAATACATAATTACTTCTTAGATCCCACTACTGAGTATATTTTTATCTAAAGCCTCATTCCTTCAAATCCTGAACTTGATGTTGACTTCAGGTCAGTGATGTTGCTGTGTCATTAGTTTTATGCCTAGTATGCAAGTGTTTCTTTAAATTGGAAACACTATTACAACTGTAGCTGCATTCTGAACATTTATAGGGTCTATCTGAAGTGTGTAATCTCTTATGACATTTCAATGAGTTGACAAAGTTAGTTCTAAAAGAGCAGCGGTCGCAAAGAAATGGCTTCTCTCCAGTATGAACTCTCAGATGTTTAGTCATGTTTGAAGCTTGTTTTGTAGAATATGAACAGGTTTCAAAATCACATGAATATATTTTTGGTGCACTAGGTATTTGAATCTTTCTCTTCTTTTTCCTGGAAAAGAAATAAAAAAAATGTTCTAGGTTTTTCATTCCGGTGGTGCTTCAACCTTTACCCTAGCCCAGGGGTCGGCAGACCGCGGCTCGCGAGCCGCATGCGGCTCTTGCCATAGGATTAAACGGCTCTTACAACTCACTCACTGCGTAACTGCGCCGCCTTAGCACAAATAAAACACCTAAAAAACAAGAACGTCAAGTGCGAGTGTAACTCGCGCGCGGAGAGTTTCGAACGTTTGCCGATCGCTTTTTGATGAATATCTACCTAAAAATAGTAGGTACTTACCAAACTACATTTTAGATGGATCGCTCTGCGAGATTAAGTCAATTTATTGACTGAAGTGTACTCAACAGAAATTTCAATAAATGTTTTGAAACGTGCAAACCTTTCATTTGATAACCCACTCGGTGAGGTAGTGAGGTAGGTATCCCTCTGTTTTAAAAACAACCCCTCCCCCCTTTTGTACCATTAACAAAAAAAATCGTTTTATATATATACATACTTCTCTATTATTTTTCCTGTAAAATATAGATCCATTTCTAAAAATCATCCATTTCAGAAAGATTGCTCTGCAATCTTTGGAGATAGGGGGGTGGGAATGGGTAATATTTCGACTCTTTTCGAAATATTTCAAAAAGTATAAAACCTACAGATATTTTGAGAACTGTTTTGAAATGTACAAATTGATACCTTTCATTTGATACCCCACATGACCCTTTAGGTATCTTTTAAAATTTCGACATCACTATTTGTATGGAAAATGTTCATTTTCATTTTTAATTTGTTTGAAATGTCTATATGTAAATAAATATATTTTTAATTTCTTACATGTTTTATAACTGTAATAGTGTCATTATATTTTAATTAAGATTTCTAGTATGAAGCAAATTAGACTCTAATTATTAGACTAATAAAATTCATGTTACGGCTCTTTGAAGGCATGGGAAAATTTACGAACTTGATATTTGGCTCATTTGGTTGGTAAGTCTGCCAACCCCTGCCCTAGCCCATAACTATAATAATAATTTGTTTATTTTCCTCTTCACAATAGGTTTACTTAAAATTAAGTTATTATAAGCGCTTAGATCTGTATTGTGAGAGGCTGGAGCTTGCTATAGGTTTTAGAAAAACCTGTCTGCAAGCCCCTGCTCCATGGATTACATCCAAGTTGGATCTTGTATGTTGACGTAGAGAAACAATTATGTGTGACAATGGTATTGTACCTATGTTAGCAGCATACCAGCATGGGAGGAAAAAAACAATTTATACTTAGTCTATTCTAGGTAATAAATTTCTAGATCAAAAACTCATTATGCAACAAGGAAAAATGTGTATGCATGTGGGTGTATGTGTGTATCTAAGTAGGAATGTTCATCATCCAACCAGATTGAAATGACCTAGCCTTTGGGTCAAAGAGGTGGTTTGGTTATAGACTACTTAATCACCATGAAAATTCAATATTCGATTATGAAAACATGTTGATTGTTAATCAACAGCAAATTCTCCATAAGAATGGAACCTTCAAACAATCTAAAATATCTTTATTGGAACCTTCAAACAATATACCTAGTATTAACAAAAACTTACTTTTTGGGCTTAGAGTATTTGTCGTCTTCAATTGGACTAAGTTTCGAATCATTTACGGATAATAGTGACGTTAGTTCAGCACTCCTCTCAGAGTCAGCTTTCTTTTGCAGCAATAACTTTGATACCATGGACTGTGGCTGAGGGCCGAAACGGATTATGTTTACATCGCGTGGTCTTCCCCTCTTATTAGAAAATCCATTTCTACTGCTGCCAGCACCTGAAGGAGCAACTTGTAAAGGATTTTGCTCTACCATTTTTGACTAGAAATTACATAGGTATACAATTTAGGAAAGTACAATTAGTCTAGATATTAAAAACATATTATGTAACAAACAAACAAAGTCCTTTCACGCTCACAGAGATGCGGTTTCGTTCGTCATGCCACCACTGCCTCTATGGTTGATTGATCTAATACCTATATCAGTCAGTCAGGTGTTTAATATTAACACATTGCTTGATAGTGTAAAAACACGGTAAAAACTTCCAAGGTCTTCACACATGGTAACATTACAAATAATATTTTTACACAGATTAAATATAACCAGATGTTTGGCAAGCGTGCCGATGAGCAAGACCAAAGATTGCAAGGTGGTGGGGGGAAAGTGTTGCCATGCAATTTTATTACCCCGATTTTAGGTTTCTTATTTCATGTCTCTGTTGGTGGATTGGATTTGCGATTTTCCAGTTCATAAATTTGGGTGTTCAAATTCAGAACAGGAAATTCCACCAAACCTTGGTTGACCTTTGTAGTGAATGTTTTAAGTACTGGTGTGTTTAGGTCCTTACTTTTTGTTACAGCCTGCAGGTATTCCTCGGTCCGGTAGGTCTTATTTTATTACTTGCGCACTTCCAACCTATTGATCCTGTTCTGTTAGGATTTAAAGCAAACTTTGAACTTTTTTGTGTATATGGTTAAGTTTAATCGTTCCAGTTCCAGTAAAGTTATTAGTTTTCTAGTAAATAAATATATAAGTAGGTACTTAAATTAGGTACGAATGTGGGAATAGGTAAACATTTAATTTAACTAAGCCTAGAAAGGAAACAACGTTTAGTTAGGTACCTATCAATTTTGTTTTGTTATGTAGGTATAGGCACTTATTACGATACGAGTAGAAATAATTTTAAACACTAGAATATAGAAAAATAATATCAATAGTTTTATGTTAATAGTAATTAAATAACATTTTTATTAGGGAATTAAATTCTTACACGTTAACCAGGCTTAGCCAACAGACTTCGAAATCACATTTCTCCTAATAAATTAAATCTTACGGTTTAGATATTGCTAAGGTAACCCTTAATACGAAATTTTATGGCACTTTTAAAATTATTATGCAGCTAAAAAGAAAAAAGTGCAAATACAACAAAATTAAATGACACTTTTACACCACAATATTACCAACATTCCTGCCTACTAATCCAAATATTTATATTCTGTTATAATTAATAAGTATGTATGATCAGTCTTTAAGACGATTATTTCAATATGTTCTTAATCAAATCACATAGTCTTTAGTTAAATAAAATTTATTATTTTTTATACTGGATTGCATTTCTTTTACATTCTCAGATTTAATTTTCTCAAATTAAATCTATATTATGGAATGTAAGAATATTGAATCATAATTATTAATTATGAATAATATACAGGTTGTAAAAAAAGTAAGCACTAAACTTTCATGGGTGGGTTCCGACTTGATTATAGAACCGAAGAAAAATTCCCGAATAGTTTCGAAAAAAAGTAAACTAAATGTTGTGCTTGTTTTCAGGTAAAATAAACTAAAAAGGCCTACGTACCTCTTTACAACTCCTTTAAAACACAAAACACCTTCGTTCACATCGTCACGTCATCGCAGCGGACAACGCCTCTTAGATGTGATAGGTAGATCTTACAAATGCATTTTTCCTCGGTTCTATGATAATAAGCAAATGACAACAGTCATTCATTCATTACCCAGTCTAGTGATAATTTCGTTTTTATTTATTTGTTTTAAATTTTCATATTTTCCTGTGTTCTTTGATCGAAGCTAAAGTTTGGTCCTTACTCTTTGTTACATCCTATATAAAAGTAATACTACCCAATATTTAAATATTTTGATTGGTTATTTCTATATTTGTTTGGAAGGTAGATTATAATACAAAGTAGGTATGACAAACTTTCTCAGTCTTAAACAGACTTTCATTCTTTTTATATATATTACGTACCAGCCTTGAAACAGCATGAGGGAAAAGATAAGTTCGCTGTTTCATTTTTATTAATAAATTTTCATAGAAATGTTTACTACAAATTTTGGACTATATTTTGGGTCCCAAATCTTTGCAACCCGTTGCTTCTTTCCAACGCAAACGTAGATGTTTATCTGCAGGAAATCTGTAACAAATAAAAACATCACACTTAAATAATAAATGCGAAAGTTTGGATGGATGGATGAATGGATGTTTACCTCTTCACGCTACTTAATACTAAAAGGATCGGCTGAAATTTTGCATACAGGTATCTAATTCTAAAATACTTTTTATTCCATAAATCAGTTCCTATGGGATAGAAATCACACCCTTAAACGTTTCCATAGAAACAATGCGTGCGAAGCCGCGGGCATAAACTAGTTTTAAGATAATGTTTCTCGTTATGTACGTATTCAAAAATATTTCAACGCGCCATTTGGGGAATTTTATTTTCGAGTGCAGGCAACCCTAAATTTTCGCAATGTTAGGATAAATTAATTAAAATTTTCATAAAACATAACTTTTGAGCCTTGTACCTCTTAATTGTTCATGTAAATCTATGAATCTGTAAATTTTGAACCTTTTTGTAGTCAAAAGAACTTGTACTTACGAGTGGAATGATAAATTCGGCACTTTTGCTTCACTGTCACTTGTACATTCGAAAACACAGCACCGCACCATTGTTGCCTTTAGTTTTTATTGTTTTTAGGTGCGGGAATGTCCACAGGAACACTTTATTCACATTTATACTTAGAAATCAAAATTTTACAACAATTTCGATGATTCTCGTGTCGAGCTCCGTCGATGTTTAGGAAATTTGTTTAGCAACTAGAGTTGCTGAACAATGGAAAAACCGGCACGCGAGAAAGTGATAGCAAGCCATTCGTTCTATCTCATTTCTTCTTAGGTTTTAGGCATAAGTCGTTCTCTCTTTACGTGTGAATGCGATAGCATTTGCGCGTGTTCTATAGCATACTCTTTCTACGTATTTTTACGATTTTATGCAGCATTGACCTCGTTCGAGAGTTACTAAACAATGAAAAAACCGGCACGCGTGAAAGTGATAGCAAGCCATTCGTTCTATCTCATTTCTTCTTATTCTTTAGGCATAAGTTAGTTGTTCTCTCTTTAGTGCTCTTTAGTGTGACTGCGATAGCATTTGCGCGTGTTCTATAGCATACTCTTTCTACGCTTGCCAAACGTCTGGTTATATTTAATCTGTGGTTTTTGGTTTGTTTTTTCCATAGACAATGAAGCCTCTAATAAATTTTGAACGAACAAAATGATTGAGAAGGCTAACCAAAGCAAACACATCTCCACCCCACAGCCGCGATTTTGAAGCACGTCTTGTGTCCTGTCATTTGTTGCGATATTTGTTTCTCATTCGTTTGCAGTAGTAGGAATCGCGTTAGCAAAAACGCATGCTAGCGAACCTCGCATGACAAAAGACGCGCTTCTAAATCGCCATTGTGGGGTGGAGGCATAATGTTCAATAGTTCGTTCACGTCACGAATGTCAATGTCCAAAGGGATAATTATAAAAACAGAATGTCAAATGTCATCTTCGAATACGAATCGGTAGTGATTGTGGGTTTAGTGAATTTTTTTTTGATTTATGGATTTTTTCCACGGATCAGACTTGTAATACAATGTCTTCATCTCATGAGATATCTTGTGGATTTGAATTTATTATAACTCCAGACTTACAAGGATGTTTGACCGAGGCTTTGCAAAACAACTACTCTTTTATAGTGACGCCGTTGATACATCCACGTTTTACCCGGCAGCACTCTTCGAGTTCTAATAAAGTTGGTGGTTTTACCCGTTCAGATATGATACTCTCACCTCCAGACTGGACTACTCGAATAGTTGGACGGATATCCCATTATTGGAACGTGGATGAAGAATCCCCAGTGGTAAGACGAAAACATGAAGATGGTTTGAGTGAAGAACTTGGTTATTGCAAAGGGTTGGGTCTTCCAGCTATTATCATACCTTTACATGGCCGTGATTCCAATAATTTAGCGAGAGTGTTACTGTCCTATTATGGGTCAAGGTAATATTTTTTTTTACAAAAAATTAAAATCGAGTATTTTTTCTAAATTCCAATAATTTACTATTTTGATTTTGTGCTTTCAGCCACCACCCTTCTATTATATGGACAAGAGTACCGATGATATCTCAAAGAACACCTATGACCAACGAAGAAACACAAGATGATAATGATGATAATCCGTGGAATGAGACTTGGTTCTGGTGGTCTAAATTTCATGAGCGAATGGAATGGGACAAGCGAGTTGGGGTCTTACTCGAACTATCAGCAGATCTGCCTTCTCAAAAAGTCATTGACAGATGGCTTGGTGAGCCAGTAAAGGCTATAGTCATTCCTACTCACCTTTTTCACAACAACAAGAAAGGGTAACGAAGAGTTCATATTTGCCCATTTCAAAATTCATCTTATTTTACACTGCTAAACCTACTGATAGTGTCTTTTCATTTTGATTATGATATCTAACAAGGCAGTTAACAGCTGATCTTAATCATAAAATATTTATGTTTTAGCTTCCCAGTACTATCCCGAGCTCACCAACATTTGGTAGTCAGTATGGTTGAGATTGAGGCGCAGGTGATAATTAGTGGTGCAAGGAGACATGACATAAAGTATTATCTACAATACATGCAGAGGCTTTGGACGAGGAGGCCCAATGCTGGTGATGATCCTATGCTGCAGTATGCTCGGGGGTAAACATATCAATTTTATCTATATTGCTGATAATAAGTAGTATAAAAGATAAATTATTATATTGTATTAATTGTATCAGTTATCTAGTACCCATCACACAAGCTCTGCTTAGCTTGGGACTAGATCATGTTGTCTGAATTGTCCGGCATTATTAATTTATTGATATGTAGTTTATTTGTTTACGCAGGTGGGAAGACTACTTGCAGACACCTCTTCAACCACTTGCAGACAACTTGGACACTCACACCTACAATGTCTTTGAAAAGGATCCCATCAAATATGACCAGTACCAAAAAGCAATTGCTAGAGCATTAACACTTTTTAAAACCAAAGCAAAGGTACATAATCAATTGATGTAGTATGATAATTTTGTCTAATAAAAAAAACTATGTCATGTATTGCATTAAGTGTATCAGTTTAGTACCCATAACACAAGCCCTGCTTGGTTTGGGGCTAGATACTGTGTGAGTTGTCCAGCATTATTTATATTATGTAACAGATAATAATATTGAAAATTTTGCAGAAGGTACATAAAGATGAACAAGCCGTGCATGATTTAATTTCAAAACTTGAAATTGGACAAGGTGATAATGTAGAAATTGATAAAAAACAAAGTAAAACTTCTGGAGATCATACTAAAAATATGAGTAAAAATAAACATGACAAAAAAAGCAAACCTCATGAGAAACATGGTAAAACACCAGTAAATGATGATAAAGGTACAAATGAGGATACAAGTAAAAAGGAGCAAAATAATATAGACCATAACCAAGCCGTAATGGAAACACCTTCATCTTCAAGTGAAGTTGGAAACCCAGACCCTGTTACTGTGATGGTGCTTGGAGCTGGCAGGGGGCCTCTTGTGAGAGCCACTTTCAATGCATCTGACATCACAAATACTAAAGTCAAGGTAATCTAACTATACTCCAGCCAAACCCAAGAATCAATATTTGTAAAGCTGAGCAGTGAATGGGTTATTTATGTAAATGCTTATTCATTAAAGTAATTTTATTATAACTATCATGGACTTGTTAACTTCCAACAATCAACATCAACAATCAATATAAATGGGATATTGATGCCTATTTTTGTTGTTATGATCACATCAAAACAAACCTTAAATGCCATTATAAAGTTCACGATTTTCAGGTAATAGCTGTAGAAAAGAACCCATGTGCAGTGGTGGTTCTAGCGGCTCAAGTGCGTGAAGTGTGGCGCGACCGGGATATCACAGTGGTACCAGGTGACATGCGTAGCTTGAATCTCACACCGAAAGCTGATATCATTGTCTCGGAACTTTTAGGTATGCACATTTAAATTTATTCATAGCGATAAGGCCTCCCTTTATTCTCCCGCGGTTCTCGGCGGTTCCTGTATCTTAAATGTATAATAATTTTGAGTTATCTATTTCAATCAGAAAATCAGACTTAAAGCTGCTATGCACTATGCCGTCGGAATTTTTCCTCACGGGCTCTTAAACAGACAGTTACTGCTTTAATTTACCGCCAGCAACGTTAATAAGTATGCACGGCTACACTTCCGAACCGAACTACACAGCATTAGTTGTCTGTTATGCTTATGGTAGTGTACACATAATCGACACAATTCACGTTTATTATTATGCCAATAAATAGCTAATAATAAGTACAAAAATAAAATAAATAGCGCCTCTTTGGTTTAAGAAATAGTGACCATTCTTAGTGTGTAGTGTACGCTAGCATAACGATCAAGCTGGCGTATCCATCATGATCGTACTCGGAAATGGCTTATACCTACTAGCAACGAAATTGCAAACGATGCATGCGAAGGCGAGCTAAATATAGGTAAAAATACTCATGAAAGCTCACTTAAGGTAGCAAAACTACCTAGGTATTCTTATCGGCTACCTACATTGTTCGGTGTTTAATTTCATAATTTTTTTATTCTTGCGACTGTACCACAATGCATTAGTTCCCAGTGTTCCCACATCGAATCTTTTTATATTGTTGAACCACTAATTTGCATAAAAGCCGCCACACACAGAAACCGTGGCCGAGCCAGAGACTGTCTGAAAAGACTCATCAAGAATTGTCGAAGTGAACATTTATCTACAACTGTAATGTCGGGGGGCCAAACTATTGAATTTTCCAATGATATTGTTTTTGTTTTGAATAGGTTTAGATTCTTTTGATACTTTTATATTAATCTCAAAGTTATAATTAAAAGACTGAATTGTGATTTAAGTCAAATTAATCAGTGCTATGCTAAGCTAAATAAAAGTACATTTTTATTCAAATTTTATTGTTTTATTTCGTCTTCGAGGAAAATAACCGAATTAATCGAAAAAACGGTTTCAAATAACCCTGTTTTTACATGCCCTACACTGGACGTGTTAATGTGTACGCTGCTGCCATTACGCCAACTCGGAATGTTATCCAAAAGTCTTGTTCAATATATCTGTTCCTTTATTAGAGCAGTCATGCAATTTTGCTTAACTCGTACGCTATTTATAGGTACTCTATTTTCGATGTATTTTCGTGTGTAAATTTCGTTGCTATAGTTTAAGCTGTTTTCGAGAATGGTCATGTTTATGCTAGCTTGATCGTTATGCTAGGAACGTAACGTACACACTAAGAATGGTCGTTATTTCTTAAACAAAAGGGGTGGCATTTTTTTTATTTTTGCACTAATTATGCTCTATATATGCGCTATTTATTGGCATAACAACAAACGTGAATTCTATTATGTGTACGCTACCATAACGGACACCAGCATCAGCAGTCAAAGTGCCGCCCACGACACTGTTTTCTATGAAATTTACTTTCCCGTCGCCTCGGAAGGTATTTCATAGAAAGTTATCATTACGAAGGCTCGGTATTTATCTGCCACCATTTCTTCAATACAAGGGTAGTATGAAACTTGCAGGTTCCTGGGCCGATAACGAGCTGTCTCCTGAGTGTTTAGACGGCGCGGCTGGACTGCTCAAACCCGGTGGTATATCTATCCCCAGTCAGTACAAGTCGTATGTGGCGCCTATATCCTCAGCAAGGCTTTGGGCAGCGGCAAAATCCGCAGCCTCTATTCCGCAAAAGGAAAAGAATCTTGAAACATTGTGGGTGGTGTACATGCAGAATAAGCATACTATTGCTGAAGCTAAGGTTAGTATCTCATCATCACCACCCCATGGTATTCCACTGCTGGACATAAAGCCTCCCCTATTGTGGTCATGAATATTTAATGCCAATGAAAATGTATGTTGAATAATCTAATTGTTTTATTTATATTGTAGCCTGTGTTCACATTTGATCACCCTGCCAAAGGAGTCCTAGATTATCAGGGTCAACAAATGGCAGATTGGAGAGGGCTGCCTTTGACCGACAATCGCCGACAAGCAACTGTCACTTGGGATGTGACTCAAGATAATGTGGTGCATGGTTTTGGAGGATATTTTGATTGTGCCTTGTATGGAGGGGAAATGCTCAGTATATTGCCATCTACTCACAGTCCTGGGATGATATCATGGTTCCCTATTTTTATACCCATTGTGGTAAGTATTCATATTTGTCACTTATTTTCACTAGACTTATCAATTAATTAATTCAACCATATTAAGTTGTTTTATTATATTTTTAGACGCCGCTACGTGTTCGCGCTGGTGATAAAATAAAAGCAACATTTTGGAGGTGCGTCGACACCCACAAAGTGTGGTATGAGTGGTTGGTAGAAGTTGGGGACAGAGCAACATGTATCCATAATACAAATGGGCGTAGCTCGGAAATGCTTCTGTGATTTTTTTATTGTTAATGTTTAAGATTAATGATGAATAGTGAAAATTTCTCACATATTGTGATTAAACAGTATTCATAAAAACTTATGTTTAATTCCAGAACTTAAATATGATCTAAGTTAGTATTTACATTACATATTTGTTAATAAATAGCAAAATAGTAGGGTAGGTGCTAATATTGCTGGGCAAAGATCAGTCAATTTCAAATTACTTCAATTTCTTGATGTTCATTTCTCTGTGGAAATCATCTATATCCTGCTCCCATCTCTTTTCAAAATAAATCCCTGAAAGCAAGGGAAAAACATTTATTTCAATTATTCCATGATAAAATTATAGAAGAATGATAAATTTTATAGATACCTACTATAACATAAAGTTACCTTGTAAGAATTGAGAATTACATCCAGTTCTTATTGCCCAAGGCAAATAACATTTGAGGTAGAGCTGGCGGTGCTTTGGCTTCAACCTGGCTGCTCCCCAGATGCCTCCGCTGATGCACATTGGTAGTTTAGTTTGGATGCCTTCCACCCACTTCACAGCAACCTGTAACATTCTGTCGGCTTAAGAGGCTTACTTGTCTTATTTGTCAAAAATTTAAACAGAATGTTACCTCTCCCAGCATGGTTGTTTTCATAAACAGAGTAGCATGTACCAAGTCATGGACTTCCCTGTAACGTTGCATGATATATGCTTGATCGGGATCAGCAATGAATTGGACTGGTAGTCGAGAATCAGCAGTGATATTGTTGTCACGCATGAAGTCTGCATAGACACGACCAAGCGTGTTTTCTGGGAGTTTTGAGAGCTCATCAAACGCAACCGTCTTTGAGTTTATTCTCGGCTGTTCCTTTAGAATCTCGTTACCCTCAGGTGTCTCGCGCATCTTTTCCTGCATGTACTGTAGGGCATTTTCTCCGGTTACTTCTCCGAGGCAGGCTATCATGTCTCCTCGATGTGGATTGAACAATGCGATCGCAGCTGAACCAAATGATAGCAAGGTCCTCTGGAAGGCACTTGTCGGAATGTAATTCATCTGCAATTCTTCAATGAATTTGCTTTTTGGTAGAGATGTTGAATATTTCCGTACGATCATTATCTGTCGCATGGCGTTGGACAATCCACACAGGGTAATTCTCAAATCTCGCGAAATCTTTACCACAAAACCATTTATCAACACAACAAACGAATTTACAAAAAATGTAAACAAACAAATAGCAATCAGCTGTTGGTTTAGAATAGAGCTTAGAATCTTTTTTTTTTGTTTATTTTTTTTTTTTATGTTTATGATTATTATCTTAGCCATGTTCTAAGAAAACAAGGTCTGAAGCCGGCTTTTCACTATGGGATATATATTACATCCCGAGATATAATATTTTATCGCTCACCATACATTTTGTATGGCACCGTTTACACTGTGCTATAATATATATTACATCCCAAACTATAAATATTTTTTCGACCGAGTGAGCGATATTTGAAGGTCATTTGAAGGTGTATATTTTACCTCACGTCCCCGGACACCGCGCCTCCCCCGCTTCGCCCTCCGTTTGAATGTTGGCGTTCGTGTGCAGACGTGTAAACTGATCATTGTGTGCTCCAAAATATATATCTCACAGTGTAAACAGCAACCGCGGGATGTAATATATAGCACAAGATGTAATTTATATTATATCCCATAGTCAAAAGCCGGCTTAACATTCCGAGATCTTCCCGAGTCTACGTCACCGTTGCCACTTTATTGCTACATACGTAGTAAAACAACTAATTATACTATATATAATACTATATATACCATAGAGAAACTTTGTAATAGGTACACAATGAATTACTCCAAATGGAACCATCCGGGAATCCAAATAATATTATAAAATATGGCGTTAATGGAAATTAACAATAACGTCAACGCTAAAGCTGGCTTTTGACTATGGTATTTAATATAAATTACATCTTGAGCTATATATTACATCCCGCGATTGCTGTTCACACTAAGATATATATTTTGGAACACACATGATCAGTTTACACGTCTGCACACGAACGCCAACATTCAAACGGAGGGCGAAGCGGGGGAGGCGCGGTGTCCGGGGACGTGAGGTAAAATATACACCTTCAAATGACCTTCAAATATCGCTCACTCGGTCGAAAAAATATTTATAGTTTGGGATGTAATATATATTATAGCACAGTGTAAACGGTGCCATACAAAATGTATGGTGAGCGATAAAATATTATATCTCGGAATGTAATATATATTATATTATATCCCATAGTGAAAAGCCGGCTTGACGCAGGTGGAGCCGTAGCATTAAGCCGGCTTTTCACTATGGGATATAATATAATATATATTACATCTTGAGATATAATATTTTATCGCTCACCATACATTTTGTATGGGACCGTTTACACTGTGCTATAATATAATATTACATCCCAAACTATAAATATTTTTTCGACCGAGTGAGCGATATTTGAAGGTCATTTGAAGGTGTATATTTTACCTCACGTCCCCGGACACCGCGCCTCCCCCGCTTCGCCCTCCGTTTGAATGTTGGCGTTCGTGTGCAGACGTGTAAACTGATCATGTGTGTTCCAAAATATATATCTTACAGTGTGAATAGCAATCGCGGGATGTAATATATAGCTCAAGATGTAATTTATATTATATCCCATAGTCAAAAGCCGGCTTTATAGTAAACTGGATCGTGCACGAACAAATTATTTCATTCATTCAAAAAAATACCCTATAAATCATGAACCCAAGGCTAATTTTTCTTTGTGACATCTCAGAGTAGAAAAACGAGCCGAGTGAGAGGGCTTGAAAGTAATAGTTGGTCCTTGTCTAGCACGTCGCAACATGGTGTAGGGTGTCCATGAAACACGATGTCACAGGGCTTTTGAACAAAAATTCTGATAAACTTACTTCCGGTATGTACTTTTTAAAAAGTCCAATTTACGCAGCAAGTACGGTAAAGCCGTACGAATGTTAGACATATGTTTTAAAAAATTTTGCGCACTATGATATTTATACGTAGGGTATTTAAATAGGGTACTACGTAATAATGGCTAGCAGACAGTGAGGGGCCATTCATTTATTACGTAAGATGATTTAGGGGGGTCGACAATGTCTTATTTTTTCTTACGAGGGGGTGGGAGGGAATCTCGATAGTTCTTACGTAAGATCACAAAAATGTTGTTGCAGTAGCAGATCCACTTTCCGAGTAAGTTTTAAGCCCCTGGGCTGAAAATCTTTTGTAGGTAAAGATGAATGATTAAAATAAAAGTTTATTACTACCAAAACAATAAAAAAAATGTTAGTACCTTACACAGTTCTATAAATAGTTAACTTTGAAAAATATATATTAAAATAAACCAAACGTGTATTCATATTTTTTTCCTTTAGGTTCTTACGTAATAAATATTAAACAAGGGGGGAGGGGGGAGGCTTATTCTTATTTTTCTTATAATAGGGGGAAGGGGTCAAAAACTAGCGAAAATTGTCTTGCGTAATAAATGAATGGCCCCTGAATACTACTACTACTTTGAAGTATAATTTTTCTAAAGAACAAGTTTATATTATACTACTACCAACACATCACAGTTTCATAAGAATTTATAAAAAAGTACAGATGTATGGACATCCTACTAGAAAGATATGAACTATTCGAGACTATTCTAAGACGACCTACGTGGCGCAGCGGTTGAAGGTCCGCCTGCGACGCAGGATGTTGCGGGTTCGATTCCCGCCTCGGAACAAATTTGTGTACGATCTGCAGAAATTTGTTCCGTTGGTCTGGGAGTTTTCTATGTATAATAAAAATATCTATCTATGTAGTATATTGTATAAAGTATATCAGTTATCTAGTACCCATAATACAAGCTCTGCTTAGCTTGGGGCTAGATAATGCTGTGTGAATTGTCCAGCATTATTTATTTATTTATTACTTTGGGGCTTGGGGCCTCTCACTTGGCTCGTTTATATGGAACACGTGCACAGTCCAGGTTAGATTGAGGTTCATGCATTGACTCAGATTAAGTATTACTTAGAAGAAGCTAAGGCGATCAACACACTGCCACGCACCACGCTGCATCTTGCGTGAATGCGTGTTCTTACTCCGTTTGTATAGAAAACACGCACACTCTAACACACAGAAAAAGCATCCACGCGCGTACATACAAATCACGCGCTCAAGCGCGGAGAAACATGCATCCCCGCGCGTAGGTGCGGGCGAGACGCAAGGTATGGCACACCGAGTCCCGCAGTGCCGTGCGTGATTTTGGAAGGGCTTGAATGATGAGTCAGAGCTGCCGTGAATCCGCACAAAACGCAAGTTCGCGCGCGAGTGCGTAAAAAACCCGCACGATGATGCAGATCTGCACTCCAGCAACTACGCACGTAGGTGCGTCGACAAGCAACATGCAGCGTGGTGCGTGGCAGTGTGGTAACCGCCTATAGAACTAGCCATCGCATTCACAATAAAGAGAGAACGACTTATGCATAAACCCTAAGAAATGAGATAGAACGAATGGCTTTCTATCTCATCCAGCGTGCCGGTTTTTTCATTGTGTAGCTCACAGATGTGCTAGGTATTATTGTTATGTGATAGATATTGTTCATCTATGAAGTATTATTTATCTTAATGCTTTTGACTTTTATTGGTTTTGGTTGACATCACACTCACTGGGATATTATCGCATGCATTCATTTACACTTCCGAGTGCATTCCGAAATACGATTACAGCAGCGCTGTTGTTGTGATTAATATAAGCTATATTGATCACAACGATATTTTGCGTTCCAAATTATATAGCACGATATTAGACGATAAAAGACAGTCGAGTGCTATCATTTAAAGCCGCCACGCCACACACTGAAGCCGGAGGCGGAGTGGTGGCGGACGGTAGATGATCCAGGCGTGGCGTTCGCGGTGCGGATGTCTTCACATTGCAGGCGTGCGAGAGCCGTGGCGTCGGTTGCGGAGGCGTTTTGGAGCTTTGTATTTGTAGGTCACGGCGTCGCATTATAAATCATCTTTACTATGGCAACCGTATAAACGACACTTCTTATACTAGCTGAAATACAACGCTCACACGCCACGCCTCTGCCTCGCCACCGCGCCGCCACGGCTCCGCGCCGCGTCGCACACGCCGACTGTTTGTGTCGCTGAGCCGGCCCGCCATGGCCGTGCACTGCTTAGCCACCGCCCGCGGTGTGTGGTCAAAGTTTTGGGGTTCCATTTCATCGATCGCATCGAGTGCACAAGCGCGCTCAGACGAAACGGAACGCGGCTTTGTGCACGCATAGCTCATGCAGTGCCTGAGCGCTATAAGCGTAAAACGGAACGCAGACTCAGTTTATTGGATGGTTGTTGATATCGCATAATGGCGCATGTACCTAATGACGTCATCTGAGAGGTATAGTATCATAGCCCGCTTTAATGCTTATTGACCTATAATGCGTTAGTACCATCACTAAAAAGTTCCTAAAATTGCTTTGAAATGGTAGGATGATTTTATAAAAAACCACTAAAACACAGATAAATCCGCTAGTAAAGAACGATGCCAGGATCAAAAGCCACTATAAAAGCGTCGCGTCGCGCGTCGGTCAGTTTCAAATCCTCTTTAATGCTGGCGCCTCACATTGGCTATGTTGGCTCCAAGTTATACTGTTGGATCCAACACACCAATGTGAGGATCGATCTTTGAACGTTATTGGATAAAAACGGAACATTGCGTCCAATAGCCAATGCCAACCCGACTTGTGTCGGTTTTTTGTACAAGTTCAAAGGCGAGGGGAGTGAAGTGTGTAGGCGGGGGGGCAACTTGGGTCCAACGTCACTTCTCGATCCACACATTGGTTGCATCAGTACGCGCTCTGCCGATGTGAGTGTTGGACGTGCTGCGATATGTTTTCTCCGAACGCCGAGTGGACGAATGTTGGAGTTCATTGAATTATATCGATTTTTATCATCCAGAATCGCCTTTTCCTTGGCTTCTTTTTTCTTTGAGTAATTAAATAATAATAATATGTGCTCAATGCGTGGGCGTAAGTAGCCAGAGCGAAAAGTGTCCCGTCCGACATGACTTGCTAGCAATAAATTTGACGATTAAATGATACCTGCTCAAACGTCCAACCTTCCAATGCTCTTGGCATGAGTGTTTGCCCAATTATATTGGAGCCAATATGAGGCCGCAATCTTGGTTGCAATTATTGGCCATTCTATTCGTAGCCAACGTTGGAACCAAGTCATAAGCCAATGTGAGGCGCCAGCATTACACAATCGACCAATGACAGCTCCGCATTTGCGAGAAAATACTATGGTGGTTCTGAGTGTCTGTAAATAATATATGTGTGGTTTTTTATAAAATTTTATGTGGAAACATGGATGAATTAGCCCAATTTGTTTTAAAATCTGATCTTTAACATGCAAAGGACCACGCGATCAATTTTCATGGAAACGTGAAGTGGCGCGCAAGAAACGGTTGGTGAAAATTTGTCCAAAATTTCTTGGTAAGTTATAAAAAAAAGTTTTATGCAACATGTGGTCAAGTTTCAGACAGTCGTGTACATAGGTAGCTGAGATGAAGATCTATTAGTTTTATAAGTTTTTATTCATTAGTACCTAAGTATTAAGCTCGTGTATTTATATTATTTCGTGTATTATTATATCGCGTATTATTTTAAATTTGGAATATAAACTTCAAAAATACTCCCATTTTATTTTATTTCAGTAAGCAGGTAAATGTAATTTTATGGTTTAAAATATTCTTTATGTTAACATAGATAGGTACTCTCATAGAAATCTAAATAACAAGGCACTATTAAGATTTCTATGGGTACTCTTCTTTCAATGTGTCGTGTCAATGACAAATCAAAAATTTATATTATTATTGTTGAAAACATGTCTAAAAAAATTTCCTACCCTTGACCCTATTTTAAATGCGCATACCGCCATTCACCCATCATTTTATTATTGGCTTTGGTTGGTTGCAAAACCAGCCAAAATATGACTTAATTTTCAAAACCCTTACGCAAGATTAGTTTAAAATTCCTCTAAAATTACTGTGTTTTCTGTTGGTCTAGCTCGTATTAGTGGCGCCATACCAATGATTAATAGGTAAGACCAAAAACTACGATCTACGATTTATTCATTATTTATGAGTGTAAGCGGGTTAACTACGAACGTAGTTTGTGCTGGAATAATAATGAATTCGTCAAACTACGAAAGTTTTTATAGTAAAATAAAAAAAATACGTTTTATTGATCAAGATTCAAGTTATTAATAGTCTGTGAAAATTTTGAGATGAGGTTATTTAAAGAGACCACAGAGACAGATGTAATATAGTGTTTTTTTTTT
Source organism: Eupithecia subumbrata (assembly GCA_949316285.1). NCBI lineage: Eukaryota > Metazoa > Arthropoda > Insecta > Lepidoptera > Geometridae > Eupithecia > Eupithecia subumbrata. The sequence goes on from OX438648.1 coordinate 3,109,680, forward strand.
GATACTACACTTCTCATCTATGATGTCACAAGGGACATCGTTGTCGTGCTCGATCACAGTAATTTGGAACGCTTGTGAGCGGGCTAATACCGATTGTTGTAATTCGGAATGCACCCTTATTTTCAATTCATTCATTCATAGATTTTTTTTAGGTTATGTTTAGTTCAGTCAGTGCATGTTCGCGCCGTGCGTTTGTTATTTTGTTCATTGTAATCTCATTGATTTTGTTGCAATGCAAATCGCTGTAAATACCTAAGTTGTTTTGTTTGACTTTCATCCAATTCCATAATTAACTTCAATTGTCAATACCTATCAGTTTTTATTACGAAATTAGAATAAAGGTTAGTGAATTAATATTTTGATATGAGACTTGGGGAATCTACCAGAGGAAGGCAGCAGTTTCCAGTGTTTGAGTTTATGAAAATAATATTTGAGTCCTACCTATTTGAAGTATTCTTCGTTTGTGTGATAAAGTTGTGATTACCAAAGCTAACAATAGGAAATACCAAGAGGCCCAATTTAGGAGCCACACTTAATTTAACCCATACCACTGTAGAACTTATAGTATTTTGATTTCGCCGGAATATAGCAAAGTATTCCAGTATTTCCTCGACCATAAAAAATATTTGGTTCCAGATGATTTCTTCGCGAAAACCTGTAAAGTTAAAGCATCTGAAAGCTGAACTGAGCAAGGATCTAATATTTCTAAAAAATATTCTGTTGGCTATGCCTGTACAAAAGAGGGGTGAGTTGGTTAACTTATTTGCCTAAGTTAAGTCTAAATCTAAAGCCCATATTATGAAAGCTTGCTCAGTCATTTTGAGTAACCCATTTCTATGACATGAGTGTTACTCAAGCATTGAGCAATGACTAAGCAAGCCTTCATAATAAATAAATAATGCTGGAAAATTCACACAGCATTATCTAGCCCCAAGCTAAGCAGAGCTTGTGTTATGGGTACTAGATAACTGATATACTTAATACAATATACTACATAGATAGATATTTTTATTATACATAGAAAACACCCAGACCAACGGAACAAATTTCTGCAGATCGTACACAAATTTGTTCCAAGGCGGGAATCGAACCCGCAACCTCCTGTGTCGCAGGCGGACCTTCGCCCGCTGCGCCACGGAGGTCGTCGAATAATAATATCCATACTAATGTTTTAAATTCGAAAATAACTGTCTGTCCGATACGTTTTCACTCCTTAACAGCTGAATGGAACTCAATGAAATTTGGCAGGGAGTAAATGGTTTCCTGGAGATGGACATAGGCTACTTAAAAAGTGCGTGCGAAGCCGCAGGCAGCAGCTAGTGAACCTTAAAAAGTCTATAATCATTGGTTTGATTGTAAAAAAATTATGATATTACAGAAAATGAAGACAACTTGGACTACGAGATTGTGAATGACAATGAACACAAAGATAATGAAGGAGTGGTTCCAAAACGTGCAAGAAGTATAGCAGAACTTGAGGAAAAACTCCAAAAAATTAAATCCCAACACAACTTCAATCTAAAAAACAAACTAGTGAAAAAAAGTTTAAACAGTAAATTGAATAAGAAAATCAAAAAGAGAGAAAGGATGAACAAGAAACCAAAACCGATAGCTGATACTACACTTGTAGAAGAACATGCAAAGCCAGAAAAGGTTAAGAAAGAAAAAAAGCCAAAATTAAATATTGAAGCTCCAAAACCTGTCTTTAACAGTGACAGCAAGCTTGTATTTTCTAAATTTGATTTTGCTAGTAATGGACAAAGAGGTGAGGTTCAACTCAAATTGAAAAAGAAAAACATTTAAAATAGGTAAACAAAATCTAGGTACAAAATTTCTTTTAAATTTCAGAAAGAACAAACAAAGCTGAGAAAGACCCCAAAAAGATTCTTGAAAACTTGAAACAACAAGAACAGAAGTTCAAACAGCTCCAAGAAAATGATAATGGTGGCAAAGTGAAGGAGATGAAAGAAAAACTTGCATGGAAAACAGTCCTACAGAAAGCAGAGGGTCAGAAAGTGAAGGATGATCCTACACTCCTGAAAAAATCCATTAAGAAAATTGTATGTATTAACATGATCTACGTAAATTATAGCAAACTCACTTCTAAGGCAGAATTCTTAATGAAGTTAATCAGTAGGCCTAGCATGGGGATAGTTGTCTATAGGGTAGAATCGAGAAGAATGACATTGCATTGTCATACATTGCGTAAATTATTGAAGTTGTATTATTGTTTTTTTGATAGGGCCTTTATTCACAAAGAAAATTATAATGTAATTTGTATTTACAATTGAAACAATTGAGCTAACTGCAGACTGTTGCAAACAATCTACAGGTAGCTCAACTGATCCATATCAATAAAAAGTTAAATTAATGAGTTTCAAACATATTATGCATTTGATGATGATGTGATGTAATTTTTCTCTATTCTACCCTAGACAACAATCCCCGTGCTAGGCCTACAGTAGATGTTTCTATTATTGAATTGTTTTAACAGGAACAAAAGAAGAAGCATAGCCAAAAGAAGTGGGACACAAGAATCAAGAATGTTGAGCAGAAGAAAGAAGACAGACAAAAGAAGAGAAAGGAAAACATTGGCAAAAAGAAGAAGGAAAAGAAATCTAAAATCGTCAAAGCTTCTGTGAAAAGAGGAAGAGTTGTTATTTAAGGTAGAATCTAAGCTTAACTATTGTTTGACTATTGGTTTAAAAGGATTTGAAGATTGGATTCAAATGAAACTTAAAATTAAAACAAAGGATATCAACAGAAAGGAATTTTCTTTATTCGTGATTAGTAGGTAAATGGTAGAGATAAGATAGGTAGGATACACTATTATGGAATAGCCACATACAACATTGCAACTTAACACTCGCATAATAACTACCTAACAATTGTATAGGTACAACTAAAAGCGAACCAACATGGTGAAAGAGGTAGCATTGTACTTAACAATAGCATCTCAAGAAAATATGCATGTGTTTTTTGTAATTTGGCTGTCTTTATACGCAATGGAAGGCTGAACTTTGGAAAACGCCTCTATGAAAATTGCGTCCAAATATAAATATAACAGAACTTACTGTTTTACAGTCTAATTTACTAGTAGACAAACTAACATAATCTATGTCCCTAACTAAATTCATATGAACACATTTTTTCTTAATTCTATGTGCCTCTATGTATTATTAATTATTACACACCCTTCTAAAAATATGTTATGTTAAACAAAGCAATCATGTAGATATTACAGGTTTGAAAGGTTGTCGAGTAAATGATTGAATTTAAATAAATTACTGCTAAAGCGTACATAGGTTATTGCCTCAAAATACGTCTACCACGTAAAAAAGTAGAGGACTGAAACCAGGGCCCGTACTCTTAAAACGAAATCGAAGTTTCGGATTTGTTTTCGTGCAAACGCTAATCTTATGCAAGCGACATAAGAGTTGGTTCTGCACGACAAGGAAAACAAAACATTGATTTTCCTTTTCCGAGTAGGCCCCTGATTACCTGGCAAGTCACCAGAGTTGAGTAAAACCCGTAATTTGGATATTCATAACAAAATCTTAAAATATGCTTGAAGACACTCGATTTTAAAAAAGTTACCTATTGAATATTGAAATAAAACCACATGGTGCGTTTTATTATAATGGTCAGTGCAATGCAATGCGTTAAACACACAAAGCTTTTTCGACATTACGTTTAGCAAAAGCGGCGCGGTGCTTCTTTAAGGCGAGTCACCAGCCGCGCGCAAAATTATAAAACATATTTTTATCGCGTTCTTTAAGGAATCTAGGCAGTTGGTAGTTGTGCGACCATTGTAAATCATTTGCTATGAACCCAGGCTTAAACATAATTCGATTCCATCGTCGATTTGGAGTGAATTGAATTTTATATTGGTTTTATTAACAAACCTTAAAAATGTCAATATACCAAAACGACAATTGTTTCGATTTTTTTAGCATTGTTCATAGCAAATGGCACAAATAGTATTGTTGCAAAACAACATACTAAGATAGATAGGTAGATTACTTGTTGAACGCAGAAAATATAAAAAAAAATAAAGAAATAATTTCCCGCGAGACCAGAGAGGCTCCGAGTCCAAGTATTCATAAACATTACTGAATGAATGCACTTTTGTATGCTTTTGTTTACCTACCCTACCATAATGGTTTAAGTATTTAACCAGCCAAACTAAGCGAAGCAGCACACGGGTGCAATTTATATCTAATTTAGAAAAGCTTGACAATGCACCTCAAATTATAACAAAACAATGCATAAAAATGGTGACAGACTGTACCAAAATTATAAAATAGCAGTGTTGACTTACAGTTTTAAATAACAACAAGCAAATTATAAAACTTAAGGTTATTTATATAATATTATAGGCCTACCCACAAAATATCAAATCTACAATAATAAGATTCTGATTGAAATATTCCTTACATAATACACTTAAAATTACATACTTCTTACAATTATTTTTAAAACAATTTAGAAAACTATAGCCCATTTTATTATGTAATAAGTAATCCATAACTAAAGATGTTAAAAAAATATGTAAAAAAAAACAATAACCTAAGTACTATGAATTACAATAACTATTTTAAGCTAATCCATTTTAAAAATAAACTAAAAGATAAAAGTTTTATAACAATTTGTAAATAGCAACAACTAAATTAGAATATTACTTATAAAAAGCCTCCAAACAGAAGTGCTGTTTTAAAATAACACATAAATAAAATATTTTATTGTAATAATCATCATCATTGGCCTTTATCACCCATAAAGGATGGTTTATTTAGTGTTCGTTTGTCGGCACTTACGTAGAATTTAATAATAGATTTACTGAATTAAGAATTTATATTGAACATCTTGGATAAAATTTTAGAGTACTTTAACCACTATATAAGGAAATAAGGCTCTAAATAAATTTAATAATAGCCTCTAACTTACATTAATTTATATTTATCAATCAAAACATTTCCAATTACACAAAAACTTAAATAAAAATTGGAAGTTATTCTGTTAACACCATAGGTACAAACATTTTGTAGATACAGAGCTATGAACATTACACTAACACATACATACATTCCTAAACTATCAAATAGATTGCAGCAGAGGTTTCAGTGTATAACACTTCAAGAATATTTTTGGGTTAAGTATATTTTTCTAACCACAACTTCATCAAGGCTTTGCCAATGGTTTATTGCACATTTTGAAGCTGATAAATATTGATAACTCTTACTCTATTGGTCAATTTCATGACCTAATATTTTGTTTAAATTCTGTATAAAAGCTGTCTTATCTTGATAAGACATTTAAAGTACATATTAAAATATGTATACCGCTGCAGATATATTTGTCTTTGGAGCATATACATAATGTATTAAATGAGGGCACTGGAAAAATAGTGTGCTCATCATACAGTCTCCATACACTTGCTTATTATTTAAACAATGATAACTTAGACAATATAATCTTAAAAAAAACATATAAAAATAATATACCTCTCACAACTTTTAATATAGAAAATAAAAACTGTTTAATGTTTGTAATACTGCACACCATGGTTACACTAAATCAGTCAAAGCCATAAGAGTTAACCTTTAAAATTACTATTTGAAGGCAATGTCCAACTTGTAAATGAAATATTTGAATGAACAGTTAAATGAACTTTCTATGTAGGTAACAATTTGAGCATAATTGAAGACATTCACTCTGATGGTATTATTTAAAATATGCTCAAATAAATTCCCCTTATCCTATCTGAAATTAAACCTACAAAACTAAACCCTATGTTTTAAATGGTAATAATAAAGCAAGTCGTGAGGCGGGATATTTGCATCAGTCTTGTGAAATTTTCAATCATGAAAATTATTACTGTCATTTAATTATTTGGTAATCTTGTTTAAAAAGAATTGGTTGAAAATCTATTCTCTATTAGTTTTTTTATGGTTCGGTGTCGTCAGTTGTTGATCCCTGATTTCAACGAGGACATGGTAGCATCAAGTACGCGGCCATCCAGCACTCTGCTTGCTGCATACCCAGGAATGTTCAGATAGGCTGGTTTGTCATGTTCACACAGCCCTGGCTCAGTGCAGCATCTGTTCATGGGGGGAGGGATATTAGCGGGGGATCCACTATGCCCTGCACTTGCCTGCGATGAAGATCCGTGACACACCATTTTATGGTTTGTATACTGTTCCAATGATCGAAGTTGCTCACCGCAATTCTCACATTTCAGTTCTCTGGCATGAACTTTTTTATGACTGTTTAGTGACCGAGAATTATCAAATACTTTATTACACATATCGCAGTATTTGAGAACTTTCTCCCCTGTGCATACAACTTTATGATTGGTCAGTCTATCCAAAGACATGTAGCGTTTATTGTTGCACAGGTCACATTTGAACTGTTTTTGGGGCACCCGCCCAGTGTGGACTTGCATATGTTTACGTAGGTTACTTTTGTCTTTAATGTATTTTGAACAAACAGAACACTTATTTACATCTTTACGAGTGTGATTAGAATCTAGGTGGCGACGTAAGTGTGACTTTTTGTAAAATGGCTCTAAACAGATCTGGCATCTGAAAGGTTTTTGAGCAGGGTGCACACCTGTTAGATGGGTGTTGAACTCAAGGATTGTTGGGTAGCTCTTTCTACAATGCGGGCAGTGGAAGAGTTTTCGACATATGGCTGTACTTGAATCACAGAATGGATCAGAACAGTCATCACAGAAAGAGTCTAGCCCTGCGGGTGGAGTAGCTCTCCCAACAGGATAGTGCTCTGCATCATGGTAATCAGTTTGGAGTGGATCCCTGTCAGGAGTCCCTGCACCAGAAGGTTCTTGTTTGACCTTTGCATGGTCACTATTTTCAGGATAGTCATCCTGGTTAGGCATTGCTCTCGATGTGCTAGCCAGCATCCACCACGGGTAGTTATGCCACGGTGCTACAGACAAAGCAGGCGGCACAGGCTGATTCTTAAGATCACTTGTTTTAGTTTGAGTTTCAGCATTAGTAAACCCTGGGAAACTAGGAAGTTCTTGGTGGTGTTTTGACCTGGACGATTCAAATATGCTGTGTTGATGAATTATATTTTCGTAATCACTCGGGTCCAACTTCCTTTCGTTTCGATCACTTTGGTCTCTTTTAGACATTATTTTGTATCTGAAAATAAAAGTTTAATTGTAGTCACATAAGCATATCCACGAAGCTAGGTTTAGATTTTTTTACAAATATAGCAAACCTCGTTGAGAAATATTATCACGAAAGGTAAACAAACAACGCAATTGCGCGCTCAATTACTCATGGCCACAATAGTTTTAGAATTGTGTCAACAGTAGTGATAGACATCGTAAACCATTTCAAGTAATTATTGAAGCTACACCGAGTAAAAACAAGAATTTATGATAAATTGGATTACGTTTTATTAGAAAAACAATGTAGACCATTTTTGAGAACAGATAAACAAACAGAAAATGCCTTTTCCTCCACAATGGTCATTTTGTGGTACTCACATTCAGAACATTATAAACAGTTTCAAGCGAAAGCATAAAATTATTGCGTATTTAGATGGGCTAATATAGTACAAACAAACTGTCTTTTACGTACTTTCAATAGATAAATTCACAAAAACTCAACAACAATTTGATTTTTACAGACGATCCGCCATTTTGTTAGATTGCTTTGCTTTTTTTTTTCAAAACGTGGAATCTGTCCTATTGGCTTTTAGCCTAACTTGAGCGGCGAGGTGCGTCGCGGCGGCGCGGCGCGGCGCTGCTCCACGCGGCCAAAATATTCTTCTATGACTTTCAATGATCGGTGTCGCGGCGCGCCGCGGCGCGCCGCGCTGCTGAATTGGATCCGAGAAAATATTTTACGATGCCGCCGGTGGCGGCGCGGCGGATACTGACTAGAATATTCAGTTATACGATTATTTAAAGTCAGTTATACGGAGCTCTATGATTTAGAAAATGAACATTATTTTAACCAAACCAGAAGAAATAATATTTGGTAAATTTATTAGTACAATATTTTACTTATTTCCAACCAAATATTATATCTATCTTTATTGGCCACGTCTGGCTTTTTGTACCGCGCCGCGCCGCTCAAGTGCGTTTTAAGCTTACACCACTGGCGAAAAGGTCTTGAACTACCGTAAATGTCATATTGTACCTACAAGGGGTCCGGTGGGAATGACTTGAAAGGTATTTGAAGATATTGGCCATCGGTTACCAGTCACTGTTTTATTCTCAAAATTGCGGCGCACAGTGACAGTTTTATACAGGTGTAACAAAAATAAGAACCAGAACTTTCAGGGTAGGTACAGATTCAATCACAGAATAGTATTCTGATTATAATTTATTATTTTTCATGTATTCTGATTTTGAGAATATACTCGTATGAAAAATATTAAAAAATGGCCTACAATTTTAGAAAAAATAAAAAATACAAATTGTGGGGATTTTGTTCGTACACATTTGTGTGACCGGACGACGAGGTCTGGGAATATCTTTAAAAAAAGGGATTAATCGAATCTATTTATTTAGGACATTCACAGATAGATTTACGAAGTTATAATATTAAAATTCGACGATGATCGGAAAATCGGCCCCTTCGCAAGTCAAACCCAGACATTGAAAATAAAATAAAAAGGCCTACGTACCTCCTATTCTGTACCCCGGTCGTTGACCACCCCACTGAGGTCAACGACCCGCGACTTAAAGAAAGTATATAGTTGTGTTAATTGTCAACGTTTTATATATATATTGTTGGCATTTCTTACTAAATAAATAAAAAGTACTCAGCTCTTCGGTGAAGCTTCTAAACTATCTGATCGAACTAGACCTAGTTTTCTATTTATGTGTTTTTATTAGGACAGCACATCTACTTAAAACTCACTCCAAGATCTACTCGGCAGAAATGCGCATTTTATCGTGATATCGTGATTGACTTCTTAAATGTAATAGCATCTAAAGCTCCAACGGCACTTGAGCGGCTCGGCGCGGCCTCTCCTAATCGCACTTCAGCGGTGCGGCGCGGCGCGGCGCGGCGCGAAATGCCAGACGTGGCAAGATTTCATTAAACTTGGACGTCATTAAAGATGAAGAGAAATAATATTCAGTTGGAAATAAGTTCAATATTGAACTAATAACAATACCAAAGATTATTTCATCTGGTTTGGTTCGTATAAAGGTTAATTTTCTAAATCATATAACCCCGTATAACAGAATATAATCGTAAAACTGACTAGGATATTCTACCGCACCGCCGCGCCGCTAGCTGTAACCTCATTAGCGGTGCAGCGCGGCAAAATATTATTTCGGCTCGGATGTCGTCGCCGCGCCCCGTGCCGCACAAGCACAAGTGCGTTTTAAAAAAATTGGCCACTAATATAACGTCACATATTTATATTTTGCCAATGTCATGTCAAAAATCGGCAAAAGAAAACATTCAATTTCAACGAGATTTCAACCAACATTACATTTCCAAAGAAGTTGAATGAAGTTGAACAATTTCTCCTATCAAAAGACCAAAAATACTGCATAATTTTCTTGAGACTCTTGAGAGCCCTGAAGCAAAGAATTTGTTTCTAAACCAATTTCTTCATAGAGTTATAATTATAACGGATTGTAGAGACTCTAAAAAATTGTGCAGAATTCATTGGGGTTCTCTAAATGTCGTGGTTAGGTTCTTCAGTTTTAAATGGATTGTGGAAACCTACTATCAACATAATTAGGTTAGAATACATCACTTGTGAAACAGGATCAATTGCGATTGCTACTGCTCTATTCTAACGTAAATATTGTATTATTGTTCTAGAACAAAATACCATGCCGAGAAAACCCGTCTAGTACGAAGATATGGTTATAAAGAGCAGATCTGGAGCGGTGGTTTGCTGCCGAGGTCTGAAGGAAAGGCACTTCCGATCCCCGAATACAGGTGCGCATAACCCGTCGGAAATATCTGCGTACCTGTCTGCCTAGAGCGCGCATACATTCGAGGCCCCAACTCTGCCCGCGGGTGTCGTAAGAGGCGACTAAGGGATATCCACCGGGGGCGGGCAGCAGCGCCCCCTGCTGAACAAGTCTACCACCAAACTGCGATACCCAACCTGCATGCCCAGTGTGGGGATCATGGGCATTACCCCCATGAGATAAAAGTCAATAACGCGCTTAACCAGGGGGAGGCCTACGTCCACCAGTGGACCAATACAGGCTGTTGAGTTTGAGGTTGAGGAGATATTTTGACAGGTTATTAGTCTTACCTAGGTACTCAATTCCTTTAAACAGTGTTATAGTTTCTTGGTAGTGGCCGTATCGTACGAGTCGACTTAAGGACCTACCATAGGAAGGGCAGCAGCTTCCGTGTAGTATTCAATATAAAACTTTTAAATCCTTCATGGTTATTAACACTAAAGTCACTTTTAACGGGATATTTACCATGATTTGAGTTTTGAGCCTTCAATATTTCGGCACAGTTACATGCGCCATGATCACGGAATAACTGAGGGCACTGCGAGTGAGTTGTTATTGGCAGATATATCGATCTATCCTCATTGTAGTAAATAAATAAATAAATAAATTATGCTGGACAATTCACACAGCATTATCTAGCCCCAAGCTAAGCAGATGCTTGTGTTATGGGTACTAGATAACTGATATACTTAATACAATATATTACATATATAGATATTTTTATTATACATAGAAAACACCCAGACCAACGGAACAAATTTCTGCAGATTGTACACAAATTTGTTCCGAGGCGGAGATCGAACCCGCAACCTCCTGCGTCGCAGGCGGACCTTCGCCCGCTGCGCCACGGAGGTCGTCTAGTAATCAATATCTTCACTGTGCTCACCAATATGCTTGCCAATCTTGGTGATTATTGCTTATTCCATTTTTCCACCTTAATACAGGCATCCTAAGGTGGATACTCTGAAACGGGGTCCATCTATCAACCTTGAACAGGGTGGATAACGATTCAGCAGTGGATGTTTGAGTTTTATTAGTAGTAATAGTTTTTATTTAACTATACAGATTACAGCAGAAGTCTATCAGCAATGATCCCACACTTCTTTCATGTAAAGTAATATTTTTCCAGGCCTGCAAATGCATGGACCGAGCGCAAGGCACTCTTTGGTCAGAATGATTACATAGACATACTTGGCACTGGTAGAATACACCCCGTCAAAACATTGTACAATGTACCTGCGTGGATCCGAGGAGTCTCAGCTACTCAGGAATATCATGTGAGTGTTATCATTATAAAATATCTTCTCTATTTATTACTTGGCTTCGCTCGTGTAGAGCCTGGATAAAACATAGCCCATGTCACAATAACATAGTTTTCTATTCATCATTATAATGACCATCATCTTTATTAGTGAAAGAATTTTCCAAAATCAGACTAGTAGTTCCAGAAGTTATATCTTACTCGGAAATAAATTTTGCCTCCAGGTTTCTACTGAATAACTAAAAAAATTGCAAAAAAGAATTAACTAATTAAATAATAACCTATATTTTCAGATCCTGTTAAGAAAGAAGAAGATGTGGGCTAGAACACACACACCCTCCTTAAGGCCCACCAAATGGAAGGAGATTGAGAAAAGAATGTCTTTCTTGTATAGAAAACTGAATAGAAAGACAAAAACTGGTCCATCACCTATATAGCATCAGTTTGGGATAGCAAAGATAAGTCCTCTATTAATTAGTTATTATTCAGATGTACTTTTTAGTGTTTTAAAGCTGTAGATAGTAAATGACTCATGTTGATTTCATAACGTTAAGATTTAAATACATAAAACTAAAACAGTTTCCATGCTTTATTACTTAAAAAATAACTCCTTAACTCTACCTTCCATAAACAAATATTTGGTTCAGAATATTGACTAGCTATACTAGTAAAGTTTCATAACTTCATGATTATTCGTAGGTAGGATTCTTGCGAAATTTCGCACGCACTTCCATGGTTGCCAGATGTTTGTACCTAAACGATCAGAAATTGTTCCATTGTGCTGAAAAAACTTTAAATTCCCCAATCTTCTTTGATCATGTCGGAAGCCTTCTCCGCGATCATGACCACTGGTGCATGAGTGTGCGCAGCCGGTATTCGTGGTATTATTGACGCGTCGACTACCCTCAGGGATTTGACGCCTCGGACTAGTAGCCTTGGGGACACAACCCCTGATGGGTCGCCGGCGGGTGCCATTTTACACGTGCCAACCTGTAAAACAAAAGCAATACAGTTGAAGATCGTGGTTATAGGAGTTGTTAAGGCCAGGTATTCCCGCAGCAGTAGGCGTAAGGGAAATCGCGCGGCTGCCAAGCCGCCGCGCTCGTGTTTTTTGTAGTTATTTAAACATAAACATGGTGATTAAGAAAATCATTTTATCAAGTCAAACTCTGCGAATTTGTTAAGAAATATTAAGTGTTTTTAGTTGAGTACAAAAAAAAGTGTAATATCAGTAGTTCGCTAGTCATAGTATTGAAAAAACATTAGAAAAAGGGGTAACTTTGGGATGTTTTTCTTTCGAGTGAAGTTCATTAGATTTTGTAACTGAATGCGACTTTGACTAGACTAGACCCTGAAGTAATATATATATATATTTCAGAATTGTAAACACTATTTTCTAAGTCTCAGATGGTTTTAAAAATCACACAAATGCGGCCTCTGCTGGCCTACCAAGCCTTAACGGAAATAAAAATATGTATTAGCATTTTTTGGTTTAGGGTTTGGGGCTAGCCAGTTGTTGAAATTTTTTTTTTTTTTTTTCAAGTTTTATCTCTATATTAATCAGAATAAAATTTATCTCATAGATATAAAGACAGTGACGTATTGGTTCGATTTAGTGCCTCAGCGTTACGGTACTCGTGCATCTTGATAAGCGTGCTTTTGTTCCGGGTCACGGAGATTCCGATTTATTGTATTGAGTGTGTCATGTTAGGGCGCGTTTCCACTGTGTCGTAGCCGTAAATTATCGTTGCACGACTATCGTCTCTAACTGTTCTTATTATAAGATAGGATAAGATAATTTTTATTGTTTCATAAGACACAAGAAAATACAATGATTGAAAAAGAATTAAAAAGAAAACACCTTTTGAGGCCAAAAGGCTGCCACTCAGCGTGAGCTGCAGGAGCTCGGGGAGCAGCTGCAGTGCTGGTCTTCCGTGGCACCTAAGCGTGTAACGACTGTTTGTCGTCGAGATTTTTTATCGTGAAACGACTATCGTATCTAGTTTTTCCCATTTGATCGTGACGAGACGACATTTTACGGTTCACAGCAGTGACGATTAGGTCGTGAAGTTTTTTTATCGTTTCACGACTGTCGTGCTAGCGGTTCCCATTATAACGATAATCTTTCGTCACAACAAAAACAAGTCGTGGACGACGTTAATCGTGCAGACCTATACGTGAACACCTCCATTTAAATATACAAATTGGCTAGCAAATTGACGGGAATTGGCTAAAACATGGATTTTTAGCCCAAAGTGTTTAGTTAAAATTATAATGATGTAAAATTATAATTTAATCCAAGTTAGTTTTATCATGGGCCCTTAAAGAATGTTAAACGATTTGCGGCAAAGTACTTTTCAGCTAGTTTTATTCATTGACTTAAAAAAATTACTGCAAAGTTATGTTACTTCCTTCACACTAGCCTTTCACCAGTCCACTGCTGGACAAAAGTACTTAGGCCTCCACTGACAATCGCCTTAGTGGCTCTTATCATAAGGGTAAGTAATGCCCACGAGAAACCTTAACCAATTACAATAAATTCAATTTATTAATCAAAATGTTGATCCTAATTTACCTGATGATCCAAAGTAATAGAAGTCTGCGAGATAGCACATTCCCAATACTCATCAGAGTCGAAGACCAGACCCTCACATCCTGGGAAGGGAACGTCGTGTAACCTGGTACCGTGACGCTGGAAGGCGGTTGTTCCGACTAGCCTTTCTATCTGAAATTTATTGAAAAATACCTGTCTTAGCAGGTAAGACAGTCGTGTGGGCGAATTGGGAAAATTTCACAATGAACAACTTCGAGACAGACAAAAGCGACCAGCACACTAATATTATAAATGTCAAATTTGGATGGATGTAGATGGATGTTTGTTACTTCTTCACGCGAAAACTACTGAACGGATCCGGCGAAATTTTGCCTACAGGTAATTCTAATCCTGGAATCAAACAGGCTACTTTATCAGTTCCAATGGGATAGAAATCACCTTTAAACGTTTATAGAAACAACGCGTGCGAAGCCGCGGGCATAAACTAGATAATAATAACAATAAAATGTTGGACAATTCACACAACATCCAAGCTGATAGGTATAGTTAATACAATACCTTTTATAGAAAGATATTTTTTATTATAAATACAAAATACCCAGAACATCCCGATCAAATATCTGCAGATCGTACAAACATGTTTATCCTGAGGCGGGAATCGAACCCGCAATCTTCTCCGTCGCAGGTGGACATTCGCCCGCTGCGCAGTGATCGTCATTGAGAGAGGAAATGCAGGTCCCTATAAAAAGGTAGGGAGGTAAGATTTTGCCAACTAGAAAGAATGAAAGAAAGAAAGTCTTCTGTGGTCTATTATGATGTAGTACTCAGGTTAAGTACTTACCATACCTTGCAATTATGAATGGTAGGGACACGCGGCAGTACTTCATGGACACTTAGTCTAGACACAAAGATTCTAGTAGCCTCTGTTCCGTAGCTAGACACTAGTGTTTGGTGTTTTCTATCTGTAACACCAATCAGCGCCACCATCTATTTTATTTTGTTATTCTGTCAAACGTAGGAATTTTCATAAATAGATTGGCCAGTTTGTGATACCTATCATAAGCTTTTTTTAATGCCCCTGTAAAACTTTTATTTGTTATACTTTAAGAAGAGATGCGAAGTTGCTCTTTATGGCCACCATGGTGGCAATAAAGAGCTTCGCATCTCTGCCTGCCCTATACTTTCTGAAACATAAAAAGAGGTATTTAAAAAAGCTTATGATAGGCATCACAAACTGGCCAATCGATTTTTGAAAATTCCTTCGTTTAACAGAATAATAAGATAAAATAGGAGGTGGCGCTCATTGCGATGCGTGTTAAGTTGAATCAAATCGTATGAGTTTTCTATGACCAGAATCACATTATAAACACCCGACACGACGAAACGTCAGGTGTTGGCAATGTTAGGCTAGTTATAGAAAATTGATAAGTACGATTTGATTCAACTCAACACGCATATCGTTTCGTTGGGTCTCGTCGCGTTTATATAGTGTGTCTAGTCTAGCCCATCAGTCTCCTTCGAATGTCGACAGTATGAAGATCTTACCATACGCACGCCAGCCACCATAGCCTGCAAATCTTTGGGATTATCGAAGTAATTCGGCTGGATCCTAGGGTGGTCGTCGAAGTTGGCACTCCTCAGCATCAGGCGACCGATACTGTGGGGCCGGATGAGCACGGGGTTGATCGAGAAGGTGCGTTGTTTCACATTCATGGGTAAAGTACCGTACACTTTCCAGTACCATTTGTCTGTTACGCCTAGAAAGGAGAAATTTTAGTGCAGGAAAAATTTATGCATGCAGTGCAAATATCATCTACACCTTCTTATGTGTGTCAAACGCCTACTAATCCTATTAATATTGTAAATCCGAAAGTATGTGTGAAGGTTTGTTACCACGTACCTATCTCCGTAACTACTTAACCGATTTAGATGAAAATTGGTGTGTACAAGGGCTAGGGGCTAAGGCCAGGTTAATTTTCAAAAATTAACCTCCGAGGGGGTTAAAAAAAGTGTTAAAGTTTCTATGGCTAATTATTATCCTTGGTTCGATTCACTCAAACCTCGGTAGAAATAAACTATAAAGTAAATAATGAATCACGTGTTTTAGGGTTCCGTCCTCAGGAAAAAAAGGAACCCTTATAGGATCACTTTGTTTTCCGCCTGTCTGTCTGTCAACCCCCTTTTTTCAGGAACCCGTGGAGGTATCGAGTTGAAATTAACATCAAATACTTACGAGCCTCGATATAAATAAAACTTCTAAGTCAACGCAATTCAAAGTTACAGCCGTCTATGTCCGAATATTTTGAAATTTCCAAGGGAATCTCATGCACACAAAACCTATAGGGTACTTCCCGTAGACCTACAATTATGAAATTTGGCAACAAGCGAGGTCTGATAGCACACATAAAGGGAAAAATCCAAATATCGTTTACTTGTGGTTTATTCACAAAAAAAAAACTTGCCATGGACCAAAACCTACAGGGTACCTTCTTCCCGTTGACCTAGAATCATGATATTTGGCAAGACACAAGGTTTTACAATCACACGGAACCCTTGGTGTGCGACTCCGACTCACACGACGTTATATTTATGCGGGGCGCAGCTAGTCTCCAATAAAATAGTACAAAAGGTGGGCTTAATGCCATCACCTTAGGTAGGCAATACATTTCGAAAGTTTGAACATTAAATTTTTCATGCAGTAGGTACCTACCTAGGTAACATCATCAACCAGATAAGTTTAGGTCCTAGGGTCTCTTGCTTCAACATTTTACTTATTAATAATACTGTTCTTAATTACGAAGGTAAGCGGGTTAACCACGAACCTAGCTTGTGCTGGTAGAAAACCTACTAGGTTCTACAAGGTACCTTCTTTACATTCCTGATCTAAAGTTTTTTTAACAAAATAACACTGTTCTTACCTAACACAGACCGTAAAATCCCCAACAGATCGCCAGCTAGCGACCCTGCTCCCATAACCATCTCGATATCGGGTCTGGTCGGGGAGTGGTCGTCGGAAACCTTTGTCCGGATGAATGCGAGGCCGGAGGCGCCCCCGGGCAGCGTCAGCGGGCCCCGCCCGGCCAAGAACGCAGCCGCTGAGACTGGGGACGCTGCTGTCATCTGTCAAAGTTTAGTAGAGAATCATGACATCATCTTCATTGAAATCTTAGTGTTACTCCAAACGCACTATGCGTTGGGGTATATTCAGACGCTGGTTAAGACTGTATGAATAAATATATAGGTAATAATAAATAATAAATATAATTTTAGCCGAATTAAGCCGTATTGTCGCCATTGAATGACGTTGTCTTCACCCCGCGTGAGATCATACCCCTTACTTAGTTCATTCGTAGATATAAAGGCGGTCCCTTACCGGGAGCATTGATCTAACGTAACAGACGTTACAGATAAATTAAGGGAGAGATTCGAGCATGACGGTAAGTGAGAACTGAGCATTAATACAACAGTTAAAAAAAAAACTTTATTACTTTTTCTTGCTATCTGCCCATTTGGGCATTGGGCTAACACTCGTCAGCTAGTGAGGCAGTATTGTTATGCTCAAATATTAAATCGAATCTTGGATCCTTTTATCAAAGACGAATTCTTCCGGTGAGGGACCTTTTAGGACATTAAACAGGAACTGAGCCAATTATAAGTGAAAGTTGAGCTATGAAGTTGTCTACCACAACATAGAATAGAACTTAGCTGATTTTCTATATCCTGTATTTATTTTTACTTATTCTTGTTACATCAAAATCTATTAATATGCAAAATTCAAAACATCCGGGTCGAAGGACCAAAAAAGGGTTACATAATAACAGAGCGTGTGGGTAGTAGTAGGTGGACAATGGACATCGTCTTATCTTACATCATTGACGCAAAGGCCGGTATCGTTCACAATGAAGGCATTCCCGGAGAAGGTGATGTGGTCTTGAAGGTTGTATCCTACAGGGAGGTTGACTAGAGGTGTGATGCTATTCTCTTGAAGGTGTTCTGCAGGGCCCACTCCTGACAGCATCAGTAGTTGCGCTGAGCCGATGGTTCCGGCTGAGAGGACCACTTCGCGGCGAGCTCTTACTTGCCGTCTGGAAATATTAAAATATAATTAGAAAAAAATAAATAAATAAATAATGCTGGACAATTCACACAGCATTATCTAGCCCCAAGCTAAGCAGAGCTTGTGTTATGGGTACTAGATAACTGATATACTTAATACAATACACTATATAGATAGGTATATATTTTTTATTATACATAGAAAACACCCAGACCAGAAGAAGCACTTTCAGTGCCCATTACGTACATGCCGGAGAATTGCTCCGTGTATCAGCGTCGCGTCTGCCCTCTGCCCTCAGCAGATGTTGGGTAGCGAATACCTTTAGATATGCTTTAGATACATAATTTTTTCAGTCCGTTTGCACCCACAGCTGTGCCTACCCTTAGAGGCACCATTCTTTCCGGTTTCCGGCCTGTTGCGAATCTTGTTTTTTCATAATTTTTTGTAATTTTTCGTTACTAAACTGTGATCGAAATGTCATCGAACCCTTTGAGAAATATAAATATCAATGACGTTATAATATCGTAATCGTAACTATATACTTTATTGATAATTAGGTACCTATAACTACCAATACAACTTGAATGACTTGAATTCAAACGAAGTTCCCACCGCTTACAGAACAGGCCTTTAGGATTGACCATGGGGATTGACTGTCGTAGGAGAGTTAAGTGCTCGTTGTTGTTCCACAAATTATAAATTTAAAGTGAAATCCAGTCTCATATCACTGTGCTTTTAAACATTCACTGACAAAATTTACCGCGGCGGTAAAATACAGGACGCGCTGTGAAGAAATTTGCGCAATGCTACATAAACAATGCAAGTTAGAGCTCCGTAGTTAACGATAAATCTTACTGTAAAAGTCGTAATCCAAACCTGTAGAACAAGAAGTTTGCCTCGAACTTTGATCTCGCGACTAAGGTAGGAACATCTCTAAAAATTCAATGGATTGGTGAAACTAAAATGGCAAAGAGCTTATCGCAGAGAAGAATCTCAAAATAATTTTGGTGTAGTTTTTGAGATTTATCGTTTATTCTTACACTGGAGTACTGTTTTAAAAATCCATTTAACGCCTTGCCCAGCCTCGATGCCCGACCTGCAGGGGTACGCCAAGCCGCCACGTGCTGGCGCTGACCAAAGTAGTATCGGTCTACTTGCTTCTGAGATCTCACTCCTTTTGCTCGCTCTATCAATATGAATGAATCAAGCATAAGGAGAAAATATTTCTTGAGTGTCCCAGGTAGGGTTGCCAACTTATTTTGGTTTGAATATAAGTAGTAGATTTGAGGATCTTGCTCCACAAAATATAGTAGGATAGGAAAAAAATTACAAAGAGAGTAGTTTCTGTTCAAAATAGTCATTTTAAATTTGGTCTGAACTATTCTGTCTGTGTAACAATAACAGGCAGGGGCGTACCGCAAGTTTGTGTTTATCTAATACTACTTGGAGGGCCTGCCTAGCTAACCTAAGTTCGGTTGTCAAAGACTTAGGGAGACGTCAACTCTTCGTTTTTGTGGCCCATTAGGGTGATACCTAATTTTATGGGGTCGGAAGGAGTCGTCGATCTGGCTAAGACAAATAAGAAAAAAATTAGAATGTTACCGGCGAGCGGAGCGAGCCTCTAAATTTTTTGTGTTTTGTCGGAGCTCGGAGACTCCGTGGGGAGGAGGGAGCCCTAGACATGACACACCGGCTAAAAGACAGGAATGTTATCGGCTATTGTAGCGAGTCGCCATTGTTTTGTGTTTTGTTGAGTTTTAGGAACTCGTTAGTGGAGTCGTCAAGCTCTGAGCATAACGGAAAAAAGTCATGATTATTGAAAAACAAGCTTTTTTTTTAACACATTTTAACCATTTTATCACTCAAAATTGCGTTTGTTTGTCCCTAATATAGAGTACAATAATTAGAATGGTTAGTTATTAATTGGTTACTAATAATTTAGGTACCTACCAATGTAAAACTTTTTTAACTGTACCGTATTCACGGCGCGCAACGTGAGTTTTTAGCCTTTTTTGCTGTCTTTTAATTAAAACTAGAGGAGATAGGGATACCAAAAAATTATTCTGAGGGATGTATGCAGTTGATTTTTAGATTACCCATTTTGACGTTTTGACCATTATGAGGCCACAAATATATAGTAGTTTCGCCAACTAAATTTTTTTCAGAAATATTGTAGGCGCAGCTCAAATTTAGTAAGTTACTAAGTAGGGTTGGCAACCCTAGTCCCAGGGGAACACTAAGAAAGGATTTCGCAATATTCCCCAAGGGCCACGTGAACGAGATCCCGTTTCTTAATTTACTAGTAAATTATAATATAGGTGAGGATAGTTTACCTTACATTTCTCTTCAAAAACTCTACACCGTATGCTGTTTTTGTGTAAGGATCTATGAGAATTTTTTTGACTGTTGAATATTTCGTCACTTTCAAATTCCGTCTGTGACGTATTGGTTCCAAGAACGCCTTTGATGTACTGCATCTTCTTCCTTTCCTCATTGTAGCTTGGGGCTTCGAGAATCCTATCACGTGTTCCCCGTTAGGATCTCTCCAAGGATACCCAAGTTCCTCACCACCTTTTTTGAATGCGTTCTGCAGAGGACTAAAAAATGGGGAATACTCAATATCCATGTACCCACCAACACCGTGGTATGTAGAATTTCTCAGCTCCTTTATCCGTACATTTTCAGATTTCTTAAAATACGGCAGTATTTCAGGGTAGCTCCACCCGTCGTTCCCCATTCTGGCCCAATCATTGTAGTCATCCGGATGTCCTCTTTGGTAGATTAGAAAATTCAGTACACTACTGCCACCGAGCACTTTCCCTCGTGGCATAAAACAGACGTTTCCTCTCAAGTCTCTGCAAGCCCGTTTCTCCGGTTCAGAACTGTACATCCAGTTCATGGATGTTAGAGAAATGAACGGGGCGAATATAGGGATGTCAGAGAAGAAATTTTCATTTCCACCGGCTTCTATGAGCAGAACTTTCCACTGTGGCACTTCTGTGAGTCGGTTTGCTACAACGCTGCCTGCTGACCCCGCGCCGACGACAATGAAGTCGAACTCTTCAAATTCTTCAGGGGTATAATCCGGCACGAAACCCTCACGTTGGTTGCGAGGCCACGGACGAAATAGATCCGTCCAGAAATCGAAGAAGCTTTGTTGGCCATTTATGCCTACTATCGATAAACAGGAGAGGAAGAATAACCATTGCATGTTGAGTTTCCTCTTTCTTCATCACTGCAACAAAAAAAATGTTTAAGAAGGTAGGTACTAACTTACCGTAGGTATTACAAAATTAAAAGATACTTTACCAAATTAACTACCTACGAGAACCAGAATAGAATGTGGCAATAACCACTTGCTATAAATAGGTAGTTACTGACATTACCTGCACTACGTCATGTCAGCATGAAGAAGCTACTAGTCCTTTGAAAATATTTGAAGGCCACTTAGCGCTTGATGCTATTGATAAGCAGGAATTTGCAATGAATACAAATGTCCAGAGTCCAGTATTGTGCGATACCTACTGAGAAGGTGACATCAGTTCATCTACTCGTACGTGACATGATCCCTGATCACTGATCAGTCAGTAGCATTTCTGTACCTATTGAAGGGTCTTTGGTCAATGAGCTCGTATTGATGTTTAGCTTGTCGTCTAACTCATTACGGTATCCATGAACAAAATGGTGAGCCTACCTGCCAATCTAAAGGTAGCTTTGCATGTTTGTGTCACTATCATTAGGCCATGCAGTAGGTCAACCGGAGTGATGAATCCAAGTTGAAGTCAAACATGTTGCTTGCCGTGTAATGTTTCACGCAAGGTTTTACGCAGATAAATCTTTACACATCTGTGATTTGATTAATGATAACGAATATACGCTGGGCGTAGAGACTTGAGCAGTGGAGGACATGTTTGGTGCATTGCTTAGTCATGGTCATGCATGATGTGATGCTTCGAAGATTTATGCGACATCGAAATATCCGTTTAATGAATGCCGGAAACAGCTTCATTTAGCGCCCAAGTAAGCAGATTTATTTTATGGGAAAAAGATGCCTCGTCGCAATTGACGCATAGTTTACGTTGAAAATTGATGATGTTGATGTTTAACTGATTATTTGACATGACAACTAATCAGTATTGTATGAAATCATCATAATTTGCGACCATCACCTAATATTACATGAATGTGTTGATGGTTATGGCCATCATAGTAAATGGTTGACATCCGAATCAGAGGCTGTGTGAAAATTTGATCTAGATGGCCGATATTATTATTATGAATTCATTACTGTCGAGGTTTTTGCTTTGAATTCGAGTTAACCGGGCATTGTATCTAAATTCTCACATATTTTATTTGTGTTATAGAAATCCGTGAAATCCTTAGGTCAAAGCTATGCAAGGAATGTGTTCCTATCTACTCATTTAAATAAAATCGTCTTATTAACCTGAACTAATAAATAAGGTAAGTTATTCTACATCTACTACAGCATCTTTAACTTTTTAATCGGTTTCTTATACAAGCAACTTACAACAATTAACTTATTTTTTTACATAAAAAATAGGTAGGTACAAGCTTCTCAATAATAGTACGTTTATTCATTCAGAAACGCCTTGGTGTTAAATTTACGAGCTCATGCAAAAACCGACTCAATTAGCACCTAGAAGCTAACATGCAGAAGCGTGTTTGCTTAAATGAGGTAGTAGCTGCAGTGTGCCTTGCCTACACTACACCTTTAAGCGTAACTACTATTTTAACTGTTTAATTTTATCTTTTGTATGCAACTATTGCTAATTTGTTTACCTGGCTATTCGTTCGTATTTGCTTGGGTACATAATAGTGTTTGTATTATGTTAGACTCAGTTGATGTTAAATCGAATTATCTAAGATGTATAAATCTGTCCTTGTGCGTACGTCTATTTTAAAGAATAATTCCCATGGGTACGAGGTTACACATTAAATTAGCATATTGTGCGTACGTCACGATTCACATAATAACTTTGCAAATATTCGCCAGAACTTTGAGCGTAGGTGGATTGCTTCAGCCTTGTTAGCGCTAAACGTAAAATTCCGAACTGTGATTCGCTAATATGCTAGTTATCAGTTTTACACTAATTATACAGCTATAAAAAGCGCGTTGAAATCTTTTGTTCCTTTATCAAATAAAACGTCAAGTGCGAGTCAGACTCGCGCACTAAGGGTTCCGCAAGACCTTCTTGCCAAATTATCATGATTCAAGGTCAACGGGAGGTACCCTGTAGGTTTTGGCCCATATGGCGAGAACGAAAAATTTGTTTTTTTGAATATACTGTAAATTTACGGTTTCTGGATTTTCCCTTAATTGTACCTACTATAAAACCTTGCTGCTTACTAAATTTTATGATTCTAGGTCAACGGGAAGTACCCTATAGGTTTTGGTCTAAAGCAAGAATCAAAAGCTATAAGGCCTTCTATACCTACGTCCACGCGTTCCTGAGAAAAGAGGGTTGACAGACGGACAGACAGACAGACAGACGGATAACAAAGTGATCCTATAAGGGTTCCTTTTTTCCTTTTGAGGTACGGAAACCTAAAAGTGTTCTCACGAATATAATTATGTGTTACTGGCAATGATAAAATGAAATAATATTGATGACCAAGCCCATGTTGTAACTTCACCTTAGGTCAATTATATTATCAAACTAGCATTTGCCCTCGACCATGACGTGGCCATGACTGTGAGTTTTAGTTATTGTTAAAATTATTTCGCATTTAACACTTTCATGGGTCACGACGCACTCGCTCACGTAGTAGCCGAGGCTGGACAGTGAATCCGTTAACGTTTTTAATTCATGTAATTGCACATCATCATGCAGAACCTTGGTAGAAAATTATTAAAAGAAAACAAAACAATACAATACAATAGGTACAATACAATACAATACAAAAATACTTTATTGTACACCAACAAAAATACAATACAAGAGACATTACATAAGACACAAGTACAATGTGCGGCCTTATCGCTTAGAAGCGATCTCTTCCAGGCAACCTTTGGATGGAAAGAATTATGTGAATTTAAGAAAGGCAGTGGTGTACCAATTTTAAGCAATCTTAAATAAATATTGACAATACATATTATAAATACCTAAAAATAAGAACAACTTAAATATATACCCAGCTATATAGGTACATACATAATAAACGTACACATATACATACATACAAACAAGGCATATAAGTTACTAACAAATATACTACATAGATAGATAGTACGAACATACACTTACGTACGAAAACGTACGGACAAACAATTAAATTCTCTTTAATAAGAGTAGAGACGATGATAAACGACCCATGTAGAGTTGTTTGCCCAAAGGCTTCGTCCTTGAGACGTGGGCATGCAGGAATTCACTGACGTACCTATGGTTACTAAATGCATTTTAGTAAGCCAGTTCAAGTCAATATTAGATCGCGGCTTTCCGCAGAAATAAATTTGAAAATCTCCCTGTTGTTGGGGAAATTCAGTAAACCTCTCAACAGGCACGCGCCGGAGGCCTACCCTCCTAAGGCAGTCTGATGTTCTTTTAATAATTCCTATGACTATGAGATATGTAGTAAATGAAACAAAACTGTTACAGATATTTATAATTTTTCCAATAAGTTCAGAGTACAAGGTTGAACTTTCGAAAGTAAAACCTTCTCGAAAATAAGGCATGGGAGTTTCAACCGGTCAGTCCAATCACACAGCAATAACTTACGATTTTAAGTTCAAGGTTAGGAAACTTGAATCCGTGTCATAACTTCATAAGACCAGATTCCTAAATACGAATACATTAAAAACTTTTTTTAAGAATTATTCATTCATAATCTGCGAATTCATTCAAGGCTAGTTAATGACCCTAACCTCTAAAACTGTAGCATCGTTGTGTATCACAGAGTAGTTATACTTTATTAGTATTCTGTGATATAAAGCTATTAGCTCGTTAAGTTAATTGGGTGAAACTTAATAATGCAAGATTAACATCAGTAGGCATTGATTACATACTTCCAAAACGACCACGTTTAGTTCGTTAACATTGAAGCTTATCATATCGGTAAGTCACACGAAGATTGCTTAAATTGCCATGTCGATTTTTGAATAATTTGATATATTGCCAAGCACTTGCTTAAAGTAATGGGCTATAAACAAGACATAATGTAGATATCTCACGTAGGCCGTCAATAAAATTACGAACTTGTTATCAAATTCGCGATGACGAAGGATAAATGTCTGCCTTAAAAATAAAAAAAAATAACTGATACTGGCACGTTTTGGGCAAGTTGTTCTCGTGGGTATGAAATACTTACTTAACTTTTGCTTATTTCAGATGCCCACGAATCATTACTTTTGTATGTTCTTGAAAACGAGTTGAAACAATTGCAAAATTGCGTCCAGTCAGTTTTGTAACTGGACACCATTCCGTAGATGGAGGATACTGTGATGATAACATGATAACCGGTTAAGCAAGGATTCTGGCAGTTGAAAATTATGATAATTTTGAACAGAATCATGTGAGATATTTGCTAATCGTACTAACAATATTCTTTTTGGGCGGATCAAGGACGAGCATTTGCTGCAGCACGCACTTTGAGTTGTTGCGGAACGGAAAACGAAATTAGTTTTCGCCAAAAGATTAATAATATCAACATCTAAAAATGTGAAATCTCCTAAAGAGAATTTAATGTACGGCTCTATTTTAGTCATTGTAGTAAAAATTATCGGTAGTCCAACTTAAGATAGTTTAAACCTATCTTATATTTTTAAACCTACGTTATTTAATTTATTATTCTTTGGCTTGTACCTATGGCACTTATTGCAATAATGTGAATTGATAAACCGATGGAGAAGAACCAAGCCAATCTACTCAGCCTCATGGCAACTGTGGTCGTCGTCTATAAAAAAAAAAGGATTAACTGGCAGGTAACCCACGATAGGGACTCTACAAACGTCTACACTTTTAGAATGTTAATTGTGACTCTGTAATTCTTGTCTCGTAGCATTCTTTTGACCTGTCTTTAATCGGTTGAAGATACTACCCTACCCAGGGCTTTGCTCTCTACACTCTAGGCGCACAAAAAAAAAATACAATATTTGTATTCTACTTAGTTTTTCTAATACGATTCTATGTGTTATCGATTATTTATATATTCTATTGGACCCGTTCTAGAATGTATTTTTTGCGAATATAAATTTGTATTGTACATAAAAGGTTGCCTGGAAAAGATCGCTTTTAGCGATAAGGCCGCCGATTGTGCCATACTATACTCTGTCCATCGAGCTTGTAGATTTTTAGTAAACAATTGTAATCAGCTGATTTTTAGGGTTATCACCATGAAATGACTCAGGCCTAACGTAATTCCAATGATTTCACCCATAAATTCCGTTAGATTTGTTACTTTTTTCAATCTTTACTTCATATCTATGCAACATCTAGTTGTTGCAATTTACAAATCGTCATTATTTGGTCAAAAACGAAGATTCAAATGACCAGATATTTTTATCCTTTGTTATAGTGCCAACCCTAACGAATCTTAGTTTTGACGTCCTGGGTTGCAAACAATTGGTATCTTTTGAACTACCTACGCTTCCCAATTTAGGATAGCACTATGACCATACTTATTTCCCATACAGACAGAGCAGTATTTTATTTTAAGCCGGATTATTGAAAAACGAATGGAACGTAAACTCAACAATGAGCGAGTGCTGCCAGCTGCTATCCTATTGAGTGTAGTTTTAGGGCGCTTTAGGGTGTGTTCCCATTTTTTTTAGTGACGATAGATAGTCATGCAGTTTAAAGCAACGTGGCTAGTAAACACGATGTCCCAAAACTCGACGTCAAGATGGAAACGGGTGACAGACCAAGTCAGGGTATTTATAAAAAGAAATTTAAAAAAATCTAAGTGTAGGTCACTTAGATTTTTTTAAAGAAAAGGTAAATATAAAAAAAAAAATTGAGATCGTCTACAACCTGTGATGGTCTTTAACCTCGTTTACTGCATTTTTTTTTTCTTCCATTTTATTTTTAATCTGACACCTGAGTAAATTGTTCTTCAGTAAATTGTTGCAATGAGCAAGGCAAGAGCCAACCACAATTATAAAAATGTTTTTCACCCATGCATCAGCTGATTGAACTGTCAGTGGCTTTGTTATTGAAAATTCTACAAGCTCGATGGACAGAGTATAGATTTAATTAGTAGTTTGTAAGATATTTCATAAGCATTGATGGTACAATAAAGCTATTATCTATCTATCTATCTAATAATAATAAATAATTAATAATTGGTTATTATGGCAGAAATTATATTAAAAAAACCAACGACCAAATCTTGTGGAAAATTGCAAAATACCCAAGGAAATTGGAATTGAAAGATATTTAAATCCTAAACATAGAATTTGAATTAGTACGCGTGTCACTTTATAAATAAATAAATAATGCTGGACAATCCACACAGCACCATCTAGCCCAAAAGTAAGCTACTCAAAGCTTGTGTTATGGGTACTAGATAACTACATATAAATTATATTTATAGGTAATACATTATATACATAGATAGTTTTTTTTATATTTACTTTATATTACAACAAACTTTTCCCTTCGATCATTAGTATTTTTCGTGTTAAAAAGCATCTATATATCTAAACCAATGTAGGTACGGCTTAGGAAATTATTATAAAATGTATCTGTCATCTAGGCCCCAGGCATGTGGAGGCAATTGGCGGGAAAGTTGCTTAATCAGTGCCCATTCCATTCAGAAGTTATTCGTTCTCGACGGTAGGTCCTAAACATTTTATCAGCCTCATGTTTATAGGTTAGGTAAGTGTAGGTGTACCTATCTAAGTTAAGTGTATATAGAAGTCTACGAACATACTTGCACCCGTCTAAGATGCTGACGGAGGCCTGCCTTATCCTTATTGCGCAAAAGGTCCTAGTTCGAATAGTTGCCAGCAAACATGGCTTGGCTTTTAGGTAAATGTCATGCCGGTGGGCTCTTGTTTCAATTTGTGAGTAAATTCTGTGATGAAACTTCCTTGATTCTCAGCATTTCATTCTGTATTGCATTTTGTGAAGTACAACAAAGAGTTATCTATGAAACTTATATTTTTATAATCTGAATAGTTCTTGACTAGGTTTTAGCTACTTTGACTTATAAGTCATATATTTAGAGCAGTTCAACTGCTCTAAATATAATATAGATAATATAGATAGATATCATAGCTTTGGATATATCCATTTGATTTGGATAAGTCCTAATTGTGAACATTTTTATGAACAAGGTACACATTTGTAAATTAGGAGGAAACAGGAGTTTTTTTGGAGGATGTCTATCTAACCACCCTTACCATCTAAACAGAAAAGCAAATGGTACTCACCACAGTCAAATAAACACACTAATCCGAAGTGCAACTGGTTAGAACTACAGTTGACCATTAACATACATTATCGTTTTAATTTTTAAACTGGAAGGATACGATTTTGCCGGCACGCACGATGCACGCACATCGCTCGGTAGATCGAACCATATTATGTTTACGAACGGACCCAACGTGTTCACTGCCTGTGGGCAAGTCAAGTTCCACCGAGTGACCTTGCTGTTGGGCCAATTCACTGTCATCTGACCGATTCGTTTTGGGTCAAGTTTCAGTTTCTTGTTGAAGGGACAGGTTGGTCGGTCATGAAGTTGCGTTTAGTGCTGTTGCTGTTGAGGTTCTGACGCAAGACAATTGGAAATAGTATTTTATGTTAATTTGTTTAGGTTTTTGCCATAAGTAAGCATTGTTATCTGAGCAAAGCTGTTCGACCAGAAATCTGCAGGGGTATTTTAATTCACCGATTCGTTTCCAAATCGAATCCGACGGATCTTTAAAACGCTATTTTGTTTTCGCTTCGGGTTGATGATCGAAATAAAGAGCTCCTCCTCATTGACATCGGGTTGATGATTGCATAATTTGTGAAAGTAAAGAAAGCAAGGATGACATAAAAACGGCGAGCGGAGCGAGCCTCGAAAATTTAAAAGATTTTTTACCGCCGATTAGGATCTTTGTGAAAGAAACGACCATATATATAAAATAGGCGAGCGGAGCAAGCCTCGAAATTTTAAAATTTATTTTACGACGATTGCAAAATTTGTGTGTGAAAAAAAGCAAGAATGACATAAATCCGGCAAACGGAGCGTTTTGGACATTTGTGAGTAAAGAAAGAAAAGACGATACAAAAACGGCGTGGCGAGCGGAGTGAGTTTCGAAAATTTAAAAGACCTTTTAGTAAATCTATGCAAACCTGTATAATATTAATAAATGTATGAACAATTAAAGTAACATATTATTTAAATATGTCAATATTTTAATTTATTAGATACAATTATTTAAATTGACTGTTGTCGAACGGCTCTTGGTCGTCGTTAGATATGTGGCTTGGTTGCCACATTTTTTTTGAGGTAATGGAGTATAATTTACCTGGTAAGAGGTTAAAAAAAGTAGTACGACATGGAAAAGTTGCCTTCAAGAATCCTCGCCGGCATTGCCGACAGTCCGCTCCGTGCGGTACGGATATTTTATGTCAAACCATTGATGGAGCCAGTGCGGATTGTCCGATGCCGGCCTGTGAACGCGCGCCCTAACGTTTCAACTGCTAACGATTGTACCGTAATGCCGTGCCTTACCACACCGTAATCGCCCTCCAGGAAAGCTCGCGACTATCGCCTGCTTCCTCACGAAGTCCTCAAAGTTAACTCATGTGTTGGGTCCGGCAGTCTATAACAAACTACATGACTCTGTCATACCTGATGACAGTTTATTATCTTGTTTTAAATTATGACTGAAACGTTGGCTTGCCGAGCAGAATTTCTATTCTGTGAACGAACTATTACAACTGTAAACCTTATATTCCCATTTATACTCTACTGTATTTTAATTTATTTGATAAATTGTGTATTCTCTTTAAAAATTCGACATATAAATTGGTTTTATCAATCGAAGACCGCGAGGGCGGGTGCGGCGGTACATTTGGCCGAAGATCTCAAGAGGCACAAATATGCAGGTCTCGACAGAGCCTACACATTTGCTCCCCTTGGAGTGGAGACCCTAGGTCCGTGGGTAACCGAGGCTCTACGGGTTTTTTTTTAATATCAGAGCGTCTGGTCGAAGCGACACGTGACCCGACCCGAGAGCTGGTGAGTATTTGGCTCAGGCAGTGCATTATAGTCATTATATATTAAGTTAGGCTTGGTCTAAACGTACGCCAAATTTCATCTGGATCTGTTAAGTAGTTTTGGAGATCCTAGGTAACAACAATTCAGATTTCACTAACCTTCGGCTTTATAATATTAGTAGAATAAAGCAGTTAGTAGCCTGGTTACCTGACTCACTGACAGTCAACGCACAGCCCGTACCACTGGTTCTAAAGGCTTGAACGCATATCGCGTACGAAGTCGCGGGTTACAGCTAGTCGTTTAATAAAACGCTATTAACCGTTTTTAACGGATAGCGTTTAAAAAAACATGTACATGTACAGTTAGTATACTACTGTTTGCAAAGAGGTCACTTATTAACACGAACAATCAATGGAACATTCCGGAACCAGTTGAAAACTGGAAACGCTTTGTTTGTGAGTTTTAATTCACCAGTGCTGACATCTAGTTATGAAACGATGAACTATAAACTCGGTAAGGGCAAAACCGCTTCTTCACTACAATTCTGTACAAAAAGCATGTATTAAAGTTCAAAACGTTCGCAGTCTATTTTGAGCCGAATGTTTTTAGGGTTTCGAGATCGAAGATCGGTTTCGAAACCCTTATGGTCTCACTTTGTCTGTCCTTTTTTCCCTCCTTAATAACTCAGCAACTACTGCAGCTATCAACTTTCAATAATAATAAATTTCGTGCGCCTGTACAGAAAAAAAAAAAAGAAAAATGAAAATGAATATTTTTCAAACAAATTGTGATGCCGGAATTTTAAAAAATACCTACAGGGTCATTTGGGCTATCAAATGAAAGGTATCAGTTTGTACGTTTCAAAATAGTTTTTTAATTTTTTGTAGGATTTAATTATATAAGCTAGCAGTTAAGTAATTCTGCGAATATTGTAAACCATTTTCGAAAAATTTGAACAAAATGTCAAGCTTTGTTAACCGATGTGGCGCGGCGGGCGAAAGTCCGCCTGCGATGCAAAGGGTTGCGGGTTCGATTCTCGCCTTGGGACAAATGTTTGTATGGTCTGCAAATATTTGTTCCGGGTGCATGTATAGTATTAAAGTATAAGATCAGTTATCTATCTATGCTACTCAAAACAAAATAAGGGCCACCACTAATTTTGTTCGTGAATGCAAGGATCAGAAAAATTTTCTCCGCTTCTTCTCCATACTCGCATACATCGTCACTAGAAAACTTCACATGCGGAAAAGCACTTTACGCCATTCCCCCATGCCCCATTCAAGATGTTGGCATGCAAACCTTAATAGAATTGCACGATGATTCCCGGTCAGTTTAGTGCGGGTAACTGGCCTTCGTGAACGTTGCTGGTCTTCGTGCAAGCGATTCCTAATGGTCGCTGACAACAAAACCGACTGTCACAGTACGATCTCGTCGCGCAGTAAGTCGCACGTGGTCTTCCTGGGCGGTGGAAGCACGATTTCTTCCAGAGCTACGACGCCGGGATACACTCCCGGTCTCCTGATACCGGTTCCAAAAGTTTTGGATAGCCCTTCGCGAATATCCCAGCTGTAAAGCCACGGAACGTTGCGACTGACCCGCCTCTATCATCGTTACGGCTCTGGTAGCAGAAGCATTTTGTCCATATGGCGTCGAAATCTTGGCATATCACGGTTAAATGATCAAATTACACGTTTAACTTCCGAAAACAACCGTAGTTGTTAGTTGACTTGAGTTAAACTTTTATGGTAGTTTTGTAAGTTTCATTGTTTGCATGTAATTATAATTAATTAGTGTAATTGGTGTTTTCGCCGTTCTAATTAATAATTAAATAAATGACTAAAATGACTAAGTGGGTTATTTATAACTGCATTTTAGTAATATTATGTACACTACTTTAAGCACGAACACAACTTAATTTGTAAGAAAACAACCACACCAACTACACAATGAAAAAAGTCATCAAAAGTAAGTCGTCAACTAGATTCGTCTCTCCACAAGACATCATCAGCAGGGGTATTTTAATTCACAGATTCGTTTCCGAATCGAATCCGACGGATCTTTAAAACCCTATTTTGTTTTCGCCTCGGGTTGATGATCGAAAATTCGAAGCGAATCTGTTGACTAATGGCCATGTCAATGAGGAGGAGCTCTTTATTTCGATCATCAACCCGACGCGAAAACAAAATAGCGTTTTAAAGATCCGTCGGAGTCGATTCGGAAACGAATCGGTGAATTAAAATACCCCTGCTGGACACTATAACAATACTCGACTTTGACACTGAGTCCACCAAGCAACAACGACAGAGTCCTGCCAGTGATGTTGCCTCTCTGAGCTCCCTGCGTAAAGAAGTTCTTAACGCGGGGAGTATTGTTATAGTGTCCTGATGATGTGGCAACCCTAGACTCACGGACGTATTACACCATGTGTACGAACTTTTGGCAAAAGGCAAAGACAATATTATAGGGGCAATAATCGGACCCCATTTTGCCCATCGTTTTATGATCCAAAAGGGAAATAAAAAACATAAACTCTTACGTATGTTATGTGATAATCTTACAATATTTTCAGATGAAAGTCGTATCCTTCTATAAATTTTACCTTAGAGACGCAGAATAACTTTATTTTTCATAGCTTCTTCGGTTGGTAAAAATAACGTCCGTTTGAGTTGGCACATAAAGAAAATAATAAAAGTGAAAACAGTCGAACATGGTTCAAACGGGGAAGTAAAGTTGAAAGTGCTGAATGTTCGAGCTTTTCGAGGTTTTATCTTCAGCTTTCGGGTTCTAAAATCTTGATTTGAGGTTGGATGGAAAATCGATGTATGGAAAACAGGCTTGGTATCAGTCGAACCCCTCTGTTTCAGTAATGAAGTAGGCTGTGGGCTATGTGAATAAGAACTAGATCATTGGCAGTAGGTAAGTTAGAAATTTCCCAATTCTTCCCGCGGGTGTCGTAAGAGGCGACTAAGGG
The DNA here is from genome assembly GCA_949316285.1 of Eupithecia subumbrata. Classification (NCBI taxonomy): domain Eukaryota; kingdom Metazoa; phylum Arthropoda; class Insecta; order Lepidoptera; family Geometridae; genus Eupithecia; species Eupithecia subumbrata. The sequence continues at coordinate 3,142,667 of OX438648.1, forward strand.
ATATTCACCGGGGGCGGGCAGCAGCGCCCCCTGCAGAACAATTCTACCACCGAACTGCGATCCCCAACCCGCATGCCAAGCGTGCGGATTATAGGCATTGTCTCCCCCCCATGGGATAAAAGCCAATAAGGCAGGGGCAATATAATCAGGGGGAGGCCTGCGTCCAGCTGTGGACAAATATAGGCTGTTGAGGTGAGGTGAGGTGAGGTAGAAATGAAATTAAATAGCACATTTAAATGAATTTAGATAGCATATTTATTACAGTTCTTTTTTTGTCTAGCTACCTTGACTTAGTTTTAGTTACACCGGTAAATTTCCTAGACCGAAAACTTTTTACTTATGATCAGATTCTATGCAACCACATAGGTACTGCAACTTTAGGAATAGGAAGTTCTAATAGGTTAGTTAATTTTTAATTTTGTTCTTGTTATTAACTTGTACCTATTATACCATTGCATCTACTGTGAGTTCTATCTATAGATCATCATCATCATCATCAGCCCTTGTTGACCCACTGCTGGGCATAGGCCTCTCTATGTTTATGCCATTCAACCTCTGTCTTGTGCTAATCTGGGCCAGATGTAGGCTACGGTTTTGCGTATGTCATCGACCCATCGCGTCGGTGGACGTCCTCTATTCCTACAACAGTCTCTTGGCCACCACTCAGTCAGTGCTTTAGTCCACCTGTCGTCATTCCGTCGGGCCAAGTGTCCTGCCCAACTCCATTTGAGCCCCAACATCCGCTCACTAACGTCTTGAACTTTAGTCCGTTTGCGAATTTCAGTGTTAGGAACTCGATCTAGCAATGTGATGCCGAGCATGGCACTATCTATAGATAGAACAGATAGAACTCAGGTGCACAATAAACCTTGCCTCACGTCATGCCGTGCCACGGCGTGCCCTGCCCAGGTGCTCACCGACCTCATTGGTGATAAACGTCGGAGGGCGTGTAAGAGCCATTACCGTCTACATCACCATATTTTATTCATTGACACTGCTAGGGATTGTTGTGGGTAGAATAGACAAGAATGACAAAGCGTCGTTATACATTGAGTAGATTATTGAAGTTTAGGGAATGAATTTCAAGTATTTTACGCATTCGTTGAGGACGTGACGTTATTTTTCTCTATTCTACTAGACAACAATCCCTATACCCTGTGCTTGGCCTATTGACCTTGAATGAACAAAGATTTAATAGTCGGTACCAGCAGGCAAGCGTGGTAAAATGTGAGTTGGTGATATTTTGGTGTTAGATGTTTTTAGAAATATATCCTACTCCTACTATCCTACTAATATTATGAATGTGAAAGTTTGTGTGAATGTTTGTTACCCGTAACTACTTAACCGATTTAGATGAAATTTGGTACCGATGTAGTTTAGGTTCTAGAATAACAATAACCTAATCTAATTTTCAAAAACTAACCTATAAGGGGCTTAAAAAGGGTGGTAAAGTTTCTATTGAAAATTATATATTCCTTGGTTCGATACACTCAAAACTCAGTATAAATAGACTATAAGGTAAATAATGAATCACGTTTTTTTTTTACAGGACTACCCCTAGGGGCTATGCAATAAATTTCAGAAATAACTACGCGGGCGAAGTCACGGGGCGCAGCTAGTCTGTTATAAGTTGGACGCGATTCTGCCTGTGACATCGTAGGACTTGAGAACTACGATGTCACAGGCAATCACTTCTTGCTACAAAAACAATCCAAATCAGTTGACCGATTTGGATTGTTTTTGTTTTGAGTTGGGCAGGACACTTGGCCAGACGGAATGACGACAGGTGGACTAAAGCACTGACTGAGTGTTGGCCAAGAGACAACAACAGCCTATATTTGTCCACTGCTGGACGCAGGCCTCCCCCTGATTATATTGCCCCTGCCTTATTGGCTTTTATCCCATGGGGGGGAGACAATGCCCATAATCCGCACGCTTGGCATGCGGGTTGGGAATCGCAGTTCGGTGGTAGAATTGTTCTGCAGGGGGCGCTGCTGCCCGCCCCCGGTGAATATCCCATAGTCGCCTCATACGACACCCGTGGGAAAAATTGGGTAATTTCTAACTTACCTACTGCCAATGATCTAGTTCTTATTATGAAGTTGCTAGCTCACAGCCTCCTTCATTACTTCAGAGGAGTTCGACTGATAACAAGCCTGTTTTCCATACATCGATTTTCCATCCAACCTCAAATCAAGATTTTAGAACCCGAAAGCTGAAGATAAAACCTCGAAAAGCTCGAACATTCAGCACTTTCAACTTTACTTCCCCGTTTGAACCATGTTCGACTGTTTGTACTTTTATTATTTTCTTTATGTGCCAACTCAAACGGACGTTATTTTTACCAACCGAAGAAGCTATGAAAAATAAAGTTATTCTGCGTCTCTAAGGTAAAATTTATAGAAGGATACGACTTTCATCTGAAAATATTGTAAGATTATCACATTACATACGTAACAGTTTTTGTTTTTTATGTCCCTTTTGGATCATAAAACGATGGGCAAAATGGGCTCCGATTATTGCCCCTATAATATTGTCTTTGCCTTTTGCCAAAAGTTCGTACACACACATACAACTCTATTTGAGCCCCAACATCCGCTCACTAACGTCTTGAACTTTAGTCCGTTTGCGAATTTCAGTGTTAGGAACTCGATCTAGCAATGTGATGCCGAGCATGGCACTATCTATAGATAGAACAGATAGAACTCAGGTGCACAATAAACCTTGCCTCACGTCATGCCGTGCCACGACGTGCCCTGCCCAGGTGCCCACCGACCTCATCGGTGATAAACGTCGGAGGGCGTGTAAGAGCCATTACCGTCTACATCACCATATTTTATTCATTGACACTGGCTCTACACGTTCCTCTACTCTGAGTATTCATGGAAGTTTTAAAATTTAAGGAATAGATAAACGAATTGCCATAACAGTGTGCTGTTGGCTAAGCACAGGGATTGTTGTGGGTAGAATAGACAAGAATGACAAAGCGTCGTTATACATTGCGTAGATTTATTGAAGTTGAAGGAATGAATTTCAAGTATTTTACGCATTCGTTGACGACGTGACGTTATTTTTCGCTAGTAGAAACTAGACAACAATCCCTATGCCCTGTGCTTGGCCTATTGACCTTGAATGGACAAAGTTTTAATAGTCGGTACCAGCAGGCAAGCGTGGTAAAATGTGAGCTGGTGATATTTTGGTGTTAGATGTTTTTAGAAATATATCCTACTCTTACTATCCTAAAAATATTATGAATGTGAAAGTTTGTGTGAATGTTTGTTACCCGTAACTTAACCGATTTAGATGAAATTTGGTACCTATGTAGTTTAGGTTCTAGAATTACATAAGCTAATCTAATTTTCAAAAACTAACCTTTATGGGGCTTAAAAAGGGTGGTAAAGTTTCTATTGAAAATTATATATTTCTTGGTTCGATACACTCAAAACTCAGTATAAATAGACTATAAGGTAAATAATGAATCACGTTTTTTTTTTACAGGACTACCCCTAGGGGCTATGCAATAAATTTCAGAAATAACTACGCGGGCGAAGTCACGGGGCGCAGCTAGTCTGTTATAAGTTGGACGCGATTCTGCCTGTGACATCGTAGGACTTGAGAACTACGATGTCACAGGCAATCACTTCTTGCTACAAAAACAATCCAAATCAGTTGACCGATTTGGATTGTTTTTGTTGCAAAGATGACTTGATCGAGGGTTCTTTTCTGAAGCGACTGACGATGGATGAGGCTAGCACAGAACTAACGTGTAAAAGAGGATGCCTTCACCAGCAGTGGGTGTCAGCGGGCTGGTGATGATGTTTCAAAAAATGTGTGCGAACGTCCAAATTTAATGACGACGTTTCAAAATAAAAATTTAGTCGGAAGTTCTCGATTTTTTCTAAATAGCTCATTATCTTTTTCAATTAAAAGAAAGTAAGACGTAACGGTTATTTCTAACAACTTTGAATTTTGAAGTTTAAACAAACGTACCTTAATTGAAGTTTGACCATAATTACACGAATCATTGCATACGAAGAGATTAGATATAGCTACCAAAAATAGATATCTATTATAAACTTAGATTTTCGTTATTAGGTAACTTATAAAATTGAAAATGGGCTTGTTGCTAGGATAGGTAACTGGGTAATATTATTAGCATTATATTTGTAAAGTAATGGTTTTAAATAGCCATGAATGCCAAATGTATCGAGTTAATAAACAGGTTGGTGTTTATTAAATTATATTTCAAAACAAGACCTTGACTTTAGTTTTAAAATTTTTGGTCAAGGTTATTAATACCATAGATTTATGTCATCCTACCCTACTAATATTATAAAGCCGAAGGTTAGTGAAATCTGAATTTTTGTTACCTAGGATCTCCAAAACTACTTAACAGATCAAGATGAAATTTGGCGTACGTTTACAGCAAAGCCTAACTTAGATAATAGGGTACTTATTATACCGAAAATACGTGTGCGAAGCTGCGGTCAGAAGCTAGTCCATTATAAAATAGGAAGGTAATACAACGAAAAACAAAACATTAAGTTATATTCCATAAATTCACATTTCTAGGTGTAAATATAATATTAATACTATTGTGCCAATTATAGATATATGGGCATATGAATATACCTACTACCGAAACTACCTATTTACGTTAATTATTACATATTCATGCTGACTGTCCAATATGTACAATTAGGATAATTGTTTCATTCTGTTTATACAGTATTGATCCAGTAAGGTAGAAAAGCAACACATCTAATTAATTAGGAATGGTGAACGAAATGTTTCCATTTACTGACTAACATCGCCTTAGGTAATTGAACGATATTTTTCCATCTATACACAAGCCAAACTCGATATAGAATGTTTGTAAACAAACCGCCCATACTTAACCTAATATTCACTCCGTTGCCGCGTCTTTTTATATGCAATTTACATTACTTGTCGATTTGAGTGCCTTCAATAAATATTGCTTACAATATCTGAAACTCTACGCCAAGCAAGCGAGTTATTTGTAGCTGTTTACTACATTCTACATCGAGTTTGGCTGTTGTATAGGCTAGACATGATTATTCTAACAATGATATGATTATTATATTATCATAAAACTATTTTTGTTTCAACTTATTCCTATATATCTACAATGAATAACAATAGCTAGGTCGTACTTATATTTATTCTAGTTTTTCATTATTCTACTTTTTTCAGTGGTCATGGTTATCAGTATGAACAAAGTTAAGGTTATATTTCTAGTAGATAGGTTTGCATTTTAATAACATTCGTGGCCCACAAGTACCTACCCATCTATTAGAAAAATCAACCAATACACGAACAAGAACCAATTCTATACGATATTTCACAGAAATATACCTAATTATCTAAATATATTTCTGTGCGATATTTATTTCTTATCAAAGCTTTAGGTGCCCTAATAATAAATTACCTATGTGCTATGCACTAGAGTGACTAAACATTTAAGGGCTTTCCAAAACTTGTGCAAAATTTATTTACAATCTACTAATTTCGAATTGGCAATAGTGTTATAAACAATCAATCAACCATTCCTAAACAAAAACATCGATATTTACAGATTCCTAACTCTATGCTTCATTATTTATTTCAGCTGTTCCGAGGATTACTCTATAAACATTTTTGCAAACTTTACAAATATCATAAGATTACCTACCTTGTTTATTATTTGCAACATTCTATAAGCTCAACTAACAGTGCCAGTATAGGTCCGTAAGTACCACACCGTATCTATAACTAAGTATAGACGATAAAACTTTTAAATCCATCATGGTTATTAACACTAAAATCATTAACAACGGTTATTCCGTGATCATGGCGCATGAAACTGTGCCGAATTATTGGAAAGCTCAAAACTCAAATCATGGTAAATATCCCGTTGTAAATGACTTTAAAGTATACGATAGCAGTACATAGGATGTGGTACCTACCAACTGACTGAAATAAATTTATGACTCTGGGTTAAAAGCGGTCATATAAAATGCTATCGTCACACGTTCCTAATAAATCACTAAAACCAATCTAATTTCATTCAAACACACATTATTGATTTTGTATCTTAATTTATCGATTTGCTGTGTGTTGGTGGTTTATAGAGGAGTGCCGTCATTTTGTTTTTCGCCTGTCTATGATTTAGGTAACAAACTGTCATTTCAACTTAAAACATATAGGTACTCGTACGTAACGTTCATTCATTTGTTGCGTCGTTGTCTTCACCACCCTTGTTTTTATATTCACACATGGGTTCTAGAGGCGTTTATTCCGTACAAGTCACTAAACCTACTGTTTCGCGCTCTGCTAGAGGAACTATTTCATTCGCTCTCCGATGTCAGTTACAGAGCGATTAGATTATTCACACATTGGGTTCTAGAGTCCGTCATTTCCGTATAATTCACAAAATCCCACGGTTTAGCTTCGCTAGAACCGAAGCGGTATATCTAGAAACAGTTTCATGCGCTCCCCGATATCGGTAACGGAGCGCTCGTCTAGATGTTAGCTGTCGTCGAGGGTGTCTTCATCTGCCTCGTCGATCTCGACGTCGAGCGGCTGGCTGGTGAGGGCGGCCCAGAGCGGCGAGCGCGCGCCGAGCTGGGCCGAGCCCCGACGCTAGCTGTCACGACCGCTGGCGGCCACGACCGCGGTGCCGGCGCCGAAAGCACCGAACAAGATTGCTCCTACTTCACGGTCGGGAGTTATCTCCACCTGGAAAGAGAGCTATTTTAGAAACTGTCGTAGATCTTTTAAGTTCTGATACCGGACAGAGAACCTGCAATATGCAAAGAAGCAAACGATGGCAGATCATAAAACATATTGACAAACATTGGGTGTCACCGCCACCGACGTACACCCATTCGGGATCGCTGAAGATTGGCAGTAAACGCCTTTGTCATATTATCGACGTTTCGAAACATGATCGACTGACAGAAATACGCAAAATCTTGCAACAATAAACATTCTGATGCGTAGATAGAAGAACTGAATCGAAATCTCAAGATCATTGATGCAATGTCATGGTCCACAGACTCGTTTCGGCCGCGACACCTTGTGTTGCAATATGCGGTAGGTTATTCAAAGATGATATTGAGTAGTTTAATAATTATACCTAATACATCTTTATGCTCGCCGATAAGTAATAAAATAAACACACTTAAAATAAGCAGCTTACCTACAATGATAATTTGAATAACGAAATCTGAAAATTCTATGAATGCAATAAAAAATGACAAACTGAGGGGTCAAACAAAACAATCCTAAAAGAAAAGTCTCATAAAACTTTCTCAACCTTTTCACCTCTTGTGTATTCTTCTCGAGTCTCAAACTTATTATAATGCAAAACAGTTTATCCTCAAAGCATTTTGATTATGAAGATATTATACGAAACTTTAGGAAACTACATTTTTTCTGAGTTGTTGGATAAAAAGAAGTATTCAATGTTTTTATAACGAATACTACACTAAGCTGCTTAATAGCATCCACATTGAAATTTCTCACTGATTACTCTTTGCAGGCGCAGCCACACCACTGACCGTTTCCCCTCAGTTCCTTCTATCTAGCTCGTTCTCTGAACAACAATCTCCTGAGTTGCGTGTGACGAAGAGGTCTGTTCCGGGTCCGATCGCTCTTCCTGCACAGTGTCCAGCTCCAGTGTCGGCGGCTGCCGCGACGACAGCACCAATCTGACCACTCGTTGCTAGCCCTTTGCAGGAGACAGCTGCCCACTGAGAACTCCTCGCCACCCAACTCGCAGCCCTTCTTTCCTCGTTCTCTGAGCAACAATTTCCTCAGTTACCTGTGACGAAGTGGTCTGTTCCGGGTCCGATCGCTCCTCCAGCACAGTGTCCAGCTCCAGTGTCGGCGGCTGCCGCGGCGACCGCACCAAGCTGACCGCTCGCTGCTTGCTCTTCGCGGGCGACAGCCGCACCACTGACAGCTCACCGCGATCCAACTCGCAGTTCCTTCTCCTAGCTCGTTCTCTAAATAAAAACAACAAGTAATTCAGAATAACCAAAAAAGCGTATATATTCTTGTGTACCCATTGAAAATTGTTTGATACTACTGGCATACCGGATTTTTATATATCGGCATTTTGCATGGGTAATCAATCTATGTCACTCGTGATGTAGATGATGGAGACAATACAACGACGTGTCAATTTTCAAAATCCGCCCAGCGTGTACAACCCGAATCATTAATTACCCACCCTACTATGTAGTAGAAATTTCAGAAACTTTCAAATTTGTCTGTAGCATCCTCTACAATTTAAACAAATCTTGGAAATTCGCACAGCCAATTTTATATTATGATTTGATTTAAACTATAGTAAGTAAATTAATTCAATGGGTGTGGTTCTCGTTGCGCTGCCAAACCATAGGTTTGCCAGCCAATTGGAAACACAGCTTGCAGGAATTTATCCACTTCCCCAGATCGGGGGAGTGAAATGTTCGATTCAAAGGCATAATGTTGCATAAACAATCTATCAGACTTGGCATGAAATATACTCAACGGGGAATAAGACGTATCTGTAAACTATATCAATATTTAGATCTCAACAATACGCTGCTGAAATATGCTATCCTTCCAGCCTTATAAAATACGGGATCATTTTTATTCAGGCGATGGCGGTGTGAGGCGAACTTCACCGTTCAGGGAAGATAAGACGATTGAAAAGCAATCGGGACGGTATGTTTATATGCAAGATAAGTTCAGAGGATTTTATGTTAGTACCTCTAGATAGGGGGCACAAAGGAGTACTTGAACCACTCTCAGCTTTTGAAGGGTGATGGCAAGTAAAATGATACTTATCTAAACTCTTGGCATGTTCGCAAGTTTTGCAACTCCGCGCTTCAGTTTTCAGAACATGTTTTAGAATGTGATAGTTCTCGAAGACCTTTTGTGTTGGTTCATTTCGGGGCACTATAATTTGTCAATCTCGACGTCGATGACGACGATGTGCATGCAAGTTCTGATTCTGACTGAATCAGCTAAACGTTTAGCATAGTTCCTATGCAACTTGAAACACACCTAAATACTCTAGAATATTCAGTATTTTCGTTTTGTGCTTAGCGTGTATCGAGTCGTTCGTTGCCTTCATTAAAAATTTATGTTATGGTTCTCCACCGCTCGCGTAAAATTGCTTTGCACATTTCGCAGGCACGAAGGTAAATTGAGGTTCCTTTGTTCGGTTTCCGCAGTTTATTTTTGTTTTCTGTTCTATAACTTTTGTCAAGGCGGAAAGTAGCTATATCTGTTTATCCTGTTTTATTTATTGGTGGTTTAATCCAGTAGAGTTTATTTGATAATGTCTAACTTCGTTGGATGTGTCGGAACTAAGACGCTGTCAGAAGCTTGCTTGTAGTTTCGGCATAATCCACTAATGTTCGTATCGTATCCCAATAGCGTCGCTTTTCATCTTATTGGAATTCGGAGTCTTCACCCAGTAATCACATCTAGTTCGTTCCTAAACTAAACCGTATTCTATTCGTAGATACCTACATGACATTAAGTACAAATAACTTACCTTTGAAGTGCACTTGGTGGCTTGGTTTTCAATCACGTTGACTCAATTTTACTTGCCCAGTTCAATATTCATTTTGGCATGAGTGTTTCGGAACGAGCATATTGCTATTTCAATATTGAGTTATGGAACTTACCTGGCCAACTTCGCTCTCCGCCTCAGACAGCAGATGACGGTGAGAGCCAATAGTGGGAACCCGAATATGCACGATACAATCGGAACCACTATAGACTCAGGTGTCACTGGAACAAATTGGTTCTGTTACCGCATCATATTTGTATTGAACCAGAACAATCTAGGATTTCAAGAGCCACATTGACTTTTCACACAAGTTGCTTAAAAAACGTATAGCAAACATGTCTTGGTCTCGGTCAATTAAAATCTTCGAGTGTAATAAATAAAACACTTATCACACAAAATCCTCAAAAATTAATAGCAAACATAACTTTTTCTGATCATAACGTTTATTTACTTTTATTGTACGTATGATGAAAAAGTTTCAAAAAGGACTTATCGTCAGGTCCAATGAAAGAAAGTGAAAAGCGTTTGCTAGCCCCTAATCCTTTTCGCCCTGATTTATTCCCCTCTAAAGGGTTTTGAGAGGAATAGCAGTCATAACCAAAGGAAGCCCAAACGAGAAGAATTATCCCGCTTTCTCCCGTCTCTGGATACAGGGGCAACCATAATGTATCCAATTACGCATGAAATAATAGTCATTAGTGGGCTTCAGACGGTATAGCAGAGTGAAACTAATAACATTGATGTAATTGTTACGTTTATGAATCAAAGTTTGAGCAATTAGACGCTGTTATTTTGTCAAAATGACTTGGCTCGGTGGTAATTTCAAATAATTACTGTAAGTAATTATTTTGGGTTCTGTTTGTTTTCTGTAGGTATTACTTATTTGTAGGTATATGTGTTAAAGGTAGTATAGTCAAATGACCCATCTGATACCTCCTAATGACACAAGCTCTGAAATGTTTGGGCTTTTATGATACTATGTGAAAATGTGTAACGAACATTTATTTATTACTAGCTTGCTCGCGGCTACGCACGCGGTGTTTCTATGGAAACGTTTAAAAATTATTCGATCCCATGAGAATTCATTAATATGTTTTATTCCAGGCCTAGAACTACCTGTATGCAAAATTACACCCCGGTCCGTTCGGTAATTTTGGCGTGAAGACGTAACAAACATTCATGCATCTAAAACTCCAAACTTTTATAATATTCGTGTGATGTCTTGGACAAGTAAAACATTACGTTCTTAGCTACCTAAAAGTAGGTTAGTAGTTACCTAACTAATGCCACGAATTACCCACTATCATTTTCTAACTTGACCCCTAATCCGCACTGTCCCTGCCTTTTATCTATCTTTGCGTGCGGTTCGTATCTTTAGGGCCACCGCCACATTCACACACGAAGGCCATGATTGCCGTTTAAGTTATAGGATCGTTACTTACCGAAACTCGTAACTGTCCCACAACTAATTAATCGCCCTGCCCGTTGTAGGTACATTATTCACTAGCCCGAATGTGGGGATGGAAAAAAAGCCGAGGGAAAATCATCTTCTAAGTGGATTCCACGGTTTGTGCTTGCTTTGGAGCAATTAGTTAAACCTAGAAGAGAACTAATTGGATACACCGCTCTTAAAAGGTTTGGAGCGAATTAGTTAGGAAGTTGGAGCTCATTTTGCTTTCAAATGGGATCAAACAGCGTCCGTGATTACCAAAGGCTCTTTTAATGGGTCCTCTAAGTTTTCCCAATTTTATGTGGCAAATGCTCAAGTAGGTAATTTTTGTTATGGTTTCGTAATTAAATATTTAATGAATCACTATTTGAACCCATATTTCAACTTAACCGGGCTTTGAGATAAGAATAGGACTGTGTAGTTTTGAGTAGGTTTGGGTACCCACTGGGTACCCAAACCGATGACTCAGCAGGGATCTCCACATCCCCAGAGGTTACCCTCCAACAAAGCATTGTATTCTATGATTAAATTTAGTTTTTTAAGGAAATTAAGTTTCTTTTCTTCCTATTCGTGTTTTTTAAACGCAATTTTGCATCACACTAATATTATAATTGCGAAAGTGTGAACGGATGTATAGATGGATGGATGTTTACTACCTCTTCACGCCAAAACTACTGAACGGATCGGACTGAAATTTTGCGTAGATGTAGCTCTAAGCCTGGAAACAAACATAGGCTACTTTTTATCCCTTTCTCAGATTTCACAAATGTTTTTTGCTTGTTTTTTCAGCACAACCAGTGTTTTGTCATGAAATTATTACAAAAATGATGTTGTTCCTTTGACTTTTCTTCTCAAGTTGATCCCTTAGGGGTCCAGAAACACTTCGGTTTAGTACACAGATTTCATGGCAGCCTAGTATAAGGGACTCTACCTTACACTTACCAGTGGGGTATATGATGATGGGCGTAGGCCGCTTGCTGGCATTGGACTTGTTGACCACGTTGCTGGGAGACGGACTGGTGGGCGTTGACACGTTGCTCAGGCGGTCCAGGAGACCAAGCGGCCCCGCGGTGGTCATGGTCTATCTGAAGACAAACATTGCTAGAGCTAGAGACTTTTTGTGCAACCATTGATTCAGACAGTAGAGAGTAACTTTTTAATGTGTGTAGCAGTTTATTTATGCTAGCACGCTGCTTTTGCTAGGATATTACGTATGATACAAGAACAAAAGTAAATATTTAAAAATCACCCGAAAGATTTTCATGAAACATGGGTAAGAACAGTCGAGATAAAATTATCTATGACACAAAAAAACTAAACGAAAATCGGTTCATCCGTTTGGGAGCTACGATACCACAGACAGATACATAGATACACAGACAGACAAGTTAAACTTATAACACCCCTCTCTTTTTGCGTCCGGGGTTAAAAATAGCTCCTGCCGGCGGCTTCGCACGCTCTTTTCCGGGATAAAAAGTAGCCCTGAGATACCTACTTCCCTGCAATATTTTATAAAGATCCGTTTAGCCGTGATCAGTGGGTAAGAAGTAAGAATATCGCTGACATCGTTTTTCTAATCTTTGTATGGTGGGGCTTGCTCAGCACCTTACTCAAAGTTATGACACTCTGGTCATCGTATCCAGGGAAAGAAACTGGTCAACACCTCAATCTCTACTCGACTTAGTAACTCTGTTTTGTATTATTTTAGTTTTAGGTACTTATGATAGTTGCTCTGGCAAATCAAGGGAAAGTTAGAGTTGGTTACATAAACCTTCGCTGCCATCTAGGTGATGTCATGAGAAAATACGACATCGTTTTTTTTATAAAATAGCATGGTACATTGTCCCTAAGGGGCTATTCATTTATTACGTAAGACGATTAAGGGGGGAGGGGGGTCAACCATGTCTTATTTTTTCTTACAAGGGGGTGGGAGGGAGTCTCGATAGTTATTACGTAAGATCACAAAGAACCAAAGTTTATTGCTACCAAAAAATAAAAATTATTAGTACCTTTGTAAGTATGTACCTACAAATAAACATATCTAAAAATTGTAAATTTAAAAATAAACATTGAAACAAACCAAACGTGTGTTAATTTTTTCCCTTAGATTCTTACGTAATAAATATTAAACAGGGGGGAGGGGGTCGGCCTATTCTTACATTTTCTTATAATAGGGGGGGAGGGGGGTCAAAAACTAGCGAAAATCGTCTTACGTAATAAATTTTCAGAAGCCAATGTTCATAAACCACAACTTGCAACGAAATCTATACTATTGAAGTGCAGTGCTAACACCTACAAAAGTGTCGCCTAGTGCGGTGCCGGACGCATACAGAAGCATACAAACAGGACGGTGCTTCTCCTAAACGCGAATATGCGGAGTCAGAGAACTGTTCAAAAATTATCTACCACCTTCGGTTCAAACTCTACCCTACCATTACCTACTCTATGACTCATTCTATACTCAACAGCGGCGCGGCTCGCCTATAATTGGTAGCTACGCACCTATCTACACATAGGTAGGTAAGTGCTGAGTAAAAGTTACAGGAAGGGCGGAGGGTTGATTACTTATAGTATATGTATGGGTAGATAGTATGGGGATGGCTAACTCCATTATATGTAGGACAAAAAGTTTGTTTGCTTTTGTTGTCTCGGAAATAGGTATGCGTGGTGTTTTATATTTATTTACTGTAGCTATTGAACTTAATATTTGATTTGATGTGACTTGCCCCTCGCTCGGGCTGATATTGGGGAAAGCTAAAATTAATCCGATAGGAGGAAAGTAATCTTTATTTATTCATAGCCTTCCAAATTATTTTTCACGGTCGAGTTCATATCAAATCCGGCTGGAAAGAAAGGTTTTTGAAAAATTAAAGTTCGATTTCGGAAATGTTTAGGTAGGTAACTGATGAAAATTTAAGATAAGTAATATAAATTGATAAAGATAAATTGATATTAAGTCCTAATATTTTAAAACTTTTTTAATAACAAGCATATAATGCATTGTAAACGTGTATACAAAATTTTAGCTCAATCGGTTTAAGATATCTGGTTCAAAATTGAGTTGCAAGATTCCACCTGGACAAACATAGTTACATGCATTGCAAGTTAAATAAAAGCTTGTATTATAAATTAAATATAAATTGCTTATATGCATATACATGTATAACTAATTTATGACCGAGGCTTCGCACACCTTGTTTCTTTAGAAACGTTTAAAGTTGATTTGGTTGATTTGACATGGGAACTAATGGAATAAAAATTAGCCTATGTTTGATTCCAGGATTAGAATTACCTGTATACAAAATTTCAGCCCGATCCGTTTAGTAGTTTTGGAATAAAGAGGTAACAAACATCCATCCATCCATCTATACATCCATCCAAACTTTCGCATTTATAATATTAGTGTGATGTTTGTGCCAATGAACCAAAACTAACCTTCCAACTCGACTCACTACAAAGTGCGTAATCATGCTCTAATAGCTGGTCGGTGGTGTAGTGAAAGGGGTTGCCAGAGGCATGCTTGGGCGAGCTCTTTTGAAAAATATTCCGACTGCGTTTGCCACAATACTTTACAATACCTACAGCTAACTACAGGATGCTCGCTACAGTCACAACCGTTGATCATATGCTGAAACTAATCACTGATCAAGTCTCTTGATAACTAGATCTTTCTCTTGATGAATGTAGAGCCAAAGAAAAAAAAAATTTTTTTCAGTTTTTTTTTTTATTAATTTATTTCGAATTTTAACTTTATTATTGATTGTTTTACGTTTAATCGACTGTAAAATTTATTATTATTTAAATTTTTGCGATGAATTTGTATTTTGTTCATATAATTATTTTGATGACGACTACTCGTCTTAACTTGTTTTTTTTTTTGCTTTTAATTTATAGTTTTTCAGTTCTGTTTAAATGAATTTCGATTTGTACCTATAATTGAAGTGGCACTTAGATGTGTTTTTTGTATGAAATGGCCCACAACCCATGTTTTAGTGTACACTGCGTTGGTGCAATTTTGTAAATAAATAAATAAATAAAAATAAATTAGAAAGGTACTTATAAATGATATTTTATAACTTTAAGTAACTAGTGTTATTGGTTTTCAAAAATCGTTTTGGTTGTTTTTTAAACAAATAAATAAACAAATAGAAACACTGGTCTATTCATTATCAGAAATATTGTACCGTGCGTGTATATCCGGCGCTAGGGACAACCATTGTGGATACAACAAAGCAAACAAAAAAGCTATAATGAACCTCATTAGGCTGCGTTTCCACAAGAGATGTGCGAGGTAGCTGAGCGGTGTGAGAATGCGTTGCGAGGCTGTGTAACGACGTGAGTGCTTCCACCAGAGATGTGCGAGCAAGCTGACCGGTGCGAGGATGGGTAGCGGGCTCTTTTCAGATAAGCGAGCGATACTTTTCAGATGAGTGAGGGGACATCCCTCGCAGACATCTTTCCCTTGTTTTTAAACCCCAGACGCAAAAATAGAGTGGTGTTATAAGTTTAACGTGTCCGTCTGTGTATCTGTGTATCTGTCTGTGGTATCGTAGCTCCCAAACAGATGAACCGATTTTCGTTTAGTTTTTTTTGTGTCATAGATAATTTTATCCCGTGTGTTCTTAGCCATGTTTCATGAAAATCTGTCTTGGGGTTTTAAAATTTTTAATTCTGTGTATGCACAAAAACCTCACTCAGCGGAGCCGTTTCCACCAGCGCTGCGCTGAGCGAGGCTAGGTAAATAAAGTGATTCTATTGGTTGTTAAAAAACTTGGGACGAGTTTTGCTGCAGCTCGAAAAATAACAACTAACAGGCTAAAGGTTTCTTCGTCGCTTCTTTACTTTAGTCTACATACCTAAGCGTAGATTTCTGTAATCAAAAATATCACTTTATTTCCGTGTCAGTGTTTGGTTTTATGATTTGACCTTTTCTAAGTGTACATTTATAGTATGTATATAGTATGTATGGAAATAAAGATTTTTTTGATTTGATTTGATTTGATTTGAACTCGTTCCTCGCTACGCATCTTTGGTGGAAACGCAGCCTTACTGTGGGATTCCCAGTTGAAGGCACTCATCTTCCCCAATTACCTGCTATTGTTCGCCTCGTTGGTCTGCTCACGATGTTCCTGATGTTTCTCGCTATAAATAATGTCCTCCTAGCCGAATTTCTACAACGGGGGCCAGTCTCATGAGAGACTAGCCAGATGCACAGGACATACTATAGTGCACAAGTGTATGTGCAAACACAGGTGCACTCTCTATTCCCTCACTCTCGTAATCTGATGGGACGGCAGACCGACACGACCGGGGAGAGGTCTGGAACAGGATCAAAGGTTTAACGTGCTTTCCGAGGCACGGGTGTGTAACACCGCCAACTTCCTGACTCCGGGCTGCTTTCTTGCTAAAAAACCCCAATAACAACAGCTGACCCGGTATTCGAACCCAGGACCTCATAATCAGCGGTTGAATAAGCTGACCGCTAGACCAACAAGGCAGTAAAATAAAGCTAAGATATCAAAGAGATTCTTTCCGCCGAAAGTTTAGCCTCTCACCTAATACTAAAAAACAAAGTTTATTTCAACGTTGGCTCTACCTAATTTTATTCGGGAGATATCGTTTCTTTTTGTTCTTTTCTTTACAAAAGATTCTTATCAACTTTAGTTTTGGGATGGGTAGTAGGTACTCTACTAGGTATTGTCTTTGATTTTACTTTTTTGACGACCTCTGTGGCGCAGCGGGCGAAGGTCCGCCTGCGACGCAGGAGGTTGCGGGTTCGATGCCCGCCTCGGGACAAATGTTTGTACGATCTGCAGATATTTGTTCAGGATGATGTAAAATGATCTTCTTATTGTTCTGATGCATAGACCATCTAAAAAATCCTCTATATTCGAAAAGTTTAGTATAGCTCTTCGTAGAAGCGAACGCAGGCTGTTTGTAGATTTTGTAGAATGTTAAGAGGGCGCATTGCGCGCCATTTTGTGAAAAGGATGGGCATAGGATTTCGCGTTGATGGGAGCAGGACAGATTATACGTTTTTGGAACGGCGTAAGCGTAAAAATGATGTTTTTGCTTATTTACAAGAAAACTACACAACTTCTGAAGAAACTGTATTAAGAAAGAAAGAAAGAAAATACATTTATTTGGACAATACATAACACAACACATTACAATCATATATTAAGGAACCAAAGAATTAGTCGTATTATTTTCGTTTTACGAATCAAAACGAAAATCTTTTCTATAGACCACAGGGTTCTTGCAATCTCGACCAAATTAGGTACAAAACAACACTTCCATAATTTTTTTTTCGATTTCGAATTTTTACGATCAAAGAAACAATGTTGAATTTTACGTAATTCTTTTTTTTTCTAAAATGGTCTGAGATCTAGGCCTATTTTGACAAGCAAACCCGCTAGGTTGGCAAACAAGAGATAGCCAAATAAAATAATATCCAATAAGCATTGCTTTATTTAGCTATCCCGTTTTAAATAGGTTCTATTATTCTCCGTTGTAGAATTGGAACAATTCCAGGAAAAATTACCAATCGCAATCATTTTCAAACCATACATTTTTCATGAGTTCTGGAATAATTTAGGCCCCGCATATGTGTTCGTCGAATATTTATTTTTGTTCAGCTGGGGATTAGCATCACGTTTATTGATATTCTGGAAGTGGATTGGTACCACTGCAGATACCTCTCTATAACTTATGGGTAGGTATTTACCTGTTCTGAGCCTACCATAAGAGTTATAACCGTATACATCATCATCATCAGTCTATATTAGTCTGGAAATACCTCAACCTCACTCAACCTCAACAGCCTGTATTGGTCCACTACTGGACGCAGGCCTCCACCTGATAAGCGCCTTATTGGCTTTTATCTCATGGGGGGGTAGTGCCCATAATCCTCACGCTGGGCATGCAGGTTGGGGATCGCAGTTTGGTGGTAGAATTATTCTGCAGGGGGCGCTGCTGCCCACCCCCGTCGCTGCTGGACATAGGCATCCCCTAATGAGTGCCTAGCGCCCTGTCTTCAGCTTGCCGCATCCAGCATCTGCCTGCAGTCTTTCGCAGATCGTCATTCCACCTGGCCGGAGGGCGTCCTACACTAGGTTTGCCGAGTCGCGGTCTCCACTCAAGAACACGTTTAGCCCAGCGGTTGTCGGTTCTTCGCGAGAAATGGCCGGCCCACTGCCACTTCATCTTGCTAATGCTTTGAGCTGTGTCGATAACTATGGGTTCTCTGTCGGATGAATTCATTACGAATCCTATCCTTCAGAGAGACTCCGAGAATAGCTCTTTCCATAGCTCGCTATTAGATATTGAACTGGTGGACCAGCCCTTCCGTGAGTGTCCACGTCTCAGCTCCGTAGGTCATGACGGGTAGGACGCACTGATTGAAAACTTAGTGTAAAAAAGTTCATTTTATTTAAATTTCTACACCAATATTATAAAGATTTAAAAGTTTGTTTATGAGTAGGGGCTAACTCGCAACGACTAGTCGGTTTTAAAAATTATTTCAATACCTATATAAAACGGAAACTACATAATCCCTGAGTGACACTGGCAGACATAACATTACATAGTTCTCCAATGCGGCATCGTGAGTGAAGCCGCGAGCTGTGGCAAGTCTTATACAGGGTGTCCCCTGAATAACTGCAACCCCCCTCGAATCGAATATGTTGGAAAAAGTGGCCAGCCAGAACCTCTTCCCCACTGAATGGAACCCCTTTGAAATTTTGCTTTCCAAGAGTGATTGTGCTCTTACTTAACTCGTATCTCTTTATCATATCTCTTTACTCTCTCTCTCTTCTTTAACATAAGTTAATCTCTTCCTTTGACAGAAGTTACCTTATTTCACCCTGGGAAATATTATCTATCGATTATCAACAAATATCTGTGAAACTAAATTGTAAAAAAACCCCAGAAACTTGAAAATTTGTGAAGAAGTTCCAGGGTTTTTTTGGTTAACGAAACCTGCCGCTAAAGTTGATGCTCAAGTTTCACCTATTTTAGCGAGTGCAGGTATTCGGGGGACACCCTGTATAAAGTAATAAGTAGATAAGTGCTAGGTTCTTTTTTACATGAAGAATATTAAAACGATATTGAAATAATCGTCACATTTGCGAAATTGGTTCGCTCGTAAAAGCCGGCAGATTGTAAAAGTAATTACCGAGATGAAAACTCCAGTTGCCAAGTTAGGCAAGTTATCCCAGAGGATGAAATCTGAAAGATTAAACTGAAAATAATTTGCTTGCGAAAGCCGGTTGCTTAATTTTACTTACAGAGTTTCACTTTTAAACGTCTTATGCTTAACTTAAAATTCTAAGTAATGTTTATCGGAAATGAAGACCTGATGGATTGTCAGGCACCAGCTTTAAAAAAAAAAGCTGGCGCGTTTCCCTTTGGGTTTTTGTCTACTGAAGGCCTAGATTTGTGACGTCAGCGTGTATAACTGTATGAAACAAAAAAAGAATACCGCCATCTTAAAAAAATATATATAAAAGTTTGAGAGAGACGCCAAAGATGTTTGGAAAGGTGCAAGTAATTTTGGCAGTAACTTCCCGGCTCTCGCCAATTTTTTTTTCTCTTGTGAGTTACATTACATACCTTATGTTTTTTAGTTAGAAACTAAAATGTATTACTTCGTTGGTTTTCTCACCAAAAACCGATCTACGAGTAGATAAATGACCTTAGATGGCAAGATCATTCATATATTTACGTACATTTAATGGTAAATACATAAAAAGGTATAATTGTCCCATCTGGGGTCGACAACATATTTACGATTTCTTTGTAAAATAAAGTTGTTCCCGAAACACATAAACACAAATAGCCCACTTTGAAGTAGGTACATACTTATTTCATAAATTTTTGCAAGTCTCGTTTATGAATAGGTATATACTTTCTTCGAAAGTTTCAATTACTTTTACGGCAGTTTTTATGTCTTCGAGAGCTCTTCCGATGGATTCGAATAGAAACCAATGGACCATGGAGTTTAAAGTACAGTTATAGGTTAAATATTTGATAATTTATTAATTTCTGTTACATAATAACTGCTTAATGCGTACCTTTTAAATATGATTGCATAGCGTATTAATATTCACATTGTCATTTATCCGTAGGGAAAGGCTATTTATTTATTAGGTTTTTTGTTTGTAGGTTCTGGTAAATTATTTTGTATTTAAAGAAGCTGTAGGCCTTCCTTAAAAATATAATAAGGTACCTTTTCAATCTAGAGTTTATAAAACATAACTTTTTAATAACTAGCTGAAAAATGATATCCCCTTTGTGAATAAGCTGCTTCTCTTTATTTTAATTAAAATATATCTAATTGTTGCTAAAGGTGTAAAGGAAAATTTAATCGAAAGTGCTACGAAACTCAATTAACGTGAGCTTCGGATACCTTTTCACAAAGGATAGAACAAAACGAAATTATTTTCTACTCACTATCCAGCTCACATAAAAATGCGGTTATAAAAGTACGATCTGAAAAGTTTTTTACGATTCCGCTGCAAATAGCAAAACTCTCGATAGGCGCTTTTAATTAGTTTCCCATAACTAAGCTTCAAAACAATCGGACGGCAAGTGCGGAAACATGCTGTAATTTCATATTCCTGACCTAAATTGTTTCCAACTAACCGATACCACGGCTGCATGTGTATTTTGAAAATCTATTCCGGTGTCCCGGACGGAAATATTCGAATCATAACTCACCTGAGCGTTATGCACTTGAAATCCGAGCTTCATGAACTGACATAGTGGAATTTGAGGACCAAGGTACATACAGTGTGTGTGAAACTAGTTCGTACGTATATCCAGGGAGATTGCGCGAGACGCCACGTGCGTCCAGCTCAGCTCCCGACCGGCGACTGAATTCCCGAATGGAATGGAAATTAAAGCCGAACTGGAACTGAAATATTTCGGAGTCGGTGCATTCAGCGACCCCGATAGCGATACTTCACTGTTTCCAAATGAAACCTTCGTCGCCCAGTTCAGTACAGATTCTTGGGCATCTGTATCATTGTTTGTAGGTATGCGAGCTTATGAATTGTTCAGTGGCTTTTTCTTATAAGTTTAACTTTTTCTTGAGACGTGTGTTTATGTTTGGAGAGAAATAAGATAAGATAATATCATTTATTGTCAATAGATACGTAAATTTATATAAATAAAACAAAGTCGGGTTAGTTACACCATTTTATAACTCAAAAACGGCTGAACCGATTTTAATGATCTTTGATTGGTTGGATTTGTCTCCTTCTGGGATACCAGAATTACTATCAACCAATTAGGGATCCGTGCAAAAATTAAAAAACTATGCAGGCGAAACCGCGGGCACAGCTAGAATCAATATAAAAATAAACTTAGATGCATAAGGCATAAGCTATGCTTTGTCAAAAACGTTAAATACAATTTTGCTGTCGAGGGGTCCCTCGAGAGATAAACTTAAATAATAAGGTTTTTAGATAATACTTGACTTTATGCTAGGCGATATTACGAGAGTGTCAGGTAACTTCGTGGAATTCATATCCAAGTGATTGTAGTATGGTGTATGAACAGAAAAAATATTTGTGGCCTTTTTTATCAGTGCTACATTAATTTTTGATAGATATTATTACTATACGCTGCACATACATTATTCGCTGCACACACATACATTATTGTATTAATTATTCGTAGATATAGACACAGATTATATTTAAACATTATGTAGATTATTGTATTCTCCGCATTTTTCATAAATTTGGAGAAAACCAACTCATTAATGGAATTAAAGTAGGTAAAGAAGATAGATAAACAATGATGAACGAACAAATCCGAAGATTGATAAAAACGGAATGAAACCACAAAATTCGTATCATCAATAGGAATCTGGGTCTTTCGCGAATTCGTTAAAAACCGCTTTGTCCGGTCCATTACGCTCGCCTTTCTTCCAAATCTCGATAGGGTCTGGAGAACAAATAGGTGCCTGGCGTAACATAATGGATTTTTTCGCCAATTAGTCGACGTCTATCAAGAGAAACTTAGAGTTAAGCCTATATTTATTAACCCCCACGCAAAAAGAGAGGGGTGTTATAAGTTTAACGTGTCTGTCTTGTGTATCGGTGTATCTGTCTGTGGTATCGTATCTCCCAACTGAACCGATTTTCGTTTAGTTTTTTTTTGTGTTATAGATAATTTTATCCCGAGTGTTCTTAGCCATGTTTCATGAAAATCTGTCGGGGGGGTTTTTAATATTTTAATTTTATTCTTGTAGACTAACCATTGCTAGACCAATCAGGCTAAACCAGGCAAAGACTGACTGCTTTTGTCTGAGAGAATAGATTCTTTCAATTTTATAGTCTTTTCACTGCGTCTAATCATAAATCGCTTCCGCTGCCAAGAAATATTAGGACCCATAAAATAGGTTAGTACCACCTATAGATTCCTGTACGTTTCCGACTTTGGCCATGCGGTACTTAGGTAAGTTTCGCGAACTCTATGTAGAGTTCAAAAGTTTTATTGCTGAAATTCATGTAATAATGCTTCGTAGAAAACTAAAATAAAGCTCAAATCATCCATTGCCCCTGACACCATAAAACTACGATCGTCACTATGATACCTACTATGATCGTCACGAATGCAAAGGGGCGTCTATTAATCACGTGATGAATTTTGCAACTTCTTAACATCCCCTCCCCCCTGATACGTGGTGAACTGGTGAGTTTTAAGACTTCCCTGCTGAAAACCACGTGTATTTTTTGGAGATACAACAAAGGATCATAAAATTTCAGAATATTGTCTTTAGATACATGTATTGGTTATCTAATTTTGTACGATCTGCAAATATTTATTCCGGGTGTTCTGGGTATTTTTTATGAATGAATAAAAACATCTACTCGTATTTGTACTTTTCATCATATCAGTTATCTAGTAACCATAACTCAAGCTCTGCTAAGCTTTGGGATAGATTATGCTGTGTGGATTGTCCAGAATTATATATTTTATTTATATATATCATTCAGAAAAACTCAGAACCGTGTTTTTTTTTTCATTTATTTAATTTACATAATTATAAACTTATGTTATCTACAGCTAACATAAACCGTAATTCGGTTTGTCCGTCAGCCTCAGTCTCTAAGGTACATTAAATATAAAATGGCTGTCTGTCCCGTTCAGCAATCCTTCTGATATTTCGTGATTTTTTCCGAAACCCCTTCCCCTTTCGAGCCTCACGTGATTAATGGACGACCCCAAAGCGACAAGTAGCCTAGGTTATTCTGATTCGACCGGTACAGCTGTATTATATTCATATTCACATATATTTATTGCAATCATTGTGTACATTTTTAGGTCTAAGAGACACAATGGTACCCTAGCAGGGCGTGGCAATAGGTACTGAGAGTGGAGGTGGACCGGGTTTCTATAAGAATCTCTAGTTAGGTTTTAGCGGAAAAATATAATTCAATAACTTTTGTATGTATTCACAATGCAATTAAATTCGTAATTTTTATTTTTATTTTAATTTGTCGTTGAAGAAATCACTTAAATTATAATAGCATTTATGTAAAAGATCTTGTTTTAATTTTTTTTTCAAATATGTGGTCTTTTTCCTCGTCTTTTAGTACCTACCTAGGTATATCCGGTATTTTTTTATAGATTTTATATGCAATTGCGTTTGGCCCTCCATGCAACTCCTTACCATTTTATTACCATATCCAGCATATGACAGGGCTTAATGGAAATAGTTCCGGGAACACGCCTGCTTGGCTCATAGCCTCGGCTAATCTTGCCCGCGCAGCTGCTACCATCTTATTTTCGTTACCAACTGTGCGCACATTACTCTTTTAGTACTTGTATTACGTTGATGCAACTTTTTCTCGAAAACAAATTTGTCTGCCTGCTATAAACAACCATGTTTTCTTGTTGTGCATCATATGCAATATGGTGCATTGTCGTAAGGTTTTAGTAGATTATGAACCTCGGTCATAAAAGCACAAAGCAGTATCTAACGTCACGGGTGTCATTGAAACCTGAGCGCAACTCAGGATTTTAGAAAAACTCACGAGAGAAGCGAGGGATTACAGAATTCTGCGTGCAAAAGGGACTTAATCACGCCCAAGACAAAGACAGCTTTGTGCACGTGGAGAACTCTACTTTTCCCACTTTCTGCGAGTAAATAGTAAATGTTTGGTTACGTGTTTAGTTTTATATTCTCCACCTACTGAACAGAGGTTAGTTCGAATTTCAAAGAAGATCTTATTCATTATACGGATCTTCTTGGTAAAAAAATTCACTCATACTTTTGTATTTTGATGTTCCAAATTCAATCTCATTATACCCTTGGGAGTAATGTTCATTATTCCCAAGGGAGTAATAAGTTTGAATTTGGAACCTCAAAATGCGTATGGAAATGGAAATGACGTACTAACACCTGTTAGTGAGTCTCTCTCTTCCAGTTGTTGAATATCTTTCATCAATTTTTCACTAATTTCCGACACTTTAAACGTTATTATTATGGCTCTATAGTCGTATTTAAACTTGTACTGGCCGTGCATAGTAGAAATATAGTCCAATGTTGTGGCCATTAATAAAATAACTTTCGAAGATTCAACATGACGTTTAAGTTTGTTCGACCCCGGTTATAAATAGACCTACCGACGTCTTTCGCTGGCAGTCTAAGAACTTCTTTCATTCTTTCTTCTTTTCTTCTATCGTTCTTTCATCATCTAAGCTCTAATTCGTCTGTCACTTTATGGTCGTGTTTAATAAAGGGAGCAGGCATTGTGCTTAATTTAATTTGGTTAAGCTCAGCAGGCGGCGTTTATGAGATTTTTGGCGGGTCGTTAACGTAATTTATTTCACTGAGGTGTTGCACGGCGGCGGCGCGCCAAATCGTTTGGATTTTTGAGAAATTAATCTCATTATGATTGAATTCACCATTATCTTAAACAGCCTGAGTGTTTTATTTATAGCATACCCTCAATTAAAATGCCTCACTCGACCTGATCGACATGAACTACTTGAATGTTTATGAATTTTATGATACACAACAGCGTCTGTTCTGTCTGTTACTGTTGTAATGCCATGTCGAAATGCCAATAACCAGGCGACATTTGATATTAAGGCTGATTTACACAGGGTCAGTACACAAGTCAGCAGCGGCGCCTCTGCCGGCACCGACACTGACTTCAACTGTTTACATGGAGTCAGTAGTCGTAGCAAGTTCTTTACGGTGAGCACACGTGTGTGTCAGTGGAAAGAAAAATGAATAAAAAGAAAGCGTATGGTGTCCTATATCAATGACCCACCATACAACGCAGCGACAGTCACTGACCAAGCACCGACTTGACTATTTACACGGGGTTTTTACCGCTGGCGCGGTAGGGCGCGGGTTGCGGGGTTCGCCGACTGGGGCTCAAAATATTCGTGTGCGAATGCACAAGTAAGCGCTGACTTCCCACCGCTGCACTGACTTCAAATCAATTTACATTGGGTTTTTTTCGGGTCAGCGCTGACTTGTCTCGAATTCGGAGTCAGTCACTGACCCTGTCTAAACCTGCCTTTACGGTTATTATGTACCTACTACGGTCTCTGCGGACCCAATACTGTATCATGAAACGAACATACACCTAAGTTGGAAGTGGGTAAACTAAACTGTTCTGGTGTACATTTATTTGTTTAGGGCTCCAGTTGAAACTATAAATTCAGTGAACGTACGAGAGTGGGTATTAGTTTTGTGTAACACGCTAAAGGGAAGTCATAATATATGAAGGCAACCTTATAATTTCAAAATTCGTATTCATGGGAGTCCATACGAGGGATAAAAGTTTTCGTTCAAAAGTAGAATCGCAAAATTGCTGAATATTAAACAAGGGGCCATTGTTATTATGAGTAGGGTCGCGGTATTTCTCCTAGTTTTATTTTAGTAGAGTTTGATGTCGTTACTTCACAAATTGAAGTTTAACCATAATCTTAAACATTATTAGTCGGAGCTCCATTATTAAGCACGTTTATCCAAACTTTTTACCTTTGAACATTATTGAACGTAAACTCCTGAGAGGCAGCCAGCAGCGCCCTCAGCACAGCAGCACAATTCTACCGAGCTGCGATCCCCAACCCGCATGTCCAGCGTGGGGATTATAGGCATTACCCCCCATGATATAAAAGCCAATTAGGCGTTTATCAGTGGGAGACCTGCGTCCAGCAGTGGACCAATATAGGCTGTTGAAGTGATGTGAGATGAGGAACGTAAACGTAACTCTTAAGAAGCTCCTAACACATTAGGTATATCTTTATTATCCATATCTAGGTTCCTCCCTACACATTTCTATAGTAGGTACCTATTGTATTTTTATTTATTTATTTTAAAAGAATTAAATAGGACATATTAAGGGTTTGACCGGAATGTTACATTCCTCGGTTATCAATTTAAAAAGACACTTCTTTTTAAATTTTGTATATTTATGTAAAAGCTTTATTTTGTATACTTTAAGAATAGATGCGATGTTGCTCTTTTTGGCCACCATGGTCGCAAAAAAGAGCAACTTCGCATCTCTGTCTACACTATCCAAACATTGATCCAAACTAAAACTTTTAAAGAGGCATTAAAAATAAGCTTATGATAGGTATCACAAACTGGCCAATCGATTTTTGAAAATTCCTTCGTTTAACAGAATAATAAAGATAAAATAGGTGGAGGCGCTGATTTGGCTCGATCTAAAGGTAAGTCGTTAGTACTAATTGCTCTTAACCTACGTGCGTGTCATTCTGAGTTATAAACAATAAACAACACACTGACATTGTTCACATAATTGTCTCATAAATATCTAAAAAGATAAAAAGTGAGATAGAATCGACTGTTTGCTACTGTAAGTGTTCAAATACTCACCAAAAATAGCCTCCTAAGTGATAATCGATTATCAGAGTTGGCCCCTTCTGACTCATAAATTTATAAGGGCACCCTTTTCATTGAACCACGAAAAAGCTCTGGAGTGTGTCACGTAGGAAAAAGGTACTTGCACACCTTTGTGTCCCTATGTGACATCTAAATTATGGGAACGAAAACTGGGTTTTAGTTTTTATGACACCTGTCGATGTTTAAAAGATCGAAACAATTTGTACATTATATTGGATGTGTTCGAAAAAGTATGTGAAGAATGGTATGTTATTCTTAGATTCATAAAATAAATAATGTGAAATGTTAATAAAAATACACCTACCTAGCTATAAAGGTACCTATTTAAAACTTATTGTATGTCTATTATAGATAAGCTGTTGAAACTGTACACTATTTTATACAAAAGATCTTTTTTGCACAACAGTTAACAACATTTCTGGTTCTGATTCTGGAGTAGATTTTGTAAAAATCTGTAATAAGTAGGTATATCAAATTCTTCTATTTACATAAAAAGTTATAAAAACATTGTATCTTTTTAAAGAGTTGAGAATATAGGGAAAGTTCATAGAAAGAAATATTTGGAGACAGCAAAGGGCATTATTTAGTATTAATACTAAGAGAAATGGCTATCATCATTATCGCTCCAGTCCAATATTGAATATATGTCGACCATATGGTGTTGCTGTTACGGGTTCGGTTCCAGCCTTGGGACAAATGATTGGACGATCTGCAAAAATTCCGGGTGTTCTGGGTGTTTTCTATGTAAAATAAAAATATAATATATCAATGTAATGTATTGTATTATGTACTTATATCAGTCATCTAGTACCCATAATATAAGCTCTACGGATGTAAGCGGGTTAACTACGAACCTTATTTGTGTTGGAAGAACACCAACGTTTCATCCCACAACGAGGGACATCTGGTCATTGGTGTTCTTCCAACACAAATAAGGTTCGTAGTTAACCCGCTTACATCCGTAATGAATTCGTCAAACTACGATAGTTTTTATAGTAAAACATAAGCTCTGCTTAGCCTGGGGCTAGAAGATGCTGTGTGAAATGTCCAGCATTATTTATTTATTTACCTATGCCCAGAAAATCACAATCATCGGAAGGAAAATTAATCGTGAGTTTTTTATAGGCAGGAAACATAGTAAACTCTCTTCACTTGTGATATAAAATAAATTTCTGGATTACCTATATGGGCATAGGTATATCACATTTGATTACGACTTTGAAATTTGAAATTACGAGAGCAAATGAGCCGAACTATTGCTATGAGTAAATATGTAGGAGCGTAGGGGACGATAACGCAGCTTCCGCAACCTACAACGAGAATGTAAAGGTTTAAATGCTTTGGACTGAAAATTCGTTCTACATTTTATCTATGGCCCTTAAATCCAGTTTAGTTCGGTGCAAGTATTACCTATTTTTAAACGACTTCAAAAAAGAGGTTCTCAATTCGGCTGTATGTTAGATTGTTTTACAAGCTATTTTTTAACTTTAATTTTATGTAGGGAACTATGTTTGTACGGGTTGAATCATGTAACTCAATTTTGAAGCAGATATCTTCAACCGATTGAGGTGAAATTTTGTATACAAGTTTAGTTTGGATGATAATGTTTTAAAAGCTTGTTTTTAAAAAAGGTTTTTTTCATATTAAATCTTATTAATACATCGCTGACTTGTAAAACAATATCCCAAAAAAGTATCGACTTCGACGTGACTTGAATCTGCAACTTTCCCTTAGTACGGGAATGCACTATCCATTGCGCTACGAGGTCAAGCTTATTATTTTTATAAAAATAATATATACATAGGACTTAAATAAAGTAACCAACGGTCAAAATCTTTGGGACTTCTATGGACTTCAGTGCCGTTTGGTCCACCTACATGGAAGGTTATCCATTCAAATATTTGGGATATTATTTAATTTCTTAGAAATTTCCCTGAGTTTGAGGGTTTACGCATTATAGTAATAAAAAACCTTGTTAGACCTACACGGGAACGACGATTACTAAATTACGATTTGTTTTTTTCGGTGAAATTTTTTTTATTATAGGAAGATTCTTTCATTACCTATAAATATTTAACTACATTTTATGTATCTTACGTAACGGCTATGGGTTGAATATAAATAAAAAGAAAACTGCTTATTTACTAGTAGGTATGCAGAACATGTTTAGCTTTTACCAATTGTAGAGACAATTCGAGTTAAACCGTGGAAATTGTAGCTTTTTCTCAGCAAACGGGTTCGGGGAAACGGTCCAATATTGGGTGAATCCGGTCCAATTGAGAAGATTGATGTTCATCTCAAACATAAATGCCCTTGTTTCGGTAGCTGAGCATTCGGCTGGCAACATAAAAGACGACATTTTCCGTTTGACAAATTATTATATTTGTGGATCTTCTCCTACTTAAGTACTTCGATGATGGATTCTATTGAACCTATAATACAAATTGATTGGCAACTTCCGACATCGAAAACATTTTGGTGAAATTTATTTAACCTATCTACATAAATTACGACAACCTACTTACGGTCGACAGCAAAAGCATTATAAGTTGATCGCAGCCTCAAATAATTAGTCTGACGGTTAGATTATCAGAAGAGATTGGACACGTATTTTTTCTTTTTTCGATTAAACAAAAAATGATGAAGATATAGATAGTAAAAGTTCCGCGTCACGTCATACCTTACTTACGACAATTATTATTTTCAGCAAGGTATGACGTCACTAATCCCCATTCCCAAAATTGGACGCGGTCTATTTTTGTAATTTTTTGTTTGAGTAACAAAAGAAAAAAAATATGTGTCCAATATCTAACTGACGGATTATATATAGGTAATAATATTTGTTACCCGGGACACTACCCTATTCTGGATCCTTGACTCCTAGAATGTGGGTAATTAAATATTAACTTACCATTTTCCTTTATTACCCACTGATATTAACCTCATTTTCTTCGATCATTTTCCTTTCATCAAGCCGTCGCCCGAAGCCCTACGAACAACCCACATTTTAGAAAGCTTTGGCTTTCAGTTCATTAGATCTGCTTGGTCGTACCTTAGTAGGTACTCACCGTGTAGTTTTTAATTAGGTGGGTAATTGATTTTTTCAATAATCCATTAGATGTTAAATAATAAATGAATACTCTATAGGAGACTATAATTAGTTTTTCTGTTATACTCGGTTTTAGAAACGTGGATATTATTTTTAAACAAATGTTACTTGATACTAAAATATTTGATGGATATTTTATGTCATCAGAGCAAATCACACAAGTTTTTTTTTTGTTTAAAAGCTTTTATTTATCATTTCTTTCATCTCTCATCCTTTTGTGAACTTGAATTTGAAACTTTTTCGCTGCGCGTGTTGCGCGATGTTGTTGTTTGTGTTATTGTTTTAGTAAACCTTTTTTTGTTTCCTGTTAGTTTATCAGTTTTTGCAAAACATTCATTCACTCAAATGCGTTTGTTGTCATCTTACTCGTATCTGGGACACCAGAGCCGAGTAAATGTAGATTTCCATGTATTTTCATACGAGATGATAGGTTACGTAGAATAGATAGGTAGCTACCTATACCTACATAATTCATCCAGTATACAGCACCTAGTGCTTTTACGCAAATAACACTTACGAAGTTCTTTGAAAAAAAAACTTTATGCTTTTAATAAATCAACATTCACTGGTAAAATAGGCGCAGTTGATAGATCGAGTTAGCGTGAATCGAATTACTCCGAAAATAAAATAAAAACGGTACGTGCTGGAGTTTCCTGTTAGTTACGCTGCCGGGACGTTACTAATAAAAACGTGTGTACATGGTTTATGTCAAAACTATTTTACTAGTTTCTGTGCGCGGCTTCGTACGCATCCGATTTCCGTGATGAGTTCAAGTTCTTTTAGCGACCATGTTGTACCTACATAAGTTGTAAAAAGTAGTCTATACCCGCTCACGGGAAACCGTCAGTCTCCTTGCCAAATTTCGTTAAGACATGTTAGACATGTTCAGCCGTTTAGTTTTCTATCATAATATTGTGGTCATCGATTTTTTTAACCGTCGAAAAACGGAAGAGGGTCTCAAATCGACGCGTATGTTATTTTATGTATGTCCACGCTCTGGTAACCTTTTACAGAGTAGTCCGATTTTGAGAATTTTTTTTTTATGTCATTCAATTTAATCTTCATAAAAACGTTTGTGTAGCAGAATTAGGATTAGAAGAGCAAAAGCAGAATGATCTCCACACCTAAGGGGATGACCACAGGCTAAAACAACACTGATTTAAAACCAATTTGTTATTTTTTCGAGGAAAATAACATGCAGCAAAATTAGGTAAATTGTGGGAATTAAGCGAATGATTAAATTTGGTACGAGGCAGGCGCGAGGAATTTCAATATTGGGGTAACCAGATTTTAAATTTGGTTTGAAGGTCGCTACGGCTTTGTAGAGCCCGAGTTTGCCGAACGGAAAATTATTAAATAAGCGAAGAAAAACATTGTCCATGAATACAATGGCTTTTATTGGACAGGACTATGGAATGGACTAACGAGGTTTAAGTAAACAGGGACGAGACGAATGCTGATTCAGGAACGCTAAAGGTTATTGTTACATTTTATACCCGAAACAATTTATGTAGGTAGGCACCTTACCTATCTATCTACAGCGTTAGATCTTTTAGAATCAAAGTAGATAATAGAAGAAGATACAATTATCACGCTACAAGTTTGGGTGTTTGTTACATTTTCATGCAAAAACCGCTGAGAGGATTGGGCTGAAATTTTACAGAAACGTAGTTCTAGATCTGGATTAAAATATAGGCCACTTTTTATTCCGGTATAACACGTGCCAAGCCGCGGGCAGAAGCCTGTTTACAATAATATCTGTATTGTGATCCTATCACATCAGATAAACTCATGGATATAACCGAAGTAAGCTACTTAAATAATATTGGTAGAATGATATCATCGTAACCATGTTTCGTTCTCAAGCCATCCATACGTAAATAAACACATAGGGACACTGCAAAACGTTTGGATCACCTACAATAGGATTGTACCTTGATTTTCCGTGTCAACCTCGGATTTATTACGTTTGTTCACGTCGACAATGACTGGCAGGGCACGCCAGGACAGATGGATTGTGAAAAGGAATATAGGTGTGTTATTTTTCCGTAACACGAGCTAGATTGCCGAGTTTCAATTACGAAATTCTTAGTAGACAAAGAAATTCCACCTTTGTAAGGTTGGTACATTGCTTATTTTGGGATGAAACTCTGCCAAGCGCTCGGAAATAGCTTTGTTCCTCTGTCCAAGTGATAGGTAAACCTTTAATGTAATAGACGTGACAAGTAATTAGATCAAATAAAAAATAAGGCCATTAAATAGATACAAATATTATAAAAGCGAAAGAAATTCTGTCTGTCTATCACGCCTAACCACTTGAACGGATCTTAATCAAAGGCAGAGAGGTAGAATAGAATAGAATAGAGATTTATTTAGCACACAAAACACTGTGGGAAAGTTAAAACAAAACAAAAAATTTACACTAAACACCACAATACTGCATAAAACAAACATCATAAAACCAGTAGTGCTTCAAAAAAAAAATTATAAAAACTCTACGCGTAGAGTCTGATGAAAAAAATTGATCTTTCCCTAGTGCGTGGCTAAACAGATCCAGCCTCAGCTTAATGCCGCTACCGCCCGAGGACGGCAACAACGCTGGTTTTCAGTCTGAACCTAGGTAGGTATCCTGGGGACAGACTTTTTATCCCAGAAAAGAGCAAATGAAGCCGCAGGCAGCAAAAGATAATTCTAAAAAAGTGTATAAAGTGGGGAACTTAGAATTAGAATTAGCTTTTGCTGCCTGCGGCACTGAGGCCACTGGAAGCACTGGGGTCTGCACTGACAACTTGCATGGGCAGTATGGGCACTCCCAGGTAAGATGTGTGTATGGGCAGAAGCTGATAATTGATACATTTCTCGAGACACACTAAACAGCAATGTAATCTAATGAATGTACATTTCTAGGAACAAAATATTCATTCAAAACTAGAAAATTTAAGAATAACTTTAAAAAACAAGTATCTCTCTTAGGTTAATTTTGTGTATTCATACTTGATTTGTCTTTGTTGGTTTATTTTCTAAATTAGCGTCTGTACCGTTGTTGTGTTTTATTGTACATAATGTAGCTATATACACTGTTAACTTTAAGAAAATTGTATACTGTTTGTGCCTTAATAAACGAAAAATAAAATAAAAATCTCAATGGGTCCGAATATACAGGGTGCCACGAAACATGTTACGTACGGTACTTATACATAGATACTCGTATGTCCTTAAAAGTACTTGTAACGCTTCGCTCCTTCTACTCTACACGGAGAGGGTGTGCCTGGCTTTTTGGTTCCCATAAATTAACTCTGTCCCATCTGCTACATGTTTCAGGTTCATTCATTCACAAATCTTTTTACGAAAGCACGGGATATTTATCCAAGGACTGTTAGGGATCCAGATAGAATTGTTTTATCTAGAACGCCCAGAACTGCTCTTTATCAAAAAAGTTGTCATGCGATGTGTGGACGCATTCTCAACAAGATACCTAAAGATATCAAAGAATTACCTTCCAAAACTTTTGCATTTAAGTTAAAAAAGTGGCTTATTGACAAATCATTTTATACTGTATCTGAATTCCTTAACTATTTTGCATGCCGAATTAACCGGTGAATTATGTGAACTAATTTTAAGCAGACCTTTATATTACCATTTTTCATGCAATAAAGTGATTATGATTATGATTATGATTATGATTGCTATTTTTGAAATAGCTTTTAACCTTTATATTATTTGATTTTACCACGCCTTTGCAGACCAGTTTTCATTCTTCTAATAAATATAATTTTTGAATTCTTTTTTGATGGATCCTGAACTAATCAGCAGCACTCCAATTTTTTAAAACTGGATTAGTAAAGTACATCATTTTTTTATTGCACACTTAAATCGATACAAACAATACTTACAACAAAATCACTTAAAAACTAGCTGACGAGTCGCGATCTTATAGCTCAAAAGCGATCTCTACCAGACAACGTTGGATTATCTTTTTATCTATAACGGTCTGCCGCTTAAATTCTAGTTGAATCCAGTAGCAAAACACAAAAACAGTGAAATGTGGTGTGTTGTGGAAGATACGTCTTGTTTACTTTTCCGCACAGTCTATCTGTGTCCGTTTCGTACGTTATTTGAAAACGTGTTTTAAAACGGCAGAAATTGCATTCCGAGTTTCCGAACGAAGATCCCTTATTGTCAGGCGTAAGTTTTCCTATTTGAATAAGGAAACATTTTTAGAATGCAAACTTAAATACAGAAATACAGTTTATTGGTATAATCAATTTACAAGTCAGATTTTCATATAAATAGCAGAGTACAAATTACTATAAATACACCAATTGAATAAAGTTTAAAATAAATGAAATCAAAAGTCATAAAATGAAAATAAAATCCATTATAAAACTGTTCAAGTAGTTGGTTCACACAATAGAAATTCCTCAGTTTTGGCAGACTATCTTCTTATGAAGAGAAGGGTTTTTGAACAAAATCACTGGGACCATTTCAGCCCATTGTGATCGTGGATATACTAAATAGGATTATTTATAATGGCCAGATTGAACAATGAACGGCCTATTAGGTCTGCTATTAGCCACTGTTGGCTGTTGTGCTCATTTGCATCGGTAATGAGTCTCATCACCATTCAGTGCCGCCGGAAACACAGGGCGTATCTTCAGAGGGCCATTTTTCGTCACTTTACGGGACCTACGTATCTACAGCTATTTGTGCTACACTTTCAAATTACCTCAAATTATGTTCCACGGCGTACATAAAGCCACATAAATAAATAAATAATGCTTGAAAATTCACATAACATCATCAGTCCTAAGCTAAACACAGCTTGTGTTGAGTTCTAGTTAACTGATGATTGCATTATACATAGAAAACATCCAGAACACCCGAAACAAATTCCTGCAGCCCTGCAGGTCGTACAAACATTGTCCCGAGGCAGGAATCGAATTCGCGACCTTCTGCTGCGCAACAGAGGTCGTCAAATTGGTAAAAAAATATTCTGAATTAAAGAAATTTTGGTCAGCTTCTACATAACAGTTTTCATTAAAAATAACTTTAACGACTGGAACAGATATAAGATTTTGGACTTTCCAAGTTTTTCATTATCTATTTGATAATACTGACGTAGTTTTAATAAATCTTCACATAAAATTCAGGAATTGAATTACATTGACATTTTATTACACGAACGATAAGTAAGCAATCAATCAGAAGTAATGGGCCGTAAAGCAGATACGCACTGAAAGTAGGTAAGTATTTTCAGCGTGAAAACACTGGAATTTTGCTGCTGTATAACCTGTTAAATGAAAATTTTATAAAGGCCTAGGGAAGGAGAATAAATACTTAACACGAAATTAAAGAAACAGTCTTCAAATTTAAAAGAATTACTTTCGTTCTAAAGCAATACTTAAGCCCAAAATAACATTGCTTATGCCACGGTGGACCCTACCCCCCACCTTATATGTAAGATAACATTTATTCGCTTATTACTATTTATACACAAAGGACAGAGGCGCCATTTTTGAACCTATTTCATGGTTCCTAGTCTTAATTATCGGAGTTCAAATTGTACCCGACCCCCGCTCATCGGTGACAAGAAAAAGCTGTAAGGGTCCGGAGTAACTCGATAGGGCTCATCAGTGATCGGCAACACCCTGTATTTGGCCAGTACCTGCGCGAGTGCAGCGCGTACTTGAATCACCCCGTAGCGTTTTCCTGAAAAAAAAAGTGAATGAAAACCTAATTTAAACATTCTCTTCAAAAAATTACATTTATGTAGGTAGAACATGAGCTTAACAATTTTTACTGATATGGTATCTTTATTAACAAAGAAAACTACCATCAAATAATAGAAACAAATTAGAACTAGTATTTACAATCGAAACAGGTGAGCTAACTGCAGACTGTTGCAAACAAAGATAGGTACCTACATTAAAGATTGTTTGTTGGTTAAATAGCGAAAACTTCGTTAGATCTTTAGGTAGACATTATTTCTGAGAAGGTCTCTTTGTTAGACTACTCAGGTGCCTAGAGTGGTCAAGAGTTTTAATACTCCATTGCTACAATATTGCGCACCGTGAAGAAATGCTTAAGAAATTTCTCTCTGAAATCTGTTTGCAAGAATTTGGCCTACTGAAACGGTAGAAATTCTTCCCTGTTTGGTTTGGAGGCCGACAGTTATAACGAATTTTAGTGCCTACTTACAAAGGGTAAGCAAAACAACGCGGCATTAGGTGATAAAATAAACATTTAGGTTGCTTGGAATATTCTTGGGAAAATAGCGTGCTTATAAGTATTTTATTTAAAAGAGCTTAAATGGGCCTAAACAGAGTCAGGCATAGAGGCGTAGGAGTTTAAATATATATAGGTATGGGCGTATAATATTATACCTACTTAAACGTCCCACGTTGGACGCCAAACAGATAATATTATGTTTGATTTGTGTCTCATAAAGGAATAGCTTAGCATCCATTAACCTACGTTTCTGTCATTAGAATGTTATATCAGGTCGCAAGCAACCATAATATGGATTACAGTTTCAAGTTTACGTCAACATCATAAACTGACCAAGTTTAGAAGAAATAAAAAAATCATCTCAAATTCAAAATTGTAATTTGATGTTATGGTTGTCAAATAAATGATTGAATGAATGCAATTGGCTCTGCAATTGGAGATTAAAGTGGTACCATACATGAAAAATAAAGATCAGTTTTGAAGATAACGAACGTACCGATGCAAAAATGTGGTCCATCGCCAAAAGGCAATAAGCTGAACTGCATGTTATCTGATTCAGCTATGTTGTTCATTCGCTCGGGCTGCCACTGTTCCGGATCGGGGAAGACCTTTGCATCGTAGTGCAGGGCCATAACATTGACAAAAACATTTACGCCCTTTTCTATGGTGACGTCATCATTCAGTTTGTATTCCGTTGTACACTGTCTTTCCAAATATGGCACTGGGGGATGCTTACGAAGAGTTTCTGGGAAGAAATAAAATGTATTTCAATTTTGTGAGTAACTGACAATGCCGCGACGATAAATTCAATGAACATTTCGTACCCAATATACACGCTGTGAGATACTTCAATTCCAATAAATCATCGTAGTCCAAAATGTCCTTTTCTTTCCGTTTTATTGCGCCGTTGATTTCCTCGTAAAGTTTTTCCTGTAAAAGGGAAGAGCAACGGTAAAATGATTGAATCTTTTAAACATTTAGGTACTATATACAAAGTTATGACGTCATAACTTTGTATACCTAAATGCAAATGTAAACGTCACGTGACGTGAAACAAACAAGCTGTCGACTATTGCATTGTGTCGGTCTCGTCAGAATTATTTAATAACTACCCACTTTTAATTTTCCTTCTTTGTCCTAAACATTTATAGTATTTTGTTGTTTGGTTAAAGTGCATGAACGTATAGAGAGTTTTTCGTTACCAAAGTATCTATCAATTTAGACACAGGTACCTACTGTGTCTAAATTGATAGATACTTTGGTAACGAAAAAAACAAAAACGAAAAATTACCTATTTTTAACCCCCGACGCAAAAAGAGAGGGGTGTTATAAATTTAACGTGTCTGTCTGTGTATCTGTGTATCTTTCTGTGGTACCGTAGCTCCCAAACGGTTGAAAAGATTTTCGTCTTGTTTTTTTTGTGTCATAAATAATTTTATCCCGAGTCTTCTTAGCCATGTTTAATGAAAATCTGTCGGGGGTTTTATAATTTTTAATTTTGTTCTTATTAACTTTGGTGCAGCACGCTCTTCGCCCAAATGTAATTTGCATGACTTAGCAATAACTAGCCCCATGTTCCCATTTTAAGTGATTTTTTTGTAATTCTTATGAGAATAAAATTTCTTAATAAGTTTACTTCTAACCTGTATTTCTGGATGATGAGCCAACTCATGCAGACAATAGGAGAGAGTCGTCGAGGATGTCTCTACCGATCCGAGGATAAACACAGCTGCTTGCGCCATCATTAAATTATCAGCCAATTCTACAATTTTACAAAGTCTGTATTAGAACTTTTACAAGGATTTTGTTCGTTGATTCTCTTAGTACTCTAGATGAATTGTATTTATTTATACCTTCAACGAGAAACTTAGCATGCCTAATTTCTATCAGCTCCAGCATCAGTCAGACCTTGGACCTAGGAAGGTTTTCACCCTAGGATGGTTAGATTTTGTGATAAGTAAAAATAAAACCAGCCTAAACACAACACTACTCCTTTAGGACGACGTCTGTGGCGTAGCGGGCGAAGGTCCGTCTGTGACGCAGGAGGTTGCGGGTTCGATTTCCTCCTCCGAACAAATGTTTGTACGAACTGCAGATATTTGTTCAGGGTGTTCTGGATGTTTTCTATGTATCTTAAAAAATATTTATGTAGTGTATTGTACATATTACCTAATTATATCAGTTATCTAGTACCCATATCACAAGCTCTGCTTAGCTTGGGGCTAGATAATGCTGTGTGAATTGTCCAGCATTATTATTTAATATTTTATTCAGGTAAATCGTTATTAGCTACAATAATTACTTCTATAAAAGAAAAGCGACTACGACGTTATACCAAAATTCTTTGCAAAAAAGCACATAGGTAATTGCCATTAATATGGTACAGAACAAGTAGGTCGGCTCACCCGTCCCGCTTGCCGCCGGCAGTTTCAGGTTTTTCTTCAGTTTCAGCAGATGATTAACGAGATCCTTGTCATTACTTTCGCCCGTTTGTTTGCGTTCTTTTACCACATCCCAAAACAATTTCTTAATGTAATCCGTGGCGGCTTGCGAAAAAAATTGTAACCTGTGAAAAGTTTTGATGAAAAATACACGAACAACAAAATTTATGTAGGTACTTTGGTGAGTATTTTCTTGATGGCTCTTACGAAAACTGATTTCCAAGAAAAACAATCAAAATTAAGGTTACGTTTGAGGAAAAAATCTGTTGTTAGTTGTTAGAGACAGTTTGTGATATCAACATTGGTAGGTACTTAGTACCTTGTTTATAGTGTAATCTTATTTATTTATATTTACTGAGGTAAACAGCGTTACAATTTCCATATAAATACTTAAAATATATATAACACTAAGGTCAAAAAGGATTACACCGATATTAAATAAACAAATGGAACAGCAAGGTAAGTCAGAAATGTTGAACAATGAAAATTATCATAGAAGTAATAACTACAAAGTAATAAATATAACTATTATATTAATATATACTATCGTTGTGTTTTTAAGCTAAGTTTTTTGAGGTTTACCTCAGAAGGCGACCTAAGGCAGGTATCATAAATATAATAGAAAACTCGAGGCCCCTCCTGAAAGTCCACTTCACCATGTTGCTTGTGATATACCATAAAGGAGAGTTGGGGTTGTTGAGCGCGCTTACTTTTATACCAAACACTGTTGACCCTACAGTGTCCGAAGTGTACATTGAAAATAGCTCCTGAAAAATATAGATTCATATTTTTGAAATTAAGATTAAGTACGTTGTTTTGTCAAAAGAGGCAGTATGATGGACTAATTTAATGAATTAACTCACAAAAGTCTTATATATAATAGTGATTAAATAATAAACAATAATTTCAAATTCAGATGTTACATAAGTATTTCTAACTAGGATCTGCCCGCAGCTTCGCACACGTATTTTCGGTATAATAAGTAACCTATTATCTAAGTTAGGCTTTGCTCTAAACGTACGCCAAATTTCATCTTGATCTTTTCAGTAGTTTTGGAGATTCTAGGTAACAAAAATTCAGATTTCACAAACTTTCGGCTTTATAATATTAGTAGGATAATTAATTATTAAAGTAGGATAGTAGGATAAACTGTCTGTCAGTCCCGCACCCGTGGCCACGTATAACTAAAACATTTCAACACCAACATTACCAAAAAAAATACATAGCCCAATCAGTCACTTAGAAATGATTTCTACCAAAAATACTACTGTTACAAGATATAGCAGAAGAATGTTCCAAGATATAGCATGATAAACTTAAATATTTCCCAGAGCTATTGGATCGTTTCTGTCAGCGAATCCCTCACAAAAATCTTTCGTACCTCATCATCACCTCATTCCGTTGCACCCACTGCACACCTTGCAAGAGGATGTCTATACTCTTGAAAGAGGATGACTAAATAGCGCATAAAATACGGAATAACGTACGAGAATACGCTGTTCGTTAGGGGGGACCCTAAGGAACAGCGTATTGAGACCCTGAGGGTCGCATTTAATGATTCCCACCAGTTTTTTTTATGTCATCCGAACATGGGCAGGCGGTCTGCCCCTGGTATTTCGTACCTATACAAGGTCTGCCAAATTTCATTGAGATCCATTCATCTGTTTAGGCGTGAAAAGTTAAAAGAGAGACAGACTTTCGAATTTATAATATTACTATGGATAGATAGAGTACGAGTATGTCTAAGTAGAAACCCAGACATTGGAGGACCTTCAAATACGTAGGCTCTGTTTGGGCATTTCATCTGACTTTATAGCGGTACCTTCATATTTACTGGTTCCTTCTTGTCAATGTGGTCGCGTCTTATTTTGTGGACCAGTTCTGTAGCATTTACATTCATCAGTTCTGTGACCATTTTTAATCGCAGCGATGTAAACATTGGTGATAGTTCGTGCCTCAACGTAGACCAGGGTGGATTCTAAAATAAGCAGTTAATAATTAGGTAAAAAGGATTCTTAAGTAGAATCAAATAGGTGCAATCTTGATATTAAATCTTAAATATTAAACTATCACTTCTGTATAAGGTTTTCAATAATTATTCACATAGAAAATTACAATAAAATAATAAAAATAAATTAGAACTAGTATTTACAATTGAATCAATTGAGCTAACTACAAACTGTTGCAAAAAATCTGGTAGCTCAACTGATCCATATTAATACCAGTCGGAAGCGTCCCCATGACGCTGGCTGCATTGCCCAGCTGTATGGCAATGATAATAATAATATAATATAATTATTTTTTTCTACTT
Source organism: Eupithecia subumbrata (assembly GCA_949316285.1). NCBI lineage: Eukaryota > Metazoa > Arthropoda > Insecta > Lepidoptera > Geometridae > Eupithecia > Eupithecia subumbrata. Next base: position 3,183,678 of record OX438648.1, read on the forward strand.
GTTGGTATTTGTATTCTTATCTGTAGATATAGGTTTTTTTAACACAATGTCACCTGATGGATGGATATCTAGTGGTGATGTGGTCGACGATGTTCACGGAACATTTTGTCTAAGGACGCATGCCATCTTACACACAGCTGCGTCTTGCGTCTTGCGTTTGGGGCGCGGAGGCGCGCGGCGCCTTCTAGAAATCGCGCGTACAAAAACGCAGCTGTGTGTAAGGAATCGCGCTACAAAATCGCAACAAATCGCGCGACTTAAGACACGCTTCAAAATCGCGGCTGTGGGGTGGAGGCTTTAAACAGAAGTAATTAAGGGTATAGGGAAATTCATTTGACCAACCATACCATACCAGTAAACACGTTGAGTGCACCCAACGGGTCCGTCGTCTCGTTCAACCAGAGCGTCCGTTTTTGAAAATAATCGAAGTCCTTCATCAAAATCCTTTTAGCTACTTCCGGCGTTTGCACCACCAGAGTTGGCTTCCATCCCATAAATATTCCGATACTACTGGGTCTAAAGGATAAATTTCATAAAGATGGATATCATCTTTATGAAATTTATCCTTTAGACCCAGAAAGTATTCCCAGACACTTGTCCGCATCACAAACGACAGGTTTCCAACAAGAATGTTCGGTTTACTCGTAGTCTGCCACGGTTTTTCCAATATGCATAGTTTCGCCGTAAATATAAGTAAAATAAGGATACACTATGAACAAAGAGCGCTAAGAAAGTCTGTGTAACGTTTAAAAACATGTTAGCGCCTTGAGACGACGCAAGCGAATACGAAATACGATTCTGCTGCAATGTCTATTGAGTTCGAGGTATTTGGAATAATAAGATTACGGTAGGTTAAAAGATTATCGCGGCGCCTTCTAGAAATCGCGCGTACAAAAACGCAGCTGTGTGTAAGGAATCGCGCTACAAAATCGCAACAAATCGCGCGACTTAAGACACGCTTCAAAATCGCGGCTGTGGGGTAGAGGCTTTAAACAGAAGTAAGTAGGGGTATAGGGAAATTCATTTGACAAACCATACCTTAACAGTAAACACGTTGAGTGCACCCAACGGGTCCGTCGTCTCGTTCAACCGGAGCGTCCGATTTTGAAAATAATCGAAGTCCTTCATCAAAATCCTTTTAGCTAGTTCCGGCGTTTGCACCACCAGAGTTGGCTTCCATCCCATAAATATTCCGATATATTCATCTTTATGAAATTTATCCCTTAGACCCAGAAAGTATTCCCAGACACTTGTCCGCATCACAAACGACAGGCTTCCAACAAGAATGTTCGGTTTCTCGTATGGGATTCCACGGTTTTTCCAATATGCATAGTTTCGCCGTAAATATAAGTAAAATAAGGATACACTAAGAACAAAGAGCGCTAAGAAAGTCTGTGTAACGTTTAAAAACATGTTAGCGCCTTGAGACGACGCAAGCGAATACGAAATACGATTCTGCTGCTATGTTTATTGAGTTTGAGGTATTTGGAATGATAAGATTACGGTAGGTTAAAAGATTATCAAGTTCAAGTTAGTCTTTAGGCACATAATATTATCTCATCATTATCTATCTAAACTATACAAACAGGTGAGTCAAAACATCACATCGGAAAAACTCTTTGCACAATTCTTATATTTCCTTCTATAATCTGTAGATAAAAAAAATATAATATTATCAAATTGGTAGGTAGATTATAATCAGTAATCATTACCTTCGTTACATATCATCATCATCATCTTAACAGCCGATCGACGTCCACTGCTGGACATAGGCCTTCCATAAATATCTCCACAATGACCGATTTTGCGCTGCCTGCATCCAGCAATTTCTCGAGACCTTCACCAAAAACGTTATTCTACTAACATGCAAAAAGGTAATCCTGAAAGAAAATCATTGCTAAAATATGAATCCTAAATAAACGGTAGGTACAGCTGGACCGAAAAGTGTAGAAATTAATTAAAATGGAACTAAACTAAACCTTTGTGTAATAACAGGAAACCAATGTCAAATCTTTTCAAAATGTCACGCACATGTAAATAAACATTGGGTACCTCAACGAAATTTGCATTAAAATAACTGTTTTAATGTGTAATAAGGTGTTTAGTGTAATCCAACATGTAAAAAACTAATCGCAGTGGAACATGACAAGTGATTGATAAAGTTTTCATACATTGTTTAGCTGCATTCCAAGTGGGAAAGTTATGGCCCGATGTTACGGACAATTATCAAAGAACTTCCGAGATCACTGATAATGAATACTTGATTCTATGGTATATAAGTAGTAAAATCTGCCTCTCTCAAACGATTAGTGAATTTGATTGCCTGAGTAATTTTTATGTTGTTTTTTGCAAATTGCGTTCTGTTTATTTCCGTTTGTATTGGAAAAAGTATAGTCCACTTCCATATTTTGAGTCTTTAAAACAAAATCATCATCAACATCATTCGATTTTGCCATTTGTTGACCTCAAAACCCACCTGCCACTCTTAACAGTCCTGCGTTACATTTCAGTATAATTTAAATTTGTTTATGGGTAGGTACATCTGTTATGTATCAGGAATTAAAGATGGACAATAGATCATAACAAAAGAATATTAAAAACTCCTGCAGAAAAAAGAAAAGGAAGACCATAGAAAAATTGGACGATTTCAATTTACGCAATGAGAAAATATGTATTAAGTACCTGTTTAGTTGATTATGATAATAATGTAATAAAATATTATTCTATTAGATTATTTTTCAAAAGTTATTTAGTAAACTAGTTACGCTAAAGCATATTATTACTTTTAGAATAAATGATAACGACAATAATAAGAATATGAGATTACTTTTGCGTAAATTAACTTAGTCTACAAACAACATTCATAAAGAGTTGCCAGTTTACAGTATATTCTCGTTCCCTGATAATAAATTTTTACTATTTTTGGTCGGATTTGTACCTATTGACATCCACGTTTTCAACAAAATTTTATTGCTAAACGTAAGGATCAAGACCGTTTGCGTCGTAGTATTCGTGTTGCCATCTAAACAACAGCAGCGCCCTCATTTATTTTCTACTCTTTTCGGTCGCACTGTAAATACTATGTGTAACCTTCATAAGGTTTTTCCATATTTTCATTACATTATTTTCTTTATAGGTTCATTCCCCCTCTAAAAAGCTTATTTAATTCACTGAAAATAGAGAAAAAAAAGCACTTCACTATTTTGTTTTTACACTATTCTATTGTTCACTAATTTTTTAAATCACTATTTTGGTGTTTGAATTTAGAACATACCATTATATTCGACCTCCATCTCAAGGCTCCATCTCAACATACAACGTCCTTGCGCAAAAAATACCTGAAACAAACTCCTAGTGCAAATAACTCCTTCAGATTTGATTGGTTCTTTTTATCGTCTTCATGATAATTATAAAGCATAGTACCTATGCTACTCTTGAAAACAACAGGTTTATATCGAGGGCTTTGAGAATTACCATAATAATAATTGGATAAGATAAATAAATAATAATTATAATTGGCTTTTTAAATCATTTGCACCGCTCAGGATTCTAACACTTGTCATTAACAGTCGTTAGAATACTTAATTTGCTCGTGATTCATCTGTATATCAATCGCTTTAAATCCGTCCTTTATTATTGTTATAAATAATTATAATTATTATAATTGCATACTATACTATTTTACTATATTATTTGTTCATTCAAGACACCACCCCTAAATAGCATTAGTTTCCCAGTAACCTACTTACAGCCTGGCACACGTTCCACCGCGCTGCTCAGAAACGGACAGGAAATTAAGGTGCCGATTCTGGCATTCTACTGCCGTTGGACGTCCAAACACCTCCGACGCGCGAGACGTTTTTGCGCCTTTTCATAGCACAATAAATATGGTGGCGTGTTGATTGTCTACCTTTTCAAATTCATTTATTAATTAGGTATTCAGATTACACGATCCATAGATTATAGTAGTAAATGTCAAACAGATAATCAAACAATAAAGTTATACGGTCGTTAAAAACAATTAATTTATATAATAAACTAGCTGTACCCGCGACTTCGTTCGCGACTGCCGACTAATTAAGTTCACATTTTACCACAGTTTCTCTCATATTATGAAACGCCGTGCAAAAAAATACTTCGATGCACAGAATAATAAGTAAGTATATTTAGGTACCTAGTTAAATTGTGTATAAATCATATAGGGTCTACGGGGGATAGTATGTTGTCATCTTTAATCCCATTCTTTATCTACACGACTTTTAGCTACGTCTCGGCCAGCGTCTCTCCATCTGCATTCATCATAATTTATTTCATCTAAGGTAGAATACCAAAACCTGTCATTCTGTGACGATACCACTGTCATAGTGAAGCGATTAATTTAGCAGAATAGCCTAGCTGAACGGAACCATGAGTAAGAAGAGAACGAGTATGACACTTCTTGACACTGCAAAGTAATCACTTCACTATGACAGTGGTATCGTCACACAATGACAGGTTTTGGTATTCTACCTTAGATGAAATAAATTATGATGAATGCAGATGGAGAGACGCGCGTCAAAGTGTCAAGTTTGAAAGTATTAATTTATCTCGCACGCACTATCTAAAGTTTCATTACGTACAATCGTTGCCGAATCATCACGTAGATGATTCGGCAACGATTCCATTGTCATAGTGAAGCAATTGTATTGCAAAATTGAGCCCCTGATCCATTTGACTGGACCACCGCAATTTTTTTTCTTTAGTACCTATATATTTACAGTTGATTGTTTACCACAGTAAAAAATATTTTTCTGTGGTCCAGTTTAAGTGTCTGTGGTCAGTAAAAATACTAGGGCCTGAAAGAAGTAATGAAAGAAAAGATTACCTACACATTTCAACGAAAAGCAAACTATTTATACTTGCATCTTACCTGTATTGGCATATGGGAGTGAAAAATGGGCTTTAACAAGAAACGCATGAAACAAACTCTCCAATGCCAACATGCCGTGGAATGAAGTATGGTAGGGATCATAAGAATGGACAAAGTTAGAAATAGCAGCATCAGAAACAAGACTAAGGTCCAGGATATAACTCTGAAAATAAGAAGACATAGTGGAAATGGACAGACCACATGATCAGAGGAATAGACAAATGGAGTAAAATAACCACACAATGGTAGTTGGTACCCAAGGGATGGAAAAAGAAAGAGAAGGAGGCAGACCACAGAGAAGGTGAGATGACGACATTAGACAAGTCGCGGGAATTATATGGGGTAGAGTGGCCATAGAAAGGCCAGAATGGAGAAAATTGGAGGAGGCCAACTGGCAAACGGACATACAACAAGAACAAAATTTAAAATTTAAAAAACCCCTCATAGATTTTCATGGAATATGGGTGAGAAGACTCTGGATAAAATTATCTATGACACAAAAAAACTAAACGAAAATCGGTTCATCCGTTTGAGAGCTACGATACCACAGACAGATACACAGATTTACAGACAGACACGTTAAACTTATAACACCCCTCTCTTTTTGCGTTGGGGGTTAAAAATGGAACAAAAGAGAAATATATGAATAACAAAGAAATACTGTTTTGTCAGACTAAAGACATTATTAATTAACAGTTGTTAACTATGAACCTTTTTTTAGTGTTTATGAATTCGTCAAACTACGATAGTTTTTCTAACATAATGTAGATGGTGCCCGGTGGGAAAATTTTGATTTGTAAAAGAAAAAAATAGGTAAGTATGATATTATGAAAATTAGTATTTTATAACAAATCAAAGATGAAACATGCGGAAAGTTATTCCGTCAATATATGAAGGTACCTAAAGTAATTCCGTTACATGATTCCATTGCGGCGTACACATTTTCGGAAATTTTCGAGATTATTTGAGTTAGTGAGTGACGTACAGCAAAAAAGTTATTGGGGAAAAGCGTGCACTTTTCGGACGACATTTTTTTTTCATTCCGCTATGTTCGTTAGGTTGCTAGCTATCGTATACTTTTACTATACCTACTTTGCTAAAATCGTACAAAATTGTTGCGAAGAAATTGTTGGTGGAACAAACGCGTCTACTGTGAACGTACCATGCTCACTAGACCAGTGCTAAAAATCTAATATAAAATTCGTATTCTAACCGCGTCGAATAATATCTCTTTCCAGTCCATCTGGGCAACAGTTTTTTAAATATTCAAATTAGAAATCAAAATTTAGACCCCTGTACTTGAAATGTAGAGTTTACTTGATCTTTCAATATCACACACTAATAGGTACTATAAATGCGAAATTTAAATTTAGATGTTTGTTAGCTCTTCTAGCCAAAACTACTGGAAGGATTGGGCTGAAATTTTGCACTGATTTACCTATTTCTATCATTCGATTAAAATTAAGGCTACTTTTTATCCCAGAAAACTACTTAAGTCGTCTTTTCACTATGGGATTTATTATAATTATATTACATCTTGAGATATACCTAATATTTTATCGCTCACCATACATTTTGTATGGGACCGTTTACACTGTGCTATAATATATATTACATCCCAAACTATAAATATTTTTTCGACCGAGTGAGCGATATTTGAAGGTCATTTGAAGGTGTATATTTTACCTCACGTCCCCGCACACCGCGCCTCCTTCATGCCTCACCCTCTGTTTGAATGTTGGCGTTCGTGTGCAGACGTGTAAACTGATCATGTGTGTTCCAAAATATATATCTTACAGTGTGAACAGTAATCGCGGGATGTAATATATAGCTCAAGATGTAATATAGATTATATCCCATCGTGAAAAGCCGGCTTTAATATGGTCTCTGCTCACTCTGCTATATTTTCAGTTCTTGCCAGAACTTTTCAATATTCCGTCATTAAAAGTTCATGCCTAACTTATTTTCAGAGCATTTTTTCATCGTTACCTGCCGCTTTGCATGCTAGGCAGTCGAGGACTTTGTAATTAGTTGGTAGTTCAATCTCCTTTGCTGATAAATTTAGCTTGCTCGTGAATTTTTTCCTAGTTATTGAGTTGTATAATAGGGGTCTAAACTAAAACGTATAAAGTTATTCTATGAATGCGGTAAGTTTTTCAAGTATTTTTTGTGGTTGGCGGAAATCATGATTCCGATTAAATCGATTTTAGTGAATATAATTGAATATTTGACGACCTCTGTGGCGCAGCGGGCGAAGGTCTGCCTGCGACACAGGAGGTTGCGGGTTCGATTCCCGCCTTGGGACAAATGTTTGTACGATCTGCAGATATTTGTTGAGGGTGTTCTGGATGTTTTCTATGTATAATAAAAATATCTATCTATGTAGTATATTGTATTAGGTATATCAGTTATCTACTTCCCATAACACAAGCTCTGCTTACCTTGGGGCTAGATAATGCTGTGTGAGTTGTCCAGCATTATTATTATTATTATTATAATAATACTCTCGTCTTAATTCTGGGAGAGTTCTTAGCCACGTTTTAAAGGCCCTGTCCTCGTTTTGAGAAAAAAAAGCTAGGACCGTGTCTTCTTTGAGTCTAGGTTCCTTTGTCTATTATTTTGCTATAGGTGTTCTGAGTCTGTGATCTAGGTTCCTTTGTCTATTATTTTGCTATAGGTACTCTGAGTCTGTGATCTAGGTTCCTTTGTCTATTATTTTGCTATAGGTACTCTGAGTCTGTGACCTAGGTTCCTTTGTCTATTATTTTGCTATAGGTACTCTGAGTCTGTGACCTAGGTTCCTTTGTCTATTATTTTGCTATAGGTACTCTGAGTCTGTGATCTAGGTTCCTTTGTCTATTATTTTGCTATAGGTACTCTGAGTCTGTAACCTAGGTTCCTTTGTCTATTATTTTGCTATAGGTACTCTGAGTCTGTGATCTAGGTTCCTTTGTGTATTATTTTGCTATAGGTACCTACTCTAAGTATTTTCTTTCTGAAGAATAAAAAATATAAAGAAGGTCTGTACCAGTGATTATTAAAAACGTTCATTTGTTTACCGAGCAAATGGATCGTGCTTTATCAATGTCATTTTTATTATAGCGGTCGTTAGCCAAGACGACCACTTGTCCAGAGCCCTTGTCTGCCCGTCTGTCTGTTTGTAATTCGTACGATGTCCTCTGTTTTGTTACTCAAAGCATTACAAGTAGGTACCTAATCATGCTCTTTTATCGCGAGTAAACTGCGCTGCTTTTTGTTCGAGCTGTTTTGCATAAGAAACGAAGAAAATTAGGCTGAACGGTTCTTGAGACGGGAGATATTATTCTTAGGTATAGATCCTCCACCTTACCTTATTTGATAGGTATAGTCGCGTAGATAAAGAAAGATATTTGATCAAATATGACCTAAGATAGATAGTATGAGTTGGCTGTCATTTTCAGTCCCAATCTTTATCTACACGACTTTTACAGTGGCGTTCATCGATAGGAAAACCTCTGATAGGTTCCAAGTCTCGTCATTACAATAGTTTTGGTTTTTTGTTAAATTGTTATTAAATTCGTTGGTTTTAAAGTAATATTATTTTAGCAGCTGGCTATCTATATTTTATAGAATTATTCTAGTTTTAAAATATTTTAGTATCTTAACGGAGGGGTTACCTTATCGATAGGATATATCAGTTAAGATACATTATTATTTATAATAAATATTATAAGATAAATATTTGTGATACGACTTGTAAAACGTGTGCATTTAAAATGAAGAATGTTAACTCAAACAACCCTTTATAAAAATTTAATGAGATAGCGAGAAAAATTATCCACCCGTTGGAGAGATACCCAAAATTCGGAATTCCTTTAAAATTACCCAACTGTAATAAAATATCTTCGTAAAACTTGAATTAGGTATCCGATTTAAACTCGACAGCTTCACTGGCATACCATTAATCTCCCTAATTACTGATATTTGAAAACGCGGGCCCAATTTCTAATTCTCAAATTTAGGTAGTAGAAACTAGTGTATATTCTATGGCTGTCAGGCCCGTCCCGTCACAGATTAAACAGTAAGTATACGGCCAACTACATACTGCTTCAGTCGGTCACCTAACAGTAGATTTTGTTTTTTTAATCGTAGTTGTATTTCTTTCCGCTGACAAAATGAGGTCACTAATAAGTCAAATTTTTTAAATGATTATCAAATTATTTGTAAATTTTTAAACAAAATTATTATTAAATCACACTAATATTATAAATGCAATGTTTAGATGTATGGATGAACAGATGTTTAGATGGATAATGTTATCTCTTCACGCCAAAACTTACTGAACGGATAGGGGTGAACAGAATTACCTGTAGGTAATTCTAATCCTGGAATCACGCTACTGCCACCGTCAACTGAACAGATCAATACCAGTCGGAAGCGTCCCCAAGACGCCGGCTGCATTGCCCCGCTGTATGGCAATGCTGATGCGCTGCGATGATGATGATATAGATCAGTTAAGCTACCTGTAGATTGTTTGCAACAGTCTGCAGTTAGCTCAATTGTTTCAATTGTAAATGCTAGTTCTAATTTATTTGTATTTGATTGTAATTATAAAGGTATACTGAACAGATATAGGTGGTGATCAAGATCGCGTTCAGTTTTCAGTTAAATAATGTCGTAAGTGAAGTATTAGGTATGCTGTTGGATTCGGTTTTTGAAGGAAGATTGAAGGCGCGGATTTTTTTTCAGTGTCTCCTTTTGCCTGTCGTTTTGGCGCTTTGCGATTCCCAACAGAATACGAGTGCTAGTTTATTCAAGATTTGGTAATGGATTTTTCTTGGAGCTCTATGGATTTTCCGAACAGGTAAGTTTAAATAATTATAAAAAACGTAACTATAATAATTTCATAAATCCGAAACAATATGGTTGCTGTTAGCATGTCGAGTTACAAAATCTATACCTAGGTAGGTACTATTATAGTATTTATGTAAAAGTTATTATTGTTATTTGGTACCTAGCGTTTTTCTGGGATAAGATAAGTAAAAGAAAGTAACTATATTAAGAACATATAATATGTAGTATGTAATTCCAGGTTATTTCATAATTTAAACCCGATCCGTTCAGTAGTCTTGGCATGAAGAAATAACACACATCCATACATTGATAGATCCATCCACACCTAGGTGTAATCTTATTCCAATGGATCAGCAGTGTACTACTAGATTCCTATTTCCTATTCGTAGTGTCATTGTCTATTCAGTTTGAGCTGAGAGCGAACGTAGGCTTATCGGATCTAAATATCTGATTCGAGTAGGAATATTTCAGAGACCTTCCAAGACCTTCAAGTTCTGAGGGTTTTCGACTAGGGACGAAATATTAATTATTAAAACATTTGTGTTGGCCACTGATACCGCATTCAGATATTAAAGGAATATTATATTCTATTAAATTATACAGGTCTAAGATTGAGGCCCTGGGGGTTTCATTATAAATGTGCCGTGTAATACCTACTAATTTGCGACACTGGCTACCCTCATTATGAGTTGACGGTCCTATGGATAGATTATCGACATAATCGTTATCTCTTCTAGTCAATTACACGGTCATTAATTAGAGACTTTATTTTCCTAAGACCATAGTTTGGACATTATGTATTTCAAATAAAAAAAATTAAAAAACTAAACTAAACTAACTATACTAGGAATTAAAGTGGTCTTTTTATGAGGCGATTTAAAACCGCTCACAAATCAAATGAAAGTTAATAATAAATAATAAATAAAATAAATAAATAAATAATGCTGGACAATTCACACAGCATTATCTAGCCCCAAGCTAAGCAGAGCCTGTGTTATGGGTACTAGATAACTGATATACTTAATACAAATATTATACTACATAGATAGATATTTTTATTATACATAGAAAACACCCAGACGAACGAAAGAAAAAGACCAAGAAAGTTAAAAATTGTTGAAAAAACCCGTCTCGGTCACCGTTTCTTAACTTTTTTCTGGCAAAATGAGGGGGAGAGACCATATAGGAGACCTGACGAGTATTAAAATCAAATTTCAATAAGTACCTACCTCTTTTGTAAAAATCGCTTAAGTCGTTTTGATGCTTAGATTTAATGAAGAGTGTCCGCCAACCACATTGAAAATTATCGAAAAACATAAACCACGCCTCGCGGGTTTAAAAAGTCAAAATCATAGCCAAATGTTTATCCGTATACCTTATCTGTATCGTTTCAAACAAAAAACATTAAAATAGTTGAAAGAAAGGTAGCTAGGACCTCTTGAATTCTCGAATAAAGTTTTAATTACACAGCTGCTAAATAATCCGCAGCAGCCGCGAACAAGCAAACAGATAAACGCCGGATAGTCCCCCTGTAAGCCATCCCACATGTTCACACTTCACCGATCTATACTTAAATAAAACTGTAACAGGTCCAATTCTGTACATTGAAGATATTTTGAAAATTTTTTTTGGAGGGCACTCTATTATCGATACTGAAGCCAAAACTGTAATTTTTTTTATTCATGTCTGTCTGTCTGTCTGTCTGTCTGTCTGTCTGTTTCTTAAACGCGCATCACGTCGAAACTACTGAAGGTATTGAAATGAAACTCGGCACGATTTTAGGTCATACTACGAGGAAGGACATAGGATACTTTTTATCCCGGAATTCAGTCAGGTTTCGCTGGGAGAGGGGATGAAAGTAAAATTTCTTCACCGCGCATGACGCCGAAAGTGCTGAATGAGTTGGAATGAAACCTTGCACGATTTGATTTCATACTACGAGGAAGGACATGGGATACATTTCATCCCGGAATTCAGTCATGTTCCCCTGGGAGAGAGGATGAAAGTAAAATTCTTTAACTGCGCATCACGATGGAACAACTGAATGAATTCGAATGGAACTCGGCATAATTTGATTTCATACTACTAGGAAAGATACATTTTATCCCAGAATTTAGTAAGGTTCCCCTGGGAGAAGGGATGAAAGTAAAATTCCTTGACCGCGCATCACGCCGAAACTACTGAATGAGTTGGACTGAATTGGTACTATTTGAGTTCAAGGAAGGACATGGGATACATTTTATCCTGGAATTCAGTAAGGTTCCCCTGGGAGAGAGGATGAAAGTAAAATTCTTTAACCGCGCATCACGACGGAACTACTTAATGAAATCGAATGCAACTCGACATGATTTTAGTTCATACTATGAGGAAAGATACATTTTATCCCGGAATTCAGTAAGGTTCCCCTGGCAGAGGGGATGAAAGTCAAATTCCTTCACCGCGCATCACGCCGAAACTACATAGGTAATGAGTTGGAATTAAACTTGGCACGTTTTGAGTTCATACTACAAGGAAGGACATGGAATACATTTTATCCTGGAATTCAGTAAGGTTCCCCTGGGAGAGAGGAAAAAGTAGAATTCTTTAACCGCGCATCACGATGGGTCTACGCGTCGTCCGATTTCATGCATTCTTTTTGTTAGAAACAGTGTTGCACGATCGAATTTGACTAAATCAGTAGAAAGTCGAGTAAAAAAACCAGTAGATTGATGAAATAATCTGTAGTTAGAAGAAAAAAATTAGTAGATACAGGGTAGGTAAGTTCCTATGTATGTATTTTTCCAAGACGCACCCATTAGTTAGGTTCCTACCTACTAAGGCGTCTTGGAAAAATAAGTTAGGTTCCTACCTTACATGATATATGGTGGTTTAGCTGGTCCAGTTAACTGTACTACCGAAGTTGCAGTAAGTGGTCCAATTAAACTAACTAGACCACAGAAAAATATTTTTTACTGTGGTACACAGCCAACTGTACCTACCTACTAACGAAAAAAAAATTACGATGGTCCAGTCAAATGGATCAGGAGCCCAATTCTGCAATACAATTGCTTCAGTATGACAATGGAATCGTCGCAGAATCATCACGTAGAATCCTTAGATTTATAAAACTCCAGATAGTGCGTGCGAGATAAATTAATAGTTTCAAACTTGACGCACGTCTCTCCATCTACATTCATCATAATTTCTTTCATCTGAGGTGGAATACCCAAACGTGTCATTCTGTGTCGATACCCCTGTCATAGTGAAGCGATTAGTATAGCAGAATAGGGCCCCAGCTGAACGGAACCATCAGTAAGAAGTGAAACGAGTATGACACTTCTTAACACTGACGCTGGCCGAGTCGTAGCTAAAAGTCGTGTGGATAAAGAATGGGATTGAAGATGACAACATGCTATCCCCCGTAGACACTACACGATTTTTTTGCACGGCGGCGTTTCATAATATGAGAGACTATGGTTAAATGTGAACTTAATTAGTCGGCAGGTGAGGCAATCGCGAACGAAGTCGCGGGTACAGCTAGTTATTAATAAATCCATACACCGTACAGTACCAACGCAAACCGGATGACAAAATAAGAACGATATGCGTAGTTCTATTCTGTTGAGATACGTTAAAGATAGTGTTGCTATTAGGTATCCAGAGTTGCCAATCGCTAATAATGATACTGCAAGAACTGAAACGGTTCTTCGAAAAAAGGAAGACGATTTTTGTTCGGCTGTGTGATGAAATATTTTGAATAAAGTCAAAAAATTTACCTAATCTCCGAAGTACCTATGCAGAGCAATCCATCTAAAATGCTGTTTGGTACCTACTATTTTTAGGTAGGTATATTTACTTTTAAACAATTTACTGCAGCTGAGGCTAATATAAATAAATAAATAAATAAATAAATAAATAAATAAATAAATAAATAAATAAATAAATAAATAAATAAATAAATAAATAAATAAATAAATAAATAAATAAATAAATAAATAAATAAATAAATAAGTAAATAAATAAATAAACTGCTGGACATAGGCCTCTCCAGCTGAGGCTCACTAATGGTGGCCATACACATGCACGTAGGGTTTACATGCACAGTTTTGCCCGTTGAACTCTCACTTAAGACAGTTGGAGCTACGTGACGGTGTGTGTAGGACGTTTGAATTTTTTTAATCACATCTACATATTATGTAGCAGTAGGCTCCAATTCCTTGAGCGAGAAAAATTAGAGGAAAATAGCACAGTTAGGTACAAAGCTTGTCTTACAAATAGAGAACCATCGATAAACAAAAGAGCATCACTATATGCTAAATTATACAGTGAATCACAATGTTTGTATGATTTGCTAGTTTACGCTATGCTTTAGGCGACTGAAGTCATAGAATCAATCTATGGTACCGTAGGTGTTACCTAACCTATCTACCTATTTAATCTCATGGAGCTTTAAAAATCTTATTCCTGTTTTGCGCGTTAGCTGCTTTATTAATAACCAAGGCTTGTTCTCCAACTTAAGGGATGACCTGGCTTAGTTTGCAAATTACTCAGTCATTGCGGTACCTATTCAACCTTTGGTTTGACAGGTAAGAAAAGTTGGCTGGAGTTGTTCCAAGTGTACTTTAGAATTTGAAAGCCTGTGTTTGTATAGGGAAGAAGAGGGTTGTCAAAAACAGAAACGAAAGTTTTTGGAGTTGTCATTTAATTTTTATCGAATCACAACTAATTTTCTTCGGTTCTACCCTTCACTGATTAAAGGACTCGAACCAAGAGGATTTGACTTGGTTATTTTGCGTTTGATTTGGTAGAAAAATCTAAAATATACCACGTTCATTATAATAAAATAACCCGACCAAGTGCGAGTATACTCGAGGTAACCTCGAAGAAATCGCTCAAAGCGATGAGGCCTTCGTTTGTACTTCTCAGCATTTCCTTTTTCTCAGCATTTCCTTTGTATTGTTTTTATGCTTGTGTGGTAAAGTAAAGAGTTATCTATCTACAGAAATATATTGAGATATACTTCTGTGTATCTATCTATCCATACTCGCACACGGAGGGTTTCGTCCCATCGTTCAAACATATTCCTCGAACGAAACTCTAAAAACCAACTATTTGGAGAACCCCTGATTTTTTTATTCTTTATTAGTTTTTATTTGTTGGTATTAAAGTTGAATTGTTACTTACCTATAAAAAGTTTCATGTGTTATGTTTCGAGAGATATAATACTAAAATTTTATATATTTTTAGATATTTAGTATTTATTGTTATAGCGGCACCAGAAATAAACATTCTGTAAAAGTTTTAATAGTCTAACTCTTACGGTTAATGAGATAGAGCCCTCTGACAGACGGACAGACGGACAGACCGCGGAGATTTAACATAAACACAAACATACAATATATTTATTTGCAGCAAAAACAATAATTTTACTGCATTGCTTCGCCTTTACGTGCCGAACCATTATATCCGCGGTAGAAGTCACAGGCTCCTAGCTCTACCACCTTGCCGCACTGTAGGGCACCATCAGTCGCCGCTGCCTCACGCTCTCGACGCCCTCAACGGGTTACTTAAGGCTTTTCCAGACTGTGACATATTTGCGGACGATTGCAAGGACCTAATGTCAGTTTGTCTGCTCTATTGTGAGAAGGAAGAATGACCGATTTCTTAAAATAAAATATTTATTCATAATGTATAATTATTATTATTTGGATTCTTTTTTTTGTATTTTAATGTATAATTTAACTTTGACATCTTTATAAGAACATAATAATTTTTAATTTAATTTTATGTTAGTTTGTAAAATAATTGTTCTGTTAAATATAAATTATGATTAGTTAGTGTAATTGGCAATCGCCGTTCTAATTAATAAGTAAATAAATAAATAAATAAATAAAATAAATAAAGAAATAGGTATTAGGCTCGTAGATAGGTAGGTAGAGTATGATAGATTATTATCAGGGCCTATTAAAACTGATAGAAAAAAGTTATTGCTGAGGGCTTGGAGACTATGATTAAATAAATAAAATAAATAAATAATGCTACACAATTCACACAGCATTATCTAGCCCCAAGCCAAGCAGAGCTTGTGTTATGGGTACTAGATAATTGATATACTTAATACAATACACTACATAGATAGATATTTTTTATTATACATAGAAAACATCCAGAACGCTCTGGACAAATGTCTGCAGATCGTACAAACATTTGTCCCGAGGCGGGAATCGAACCCGCAACCTCCTGCGTCGCAGGCAGACCTTCGCCCGCTGCGCCACAGAGGTCGTCGATTTTACCAATGGATATAACACTAGGCCGAGCCTGAGGTCCAAGCTGATGATTCTTACAAACACGAGAAGTTACTTTGTCTCTGTGTGAGCGTACATTATTTAACACTTAGTTATTATCTAATCTAGTTTAGTAATAAGGTTTCGTTTGCACCCTTTGGGTACGAAACCCTATAAAAATTACTCATTCGCTGTTGGTATTAATGAAGACTCTACCAGTTCACAGAATACCTGAAGTTCAGTTTCCAATTTTTCTTCTTTGAACTTTTTCGCGGTTTTCACTCGTATTGAATATCGTACTTACCTACTTCCTAATCACCAATAAAAATACTACATTATAATTCTTGAATAGTTCGATATACACAAAAACCCGTTCCGAAAATACCCCACAGCGACTTCGTAGCAATTGCGACCAAATCGTTTGAAAGTTCAATTCTAATGGTCACTCTATTGAAAATTTCAATAAATTTTAATGAAAACGTTCAGGTAGAAGAGATAAGATGCTAATGACTGTGTATCGGATGCAATGGAACGAGACGGATCCCCGGTAATGAGATTATCGGGGCTTGTCAATTAAACGCAAACTTTTATGTTTTATATATTTGTTTTATATATGTTTCTTCTTCATTTTACCTCTAAAATTAGCCACCTTCTTCACAAAGGATAGCTTGTCGCCATTGTAATTATGATTGCTGTATTAAGTTTGTAATACGTATAGGTAAATATCTACAATCTAAGATGTTGAATTTTGGTATGTGAACGCCACTGACGGGCTTTATTTCCAAATGTATACATGTTTCTTTTTCCAGATGAAACTTGAAAACTGACGAAAATTGATGTCTCAGTGCGAAAAGAATGTATTTGTTACTAATGTTTGTTACTTTCAAGTTAAAGTTGGATAAAAACTGTAAATAAAATGTAACAACGTGTCGCTGTCTCGAACACGCCCTAATGGAACGGAAAGCGGTCTTAATGGTGCTAAAATGATATAATAATAGTTTCGCAGAGAAGCCCAAGCAATTAGTGGCACAATCTTGCCACTAAGAAACATTTGGCATTAATTGCTTAGAAGTGATCATCTCAATGTCTTCTTGGGTTTAAGTACCCAACCTCAACTACAAGAACAAAATTACAAATTTTAAACCCCCCCCGACAGATTTTCATGAAACATGGCTAAGAACACTTGGGATAAAATTATCTATGACACAAAAAAAAAACTAAACGAAAATGGTTCATCCGTTTGGGTGCTACGATACCACAGACAGATACACAGACAGACACGTTAAACTTATAACACGCCTCTCTTTTTGCGTCGGAGGTTAAAAAACACTTGAAATCAGGTTTCAGTTTTTAGGGTTTCGAAGATCGAAGATCGGTTTCGAAACCCTTAGGATCTCGCTTTGTCTGTCCTTTTTTCCCCCCTTAATAACTCAGCAACTACTGCAGCTATCAACTTGAAATTTAAAATAATAATATATTTCGTGCGCCTGTACAGATTTAAAGAAAAATAAATGATTATAAATGAAAAAAGAAAATGAATATTTTCCATACAAATTGTGATGCCGAAATTTTAAAAGATACCTACAGGGTCATGTGGGGTATCAAATGAAAGCTATCAGTTTGTACATTTCAAAATAATTTTTGAAATTTTTGTAGGTTTCATACTTTTTGAAATATTTTGAAAAAATCGAAAAATTTGCCTTTACCCACTTTAACCGAAGCAAGCAGAGAGATCCAACTGAAATATAGACTGGTACCTACTATTCTTAGGTATTCGTTAAATTGCGAAGTCTCTAACTGGTACTTTTGGTACATACCTATTTGTTGTCAAACGTTCGAAACCCTCGGCGCGCGAGTTACACTCGCACTTGACGGATCTTGTTTATTGAGAGTTCTGTATGACGATAGCAACGTCATTTTGACATCTAATGTTATATGGAATTTGCGTAGCTCTATGTCCGCACGATACAGGTACACTGTACCAAATCCCACAGAAAAATGAGACGCCACGATGTCGTTCCGATACTATTGTCAAATGAGCTCAGGGCTCTATTTTGTACAGGAATTATTGCATTAATTTGTTTAATTTTCTTCGCTTATTTGTTCTTTCCCTGCTGGTGGTTAAATTAATATGAATGGGACTTAGCGCTAATAAGTAAACCAGCCAGCTTTTACTTGTATGTGTCTATCATGTACCCTGCGTTCTAAAGTTACATAGTCAAAAACGCAATGAAAACGGATATTCAATACTCAAAGTCTGAAAGAAAGTACCTACAGTACCTTAGTTAAATACGTCACAAGTCACAATCTACCTAGACATTGTGTTTGAAATGAAAGTCACTGAAAGCAGTCGGTGAAGTTAATCAGAAGAACCCGCTGGCTACCCATTATGTGAGATACAAAGGGTACGGAAACTTTCTGAATTTTATCAAGATTTTAAGTCACTCACGAAGCGACGTCACAGGATGTAAGCAAAGTACAGATATTTGTAATTTATAAACAAAGAAATACTTAATATCTTATTTACCTTTAGTTGGCATCAGAAAATATTGTGTGTTTTGAATATTTGCTTATTGGCGCATATTATTAATTCTTAACGTCCTCAAACTTACGTCCTCAAACTTACGTCAGCTGTTTATTATCATTTTATTTGTTTGTTACAACAATAATTATCGATATAAAATAATTATCAAAAATATATCAATAAAAATTCCTCAAACTTACGTCAGCTGTTTAATAACATTTTATTTGTTTGTCACAACAATAATTATCGATATAAAATAATTATCAAAAATATATCAATCAAAATTGAAAAATATTGACATCTGTACACCCTGTAAGCCTTTACTCAGATATCGGTTCAAAGAGCGAATTTTGTTTGAATATGGGACTTGGTTGAGCTTCATCGGGTTACCGAAATGAAATCCAATACGCAGAAATCACGCTTTTTCGTTGGATCGATGTAACATAAATAGAACAAACGTGTTTCTTATATAAAACGTGAAAAGAAACCAACATTCACGAATTGTAATAATGGCTCTGTGAATTCTTCGTTTGTCGCGCGCGTGATCATTTTGATTTTCAAAAGGCGCTGCAAAAAGACGCATCTGATGAGCACTTGAGCTTCAGTTTCAGAAGTTCAAAGCTCCACTAATGATGCATCTCTTGTAGATACGTATAGGTACGTAATAAGAAGTGGGTTTACGGTGCGTTGGTGCCTACACGTTATGAGCCGTGTTTTATTTTGTAAGCTGCAGCATCGGGGTTAATTCAAGAAGGTACTACTACTGCCCACTACTATACTTTTGCCTTTCTTTGAGCCAAGGACCTCTTTATTGAGACTCTGGAGGATCTTATGACATTACACTGAAGTTTTGCAGGTGGTGACTCGAAGTCCGTATCATTATCAACTTCAACTTTCCCTTGGTTTTCACATAAAATTAAGTTGTCGTCCAACTTTCACTTTGATCTTTAGTTCTCTGTAATGAGTTTGAGTTGACTTTTGATCGTGTTAAGCGATTATTTTACTAACCTACATTTTGTCAACGAATATTCTGTAGGTAGTATTATATTCGGTAGGTAGTACTCTATCCTTCTTCCCTTAAGTACTGCCTACTAAAGTGGGTAAACGAAAACATCCGACCCTCGCTAATTGTGTTAGACAGTGTAGTGGTACAGTTCAGCCAATCAATACGGTATTGGTTGCCTTTCATAGCAATCAATGCTGTACAGATTGCAAGAATTATAACTCAGACAAAATATTGTAACTCCTATTTTGGCTGAGGAATTTTGTCAATATGGACGTTTTCCTCGAATGGTTTATAGAGGAATTCTGAGATTCTTCATTGAATGTAATGGTTTATTTTCATCGCGACCCAACTCAAAAGGCCTGAAGGCGCTACAATAATACCTGTCTATCAACTGTTCAATAACATTTTGAAATGATGGACAACAATGTAGCAGGTCTGCTTACGTCCTGGCTGAATACAGAATAGAAATGTGAATTGGCACTCGTAGAATGGTGAGGTTGCATCAATAGTGCAGATAAAGACTCGGAAAATTCAAGTTTGAACGCCTCTAGCATGTTATTGCTCCCGTGCTGGTATTCGCATTGTCTTTCACTTTAAACGTGCATAGGTTATCCTAGAAAAGTCGACTTCTGTCTACTGTCCCGGTTTTTTAAAGAAAATCCGGTTTTTAAATTTCCGGTTTTTTAAGAAACCCGGGGGGGTACAGAACCTAGCTTCGTACTGTACAAAATTAAAAAACACGTGTGAATAAATACAAATTTAATTAATAAGGAAAATAAGGGAGCCTGAAGGGCTATAATGACATATAATTAATTTAATAAAACTAACTCGGCCAGAGGGGCTAGCAAGTGGGTTCTTTGTCCTACAGAAGGCTGATTCTACTAGGTTAAGATTCGAGGGTCTTCTCCTTGCTTTTCCTCTTCCACCGTACTCTCCTTTTAGTGCGTCGCGGGTGTAGCAGCGACCCGACGGCGAAAGGTGTGTGCGAGTGTGAAGATCCAGGTCCAAAAGGGGGGCAGCTCGTGAGAAGTCCGGCCGGAGACGAAGACTGCCCTAGGGTGGACTTTGAACCCTGGAATGCGCATAAAGCTAGGCATTACAGCCAGGCCTAGTAGGGTGACGGGCTCCCACGGCAGCACAAAAAGCAGAAGCACTAAGTGTTCATGATGCCGTGGAAGTCACAATCAGAACGGGAGATGAATTTACAATATGAAAAGAGAATTTGCTAAAAATATTACAGAGAGAAATGTGAGTGAAATAAAATAAGAATAACTGTAGATACAATGAAAAGCCTTAGCCCGTGAACAGTATGAAGAGATGACATGGCGAGGTGAAAGAAAGCCCATGTCATTCTTTGAGCATTGGAATGAATGTTTACAGCCTACATTACAAATCAGTGCAAAACTTACCCAGCAGGGGTTTATAACTTTCACTTTGTTGTAGATTAAATACAAGTAAAAATACGATGAAATAACGATTGATTCAATTAGCGAGTAAAATGGCGTCTCAGTGCGTCTCCTGCGCAGTAAAAGTGTCACACGTCCTATTTCAAGGCCATAGACAATCGCAGCGCATACGGCATGAAGTTAGCGGCGTGTTGACGAACTTATCTATGGGCCGTCGTCTATAATCGACTAATACTATTAATCGAGTAATATTTAATTGGAATCGGAATTGTATTGGATTTTAAATTATTAATTAAATAAAAACGTAAGTATGTAACGATTACGTTACATTACCCCCTCTTGTAGGCAAAGATTTTGCTCTAGGAATGCAAAATCTGACTACTAACTACTGACACTCCACATTCATTAAACCATTCATACTACCTTTCGTAACACAAACATTCTTACCTATCAAACAACACCAAGATAACAGAAAGTTTTGGCGCAACCTTCCAAAAAACAGGGCATCCTTTATTTATCTAGGATGACCAATGCTAGCAGCTAAGATGTTAAGCAAAAAAAAACGGGGAACGTAACATTACCGAAGAACAAACAGATTAGATACGTTAAACTTTATTACTATTTAATTTTAGGTCTTTGATATGCCAAGCTCCAATATCCTTGCCTGACATATCTTCTAAGACATATACTAAGGGAGACCGTTTCTCAGTAATACGGCATTTTATAAATTTGGGAGCTAACTTTTTGCTAAAATATTTATCTTTATCGCTCAAAATAAAAGTACGTTTATAGACAACATCACCAACGTTAAACTCTGCATGCTTCCTGCGTAAGTTATAATGTGCTGTATTCTTTACATGTGCCTGCCACAATGACGCCTGCACATCATCAAATACAGCCGAAAGACATCCACGATTTTCGGCGTAGATATCACGCGGAAGGAAGAGAACCTCATCATCTAAGTCATTGTCAGTATAGTGCGATCCACACAAAACAAGCTCTCTACCATAAACAAGAAAAGCCGGAGTGTAACCAGTGGCTTCGTTTACGGAGCTGTTAATCGCAAACTGTACCTTCGGGATAAAAGTGTCCCATGTCCGATGGTCATTTTCTACAAATGAGGACAGACTAGTAACGATAGTTTTATTATAACGTTCAACGGTGTTAATCTGTGGTGTATATTTTGGAGTAAAGTAAATATTTGGGATTTTATATTTTTTAAACAAAGATTCAGTTGTAGAACTAATGAACTGACTTCCATTATCAAGAAAAACTGTTTGAGGAACACCATGTACAAGAAAAATTGATTCTTCTAAAACTTTGACGACGCCATCTGAAGTAGCACGACGCATGGGAAATATGTGACAGTATTTCGAAAAACAACAAGTTACAACAAGCATAAAAGTGTTTTGCTTACGAGTGGCGGGTAAAGGACCAACAAAGTCAATAGAGATCATTTGAAATGGTCTTGAACATTGTTTGGGACGACCCATTTGGCCAAGAGTAGTGTGATTTTGCGGCTTGTAAGAAGAACAAACAGAACAAGCGCTAACAAACTTGACAACATCCTGATGCATGCCCGGCCAGTAGTGTGTCAGTGACAACCGCCGGTATGTTTTAAAGATGCCAAGATGTCCGGCTGTAGGTTCCGAATGATTCTCTGTAATGATACAATCGCGAAATTCACTAGGGACTACTTCTTTCCAAGCAAATTCTGAAGTTAGATTAGATTTAGATTTAGACAGCCTAAACAAAGAATTATTCTTGATGCAAAAATTTGGATACTGACTTGGGGCGTTAAGACAACCATTGTAAATATTTTTGTACCATTCATCGTTGGTATTGACAAAGGAATTGGCAAGAGAAATGGCAGCAGTGGGAAAAGATCGCGATAAAGCATCAGGGATGACGTGATCAACTCCACGACGATGTTTGATTTCAAAATTGAAAGATGACAAACGTACTCCCCAACGAGCTAGTCGACCAGTTGGATTTTCCAAAGATAAAAACCACTTCAACGCAGAATGGTCAGTGTACACTGTAAAAGTATGACCGTTTTCAAGGTAACAACGCCAATGTTCTATAGCAGTCAGCACAGCGAGAGTCTCCCTCTCGGTGATACTATAGTTTTTCTCAGCATTGTTAAACGATCTGCTCATATAAGCCACGGGATGTTCTTTACCTTCTATTGTCTGCGTCAACATAGCACCAACACCATAATTACTAGCGTCCGCATGGACCTCAAAAGGTTTGGAATAATCTGGGCAAGAAAGTACCGGCGCAGAAATAAGGGATTCCTTTAATGCGTTAAATGCTATGTCAGCTTCAGGTGTCCATTGGAAAGGAGGTGCTTTTTTACCACTTGCAGTTAGTTTATTTAGTGGACCAGCTACAGTACTAAAATTGGGAACAAAACGTCGGTACCACGTGGCGGTGCCGAGAAAGCGTTTTAATTCTTTTCTGTTAGTAGGAGTTGGAAAGTTGAGAATAGCCTCCACCTTATTAGGGTCTGTACGCAGACCATGGGCATCAATAACATAACCGAGGTATTTTAGCTCGCTGCGAAAGAATTGGCATTTACCAAGATTAACGGTTAAATTAGCTTGCTTCAACCTATCCAAGAGACGCAACAAACGAGAGACGTGTTCTTCGAAAGTTGAACTAACGATAACAATATCGTCCAAATAAGCGAAAGTTTTATACTCTCTGTCAGTAAAAAGCAAATCAACCAGACGTTGCTGAGTCGCCGGAGCGTTGGTAAGGCCGAAAGCGGTAGTTTTAAAACGGTATAATCCTCTACCTTGTACATAGAAAGCAGTTTTATCTCGATCTTCAGGTGCGATAGGGACTTGCCAGAATGCCTTAGACAAATCAATGCTTGACAAGTATTTAGCGTCACGAAGACTATCCAAAATTTCAGAGACATAAGGCAAATTATAGGAATCTCGTTTCGTAACCGCGTTAAGCTTGCGACTATCGAGGCAGAACCTAGGACTTCCATCCTTTTTAGTAACAATGATGACGGGAGAGGACCACGCACTCTCACAAGGCTCTATTACATCAAGAGACAACATTTCATCAACCTGATCAACCAAAATGCGTTGTTTCTCAGGAGACATCCTATAGTAGCGTTGTCGGATTGGAAGCGTGTCTCCAGTATCGATGCGATGGCAAATTAAATCAGTCCTACCTAAACCCTTCTCTTCTGTTGAAATTGATTTAAACTGAGCGATTATATTGTCAGCTATAGCTTTTTGAGAGTCAATCAAATTGTCATAAGACTGAATAAACGTCGCATCAGTATTATAATTAAGATCTGCCAACGAAGTTGTGGACATTGTAATTGAGTTCAAATATTTAGGACAAATTTCAAAAGCTCGCCAAAAGTCTACGCCCAGAATAACCGGCGTTTCAACCTCGGGAACAACATAAGCTCGGAGAATGTGTAATTGGTCCTGGAACGAAATCGAAACATTGATATAACCAATACTATTTAGAGATTGACCACCAGCAGCTACCATATTAATGCGATCATTTGTATGCAAAGTGCAATCGACAAGGTGTTTATGGAAATTATTTCCTAAAACAGTGACTGCAGCACCAGAATCAAGTAAGCCACAGGCATCAATGTTATTGATTTTGATAAATACATAGGGACGAGAATCGTTTGACGGTTTAGAGTTCAGAATTGTAGAGATTTTATATGAAGAGCTAAAGGTTCGTATAAAATTAAGCCAAGATTCCCAGTCTTGCTTATCAAAATAGCTACAATTCTGATCTACTCGTTTTTTGGCGTAGAAGACTTCTTCTTACGACAGTCAGGGCAATCAGGAGTTTTAACGTCCTTCTTCCCACATTTAAAGCACACGATATCGCGCGGAGCCTTGCATTGGCGCAAATGGTGTGAGTTAGTGCGACACCTTGGACAATAAGGTTCTTTTTTAGAGGTGGAGACTGCATTTATATTAGCTTGATTTTGATCTTTATTATTGTGATTTCTATTATTATTATATCTATTATGATTGTTACTATAGTTATTAGATTTAGTCGAGCCCTTATCAGCATTGTATGCAAACTCCGGTGCAAGAGTACCAGAAGTAACCTTAGGCGGCTCCTGAAATTGAGAGAGGCGTGCTTGAATAGCTTCAAAATTCCTGCATAATGTACGCAAATTATCGATGCTAGAAATCTGAGCAGCTGAGGCTAGGGTGCTGGCATAGCAGGGCCTGATATTATGAAGGAGAATTTCCAATTGCTCCGCTTCTGGTATGGGTTTAAACAAGCGCGAAAACATACCTTTCATTATAGAGAGGTATATAGTGATGTTTTCACTTTCCCCTTGAGTACGAGCACGAATCTCTGAAACTAACCTATAGTCATAATCAGTTTGGCCGAAATCTTCTTTAAGTAAGATAGCTAATTCAGTCCACGAGTTAACCCTATCTTTCGCCGCACGATACCAATGAAGGGCATCACCTTGAAATATTTCAGAGGCGTAGCTAAGAACTTTTGAAGAAGGGATGTTACGAGCCTCCATAAATTCGTCAACACGCTGTATAAAAGAACGCACGCATGACTTGCCATTGTATTTTAAGCGAGATAGTTCGGAGGAAGCGCGATCGCAAGTCACGTTGATCACAGTCTGCTGCGTATCCGATGCACTGCGTACGGTCTCGGAAGAGGCAGTGTTTACGCTTGAAGAAGCACTAGATGGAGATTTATTTTGCAGGGCAGAACACTTGAGCGAGAAACCTTTATATGCCGCGACTATATCGTCAAACTCTTTCTTATATTCATCGCCACGGTCTATCCTCTCAATACGGTTATACAAGTGATTAAGCATATTTTGTGTTCGCATGAGCGAGGAAGCACTAGGATCTTCCACATCCAAATTAGTTTGAATTTTCGTCAGAACATCTAAACAACCTTTAATATCCTGCCTTATATCAAGTGGAGATTCTAAAATGTGTTCTGAAGGATGTTCAGCCCCTAACTTGACTATCTGTTTGCGTAACTCCTCAACAGAAGATGCTGGAGTAGCGCCTCGTATGCGAACCTCATAATCTAACTCCGATTTTTGGAGAGACAAAAACTTAACGGGCAACATGGTATAGCAGTGAGAAATAAACTGACCTGTTGGATAAGTAGTGCACTGAATAAAACTAAAGCTCGCCGTTCTGTTACAAAATAAATGAATGAACGTATGGTTTTGATGAGATGAACAGTGAAAACAAAAAAAATAATGCAAAATCAACGAAAAAAGAAACTACTGATGTGTACTGCTCGGTACTGTACAAGAACAATCAACAAAAACAACAAAAAAAACAAGCGTGTAAAAAGTTAAAATTAAAATGAACAATTTTGTAAATAATGTAAAATGACTAGAGTTTACAAATGTTATTACAATTAGCAAAATACAATCTAAGTACTTACGTACACCTCAGTAGTTTATGATTGAAAACCAAAAAAAGATACGTTTTACATAAGACTACCACCAACATGCATAAACAAAAGAAAAAAAACAAAAAGAAGAACCAAGTAGAATCAGCTGTATTAACCACGGATAAAGGGCGCCAGTGTCCCGGTTTTTTAAAGAAAATCCGGTTTTTAAATTTCCGGTTTTTTAAGAAACCCGGGGGGGTACAGAACCTAGCTTCGTACTGTACAAAATTAAAAAACACGTGTGAATAAATACAAATTTAATTAATAAGGAAAATAAGGGAGCCTGAAGGGCTATAATGACATATAATTAATTTAATAAAACTAACTCGGCCAGAGGGGCTAGCAAGTGGGTTCTTTGTCCTACAGAAGGCTGATTCTACTAGGTTAAGATTCGAGGGTCTTCTCCTTGCTTTTCCTCTTCCACCGTACTCTCCTTTTAGTGCGTCGCGGGTGTAGCAGCGACCCGACGGCGAAAGGTGTGTGCGAGTGTGAAGATCCAGGTCCAAAAGGGGGGCAGCTCGTGAGAAGTCCGGCCGGAGACGAAGACTGCCCTAGGGTGGACTTTGAACCCTGGAATGCGCATAAAGCTAGGCATTACAGCCAGGCCTAGTAGGGTGACGGGCTCCCACGGCAGCACAAAAAGCAGAAGCACTAAGTGTTCATGATGCCGTGGAAGTCACAATCAGAACGGGAGATGAATTTACAATATGAAAAGAGAATTTGCTAAAAATATTACAGAGAGAAATGTGAGTGAAATAAAATAAGAATAACTGTAGATACAATGAAAAGCCTTAGCCCGTGAACAGTATGAAGAGATGACATGGCGAGGTGAAAGAAAGCCCATGTCATTCTTTGAGCATTGGAATGAATGTTTACAGCCTACATTACAAATCAGTGCAAAACTTACCCAGCAGGGGTTTATAACTTTCACTTTGTTGTAGATTAAATACAAGTAAAAATACGATGAAATAACGATTGATTCAATTAGCGAGTAAAATGGCGTCTCAGTGCGTCTCCTGCGCAGTAAAAGTGTCACACGTCCTATTTCAAGGCCATAGACAATCGCAGCGCATACGGCATGAAGTTAGCGGCGTGTTGACGAACTTATCTATGGGCCGTCGTCTATAATCGACTAATACTATTAATCGAGTAATATTTAATTGGAATCGGAATTGTATTGGATTTTAAATTATTAATTAAATAAAAACGTAAGTATGTAACGATTACGTTACACTACAATGCAAGTATTTGTGAAACCTAAAAGCAATTTCATTTAAATTGGATTACCGGCTTTATCGAAGGTGAGTTTATCTATCGTCTGACTAAACTGGCCGCCATCTTATTTCCCAGGGGGACAAATTGAAATATATTTCAATTTGCGGCAATAGCAGTGAAGGTGAACCGTCAGTGGAAGACGCGGCGATGATGGGAAGAACGGTAGTGTAATTATAATGTCTTTATGGTACTTTAACTAACTCGCTTGTCTTGCCACGTACCTACGCCGTATTGGAGATAAAACTACTTGGAACCTACTATAACTAGATTAGGGTTGCATTGCATCCCTCGAATATTGTTAGAAATATTTTTATTGAATCCTGCTCTGATGGTCTCAGTTCTCGAAGATAATGCTCTGCTGTGTGGAAAATAATTCTCATCGACCGCCCTTGACCGTAAAGACGCAGCTTTTCAGGACTAAAGGCGCGCAAGATTGTTGGTACAAAATTAATTCCAGAGATCGTGATATTTACGGTACAAGCATTTTTGACAGCCCTATTCTTGGCACGTTCATACAAAGCCGCACGTTTCTAATCTCACCTTATAAAATTCACAGACGTGTCGAAAATTTATTTACCACAGTGAATATGTGGGAAACCCACTAGTAATTCATCCCTAGTTCTCGGTAAGGAATAAGTAAAACATAACATAAATTAAATAATATTTATTATTATAACACAGTATTTACAACACAAATATCTTAGCGTTTATTTATTTACAAAATCCCTTAAACTATAATGGTAACTACTTAAACACTATAAGAAAGGATACATTCATCGGTGTTAGACATAAATCGGAAACGGAAAAGTCTGTAAGGTCCAAACTCAAGAGTTCAAGTTCGTGATGTCGACCCTTGTTATTAAAAGAGCACTGAATTTTAGCTTTCTCGAGAACAACTTTTGTGAGCGGAAAACAAGTGAAACAAATCTGTTCTGTCTTAGCTTGAAAGGGAAGAACAGTAGGAGTTTTTGTTTGAAATTATTTGTGGTTTTTTACAAATATTTTAATTAAAAATAGCCCACAGGGAAAAAGTGACATTCTCACGTTCTTTTACGTTTTGTTTGCTGCTTTGATTTAGATTTCTCTATCTTTACAGTTTTTCCTAAATGGATGCGTTTCAAAGAGCGATGTCATAAAAATCGGCAAGTACTTAATACAACTTCTACAGAGGTAGGCTTTAATTAATTTTAGAATGATTACAGCCAAAAATGGGAGCCTCAAAATAGTTATATCTACAGTTTTAATTTTTGTCAGCCCAAATGGAATATGAAAACAACTCCCATTCGGATATCCTGCATAACAAACTTGAAACTGAAAAATTCGTATCAACGGCCAAAACGTTAGAAAAGGTTTAGCCGTCGGGTTCGGTCCATAAAAGCATGAGGAGTCAATAGTAAGCTAAATAAAATAAAGCACAAGTGGCTTGCAAGTCTTGCAACTGAGCGGCGATTCCCTCAATGTAACCCATTCCGGGCAGATCCGTTTCCAATAGAACTTAAACGGAGAGTTATCGACACTCGTAAACCCCAACTGCTGAGAATTGGAACCCATTTTGCACAAAACCCGTTTCTGTTTATTACTTGCTGCAGAGCAAGAGTAAGATAGGTACTTGTCAGTTTCATATTCATTGATAAATCCCGTGCTTCGGAAAGCACGTTAAGCCGTTGGTCCTGCGTTTGACCCTCTCCCCGGTCGTGTCGGTCTGCTGTCCCATCGGATTATGAGAGGGAAGGAATAGAGAGTGCACCTGTGTTTGCGCACACACTTGTGCACTATAATATGTCCTGCGCCTGTCGCCGTGGTCCAAATTCGGCTATGAGGACATTAAATAATATCGCAAAAAAAATTTACTTCGACGGGACTTGAACCCGCATTCTTCCACTTAACCTCGTAATGTAGTTGGTTAGCACATTCCGGTACTGACGGAAGGATGCGGGTTCAAGTCCCGTCGAAGTCTAAATTTGCGATATTATTTAATTTTTAAAAATTACCCTGAGTTTGGGGTTACGCACTATAATAACAAAAAACCTTAGGAGGATATTATTAGTTGACGAACCAGGAATTTAAACTAGCGCGCAAGTGGTTTGTTTTTTAACTTACGTCTTTATATCTGAAGGAAACTTTACTCCGTGACATTTGTCAAAACTATCTTTTTCTGTGAATAACTTTAGAATTTGCTTGTTCATTAAACCAAAACGGTGAATTAGTGAACAGCTAAACTACATTAGTAGATTATACTCAGTAGATTTGTTTAAATTTGGTGAAACATTCACCTTTTTCAGCTAGCAGGGCTATCTGATCACTTGCTTTCAGTTTGAGATACATGACGTTTAAAGTGCGTTTTACGAGCACAGAGCGTAAATTTTATATTCATAAATTCACTGTTTCAATATTGCAATGGCAGAGCAATTGCCGAAGCATTTATCTAGAGTGAAAGCTCAGCGCTAGGCTTCTAGTCAGATAGAATATTTAGTGCTTTTTGAAACGGTTGGATGAAGCGAGTGTTCCTGGTTTGACCGAGATAGAGTAGTTTGGAGCGAGAATAGCAAATTCATCATAGATGAATAATGATGTCATAAAACCCAATATCATTTATGGTTTGGCAGGTAGGTACTTACCTAGAACTGATTTTGATTTCAGATTTCAGATTTCAGATTTCAGATTTATTTATTGCATACATATACGATTACAGAGTTTTAGCTTAGATGGTAATTAGCTTAAAAGTAAGTACATGTACCCTGTAAGGGCGCAGTAATTGGTCTAAATATTGTTATATTATAAGTAGTTACAAAGTTAAAAAGTATAGACATTGTCAGCTACAAGGATCAAAACAATTGTACTTAGTAATAACTGGGTAGGTAGGTATGTAAATTTCAGGCAGTGAAATAATTATAGTTTAGATTTATCATTTAAAAACTCGTCAACGGAGTAGTAACATTTAGAAATAAGGTATTCATTGAGTTTATTACGAAAAGCCGAATCTTTTTTAAGATCTTTGATGGAGCTAGGTATTTTATTATAGATATTTACTAGTCGTGAGTAAGGACCTTTGCTAAATTGTGTAAGGGTAGTCGAAGGTAGAATAAGTTTGTCTTCATTTCGTCTGTTGTAGTTAATAAAATGCTCAGATTTAGATTTAAAGAAATGTCGATATTTTATAACGAATAAGGTCATTTGCATTATATATATACAGGGCAAGGTTAATATTTTTAAAGTTTTAAAGTGCGGCCTACAGCTTTGTCTTTGTTTTATATTAGCTAATATTCTAATCAGTTTTTTTTGTTTGATAAAGATATCGTTGAAGTCAACACTGTTTCCTTACAGAACAATTGAGTAATTAAACCAAGAATAGGCATTTGCGTAATATGCTGACAGGGCGGTTTGATAATCCGTATTACGTTTTAAAATACTAAGGGCGTAGGTAAACCTTGAAAGTTTATTCCTTAGCGTGTCAATATAACTCTTCCAGTTTAGGTGGGTATCTAAAGTAACGCCTAATAATTTAAATTTAATTTAAATTCAATTTTGATTTTTATCCTCCCTACTTCACAAATGTACATGGAGTTCGATGCATTTTTCTCTAAATCGCAATAAACTATACTACTAAAATATTGCAATTTAGAGAAAAATGCATGATCACGATTTAGAATCGAAACTTTGCATCGAACACAGTTAAACGCAACAATTTTTCTTCGAAACAATTCCGAGTTGTTTCTTGAACTGAACCTGCAAAATGAATTTTCGTGAACTTTGTATTGAGCTTTGCTCTATCATTGCAAAACCAGTTTAGTGTGTTGACACTAAATTGTATTTCGATCTGCAGGAAACTATAGAGCGTTGGCTCTATAGTTTCCTGCAGATCGAAATACAATTATGAACCTTATAGTAGATGTGTAGAGTTTTCATTGGCTGGTCTTCTTGGTGCCCCCGCTGATGATCCTGAGGATCCGCACCGCTGGAGCCTCGAATGATATCGAAATGGCGAATGAAGCGAGGAAGGCCATAACAGCGTACCCCGCGTATATTGCGATCTGAAACAAAATTACTATTAACAAACAGATACCGTCACAGTTTTAACTCTTGTTTGGTAAATCCTTCACTTTTTGACTCACTGACGACAACGTAAAGCCCTAACCCCTGGTTTTAAAGGCTTGAAATTTGGAGTGTTTGTTCCTTTTAGGATGTAGAGGTGTTCTAAGAAAAGAATTTTGAAAATTCGCACTCTAAGAGTTTCAAAATAGGAGTGGAAAGTTGAAACAAAAATGCTCTATATTTCAGTAACCGTAAGCGATAACTAATAAATTTTACACGTAGATTCCCCTTGAATAACGATCACACGTTTCATTAATTATTTTCTGAAATTCTGACGGTGTTTTTCTATATCCAAGTTTTAACGAAAAAACTAAAGTTTATACGCAAATGCTCTGTATCTCAGCAACCGTTAGCAATTAAAGTAAAAATTTTTACAAGTAGATTCCCTTTGATAACTATCACATATTTTATTCATCGTTCTCTGAAATTATCACGATGTTTTCATATAAGAATCTTTAAACGAAAAGTTTTAACGAAAATGCTCTGTATCTTAGCAACCTTTTGTAGTATAACTACAAAATTTTACATGTAGACTTCCTTAGAAAATGAACACACATTTCATTCATCGTTTTCTAAAAGTCGGAAGTCGTTTTCCTCATCAATATATATTATACCTAAAGCAGTACTTGAATTACTGACAGACAACACACAGCCTGAACCACTGGTTCTAAAGGCTTGTACCTACGCATAACGCGTACGAAGTTACGGGTTACAGCTAGTGAATTATAAAATATATCAAAACCATCACTAGGTACTTAATTTATGTAATGTGCGTGTGGGTACGCCAAAGATTTACATATTTTGTCCTCGATTTTTTCACTATGCACTTTACATCCTAAAATCAATCTTGTGCATGACTAGCTATTTTCATGGCCATCATAAAAACATACTCTGATGATCTAAAGCTGCTTAAATTTCTTGTCAGCTTTAGGGATTTATAAATACTTAGATTTTAATTAATTAGGAGGCACGTTCCTTATACAAAGGCCAAGATCGATCTTTAGAAAAATATTTGCTAGGGTTTTAACGATAGATCCTCCCGAGAGTTGAGAAAATGGGTCAATATGTAGCTTTGGTAAACATACCTATGTAGCTAGGGTAAGCATTGTTGGTAGTGAAATGTATGAAAGTATGTAGCGCTACCTTCTATCTTCATTACGAATACAGGCGGGTTAACTACGAACCTTATTTAGGTTGGAAGAAGACCAACTTAATGAAAAATCTTAATGAAAAAATAAGAGGTAAGGGTAAGGCTCAATACTTAATCTACATAGATAAAGAGATCTTTTCAGAGAGCTAACAAGAAATACGAAACTAAACGACGAAATGAGAAGCATAAACAAAACTAGCTTCCATAGGAAACTCCAGATGTGATAAAGTTGTCCTGAACTGAAACTCGGCACTCGGCTTCGCTCTTTCATTACGAACGTTGGCCTTTGATTGACGACCAAACTTTACAACCATTGTGAACTTGAGTAGGTATTATTAAAGTCTTTGTACGAGTCGGGACATACTAGGACTCTGTAGGAGAACGCAAGTTTTTTGGTAGGTACTACATAAATATATTAAATAAACTATATCCTAGCTATTAAAGCCTAGAGTCTAGGCTAGATATAGTTTATTTCCGCGGTCTGTTTGAGACTTAAATAACTTAAATAACGAAACCGTCGGTGCTAACTGTGGCAGAGTATGAAAACTTGATTGATATAAAGTGTAAACAAAAATTCCAGGCAGAAGATTCTGATCTGAATGAATTTTGGATTGGACTTAAAGATGAATACCCCACAGTCGTTAAGAAAGCTATCCTGGTTCTACTTCCGTTTGTGACGACTTATCGATGCGAGACTGGTTTTTCAGCATACGCTAACACCAAAAACAAATATAGAAACAGACTGGATGCAGCTCCAGATCTTCGCGTTCAATTGTCAGACATAAAGCCTGATTTTAATGCTATTATAAGAAAATGTGTGAAAAAAATTCATTCTTCGCATTAAGCAATTACCTACCTACATTGTATTTCTTTGTTTCTATAAATGTTTTGCAATACTTATAATAATAATGTTTCATCTATAATTTGTTCTTTCTTCAGAGTCTAACGTGAATTAAATAAAATATTCAAACTAAAAGGGATACACTTAAGTTATTAAAACAGCCAGCTAGGGTTCCGCCAAAAAAATTATGACCAATTAGGGTCCCATGGTCAAATAAAATAGGGAACCTCTGGCCTAGACCACCAATGACAATGCACTCTTTGCAGTTATATTTTACTAGCGTAGCATTAAATTCTCTTTCACCTAGGTAAAGTAACTGCATACACTGTGATACCTACTTATTATTTATTTAGAATTAATTATGACAGACCATGGAGTCAAAAGTCAATTCAGATGTGGCCAAAACTAAACTAATTTGACAGCACTAAAAATGATGCCATCCTTTTATTTCAATCAATACGAAAGGGACGGGAACATTTTTAGTCCTGTCAGATTAGTTTAGTTCACTTATGGTGGCATCTGAATTGGCACCAATGCCATTTTACAGCAGCACTATGATTAATAATGACTTTCACGACGCCCATTTACAGCTGATCTATTTTTGAATTAACCTATTTTGTATATTCCTAAGTTCCTTGATTATTTTCCTATCTTGTCTGTTTTATGGCTTTGATTTATTATTTGAGCACCATTTATTGCATCCTATATTATAGTTAAATGAGTATAGAAGTTAAAGGAAATGTCGCCATTGCTTGGTGTCAGTTTTGTTGGATTTGGTTATCATAAAGTTTTATGGAAAACTAAAACGGTTTAAGACGCGGAAAGGGTCAAAGTGGGATATAGGATTACGGATATTGGAAATCTGGACGAGCAGCAGCTGATTGCCAAACATTTGCATCTCATGTCACACATTTGTTACCGAAATAGCAAGTTTCATAAGTCACTTCACTAGTAGTAAACCCTCAAATGTAAGGCAACCTTCAGGGTTTGACGAGAAGAATGTACACACAAATAGACATGGTACAGATGAAACGGGATGATAAAAATGTGTCATAAAACTTTATTTCTTTTGAACCCTTTTCTTCGAAATCAGATTGAATATAGTGAAGATGCTCGTCCCTTTTTTGAAGTACTGAAATAATTCTTGGCTAGTTCGATAGTAATGTTATTAGAATCTGTCTTTCAATAAGGTAGTAAGATTCATGAGTAGATGATGTTGTGTGGAAAATCCAGCATTATTTATTTATTTTAAACCTTTCACTCATCAGCTCACATACGTACAGATGGGATAGGTAGGTAGGTACCCATCGGTGGTACCCTTGGGGGAGCCAAGTTCAGCCGTAGACGTATGTGTGCTGATGAGTGAAAGGTTGAAATAAATAATAATAACACAAATAGATATTTTTTTTTTACCATACCTATAAAATACCCAGAACACCTAATTCATAATTCATTTATTGTTTGTGAATCAGGTAATATTACAGTCAGTTCATGAGACTTAATATACTTATTTATGAACATTGGAACTAACAATCTAAGTTAGTCATTTTATTAAGAAGCATGCACTTATATTGTAATCAGAAACAGTATTTATTTTTATCAAACTTATCTATCAATGTCAAATTATAAATTTAAGTTTAAATTAATACAATAAAATAAGGTATGTATGAGATGAGTATGTCAAAGAATTTTAAGTTAGTTAAATAAATAAACAATGTCAAATCATTAATGGTACTTTATATACCTATCACAATTTGAATGTACATTTTTATTACCATACATACACCTGCAACAAATATTTGGGTCCAAGACGGGAATCGAACCCGCAACCTCCTGCGTCGCAGGTGGACCTTCGCTCACCGCGCCACATCGGTCATGATTTGCCTTTTCACTTTAAATTCACATCTAAGTGAATAGGTAAAATTTTTACTGAAAGCAAATATAGGACAGGCGATGGTTTCATAGCAACATGAAAGAGAACTTTGCCTTTAAGAAATTGTTGAAGAAGAAATCGCGATGATTAGAAATGAAATTATCAAACAAAGCTTTCAGGATAATTCATAAAATCTTCAACATCGCAAAGAATCACTGACCGCAAGGAAGAAAATATTTTGGGAGCCTCGAGACCAAAGCAAACAAAGTTGTAAGTAAGTTACTCTGTTTGGTTTGTTCTTGAGGTAAGCATGGCATAACACAACCATGATAATGGTTTCTTATTTACCTTTGTACTTTTCTACGGGCTTAACCAATTCCAACCAACTTAAGTAGAACCCAAGCCAAAGATCAAAGTTTCTATTCCGGGAGCATCGTCGCACATTGCTTCATATGACGACCTCCGTGGCGCAGCGGGCGAAGGTCCGCCTGCGACGCAGGAGGTTGCGGGTTCGATTCCCGCCTCGGAACAAATTTGTGTACGATCTGCAGAAATTTGTTCCGTTGGTCTGGGTGTTTTCTATGTATAATAAAAAATATCTATCTATGTAGTGTATTGTATTAAGTATATCAGTTATCTAGTACCCATAACACAAGCTCTGCTTAGCTTGGGGCTAGATAATGCTGTGTGAATTGTCCAGCATTATTTATTTTATTTATTTATTTATATCTAAACTTTGAGAACGTCTGAATGCGTGACAAAAAGGAGATTGCTGATTTCTAGGGGAGCGTGAAAAAATATTTCACTCGGTTGAATTTCAGAACAATCTGTTAGGTTTGTTCTGTAACCATTGAATTTGAGTTTGGGTTAGCTTAATAACATCCGGCGACCTCCGTGGCGCAGCGGGCAAAGGTCCGCCTGCGACGCAGGAGGTTGCGGGTTCGATTCCCGCCTCGGAACGAATTTGTGTACGATCTGCAGAAATTTGTTCCGTTGGTCTGAGTGTTTTTATATGTATAATAAAAAAATTCAATCTATGTATGTAGTGTATTGTATTAAGTATATCAGTTATCTAGTACCCATAACACAAGCTCTGCTTGGCTTGGGGCTAGATAATGCTGTGTGAATTGTCCAGCATTATTTATTTTATTTTATTTTTTATTGGCAGTATTAACTGGAGTGTCCAGTTACCTACTTCTGCCAATGTTATTTTTATGACCAGTGAATGAGCTGAATAAACAAGCCAGCAGCGGCCAGCTAATTAATGTAGGTAACTAAGCAAAGCTCTTGCGAAGAGTGATTTCCGAATAACAATAAAATTTAAAAAATTTAAATTGTCAAGGACAGACGTGCAGAATAATACAGAAGGTTCAGAGTTCAAAAGGTCGTTAGTGAAACGATCCATCGCATATTTGCATGTTTAGTAGGTATATAAGCTATAGCTCGCGCCTTGACAGCATTTGGGCTAGCAGTTTTTGCTGCCCCGAACGTCGACTGACATGAAGATAAATGGAGGCAATATAAAAACCCCAGATCGGAATTTAGTTTAAAATATGTTTCGTTTCCGACGAAGCTTTACTGCGAGTTAATAGCTAAACGTTTTTGAAATGCTCCAAAGCTGCTTTAAGGCAGATAGACTGGCCAAACAGGGCTCAAGAGATTTGGTAGCTTAGCCTCTACCTCACAGCCGCGATTTTGAAGCGCGTCTTCTGTCGCGCGATTTGTTGCGATTTAGTAGCGCGATTCCGCTGCATTTTTGTAAGCGCGACTTCTAGATGCCGCGCGCCAAATGCGAAATCGCAGCAGTGTGCAAGATCGTATGCAGTACAACTTGTACTGCGAACAAATATCGCAACAAATCGCGCAACACAAGACGCGAAATCGCGAAATCGAAATCGACGGTTCAAAATCGCGGCTGTGGGGTGGAGGCTTAAGTGGGCAAACAGATGGACTGCTTTGCGAAACTAAATATAAAGTATGCGGCGAAATTGAGCGGTCGTGCTTACATTTAAGTTTTATGAGAAACTTCCAACTCCTAATTCCATAAAATCTTTTGTTTGAGAGTTTATTTATGATAGGTGCATGAGACTGTCCCGGTAAATAGTTAAGGAAAACTTGTCAGTAAAAAGACCCTGCCGGCGCAGCCGGGAGGATCACATCAAAAGCAAACCAATTGCTCTCTAAACGCTAGAGTTGTACATGTGCTAGCGTCCATCGAGCATGATGCATGATAGTGGGATGCACGAGTTAGGCGCAGTAGGTGAGTCGACTGAGAGGCGTGGAGTTGATAAGACCGCCATATTCGGTGCAGCGTGGCGCAGCCGGTAGGATAACATCTAAAGCAAACGAAAATAATCTCTATTCTTACCACAGAAGAGTTTTGCATGTGATAGGGTCCATCGAGCAGGAACGAGGTGTACATCATGATAGTGGGATGCACGAGGTAGGCGCAGTAGGTGAGTCGACTGAGAGGCAGGAAGCCTCGGTAGGATAGCGCGGAGTTGATGAGGCCGCCATATCCGGTGCAGCAGGATATCGCCACCCAGGCTACGGCGACACCCCATGCTGCAAGTAATTTTGAACCATCTTAATAGGAGATAAGGTTAACGATTCGGCGGTCGGGACCTTGTTTCTCATTTTAATCTACTTTGGTATAGCCAGTCGCAATGGATTTTACTAAGATACTTGTACCTACCTATTTGTTATTTATTCTGAATGTTTAATACCTACCTACCTCCTACATTCTTAATTTCAAAGAAATATTTGAAAAAAACATCCGGCATATTAAAGTTAACAAAGAATTAGTTCAGAAAGTGATTGTCAGATAGTCTGCTGCAGTCATCACTTTGCCCACATCTGTGATCCCAACGCTTCGCAGACGACAAAGGCGATCATAAAGAGCTGGACGAATCCATTAGTCGCCTTCAATTCAATAGATTTTTCACTTGGATTCAATTCAGAAACAAAGTAGGTATTCATTGTTCCAAACCAATTGGTTTTGAAGAAGGGTTCAAAAGAATAATTTCTTATTACTCAGGCTGTTAGACATAACCGCAAGGAAAAAAGGTTTGTGATTAATCAGGCGTAAAAGTAACCGATGTTCAAAGGGTCACTTGAAGCTTTCAGTTCGGTTGATTTTCAAAAGAATTCTACTTGTTAAATGTGGGAATGAAATAAAATATTTCACTCGCTTGTTCTCGCTTAGGTAGGCACCTATTTCTTTTTAGTACCTTCCTCTTTGTTGTCACTATGCGTGTTCTACAGGAAATCTATACCTAAAATAAAAACTGGAGAGCCTCTGCACAGGCACTTAGATGCGTTTTCGAGAGCGGGAACGGAATTTTAGTTTTAAGTGGAACGTTTCTTAATTTATTTTTTGTCAAAAATCTGCTTGCTAACCACCGAAGAAGCAGCCCTAAGATGCATTATCTACATATTGCATTTATAACGTCCTTCTAGTCGTCTAGACCGCCGCTCCGTGGCCGAAATTCGTGTTTCGGTCACGGAGCGGCAGCTAGTCTTAAAAGGGACTAACAATGTGTGCAATAAATATTATAGTGCACAACTCTGTGCGAACACAGGTTCACTCTCTAAGTATGAGAAGTCGCTTACCATCGGTGAGATTGTGTTCATACAAAGGTTTTCAAATCAAATCAAAAACTCTTTATTTCCATAAATACAATAAATTTACACTTAGAAAAGGTCAAATTGTAAAACTAAACACTGACACGGAAATAAAAGTGATATTTTTGATTTCTGTCGCTTCAGTATGTAGACTAAAGTAAAGAAGCGACGAAGAAACCTTTAGGCTGTTAGTTGTTACTTTTCAAATTGGAGCAAAACCCGTCCCAAGCTTTTATATTTTCTAGATAATCTGATATTTTATAGTAAGCCTTTTTGCACAGCAAGGTTTTGACAATTTGGTTGAATTTATTTACTGATAATTTTTGCAACTCACTAGGAGTTTTGTTGTAGAAGCATTGCAGTGGGCGCAGCGAGTTTATGTTTATTTCTGGTCTTAAAATTATGTTTATCACTATTTTTAGGGAACCGATTTATATTTCTATGAGTGTACAACAAGTTTTCATAAATATATTGACATGGTACTGTCATTATGTTTATTTCTTTGACTTTATTACCTAGGGATTCTCTGGGACCCATATTAAAGAAGCACGAACAGCCGTCTTTTTTACTCGGTAAAAAAAATTCAACGCGAAGATTTACCTGTATGTCCAACACTGATGTAGAAAGCAGTCGGCCATACTTCGAAGAAGCCGTTGACCATGCTGAATATGAGACTTCCCATGATCGCGAGCGCGCAGGGCCAGCCGAGTGCGACCAGCCAGTATGGCATCTTGATCTGGCATTTCGTTTGGTGGAGGTACCAGCCGACCATCATACCTGGAAATAAGTATCCATTGTAAAATATCAGGGTTTTTGATTCATCTGTTAGAGGTGTCTCGGAAATGCGTCTTATGCATGAATGCACAACTTTACCCAAATCCTACTATAATTATTACAAAAGTGAAAGTTTACAAAAATTTTACGCTTATTTGTTTTTCTGTTATTAATTTAAATTGATATAATTTTATTGCTTCAATATGTAGTTACGCAATTGTCGACCGAAAATTTTAAGTGTTCACACTTAAGTAGTTTATTATAATTCTATTAGCGAATGCCTATTATTAGCTTTCTGTATCTATTTTAATTTCTATTGTATTTAGTCAAGCTGATTGCAATTCGAATTAAATGAATAAATAAAGGAAAGTTTTGAAGTATTTGTTACGAGACAATGCCAAAACTACTGAACGGTTCGGGGTGAAATTTGGTTGAAATTTTTGGACCTGGAATAACCTTTAGGCTTCTTTTTATTTTATCCCGAAAGTAAACGTGCCAGGCCGCGGGAAGTGGTTATATTTAAATTATCCCTATACTGTTTAAGTAATCTAAGATTAAGATGAGTTATAAATATCCAATATTGGCATAATCGTTCTATCAATACATATAATCCAAAAACAACTTAGCTTATTGAACAATTTTACCCTCGCAAGGTTTATGTCTTATAGGGCTTAGCGAAATTGCATCTAAATAATTTGGACAGTTACTTATAGGTAGGATTCGCCATTCAAAACGAAAATTATAGGTAGGCATAACATAACCTTTTTAGCACCGCTCTGGTTATTCACCCTTCAGGGGTAAAGTTTATCGAAGGTCTTTTAGCAATTCCAGCAATAATTTATATTGCTGTATGTATCAAATGTGCTGTGCACACTTAGATATGACTAAGTTACTGACACAATGTGCTTGCATAGATCACGTAGTGTTCGTGAACTTACGGAGAATTCAGTAATAGCTCGGAGATAAACTTTGCATTAAATGGAAACCTATGTATATTTGTGAAATGTGTGAAACATTTATCATCCTACGCAGGCCTGAATATCAAGTAGGCGTTCAACCCATGTTGTTTATTAGGTAGGTAGCGATAAATGCGAAAAATTTCATATCTAGATGCTACGTCTCGTAACTCAGCCACAGGCATTTTTGAGTTGATTTATTACCCAAAAATACTTATTTACTGGTGAAATGCTATTTTCTAATTGGTATTTTAATTTTTTTCTTCTAAACATTGAGGTAAATACGAGGACTCTTAACTCCCTTCTCGGAAACGTTTCGATGCTCCGTATTTCCTAACAAGTCTTACGAATGACTAAGGGTTCACTTGAACGGTCCTCGGTAAGCAATTTGAGAAGTTGAGACCCTCACAACATGTAAATGAGGAATCTTTCAGGCAAGGCGGTCGCCGGGTGAAGCTATAGAATAGCTCGTTCCGTTTATCGCCTCACTTTTATATCCACTGACCTACAAAAGGTCTCTTCTACCCTGCCAGGGTTAATGGAAAAGTTATAAATTCAAAGAATATCACACTAATATCATAAATGCGTAAGTTTGGATGGATAGATGGATTTTTGTTACGTCTTTACGGCAAAAGTTCAAAAACGGATCGGGCTGAAATTTTGCATGTAGACTGAAACCTCGAATAGAATATAGGCTAATACTTTTTATCCCATAAACCAGTTCTCATAGCATAGGATGGAAAAACCTTTAAAAGTTTTCATAGAAAAAACGCGTGTCACCTTATAAATTCTTCACAATTCAATGTTATCTATCCAAAACTTCATACAATTTTTTTTCATATATTATTTTGCTTCTAAGTTTTGTCCCCAGGGGTTCTTGGCCTTAGTGACTATGAAAAAGAAATATCGTTTTGATAGAGGAAAAGACAAGATTATTTCTTCGGTGACTTTGATTTGATTTCTTCGTAAGTTTCACCTGTTCCGATTAGTTCAACTATTAGTTCTACCAGTTGAACTTATAGGGGCCAAACCGAAGTAACATTAGGTACCTACCTTATTTATGGCCAAATTACCTACTGACTAATCAAAATACCGGCCGTCCATCGAATCAAGAAAGAATGTCTATACTATAAGTAACCCTAATTGATTTAGGATTTAAGTACGTGTCATATTGGCTTTCGATAAAATTATATCCAGGAACTAACTGGAGAACCTCGTAACATATAAAGCTTTGTCTCGTAACACAAAAGCTACCAGAAAAGCTCGAGGCCTACACCGATTCAGGAATCGATAAAGCAGCGAGGCCTCCCTTCGTGGAATAGATACACGGAATCCCAATTCGGAGGGCCACGTCATTGTGTGAGTTTCCGGCCCAAAGACATCCCCATAAACTTATATCACTCAATACCCTGTTTGCCCTGAATTCCAATGTTATGATTCTTTGAAGTTTGGTTCTCGTACTATTTTATCACGTCAATTTTATATTTCCATTCAATA
Organism: Eupithecia subumbrata; assembly: GCA_949316285.1. Taxonomy (NCBI): domain Eukaryota; kingdom Metazoa; phylum Arthropoda; class Insecta; order Lepidoptera; family Geometridae; genus Eupithecia; species Eupithecia subumbrata. Next base: position 3,226,143 of record OX438648.1, read on the forward strand.
CAAAAACGTAGGTAAAATCATATGTTTTATTGTAAAGCACGTCAGATCTTATTTTTGCAATTGTTAAAGCGTAAGAAATAGGTAAATAGTTATGCTATGACGTACCCATACCTAAAGAAGTAAAACATGATACAAATTGAGGCGCTTAAATGCCTTCTCTGTTAGGGTATTGACACAGTCGAAACATGGGTTGTTTACATTTAAAAAACTCACAATACAATACAATTATAAATACTCTTCATTGCACACCAAGACAGAGAAAAACAGACACAAAAACTGTTGCACAATGTACGGCCTTATCGCTAAAAGCGATGTCTTCCAGGCAACCTTTGGATGGATATGTAACTATTGTATAGACGGTCGCGTATTACAGACTACTATACTATACAGAGAGACTACTATAGATACAAGACTACTATACTATACAGAGAGACTACTATAGATACAAGACTACTATACTATACAGAACTCACCGACGAGATAAGGGCCGATCCTAGACCAAGGCTTGTCATACAATGGGTCGAACATTTCGAAGGGCTCTTGAATCCTCGCTTTGTATTGGTGCCACACGGAAATGTAGATTGTTGTGACCCACGACGTCACCATGACGAAGCCCAGTGACGTCATCGCAAATTTTGGATGTCTGTAGAAAGAAATATTGAAACGAAATGAAAAAGTTTTATTTGCTACGTTAAATTACACAAAAGTTGAAGTGTTTTGTTACTATTTAGTTTATTTAAGATTGCGTACTAAGAGTAAACATATTACAAAATGCTCCAAAAGTATCTTTGAATCGAAATTAGTTTAGTCATGGGTTCGTTGATTACAAAAAAAAATATGCTAGTTTATTTCTTGTAGAATGCAGAAAATATTAAAGACCCGAATAAAATATTCTCGAGCCAACAACGTGAAAACCACCAAACTAGTTTTATACATATTACATATCAGATACATAGTATGTGTGTATTATATGAATACATATGAGTATCGATGTCGATATCGATGTTTTTAAATAAAGTACGCTGTTACAAAGTTGTAGAAGAAAAATGGCGGTGCTACGAACTTGCTACGAGCTCGTAGCACTTTCGTAGCACCTAAATAAATCGACTAGTCCGAAGTGTTTTGGTTATTTTTTGGTTTCAGCCGTTTTAAACTGGTGTTGGAAGCTTTCAACATAGTTTCAATGATTATTTTTTATGGGCCTAATAAAATATTCATGTATAAAGTACGCAACCGACTATATTTTTCGCCTTTTCTGCCGAAGAGCGATACATCTTTAAAACGTTTAAATTTAAGTATATTAATTTCTTATTTTAAAATATGACCAATGTTAACTATGTTTTATTTGTTATGATTCTGACTATACAGGATGGTTTTTGAGAACTTTTCTCTAACTCTCGTGGTTTCGGACTTGGCCATCACCGCCCTTCTCAAAAAACCAACCTGTAGATAAGTACACTATCACATAAGGCGGGCCTGTAATGAGCTATACATTATTTTTAATAAAATTCAAATACAAAATTATCATTTTTCTTAGCCATCGCGTTATTTTATTCCAACGCATTACTTGGTAAAATGTTATTTTATTCCAACGCGGTTTAATAAATGTTGCGCGACGAAATGAGGCTCTGCTATTAATGTCCACAAAGCTTTTAAAAAATAGGGCATTTTTTCTAGCCTCTTAAGACTGGAAATTACGCTCAAACTAAAAATGTCTTACATAAAAAAATTGCTGGTTCTCTTACCAGTTACTTGTTTGTAAATTTGAATTACTCGTATACATATTTAGTAAAACGACATTTAGTTCTTTATGATGATGATGTTTTTCGGCCACGATAGTCAGTCTCAACGGAGACTAGCCTAGATGTGCGCAGGACTTATTATAGTGCACAAGTGTGTGCGCAGACACAGGAGCACTCTCTAATCCCTCACTCTCATAATCCAATGGGACAGCAGAGCGACACGACCGGAGTTCTTTCTAACAGACGTTGCAATCATAAGCGGTTATCAACATCTATATAGCCGCGTCACATTTAGGCCTACTTGTAGTTAAAGGACTGTGTAATCAGTTTTATGTTGATATCTTAATGTTATCTTGATTATGTTAGTATTACTTACTTGATAGAGAGCAACAGAAGTAATATCCCGACCACGTAGAACTGCGTATCATTCGCCATATACCACGACCAGACCATACACATATCCTTCTGTGGATATAAATTGTTTATATACAGCAAGTTTCTCCACCAATACTTGTCACAAGTGATATGGTCGTAGATAGCTGGTTCAAAAACTGTGTTGTCATGCGTCCAGCGTAGTGCTATCTCGTTCAGGCCGATGACAAATGCGTAGGCTGGAGTAAGACGGACTATACGATAGCTGAATAGGACTAGGAAGTTTTTGACTACGTAAAGAAAGTCTGGTTTGGTGTAGCATCCGTTACTAGGCTTGTCGAGTAAATCCTCCTTGAAGGATTGTTGGCTGATAACTGATACTGATAAAGCAGAGTTCGTGTAGCCGTTTAGGTTTTTGTTCAGCGCTCGGTCGCTTTTCTTTAGTGCTTTCTTGTCTTCTGTTCGGAGAAATAAGATGGTCACCAGGATACCGCTGTGAACAAAAACATAATATTGAGAATTGTGATCTTACTTTACCAAGATCAAGGAACAAAACTGGGAAATATGCCTTTTCCAAAGAGGTATTTAATAAATAATAAATAATGCTGGACAATTCACACAGCATTATCTAGCCCGAAGCTAGCAGCAGGGATTGTGTTATGGGTACTAGATAACTGTTAAACTTAATACAATAAACTACATTGATAGATATTTTTTTATTATACATAGAAAACACCCAGACCAACGGAACAAATTTCTGCAGATCGTACACGAATTTGTTCCGAGACGGGTATCGAATCCTCCTGCGTCGCAGGCGGACCTTCACCCGCTGCGCCACGGAGGTCGTCATATTTCATTTATAAGGCGCAGATGTGAATCCAGACACATAGGTACTTTGTTAATTTCTCTTCCACGTAATAAGCGGTCTGTTTTCCCAAGACTTGTTACAAAGGATCCGTAACAGATGCTATCAAGCATTTGCTGCTGTTGGTACATTTATTACGATCTCCATTATTAAACAACACCAGATGGACGGTGCGGTTCGTTGGTTACCCACAGTAAGTAGAAAGCCAAATCTTAGAGAAAGTCTGCAAGATCACGGGTTCAAATTCCGTTTTGCTGACCATCCATTATAAGGAAGTTTTTAAAGTTTGGATGGCTTATTTAATGGTTAATAGTACATTTTACACCTAGGCGAGAAAGTGATCGATTCCTACCGAGTGTGTCGTTTTGGTCTTAAAACACACGAGGTAGGAATCGCACTTTCTGCCGAGTGATAAATAGTGCTTTATACTACACCTTCGAGGAAAATAAAAAGCAGAATTAATTATTAATTGAAATTTGAAAGAACTTACCGCGCCCAATGATGTTGGTAAAACCTCATTGACCGCGCCAGTCTTTGGGTTCTTTTTTCAAAATATTGTTCGGAAATCGGAGGAGGCCTAATGGACTTGGAGTAAAAACTTTTTGTCGTTTGACCGAACGAAAATAACCATAGCTACCGGCCGATCTTTTAGGAAATTAAAAAAAAGTAACACGTTACAAATGGATTTCCATACACTTTTTCCTCCCGCTAAAACAGGTGAGAAATGAAATTCCATAGAGTTTTTCCTCCCGGTTTCCTATAGGCCTGCAAAGACATACTTTCTATTCTATAAATGGAAAAGGAATAGGCAACTTTCCGAGCAGGTGTAGTATAAACATTTTAGTAGAAGCATTATTTAAAAGTCATGAACGGAACTAACCAACTACAAAAATCTATCTATTAATTCATCATAATTTACCTAAAATAATGCGGATTTCTGATGCAAATTATTCATTTTCACATACTCAGTCATAGAGTCGATCCATACAAATTGGAAGCACATTGCAAACTAATTAATAGCTTCAGTTGAATGAACAAGTTAATTTCTGCACTGAAGGCCCAGTACGTAATTACTCTGAACTGAATTAGCCAGCACTGAGCCAGAGTGCAATTTACGCGTTCCTTAGCCTTCCTTTTAGTTTCTCAATGAAATCCACCGCAAGAGAAATCTACAGTTTCAGTGTAAGAATAAGTGGCAGTAAGCCAGGATTTACAAGATTAGGACAGAAACTGCAGGATAGAGACACTTTTGCATCGCGGTAAAAGCTTTTGTGGCTGGCCTTTTTATTTGACTTTTAGTTGAATTATGTGAAACTGACGTAGCGTGAGCGTCGTACAGTCCTAGTCGAATTTTCGACCACGACGCCCTGTCTCAATGGAGACAAGGCGAAACTGCAGGAAAGAGACACTTTTGCATCGTGGTAAAAACTTTTGTGGCTTGCCTTTTTATTTAACATTATACAGGATGTTTGGTGGAACGATGTAGAGATTGAAGGAACTGAACAAGGGTACCCATGTGAACATTTTAAGCCAGATTTTGCTATTATGAAAAGTGTCATGGTTTTCACGTTGTTATCGAAAGTTGTTTTTTTAAGTAGGATTTTTTTCGTTTAGTTAGAGGATATTAAAATACCAGATAGTGCATTAATCAATTTTTATGCGGCTTCTTACTAGTCACAACAACACAATTTTTTATCACAATAAGCTATACTCATACCCAAATCAATCATAAATAAAATTAAACAAAACTTTTGGTAATAACTTAAAAATAATAACATTTTCACTATAACTTAAGTGGTTTAAAATGATCACATTGATCACACCCTTGATCAGCTCCTTCAATCCGTACATCGTTCCACCAAACACCCGGTATACTTATCTCCTTTTCGACCACGGCGCCCTATCTCAATGGAGACAAGCCATAAGCACGGGAAATATGCACGACTCGTGCACAAGTGGTGCGCAAACACAGGTGCAGTGGACACTCTCTGATTTCCTCGACTCTTATTTTTACGTCGCAAGTCTTCGCGATGCTTCTGTTGTGTAAAAAGTATGTTTCGTAGCTTTACTTTTTTTATTTTCTGTGATTTAGTTGTTTCTATTACTTAGTATAAGTTGTTTTAGTACCGATATTTTATAGTTTCCAGTTTCAAAAGGCCGATTGGCCATATCCAAGATTCTTTATGCATACTTTACTAGATAACATTGTACAGTCTACTAAGAATGTAGTTGTTTCATATGTTATTCGTAATTTCATTGTATTGTAGTAAAAGCAAAAACTTTTTATTGTTAGTTCAGAAAAAGCTATAAAGAAGGCAATGATGGCAATTTGGAAAGATATACGAGTTATCTAAGTAATCTAATGTTTAGACAGATCCTAAAGTGAAACATGTTGATGGTATTGGAAACAAGCATCTTTTACAATAACATTATTTAAACCTATAGGGGTCATCCATTAATCACGTGATGTTTTTTAGCAACTTGTTAAACTCCCCTCTCCCATGGTTATACGTGGTGAGGTTTTTGACTTGCCCCCCCCCACTTTTGTAGATACAAGAAAGTATCTATAAGTTGAAAATATTGTCTCTAAATATATGTAGATATTACTATAATTTACACCAAGCACAGTGATAAAAAGTCGGTCTGGTTTTTAAAAAATACACGTTAAATCTCACCACACTACACCTCACCTGGTGAATTTCGTGATTTTTTCCGAAGCCTCGTCTCTTTTACCTACCTACTCCTCACACATGATTAATGGACGACCTATATGGAATAAAATGTCGACAAAAAATATAAGTATAAACCTTTTTTATATTATTCTGTAATATATGTCAGTCCTCCAAGGTAAACCAGTGTGGCCAAGCTGGTCTAAATTGGCATCTCATTCAGATGAGTCACACCATGTGGCAGACACTACATGGCTCGTGTCATCCAATCAGTTCGATATGTATTCATAAACGGCTCGTAATAAAATATGGCAACGAGATCGTTTCCCGGAGAATATAATGCCACTTTTTTCCAGGAAAAAACAAACACATGCAAAGCCGCAGGCTAGAAGTTAGCTCATATAGATAAACTCACCTAATAACGAAGAAAGTATCAACGCAGTAAGATGCATTTCCCACCGACTGGTAGAAGAAACTTCGCTCGGTGATGACTCGCATCACCTTGTTGTCAGCCACGTAGAACACGGTCAGGTATGTGTGCACCATTATCACCCATATCACTGACATGAACCTGGGAACAACAAAATACGAGTGTGTTTTATAGTGAAACAAAAAATCTGCTGGAACCAACTCTTTTCTAGAAAACAGTTGTACACCTGGTGTACTCAGTCAGGTACAGCAACAACTAATGGGTTAAAACAATTCTGATAAGATAAGATGAACTTTATTTGTAGCTGAATATATAACATTAATACGTACTAAAACTAATCAAATTACTAACACCATTTGAACTACATATACATAAAATAGGTACCTTAAAGCTAGAAAATGGCGTTCGACTCAGCATAAGTTGTGGTAGCTATGGGTTATAGCTACTGCAACGCTGATCTTCCGTCGAAATTCGAAATTCTTGACTTTCATCATATAAATGTTTATAAATTTTAGCTTTAGTTAATCGGGTGAATATCGTAACGATTGGTATCACGTTTGCTTGTTACGATTCTTAATATTTTACCCGACGAGGCGGGTTACGTTTTCGAGCTCTTTATTACTTCGAAGCATGCAAACTGCTGGAGCGATTTTGATAAATGGGATAATAAAATATTCCCTTGGACTCCTATTTGGTTTTTAGTTAAATATTGCGGGCCTCTGCGCCCACATTTGAAAATTTGAAACAGCGGGACAAAGTTTTTATAGTTAGTTGTAATCAAAAAACGTTTTAACAAGGCGCATCACGCGTCATTTTGTGAAAAGTATAGGCATAGGATTTTGCGTTCTTAGGAGCGGGACGTAGCATACGGTTTTGGAACGGCGAAAGCGTTAAAAATGATATTTTGCTTATTTACAATAAAACTACACAACTTATGAAGAAATTGTATCAAGGAACCAAAGAATTAGTAATTACCTACGTATCAAAACAAAAATCTTTTTTATAGACCCAGGGTTCCTGAGATCTCGACCAAAATAGATGCAAAGCACCTTTATAATTTTTTTACCTTTTTTTCGCAATCGTGTTTTTACATTTAAGAAACCGAAGAAAAAATGTTGAATTTTATGTAATTCTACTTTTTTCAAATCTAGGCATAATTTGACACGCAAACCCACTAGGTTCGCCCCTAAAGCAAATATAGCAAGTGACAGGAACAACAATAATTTTTACAGCATCCGATAGGGAATCATCTTACTGGTTTGTCTGATGTTTAATCGTTGAGAATGAAGCTATAACTCTTTATTCTGCTGTTAACTAGGTAGGTACTTCCTAAATTATAGCCTTAACCTACCTCTTAAAAACGGTCTTAAAAATACCTAATAGTTTAAGTACAGCTTGATGAGCCACTTTAGCGAGTTACGTTGTTTTACGTCCGATGTAACATTTTAAACATTTGTTGTCCGGTGTTGGCAACTTCGCAAGTTTCTGTTGATAATCTGTCGTAAGCTTATTCCCAGCCTCAGTAGGGCTATTTTCTATGAGTAAACCGCGGCAATCCTTTCAACCGCAAGCTACCGCCGGCCGCAGACCACTTCAACGAATTTAAAGTGTGCGGTTGGCTGTAATTCGTTTCGAAACAGATGAATTTACTGATGTTTATCCAAATGATTAAAGTTTTCGGTTTAGCAATCAAATTTGCCTTTATATTAAACTAGTTCATGCCCGCGGCTTAGCATGCGTTGTTTCTATGGAAACGTTTAAAATGTGATTTTTATCCTTTGGAAACTGATTTATGGGATAAAAGTATCCTATGTTTTATTCCAGGATTAGGATTACCTGTATGCAAAATTTCAGCCCGATCCGTTCCGTAGTTTTGGCGTGAAGAGGTAACAAACATCCATCCATCCATCCATCCATCCTAACTTTGGCATTTCTATTATCAGTGTGATGTGATGAAATCCAAAGTTTAAGGTGAATTGATGTTTATTACGTTTTTATCACAAAACTACTGAACGGATCGGGCTATCATCATCATCATCATCATCATCAGCCTTTATTAGTCACAGGCCAGACACAGACATAGACCTCCTCTATGCTATATATATCATATGCCACTACACTATATGCCACTTTTATTTCGGAAATAAGTTGAAAAATATGCTAACCCGCGCGGGTCGAAGTAAGAGTTTCTAAACAACGATAAATCTCAGATACCTACCCGAGATTGTAATATCATCTCACCTCACATATCACGGTCATAACTAGATAGACTGACGTGGACCAAGCTTGTATTAATTGAATTAAATTCCAGAAGTGCAGGCTACCAATCTGATAGCCACCGCGGGTAATTAAACTAGATTACCTGTCACACATGTCATGATATCTGGACAGGGGTCTGACCTTCTATTGAAATAGCTAAACCACCACAGATTTGGTAATGTACATGCAATAAACCGCAAACAAATTAAGGCGCTATCCTGACCCAAATCAGCGCCAACACCTATTTTATCTTATTATTATTTATTATTACTTATTATTATTGTAAAACGAAGGAATTTTCAATAATCGATTTTGCAGTTGCTCTTTTTGGCCACGATGGTCAGCAAAAAGAGCACTTACGCATCTCTGCCTTCACTATACAAAATAAATCTCTTATAGGCATTAAAATAAGCTTATGATAGGTAGGGTATCACAAACTGCAACTTCGATTTTTGAAAGTTCCATGGTTTAACATAATCACACTAATATTATAAATGCGAAAGTTTGGACGGATGCATGGATAGATGTTTGTTACCTCTTCACGCCAAAACTACTGAACGGATCTGGCTGAAATTTTGCATTCAGGTAATTTTAATTCTGGAATCTAACATACTTTTTATCCCATAAATCAGTTTCCTTGGGATATAAATTACCTTTAAATGTTTCCATAGAAACAACGCGTGCGAAGCCGAGGGCATAAACTAGTAATAAGATAAAATAGGTGGTGGTACTGATTTGATCATTCAAACACTAGTCACAAAATAACTAAACCAGTACTAGGGACAACAATTGAAGTGAAGAAAATAAGAACTTTATTTCTTTTATATTAATATTGTTTAAAATTTGTATATTTATTTGACAATAGGTCTAAAATTTGACTTTTCTATGAGCTTATTTTCTAAGCCAGAAATAAAACTTTAAGGTTAGGCATAGGCTAGCCGCATCCATTGTCAATGTATGCAAGTCTGATACACCCAGCAAATGAAGGTCATATTCTTATCCGATTCGTCTAGGTTTCAAAGGGGAGAAACACTATAGAATTCGAATAGGTAGGTTGATTTGTTTACCTCATTCCATGAACACAAGTGAGCGCTCCATCGTTGGGCCGGTCCGTGCTGAGGATGGTGCGTCCGTTTGACAGCACGGAGAATGACAGCAGTAGCTCTGACCACATGCCTGGGAAATACAACATAAAAGTAAATTATTTGTTAAATCCATGTATTTGTGGAAGAGCAGGACATCCGGGCACAAGTATATTTACATATGTAAAGGTGTACATAACAACTGCTTAGCATGTAGAGCAAAATATTTTATTTATAATACCTAATTTATATTTATAAAGTCGAATATTTGTGCCGTTGTGAAGATGTTTGGCCGAAGACAATGTCAAATCTTTTAATTGGATCGGGCTGAAATTTTGCACTCATAAAGATCTGGAACAGGAATAACATATATGCTACTTCTTATTCCAAAAAACGCGTGAGAAGCCGCGGGTATTAGCTAGTATTTTATACAAACAAACATTTGTTTTAATTTTTTATTTAAATATGGTAATAGTGGCGTTGAATAAATTCAATTCAATTCAATTTATTTATTTCGGTTATTCACCATAAATGTTAGTACAAGAACTTATATACTATGTTAGTTACCATAAAACAGATTTCAATTATTCATGTCACATAAACTCCAGAATACATTCAATAAATTATCATTGCAAAATTAAATTAAGATAACAAACTCTAATAAGATTAAATTTAAGCATGTAAATGTCAAATAAAGCTCTGCTGAATCTTCAAAAGACTATCTACACTACAGTACTAAGTCATTACAAGTCATCTCCTGCGGCATACGAAGAAGGAGAAATGTGTATTTACTTTTCAGATATAAAAGCCGCCAGTTTTATTTTCTCCTTCTTGCCTTTCTCGCCCTATACCTTTACGCATAGGAAATGACTTGCTAGCACTCACGTACTTGGCATCGAGTATAACTTGTTTGTTTTAGCATGGTGATAGGATAGATGTTTGTTTAACTAAAATGGGTTAACATCTGTAATGTTTGCCCAAACATATAGCTCAAATAGATAGCTTAAAGCTCGCTCAGTGTTTTGTTGATGTTTACTTGACAGAAGGCTTTGCGCCCGAATGATCTATTAAATAGGCTAGGCATTAAGAAGGCTTTATAATATGTATCTTTAGTAATAAAATATATACTGGGTGCCTCGGAAAGGGTCTACTAAGCCGAAAAGGGGTGATTCTGGACCCCGAGAGGACCTTGTGAATAACGATTTTTCGAGATTTGAATATTTTTTATAAAAACTAAGTTTTTTTCTTCCTATTTGTGTTCTTTTCTTCGCACTCTTGCATTATTTAACATTACAAAATATTTTACAAATCCTTTTGATTGTTATTTCAGCAAAACCAGTGTTGATGAAATTGTTACAAAAAATTATGTAAATCCTTTGATATTTATAAAAAAAATAATAATAATGTAAGAATTCACGTAAAAGAGCACGAACATGAATAAAAACTTCATAGTTTTTTTTCAAAAATGGTAAAATATTTTTGAAATTCTGATGTCCAGAATCATCCCCTTTCGGCTTAGTAAACCCCCTCCGTGGCACCCTGTAAATAGTGAAATTATAAATAAATTATTTGGGCGTCTATTTGTTGTTGGCTGTCAATAAGGTTCACGGTCAGTCATAATTATGCGCTATTAGCTTTCCTAACTCATTTTAACTGGTTACCACAAGAAGCTTTTATTTGTAATTATTCGGCAACAAAATAGAAACTCGAATAACTTCAGATTTACAAAGAGCTACACAAAGAGCTTTACCCAACCCCATATTTTATGAGTATTGATTGTCCCTTTTGTTCTGTTGTTTTCAATGAGTAGGAGTCGAGGGAGAAACAGCACTAAATAAGCTACTGAGCTTTTATGAATGCCAGGGTAAGGCTCATAAAGTGTCCTATACTGAATAATAATAATGTTCTCCTACGACTGGCAACCGGGGTCTTGTTCAAAGGGTTTCCAACTGAAGACGGGCTGACCGTGAGAGTTCACGATAGAGCACAAGCCTTTTGTTCAAATAATGTCCACCAAGCCGAATTTCGACCACGGCGGCCAGTCTTATCGGAGACTAGCCAGATGCACAGGACATATTATAGTGCGCAAATGTGTGCACAAACACAGATGCACTCTCTATCACGACCCTGGATAGGTCAGGCGCAGGACCAACGGCTTAACGTGCTTTCAGAGGCACGGGGGTGTAATACCGCTAACTTCCTGACCTGGCTGCTACTGGAAATTTTCCTTGCTAGAAAAACCCCAATAACAACTACTGGCCCGGGATTCGAACCCAGGATCTCATAATCAGCGGTTAAACAAGCTGACCGCTAGACCATCGAGGCAGGCAAAGTGTCCTGTAGTTATGTGTTATGTAAGCCACGTGGTGAGTGAGGTATTAACTGTAGCTACTTAATACAGCATTGGTTGGTAGTTATTTTGTTTGAAACAAACAAACATAATGAATGTATCTAACTTCCGTTGTTTGCCGCGACCCAATAAACCAGGATAATTCTGCGCTAAATCAATACAGCCTGTTTACATGAAACCATTATTGGGAATTGTTACTACCTCCATATCTATAGCACCGCGTCTACCACAGACCGCGGACAAAGGTATTATCGCTGTATGAAGAGGCTTGGAAACCGCAATCTCTCACGATGAACAGATGGATGTATTCAATGAATAATTTCTGAAGCCTTCGCCTTTGAATTTTGGTGGTATTGTCTCAGTCATCGAGTTAATCCTATATCAACTTTGGTTAACCTAAAATGGGATTTTGTTACAAATATTGACTACATTGTATGTAAAATTGCATTACAGAATTCTATACTTATTGATGATTAACTTCTACTTGGCGCTTCGCACGCGTTTTTCCAGAATAAAAATTAGCCTGTGTGTTATTTGAGATATCCAAAATTTAGTGTTTTTAATATTGTGAAGTGTGATGCGATTTAAATCAAGCGTTTTAGGCAGACACTTTCGTACTCCATCAGAAAAGCATAAATCTAAACACATATTTAGGTAGATACAGTTAGTTATTGGTACTTAGTCTAGATAGCTAGATTCTGCCACTTGAGCATATAAACATTTATTATTACAATAAATATTATTTTAAAGAATTTATAAAAAAATTTTTTTTTGGTATTTTACTAAAATGAAACAGCGTGCATTTATTAAACAGAAGTCAAATCATCGTTCTAACTTAAACAAATAAATAATAAATAAATAATGCTGGACAATTCACACAGCATTATCTAGCCCCAAGGTAAGCAGAGCTTGTGTTATGGGTACTAGATAACTAATAAACTTAATATAATACACTACATTGATAGATATTTTTTTATTATACATAGAAAACACCCAGACCAACGGAACAAATTTCTGCAGAAATTACACAAAATTGTTCCGAGGCGGGAATCGAACCCGCAACCTCCTGCGTCGCAGGCGGACCTTCGCCCGCTGCGCCACGGAAATTAATGTCAAAATTATACTTTTGATATAAGTAAGTGTAGTAAGCTTTTTCAATAAGAAAATCATTAAGTTTGTCACTTATTTGTTTACTGGACAGCTCGTGAATAGATTTTGGTATTTTATTAAAGATTCTTGGTGATATACAAAACATACTGTTTGCTGAACGCAATATTTTTGTCCTTATAATTGTAAAACCTTGTTTCTTGCCAAATATCATGGTTCAAGGTTAACGGAAAGTAGGTAGGTAGTCTAAGGCGAGAAACAATTTTTTTTAAACTACAAATTTACGTTTTTTGGTTTTCCCTTTTTCTTGTGCTTTAAGACATTCTTTTCAAATTTTATGATTCTAGGTCAACGGGAAGTACCCTATAGGTCCAAAAAGTGATCCTGTAAGGGTTCCTTTTTTCCTTTTGAGGTACGGAACCCTAAAAAACACCTATGCATACTTATGTACCTACTGAAGAACCGTATCGCTTGACTTAGCGGGGTTAACAAGATTCAAGCGTCGCGTCGTAGGTGTTTGCACAACGCTTGTCCCAAACACATCAACCGTGAAGAGCACGATAATAGCAGTCAGAACAAAGGGAATAAAAGCAAAATCTACATTCTACGTGAATACTCGATATTATTCAAATGAAATTCGAGATATTCTTTTATCAAACTAATGCTCTTTCAATGCTTTTGAAATGCAAATCGAATAGGTTGAACAAGTGCTAACGAAGCATTATTTTGAACAAAATAATCGTTATGGCTATTCGATAAGTAAAATACAGCTCATAGTTGGAATTAATCTTATTAGTCTAGACTAGAATTTACAAATAGTCAATAAGATAACTTTGCTTTTTAATGAATCTCCTAATTATTTAACTTCAAGGAACCCTGGGCTGGGCTAGGAGCTTTGAAATGACGACCTTGCAAAGAAACATTACTTATTGTTTTACGACTCAATTTAATAGAAATATTTTTCATTGAGAATTTTATAGTAAACTAGTTTCTGCCCGCGGCTTCGCACGTGTTAGTTCAGTGAAAACTATTAAAGGCTATTTCTTTCACATGGGAACTGATTTATGGGATAAAAAGTAGCCTACATTTTATTAAAGGCCTAGAACTACCTGTGTGAAATTTCAGCCCGATCCGTTCAGTAATTTTGTCGTGAAGAGGTAACAAACATGTATACATCTAAACATCCAAACTTTGGCATTTATAATATTTAATTTGAATTGCTATATCGTTATAGCAGGTATATTTAATATTTCGTCGTCTGTTCTAACATGTAGGGTAGGTTACGCGGTTAGCGCCGCGACACGGGGGAGTCAAGCCCAAGACGCAGATATGCATCTGCATATCTTCTTAAGTCATGATAGTGTTAGTATATCGCATTCACTGCCCAGCCTCGACACTGGAGAGTAGATTGGCATCTGCTTCGTGGGTAATGGATAGTGTTAATATAATAAACTTATCGCAGGCCTCTCTCCGAAGGTCATGATAGTTTTAATGTAATAAGCTTACCGCAGGTCTCCCTCCGAAGGTCCTTATCTCTGTTGTCGGTCGGCTTCTCATCATTCTGCGCATTGTTATTGTTCTGTAAAGGTACATGCTATTATTGAGATTGTCACAATAGGTAGTAAACACATCCGTTTTATAAGGAATTCTCTACAATGTCACCAACTGGGTGTGTCCTTATGGTCTTTTTTTCGATGGAAAAATGCTGTTTGCGCGTTACCTCTAGCCTTAGGAGTGCAGGGGGTATAGTATGTTGGGCTCTACTGAGCTTCTAACAGAACTAGAATGCCTAAGTGCTTGTCAATAATCTACAGAGGTCCTTCGGGTTAAAAAAAAAAATATCTGAGCGTCTGGTCGAAGCGACGCGTGTCCCGATAGCTGGTGAGTATCTGGCGCAGCGCATCAGCATTGCCATACAGCGGGGGGCAATGCAACCAGCGCTGCAGCGTCTTGGGGACGCTTCCGGCTGGTATTGATATGGATCAGTTGAGCTGCATGTAGATTGTTTGCAACAGTCTGCAGTTAGCTTAATATTTTCAACTATAAATACTAGCTCTATATAAATACATGACAACCCCTGAACCGGACAGTTGAGCCTTATTTTGTATCAGAAGTTCAGTGTTGTCGATAGATAGGTACATTGCTAGTTATCTTTTCGGTTGACAGGGGCTTAGCAGTAAGATAACATTTTGAAATCAGAATTGTAGTGATCTAGTGAAACTCTATTCCCTAAACAGATAATTATGTGGCACTCTATGATAGGTAGAAGGTAAAGTATGGAGCTGGTGCAACGAAATTGTGTTTTGCAAAATGCTATATTGTGTGGAAATTTATGACACTACCACCGGTTGAGTACCCGTTGTTTCCCGACGGTGGCGAAACGCAAAATATTGCGAAAGTTTTTTCAACGTTTTCAAGTGTGCAATGCGAAGTAACAGAACCACGCCAGGCAGTAAAAAGCAAATTGTTTCACATAATAACATACTTGGGTGGTTTCGTTATGGTTACGAGTTACATTGGGCTCATGGTCGAAAATATTCTTGCAAGGTCTAAAAGCCTCCACACACAGAAGCCGTGGCCGGGCCGGAGGCGAAGGCGTGCGGGTTATATCATACGAATTTATATGAGAGACTACACACACGCCGCCGGGCGGTGTATGTGTATGTGTAGTCTCTCATTATAAACTCACGCATTTCAACTCGCACGCCTTCGCCTCCGGCCCGGCAACGGTTTCTGTGTGTGACGGCATAAAACTTTAAAGTCTTCGATTATTGAGTACAGCAGACATGACAACTTAAAGTGGTAAAGGGCGAAAGAGAGGTGTGTGACCTCTCTACTAATAAAAAATCGAGATGCCGCCAGATCGCCCTGCAAGTGGCCCGTTCACTCCGACCGCAGTAGGTAATATAACCTTTTTGAAGCCCTTGAAAACACGTTTCATATTTCGTAATTATTTCGAGACTTAAAAGACTAACGTATGCAAGTTTCATAACATGAATAATTGAAACAATAAATCTAAATTGTTTCATTTCAATGCAGACTAATTTCAATTTAATGCTCTAACCAAGCGTGATTTTCACTTAAAACCAAAATGAATGTTTTTAAGTTTCGTATTTTAAAATAAAAATACCTAGCCCTTAAAACCAAGGACCCTTTTCATTACCATGATAAATGACAAGGGTCGCGCGAAAATATAAAAGTTCATTACAAAATTATCTCGAAATTATTCATTTAATTTAGGACACAATTTTTCCAGTTCTATTCAGTCATTATAGTCCCATTCATAAAACCGAGAAAGCATTATGCGTTTGAGGTATTTTAATAGTTTCAGCAAACCCCTCAACTTACTTAGGAAGGTATAAAAGCAAGCCTGCAATTTTGTCATCTTTAAGTATAATTTTATCATGGGGAGGCCTGCGTCCAGCTGTGGACCAATACAGGCTGTTGAGATTGAGATTGAGAAGTATAATTTACTAAGGTTTGATTCAAGTAAGCATTCCAGTCTAGTCTCCCATTTAGGATTTAGGTAGTGTGGTGGAATATCAAATGACACAAACGTTAATTTATTTATGATATGGGTATGGCACCTATTCATATTTTACGATGGAATCTACCTTACCTACGAAACCTAATAACGTGTATTCGATTCCATAAATCAACTGTATTATCATGTGAAATTCAATTTATATTTAAGTTTTAATTTTTACATAGCTATATTAGCTATTAAGTATTTACATTGCTCGGGCTAAATGTGGACGTGTGGCAACACAAACAGCCAATTATGATTTTGTAACATCGTACAAATGTCGTATGAGCTAAAAGCGGTCACAAAGGTACGAGAAATGTCCAACAAAGTGCGGACAAAACCTCACGTGTCGTGCGTTACAATAAAATTAAACAGCACGACTGGGAACCGGGGTCTTGCTCAAAGGGTTTCCAACTGACGACGGGCTGACCGCGAGAGTCTATAATAGAACACAAGGCTTTTGCTCTACAATTATTGGTCTGTAGTTGGACGCTGTTTGTACTCAATTTGGGTAACGATCCATGCACTGAAGAAGTCAAGCAATTGATGGTTTGGAGAATTTCGATTTTCAAAAAATCCATGATAGTTTTTCAATAGGATTTTCGAGATGTTTGTAATTCGTCATACGGATAACTTTTGCAAACGTATACGTTTAATCTGAGGCTGAACCTTGGTTATTCGCGTCGTTGACTTTCAATTACAGGAATTTATGTGATATCTCTGGAAGGAAATCATTTAAAAGCATTCCCTTATTATGACAACAGATAAAATCTCTTTTAGGTGCTCTCATCTTCCCGATGTCTGTAATAGATACGAAGTTCCGCTATTGAAAATTAGAAGGCCGAGTTAACAAACAAGCGTTCTGGGAAGTTATTATGGGAAAATAAATCTAATTTGAATCCCGCCTTTCCTCGATTTATTATAATTAATTGACAAAGCTTTTGTGTGGAAATTGGGGAAAAGGGGTCTAATTATTATGGCACCGACAAGGGAAATTATATTAGGCTCTTGTTTAAAGTGCTAGCCAAACCAAGAAAATAAAATATTTAAGCACTACTAAAATTAGCATGAATAAGCAGGATTCCAGGTTCCGGATGATTGGAAACCTTCTTCTCGGTTGAAGTTCCTGTGTTTGGTAATCTCAAGGGCCTCTTGTACCAATCTTGGTATGTAATGTCGCTCCGTTGAGATTACTGCTGAATTGTGTAACTCGATCCCGTTCTAAAGCTCTGCTTAGCTTGGGGCTAGATAATGCTGTGTGAATTGTCCAGCATTATTTATTTATTTATTTTATTTAATTGACTTTAGTGTTAATAACCATGATGGATTTAAATATTTATTTTCTACATACCTAGTTTTGAATTAGATTAATGAATGTTGAGAATTAGACTAGATTTTTTGTTTCATGTTAAATTATTTATGTCTTGTCTCTTGATCATCTATTCTCATTAAAAAATCACCTATCTACCTGTGCATTTGCTGGCGGCTCCACCTTGCTAACTCAACGCATTTACGCTTCTAAAGCATATTCACGATTACGCAACGAATAGACCCCATTACGAGGAGCTAAAAGGAAAATTCAATTGTGTCGGCGACACTGTGAAAACCACAACGTCACGCGTCGCCGTTATACCCGAGACCTCAAACATGTCGTGATTAGACATGGTGATTCCATGGGAGTTGCTATGTTTTGCAACACATTTATGTGTTGTACCTATCTACAAAAAGAGTTCAATGATAAACTATAGGTTCTTTGACATATTATACAAGTAGAATGTCTAAAAGTACTCGTAAAGATAAAATATTGCAAAGAATATTGCAATGACCTGAAATGAGTTTCAAGAAAATTTTATATCTACTTCCCGATAGTGGTTTATTTCGAGATTTTTTTAAGGCGCGCTTTTATGTTTTCTCTATTCCATTAGTGTGTTCCCAAAAGGGGTGTCTAAGCAATACTATTTTTACTCTCCTGACAACCTTCGAATGGATTGAGATGATCGATGATAGTTATCACAACTAATCCATAACTAATTAACCCTTCCGTTGCTTGTTGGTACAGAAACAACAGTTTCTTCTTATAGTTTTGATATTACAGGTTATTATATTCATCCTATGTACCAATAGTAAAGTCAATAATTATGCGGCTAATTCGCTAGATTGTTAGTTAATCTAGAAAAAGCGACCTTAATCCAACTGTGAATGTGAATTCTGGTTGAAAACGACGCAGGGAGGGAGAAGAAGGGACGATGAGCTTGTTTGTTATAAATACGTATAAAGATTGGCTTTATTATTTTCCCAAACATGTATTCGTACCTATGAAAGATAACGAACAATACGGGGCCCTCTATTTGTACGAGTAGGTAATGTTGGTTTCAGATTATTTCGGTGACTTGATTATCTTTTGTTATTAAAGTTATGGTCTTTTGGCTAACGATAAGGATAAAAAACACATTAGACCTAAGAAACATTTCTCTAATAAATGATATAACCAAACATCAACAACAAAACAAAGCAAGCCACAAAACCCGTCAGCGCCACGCTACGATCTGAACTTCATAAAGCTGTTAGCTTCAATGTTTTTGTTATTGTTCATAGAGCTCATGCCGGAACTAAACTGTAGCTACCTACAGATTGCTTGTATCTTTTGGCTTCAGGAAGTTTCAGCTGTCCATTGAATTCAAATTTCAAAAGCACCGCTTGCACCAAGGAAAGCAAAGTGCTTTATTTACTCCGAGCATTTTGGGATTGAAAGCATAATATTGAAAGCATACAGTACATAATAATCGAGTTTACGAGTAAAGTACAAGTATTTTGCGATATCCTCCTAAATTGTACATAATAAACCCTTTGTTTTACGATTTAGAAGCTTTCACAAAAATGATGGTGCACTTTAAATAGCTTAGGGTGGAAAAAAGCATATTGTGGCTTTTACCTTGCAAATACTAAAAGCAAATGATGAAAAAAATGTAAATAGAACGGAAGTACCAACAGGTTGTTTATGGTTCTCACGTGCCAGCTCCAGATCGTTTTCGTTCAGGATGCGGTACCGCCGCTCGAGGTAGCCCTCGTACAGTGACGAGGCCAGCATCAGAACTATGACCAGGATTACAGCTGATCTGTGAACAAACATCATAATCAGGGCTTGCTAAACCCAAGCCGAATGACGAATACTGCTGGATATAGGCCTCCCCAAAGGTCAATGTTTGGGGACTTTGCGCTAATTGCCACGCTTTGCAGGATTGGCCGCAGTTTGGTGGTGGGTCTTTTCTGCAGGGGACTCTGCTGCTCACCCCTAGGGCTTTGCTACGTAAAAAGGTAAAAATGAAAAGACATTGTGAAAGTCGACCTGTGAGAGGCGGAGAACAGGCTGGAAACTGTACAGAACAGGCCAAATCGCAACTTCATTATTGGATGCCAAGACAGACTTTGGGTCGCTGAACCATGAGAGTAAGTAAATAGATATATATTGCAAACCTGACTCAGGTTTGCTCTTTTGTCCTCACAAACTAAAAACTTTTTTTTTATTTGCCTGAGTTTTATCCACATCAGTCGCAGTGGCAGTCGCAGGGAGTCGATTGGCGGACTGCTATTTGTGGGGTCGAATGGGGGAGGCTTATATTCAGCAGTGGACGTGTTTGTGGGCTGATATGATGAGGAAGAGTTTAATTCATTCCTTGGCAAAAGTTTTTTTATAATGATTTTATAATAATATAATAATTATTATAATAACCTCTGGCTGCAGCCCTAGTCACCGGCCGCTTGAGCCTAGCTTCGCGGTCGGTGATTCACCGTTTTGATATATTTTTTACTGTACAATAGTTTTATAACATTTTATTTTCTATAGTAAAAAATGTATTATATAAACGAGATTAAAGAATAAATGAGTTTATAATAATAATTATTATGCAGATGTTAAGTTCTCTAAGCGATAAAGCCCTCAAATAAATAATCATAAAAATAAAATCTCCGATTTGTTATTTTGAGAGAGAAGTGAATAAAAATGCAATTTACGAACGCACGAAAAATATCACATAAAATTCTGTGAAGAAATAGAGCAAAACAGTCGAGTAGAGCAATAGAGTAAAACACAACAAATCGGATTGGGCGTTTTGTTCAATATCGGGAATTCTCTACAATGCAAGCAAGCTTACAGCTGAACGAATTGCCGGTATTTTTGCTTGACAGCCGAAGCTTTTCTATTGGGACTTGCACGTAGAACACCTGGCGACCATTTCCACTAAGTTTACACCTAAGTAGTAGTAAGGTAATACCTACCTGTGATGCTAGGTAACTTTGAACTTTACTAAGTACAGGCAGTGGATGTATTGGGTAGTGATAGGTAGGTACGAAGTTAGGTATCTGTCTGGCGTCTGCTCTTGTAATGACTTTCTAACAACGTACGTCATTACATTAATCAATATGTCTATGACTAATCAATTAATTACCTACTATAGTCTATTCACTATATATTTAATAGATTCTAAATATACTTTATTAATTTCACTGTACGTTAACCGCAGAGCACGCGAGCAAGAACTCAATTTAAGGAGATATTCTGCTCCCGGGTCTTCACCGAATTTTTATAAGACCAACTTTAAGTTATTACCTAACTTAAGAAAAAAAACAATTTTTGAATATTCGTCCTTCAGATAAAATTCTTAAAATTGCGGGCGGGCAATGCTAATTACGACTAAATACGATCTATACGAGCTCAGCTGAAATACAAAGAGGGGTGTAGGTTTAATCTTAGTTTTGGCCACTAGACTCCAGTTTTGAACTAATTGCTAATTACTGAGTTTTGGCTGTTGGCCGAGTGAGCTACACAAGAAGAATAAATAAGTTGACACAAAACTTTAGGAAAGAGCATGCAAAATGGAAGTTATTGGTAACGAAATCAGATCAGGGTAAAAAATCATAAAAGGAATAAAATATTTGCAGAAATATTTTTTATATTTATTATAAATAATGCTGGACAATCCACACAGCACCATCTAGCCCCGAAGTAAGCTACTCAAAGCTTGTGTTAAGGGTACTAGATAACTGATATATTTAATACATTATATACATAGATAGATTTTGTTTCTTATACATAGAAAACACCCAGACCAACGGAACAAATTTCTGCAGATAGTACACAAATTTGTTCCGAGCCGGGAATCGAACCCAAAATAAATAAATGATATAATATAATAATGTATAATGATATAATAAATGGTGAAATTCATAACGTATTGTATCCATGAAGGACATAATGAGGCCACTTTTTATCCTGGAAAAACGAGTGCGAAGCCGCCTGTTTATTTCTGTAAATAAATTTAATACATCGTTTCATATAATCATTTTCATAGGCTTAGCTTAGACATTGTAGATGAGCCCATAAAGACTGTTTTCAATATCATAAAGCTGCTACGTTTATGAACAAGGGAAGATTATTTGCGTAGGTTCACTAAGGTATTACCTTAGTAACTAGGTTTAATAATGGAGAAAGTTTTACACTAAACAATGCTGAGCCGGGATCTGTTTTATAGGTTTAATATTTTTTTACTGAGACGTGATTTTAATAACTTATGTAACTCGTGAACGGGCCCGCACGGGATCGCTGTTGTAATGGTGCAATATGTAAAATTATTTTTATTACAAATTTCAATATACAATTTGATTGCTAAAATGCAATTGGTGGGTTATATTGATTTTTTCGTGAGATTTTATTACTTATCTATAGAATAAAATTTTATTTTGAAATAAGAAGTTACAAAGAAGGTTATTATACACGTAGGTACATTATCTTATACTAATAGGTATAATGCAAAAGTTTGTGTAAATGTTTGTTACCACGTATATCCGTACTACTTAACCGGTTTAGATGAAATTTGATATGTAGATAGATAAGGTTCTAGAACAATACAGGCTAATCTAATTAAAAAAATCCTCTGAGTGGTTAAAAAGGGTGGTAAAGTTTCTATGGAAAATAATTATTCTTTGGTTCGATTCACTCAAAACTCGGTATTAAACTAAATAATGACTCAATTATTTCAGAATTTTACAGAACTACCCCTAGGTAGTTTAACATAAATTTCTGAAATTTTAATGATATCCACGCGGGCGAGGCCGATCGCGCAGCTAGTTATACTTTTATAAAACCTTTCAAAGAATTTCAGCAAGTCATTCTCATTTCTCTAATTTTTCTGACTTTTTCCTGTTGTAAGGATAATAGCTTTTGGCAGGCAAGAATAAGCTGGTTTTATTTTACTTCCATAACTTTAATTAATTTGGGAAAATGGGTGGCTTTTCATTAACCTTCCGATGTTTAAATTAAGCTTATGACACAGACAAAATAATATATATTAGGACTACGTTCACAAAGACTTTGACTTTAAGTGCCTTTTCACACGCCCCGGTCGCCGGGTACCCGGCGGCGAAGTTTGAAGCTATGGCATGTACGATAGCTTTCACACGTACCGGCATCATTTGAATACAATAGGCTAGTTGAATCTTTTTTAAAGTAGATCTTAAATTATTAATTATTATCCGGATAGAAGGAAAAATATCACCATATTTTTAGGACCTGCCAAACCGCAAAACTTTACTTTAAAAGTCTACTTTTCGTAAACAGACGAAAACACAACAAAACATGACGTGAAATTTGCTTAGAGGCCTATGACGTCACAACAAGGCTGACAGCGTTTTCAGAGTTCAAAATTAAAATAAAAACCATTTTTTTATTGAATATTTGTAGTCATCTTACAGTTTTAATATCATAAATCTATAAATATTGGTTTATAAAGTCAAATACTTATTTAATGCGGTAAATTTTATATGAGTCAAGTATTTTCTATCCTTGGCTATCCGGAAACCGGGACGTATAAAACCACTGTATTCATTGATACGTACATGATTAGCTAAAAATAAATAGACAAACTTTTTACACTACTCCTAAACATAGTATTCCTACTTACTAGGGATTCCAAAATCGGGTCCTTTTCGAGGAACCGGGAATCCCGGGAAGTTTCAAAGTCGGAACCGGGAATTCCCGGGAAATTTCGAATTTTTTTTTACTGCTATACCACTACCACTACCATTAATATACTTCACGTCCTTTTTAAGAATTTCGCTGATATTAGGTACCTATGCGGTATTAGGTATGTTACTTAAAGCTGTATTTCTTTTCAGATGTTAATAAAATGAATAACAAATTCTTAGGTCCATGTCTTTTGTCCCCTCGTTCGACAATAAGCCTGAAGGCTTTTCGTTCTATAGAGTCTTGACTGAACCCAGCATAACACATTCATTTGCTGTCATGTTCCGCAGCAAAGTGCTTTGCTGATACTCCATGAGGCCGGACTTGAGCTATCCTTGTGTGAAATATCGCCTGATCTCGTATAGTATGAGACGCTTAGCTTCGTGGCCACCGTTTTAGCTTTGATTCTAAATAAATAAATTAATTTTTCGAGTCCTCTAAGCGAAAACATCAATCTAAAAATACCTTATTACGTACCCACATAATAAACAATATAATGTTCTTCTATCCTAATACTAGGCCACGGTGGCCAGGATCAACGGAGACAAATATAAAATTGGACTAAGTGTTCTTTGTTAGCCCACGGTATAAAAAAAAATTAATTGGATTATGACTTCCATTCGTGTCGGTCGTCATTGATGACTGTTCGTCTAATCAATTGGCGATCAACGTCGTCGGGGTACTTCAGAGGTCTCTTCCTACTATGCATTTATTTCTGCCAGCCGTAAACGGTCGATTCGTTGTGTTCGAATACATTTGAATTCTCTACCTGATACCAGATGCTGGTATCTGGTATTTTTACCTAATATACCCACGCAGGCGATATCATCGCGCTTTACAGGTTCAGAAGTCAGAGCCGTAACATGCACAAAGAGGATAATAAAATTGCAGCAATGCACTTGCTGCACTCTGGTACTTTCTCTTTGCCAAGCTCAAGTCCAGCTTCATGGAGTATTGCTGTCATGTTGCTCAGCAAGGTAATTTGCTGAACAAGATGGCAGCAATCGACTATGTAGAGCTGGCTTCAGTCACGGCTCTATAGCAAGAAAAGCCTTAAGGCTTGTTGTCGAACGAGGGGACAATAGACATGGACCCAATTATAATTAATTACGGATCAAAAGTAATATAGCTATAACTAACATTTCTTGTAACAGGTTTGATAAAAATCATTGTTTAAAAAAGAAAATACGATTAATTTGATTAAAATCGGAATTATTTAATTTAATATTTTTTTCTATCCTAATCGCTTTGGTCTATCCAGTTTTAAGGCTTTTATAGGTTGGTAGGAGAGGTAGCTTCAAAGGTTTAATCACACGACGTACCAGCAGAAAGGAAAGACACCAAGATTGAAACATTTTCATTTCTGTCTTACATGTTTGGTTCAAGTTTTTTTTTTTCGGTGTCTAAGTCTGTTTATCACACTTCCTACTAATATTATAAATGCATGAGTTTGTGTGAATGTTTGTTACCACGTATCCCAGTAACTAGTTAACCGACTTGGTTGAAATTTGGTGTGTACATAGTTTAAGTTCCGAAATAACACATAGGTTAATCTAATTTGCAAAAAATAATCTCAGGTGGTTAAAAAGGGTGGTTAAGTTTTTAAGGATAATATTATTATTCCTTGGTTAGATTCACTCAAAACTCGATATAAATAAACTATAAAGTAAACAATGAATTACGTATTTCTTATTTTTACAAAACGACCCCTAAAGTTATTTATTGCAAACCCCCTGTTAATAAATAACTGAAATTTAGACGCGGGCGAAGCCGCGGGGCGCTGCTAATAATATTAAAATATATTATAAATATGAAAGTTTGTACCGTTCCTTCTTCAGGCCAAAACTACTTAATGAATCGGGCTGAAATTTTGCACGTTTCCAAAAATAAATGTTAAACGTTTCCAATAGCGCGTGCGAAGGTGCGGGCAGAACGTTACCGGAGTACTAGTTCTTTATACAAATTGTAAAACAGATACGACTTGCGGCAAATATGTTGGCTAAGCATCATTTTTTCGACAACTCGCATTATTTGAACTTTATGGCATTATTAATTTCGGAGAATTTCCTGAACCCTCAACCAATAAAGCAGGTATAGGTACATTGTGCATGTGTACACGGAAGCTCAATTTTGGGCACTCTCATACATTTTTGACTGCTCTCTGTTTTCATTGCAGGGAAAATAACAATTGATGTATAATCAAGTGATACAAATCAGGTCAACCCTGCCTAATACCGCGTAGGTTAGGTACCTGATAATGTGAAATGCTATAAAAGGAAGTGAAAATGTTGAGTTACGTTATTTCGGTAATGCTATAAAAGTAAAAATATTTTTCCCGAAATTCCCGAAATTTCCCGGGAAATGATTTTGGATTTCCCGGTTCTTAAATCAGCCAAAAATTTCGGGAATTCCCGGGAATTTCGGGAACGGGAATTCCCGGGACTAATCCCTACTACTTACTGGCTGGTCACGTAATTAAGAACGCTAAATAGTTTATACCTTTAATCAAATTTAAATAGAGAAAACTTGTTACTTTTTGTATATTTTTGGCGCCATTTAGTGCTATAAAAGATTAAAAGTGATTGCTTCTTAAGAAAAAACAATGGGAAAAAAATAAAAGTTGTGATAAATCTACAAGGGAAGTAATAATAAAACTTCACCGGAAGAATTGTTCTTATAAGAAGATCGAAGAATCTGCAATGTTCAAAAACGATGGTTTTCAACGCTGTAAAGCATTTTGCTACGTATCAAACTACTTCGAATGTTCCACGTGTACCTAAACAGAGAAAAACAACTCCTCGAGATGACCAAAACATCGTTCGTATGTCAAAACAAAATCCTTTTAACGGGTCCAATGAGCTGAGACAAGAATATTTTGATGAAAACAACGCTTCAGCAATCTCAGCACGCACTATTCGAAGACGTTTGGTAGAAGAAAAATTGCACGGTAAAATAGCAAGAAAGGTACCTACCCATGTTGATACTTTGCCACAGGCAAGCCCGGCTTGCATTTGCGAGAAAGTATGAAAGCTGGACTGTGCTACAGTGGAAAAATGTACTTATTCTGGCGAGACGAAAATAAACAGAGTATGTTCTGATGGAAAACGATATGTACGACGTACCCCGAATACAGCATTCGACCCTATGTACACGAAAGTTACAAATTTAAGCACGGTGGTGGAAATGTGAAAATTTGGGGGTGCTTTTCCGGACATGGTGTTGGACCCGTAAAGTTGATAGAAGGTAACATGGATCAGTTCCAATACAAATATATACTGGAAGAAACAATGTTACCATAAGCTGAAGACGTTCTACCGGTTATCTGGACATTCCAGCATGACAATGATCCAAAGCACACTGCACGCATCGTAAAGGATTTTCTTACAGCGCAAGCAGTTTTAGTATTAGACTGGCCAGCTAACAGCCCAGATCTAATCCCAATAGAGAATCTGTGGTTCGAAGTAAAGAAAAAGGTTTCAAATACACAGTGTGGGAATTTAAGAAACCTGTACGACGTTTTTAGGGGAAGATCGAAGATCGGTTTCGAAACCCTGATGGTCTCACTTTGTCTGTCCTTTTTTCCCTCCTTAATAACTCAAAAACTACTGCAGCTATCAACTTGAAATTTAAAATAATAATACTTTTCGTGCGCCTGTACAGGTTTAATGAAAAAAATATAAACAAATGAAAAATGAAATTGAACATTTTCCATAAAAAATTGTGATGTCGAAATTTTAAAAAATACATAAAGAGTCACAGGGGTATCAAATGAAAGGTATCGGTTTGGACATTTCAAAACATATTTCAAATTTCTGTAGGTTTCATACTTTTTGAAATATTTCGAAAAAGTCGAAAAAATACCCCCCCCCCCCCCCCCTATCTCCGAAGTTTGCAGAGCGATCCGTTTAAAATGTATGGAGCGTTTGTAGATATGAATCTATATTTTGCACGAAAAATATAGAGAAGTCTGTAAAAAGAACACTTTGAAAAATGGTCAAAAAGAAATAATTTTCAAAAGGGGGGCCTACTCCACCGAAACTGGGGTATCAAATGAAAGGTATTGGTTTGGACATTTCAAATCAGTTTTTAAAATTTCTTTACGTTTCATACTTTTTGAAATATTTTGAAAAAAATTTAAAACCTTTAACCGAACCACCCATATAACCGAAGCATGCAGAGAGATCCATCTGAAATGTAGGTTGGTACCTACTATTCTTAGGTATTCGTTAAATTGCGAAGTCTTTAACCGGTACTTTACATACTTGTTGACAAACGGTACATATTTGTTGACAAACGTTCGAAACCCTCGGCGCGCGACTTACACTCGCACGTGCGGATCTTGTTTTAGAAGAATGGAACTCTATTTCTCTTGCGAAATGTCAAAAATTAATAGAGTAAATGCGTCGCCGGTGTAAAGCAGTAATTAAAAGCCGTGGATATGCTATTAACTATTAATTTTAGTTCAAATGTATTATATTGCTCTTTAAATTCTCTACGCTATATATTATGACCTACGACCTCCTCTATGACGACCTCCGTGGCGCAGCGGGCGAAGGTCCACCTGCGACGCAGGAGGTTGTGGGTTCGATTCCCGCCTCGGAACAAATTTCTGTACGATCTGCAGAAATTTGTTCCGTTGGTCTGGGTGTTTTCTATGTTTAATAAAAAATATCTATCTATGTAGTGTATTGTATTAAGTATATCAGTTATCTAGTACACAAGCTCTGCTTAGCTTGGGGCTAGATAATGCTGTGTGAATTATCCAGCATTATTATTATTATTTATTATTATTATGATTTTTTAAATGTAAGTGTCATACAAAACCATTCCTAAGCAGTGTAATAAATTGTTTTTAATTGTTGGTCCAGCTTCAGTACTATTTGAATATGTTAATTTGGTAAAATAAATAGGTATACTGTGAAAAAAATAGTTGGAGATTTTATTCTTTATTCCTAAGCCACGTTGTTCTATTAATGTGGCTTTTTAATAACATAACTAGTTGCTTCTCAAAAGGTACACATCTCTGTGTATGACACGATTTAAATAAAAAACTTCTATAACTTCAAATAGTTCTTAATTATATTACCACAAGTGTATCTATGCCTGTAACTATTTTTGTTTACTTTACGGTAGTCACATCGTTTATAACGGCACTTATGCCTGTAGATTTATATATGGACAAAAAATTTAAGTGAAGAAAATCAGTATCACCTTAATTTTCTGATTTGATACTAATTTATTGTATAAAATTTGACTTGTCTAACTCTGCTTATTTTGTAAGCCTAAAGAATTAAAGTTATTGATATCTGAAATCTGGAAATACTTATAGCTTTGTGTTTTTTCTCATTGTGTGATTTAGGTGATTTACTGAAAATTTTAAGAATTAAGACCTGGCGTTTTCACGAATGTGTTTGTGATGACATTATGCTGAATCTACTCCCTTTGCCTAAGTTAGTTGTTTTTATATATTTGTGTTTAATTCTAGTTAATTAATTTCTAGGCAATAAATAAGTTTTTTATTATTTATTTATTTATTTATGATGATGGGTAAAACCTGCAGTTCACACAGTGTGTATATTAGGGCAGAAGCCTTTATTTACAAAGAAAATTATGATCAAATATTATAAATAAATTAAAATTAGTATATACAATTGAAATAATTGAGCTGCAGACAGTTGCAAGCAATCTACAGGTAGCTCAACTGATCCATATTAATACCAGTCGGAAGCGTCCCCAAGACGCTGGCTGTATTGCCCCGCTGTATGGCAATGCTGATGCGCTGCGCCAGATACTCACCAGCACTCGGGTCATGCGTCGCTTCGACCAGACGCTCAGATATTTTTTTAAAAACCCGAAGCGATCCAAGGACCTAGGGTCTCGACTCCAAGGGGAGTAAATGCGTATTACCAATAGGAATATATTATGAATATTTGTGTTATGAAATTGATTTTGAATTATGAACTAGGTTGAGGTATATTCTCGTAATATTTAACCTTTTTTTTACATTTCTCCAAGTATGCCTAAAGTTATATGTATACCTTCAGACTTAAGTGCCGTTATAAACGATGTACCTACCGTAAAGCAATAAATCACACTGATTGTGTGAAACAATGTGAGTGCCGTAGGCGTATTTGCGTTAAAGCATTGACAAGGAAATTTCATAGTTATGAAACTCATTTTAAAATTTCCTTTATAACGTTTATCTAAAGGTAGACTAGAGCAATTGCTAGAGCATTACAATGTAATTTTACGTTATTACGAATGGTACAATACGGACAAATGCTCAGTTTTCTGATACATTTCCATCTAATGTAACGTTCTTGGGAATGGTCGACGCTGTGTTCGAGGTAATGGCTAGTGAGCTTTTACCTGTAACATTTATTTCTACCTTGCGTTCCTGCTGATTTTCCCTTGGCCACCTCATGCTCCGACGTCCCCCGTCACCCGCGCTCTTGCCTTTCCTCGAGAAAATGTTACATCAAATGTTCGTTGGTTTTTAAAATCAGGTTGTAACAAAACATCGAGAGTTATGTTCGAAGTGTGGTTCGAGTAAATTTAAAAACAACGAATGCTCGATGTTCCGTTACCAGTAAATGCTCTAGTCTATACTCACCTTATGACGTTTTTCCTATTTGAATAAACGCAGGAACTAAAATAGTATACTGCACACACAGATAGTTTACTTAGATGTTAATATTGCTATTGTTTGTTTTATATGTCTACTGCATTTTCTTATTGTTTATTTGTATTAGTGTACTATAAAATTGCTGTTTTCTGTAGGTTTGTGTCTGAAGATGCAAATAAAGACTTATCTATCTATCTATAGTATTGTCTTGAGATTAGGTAAATTCAGTTCCTATGTTTGCGAATTTCTCGCTCGCTTTATTACCAGCTGTTGTGCAAGGCAGAAATTTATTACAGCGTAATAAAGCACTGTAGTGTTCTTGCTTGGCGGCTGAGTAAAACACTTTATAGAGTGTCAGGGAGTTTCACATCTATTATTTATTAGGGTGGAGGCTTCACTGCGCTGCCGCCGCGTGAAATGAAGGGTGAGCGTGTAAATATTTGTATTTAGACCCAATCCAATGTTTGACGGTAATGAGTTATGGGCGACATTTTCCGGAGAAATACCCCTTTTCTGCTGATGACTGTGTGATTTGTCGGAACGGTTTTTCCAGCACCTAAATTTAACTTTCTGATAAGAGAGATAAGAAAAAGGTACAGTTAAATTACATCGAGCTGTTGCCCCCCCCTGTTAAGTTTGAAATCAATTAATGTTGGTACAGAAATATTATAAAACTAGTAGGTATCTAAGGATTCAGTTCAGTTTCAGTTTAAAGAATTTTATTTCTCAATAGAACAAAGTTCACTAAAATGAGAATGTAAACACAATATTCTTAAGCTTGCTATCTTAACTAATTAATAAATTATGCTATAATATAATACAATACATAGGTAGTTAGGTAGCAGTTTAAGTTTTTTTA
Source organism: Eupithecia subumbrata (assembly GCA_949316285.1). Taxonomy (NCBI): domain Eukaryota; kingdom Metazoa; phylum Arthropoda; class Insecta; order Lepidoptera; family Geometridae; genus Eupithecia; species Eupithecia subumbrata. The sequence goes on from OX438648.1 coordinate 3,257,047, forward strand.
CAGTTATGTTTGCATTCAGTACCGTTTGCTTAGCAAATTTTGTCATAAATTTATCGTTTTATTTTTTTTTAAATATTTGCATTGATAAGCAGCATTTTGTTATTATAGTGCGTAATTTTTATTAAAGCAAATAATTTTCCCAAAAAAACGACTATTTGAAAATTTTCAGCGCAGCTACCTGTAGATTGTTTGCAACAGTCTGCAGTTAGCTCAATTGTTTGTTCTAATTTATTTCTGATTAATTGTAATTTTATTTGTGAATAAAGGCTTATTTTGGGATATTATTTGATTTCTTAGTATGTATCTTTCGGTAAAATGAAAATATCAAGCTGATACAAAAACAAAAAAATATATTACAAACCAAAATTGAAGCTAATGTAATTACAAGACTTGGAACCCGTCAGATCTATGTACAAGTTACACTTAGTCTGTGATGTAAATTTGGGCGCAAATAACAAGTTCTTGTGTGAATTGAAGCCTATGAAATCCCAGCTCAGCTTATTCCCATGTGCCTTCTAAGCTTTTCCGTTTGACGGGCTGCGAGTTAGCTCTTAAGAGCATAGTACAGTAGGCACCCAACCGACCCACTCTACCTTCACTTTCAATTTGGGAGTAAGGCTTTGCCTTACCTACTTATTGTCTTTTATAGGGTTCTGAACCTGAAAAGGAAAAAAGGAACCCTTGTAGGATCACTTTGTTGTCCGTCTGTCTGTCTGTCTATCCGTCTGTCAACCCCCTTTTCTCAGGAACGCTTGGACATATCGAGTTGAAATTAACGTCAAAGACGTTTATGTCCGAATATTTTGAATTTTTCAAGGGAATCACATACACACAAAACCGTACTTCCCGTAGACCTAGAACCATGAAATTTGGACAAATATAGCACAAATAAAGGAAAATATCCGAAAACAGTAAATTTGTAATTTATTCACAAAAAAATACTTTTGATTCTCGTCATAGACCAAAACCTACAGGGAACTTCCCGTTGACCTAGAATCATGATAATTTAGCAAGACACAAGGTCTTACGGACCTCTTAGTGCACGAGTCTGACTCGCACTTGACGTTTTACTTTTATTTATTTATTTATCTTCTTTATATATATTTAACTAACGGCTACAAAATGTATAGGTGTATAACTAGATTAGGTATACATAATATGATAATCTTAGATATTAATGCAGACCACGTCGCGATTCACAGAATGCTGTATGAGGTAGTTACTAAAAGTTCCGCTAAAGTTTATAAACAAACAGAACAACGTTGTATTTGTATAAGTATGTTAGATAATAATTTTAAATTTGTGAAATAAATTACTGGGTTAAAAATATAAATAAAAGATTCTAGTTAAAATACAAGGAATTAAAACAAAAAACTGTTACACTATAGTTTGTGTAAGATAAGCTTTTTAAATTGAATAATTGATTAATTGTCTTTTGCCTTGAAGCTGGATTGTAGCCTCTAAGCTTAAAAATCCATACAATGGGCAAGCTTTGGGTACCATAATACATGTACCTACAAAGCTTGTACAGGCTGTTAAACAAACAAAACAAACTACGTTTGCGATGCCTCGGAACATGTGGGCGGACCATTAAAATGTACTACTGAGGGGCTGACTTGACAGGCCTAGAAAACGTACATACTGATATGATATCCCTAGTATTTATGAGATACTCGTATAAATACTAGGGATCTGTGTACTAGGGGGCTTCCCAATAGAGCACTTTCTAGTTTTCTATAGGGATAGGTTTTTTCCGAGTAGTATTCGCAGTGTATTCGCCAGACTGGTCGCACCATTAGGACCTACCTACTCATTATTCCATCAACACGTCAATGGCGCGTGAATGAGGAACGTTCGTTCACGACTCGAATCAATGCAGTGCGAGGAAAATCGACGCATGAATGCTATGGAATCATAGACCAGAGACCAGATTGCCTCGAGCTCGTTTGGGCATGAAATTCTATGCTAGGCATTATGGTCGTTCATTGATGTGAGAGGCTCGATAGAACCCATTAAAACCGTTCCACTCTATCTAAATATTCAATTTGGGAGTACGAGTACGTCGAAAAATGTTTGGGATAAAACGTAACGTATGTGTATCTGATGGTATATTGGTCTTTAAAATCTTTTTACGAAATGAATTGTTTACTTGCTTGTTTTTTTAAGTTTCGTAAAGAGTAAATCCACAGGTGTTGAAATTATATTAATAACACATTGCGAAACTTATTTGGTTTTACTTCCAACTGGTTTGGAATGATTTCAATGTCCTTGCTTTCTAGAATAATCAGCTTTGAGATTACCTAAATACCAGTATTTATTTTAAGTGCCTGCTACTTAGTTACTAATGCACCAAATCTTTAAAAGGTAAGTACTATATTTATTTGGTAATCAATCGGTCGATTTAACTAACTTTGCACTGAATTTAAATCAACAATAGATATGCTATGCCAATAATAATTAACCTAGTATGCCCATGACGTGCCCCAAAAATAAACGTGAGCAATATTATTTTTATGATTTAATGAAATTTGTATGTATAAGTATTTTTGTCAAATGATTAGAATTAGCAATGAATTGGTTCGATGTTTAGGCACAGTATCATCCAATTATTATACCATTTGACCATTAAACCATTCCACTCAAGCTCTGCTTAGCTTGGGGCTAGATGATGCTGTGTGGATTGACCAGCATTATTTATTTATTATTAATAAATACGCATTTATTCCTAAATCTCGTTATATAAATACATTTCGCTAAATCTCGTATATGAACCTAGGTATATGTTTCGTATAGTTGAAACATCGCTTCGCTATTACCTTCCCTAGATAGTTCCGCAACTACCGTTCCGTACTAGGTGTAATCTTTACTAAGTTTATCTGGATACGAAACGAAAATTGCATGTTTATGAATTGTGAAAAATCTTCAGACTTGGCACGTACAAGAAAATGCAAGTTTGCGGCCAGGTAGTCCTGCAGCAGTAGGCGTAAGGGAAAACGCGCGCCTGCCAAGCCGCCGCGCTCGTGTTTTTTGTAGTTATTTAAACACTAGCTGCTGCCCGCGGCTTCGCCTGCGTAGTTCCCGTTCCCGTGGTAATTCCGGGATAAAACATAGCCTATGTCCGTCTCCTGGTTCTAAGCTGCCTCCCCACCAATTTTCAGCCAAATCGGTTCAGCCGTTCTTGAGTTATAAATAGTGTAACTAACACGACTTTCTTTTATATATATAGATAGTGATTAAGAAAATCATTTTATCAAGTCAAACTCTGCGAATTTGTTTAGAAATATAAAGTGTCCTTAGTTGAGTACAAAAAAGTGTCATATCAGTAGTTCGCTGATCATAGTATTGAAAAAATTTTAGAAAAAGGGGTAACTTTGGGATTTTTTTCTATCGAGTGAAGTTCATTAAATCTTGTAATTGAATGCAACTTTGACTAGATTAAATCCTGAAGTAATACATATCTTTTTATCAGAATTTTAAACACTGTTTTCTAAGTCTCAGATGATTCATAAAAATCACAAAAATGCGGCCTCTGCTGGCCTAACCAAGCCTTATATTCGGTCGTTCGTCTCGAAAAGTTAGTCGATAAGCTTTATTCTGAATCTAGTTCTACTTACATATTATATTGAACATTTTATGACAAGCGTGTCTTCCAGCTCAGGAACTGGATGCGTGGGCCCTATGTACTCTAGCAAGTTCGTGGTAGTGGCTAGCAAGTGAAGCTTTAGTTCCCGTCTACTTGATGCATGCCTTCCTCCAAGCGACAGGAGGGGCTTACCTTAAAGTTCCGAACTAAGAAATACAATTTGTATATGTGTGCTTGCTTATGTTACTCTTGGGAGCGAGCGTAGCATAAAATGGGACCACACAGAATTACACAACTGTGCATTTTAATTGGAAGATCAGCGATGTATTCCTCTTACCTAGAGTAAATGTAGAGCAATGTAGTATAAATACAAAGCAGGAATTAAAGAAGGTAAGGATGATGCCGCTGGAGTGAATGTTATGGTGAAATGGCGAATCTCGGTCACGTCTCACTTAGAGTAGTAGTTCAACAATATTGTGCAAACAATTTGCGGCAGGTAGAACTTACCCAAGAATATAGAGACACTTTGAGGTCGGCATAGACGTTATAATCGCACGTCTCGCTTAGAGTAGTAGTTCAACAATATTGTGCATACAATTTGCGGCAGGTAGAACTTATCCAAGAATATAGAGACACTTTGAGGTCGGCATAGACGTTATAATCGCACGTCTCGCTTAGAGTAGTAGTTCAACAATATCGTGCAAACAATTTGCGGCAGGTAGAACTTATCCAAGAATATAGAGACACTTTGAGGTCGGCATAGACGTTATAATCGCACGTCTCGCTTAGAGTAAGAGTTCAACAATATCGTGCAAACAATTTGCGGCAGGTAGAACTTATCCAAGAATATAGAGACACTTTGAGGTCGGCATAGACGTTATAATCGCACGTCTCGCTCAGAGTAGGAGTTCAACAATTTTGTTTAAAGAATTTCGTGGCAGATAGAGCAGCTCCTTCCCATCTCGTAACCTTCCCATCTCATAAACATTATAAATAACTGAAGAAAATTTGTATGACTCACCCAAGAATGTGCACTTTAGGATCGGCATAGACGTCATAATCGCCGGGCACGCGACGGATGCTGCTCGTCTTGACCGAAGCAGCGATCCCTGAAGCAGCAGCAGCGGCATCGGCAGTGGTCTCCGCGAGGCGGATCAGCTCAGCCACGTCTGGCTTCTCGCAGGCCGCCGGCACGCATTGCCCGACCGTCATCAACCTGCTCTACAACACAAATTGCAGCGTTTCAGAGATATGCACATCATATTATCATAAACTAGCGGCCCGTCCCGGCTTCGCACGGGTGGACATTTATTTATTTATTTATTTAAAAATATAGCATTATCTTACTCAGGGATAATGTAGCATTGTAATGGTGAAAGAATTATTGAAATCGGTCTAGTAGTTTTTGAGTTTATTCGTTACAAACATACAAATCTTTCCTCTTTATAATATTAGTGTAGATATTGCTGGACAATTCACACAGCATTAACCAGCCCCAAGCTAAGATCTTGTGTTATGGGTAATAGATAATTGATTTGCACAATACAATACACTCGGATCGGGCTGAAATTCTGCCTATGGGTAGTTCTAGGCCCCGAATAAAACATAGGCTACTTTTTATCCCATAAATCGGTTCCCATGGGATAGAAATAACCTTAAAACGTTTCCATTGAACAATAAATATATATTTTTTAATCATACATCTAGAACACACGGAACCAACATCTGTAGATTGTACAAACATCTGTCTCGAGGCGGGAATCGAACCCTTTATACGTCGCAGGCGGATCTTTCACCCACAGAGATCTTCAATTATAGAATAAAACAGCCGAATTAAGAACCTCCTTTTTTGAGAAGTCGGTTAAAATACTCGTAGGATTACATTTTTGAAATTGAAACTGAATAGGAATAGAATAAGAAGGTAACTGGTAAACTAAGGTGACCTAAATAAGTAAGTAGTATCCAATTGCCACTGTCAAATTATATTTGACCTAATTCCAGATTTATAAATGGTCGTGGAAAAGCAAATGAAAGAGTTCAAAATAGGTTAAAACGTCGACTTAAAAATTCATGACTTCCATTAATTTCAGCGGTCCATTTTATTAACGAGGTACGACACAAATATAATGTTAGTTTTGGCAATTTTTACCTAGATTATATTCTTTATTCTAGATAGCTAAATAAACTGGCCAAGTGCGAGTCAACTCGCACACGAAGGATGATACTTGATTTACTTTCACAAAAGAAACAAGAGAAACTCTAGAAACAGAATTTTTCGACAGGTCACAAAAAAAGCTAAAAGCCAACATGACGCGGTCACCCATCTAAGTATTTACTGACCGCACCTAACGTTGCTTGACTTTGATGATCGTTGTTCAACTTGGTATGGACCTCGACCCCCTATAATTATTAAATTTATTTTTGTTATAGTGGCAATAGTAACGCACACTCTGTAAAAAATTTGACTGTCTGTCTATATTTTACGGTTCATGAGATACAGCCCGCTGACAGACGGACGGACCGACAGACAGCGGTGGCTTAGTAATAGGGTCCGGTTTTCACCCTTTAGTTACGGAACCCTGAAAACCAACAATGAGAACTACCTTATTATTATCAGGAGAGACCAGATTTAGTGCGGATTCGGCTTAGATTAAGGGCTCATTTATGAAAGGGCATCCTCTCATCCGTAGCTAGCAAACCCTTACCCCTATTAATATTTGCCAAGGACCATCTCCTTTGTTTGATAACCTAACTCATCTGCACTCACTACAATACGAAATTATATACAAAATTTTGAAGCCCAGAATCAAATGAGTTATTATATATTATTACAGATATAATTCTTCTCAACGCTGGATTAAGGTACCGTGAAATGCCTACAACTGCTAGGCAAAAATGGCCCCATTTATTTGGGCTACTTTATTGTCATTGTAGCCGTTTATTTCATTGGGTGCAATTTCAGCGCGGCCATCAGTAGGCAGACGGTGCAACCTTTATTTCAGTCAGTTAAAAATTAAATCCAAGGCATTTTATTGCTGAACGGCATGTCATGTTTTCTTTTGACCGTAACATAAATCTAAGACCCCACCCACCCAAGTAAGTAGGTACTTAGTTTTTTAAAAAGTATCTCGAGCTTAAATACTACCAACATCAATTTGTGTCCCTTCGCCTTTCTAATAAATCACCGGCCGGTCTCCCTTGAAGGCATAACAGGGCCGTCATCAATAATAAATCATCGAGTCTGAAGCTATTTTTCGATGTGAAAAATTTGTGACCCAAATCAGATTACCATCTACCATTACTTCTTGAAAAGGCGTTAGTGGCCGAAGTTAAATTTTATTATGTATTTTTAGTAGGTTCAAGCTTTATGGAATCATATCAATTGCTCGTCCATTTTGCCTTATTTTGTATTAAGCAACAAAACAAGGTACCCGTATTTCAGCCGAACAAAATTCCAAAATTTAGCTTTACACTCTCCACATGATAATAATGCTTGCTTTCGCACTACCAAACACAACCACAGATGAAGAAAATACTAATGTAGCTATGTACCTTTTTCAAAAGGTACAAGACTTTTAAAAGTAATCTAGTGCGGACTCATGGAAACTAAGTTCATCGACAGTTAAGGGCCATTATGCGTTAGAACTTTTATATTAAATCTTGTATGAACTTCACAAATAAGCCCCAATTTATTTATGCGTTTATTTATTGTGTTTACTTACGAAGTCTGCAATGAGAGAACTTTAAATTGAGATTATTCTTACATTTATTAAAAAAAAATCTAGAGAAGGTCACGTAGAGGCAGTCAGAACTGTGTTTGCTAGGGTCATTGGTGGAATGATTCACCCAAAAAAGGGGGTCAGTTAGCCGCAACAAAAAACAATGTCTCAAAGACTCATGGGATGGGCTCACATGCTCTGTATGGGTCGGAGATGTAATCTGCTAATATTTGCAAGTGGCTAATGAAGAGCAAACAAGATAACCCAACAGACAGATGGTTAGTAAAGGTTTCCCAAGAGAGCGCCTATCGGATTTCACTTTCCGGTAACTATGAGTTGTAATACCAACTCATACCAACTTGGTAATAAAATAACATTTACCTAGTTCAAACGTTACCTACATTTCCTTTACAATAACAACTTCCCTTCAAATTTATCCTAAGAATTTATCCCTGCAAAATTGTTTTCAGATATTCCTTTGACATTCGGTAGGCATTCAGTAGGAAATTCAGTAGGTAGGTACTTATTATCAAAACTACCAAACACTACTCGTGTTTGGCGGTTTTGTAAAATAGGATGACTTATTATCCAGGTAGAGAGTTCGTAAATACATTTCTGTATATTGGTAAATTAACTAAATTTCCTACAGCACAACGCGAAAGAAATCGTGAGAGGCCGAGGGGGTATTATTATTATTTTCAGTCTGTATTGTCCCACTGCAGGGTAAAGGCCTACCTTTCTTCGAGCTTTTCCTGTCCCCAGATGACATGGGACGATGGGCCAGTTTGGAAGGTGCATATATAACTCGTCCCGCCATCTCCGTCGTGGTCTATCGAACGCCGAGCGTCGGGACCCAGTCAGTGGTGTTTTTGGCTCAGAGGTTGTCCAGCATGCGACAGATATGGGGGTAATCTAGTTTAAATATGAAAAGTTTACTTGAGGAAGGTGATGGTTATCCACGGTGAGGTTGAACTTGGCCACGTAGAAGGTGGCCGGGAAGGGCGGCGTGTGTTCGTAGTACTGTTTCAGCTGCAGATCCTGGCAGGCGTGGAGCGAGCCCAGCCAGAACTCGTTTCCGAACAGGACGTTCGTGGTGTACTGTCCTGATGCATCGTACACTGGGGACAAACAGAATAATTTATTTAATAATAAATAATAATGGACAATTCACACAGCATTATCTAGCCCCAAGCTAAGCAGAGCTTGTGTTATGGGTACTAGATAACTGATTTACTTAATACAACATCATGCAGGAGCTACACCTCTCTCATCAGAGAGGCTCCTGGCTAGCATTCTATTTATTGTCACTAAATAATATACTTACTACGTATGGAGATTGAAATAATGTACAATATAATCATAATGTTTTTCATATTACATAGCACTGGCAACCATTCTAAATATTGTTACTAAAACTGTTACTAAATATTGTATCTACTTACCACATAGTTTAAAAATAATGCATAACATTATCATAATGTTATTCATTATTCATATTAGCACTTAGATATAATATTAGTATTGCGATGTGTACTATGATACTGGAAGCCATTCTAAATATTATTACTAAATATTGCACCTACCTACTACCTACAAAGTATAAAAAATAATGGATACCATTATTATTATTCATATATGTATTAATACTATTATTCACTACCTCCGTGGCGCAGCGGGCGAAGGTCCGCCTGCGACACAGGAGGTTGCGGGTTCGATTCCCACCTCGGAACAAATTTGTGTACGATCTGCAGAAATTTGTTCCGTTGGTCTGGGTGTTTTCTTTGTATAATAAAAAAATATCTATCTATGTAGTGTATTGTATTAAGTATGTCAGTTATCTAGTACCCATAACACAAGCTCTGCTTAGCTTGGGGCTAGATAATACTGTGTGAATTGTCCAGCATTATTTATTTATTTATTTATATTAGTACTTAACTTAGATATAAGAAGAATTGCGAAGTGAACTTAAATCATAATTTTAACAGGGCCTCGCCCATAGTCTCATATATGTAGAGTCCGACAGTTAACCCGTGTGATACAGGCCATCCTGACCTTATCTCAGTCATTGCGTTAGACAAATTGTATCCGACTAAACTTAAGTAAATGTACCTATGTATACTGCTTACTAAAATAAAGATTTTTTTATTTATTATTATTTATGTACATAGGAACTACAGTCAACGACGGAACTCTCTGCAATGGACGCCCTACTCGGAAAAGAAAAATCAAAGTTTCTAGTAGTAATTTAACAGCAAAGCCTTTTTTTTTTCCTTGACCGTTTCAAATTTTAAACCGAATTTACATAACATACGCTTATGTAAATTCGGTTTAAATTTTGAACCTTAGTTAGAGGAAAACATGGAAATTCACGAGATTAATAATTCTAGAATCGCATCTAGATCTCCCGTACCATCTCAACCTACCCGTAATGTACCACACCGATAAACTTTGGACGCATAATTCAAAGAAACGGAAAGAACAAAGTCGTTTTTCATTTCTGTAATATTCCGAGTAGGTACCTACCGAACGGTTTTGCAGTTCCTGGTTTGGAAACGGAACACTTATTTGAGTTGAAAAGTTATCTGAAGTGGTGCCAGCATAATCCCCTCACGTAGGTACCAATTTATCATGCAGTGCTTTCACAAAATGCGAGCAGACAAAATTTTAAATTTATTTATTTGAATTATTAGAACTCTGTATGTTGGCCGAGTCATGGCGTGCCCTGACTTGCTTAGCTAGAAGGTTGGGCTATATATTCTATTATTAGCTTTTTGTGGCTTTCGTGTCACTGCGGCCATGATAGGCCTATTGTCGCCTATGGCCGCCTGCGACGCAGGAGGTTGCGGGTTCGATTCCCGCCTCGGAACAAATTTGTGTACGATCTGCAGAAATTTGTTCCGTTGGTCTGGGTGTTTTCTATGTATAATAAAAAAATATCTATCTATGTAGTGTATTGTATTATGTATATCAGTTATCTAGTACCCATAACACAAGCTCTGCTTAGCTTGGGGCTAGATAATGCTGTGTGAACGGTTCAGCATTATTTATTTATTTATTTATTTATTTATTGTGATCGCCACTTTTGTGTTCCGCCTCTAAGCAGCGGCGTTCATAATTCGCCACTAACCCTTGCAGCTGCTAGGAACTGTAGGATTTTCTTAGGGGTGGAGTCTCTTAGGTCGTCTGGGCTAAGCAGGTGTTTGCCCAGATGGAATAAATATATATTCTAACTCTATGGTAGGAACTGTCAAATCAAATAAAACTAGCGAACCATGACGTTCGTGATGATCAACATGCCAAAATGTGTCATTCTGAGACGGTACCATTGTAATGGAGAAGCTATTTAATTATTGGAATTTAGTGTCATCGTCATTGCGAATGAATATACGAATAATTAATAAAAGCAAACTTGAAAATTTGCCTATTTAACGAATTACCAAATAGGTTACTTAATTACCTACCGCATACAAAAAGCAAGTTAAATTTATGTTTGACTGATAATGAAACACATTATCACAAAGTTATTACCGTAACGAAGCGTAAATGGACGGTCACAGAGCTCATCTGTGGACGTTAAAAGCTTTTTAAATGGCAAAAGCCAAAATTTATTACTATTGAGATAATTAAGTAGGCTAAAGAGCTTTTGCTATTGAAGAGATTTCAATAGCTGAAAACTTAACACAGGACAAGCCATAGAAGGCAGGTCGATCTTGTCATGACATTCAAAAAAGTTCATTATTAACATCGATATATCTATTGGTAATCGTAAATAGGTCAAGGTCATCCCATACTTTTACACGAATTTTAAAACAATCTTCTGAATAATTACGTTATTTAGGTCAATGAGACTGCTGCTAGTGCTACCATGTATATTTTATAAGTATTTTTTGTACCTACCTATGTTTTTTGGGGTTATTTTTACCAACAACAACTTTGACAACATTTTTATTCTTCTTATTCCTGGTTCGAAACCTGCAATCTCAGAAATAAGGCTGATTAGTGCCCACTTTCTGCACTCAGCGACGACACTCGGTTTCCGGGTCGGAACCGGATTATCCGTAGTCCGGTGCGATACCGGACGTTATTCCGGAATTATTTACTGCACACAATTTCTAGGATTTACGAGTAGAAGTTGATTTAGTTATGTTCTTAAATGTTAGGTCTTGCAAAGATAAAAATAAAACGTTTTACAAAACTTGCTTTAAGTTGTATTTAGAGCAAGTAAAAGTGAAAAAAGCCACGTTACATAATGTATCATGTTTATAAAACATCTACATGCGAAGCCCAGATGTGGCTATTTATTCAAGGGAGCGTTCGCAGAAACCAGGAAAAGGGATTGATCTCGTGAAATAAACGTATTGTTACGATACGGGCCAAAAGGTACCGGTTGTAAAACAGTCGAGTTGATACTAAATTATGCAGGAAAGGGCTCAGCAGCGGCGTAAAATCAAATTCGTGTTCACAACTTTTTACTTTTTCCTTTCTCTTGATATTTTGTTAAAACATTGGAGTACCCACCAATTTACTCAACATATTTTTTTAAGAACAAAACTGAGTACTGAGATCAAACACTGAAAGCAAACACATTCGCGAAATACACAAAGAGAATAATTTTAACTAAATTACAGAGTTAGATTGGAGCGAATAAATATTTCAAAAAGTTTGTGCAAGGAGCAAGTAGTTTTTAACCGACTCTACAAAAGGAAGTGGTTCTATGTTCGGCTGTATGTGTTTTTTTTTACTTTTTTTGTGAGTTCGTCGATGTCGAGTGTGTGTGTTACAATTTAATTAAGGTAGCTATATTCTAGGACTATTTATTTACGCGACATTGGAATGTCTAATTTCCAAGTGTGCATTATACGTAATAACGTTGGTTGACGCTACCTGAATTTGTTTTCTATACACATACACACACCAGTTTTTTTTTTAATTTTTCTCTGTCTGTAATGTCCGTTTGTTTGTTTAAACTAACCTCGGAAACGGCTGGACCGATATAACGGGACTTTCACTCGTAGATAACTGATGTTATAGCGGGTAAATTAGGTAATTTTTATTAAAGAAAAGAAATAGGGTTTCCGCGCAATAAAAAAACCCGTGAAAATGTAAATTCTACGCGGGCGAAGCCACGGGCACAGCTAGGCGTAAATTTGTGTGTTGGGAGAGCATTGCTCTGCGTGAACGAATGTAAGGTTGACAGAAACCCACAATAAAATGGGGATAAAATGGCCGACACAAATGCGAGGACTTGTCATCGTAACCGAACCAACCAAGCAGCATTAAAAATGTGCATAGCATGTAACTTATAAAGGTTGCGAATTACACAATACAGAAATTCGGGGACCCTTGTCAACGTCAGGTAGGCACTATAAATTCAACAGAAGGTGAATGCAAAAAGAGCGATTTTCACGAGATAAATTAGGTAACTTTAGCTCTGTCCTCTAACTGATGATAACAACTTGTAATATTGTGCTCTTCTATCATTCTTCTTATCAAGATTTTAATTAACAAAAACAGAAACAAGACTAAACTTTTGAGCTTACATTTATCATTTGGAGCTTAACTGGAGAGCTACGAGTATTTTAATTCTCCAACAGCAATTGCGTGTTTTGTTTCGAATAATCGTTATACTCTAAAACCTAAAACCAAATTAGAATACATACCAATTTGCACAAAATGAAGCGAAATACGCGATTGCGTATTTGGAGAATTTAGGCCTCCTGAACTTCTCCTGAGAAACATGTATCAGTTTTGAGATGATGATTATGTACCTATGGTCCGTCGACATGCTGGCAGAATCACACTCGTCTCGATTTGTAATCCTGTAAAAGCCTGAGGTTACGTACGCACTGAAAGGAGGTTTTCTTAGCGCTTAAAGCCTTTGCGATCATTTTAGTAAAACGAACGATTTTAATGTTCACAAAGAATCTAGTTCTAGGCGCGTAGCCTCGCGGGTCAGTCCGGACGTAGTTTGAGCGATTGAAGGCACGCCATAGCTCTACCAAAACTGACTACTATATTTCTAGCTATAAATAGACTGATACAAATTAAATACATAATTTCAGCATGTAGGTACCATATAAGGGCGCAGCTATTTATTTATAATTTATAATAATAGCTAGGTACTATTATTATAAATTATAAATGAATTGCTGCGCCCTTATCAGGTACCTACATGCTAAAATTGTGTAATTGAAACAATTGAGCTAACTGCAGTCTGTTGCAAACAATCTACAGGTAGCCAGGTCAACTTGTTTCAATTGTAAATACTAGTTCTAATTTATTTCTATTATTCGATTGTATTTTTCATTATGTAATAATGTATGTGTAGGTATGCAATAAATAAATATGAATACGAAAATCAGATTTGGACGAAGACTATCCGTAGAAACATGCATCAGCTTCTTAGATAGGCCTGATGATGTTAACCATTCTAGTAATCATTTGTACGGTAAAAACTCATGGTCAAACGACCGTCCCCATCAGTAGGCAAGCACAGTCACGGCCGGTCACCGGCCCACATCGCGGTCAATTTGCACTTGCTTGTATACCTACTTTTCTCAGGATGATTACGTAACAAGCGACTTTTGAACTGGTTCTCAGTCGGTCGCGATTTTCCTTACGTCGATAATTGTACAGCTTTCTTTTATTGCATCACCGAAGATGGTGATGAAATGAATTTGTTGAGTGTCTCGCTTTTGTCATAATAGGATTTAACACCGTTTTCTACTGGTAGAGTTTACTTAACAAGTTGGTCTATTGCTTTGCCAACCATAACGAAAATATTAACCTACTTACAATTAACATATCCATAATTTTGCTGATTATGTAGAGGCCCACTTATGTGTACCTATCCCTCGGTTGAGATTATTATATCTTTTATAAAGGGCCTCTATGCTGTTGGCGTCGGCCCAACGCAAGCATCCCAAAAGACTGAGTCACTAAATGGCCCGAGATCATTGAAATGAGAAACAAAATAACTGTCATAATTATGTTCATTAGTGAAAGTGATTAAATACGTCATTTGCTCCCCTTGGAGTCGAGACCTTAGGTCCGTGGGGTACCGAGGCTCTCCGGGTTTTAAAAAAATTATCTGAGTGTCTGGTCGAAACGACGCGTGGCCCGAGAGCTGGCAAGTATCTGGCGCAGCGCATCAGAATTGCCATACAGCGGGGCAATGCAGCCAGCGTCTTGGGTGGGGACGCTTCCAACTGGTATTGATATGGATCAGTTGAGCTACCTGTTTGCAGTTAGCTCAATTGTTTCAATTGTAAATACTAGTTCTAATTAGTTTCTATTATTTAAATTGTAATTTTCTTTGTTAATAAAGGCACTAGCTAAATACGACCTCTAAATTAAATGAACCTACCTAAGTCGTAAGGGGTTATCTCTCACTCTGTCTCAATATCTCTAGGTATCTACCACTACTCTATCTCTTGCAACTCATAATTGGGCTTACCGCAATCAGTCATGAATCATCTTACCGATTAACCGCAATAATGGTTATACTAACATCTATTTTGTTCAACGCCCATCAACATGGTAACTTAACGCAATGGTTGCTTCGCGTCAATTACACATCGCTGTCTATAGCCGTAGGTACCCACTTATTTCTGCGTATCAGCTAATTGCTTTAAAACATCCATTAGGCAACTTCCTTTGTTCATTGATGTTTTCCTTTTGATTGAGCGCTTTAGATTCTACAGTTATCGATAGCTTTTATGACACATTATCTAGCTATCTACAAATAAGTATACCAAGTTTATTTTTTAACCCCCGACGCAAAAAGAGAGGGGTGTTATAAGTTTCGTTATAAGTTTACGTCTGTGTATCTGTCTGTGGTATCGTAGCTATCAAACGTAGAGCTGATTTTCATTTAGTTTTAATTGTGTCATAGATAATTTTATCCCAGGTGTTCTTAGCCATGTTTCATGAAAATCTATTGGGGGGTTTTTAAAATTTTTAATTTTGTGCTTGTTTATTTTGAGACTATTTACGTTTCCCACAAACATAGCAGCCAGTACAAGCCTGAAGGTTCATGCTTGTTTTTAAAGATTGGTTTAATTCAACCAATATGGCTCTATATGCGATTTTATGGTAGTATCCTATACTTCCTTCCTATCATATCCTACTAATATTATAAATGCGAAAGTTTGTGAAATGTGAAAATTTTGTTACCTAGGATCTCCAAAATTACTGTACAGATCAAAATGAAATTTGGCATACATTTAGAACGTAGCCTAATTTAAACAATAGCTATTTTTTTTTAGGGCTTCGCTCCTTATTTAGATTTTAAAGGAGGGTTTGATAATTTACACATCACGTCCAACGAGAAACCAGATAAAAAGTCCATCTATGCAATGTTGTCTATTTTTGTCAAAATATAGTGATTGAATTTGTGATGTTGTCATGGTCGTCAATCTGCTTTGTAAAATATGAAAATTAGACAGAATGTTTTTCTCCAGCAAAGAAACGAAATAATTCAATTAATAGCTAAAAGTACATTCTATGGATAATATAATATTTGATGCTTCGTTTGTAAGAACTCACAGATGTATTCGCTTATTCCATGCAAATGTTTTTTTCGGTCACTGGTGGTTGTGGCCTTTAGTATGGTAGGTACCTACCTACCACGCTAACGAAGTTTCGGGTAACAGCTAGTCATTTACGTATATATATTATGTACCTATCTCACTTATCTGCATTTGGTTAGTCCATTCTGCCACAGCAACAGCCGTAATCTGCTACACAGTGGATAGACACATTAACAGACGTATTGTGTGAACATAGTTTGTTACAAGTAACGCAACTTCACTGCGCCTCGCCATTGCAAACAGTTTTTGAACGATATCGATATTAGCAAGTTTGGATACGATAAACTAGATCTACTTAATAACATCCTAAATTTTAAATATACCAAAAATTTACGAATAAGGCGAGGTAGATTTGGAATTATAAAATTCATGTCAACAGACAAGGCCTATGGCCTAAATCAGCCTTACGTAATCCCAAATAAGTACCCACTTATTTCTACAATGTAGGTACTCGTGTATTAATCAGAGCGATGATTGGGCGCAACACCAAACCAGTACCTACATCTACCACGTCATTGAATTACCGCCTGAATGAAGCAATATCGCCGGCTAAATTAATCTATACAGAAACTGGATCACTCTGTCAAAGCTGCATTTACACCAGTTATACATAATATATACTAACTCGCCACTAACTTTATACTATTATTCTCTCAATACCTACACATATAAAACGTAGCCTATGCCATAGGTTACGTTTCGGGCCAAATCTGAATGCCAAAGGCCCTATTGCATTCAGGGATTATATGGCTGTATTAGCTAAAGTATTTCAAAATCGGACCAGTCGTTCCGGAGATTACCTACCCCAAGCAAACAAAAAGAGTAAAAGTAAAACCTTTCTCATCTTCACCATCTCAATGAAAGGGAAGGCGATACATTGTATTGTATCCTGGTGAAGCAGAAGGATAATTTATATCAAAGAACAAAGAAAATTACAATAAAATAATAGAAATAAAATAGAACTAGTATTTACAATTGAAACAATTGAGCTCCAAGAACAAAATTAAAAATTTTAAAACCCCCTGACAGATTTTCATGAAACATGGCTAAGAACACTTGGGATAAATTATCTATGACACAATTAAAACTAAATGAAAATCAGCCCTACGTTTGGGAGCTACGATACCACTGACAGATACACAGGTACACAGACGTAAACTTATAACACCCCTCTCTTTTTGCGTCGGCGGTTAAAAACAAGAACAAAGTGTGTACAAACGGCAGCGGCCAGTTATAAATAAATAGATATCCATTTGACCTAATCGCAAAATCACGATCCAACACCGTAGGAGCAAGATCTGCTGAGATTATGTCACTGGGTATGCGCAAGCGACTAAGCTTGTTTGACAAGAAAGCGTCGGTCAATAGCCCTAGACAAATGTCCAAGCAAAAATGTTCATATTCTTCTAAGTATAGGTAACTAATTGCGATGCCCGTTGATTGAGGACACATTCTAAAACTTCTGCAACTGAATATTTTATACTAATACCTTTTGGCATATGATTTCCTCCCTACACTGCAATCTTGGTGACCTATTATAATATTATTTACTTGGGAAAGAAACGCAAGCAGAATAAGTCAATGAGCATAAAGAAAAAATAACTAGATAACCCCGAAATGGTTGAGATAACTTTTAAATCGCTTTGTGTTGAGTTTAGACTAAATACCGAAGGATAGCCTTCGGTATTAGCATTTTCTAATTATAGAATATATTTTTTCACATGAAACGGTACTTAGGAATAATTTAACTTCTTTTAAGTTACGAAGTATATGATGAGTGAGTGATGCTTGTGATTCTGTGTCTGGCCGTCGCTCACGTTCAATCGGTTGTTTGTCTAGAAGGGCCGGTCCACCGCAGACCGGTGCGTGTGAGTGAAATGAATCGCTTGCTTTCACGGGTTACTTATGAAATTCGCGATTTGCTCGTTATGCGCACTTGCGCAAGAGCATGCTTGTGGCTTGCGTTATGTCACAGGCGAATGCGTGAATTGCTTGAGACTAGACAGATGTTTCTTATTACTGGAAATTGTTGATGTTGATGTTTAGGGATCACAACGGCTAGATTTTTGATGCAATTGAACTAACGACTTTTTTCAAGTACTGTCTTTACATGAAACTTTGACTACGGAAAATAGGGGGTTTTCCGAAGATTCTTTACGAACATGAATACTAAGGCAGGGGCCTATTTTCCTAAAACCATCGTACGGTTAGATGCTCTGATAAAAAATCACTAATAAAGTCGTTTTATATGGAAAGCGTGAAATTAAACTTATAATCACAAAGTGCCTGCCTATCTATAAAATAATCTTGAACACTTTCAACAGAACATTTCCGTCGCATTAAAAACCACTTAATCCCAGCACAAAGGAAAGGAATGATGAAGAAAACACGGCGCGGAGCCTGACAGCGCGTCTCTTGATGGAATAACAGTTTGCATTATTCAGGCATTAGCGCGCGACGATGCAGCGGCACGTCACCCTGATGAGAAGTGGTAGCACCGAGCCGAGGAAATGTATCGTTGTAGAAACGAAACTTGTTGAAAATACCTAAAGAGGACGGAGCCAGCAATAGCAAGAATAAAGATAACAACACTGCACGAGACTGACAGTGACAGCACATATTTTGACAGATGGAATCACAATTTGCATTATTCAAGCATTCGCGCGCGACGATGCATGAGCACGTCGCGTCCTCACCCTGATAAGAGTGATAAGAAGTAAACCTGTAGAAACTAAACTACTGATAAAATTCTTAAATAACGTATGCATCAGCTGAAAGAATGGAGAAAACACGGCTGGCAGCGTGTTTCTTGATGGAATAACAGTTTGCATTATTCAAGTAGAGGTAGATGCACGTCAGCCTGATGTCAAGTTCCAATGGCAACTGCACATATTATACCCTAAAAACATTAATAGCACGACATTGCGGTTAGTTCACGGTGTAGTTACTATGACAGAGTGCTTTGCTTCTGTTTACTGTTAAGACGCTGCCTCCCCTCACACTAGCGCCGCCACCTATTTTATCTGATTATTACGTTTGTGAAGGGAATTTCCAAAAATTACGTTAGCCAGTTTGTGATACCTATTATAAGCTTTTTGAATGCCTCTGTAATAGTTTTATTTTGTATAGTTAAGGCAGAGATACGAAGTTTCCCCTGGTGGCCACACTCTATTTTCGGATCTCTGTCTAAACTATACAAAATAAAACTATTACAGAGGCATTAAAAAGAGCTTATAAATAGGTATCACAAACTGGCTAACGTAATTTTTGGAAATTCCTTTGTTAAACGTAATAATTAGATAAAATAGTTGCCGGCGGTGTGAGGGGAGGCGCCTTAAAAGAAGGGTAAAAGGAGTACGAATAAGTTTGGTAAACTGTAAAAATATAAAATTCTTATAAAATTTTTTTGTTTTGTGTTTCTCTGTTGTTAAAGTTACTGTTTTCATGAGCGAGTTTCTGTTCTAGCGAAGTAACACTATAGCCCGGATTAAACAATCCATCTTAAGGTACCTCGGAAGCCAGGATTTAAACTTTGGATGCTATTTAATTTGTCATCCGTAACTTGGTTAAACTGCTTTAAATTAAACAACCAAATTAAAAAGACAAAAATATTTTTCGAAGTAAATTTTTCTTCAGTGGTTGCTAATATTACAATAATTAAAAAACCAATAAAAAGGAAAATAACCATATTTATAAGCAAAAGGAGGATATCCTTAAAAACATCAATAGAAAATTAGACTTCTTATAGACGTATCATCAGCCTTGTAGCTTTTCATAGCATATCGATCGAACGCTCAAACTAAAGATATCAACGTTCATCGCACGTCAGTTCTGCAAAACAAAAGATGAAAGAATTCATTTATCTTTACACACCGTAAACTTTAGCACAGATAGTTATCTCTGCTACAACAAATGTTACGTAAGGTATGAGAAATTCGCGGTTGAAAATGATCTCGCTACTTAAGATTACGCAGAAAATAGTAACATTTTCTGCAGTCTTTAGAAGTCGACGCTTAACAAAACTATTTAAATTTTCTCGATCTGTTAATTTAGCATATTGCTACGGCTCCACCTGCGTCCTAACGCGTTAATTAACGCGCTAATTTGGGCGTCACGCAGATGTGGCCAAGGTTTTAAGGTGTTCATTTATTGACGACGCTAAAATGCACCTTGGATACTAATACCCAAGGTGCATTTTAGCGCCTTAATTAACGCGTTAATGGAAAATAACACTAACGTCAACGCTTACGCAGGTGGAGCCGTAGCATATTTAAAACTAGCTGCGTCCCATAGCCTCGCGAGCGCAGCCTACGTCCGTCCCAGGGACGCAGCGCGCGCGGGGCGTCCCGGCAGGCAGGAGTCCTGGCAGGCAGGTAAACGGTGCGCCGCCGTCTACCTCCTGCCAAATATCATTAAAACCCGTTCTGCCGTTTAGGCGTCAAAAGGACACATACACATAACAGACAGACAAAGAGAGTTACTTTCGAATATAATATTACTAGCTTCTATCCGCGGCTTCGCATGCACTTTACCGGGATACAAAGTCTATGTCCGTCCCTAAGACACCGTCTACCTCCCTGCCAAATTTCATAAAGATCCGTTCAGCTGTTTAGGCGTGAAAAGGGAACAGACAGACAGACAGACAGAGCTACTATCGTATTTATAGTATTACTAGCTTCTGCGCGCGGCTTCGTACGCGTATTTTCGGTATAATAAAGTAGCCATTGGCATTATAATCATAATAATTATAATCTATTAGCTTTGCTCTAAACGTACGACAAATTTCATCTTGATCTGTTCAGTAGTTTTGGAGGTCCTAGGTAACAAAAATTCTGATTTCACAAACTTTCGGCTTTATAATATTAGTAGGATAGGATTATAAATAGTATGGAAGTATAGATTTATCCCCCGGCATTTGTCACCCCGTGACCACGATCGCTAACGTGGTTGAAACGTAGGCGTAGGGGAAATAAAAACGCTCGCGATAAATACCCGATAAATAAATCGTTAACGCTTACCAAAATAACGTAATAATACGCAACCCAAGCATTACTTATCACTGATTGCAGAAACTAGGTCAACTAGAATTTCATTCATAAATGATAAAATGTTACTTGCTTGTGATGATGCTCCGTAACTTGTGATGCAATCATTAGGTAGGTTCATAAACCTACTTCCACTGTCTAAGGTACACTGAGTGGGAAATAAATAAATAAATAAATAAATAAATAATGCTGGACAATTCACACAGCATTATCTAGCCCCAAGCTAAGCAGAGCTTGTGTTATGGGTACTAGATAACTGATATACTTAATACAATACACTACATAGATAAATATTTTTTATTATACATAGAAAACACCCAGACCAACGGAACAAATTTCTGCAGATCGTACACAAATTTGTTCCGAGGCGGGAATCGAACCCGCAACCTCCTGCGTCGCAAGCGGACCTTCGCCCGCTGCGCCACGGAGGTCATCAAAAGGAAAGTTACGATAGAACGAGTTTGGAAAAGCCTTGAATTTTTCGTGAGATTAAAAAGTGAGAAAAATAAAGAAAGCTCGTAGTACATCCTATAAAGTAAAATGAAAGTGAGAAAGTGAATACTTACTGTTTTTTGTAGAAGACCTTGACTTGCATATTGTGGTAGGTTACTTTCACTACGAGGTCAAGGTCTACTTTGTTTTTTAGATTTTCTAGTTCGTATCGGAAAACATTGAAAATATCAATAAAATAAAAAAACTAACATTTTTACAATGCAATTACAAATCGCTTGCAAATGCACCATTTCCATTTTCGAATATTTTCGAATGTGGAACGGAATGAAAGTGCGCTGCTTGCAAAATAAACAAACCATAGAGTTTGCATGCAAAGTTTGCAAGCCAATGCAATGGTTGTCAGAGTGAGGCCTCCGACCTATGTCCCAACAAAGTAACTTTCAAAAGCCATCCGGGTGCCAGGTGCTTAAACTTTGCAATAAACTTTGCTTTTTCCAATCTTTTTGTAGCTGAATAGAAAGCTATTGATTGACAAAGTTTTTTTTTTAGTAGTAAACGTCGGCGTCGTCACAAAATAGCGATTCGGTTTTTTTTCTGACGAATGTTTCAAAAATCTAAATTCAATTAGCTAGAAAAAGAAGTAGCTTCGGTAAGGAGCTTTTTACAACCAGCTTCATTAACTCTTCTACACATGGAAAAAGCTTTTCCAGGAATCCTTTTCTACTTTCCCAACATTTTATTGGAATTTTCTTAACGAGGATCTTAATGGATCAGGATACATGTTCTCGTATTTCTCACTATTAACTTTCACACATGTTTAGAACTTTTAACATTTGCGTCGTCCAGCGATGTCTTTTGTTTTTGATTGGTCAAAAATAGATGTATACTACCTAATTTCTGTTATAAGTCCATCTTATGTATATAAAATAATTAGGTAGATTATGGCATTTTTGATTGTTTTATTCCAGTTTTTTTAAACCATAAATAATCTCAGTATTTTTTTCTGACCATAAATAATCAATCCTACTTATCGATCTAATAAGGTAATAAGTACGATATACACAATCTTCCAACTCATTACAACTTTCCCGAAAACATCGTAAAAACATTTGATGAAATCAAATCGCGGTAGCTAGTAAACACCGTAAAAAGAAAGAACATTTCAGCAAACCCAAGCCCCGATCCAACAAATATAAATGAGTGGAATTAAACTTCGGCCTCATTTGAAACAAACTGCAAACCAAGGTGAGTATTACAAAGAGGCTCGGATTATCGCAGTACCTACAGTTGCCTAGGTAGAGTTGGGAATTTATCGGTGGGCTCAGAGGGAAAATGGTAGAGCGCGCCTTAGAAATGGAGAACCGTCACACGTACAAAAGTACCTAAAAAACTAAATGAGTAAAGTAAAAATAGTTATTTTGTGTCACATAATTTTAACAAAATTGGTACAAACAAATTAAAGATAAAGCTGTGATA
This sequence comes from Eupithecia subumbrata, assembly GCA_949316285.1. Classification (NCBI taxonomy): domain Eukaryota; kingdom Metazoa; phylum Arthropoda; class Insecta; order Lepidoptera; family Geometridae; genus Eupithecia; species Eupithecia subumbrata. The sequence continues at coordinate 3,279,914 of OX438648.1, forward strand.
GCAAACAAGAGATGATTTTAACTGACTTCAAAAAAACGTGGGTTCTATGTTTGGCTCTATGTATGCTTTCAATGTTATTCGCCGATTTCTCCGTTAGTTGTATTCCGTTTTTAATTATTCTTTAGCTATTGTAAATACAGAGTGCCACGTAACATGTGTACCAAACCGAAAAAAAATCTGTAGAAACAAATGATCTCGTGATGATCCCATAAATTTTATTCTCAAGGAATAAGTACTTCACCCGCAAAAGAGCGTAAATATTAAGGAATTTTTGTATATAAAGTCAATTTTAGTCACTATCGAATCAAATTATAAAAAAGTAAAACAATCAAATTATTTTAAACGAATGGATAGTCCATTCGGTATAAAATAATTTGATTGTATGGTTTTCATCTCAGATGGCGATGAAAGTTTTACCGGACTATAGCGAGCGCAGAGAACGCATTACCGGTAACAGGCAACACGCACAAGGGCCACTTAGGTGCGAGCCTCGACTTGGGCTGCTGCCAGATCTTTTATGAGGAATGGGAGGTTTCGCCTGTATGCAAAAACGCAACTGGCAGAAGCGGTGAATTCTTCGACCCCGTATCCTTCGCCGTCGGTTTTTGTCGGATGAGAGTTACGATGTAAAACTGTGCACAACTCTATCTAAACTGAGTTCAAGTGGTGATTGCTCCCTATAAATCTTCTCAGAGAACTTTTGCCCTCGAAGAAATGTTCAGCCCTGACAAAAACGCAAGGTAAGTTAAAATACCTAGGTGTGCAGAAAACTTTCAGTAGGTACCCATTATTTCAATTTGCACTTTCTTAGGAATGGAATGACACGTTGAGTCGGGCGTGGGAGATCTTAATGGCTATTAGAGGTTTTAGTCGTTTAATGAGTTTTTTGAACCTGTGAGAATATGCGAGATAATTAGAAGTCTAGCGCGCAATGTTTAAAGGAGCTATATAGTCGTTTTTATCCATAAAGGTATTAGACGTTTTAGGGTTGAAATATGATGAAAACATCACAGAGTTTTCATCAAAGTTGCTAGTATTATCAAAATACCTGACTACTCGGTCTTATGTCAGTTTTTGTCATCATTTAAGCGTAGTTCAGAAACAACAACAGTTTTTGAAAGAGAGATATAGGTACTCAACGAAGTATGAACACTTCTAAAAGTCTTTTATCACTTTTAGAAGCTCGGCTTAGAAAATCATAAATATGAATCAGCCACAGGGTGCAACCAATCGCGAGTATAATCACGTACAGTGAAGCAGAAAATAAACAAGACGCTTATAAAGTGTGCGCGACTGTATCTCAAGAGGAAAATATTGTAGATTAACTGATTTATGGATTTAATGGAGGGGAATGGTCGTAGAACGGTCAAAGGTTACCCGTAAAGCTTTCATCGCGTAAATAAACGATTATGGTTTCCAAATAAATGTGGAAAACTATATTTCACGCCTCGAAAACCTCTATCAAGTTCTGCAAAATACTTCAACTATTTCGACTTAACATCTCTTGTACCACAGCGATTAACTTGCACTAAATTCTTGTTCTTTGTTTGACCACGGTACTAAAGTAAGACCGCACGTAAGTACCTACAGATGCGCATTATTCAAGAGCGTAACGACGCTTTTTGGTTGCAACAGTACCTACTTAAGAGTTTCCAAGTAGGAGGGAACTTCGCATATTCCCCGCTGCTCGACGTGCTTGTGGAACTGTGAGCCACTTGACCACGAGACTGAGGTTTGACTGGGTTTAAAGTTAATGCAAAGTCTCTGTGCCGTACCACCTTTTGATCTGACTTTGTTAACTCGAATCAGAGCGCTCGAAAAGAAAAAGGCCGGTGGATGGATATACTGACTCAAAGCGGCAAAAGTCCTCTGGACATCAGACGTGCAAAATCACTCCCTATCTTCAAAAAACTGCTTCATCAGCATTATTAATCCCTTATATTATGTTTATGTAAGTTTATTATAATTTTTGTAGGCAGGTATAGTATGTAGCGTAAGTATTTGGTTTCTTTAAGTAGCTATCTAAATAGATTTATTCAGTGCCACCGTCTATTTTGTTCTATTCATGTCCAGTCCATCCCAAGGTTGCCTGGAAGAGATCGCTCTCAGTGATAAGGCGGCCCTTTATACTTTCTCTATTCTAACCATTTTTTTCTATATTGTGTTCTGTCTTTGTATGGTATAATAAAGTATTTTCTATCCATCTATCTACGAGTGTTGTTTCTAGCCGCGGCGAACGCGCCGAAGGAGCCAAATGAATCCAATTGAAACAATCAATCTAAGTTATTCACGGCCAAAAATTTAGTTCTTACTCTGCGTGGTTTTAAACGATTTAAACAACGCAATCATCATCATCATCAACCTATGTTAGTCAACTGCTGGACATAAAGCCTGATGAGCTTCATAGCGCCCTGTCTTCAGCTTACCGCATCCAGCCTACAGTCTTTCGCAGGTCGTCATCCTACCTTACTGGAGGGCGTCCTACACTACATTTGCCGAGTCGTGGTCTCCACTCAAGAACACGTTTCCCCCAGCGGTTATCGGTTCTTCGCGAGATATGGCCGGCTCATTGCCACTTCAGCTGGCTAATTCTTATACCTATGTCGATAACTTTGGTAACAACGAAATACCAGGAAGATAATTTGGATGTATGATCCTAAAAGTAAAGTTTACATATTGCATGATACAATTTAACAAAGAAAAATGGCGAAATACCTACACGAACATTATTTTGTCCCGGATCTTGACAAGTACGATAATTTACCATTAGAAATCTGGCAGCATTTGTGCTGGATGTATTTCAATTCAGAAACCTTGAAAAGTAACGGAGAGATTCGGACGAGATGTCCACTTCACTTTTGGTTGAGGGTACAACTGATCCGAATCTAAAATCAAGAGAATTTAGATTCGGACCAGATGTACCCCAACACAAAAGTGAAGTGGACATCTCGTCCGCGGATCAGTTTGAGATTCGGACCAGATGTACCCTAACCCGATCGTACATGCATTCGCATTTCTAGTGTTTCCAATTTCCAGCGTACAGCACAACCTTACTCGTATGGTGTGAATATGGCGTGATTTTAAAGTGGTGCAAATCACGTTGCTCTGGGGTGACCCACTTATGCCAGACGTGGTGGCTACATTTACACTCGTTTTAATTTCTTACATAACATGACGTAAGGCAGGACGTAAGTAAATTAAATATGTAGGCACTTTTAACGAGCCAAGTAAACGGGATATCATAGTTTCGTTTTTTTTAGAGTTACGCTTTAGACACTTTATGATTTATGTATTTCATGAGAGATTCTGTGATATAGTTTAATATTATGCACTGTGAACAGAATAGGTAGGTAATAATTTTGTAATTATTTCATCGTAATATCACATCGTAAGAGTTGATGAGCTGACAAAATTATCATAATTTCGTAGTTAAGGTGTTTTTCTATTGTCTTTGATAAACAAAATATGGAGTTACTAGCTGGTACCCGCGACTTCGTCTGCGTAGGATTAGTATTTATATTTATTTTAGTATTTATATAGTATATACGAGTAGCATAATTATATTAGCGTGGCGTAGAAAAGAACTAACATTAAGACATTAAAATTATCACATATATATACTGTGGCGGGCTTTTTTGTAGGACTATTTCAGATAAACATTTCCATCATACATTACATATGTGTAACTCTAGCGGTTTTGGCAGCGCACGCCAGAATAGCTCGCAGATGGTAGATTTTTTTCTACTTGCTTCACACTTATCGTCCTATTTTGGACAATTCACACAATATCTTTATAAATAGCCTATGTGTTATTCTGATTTATAAGCTATATTATTGTAAAGTTTCATTAAAATCCATTCAGTAGTATTTACGTGAAAGAGTAACAAACATCCATCCATCCATCCATAGTTACAAACTTTCGCGTTTTATTATTAGTAGGAAGTAGGAAATTGACGATTCTTTTAAAAGAACCTGTCTTCTGAATTCCTCTATAGTTTTGTCCTCATTGTTTGTCCATGGCTCCGTGAAAGCTCTATGATATATCTAACTTACTTTTCGAAGCCCACAATTTTCCATCATGCAGCGCTTCCAGGTATTGTTTCATGTGGTCGCTACACTGCTCCTGTAGCGTCACATTGCCATCGTTTATAGCATCCAACCATCCATGGTGGTCGAACAGCGCCTTCATCCACGCCATTCTCGAACCTCCCTCACTGTTCGTAAAGTTCACATTCCCACTCACCACACTCACTAGCACGAGTAAAACCACAAACATTGTACTTGTCACGTTTGAACGCATCTTGAGTCTTTCACTGTCCGCTAATAGATCATTTCAGGTAACCTGCAACAAATTAATGTAAGGTTAAAATAGACAGCATGAGGACCAGCGCGGTAATGGGTTATGCAAATTCAGACGGCTAGCGGATCCGGCAACCGGTACGTTTTACAGCCCTGAATAAAATAGTTCTGCTACCTTTATGACATGTGTTGGTATCTTTAAATCCACACATAAATCCGCCCGAAATTCGCGAAAATAAAACGTGTTTTGTGAGGACGGTGAAATAAAGCAGATTTTCCGTTAAATTCAATAGATTAGACATAATAAACTAAGCTACTTATTATTTTCTTTCTGAGTTCCTAGCTTCTTTCAACCAGTCCGAAGAATGCAGTGCCATACAAAGAAAACTCGGCACAAAGGAGTGAGATAGCGAAATTGTAAGAAGTTTTCTAGAAAGCGGTAATCGTAACATACCGGCCGTTAAAATTACAAGTAGGTAATTAGAACCTGCTCATGGCACTTGCTCTATTGCCCAGGCTTCGCCAGGAGGGGGCCTTGGTAGGTACTTCAGCATGTGCGTCGTGTTCACCTAATGTGTTATTTATCATAAGTGCAGAGGTACATTTTTCACGTGCTGTGTGGTTTGCCATCTTGTTGGTATGGTACCAAATGTCCTGGAAAGCATGGACTTCAATTTCAGGAAACAAATAGTCGGTTATCATGGCATGATAAGGTCGCCCTTGACAGCTCGGAAGCGTCATCAATAATTAGAACAGCAGATTTTAAAATTACGCCACCACTAAAACTTAAACCATCGCTATTTTTATTTTTCGGCACCGAAAAATAAGGGTACCGTTAGATATCGTAATTTAAAGGTATGACGTCATACCCTTACCCGTTTCATACCGGTATTTTCCAGTTCAAAATGAACCACAAATGAACCGCAGTTACGGACAACATTTGAAAGAAATAATAACTTACATAAAAATAAATGTGAAGAATGGTTATTTTGAATGTATATGAATAAAGATAACCCTTTTTTTTGACAAAAGTACCTACCTCCAAGTCCTCAATACTTATAAACTAAACTTCAGTACATATATTTCTAGTGGGTAGTAGGTAGGCACTTAAAAGAAATATCCAAAAGTGGAGTAACGAAAGTCGTTCACGTTTTAACTGAATAATGGTTGTTTTAAGAATATTTCTACCACCGAACTGCGATCCCCAACCCGCATGCCCAGCGTAGGGATTATGGGAATTACCCCCATGAGATAAAAGCCAATGAAGCGCTTGTCAGGGCCTACGTCCAGCTGTGGACCAATACAGGCTGTTAAGGTTGAGGTTGTTTTAAGACGGATTTAGTTACTTAAAAACCTCAGTTTGTACCTACGGTGACTATAGCTATCTGTCATTATTTACTTCCCGACCCTGCCTCCAACAAACACGAAAAAACCTTTCCTCACCGGGACGAAACACATTAATAAAAATTTTCCAAGTTTGTACATATTCACGCCGACATTTTTTACTGGGAAACCAATTAACGTAATCCGTTCAGCGCTTTATATGGAAAATAATATTTTGAAATACCATTTCGACTGAAAATGAATTTTCACTTTGCACGAAAATGCCTGGGGCTTAGTTTTTAAATTGATCGACAAATCGCACCGCGCAATTCTTTACGTTGGTAGTAACATAAAATGGCATTTTCGCTCGGGGTAGGCTTTCCGGGCAATTCAATTCACTCGCTACGAGAACTCCAGTTCCTTCATTAAGTGAAAATTAGATTGTTTGCCCTATCTATTACTATAGGTTCGTCTTCAGTGCCGTTTTCAAACTTCAAAGATGATGTTACCAAAATCTATCCACGAAAAATCGTATTTATGACCAATGCGGGCTATTCAATCAGGAATACAAATAGAAAAATAGTTTTTAGCCAGTGCTGAGGTAATTTGTTCGGGTTCCGATTTATGTCATACGCGTGCCCCAAAACCACAATTCATAAACAAAACAAGCCGTATCAGAAACAATGCAGAGTTCACGTTATAAAGCCTGTGAATCCTGGTGAATCCAATTGCTTTTCGTTCGCTTTGTGTTGTTAATCAGGGCCCGGCATTTGTTTTCATTCTACTTTGACTGTGTCTTCTATTCTGTGACTTATTGAGACCTTCTTCTAAATGAAGCCGTTTCCATCCATCGTCCTCGAAGCCTTTTTCATAATGAGACCTTGGGAGTATCTTATTTTACGACACGACATGTTAAGTTGTCGTCCATTGAGGAACCGGAGAAGTTAATGAAACAGAATTGAAAATGTAGGCTTCTGGTGTGTAATTTCATCAGTTGAAATAATATGGTTGTCGTATCGGGTAGCGTAAAATTGATGTCAAGTACATTGATCAAATTTAAAAGAAAGGTCCACGGGGCGGTCCAAGTCCTCTTTTTGGAGTTTTTGTTTTGTAAATTGGGTTTGTTTTTATTCAAGAAAAGATTGAGCAAGATTAACTTGCTTACGTAAGCTCTATTTCACCCTCTTATAATCGATCTGATCCCCAAGGAAATTAACTCAATGATTGGAATTTTATACATCGGTTAATGATATTTCAAAGTCTATACTGGAAAAGTAGGTTAGATATGGTTTTAGCCGCCATCCTTGTGCAGATAAGATACATGAATTAATAATAATAATGTGGATCAGTTGAGCCACCTGTAGATTGTTTGCAACAGTCTGCAGTTAGCTCAATTGTGTCAACTGTAAACTAACCAACTATTTCTAATTTATTTCTATTATTTTATTGTAATTTTTTTTGTGAATAAAGGCTTCTGCCCTATTAATAATAATAATAATAATAATGAATTAATATTAAAAATAAAATTCTGTATCTAACAAATAATTCATTAATTTTAGATGTTTTGGCTTGACTTGATGTTGGATTATCAAGAAGAAGAAAAGATCAATATGAAAACGCAGAAGTGAAATTGGGTAAAGCAGTTTTGTAAGATAGATACTCCTAGAACTTTAGAACTCTATAAAACTACAGTGAGCATAAACTTCGACGGTGAACAGTACGAGACCATTAACTGAGGCGGTATATCACATTTGTTCGGTACTAAAACATCGAATACACTGTCCGACCACCTAAATTCAATCGAAGAGAATCGTGTCTTCCGTACAAACATTTTGTTTCACATACGGTACGATCTATCTGAAAATAAACAATGGTGTATGTATGTACTGAATTTGTGTTGATATCCAGTTTGTTTTCTAACTTTAAAGGTTCTCTACCGCAGATGTAAGTTTATTTTGACAGACCTCTTAACTGGCATCTACGCTAGTTTGGATTTTCAATCATTGGCATCTGTTCTTCTTTAATTGCCTTCACTAGACGTTGGTTCATTATCTTTACGAATTTTCATTCATTCATATCATTTATTGTGATTTTATGCATACAGGTATTGTTCTTAGGTGAAGGTAGTCTTAGTGGGTAGTTGGGTACACAATGCATAAAAACCCTGTGAGGGCGCTACAATTATTTTGGGTTCGCTCATGTTAAATTGACAACTTTGATACTTCATATTTATGCAATTAGATAATTTAGGAATGTCATTTTAATTGAGTTGAATATGATCAGGTTTTCAATTTAATAGAACGATTTTCCTACGCATTTGGCTATTCAGCCTTAAAACTTGGCCGCCTTCGGCAAAAATCGGCTAGAGAACATCTTTAGGATCTTAGAATAAGAAGCCTTAGAATGATAGTTGACACAAACGAGGTGAATCTAAAAAATTGCGACTAATCGTCGCAATTTCAATTTCGAACCCCTAGTACAATACTTCAAATGGCGCGGAAAGCAGCTCTCACAAAAAAATATAAAAATGATGTGTTGTGCGGTGAAAGGGTATTTAAACACCTGTAGCAAGAAAAATAATATTGCAAATATCTCATTCCACTGGTAAGTACTAATATTACATTTGTAATTTTGCCTAAAATAGTCATCAGAACTCATAAATAAATTTTAAAATTTCGTCCGCCATTTTCGTGAAAATGTTACTATGCACTGGGGAAAAAATACCCCGGTTTTGTAACTTAGTACCGAGGTAGGTATATATAAATAGTAGAGGAGAGGGTGGACTTCGCTTAAGTTAGGACTTAGGAATCATACTAAGCGGAATATCACAGTTTTAGAATTTTCGGTCACTCGACGATATTCTGAGTAGATTCAAATTGTAAACTAAAATTACTATTATTCTAAGAAAATTACTATAAATGAATGGAAACAAATTAGAAGTAGTGTTTACAATTGAAACAATTGAGCTAACTGCAGACTGTTGCAAACAATCTAGAGACAGCTCAACTTAACGCTGTTAAACCTAGATATTCCGGAAAACCTCGATACCGCCACGGACCTAGACCTCTCTCGAGTCCAAGGGGAGCAAATGCAATAAACTCAAATTGAAAATTGCAAACAATCCCATCATCTTATCTGCAACACCTGCACATGCACGTTCACTTGGTTCTTTTTTAGGGTTCCGTAGTCAACAAGGAACCTTCATAGTTCGCCATGTCCGTCGCTCCATCCGCATCTTAGGCTGGAGACTATTAGAACTAGAAAGCTGTAATTTGGCATGGGTATAATAATATGTACATTATTACTATTAACGTTGAAGAAGTCGTAGGAAAAAAATCCTGTTTTTTTTTCAGTGTAGGTACCTACTTGTCTATGTCGGGCATTATTAATTGAGAAAAAAATGCTCGTAGTAGGTGGTGTGAATTTAAAAGGAAAATTAAAAAGCTTTAGTATGCTATTGAGTACCTAATAGTCGTCCATTTAAAAATAAACACTAATCAACTTATAAAAAATATTTTAGTGAGTAAAAGGAAACTTTGAACAAATAAAACGAATTAAAAAAATTCAAATTAAATTATTATTCCGAAAACGAGCGGAGCCGATCTTATTTTGCGGACTTGGAGTAAAACCTTTTTGTCGTTTGACCTAGGTATAGTGATAGTAACCATAGCTACCGGCTGAAATTTCGTATAATTAAAAAAAACAAGACGTTGAAATCCACTTCCAACGTCTCGTTATTTTTTACTGCAGGTGTCAATAATTAATTGTGAAATTTTCGCAATTAACTATCGACAGTAAATTGAAATAAGATAATATCAAAAATAAAAAGGTAGGTAGGTGATAAAAAACAATGACGTGTTTCTTATTTAAAACTTTGCTTCAGTTACCCAATTTTTTTGGGAAAATGCTATTCACTTGCAACATTCAATCTTACGAATGTGTGTGTGAAAGCACTGTATTAACGTGCTGTCAACACTCACATAGATCGGTTTTTGGTTACACAAATTGTCAAATTGTTGAATGACACTATCCCTCTGCTGCGACAGCAGCGAGTTTTTACTCTATGTTTAGGATCATCTTCAGAATACGTCTTAAATATCTAACCGTGTGTCGGACGCATAACCTAGTTCCACGACTGGCTGAGTCATCGTAAATGAATACGTTTTACGATTTCATTTATTACGAATTACGACACGGCTAGATCCATTAAATTTAAAGGTTATAGTGTATTTCCACGTGTTATTGCAACGGTGCCTATTCACATGGTAGGTATAAAGAGGGTTCCTCAACTGCCTTTATTGGTCCACTGCTGGACGCAGGCCTCCCCCTGATAAGCGCCTTATTGACTTATGGGGGTAATGCCCATAATCCTACTGGGCATGCGGGTTGGGCATCGCAGTTCGGTGGTAGAATTGTTCTGCAGGGGGCGCTGCTGCCCGCCCCCGGTGGATATCCCTTAGTCGACTCTTACGACACCCGCGAAAAGAATTGGGGTGGTGTAAATTCTAGGCCGACACCACTCAGCTAGCCGGCACTACTCAGCTAGCCGGCACCACTCAGCTAGCCGGCACCACTCAGCTAGCCGGCACCACTCAGCTCAGCAAGGAGGTTTATGACATCTCAATTTCGTTGCGTACTTATATATTCAGTAATTGCAATCACTGATTATGACCATAAAGGCTGTTTAGACCATAGACATTTGTCTATCAACTCATGCTGAGAAGGAATCGTTTTGTGATTATGCAAAAAGAGGTCTGTTTTGTTAGTTAACTTTTGTTCTAACGTGCGTTTTTTTTTCTTCCCAGTTGCAAAAACATATTTTTATTCACATATGATTTATAGTGCATTATTATCTTCAATGTTTAGATATGCTAGCCTCAATGGTAATTATTACCGTCAATATAATTATGTGTCTTGTTCTTTTTGTACATCTCTGCCAGTTTCCGATTTTATCTATACTAATATTATAAAGAGGAAAGATTTGATTGTTTGTTTGTTTGTATTGATTAGGCTCCAAAACTACTGGACCGATTTGAAAAATTCTTTAACCATTAGAAGCCCTCATTTTTCCTGATGAACATAGGCCAATTTTTACCGCGGGAAAATGATTCATTCCTACGGGAAAACGGGTAATAGGACAACGGGTAGTAAGAATGAAGCTAGTACTAACTATTTTGGATCACAAGAATACATTCATATAACTTTTCTATACGTTAGTAGGTATTAAGGTTATAGGTAGTAAAAGATCTTTAGTAAGTTTTTAGCTTACACCATTATCAGATCATTATAATTAGAGAAATTGTTCGCTGCTATCACTGAACTTAAAACAGTCACGGGTATTTCTCGCTCTACTATAGAACGCGTTAAAATATTACATAAGTTTTTAGTATCATCAGTTGTGGTTCTACATTATACGCTATAAAATGTGGGAAAACACGCAATTTCGCGGTGATTATACATGATTGCGGTGAAATGATGCTGTGCTTGCCTCTAATATGACCTGAATGTGGTGGATTGCTAAAATAATTTGAAAGTTCGTTATGAATTCATAGTTAAGTGAATTAAATTGGACTATTGGCTGCCAAAGTCTGTTTTATTATCCCCCACTCAAAAAAAAAGGGGGTGTTATAAGTTTGACGTGTCTGTCTGTGTATATTATTATTAGTATTATTAAACGGGTATTTATCGCGTTTATTTACCTATTTTTCCCGACGTTCGCGTAAGTTTGAAAATATTTATTGCTAATCTGTCTGTGTATCTGTCAGTGGTATCGTATCATCGCTCCCAAACGGATGAACCGATTTTCGTTTAGTTTTTTTTGTGTCATAGATAATTTTATCCCGAGTGTTCTTAGCAATGTTTCATGAAAATTTGTTCAGCCAATAAACGTAGGCGGGTTTTTAAAATTTTGAATTTTGTTTATTTGCTTGTAGGTTTTGCCCGCGGCTCTGCGCACGCTTTTAAAAATAAATTCTCTGAAGTAGATACCTAGGTAGGTGCTTATAAAATGTAATTATTAGTAGGTACTGTTTGCAAAAGATAGAAGTAGCTTATTCCAGAACAGCACAGATACCTATCTAGGTAAGTAAGAAATGGTGGCAGCATTAGAAAATGTAGCTTAATTCGGCTACAATTAATGTTATTATAGTTTGGGAGAAAAAATGAGCAAGAGTACACATGAGATCGATATTGTCGGATAGATCTTACGATATCGTAAACGATATGTTTATATTTTGTTTTATAGTGCGGTCTTCACCCGCGCCCAATCATACCCCACACGCACTATACTTTCAACATGTGTAGAAAGTAAGGACAAAAAATCAGTTCAGAAGGTTGTTTGGTCTATTCACAAAATATCCCCTCTTTTTAGAATAAGTAATGGTTTTCTTTAGCCGATTCGATAAAAAGATTTTCTCAAAAAAGACTATCATACCGATTCTATCCGTACTAAATCCCTCCGGATCTCCCTAGCACCAGATTAGTTCCAACGATCTGCTAAGAGATCTTGACTCGCTAAACTAGGCTAAGATACTCTACGTGTGTAATCACGTCGTTGGATCGAATAGGCTGCCTTTTGGCATGGCGCCCGATTTAGCCAGCTATTTGCTTCAAAGCCAAAAGCTATAATAATAATAATAATAATAATAATTTATTTACTAGAAACACATTAGGTACATTTAGGCACACTTAAATATTATACAAAAAGGAAACTTGAAGCTAATTAAATAATTAATGGGTAGGTATGTCTAACATGAATGGCTACGGCCCCACACTAGGCTCATGGCCCGTGACGTGGGCACCAGGGCACGATTATCAGAAGATATATTATTTTCGAGGGTATCCGAAGTATGAACAATGCATGTTTATAATTTTAATAATAAATAAATAAAAATAAGTGAGACTGTGGTATGCAATCTTTGTGTGTGTAGCTGTGTAGTGTAGTGTATGTCTGTATGATGTGCGAGTGTGTGTTGGTGTGGTGGTGTGTAATAGGGTGAGAGGTCAGAATAAAAGTGCGTTAGGGTAACGTGCTGCGATTGTGGTCATGTGTTAATACTCGTCTTAAAAAGGAGATCGGAACCACTCCTCGACAATTACACACAGAAGTGGTGATTACAGCAGAATCGATTCGATCTCCTCGTAGGATTTCGTAAAAAGCCACGCGCGGACCACGGATTTGGCTTTGGACGTCGGCAGCGATTTTACGTCGCACGCCTTGCAAATATAGTTATAGATACGCGGGAGAATGGAGTTCGGATGTCGTTTGGCAAATGATGTTTTCGTACTAGCAATGGGAAGCTTATACACCCTCCTCTTAAGAAGGTCTGGGTATGTGTCGGAGTTAATGGTTTCAGAGTGAACAATTGTGAAAGCCTTAATAATAAACAACTGGCGAACCCTTAGGACACCCGCCTCTTTGTACAGCAGATCAGTAGAATAGGTGAACGGCTTACACAGCATTACCTTGAGGACAGCGCGTTGAGCTCGTTCCAGTTCAATCAAGTGAGTTTTGGCTGCGCCTCCCCATATAAGGCTGCAGTAGCTAAGTATTGACTGACACACTGCGCAATACACCATTTCGAGCGTTTTCCTGTCGCCAGAGGATCGGAGTGCTTTCATAATGTACATAGACTTACGAACTCGCCCTGAAAGGTTGTGAATATGATGCTTGAAAGACAATCTACTGTCAAAGTCCACTCCCAAGTAACGGATGCTATCAGCAACGGTGATGCAGTCCGTGCACGTACATGAAGATCGAGGAGAGGTAAGTAAGGTGTTTGAGCATGAATGAACCTTTATTTGTGGGATGGTCGCTGGAGCTGAGGCGGACGTTTTGAAGAACGGAAGAAATTTTGTTTTTTTCGTATTAAGTGAGAGCAAGTTCAACCTCAGCCAGTCGGTGATAACCTTAAAGCCCAACTCAGCCTTATTGAAGACATTAGTCCAGGAAGAGTCCTGAAAGACGACGACGGTGTCATCAGCGTAACAAATAACCTCCGCATCCTGTATGTGAAGGTCTAAGATGTCGTTCATATAAATAGTGAATAGTGTAGGACCCAAAGTACTTCCCTGCGGTACACCATAAAATGATGTAAGCTCATCACTCAGATTTGCCCCAACTCTTACACATTGCTTGCGGTGCCTTAAGTAGCTCAAGAACCAGTCAAGGGCAAGTCCTCTGACACCAATAGCTTCCAGCTTTCGAGTCAGAATCTGTATTGAAACTGTGTCAAAGGCCTTGGCTAGGTCAAGGAACACCGCCACGCAACAATTTTTATTGTCTAAAGCTGTACGTATGATTTTGGTAAGTAGACCTGCGGCGTCCTCTGTTGATCGACCCTGTCTGAAACCAAACTGCCGATCTGACAGAAAACCACCACTCCTCAGATAACCAACCAGCCTCGTGTTAACAACCTTCTCTAGAATTTTGGAGAATACGCTTAGTAAAGAGATAGGTCTGTAGTTATTAGGGAGGTTTTTGGGACCGTCTTTGTGAATTGGTATAACTACAGCCATTTTCCAGCTGGCGGGAAAGGTCCCAGTGCTGAGACTAAGGTTACATATAAAAGTTAGAGGGTCCAGAATAACTTTTCTAATTTCCTTAATGAGCCCGACAGTGTATCCGTCAAGTCCGGGCGAGCTACCGTCTCTTAACTTCATGATTATTTTATTTAATTCATTACAGTCGGTTGGGGAAAAGAAGAAAGAGTTCAAGATCTGAGTGCGAGGCTTGTACCTGGCTGCAAAATCATTTTCACTGGATGAGCTTTGAGCAAGTACTTTGTCAGCCAAATCTTTGCCTACGTTGACGAAGTATCGATTACAATGATTGAGGTCTGTCACTGGGTCATGAATATTTGAGATAAGTTCGGATGAGTCATTGGTATTCCTTCTACTATTGCATATATCATTTATTGTCTGCCACATTTTTTTTGGGTTGTCTTTGTTTTTGAAGAGTTTGGCCTTCTCATAGCTCGTCTTTACCCGTCTTACAAGTTCCTTGAGAAAGTTACGGTACCGCGTATACGTTTTTTGTAAGACGATATTGTCTGGTTCTCGTTTAGCTTTTAGGTGGAGGACGTCCCTATTTCTCTGACATCTCATCAATCCGGGCGTTATCCAAGGCTTAAGGTTAAATTTCTTGCGACTAACCGTGACCGATCTACTGTGGGTGGAGACAGCGGAAGAGATAATATAATTGAATTCAGAGACTGCTTCGTTTACCTCAGTCTTAGAAAAGACCTTGTTCCAATCGGTGTTACTGAGAGTCTCAGCAACCCCCGGTTGGTCAATAATCAGTCGCGAGCGCCTCTTAATACCAGCCTTGATACGAGCGTCAGATATTCCTAGCATGCAGATGGCGTGATCAGTTATAGTTGAAATGCTTACGACTCCCAAGGCGTCATTGTTACTTTTCACAAATATATGATCCAAGCAGGAATTATTACGGGTGGGAATCGTAATTGCCGGAAATAGCTGATACTCAGCAGCAATACGTAAGTATTCCAGACAGTCTTCGCTGATAGGAGAATCAAGAATATTTATATTAATATCCCCAGCCCAGACAATATGGGATGTGGACTTGTATGAGCTCAACACCTGATTGAGAGAACACAGGAAGTTCAAAGCTCTTTTAAATTGGGGTGAGCGGTAAATACCCAATATGAGGTATTTATTACCTATGGAGACAGATAAGCAGTTGCAGTCTTCCATTTTCGGCTCTGTAACTGTAGCAGTAATGGAGTTTTTTATGTAAATTGTCACCCCACCACTCTTATTAATAAACTTGTTTGTTCTATGAGATGAGTAGCCCGGTATTTGTGGTATAATTGTATGAGTTTGAAGCCAACCATGATACATAATGAACCAGCTGTTTGCATGTTTACCTTATCACCTTACATTATATATGCCTTTAATAGATATTTGTATGTTTTCACTGTTTTTAACATAGGTTATTTATAACAGGTCCTGATTGAAGAATAGGAGAATATTCCCCTAAATAGGATCGGCTCCGACAACTCGTGTTCAGTATGCCAAACCGACTCGAAGCTGTAATCAGTGCCCGAGGAGGCAATACCAGTTATTAAAAATTAAATAATATGTAAAACACACTTATAAAATGATAATTGAGTTTTTGGACACTTAGCTAAAAATTACTATTTTATTGTTTTATATTTCTTAAATGTTACTAATGTATAGTTTACTATCATCATCATCATCATCAGCCTAGATTAGTCCACTGCTGGACATAGGTTTACTAGTTTACTATAGTTTCAAAGAAAGCTGATAAAAGTTGTTATAAAACTTTTTATAAATATCTACCTTCTATAATTAAAAAAGAATTAAATTTTAAAAGTGTGATGCTTGGTTTTGTTCGCCAGTGTCAATAACACGTCCACATTATAAAACAAGTTTTATAACAATGTTTTAAGCATGTTTTGTTACTTAATCTGGACGCACCAAAAGTTATTTAGTTGTTGTAACTAAAAAAACTAAAAAATCAATGTCTCTTTTGTAAGGTAACAATTTCTTTGTCATTTAACTAATAGAAATCTCGTAATGGATTAATATCTGCGTATTCATTGATAAACTTTCTATCAATTTGTCTAGCACGCTGCTACTCTAGAACTATTCTACTCTAGCTACTCTAGAATAGATCAGTATCTGGTAGGCACCTAATAATTAATTATCTTACCCATTGGCAGCCAAATTGGAACTTTATGATTAGGGATTACGTCATATAACTGATCAAAGCCTTATTTTATAGCTATGACCAAGACGGGATGGTTATGTTCATATCTATATCCTACTTCCTACTAATATTATAAAGGCGAAAAACTGTGCCGTTTGTGAAGATGTTTGGCCGAAGACAACGTCAAAATTACTGCATGGATCGGGCTGAATTTTGCACACACAAAGATCTGAAACAGGAATAACTTATAGGATACTTTTTCTTTCAAAAACGCGTGCAAAGCTGCGGGCAGAAGCTAGTATTATTAACCTTGACAATCTAAGAATACAAATAATATCGCAAAAATTTTCGGCTTCGACGGGACTTGAACCCGCATCCTTCCCTCAGTACGGGAATGTGCTAACCACGAGGTCAAGTGATGTAGGACTCGAAAATCTTTGGGACTTCCTATGGACTCTAGCGTCGTTAGCGCCTTAGAAATTACCCTTGTGTGGGATTACGCACTATAATAACAAAAAACCACCTTGTCATTCGTTTCCATAAAAGATATTTATTAAAATTTTGTTTTGGTAATTGAAAATATTTAATGAGAGGGTTTTCAAAGTAAATAATTCACAGTAACATCAAAAGCTGTAACATATGGAAAAGCCAGGGTGAAATTAAAACCTCCTTATTATAATAAATGAATGTTTCATGAGACACGAGCTGCCCTCCAAATCAGCTCTTCCTTAGAGTAATTCCTTTTATCTATAGAAAATCCTTACCCATGTGGGAATGCCTGAAAAACGTTTTTGTACAAACACAATATTGCATGTGTCATTTACGTGTGAGAGTAAATTGTTATAGGTAGACCACACAATTGGCGGATCTCTGTAGAACCTTATCTATACTTATAATAAAACTGTAACAGGTCCAATTCTGTACATTGAAGATATTTTGAAAAATTTTTTTGGAGGGCACTCTATTATCGATACTGAAGCCAAAACTGCAATTTTTTTCATTCATGTCTGTCTGTCTGTCTGTCCGTCTGTTTGTTAAACGCGCATCACGCCGAAACTACTGAAGGTATTGAAATGAAACTCGGCACGATTTTAGGTCATACTACGAGGAAGGACATAGGATACTTTTTATCCCGCAATTCAGTAAGGTTCCCCTGGCAGAGGGGATGAAAGTCAAATTCCTTCACCGCGCATAACGCCGAAACTACATTACATTACAGTAATGAGTTGAAATGAAACTTGGCACGTTTTGAGTTCATACTACAAGGAAGGATAAGGGATAGTCTACGCGTCGTCCGATTTCATGTATTCTTTTTGTTAGAAACAGTGTTGCAAGATCGAATTAGACTAAATCAGTAGAAAGTCGAGTAGAAAATCAGTAGATTGATGAAATAATCTGTAGATTGAAGAAAAAAAATTAGTAGATAAAGGGTAGGTAAGTTCCTATCTATTTATTTTTCCAAGACGCACCCTTTAGTTAATAGGTACTTTTAAGGTCTTGGAAAAATAAGTTAGGTTCCTACCTTACATGATATTATGGTGGTTTAGCTGGTCCGGTTATCTATACTACCGATGTTTGGTTGGAGTAAGTGGTCCAATCAAACTAACTGGACCACAGAAAAATATTTTTTACTGTGGTACACAGCCAACTGTACCTACCTACTTACTAAAAAAAAATTACGGAGGTCCAGTCAAATGGATCAGGAGCCCAATTCTGCAATACAATTGCTTCAGTATGACAATGGAATCATCGCAGAATTATCGGCATCACGTAGAATCCTTAGATTAATGAAACTCCAGATAATGCGTTTGAGATAAATTAATAGTTTCAAAGTTGACGCGCGTCTCTCCATCTGCATTCATCATAATTTATTTGATCTGAGGTGGAATACCAATATGTGTCATTCTGTGTCGATACCCCTGTCATAGTGAAGCGATTAGTATAACAGAATAGGGCCCCAGCTGAACGGAACCATGAGTAAGAAGTGAAACGAGTACGAAACTTCTTAACACTGACGCTGGCCGAGTCGTAACTAAAAGTCGTGTGGATAAAGAATGACAACATGCTATCCCCCGCAGAACCTACACGATTTTTTGCACGGCGGCGTTTCATTATATGAGAGACCATGGTTAAATGTGAACTTAATTAGTTGGCAGGTAAGGCAATCGCGAACGAAGTCGCGGGTTCAGCTAGTCTTATAATAAGAAAGCAAACGCCAAACACTGAAACAAACGCCACTTTTGGCGTTTGTTACTGTGACATGGTTCTACAGCGATCCGCCAGTTGTGTCTACCTATAGTTACTCACCTGAAATTGAGCATGTGAGTAGTACTGTAAAGTTATTCTGTGTAAGCAGTATAATCTATCTGCATAAGTTTTGTTAATTTTATGTTTGATGCGCTTCAAAGCGAATATTTTTTCTGGCGAAAAGTATTGCAATCCAGATAATGAGCTTTTTAGACTAAGTACCTACTAAATTGGCATTTAAACGCAGCAAACATAAAATTAACAAAACTTCTGTAGATAGATTGAATGTACACGTGTAAATTCAAACTTTTGTACTGTAGTATGAATTCATGATAGTCTCGGTGACATTGTTCTTTTGAATTTTGACGGTGACTTTTTCTTTTGATATTACGTTCATACCACAGAATGTTCATACTTAACAATAACATCTGAAAAATTTACTGCTCTGTAGCAATAAATTCACAAAGGTGTTCTCATGAAATTATTTAATTATCTATGAAATTATTTAATATAATTATTAAATGTCAAGAATCTTTTCTATTTGTCTAGTACAGGTTTTTAACTTTCCTCAAAATTTATCAGAAAGTAGCTTGAAGCTAAAAAATTTCCTAATAAAAGGACTATCATAATAGCATATCATGTTATATTAAGCAAAGACCTTATTGTAAAATCTAGCTGTAACTTTTCCTAAAATTCATAAAATAAATAAAATAATATGATTAGCTAGAGTAAATAATGCAAGAGTAATCAAATCAATCCTCAGTACAGATTCAGCTACAGAAATCCTACGGCCATAAACTCCGAGGTGTCTAGGGACTGCTTATCTGGCAGCGTTCCATCATCCGACATCTTGTGTGTACATACTTCGGTACGTGTGTCTGCTTTAATTAAATCCCGTTCCAGAGACGTATGCAGGATGGTGAGGAATTTTAATTACATTAAAATTGAAAAATCGGGAATGTAGAGTGTGGAGTTTGAACGCGCGAAATGTCCAACATTAAAACAAATGCGGAGGGTATAAACTTGCCAAGACACAAATTAAATGAAATAACGTAACAAATTAAGATTATGAACTGCTTTGAAACTTGTCCTATTTATATGAACTCAGCTCTTTTATCGGTGAAGCCACTATCTGAACGAACTTATAGCTAGTTTTCACATTTATGTTAGAATAAGTTCACTTTTAACTTAGAATATGTTCACAAAACGCGTAAGTTTTAAAAGTCTATATCCTGCTACGAAAGTTCGTAGCACATTCGTAGCACCGTAGCATCCGCGTAGCAAGGATTGGTATATATGTATATTACTGAAGTTATATATTTAAATAGTATAGAATAGAATCGACGCTATTTCGTGGTGCTATGTTACTTAACGGTCTAATATATACACAAAATGTAGCCGAAAAAGATAGTATTAATATTTTAGAAAATATTAGTTTCTCCCCGCGGTTTCGTATGCGTTGATTCTATGGACAGGCTATGAATAGTCTGTCCCATGGGAACTGATTTATAGGATAAAAGAAGCCTAGTTGTTATTCCAGGTCTTGATCTACATTTATGCAAATTGTCAGCCTAATCCGTTCAGTAGTTTTGGCGTGAAGTGGTATCATACAGCGGGGTAATGCAGCCAGCGTCTTGGGGACGCTTCTGGTATTGATATGGATCAGTTGAGCTACCTGCAGATTGTTTGCAACGGTCCACAGTTAGCTTAATCGTTTCAATTCAAAATAGGTACTAGTTCTAATTTATTTCTATTATTTTATTGTTATTTTCTTTTTGAATTAAGGCTTCTGCCCTATTAAAATTTCATTCACCCAATCATTCGTATTTACAATATCAGTGTGGATTCTAGCAACCCTAAGTCCAGATCTGTAGGGTGTCAGTTTAGCTCAGGGC